>CM075772.1:63046688-64454188 GCA_037974665.1 Ehretia macrophylla
CTCACCCTCTCTAGTGCCCCTTTCCATGGGACTTGGGCCCGGTCCGCCGTTGAGGACGCTTCTCCAGACTACAATTCGGATGACGGAGCAGCCCGATTCTCAAGTTGGGCTGTTCCCGGTTCGCTCGTCGTTACTAAGGGAATCCTTGTAAGTTTCTTTTCCTTCGCTTATTGATATGCTTAAAATCAGCGGGTAATCCCGCCTGACCTGGGGTCGCGGTCGTAGCGCATAGCGCCGGAGGGTCTATCTTCAGTCCCCACGCGCGATAGGACAACGCACAACAACTCACGAGTTGAATGGACCAACCACCACTTGTCGTGACGTCTGTCTCGCCGGACTCGTATTTCGGCCAACCGCGCCTCGAGACACGGGAGGCCACAATCTGCCCCCACGCATGAACCCGGAAACCCAATGTTGGGGCGCGGGGTGGAGGGATTACGCGATGTGTGACGCCCAGGCAGACGTGCCCTCGGCCTGAAGGCTTCGGGAGCAACTTGCGTTCAAAAACTTGATGGTTCACGGGATTCTGCAATTCACACCAAGTATCGCATTTTTCTACGTTCTTCATTGATGCTAGAGTTGAGATATCCATTGTCGAGAGTCGTTTTCATTTCGTAGGGGACCTAGGCCTAACCCGACACATCGCGGACGGGGCACGGATAGGCTTGCCCCTAATTTTTGTTTTCCTTGGCGCATTCCATGTCGGGGTTCGTTGTTTGCACGACGTTCTCCCCGACTCACGACCGACACGCGGGCTGGAGACGAACCGCCTCTCCTGCTCGGCCCTGTGTTGTTCAAACAGGTTCGTAGGTTGTTCTGCCTTCGCATGGTTCGGCAATGATCCTTCCACAGGTTCACCTACAGAAACCTTGTTAGGACTTCTCCTTCCTCTAAACGATAAGGTTTAATGGACTTCTCGCAACGTCGCGGGTAGCGAACCGCCTACATCGCCGTGATCCTTACACTTCACCGGATCATTCAATCGGTAGCAGCGATGGGCTGTGTGTACAAAGGGCAGGGACGTAGTCAACGCGAGCTGATGATTCGTGCTTACTAGGAATTCCTCGTTCAAGACCAACAATTGCAATGATCTATCCCCATCACGATGAAATTTCAAAGATTACTCAGGCCTGTCGGCCGAGGCTATAGACTTGTTGAATAAATTAGTGTAGCGCACGTGCGGCCCAGAACATCAAAGGGCATCACAGACCTGTTATTGCCTCAAACTTTCGTGGCCTAAAAGGCCGTAGTTCCTCTATGAAGCTAGCTACGGAGGGATACCTTCGCATAACTAGTTAGCAGGCTAAGGTGTCATTTGTTAACAGAATTAACCAGACAAATAGCTCCATCAACTAAGAATGGCCATGCACCACCACCCATAGAATCAAGAAAGAGCTCTCAGTTTGTCAATCCTTACTATGTCTGGACCTGGTAAGTTTTCCCTTGTTGAGTCAAATAAAGCCACAGGTTCTACTCCTGGTGGTGCCCTTCCGTTAATTCCTCTA
Source organism: Ehretia macrophylla (assembly GCA_037974665.1). NCBI lineage: Eukaryota > Viridiplantae > Streptophyta > Magnoliopsida > Boraginales > Ehretiaceae > Ehretia > Ehretia macrophylla. The sequence goes on from CM075772.1 coordinate 63,048,194, forward strand.
AGTTTCAGCCTTACGACCATACTCCCCCCGGAACCCAAAAACTTTGATTTCTCATAAGGTGCCTGCAGAGTCCTAAAAGCAACATTTGCCGATCCCTGGTCGGCATTGTTTATGGTTGAGACTAGGACGGTATCTGATCGTCTTCGAGCCCCCAACTTTCGTTCTTGATTAATGAAAACATCCTTGGCAAATGCTTTCGAAGTTGTTCCTCTTTCATAAATCCAAGAATTTCACCTCTGACTATGAAATACAAATGCCCCCGACTATCCCTGTTAATCATTACTTCGATCCCGAAGGCCAACTCAATAGGATCGAAATCCTATAATGTTATCTCATGCTAATGTATACAGAGTGTAAGGCTTGCTTTAAGCACTCTAATTTCTTCAAAGTAACAGCGCTGGAGGCACAACCCGGCCAGTTAAGGCCAGGAGCGCATTATCGGCAGAAGGGAGGAGATGACCGGTGCACACTTGAGGTGGACCGTCCAACCCATCCCAAAGTCCAACTACGAGCTTTTTAAGTATACCAACTTAAATATACGCTATTGAAGCTAGAATTACAGCGGCTGCTGGCACCAGACTTGCCCTGCAATGGATCCTCGTTAAGGGATTTAGATTGTACTCATTCCAATTACCAGACTCTTTGAGCCCGATATTGTTATTTATTATCACTACCTCTCCGTGTCAGGATTGGGTAATTTGCGCGCCTGCTGCCTTCGTTGGATGTGGTAGTCATTTCTTAGGCTCCCTCTACGGAATCGAACCCTAATTCTCCGTTACCCGTCACCACCATGGTAGGCCACTATACTACCATCAAAAGTTGATAGGGCAGAAATTTGAATGATTCATCGCCGGCACGAGGGCCGTACGATCCGTTGAGTTATCATGAATCATCGCAGCAACGGGCAGAGCTCGCGTCGACCTTTTATCTAATAAATGCATCCCTTCCAGAAGTCGGGGTTTGTTGCACGTATTAGCTCTAGAATTACTACGGTTATCCGAGTAGTAGATACCATCAAACAAACTATAACTGATTTAATGAGCCATTCGCAGTTTCACAGTCTGAACTAGTTCATACTTATACATGCATGGCTTAATCTTCGAGGCAAACATATGACTACTGGCAGGATCAACCAGGTAGCATTCCTCATCGACGCCAGCGTCGCACGAGGCACATCATCCCCTAAAGGTCGACGGCTCTAGACGAGTGCAAGACCGTTATATGTGATTAGCGATGACCGCTGATTTCGGGCAAAGAGAGGCCAAGGACCCCATACCGTCATGGTGTACTGTATCGAAGAAATCGAGCGACACCCCACAGGCCATGTGTACCGTACTTGTTGGAGTGAGCAGTGTGGAACACGGGATGTGCTTAGGGGTTTGCCCCACATTGTCCACGGAAGTAGATGCAAGGTAAAAGATGGACGATGGGACTTTAGACTGCCTTCTTTGTAAGTATGCAACACAGGAAACTTACCTATCGACAGAGGCAACATAAGCACTCAGCCCAAGAATGAAAAGGCAAGTAGGGGCGGACGTCACTGCTCAAGCAGGGATCCAACCAACCCATACAAGCCGACCATGACTTACGCGCTATCACGTTCGCTATGCCCAGACCAGCAAGCCGGTAACTGCCCCACCATCTAGGCAAACAAAGCCCTTCAAGTGAACGAAACCGGCGAGATGGCCCGGGCACGCACCGCTAGGCACGAAGAATTTCTGAGGGACACGGGACGAGAACAACACGAGGTGCATGACCAAGCCACATGTCGCAACCTTAAGGGCCTACTTCGTGGTGCCCGACCATGCACCGATTGCACGCAACTGAGGTACCAACCGTAAGTGGACTTCCTGCCCACGCGGTTCTTGGATCACCATGACACTACACCACGTCCGTCGCATTACGACTCAATGAGGACCATGTCATCGTGTGCTAGGTGATTCGCTCATTGCGCACGCCAGTGGGAACACACCGGGGGACGGCTTCGAGGTAGCACGGTGCTTGGATCGCCACGACATTGAAGCATCAGCAATCGTCTCATCGCAACGCTGGCGTCGTTGCTTAACGAAAGCCAATGCCACATGTGCTAGGCGATTCGCGCACACGCATGCCCCCCACCGTCCCCTTGTATGCACCCGTAAGCACGGAACGGGACAAGCAAACTACATTTCTGCCCACGCGGTGCTTGGATTGCCACGACACTAGACCACGTCCGTCGCATTACGACTCAGCGAGGACCATGGCGTAGTGTGTTAGGCGATTCACGCATCACCCTAGCCAGTGGGAACGCACCGGGGGACGTCTTTGAGGCCGCACGGTGCTTGGATTGCCACAACATTGAAGCATCAGCAATCATCTCATCGCAACGCTCGCGTCGTTGCTTAACGAAAGCCAATGCCACATGTACTAGGCAATTCGCGCATCACGCATGCCCCCTACCGTCTACCTGTATGCACCCGTATGCACGGAACGAGACAAGCAAACTAACTTTTTGCCCACGCGGTGCTTGGATCGCCACGACACTAGACCACGTCCGTCGCATTACGACTCAGCAAGGACCATGGCATTGTGTGCTAGGCGATTCGCGCATCGCACAGGCCCATCGGAAACAAGCGGGGGACAGCTTCAAGGCCGCATGGTGCTTGGATCGCCACGACATTGAAGCATCAACAATCGTCTCATCGGAACGCTCACGTCATTGCTTAACGAAAGCCAATGCCACATGTGCTTGGCAATTGGCACATCACGCATGCCCCCCACCGTCCCCCTGTATTCACGGAACGGGACAAGCAAACTACATTCCTGCCCACGCGGTGCTTGGATCGCCATGACATTAGACTACGTCCGTCGCATTACGACTCAACGAGGACCATGGTGTCATGTGCTAGGCGATTCGTGCATCGCACAGGCCCGTCGGAACCAACCGGGGGATGGTTTCAAGGCCGCATGGTGCTTGGATCACCACGACATTGAAGCATTAGCAATCGTCTCATCGCACCGCTCGCGTCATTGCTTAACGAAAGCCAATGCCACATGTGGTAGGCGATTCACGCATCACGCCCCCCACCGTCCCCCTATATGCACCCGTATTCACGAAACGGGACAAGCAAACTACTTTTCTGCCCACGCGGTGCTTGGATTGCCATGAAACTAGACCACGTCTGTCGCATTATGACTCAGCGAGGACCATGCCGTCGTGTGCTAGGCGATTCGCGCATCGCACAGGCCCATCGAAACCAATAGGGGGACGGCTTCAAGGCCACATGGTGCTTGGATCGCCACGACATCAAAGTACCACCAATGGTCTCATCGCAACGCTCGCGTCGCTGCTTAACGAAAGCCAATGCCAAATGTACTAGGCGATTCGCGCATCACGCATGCCCTCCACCGTCCCCCTATATGCACGGAATGGGACAAGCAAAGTACCTTCCTACCCACGTGGTGCTTGGATCGCCACGACATTAGACCACGTCCGTCGCATTACGACTCAGCGAGGGCCATGGCGTCGTGTGCTAGGCAATTCGCGCATCGCACAGGCATGTCAGAACCCACCGAGGGATGGCTTCAAGGCCGCATGGGGCTTGGATCGCAACGACATTGAAGCATCAGCAATCGTCTCATCGCAACGCTCGCGTCGTTGCTTAACGAAAGCCAATGCCACGTGTGCTAGGTGATTCGCGCATCACGCATGCTCCCTGTGAGGCCCAATCTCGATTTGCGTGCGATACCTCATTTCATGTGCCCTAATCTAGATTTGCGTGTCTTGACCTAGGTTTAAGAGTCGTGTTTCGTTTTGTGTGCCTTGCATTGAATTACGTGCATACATTTAAGGTTACGTCTATTTACTTGGAAAATGTGCTTTCGTCTCGTAGTTCGTGCCTTACCTCGTAGTGTGTGCCTTAGACCTAGATAAGAATGCCCACACACTAATCAAGAAAGCATCTTACACGAAGCACTAGATCATTAATTAATCCTACAAATTCCACTAACTAATATTAAAATGCTAATTCAACTCACTAGAAGACGAAATTGCACCAAAAGCTAGACATTCTTATTCTTTATTCTTTATTCTTTTGCATATTCCAAGCACTCAATTAAATAATGCTCAAACAAGACAAAAATTCAGAATTTGCCATTAGCCTTGGCCGACCATGTAGGAGCATGTGAGCAAGCCTTGCAATTTCAAAATTCATGCTTAGACAAGTTATGACACAAGCATAAAAAAATGACTCAAAAACCCTACCCAATGCACCAAATCTCGACACACTCAAATTGCCCATGCTAGACAATTCAAACATGCTCTTGAAGACACAAAAATCTGAAATTTCAAGGCCCTAGGCCGACACATGCATCAAACACTTCAAAGCTTCCATTTCTTTCTCACATTTCTTCTTTCTCTCATTCTTTCTCTCATTTTCTTCTCTCTCTCTCTCGGCCCTAGCTGCAATTTCACACTCCATAGCTTAAGTTCATCATCCTAAGGTTCATCAAGGCATTCAAGCTACTTAGGAGCTCGACCAAGCAAAGCTAGGAGCAAAAAAACATACATGCAAGCTCTTAGAACCTTCATTCGGTATAGGTATGTTTGATAGCTTCTACTTCATTTCCTTTTGGTTCTAACCACATGCACATACTAAGAACATGGTTACTAAGCTAGGAATTATAGAATCTCAAGTTGTCTCTCGGCTAAGCAAGGAAAAAGGACGACCTTGTGCATCATCAAGAGTTTTGTGCATCTTCATTGTTGTCTTGCTAAGGTGAGGGCTAAAACTTCTTTGAAAAGCTTTCAAAAACCACATGCATGCCTTTAAATGTCTATTTTTATCTCTGTACTTGTGATATATATGTGTACATGAGCTTTTGTAAACATGCATGGCAAGATATTTGGCTAGAATTTGAAGATAGGTGAAATCGCGTATTTGGCAGCTTTCTGTTCTGTTGGAGCGAAGTGATTTTGACCAGGTAAATGATGTTGAAAATTTGTGAAAATTGGTAGGTGACTAGTTTTTCCAGTTTTGAGAATTTTTTTGTAGAAATAGGCCAAAGCTAATTTTGAATCTAAGGTCCCCAAAATGGAAAAACATTGAAAGGTGTCCAAATTTGGAAGATCTGGGAAAATGAAGCAGGTTTTGGTAGATTCACTGTCCTTGTAGAATGAAGCAGTTTTGACTTAGAAAATGATATCCAAAATGCATGAAATTTCGTGTAATACTATATTTTTCAGTTCTGGACATTTTTGTCAGAAATAGACTAAGGCTAAATCTGACCCTAAGGTCCTCAAAGAATGACAAGTATTGAAATGTGTACAAATCTGGATAATTTTGCGTAGTCTCACGGTTTTGGCTACTCTTGAACCCGAACTCCAAATGATGCAAGGTTTGTTTCTAGATTTATTTAACTCCTTAAGATTTAATTTGACATTTTATTCACTGGAATTGGAGATTGTTTGCTTGTCTCAATGATTGTGAGAAAACAGACCATTGCAGTGAGGTTTTCATCAAGTGATATGCTTTGAAAATTATTGTAACTTCTCTTGTTTTATTAAATTCTTGGGATTGTGGCACTTGGATGTCTTGTGGACTGTTTTGAATTCTTGAGGGTGTTTTAATTAATCAATGCATGGCTTGAGTTTAATTACGTGACAACTTAGGGCTTAATCGCACGGGTGAGCATGAATTGAAACCCTAATGACTAGGAAAACTCACTAAGTGTTGATCCTATGGATATCGTGTTTAACTATGTGATTAGTAGGCTGCCCGCAGTTGTCCTTATAGCCCAAAATATGACTCCGATGATTACATGTTGACAAGTAGGCCTTTCTTGCACCCGGTCCCACGTAAACGTCGTTGCATGTTGTATGACCTTATTATTTGATTACGTGAACTTTGAAATGAGTTATATGACTTGATTTACATGTGTTATATGGCTTCCCGTTTAATACTCATATAACTCCTTGTGCTTTACAAGTAAAATTACCTGTCATATCGTGCCTCACGTGTTTACTTGTCAATGTACAATCTTACAACTGCTCGGAGGCAACCTACTTTGTAGTCCTCCTAATGTGATATATTAAATGTCATAAATGTGCATTGCATACAAGGTTGCAACCTTTCATTCTGGCGTGGTAGCGTTCACGCACACCGGGCAACATCAGGCTTGTCGGTGCAACCGTGACTACCATTGTCCAATTCCCTCTCTCACTTGGGGGCTAGACTTTCTCGGAGAGTTGGGTCGTAGGATTTTGGGGTACATCCAGAGTACACCCATTTGGCGTGATAAGGGGATGATTTGAAGTCGGCCGCAACAACTGATACTAGAAATAAACTGAGAGCAAAAGCTCACCGTATCCTTTTCACTATATGCATAAGTACTCTCGCTTGGTTTCTAGAGGACATCGGGGAGGAAAGACGGGTAATTGTGTTATTTTATTTCTATATTACATTATGTACTTACTTGTGATATATGTCACGCTTGCAAAAGGTTTTCATAAGTTGAACCAAAAAAAGAGTTTCAAAACATATTTCTCGTTCCCCCTCGCTGAGTTCATAAGGACTCACCCTCTTTTATCATCTCATGTGAAGAAGACCAGGAATAGATACCCGAGGACAACGTGCCTAACGATGATTCCTTGGAATGATTGCTTGTCCTATGTGCCTTACTTGACTATGGCCATTTTGTGAAACGTGTGTGCAACATGTGAAATTACGAGTTGAATGTTTGCCTTACGAAGTAGAAGTTGGTACTCCAATGGGTTCTAAACTTGTTACTAACTCAGCTTGTAAAGCATGTAAAATCCAAATTAAGGATAAAGAATTCTCAGCCAATCTTATAGTGTTACCCTTTCGAGACTATGAAGTCATCTTAGGGATGGACTGGTTGGCAAAGCATCATGCACAACTAGATTGCCGGACGAAGATTGTAACATTCTAGATACCTAGTCAACCAATATTGGCAGTAATGGGTCGAAGGGAATTCGCTGGGAGTTCCATCATCTCATCTACGAAAACAGTGAAGTCCTTGAGAAAAGGGTGTAGTGGATACTTAGCTTACCTCATCAACAAGCTATCGGACAAAGCTAAGTTGGAGGAGATGCCAGTGATTAAAGATTATGCGGATGTATTTCCAGAAGAATTGCCCAGTTTGCCTCCGGATCGGGAGATCGAGTTCGTAATAGAATTACTGTCTGGCACCCAGCCGATATCTAAAGCTCCCTATTGTATGGCACCAGCCGAGCTACAAGAATTGAAGGACCAATTGCAGGGATTGTTGAAGAAGGGGTTTGTTCAACCAAGTTCTTCTCCGTGGGGTGCACCAGTCCTATTTGTAAATAAGAAAGACGGAACATTAAGGCTATGCATCGATTACCGAGGATTGAACCAAGTGACCGTCAAGAATAAATACCCACTTCCACTGATCGACGAGTTGTTTGATCAACTTCAAGGAGCTAAAATGTATTCGAAACTCGACTTGAGACAAGGGTATTATCAGTTGCGGATCAAAAAGGAGGATGTGCCTAAATCGGCTTTCAGGACGAGATATGGGCATTATGAATTTGTGGTGATGCCATTTGGGCTAACTAATGCACCTGCAGCTTTTATGGACTTGATGCATAGGGTGCTTCAACCTTACTTGGACCAATTTGTGGTGATCTTTATTGATGATATTTTGTTATACTCGAAATCCGAGGCTGAGTATGAACAACATCTACGATTGGTATTGCAGAAACTTCGAGAGCATCAATTGTATGCAAAGTTTAGCAAATGTGAATTTTGGTTGTGGCATATTGCATTATTGGGGCACATCATATCCCAAGATGGAATAGCGGTGGACCCAGCAAAGATAGAAGCGGTGATGTCTTGGAAGAAGCCAGAAAATGTTACAAAAGTTCAGAGTTTACTCAGCTAAGCCGGCTATTATTGGGGATTCGTGAAGGATTTCTCAAAGATTGCAGGACCACTTACAAAGCTCACTCAAAAGAAAACAAAGTTCGTGTGGGATGACAAGTGTGAGAACAACTTTCAAGAATTGAAGAAAAGATTGACTACCGCACCTGTTCTTGCATTGCCTGAAGGGAGTCAAGGCTTTGTAATCTATAGCGATGCTTCAAATGAAGGACTGGGTTGTGTGTTAATGCAAAATGGTAGAGTGAATGCGCATGCCTCTAGGAAGCCCAAGCCGTATGAATTGAATTACCCGACGCATGATTTGGAGTTAATGGCTATTGTGTTTGCACTCAAGAAATAGAGGCACTATCTGTGGGGTAACAAGTTTGAGGTGTTTACTGATCATAAGAGCTTGAAGTACTTGTTTTCACAAAAAGAGTTGAACATGAGGCAAAGACGGTGGATGGAGCTCTTGGATGATTATAACTGCACAATCAATTATGTGCCCGATAAAGCAAATGTAGTTGTAGATGCCTTAATTTGGAAAGCGAGCATGGCAAAATTGGAAGTTAAGGTGCAGGAGTTGTTAGAGGAAGTATTTTGTGGAATCCACAATTGACTCGAAAAGGGTTACTATTTGCCACTACACAAGTTCAATCGACCTTGTTGTCTGAATTACTAGAGGCTCAACAGAAGGACCAACAGTTTCAGAAGATTAAAGAAAGCAACACAGATTTCAATTTTCATAATGATGGTATTTGGAGGTTCAGGAATCGAATTTGTATTCCTAATGAGCCAGAGTTGAAAAAGAAGATTCTTGAAGAAGCTCATAATTCAAGATATACTATTCACCCCGGCGGGACAAAGATGTACCGGGATTTGAAGCAACACTATTGGTGGAATAACATGAAGAGGGAGACCGCGGAGTTTGTGGCACGATGTTTGACTTGCTAGAGAGTCAAAGCAAAACATCAACAACCGACAGGTTTACTTCAGCTGTTGGAAATTCCTCAATGGAAATGGGAACACATAACTATGGACTTTGTCATGGACCTACCCAGGTCACAAAAAGGTCATGACGCCGTTTGGGTCATAGTGGATAGATTGACTAAGTCAGCGCACTTCTTACAGATGAACAAGGAGGATAGCCCTGAGAAACTAGGAGATATGTATGTGGCGGATATTGTAAGGCTACATGGGATGCCTGTGAGTATTATATCGGATAGGGATCCTCGTTTTACTTCCTGATATTGGAAGAGATTGCAAGAAGCTTTGGGAACGAAGTTAAGTTTCAGCACGGCTTATCACCCTCAGACTGATGGACAATCTGAGAGAACTATTCAGATTCTGGAGGATATGCTGAGGACGTGTGTTCTAGACTTAGGAAAAATTTGGGAGAAATATCTAACCCTAGCGGAGTTCGCTTATAATAACAGCTATCAGGCCACTATCGGGATGGCCCCATTTGAGGCATTGTATGGGCGCAAGTGTTGATCCCCAATATACTGGGATGAAGTAGGTGAGACAAAGACTTTTGACCCGACCCTTCTACGTGAACTTATGAAGACTGTTGAGAATGTCCACCTCATCCGAAAACAGATGCTTACCACCCAAAGCAGGCAGAAAAGTTATGTAGACCGACGGAGACAGAATCTAGAGTTTGAGGTCGGCGACAAGGTGTTCTTGAAGTTATCACCTCGGAGGGGACTAATTAAACATGGCAAGGGTGAAAAGTTGAGCCCGAGGTTTGTAAGACCATTTGGGATAATTGAGAAGGTTGGCAAATTGGCGTATCATCTAGAACTACCCTAAAACCTCTCCAATATTCATGATGTCTTCCATGTCTCAATGCTACAGAAGTATCACCCTGATCCATCGCATATCTTGGAGCCAGAGCCATTGCAGCTTCGGGAGAACTTGTCTTATGAAGAAAAGCCTATTCGGATCCTAGACGAGCAAGATCGGGAATTACGCAACAAGTCGATACCAATGGTGAAAGTGTTGTGAGATCACCATGGAGTTGAAGAAGCAACATGGGAAAGATGAGACCAGATCGAGCAACAATATCCGGCATTATTTCAAAGGTAATATTGAATTTCAGGACGAAATTCTTTTAAGGAGGGAGGATGTGAGGCCCGATCTCGATTTGCATGCAATACCTCGTTTCGCGTGTCCTAACCTAGAATTGCGTGCTTTGACCTAGGTTTAAGGGTCGTGTCTCATTTTATTTGCCTTGCATCAAATTATGTGCATTCATTTAGAGTTGCATGCATTTACTTGGAAAATGTGCATTCATCTCGTAGTTCGTACTTTACCTCGTAGTGCGTGCTCTAAACTTGGGAAAGCGTGCCCGCACGCTAATCAAGAAAGCATCTTACACGAAGTACTAGATTATTAATTAATCCTACAAATTCCACTAACTAATATTATAATTCTAAGTCAATGCACTAGAAGACAAAATTTCACCAAAAGCTAAACATTCTTATTCTTTATTCTTTATTCTTTTGCATATTCCAAGCACATACAATAAAATAAGCCTTAACCAAGACAAAAAAATTCAGAAATTTCACAAGCTATGGCCGACCATGTGAAGAGCTTGTGCATGCTTTGCAATTTCAAAATCATTCCTAGACAAGCCTATTACACAATGCATAAAAAAATGAAACAAAACACACCTACCAAGCTTCACTTTCTCGACCAAAACACTCCATGCTTCTTCACATTTCAAGATTGCACAAGGACTAAGGGAATTTTAGATTTTTCAAGGCCCTAGGCCGACACACTCACATACAAACACTTCATTCCTCACAAACATTTCAATTTCTCTCATCTTCTCTCACTCTCTCGGCCTTGGCTGCATTCATGACTCTCCATAGCTTAAGCTCATCTCCTAAGGTTCACCTAGGCACACAAGGACTCTAGGAAGCTCGACCAAGCAAGCAAGAAGCCAGAAAACGCATGCAAGCACACAAGAACCCTTCATTTCGGCTTAGGTATGTTTGGTAGCTTCTATTTCATTTCCTTTTGAGCCGCATGCACATACTAAGAACATTGTAACTAAGCTAGGAATTAGAGAATCTCAAGCTATCTCTCAGCCAAGCAAGGAGAAAAGACGATTTTGTGCATCTTCAAGAGCTTTGTGCATCTCATTTATTGTCTTGCTAAGGTGAGGGCTAAAACTCTTTTAAAAAGCTCTCAAAAACCACATGCATGCCTTCATATGTCTATTTTTACTTCTGTACTTGTGGTATATGTGTGTACATGAGCTTTTGTAACCATGCATGGCAAGATATTTAGCTAGAACTTGAAGATAGGCAAAAATCGCGTAGCTGGCAGATTTTTGACTTGTTAGAACGAAGTGTATTTGGCTTGGTAAATAATGTTGAAAATGCGTGAAAATTGGTAGGTGACTAGTTTTGCCGGTTCTGAGAAATTTTCATAGAAATAGGCCAAGGCCAATTTTGACTCTAAGGTCTCCAAAATGGCAAAACATCGAAAGGTGTCTAAATCTGGAAAATCTGGGAAAATGGAGCAGGTTTTTGGCAGTTCACTGTCCCTGTAGAACGAAACAGTTTTGACCTAGTAAACGATATCTAAAATGCATGAAATTTGGTAGGTTTCTGGATGTTTCAGTTCTGGACATTTTTTTTCAGAAATAGACTAAAGCTAAATCTGACCCTAAGACCCTAAAAAATGACAAGTATTGAAATATGTACAAATCTGGACAATTTTGCGTAGTCTCACGGCTTTAGCTATAACTCTTGAATCCGAATTCCAAATGATGCGAGGTTTGTTTCTGGATTTAGTTCACTTAATAAGCTTTAATTTGAAAATTTATTCACTGGAATTGGAGATTTTTTACTTGTCTAAATTATTGTGGGAAAACAGACCATTGCGGTGAGGTTTTTATCTAGTGATATGCTTTGAAAATTATTGTAACTCCTCTTGTGGTATTGAATGCTTGGGATTGTGGCACGTAGATGTTGTGTGGACTGTTTTGGATGATTGAGGATGTTTTAATTAATCGATGCATGGCTTGGGTTTAATTACATAACAACTTGTGGCTTAATCGCACGTGTAAGCATGAATTGAAACCCTATTGACTATGAAAACTCGCTAAGTGTTGATCCTATAGTTATTGCGTCTAATTGTGTGATTAGTGGGCTGCCTAATAAATGTTAAGAATGCTTGAAATGTGATTCCAATGATTACATGTTGATAAGTAGACTTTTCTTGCACCCGGTCCCATGTAGACGTCGTTGCATGCTTGTATAAACTCATTATCTGATTATGTGAACCCCGAAATGAGTTATCTGACTTGATTTATATGTGTTACATGGCTGCCTGTTTAATATTCATATAACTCCATGTGCTTTACAAGTGAAATTACAAGTCAAAACTTGCCTCGTGTGTTTACTTGTCAATGTGTGATCTTATAACTGCTTGGAGGCAACCTACTTTGTTGTCCTCCTAATGTGATATATTAAATGTTATAAATGTGTATTGTATATAAGGTTGCAACCTTTCATTCTGGCGTTGTAGCGTTTCACGCACACCGGGCGGCATCGGGCTTGCCGGTGCAACCGTGACTACCATTGTCCAATTCCCTCTCTCGCTTGGGGGCTAGACTTCCTCGGAGAGTTGGGTCGTAGGATTTCGGGGTACATCCGGAGTACACCCATTTGGCATGATAAGTGGATGATATGAAGTCGGCCGCAACAACCGTTATTGTAAATGAATTGAGAGCAAAAGCTCACCGTATCCTTTTCACTATGTGTATAAGTACTCTCGCTTGGTTCCTATAGGACCTCGGGGAGGAAAGACGGGTAATTTTGTTCTTTTACTTTTATATTACATTATAAACTTACTCGTGTTATATGGCATGCCTTCAAAAAGGGTTTTTCATAAGTCGAACTGGAAAAAGAGTTTCAAAACGTATTTCTCGTTCTCCCTCGCTAAGTTCATAAGGACTCACCCTCTTTTATCATCACAGGTGAAGAAGATCAGGAACAGGTACCCGAGGATAACGTGCCTATTGATGACTCCTTGGAGTGATTGCCTGCCCTACGTGCCTTACTTGACTGTGGCTATTTTGTGAACGATATGTTTGTTTTGAAGACTATCTCTTATGTTGTTGTCATTGTTATTGTAAAAGACCCCCGTTGTAATTTGGGGTCTAATATTGGTTTGTACTGATAATAACTAGATAGACACTCTTCTGGTCGTTTTGCTATCACTACTTTGGTTTAGTATCTATCACATGCTTATGAAGTATTAGGCAAAGGGTTAAGTAAAATGAATATATCCCATCTTAAGTAGGTACTCATTTGTAAGCTAAGATCAACAGGTACTTATGTAACAGAGATTGTCACATAAACGAGACATAATTAATATGCTAGGTTGTTAATCAAATAAGACTTCGAGATAACTAGCAGGCTTTTCAATTGGTGATAAATAGTAATCTTAGTTGGAAATGAATTTTTGATTGAAAGTTTTGAGGCGTTTAGAAAATTAGGTCAAACTCAAGAGCCAATTACAGCTGTTATGCTGCCGGTTTTCCGAAGAATTTTTGGAGTTCTAGTCTTACGGATAAGCTTAATCTTCGTTAATAAGTTATAATCATAAAAGAACGTGAATGTTTAGATCACACCCTAGTCTAACCTCTACAGGTAGGGTTGGGGGCGTAACACGAATCCCACGGCACCTTGGGCAAGTAAACTTCACTTCACGTAGAGGCTGGGCCCGCAAACCGAGGGCGTGGGGCTTTTGACCAGGTATCCGTCGCTCTGGTGCCCATAACTTTTGATCCGTAAGGAGTTACGCGGCGCACAGCATACAGTTGGAAAGCTCTCCGAGAGCTCTACGACGGGGGCAGCTAGCTTGCTGAGCTGCGCCTATTTTCAGAGCCCAAAATCGAACGTTTTCATTAGTTTCGGGACACTTTTCTTCTTTTGCGCTGTTTTTCCATCCCGGATCGTACGTCGTGAGCGGCGAAAAGGACGTCAACCTAATCCATCACATTTCTATTACCGAATCCCACGACACCTTGGGCAAGAGAACTTCACTTCACATAGAGGCTGTGCCCGCAAACTGAGGGAGTGGGGTTTTTTACCAGGTATCCGTCGCTCCGGTACCCATAATTTTGGATCCGTAAGGAGTTACGCGGTACACAGCATACCCTTGGAAAGCTCTCCGAGATCTCTATGACGGGGCAGCCAGCCTACTAGGCTGCACTTGATTTCGGTGCCCAAAATCGAACGTTTTCATCAGTTTCGGGACACTTTTATTCTTTTGCGCTGTTTCTCCGTCCCGGATCGTACGTCGTGAGCCGCGTAAACGACGACAACCTAATCCATCACATTTCTATTATCGAATCCCATGACACCTTAGACAAGAGAACTTCACTTCACGTAGAGGCTGGGCCCACAAACCGAGGACGTGGGGCATGTGACCAGGTATCCGTCGCTTCAATGCCCTTAACTTTTGATCCGTAAGGAGTTACGAGGCACACAACATACCGTTGGAAAGCTCTTTCAAACCTCTACGACAGGGGAACAAGCTTGCTTGGCTGCGCCTATTTTCGGAGCCCAAAATCGAACATTTTCATCAGTTTCGAAACACTTTTCTTCTTTTGCGCTGTATTTTCGTCCCGGATCGTACGTCGTGAGCCGCGATAAGGAAGACAACCTAATCCATCACATTTCTATTACCGAATCCCACGGGACCTTGGGCAAGAGAACTTCACTTCACGTAGAGGCTGGGACCGCAAACCTAGGCCGTGAGGCTTGTGACCACGTATCCGTCGCTCCGGTACCCATAACTTTTGATTCGTAAGGAGTTATGCGGCGTACAGCATACCGTTGGAAAGCTCTCCCAGAGTTCTACGATAGGGCAAGGAAGCCCGCTCAGTTGCGCCTATTTTCACATCCCAAAATTGAACGTTTTCATCAGTTTCGGGACACATTTCTTCCTTTGCTCTGTTTTTTCATCCCGGCTCATACGTCGTGAGCCGCGAAAAGGACGACAACCTAATTCATCACATTTCTATTATCGAATCCCATTTCACCTTGGGCAAGAGAACTTCACTTCACGTAGAGGCTGGGACCACAAACCGAGGGCGTGGGGCTTGTAATCAGGTATCCGTCACTCCGGTGCCCTTAACTTTTGATCCATAAGGAGTTAGGCGGCGCAAAACATACCGTTGGAAAGCTCTCCCAGAGTTCTACGACTGGGGCCGCAAGACTGCTCAGCAGCGCCTGTTTACAGTGCCCAAAATCGAACGTTTTCATAAGTTTTCGGACACTTTTCTTCTTTTGGGCTGTTTTTCTGTCCCGGATCGTACGTCGTGAGCTGCGAAAAGGACGACAACCTAATTCATCACATTTCAATTACCAAATTCCACGACACCTTGGACAAGAGAACTTTACTTCACGTAGAGGCTGGGCCCGCAAACCGAGGGTGTGGGGCTTGTGACCAGGTATCCGTCGCTCCGGTGCCCATAACTTTTGATCCGTAAGGAGTTACGTGGCGCACAGTATACTGTTGGAAAGCTCTACGATGGGGGCAGCAAGCCTGCTTTGCATCGCCTGTTTTCAGAGCCCAAAATCAAATGTTTTCATCAGTTTTGGGACACATTTCTTCTTTTGCGCTGTTTCTCCATCCAGGCTTGTACGTCGTGAGCCGCGAAAAGGATGACAACCTAATCCATCACATTTCTATTATCGAATCTCAATTCACCTTGGGCAAGAGAACTTCACTTCATGTAGAGGCTGGGACCGCAAACCAAAGGCGTGGGGCTTATGACCAGGTATCCGTCGCTCCGGTGCCAATAACTTTTGATTCGTAAGGAGTCACGCGGTGCACAGCATACCGTTGGAAAGCTCTCCCAGAGTTCTACTACGGAGGTAGCAAGCCTGCTAAGCAGCGCCTGTTTCCAGTGCCCAAAATCGAACGTTTTCATCAGTTTCGGGACACTTTTCTTCTTTTGTGCTGTTTTTCCGTCCCAGATCGTATGTCATGAGTCGCAAAAAGGACGACAACCTAATCCATCACATTTCTATAACTGAATCCCATGACACCTTGGGCAAGTGAACTTCACTTCACGTAGAGGATGGGCCCGCAAACCGAGGGTGTAGGGCTTTTGACCAGGTATCCGTCGCTCCGGTGCCCATAACTTTTGATATGTAAGGAGTTACGCAGCGCACAGCATACCGTTGGAAAGGTCTCCAAGAGCTCTACGACGGGGGCAACAAGCCTGCTCAGTTGCGCCTATTTTCAAAGCCCAAAATCAAACATTTTCATCAGTTTCGAGACATATTTCTTCTTTTGCGCTGTTTTTCAGTCCCGGCTCGTATGTCGTGAGCCTCAAAAAGGACGACAACCTAATCCATCACATTTCTATTATCGAATCCCATTGTACCTTAGGCAAGAGAACTTCACTTCACGTAGAAGATGGGACCACAAACCGAGGACGTGGGGCTTGTGACCAGGTATCGGTCGCTCCGGTGCCCATAACTTTTGATCTGTAAGGAGTTACGCGGTGTACAACATACCGTTGGAAAGCTCTCTCAGAGTTCTACGACGGGGCAACAAGCCTACCTAGTAGCGCCTATTTTCGGTGCCAAAAATTGAACGTTTTCGTTAGTTTTAGGATATTTTTCTTCTTTGGCGTTGTTTTTTCGTCCCGGATTGTACATCGTGAGCCGTGCAAAGGACGACAAACTAATCCATCACATTTCTATTACCGAATCCCATGACACCTTGGGCAAGAGAACTTCACTTCACGTAG
Organism: Ehretia macrophylla; assembly: GCA_037974665.1. Lineage (NCBI taxonomy): Eukaryota > Viridiplantae > Streptophyta > Magnoliopsida > Boraginales > Ehretiaceae > Ehretia > Ehretia macrophylla. Next base: position 63,064,865 of record CM075772.1, read on the forward strand.
AGGCTGGGCCCGAAAACCGAAGGCGTGGGGCTTTTGACCAGGTATCCGTCGCTCCGGTGCCCATAACTTTTGATTCGTAAGGAGTTACGTGGCGCACAACATACTGTTGGAAAGCTCTCCTAGAGCTCTACGACGGGGGTAACAAGCCTGCCTAGCAGCGCCTCTTTTCAGTGCCCAAAATAGAACATTTTCATCAGTTTCGGGACACTTTTCTTCTTTTGCGTTGTTTTTTCGTCCCGAATCGTACGTCGTGAGCTGCGAAAAGGACTACAACCTAATCCATCACATTTCTATTACCAAATCCCATGACACCTTGGACAATAGAACTTCACTTCACATAGTGGCTGGCCCCGCAAACTAAGGGCATAGGGCTTATGACCAAGTATCCGTCGCTCCAGTACCCATAACTTTTGATCCGTAAGGAGTTATGCGGCGCACAGCATACCGTTGGAAAGCTCTATGAGAGCTCTACGACGGGGGCAGCAAGCCTGCCCAGCTGCACTTGTTTTCAGGGCCCAAAATCGAATGTTTTCATCAGTTTAGGGACACATTTCTTCTTTTGCGCAGTTTTTCTATCTCGGCTCGTACGTCGTGAGCCGCGAAAAGGACGACAACCTAATCCATCACATTTCTATTATCAAATCCCATTTCACCTTGGGCAAAGAGAACTTCACTTCAGTAGAGGTTGGGGCCGCAAACTGAAGGCGTGGGGCTTGTGACCAAGTCTCTGTCGCTTCGGTGCCCATAACTTTTGATCCGTAAGGAGTTACACAGCGCACAATATACAATTATAAAGCTCTCCAAGAGCTCTACAACGAGGGTAGGAAGTCTACTCAGTTGCACCAATTTTCAGAGCCCAAAATCGAATAATTTCATCAATTTTGGGACACTTTTCTTCTTTTGCGCTGTTTTTCCGTCTCGGATCGTACGTCGTGAGTCGCGATAAGGAAGACAACCTAATACATCACATTTCTATTACCAAATCCCACGGCACCTTGGACAAGAGAACTTCACTTCACGTAGAGGCTGGGACCGCAAACCTAGGGCGTGGGGCTTGTAACCACGTATCCGTCGCTCCGGTACCCATAACTTTTGATACGTAAGGAGTTACGCAGCGTACAACATATCATTGGAAAGCTCTCCCAGAGTTCTACGACGGGGGCATGAAGCCTGCTCAGTTGCGCCTGTTTTCATTGCCCAAAATTGAATGTTTTCATCAATTTTGGGATATTTTTCTTCTTTTCTACTATTTTTCCGTCCTAAATCGTACGTCGTGCGATCCGAAAAGGATTACAACCTAATCCATCACATTTATATTAGTGAATCCCATGGCACCTTGGGCAAGAGAACTTCACTTCACATAGAGGTTGGGCCCGCAAACTGAGGTCATGGGGCTTTTAACAAGGTATCCGTCGCCCCGGTGCCCATAACTTTTGATCCGTAAGGAGGTACGCGGCGTACAGCATACCTTTGGAAAGGTCTCCGAGAGCTCTATGACGTGGGAAGCAAGCCTGCTCCTCTGTGCCTATTTTCGGAGCCCAAAATTGAAGGTTTCCATTAGTTTCGGGACATATTTCTTCATTTGCGCTGTTTTTTTATCTCGGACCATACGTCGCCAGACGCGAAAAGGACGACAACCTAATCCATCACATTTCTATTACAAAATCCCACGGTACCTTGGGCAAGAAAACTTCACTTAACGTAGAGGCTGGGCCCGCAAACCGAGGGCATAGGGCTTTTGACTAGGTATCCGTCGCTCCGGTGTCCATCACTTTTGATCCGTAAGGAGTTACGCAACGCACAGCATACCGTTGGAAAGCTCTCCGAGAGCTCTACGACGAGGGCAACAAGCCTTCTTGTGTGCACATGTTTTCGGAGCCCAAAATTGAACGTTTTCATTAGTTTCGGGACACTTTTCTTCTTTTGTGCTGTTTTTTCATCCTGGATCGTATGTCATGAGCTGCGAAAAGGAAGACAACCTAACCCATCATATTTCTATTACCGAATCCGACGTCACCTTGGGCAAGAGAACTTCACTTCACGCAGAGGCTGGGACCGCAAACCGAGGGCGTGGGGCTTGTGACTAGGTATCCGTCGCTCCGGTGCATAACTTTTGATCTGTAAGGAGTTACGCAGCGCAGAGCATACCGTTGGAAATCTCTCCTAGAGTTCTAAGACGGGGGCAGCAAGCCTGCTTTGCAGCGCCTGTTTTTGATGCCCAAAATCAAACGTTTTCATCAATTTCAGGATACTTTTCTTGTTTTGCGCAGTTTTTTTGTCCCGGATCGTACGTCGTGAGCTGCAAAAAGGATGACAACCTAATCTATCACGTAAAGGCTGGGCCCAAAAACCGAGGGCGTGAGGCTTTTCACCAGGTATCCGTCGCTCAAGTGCCCATAACTTTTGATCAGTAAGTAGTTACGCGGCGCACAGCATACCGTTGGAAAGCACTTCGAGAGTTCTACGACGGGGGCAACAAGCCTACTCGGTTGCTTTGGTTTTCAGAGCGGAAAATCGAACATTTTCATCAGTTTTGGGACATTTTTCTTCTTTTGACCTGTGTTTCTGTCCCGGATCGTACGTCGTGAGCCGCGATAAGGAAGACAACCTAATCCATCACATTTCTATTACCGAATCCCATGGGACCTTGGGCAAGAGAACTTCACTTCACGTAGAGGCTGGGACCGCAAGCCGAGGGCGTGGGGCTTGTGACCACGTATCCGTCGCTCCGGTACCCATAACTTTTATCCGTATGGAGTTACGTGGCGCACAACATACCATTGGAAAGCTCTCCCATTGTTCTACGACGGGGGCAAGAAGCCTTGTCAACTGCGCCCGTTTTTATTGCCCAAAATTGAATGTTTTCATCAGTTTCGAGACACTTTTCTTCGTTTGCGCTATTTTTCCGTCTAGGATCGTACGTCGTGAGATGCGTAAAGGATGACAACCTAATCCATCACATTTCTATTACCGAATCCCACGGCTCCTTGGGCAAGAGAACTTCACTTCAAGTAGAGGTTGGGACCGCAAACCGAGGGCGTGGGGCGTGTGACCACCTATCCGTCGCTCCGGTACCCATAACCTTTGATCCGTAAGGAGTTACGCAGCGCACAGCATACCGTTGGAAAGCTCTCCCAGAGTTCTACGACGGGTGCAGCAAGCCTGCTTAGCTGCGCCTGTTTTAGTTGCCAAAATCGAACGTTTTCATCAGTTTTGGGATACTTTTCTTCTTTTGCGCTATTTTTCCATCCTGGATCGTAGGTCGTGAGCCGCGAAAAGGACAACAACCTAATCTATCACATTTCTATTACCGAATCCCATGGTACCATGGGCAAGAGAACTTCACTTCAAGTAGAGGCTGGGACCGCAAACCGAGGGCGTGGGGCTTTTGACCAGGTATTCGTTGCTCCGGTGCCCATAACTTTTGATCCGTAAAGAGTTACGCGGAGCACAGCATACCGTTGGAAAGTTCTCGGAGAGCTCTATGATGTGGGCAGCAAGCCAGCTTGGTTGAGCCTGTTTTCGGAGCCCACAATCGAAGGTTTTCATTAGTTTCGGGACACTTTTCTTCTTTTGCGCTGTCTTTTCATCCCGGATCGTACGTCACGAGCAGGGAAAAGGACGACCACCTAATCTATCACATTTCTATTACCGAATCCCACAGAACCTTGGGCAAGAAAACTTCACTTCACGTAGAGGCTGGGCCCGGAAACCGAGGGCGTGGGGCTTTTGACCAGGTATCCGTCGCTCTAGTGCCCATAACTTTTGATCCGTAAGGAGTTACGCGGCGCACAGCATACCGTTAGAAAGCTATCCGAGAGCTCTAAGACGGAGCCAGCAAGCTTGTTCAGCTGCGCCTATTTTCAGAGCTCAAAATCGAACGTTTTCATCAGTTTCGGGACATATTTCTTCTTTTGCGCTATTTTTTCGTCCCGTCTCGTACGTCATGAGCTACGAAAAGGACGACAACCTAATCCATTTCATTTTTATTATGAAATCCCATTGCACCTTGGCCAAGAGAACTTCACTTCACGTAGAGGCTGGGACCGCAAACCGAGGGCGTGGGGCTTATGACCAGGTATCCGTCGTTCCAGTGCCCAAAACTTTTGATCCGTAAATAATTACGCGGTGCACAGCATACCATTGGAAAGCTCTCCCAGAGTTCTACGACGGGGGCAGCAAGACTGCTACGCAATGCCTATTTTCGGTGCCCAAAATCGAACGTTTTCATCAGTTTCTGGATACAATTCTTCTTTTGCACAGTTTTTCCGTCCCGAATAGTAAGTCGTGAGCCGCGAAAAGGACGATAACCTAATCCATCACATTCTATTACCGAACCGCACTATACCTTGTGCAGGAGAACTTCACTTCATGTAGAGGTTGGGCCAGCAAACCGAGGGCGTGGGGCTTTTGACCAGGTATCCATAACTTTTGATCCGTAAGGAGTTACACGGCTCACAGCATACCGTAAGGAAGCTCTTCGAGATCTCTATGACGGTGGCAGCCAGCCTTCTAGGCTGCACCTATTTTCGGTGCCCAAAATCGAACGTTTTCATCAATTTCGGGACACTTTTATTCTTTTGCGCGGTTTCTTCATCCCGGATCGTACGTCGTGAGCCGCGTAAAGGATGACAACCTATGTTGATATATGTCAACATCTACCTCTTCATAATAAGTATCGTTAATTATATGGTAGCATAAATTAATGATTCTGACTTAAACGTCGATGAGGTCAAAAGAAATCGCGATGGCTACAAGAAAGAAGTTCAGAAATTTGGAATTACCTAAGATGACGTCGGGATGATACAATGCTAAAGTTAGCCAACTTGACCAAAGGAAACTTCCTAGAAGTTAACTTGGATGCTAGCCACCCATGTGGTTAATTGTAGCCACCCATGGGATAAATATGGGGGGCGAATACTTTGAACATAGTTGGTAAAGCCAACCAAGATTGAAATGTTTGATAGGAAAGTCTCCTGTGGCGGGCTAATTGAATTCTATAAATAGGCATGCATTAGTTCATCATTTTCATCCACAACACAACTCCAAACACAATCCTAAGTTAGTCTTTCTTTCTTGTATTCTTCTTGTAAGTCCAGAAGCCATTGAAGCTCTAATCTTGAGAGCGCACGGTGGGACAATTATCTTGTAAGTGTTATATTGAATTGTTATAACGAGTAGTGTTTTCTTTCTACTTGATTGTTGTTAAGACATTTCTGGAAATTGGTTATATTCTTACATGGTATCAAGAGCTTAAGGGGCTCTTAACAACAATCTTGTCTAGTAAAGCTCAACAACTATGACTACTCAAGGTGTTAGTTCTTCTTCTACCAGTTCTAGTTCCGGTTTAGTACCGACAATTCGTATCCATCCCCCTACCTTCACAGAAGGAAAGTTTGATGGAACGAATTATCTTTTGTAGAAATTCAAAATCACTACAGTTCTGAACTCCTACGAACTCCTTGATATAGTGTTAGACACAGATGCAGAACCAGTTGTAATCCGTGCTGAAGATGACACAAAAAAGGTTATACCTCCAGATCCTCAGCTTGTCAAAGAATGGAGGAGACGAAATGCTGATGCACTTTGTGCAATTGTCATAAGTGTTCAAGATTCTGTCCTCACTCTTATTCAACACACAACCAAGGCATCTGAAGCTTGGAACATACTGAAAAATCAGTATGAAACAAGGAACCAGACTCGAATTCAGAACTTGAAAAATCAGTTAGCTGCTGAGAGATTAAGTGAAGATGAAGTAGTTGAGTCATTTATCAGTAGGATGAAAAACCTATGTAATCAAATAGCTGTAGTTGGTATTGCCAAATCAACCGAGGAACTAGCTCGAAGGTGCATTAGAGTGTTGCCTCCAAAATTTGACGGCCTTGTGACAGTACTCAATACACAAGTTCGTATTCCTCCTTTGACGTTTGAAGAATTTACTGCCATGTTGATGGAGGAGGAGATGAGGCTGAGGAGCGGAGAAAATCAACTTGACTCTGCCTTTATAGCCAAGGCGAGGAGTAACCAAGAAGAAAAGAAGAAAGCAAAGAAGAAGGCGTTCTCTAGATCGTGCTACTACTGCAATAAGAAAGGTCATGCTGTCAAAGATTGCAGGAAACGAATCCATGACGAGAAGAACGGAACTTTAAAACCAAATTGGAGAAATAAAGAATCTACTAATACGGCTGAAACGGAAGTGCATTTGTTTACTGTAACAGATGTATCGGAAGAAACGTGTACTAGCGCACATGTACATCAAACAAGTGCATGGGTGTTAAATAGTGGAGCTTCCCGACACATGACCAGCAAGAAGGAGTTATATGACTCCATAAAACCTCTACAAGAACCAATGAATGTTGTCGTCGGGAATAATGCGAGGTGTCCCGTTGAGGGCACTGGAACCATCTCACTCGTGTCTCAAGATGGAGGAAGTAAAAAGCTGTCCAACATACTCTTTGTACCCCAGATCACCAGAAATTTGCTATCTGTAGCTGCTATTATAGATAATGATCTAGAAGTGCGGTTCAAGAAGACGGAAGCTTTGATTCTTGACAAGGATCAAAATATCGTAAGTAAAGGTATTCGCAAAAATAATCTTTACGAAATCAGCTCTCTTTCTGCTGTCGTGGATGCCAAAACAAGTCAACTTTGGCATGAAAGGTTCGGGCACATTTCCTATCCTGTGTTAAAGGAAATGCAAAAGAAGAAGATGGTGGCCGACTTGCCTTCAATTGAAGAAATTGAAGGACCATGTGAAGCTTGTATGCTGGGCAAGCAACATAGACAGTCATTTCCCAAAGAGAGTCATAACCGATCAAAGGCTCCTCTAGAGTTGGTACATGCTGACCTCTGCGGAAAAATGACTACGACGGTGTTGGGAGGATCTTCCTACTTTATGCTGTTAGTCGACGATTATAGTAGGAAGATGTGGGTGTACTTCCTTCGGGACAAGGCTGATGCTCTTGAAAAGTTTAAAGTGTGGCACAAACTTATGACAAATGAGAACACAACTCAGTTGAAGAAACTTCGTACCGATCGTGGGGGGGAATTCTGTTCTACAGAGTTCACCAACTACTGCAACAAGCTTGGGATTAAGCGGCAATTGACTGCTCCATATATACCACAAAAAAATGGAGTTGTGGAACGAAGAAATTGAACAATTGTAGAAATGGCTCGATACATGTTGAAAGGTGCTGGCCTACCTGACACATTTTGGGCTAAAGTAGTCAACACAGCAGTATATATCCTCAATCGGTGCTCAACCAGGGCACTCAACGATAAGACTCCTAATGAGGCTTATTATGGTACGAAACCTTCTGTGTCTCATTTAAGAAAATTTGGGTGTGAGTGTTTTGTACACGTCCCAAATGAAAATAGAAAGAAATTGGATGACAAGAGCAAGAAGGGCATTTTCTTGGGATATAGTGAAGAGTCTAAAGCATACAGACTCTATGATGTAGAGGCCAAGAAGGTGATCATAAGCCGAGATGTGGTATTTAATGAGCGATCACACTCGATGGAGGATAGCGGTCCTGCCATTTCGTCATCAACTGATGAAGTAATCCACCAAGTGCCTGAACAACGACCGTTGAACAATGAAGAAGTCTCTAATGATGAGGAGACTAAAGACCAACCTGTTGTACCCACAAGGAAGCCACAACCGAAGTGGTTCCAACAGCTCTTTGATGGAAGAAATCCAGGAGTTACTGATGATAGTCCACGTCCTGATGGACTAAGATGATCAAAGAGAATAGAGGAGCAGAACAGATCAGTACAACAACTAGTAAACATGGCTTTGATGACCCAAATCATCAAGACGGTAAAAGAACCGATAACTGTGGAGGAAGCCATGTCAGATCCAAATTGGAGAGCAGTTATGCAAGCCAATTATGATAGTATCATGAAAAATGATACTTGGGAGATCATTGAAAATTTCCGAATAGAAAAATCATCGGCACCAAATGGATCTGGAAAGTGAAGTACAAGGCAGATAGAAGTCTTGAAAAATACAAGGCATGCCTTGTAGCACAAGAATTTTCGCAAGTCGAAGGTTCCGATGTATATGAAACCTTTGCTCCAACAGCAAAAATGACAACAATCAGGTTAGTTGTTGCAGCTGCCGCGCATTATGGATAGATTGTACATCAAATAGATGTTAAGTCAGCTTTTCTTAATGGGCAACTTCAAGAAGAAGTCTACGTTGCACAACCCCCTGTCTTCCAAATACCAGGTGAAGAAGAAAAAGTCTGCAAATTGAAAAAGGCTTTATATGGGTTAAAGCAAGCACCACGAGCTTGGTACAAACGTATAGACTCTTTCTTCTTGCAACATGGTTTCTGTAGAAGCAAATCAGAGGCCAACTTGTATGTTCTAAGTGAACAAGGAAAGAAGGTAATTGTAGTCCTATATGTGGATGATCTTGTAATCACTGGTGACCATGAAGATAATATTCGGAAGACGCAAGAATGGTTGAGCCAAGAATTTGAAATGACAAATCTTGGTCTTCTTCATTATTGCTTGGGAATCGAGGTATGGCAAAAACCTCATACGATCTTCATCTCGCAGCAACGATATGTTCGTGAGCTTCTGACTGCATTTGGTATGTCCGAGTGCAAACCAGTTGTCACCCCGATGGAAGTGAATACAAAGTTATCAATTGACGATCCTTCAGAACAAGTTAATAACAAGCTCTACAGAAGGTTGGTGGGAAGTTTAATCTTCCTTTGTAACACAAGACCTAATATTAGTTATGCTGTAGGAGTTCTCAGTCGGTTTTCAAATAAACCGAAACAAAGTCACTGGCAAGCAGGGATGCGGATCCTCAAATATCTCAAAGGCACATTGGAGTATGGGATATCATACAAGTCTGGAGATACTTTATCTGGGTACTGTGACTCAGACTGGGCTGGTGATATTGACTCAAGAAAATCTGTTACAGGTTACGTATTCACATTCGGTGGTGGAGTCATCTCATGGGCTAGTAAGAAGCAACCCACCGTTGCACTTTCATCAACGGAGGCAGAATACAAGGCTACTTGTGTAGCATCCTGTGAAGCTGTTTGGCTACGACGCATCATGACTGATATTGGCATTCCAATAGAGGAAGCAACAATGTTGAAATGTGACAGTCAGAGTTGTATAGCCATGTCAAAGAATCCGGTATTTCATGCTAGAACAAAACACATAGAGATTCAGTATCACTATGTGAGGGAACTGATTGAGGAAGGTGAAATCTACATGGAGTACTGCCCTACAGAAGATAATTGTGCAGATATCTTCACTAAAGCGTTAGGGAGCATCCAATTGAGCAAGCATCTTCAAACATTGGGTGTTGGCCCAATAGCTTAGTCAACATGAGGTGAACATTGAGGGGGGGTGTTGATATATGTCAACATCCACCTCTTCATAATAAGTATCGTTAATTATATGGTAGCATAAATTAATGATTCCGACTTAAACGTCGATGAGGTCAAAAGAGATCGCGATGGCTACAAGAAAGAAGTTCAAAAATTTGGAATTACCTAAGATGACGTCGGGATGATCCAATGCTAAAGTTAGCCAACTTGACCAAAGGAAACTTCCTAGAAGTTAACTTGGATGCTAGCCACCCATGTGTTCAATTGTAGCCACCCATGTGATAAATATGAGTGGTGAATACTTTGAACATGGTTGGTAAAGCCAACCAAGATTGAAATGTTTGATAGGAAAGTATCCTGTGGCGGGCTAATTGAATTCTATAAAAAGGCATGCATTAGTTCATCATTTTCATCCACAACACAACTTCAAACACAATCCTAAGTTAGTCTTTCTTTCTTGTATTCTCCTTGTAAGTCCAGAAGCCATTGAAGCTCTAATTTTGAGAGCGCACGGTGGGACAATTATCTTGTAAGTGTTATATTGAATTGTTATAACGAGTAGTGTTGTCTTTCTACTTGATTGTTGTTAAGACGTTTCTGGAAATTGGTTATATTCTTACAACCTAATCCTTCACATTTCTATTACCGAATCCCACGACACCTTGGACAACAGAACTTTACTTCACGTAGAGGCTGGGCTCGCAAACCGAGGGCGTGGGGCATGTGACCAGGAATCCGTCGCTCTGGAGCCCATAACTTTTGATCCGTAAGGTGTTACGCGGCGCACAACATACCGTTAGAAAGCTCTCCGGGAGTTCTACGACGGGGGCAAAAAGCCTGCTTAGCTGCGCCAATTTTTAGAGCCCAAAATTGAATGATTTCGTCAGTTTCGGGGCACTTTTCTTCTTTTACACTATTTTTTAGTCCCGGATCGTTCGTTGAGAGTCGCGAAAAGGACAACAACCTAATCCATCACATTTCTATTACCGAATCCCACGGAACCTTAGGCAAGAGAACTTCACTTTACGTAAAGGCTGGGCCCACAAACCGAGGGTGTGGGGCTTTTGACCAGGTATCCGTCGCTCCTGTGCCCATAACTTTTGATTCGTAAGGATTTATGTAGCGCACAGCATACCGTTGGAAAGCTCTCCAAGAGCTCTACGACGGGGGCAACCAGTCTGCTCGGTTCCACCTATTTTCGATGCCCAAAATAGAACATTTTCATCAGTTTTGGGATACATTTATTCTTTTGCGCTGTTTCTCCGTACCGGATCGTACGTCGTGAGCCGCGTAAAGGACGACAACCTAATCCATCACATTTCTATTACCGAATCCCACGACACCGTGGACAAGAGAACTTCACTTCACGTAGAGGCTGGGCCCGTAAACCTAGGGCATGGGGCATGTGACTAGGTATCCGTCGTTCCGATGCCCATAACTTTTGATCCGTAAGAAGTTACACGTCGCATAGCATACCGTCGGAAAGCTCTCCGATAGTTCTACGACGGGCGCAACAAGCTTGCTCGGCTGCGCCTATTTTCGGAGCCCAAAATCAAACATTTTGATTAGTGTCGGGATACTTTTATTATTTTGCTCTATTTTTCTATCCCGGATCGTACGTCGTGAACAGTGAAAAAGAAGACAACCTAATCTATCACATTTCTATTATCAAATACCATGATACCTTGGGCAAGACAACTTCGTTTTACGTAGAGGCTGGGCCCGCACCCGAGGGCGTGGGCTTGGAACCAGGTCTCCGTCGCTCCGGTGCCCATAACTTTTGATCCGTATAGAGTTATGAGGCGCACAACATACCTTTGAAAAGTTCTTTGAGAGCTCTACGACGGGGGCAGCAAGCTTGCTCGGTTACACCTATTTTTGGAGCCCAAAATCAAATATTTTCATCAGTTTCGGGACACATTTCTTCTTTTACGCCGTTTTTCCGTCCCCGATCGTATGTCGTGAGCAACAAAAATAATGACAGCCTAATCTATCACATTTCTATTACTAAATCCCATGGCACCTTGGGCAAGACAAATTCGCTTCACGTAGAGACTGGGCCCACAAATCGAGGGTGTTGGGCTTGGGTCCAGGTCTCCGTTGCTCCGGTGCCCATAAATTTTGATCCGTAAGGAGTTACGTGGAGTACAACATACCGTTGGAAAGCACTCTGAGAGCTCTACAATGGGGGCTCCAAGCTTGCTCGTCTTTGCCAATTTTTGGGGCTCAAAATTAAACATTTTCATATGTTTTGGGACATTTTTCTTCTTTTGCGCTGTTTTTTCGTCTCGAATCGTACGTCGTGAGCCGCGAAAAGGACGACAACCTAATCCATCACATTTCTATTACCTAATCCTATGGCACATTTGGCATGAAAACTTCGCTTCACGTAGAGGCTGGGCCCGCAAACCGAGGGCGTGGGGCTTGGGACCAGGTCTCTGTCGCTCCGGTACCCATAACCATTGATCCGTAAGGAGTTAGGCGGCTCACAGCCTACCGTTGAAAAGCTCTTTGAGAGCTCTATGATGGGGCCAACATGCCTACTCAGCTGCGCCTATTTTCGAAGAACAAAATCTGACATTTTCATCAGTTTTGGGACACTTTTCTTCTTTTGTGCTGTTTTTTCGTCCCGGATCGCACGTCGTGAGCCGCGAAAAGGACGACAACCTAATCCATCACATTTCTATTACCGAATCCTTCGACACATTGGGCATGACAACTTCGCTTCACGTACAGGCTGGGACCGAAAACCAAGGGCCTGGGCTTGGGACCAGGTGTCCGTCGCTCCGGTGCCCATAACTTTTGATCTGAAAGGTGTTACGCAGCGCACAGCATACCGTTAGAAAGCTCTTTGAGAGCTCTACGACGGAGGTAGCATGCCTGTTAGGCTACGCCTATTTCCCAAACCCAAAATCGAACGTTTTCATCAATTTTGGGACACTTTTCTTTTTTTGCTTTGTTTTTTCGTCCCGGATCGTACATCGTGAGCCGCGCAAAGGACGACAACCTAATCCATCACATTTTTATTACTGAATCCCACTGCACATTGGGCAAGACAACTTCATTTCACGTAGAGGCTGGGCCCACAAACCCAGGGCATGGGGCTTGGGACTAGGTCTCCGTCGCTCTGGTTTTTGATCCGTAAGGAGTTACACGATGCATACCATACTGTTGGAAAGCTCTCCGAGAGCTCTATGACAGGGGCAGCATGCCTGCTTGGCAGCGCCTATTTTTGGAGCCCAAAATTGAACGTTTTCATCAGTTTTGGGGCACTTTTCTTCTTTTGCGCTGTTTTTCCATCCCGAATCTTACGTCGTGAGCAGCGAAAAGTACGACAACCTAATACATCGCATTTCTATTACTGAATCCCATGACAACTTTGCCTTACATAGAGGCAGGGCCTGCAAACCGAGGACGTGGGGTTAGGACCAAATCTCCGTCGCTCTGGTGCCCATAACTTTTGATCCGTATGGAGTTACATGGCGCACAGCATACCGTTGGAAAGCTCTCTAAGAGCTCTACGATGGGGGCAGCAAGCCTGCTTGATTGCGCCCATTTCAGAGTCCAAAATCAAACATTTTCATCAGTTTTGGCACACTTTTCTTCTTTTGCACTGTTTTTTCGTCCCGGATCGTACGTCGTGAGCGACGAAAAAGACGACAACCTAATCCATCACATTTCTATTACCGAATCCCACAGCACCTTGGGCAAGACAACTTCATTTCACGTAGAGGCTGGGCCCGTAAACCGAGGTTGTGGGGCTTGGGACTAGGTCTCCGTCGCTCCGGTGCCCATAACTTTTTATCCGTAAGGAGTTACGCGGTGCACAACATACCGTTGGAAATCTCACCGAGAGCTCTACGACGAGGGCAGCATGCCTGCTTGGCAGCGCCTATTTTTGGAGCCCAAAATGGAAATTTTGATCAGTTTCGGGGCAATTTTCTTCTTTTGCACTATTTTTTTCTCCCGGATCGTACGTCGTGAGCAGCAAAAATGACAATAACCTAATCCATCACATTTCTATTATTGAATCCCACAGCACCTTGGGTAAGACAACTTCACGTCACTTAGAGGTAGGGCCCGCAAACTGAGGGCGTAGGGTTAGGACCAAATCTCCGTCGCTTCGGTGCCTATAACTTTTGATCCGTATGGAGTTACACGGCGCACAGTATATCATTGGAAAGCTCTCTGAGAGCTCTACGACGGGGGCAGTAAGCCTGCTCTGTTGCACCCATTTTTAGAGTCCAAAATCAAACGTTTTCATCAATTTTGGGACACTTTTCTTCTTTTGCACTGTTTTTGGGTCCCGGATAGTACGTCGTGAGCGGCGAAAAAGATGACAACATAATCCATCACATTTCTATTACCGAATCCCATGGCACCTTGGGCAAGACAACTTTAATTCATTTAGAGGCTGGGCCCACAAACCGAGGTCGTGGGGCTTGGGACTAGGTCTTCGTCGCTCCGGTGCCCATAACTTTTGATCCTTAAGGAGTTACGCGGCGCATAGCATACCGTTGAAAATCTCTCTGAGAGCTCTACGACGAGGGCAGCCAGCTTGCTAGGCTACGCCTACTTTCGGAGCCCAAAATCGATCATTTTCATTTGTTTTGGGACGCATTTATTCTTTTGCGCTATTTTTCCGTGCCGGATCGTACGTCGTGAGCCGTAAAAAGGACGACAACCTAATCCATCACATTTCTATTACCGAATCCCATGGCACCTTGGGCAAGACAACTTCGCTTCACGTAGAGGCTTGGCCAGCAAACCGAGGGCGTGGGGCTTGGGACCAGGTCTCCGTCGCTCCGGTGCCCATAACTTTTGATCCAAATGGAGTTACACGGTGCACAGCATACCGTTGGAAAGCTCTCTGAGAGCTTTACGATGGGGCAACATGCCTACTCGGTTGCTCCTATTTTGGAGCCCAAAATCAAACGTTTTCATCAGTTTCGGGACACTTTTCTTCTTTTACGCTATTTTTTCATCCCGGATCGTACGTCGTGAGCAGCGAAATGGACGACAACCTAATCCATCACATTTCTATTATCGAATCCCATGACACCTTGGGCAAGACAACTTCGCTTTACGTGGAGGCTGCGCCCGCAAACCGAGGGCGTGAGGCTTGGGACCAGGTCTTCGTCGCTCCAGTGCCCATAACTTTTGATCCGTATTGAGTTACGTGGAGTACAGCGTACCGTTGAAAAGCTCTCCGAGAGCTCTACGACAAGGGCAGCAAGCTTGCTTGGCTGCACATGTTTTTGGAGCCCAAAATTGAACGTTTTCTTCAGTTTCGGGACACGTTTCTTCTTTTGCGCTATTTTTCCGTCCCCGATCGTATGTCATGAGCCACAAAATTGACGACAACCTAATCCATCACATTTCTATTACTGAATCGCATGGCACTTGGGCAATACAACTTTGATTCACGTAGAGGCTGGGCCCGCAAACTGATGGCGGGGGCTTGGAACCAGGTCTCCGTCGCTCCGGTACCCATAACTTTTGATCCGTTGGAAAGCTCTCCGAGAGCTCTACAATGGAGGCTCTGAGCCTGCTCGTCTGTGCCTATTTTTGGGACTCAAAATTGAACGTTTTCATCAGTTTCGTGACACTTTTCTTTTTTTGCGCTATTTTTTCGTCCCGGATCGTACGTCGTGAGCTGCGAAAAGGACGACAACCTAATCCATCACATTTCTATTACCGAATCCTACGGCACCTTGGGCATGACAACTTCGCTTCATGTAGAGGCTGGGCCCACAAACCGAGGGCGTAGGGCTTGGGACCAGGTCTCCGTTACTCCGGTACCCATAACTATTGATCCGTACGGAGTTAGGCGGCGCACAGCATATCGTTGGAAAGCTCTCTGAGAGCTCTATGATAGGGGCAACATGCCTGCTCGGCTGCGCCAATTTTCGGATCCCAAAATCGAACGTTTTCATCAGTTTCGGGACACTTTTCTTCTTTTGCGCTGTTTTACCATCCCGGATCGCACGTCGTGAGCCGCCAAAAGGACGACAACCTAATCCATCACATTTTTATTACTGAATCCCATGGCACCTTGGGCAAGACAACTTCGCTTCACGTTGAGGCTGGGACTGCAAACCAAGGGCATGGGCTTGGGACCAGGTCTCCCTTGCTTCGGTGCCCATAACTTTTGATCCGTAAGGAGTTACGCGGCGCACAACATACTGTTGGAAAGCTCTCCTAGAGCTCTACGATGAACGCAGCATGCCTGCCCGGCTGCGCCTATTTCCTAAGCCCAAAATTGAACGTTTTCATCATTTTTGGGACACTTTTCTTCTTTTGCACTGTTTTCTCGTCCCGGATCGTACGTCATGAGCCGCGCAAAGGATGACAACCTAATCCATCACTTTTCTATTACTGAATCCCATGGCACATTGGGCAAGACAACTTCACTTCACGTAGAGGCTGGGCCTGCAAATTGAGGGCGTGGGGCTTGGGACCAGGTCTCCGTCGCTCTGGTGCCCATAACTTTTGATCCGTAAAGAGTTACGCGGCGCATACCATACCATTGGAAGGCTCTTCGAGAGCTCTACAACGTGGGCAGCAAGCTTGATCGGCTGTGACCGTTTTCAGAGTCCGAAATCAAACGTTTTCATCAGTTTTGGGACACTTTTCTTCTTTTACACTTTTTTTCCGTCCCTGATTGTACATCATGAGCCGCGAAAAAGAGAACAACCTAATCCATCACATTTCTATAACCGAATCCCACGGTAGCAAGCCTCACAACTTCATTTCACATAGAGGCTGGGCCCACAAACCGAGGGCGTGGGGCTTGGAACTAGGTCTCCGTCGCTCCGGTGCCCATAACTTTTGATCCGTAAGGAGTTACGCGGCACACAACATACCGTTGGAAAGCTCTCCGAGAGCTCTACGATGTGGGCAGCAAGCTTACTCGGTTGCGCCTATTTTCAGAGACCAAAATCGAATATTTTCATCAGTTTTGGGACACTTTTCTTATTTTTCGTTGTTTTTCCGTCCCGGATCGTATGTCGTGTGCTGCGAAAAGGACGACAACCTAATCCATCACATTTCTATTACCGAATCCTATGGAACCTTGGGCAAGACAACTTCACTTCACGTAGAGGCTGGCCTCGCAAACCGTGGGCGTAGGGCTTGGGACCAAGTCTCCTTCGCTCCGGTGCCCATAACATTTGATCCGTAAGGAGTTATGCGGCGCACAGCATACCGTTGGAAAGCTCTTTGAGAGCTCTACGATGAGGGCAGCAACCCTGCTCGGTTGCGCCTATTTTCGGGGCCCAAAACTGAACGTTTTCATCAGTTTCGGGGCACTTTTCTTCTTTTGCACTATTTTTCCGTCCTGGATCGTACATCGTGAGCAGCGAAAAGGACGATAACCTAATCCATCACATTTTTATTACTGAATCCCACTGCACATTGGGTAAGACAACTTCGCCTCACGTAGAGGCAGGGCCCGCAAACCGAGGGCGCGGGGTTGGGACCAAATCTCCGTCGCTCCGGTGCCCATAACTTTTGATCCGTATGGAGTTACACAGCGCACAGCATACTGTTGAAAAGCTCCCTGAGAGTTCTATGTAGGGGGGCAGCAAGCGTGCTCGGTTGCGCCCATTTTTAGAGTCTGAAATCAAACGTTTTCATCAATTTTGGGACACTTTTCTTCTTTTGCACTATTTTTTCGTCCCTGATCGTAAGTCGTGTGCCGCGAAAAGGACGACAACATAATCCATCACATTTCTATTACCGAATCCTATGGCACCTTCGGCAAGACAACTTCGATGCACGTAGAGGCTGGCCCCGCAAACCGAAGGCGTGGGGCTTGGGACCATGTCTCCTTCGCTCCGGTGCCCATAACTTTTGAGCCGCAAGGAGTTACGCGGTACACAGCATACCATTGGAAAGCTCTCCTAGAACTCTACAATGAGGGCAGCAAGCCTACTTTAGCAACGCCCGTTTTTGGTGCCCAAAATCAAACATTTTCATCAGTTTAGAGGGACTTTTCTTCTTTTGCACTTTTTTTTCGTCCCTGATCGTACGTCGTGAGCCACGAAAAATACGACAACCTAATCCATCACATTTTTATAAATGAATCCCACGGCAGCAAGCCTCTCAACTTCATTTCACATAGACGCTGGGCCTGAAAAACGAGGCCGTGGGGCTTGGGACTAGGTCTCCGTCGCTCCGGTGCCCATAACTTTTGATCCGTGAGGAGTTATGCAGCACACAGCATATCGTTGGAAAGTTCTCCGAGAGCTCTACGACGTGGGTAGCAATTCTGCTCAGCTGCGCCTATTTTTAGAGCCCAAAATCGAATATTTTCATCAGTTTTGGGACACTTTTCTTCTTTTCCGCTGTTTTCCGTCTCGGATCGCATGTCGTGTGCTATGAAAAGGACGACAACCTGATCCATCAAATTTCTATTACCGAATCCTATGGCACCTTGGGCAAGACAACTTCGCTTCACATAGAGGCTGGCCCTGCAAACCATGGGCGTGGGCCTTGGGACCAAGTCTCATTCGCTCCGGTGCCCTTAACTTTTTATCCGAAAGGAGTTACGCGGCACACAGCATACCGTTGGAAAGCTCTTCGAGAGCTCTACGATGAGTGCAGCAAGCCAACTTGGCTGCACCTATTTTTGGAGCCCAAAACCGAACGTTTTCATCAATTTCGGGGCACTTTTATTCTATTGCGCTGTTTTTTAGTCCCGGATCGTACGTCGAGAGCAGCGAAAAGGATGACAACCTAATCCATCACATTTCTATTACCGAATCCCACTGCACCTTGGGTAAGACAACTTCACCTCACATAGAGGCAGGGCCCGCAAACCGAGGGCATGGGGTTAGAACCAAATCTCCTTCTCTCTAGTGCCCATTACTTTTGATCCGTATGGAGTTACACGGCGCACAGCATACCGTTAGAAAGCTCTCTAAGAGCTCTACGACAGGGGCAGCAAGCGTGCTCGGTGGTGCCCATTTTCTGAGTCCGAAATCAAATGTTTTCATCAATTTTAGGACACTTTTCTTCTTTTGCACTATTTTTTCATCCCGGATCGTATGTCGTGTGCCGCAAAAAGGACGACACATAATCCATCACATTTCTATTACCGAATCCTATGGCAACTTGGGCAAGACAACTTCACTTCACGTAGAGGTTGGCCCCACAAACCGAGGGCTTAGCGCTTGGGACCAGGTCTCTTAAGCTCCGGTGCCCATAACTTTTGATCCGTAAGGAGTTACGCAGCGCACAGCTTACAGTTGGAAAGCTCTCTGAGAGCTCTACGATGAGGGCAGTAAGCCTGCTCAGCTGCGCCTATTTTCGTGGCCCAAAATCAAACGTTTTCATCAGTTTAGAGGCAATTTTATTCTTTTGCTCTTTTTTTTGTCCTGGATTGTACGTCGTGTGCCGCGAAAAGGACGACAGCCTAATCCATCACATTTCTATTCCTGAATCCTACAACACCTTGGGCAAGACAACTTCGCTTCACGTAGAGGCTGGTCCCGCAAACTGAGGGCGTGGGTCTTGGGACTAGGTCTCCGTCGCTCCGGTGCCCATAACTTTTGATCCGTAAGGAGTTACACGGTACACAACATACCATTGGAAAGCTCTCCGGGAGCTCTACGATGAGGCAGTAAGCATGCTCAACTGCGCCCATTTTTGGACCCCAAAATCGAACATTTTCATCAGTTTCGGGGCACTTTTATTCTTTTGTACTATTTTTCCATCCCGGATCGTACGTCATTAGCAGCGAAAAGTACGACAACATAATCCATTGCATTTCTATTACTAAATCCCATGGTACCTTGGGTAAGACAACTTTGCCTTACGTAGAGGCAGGGCCCGCAAACCGAAGGCGTGGGGTTGGGACCAAATCTCCGTCGCTCCGGTGCCCATAACTTTTGATCCGTATGGAGTTACACGGAACACAACATACAGTTGGAAAGCTCTCTGAGAGCTCTACGACAGGGGCAGCAAGCTTGCTCAGTTGTGCCCGTTTTCAGAGTCCAAAATCAAACATTTTTATCAGTTTTGGGACACTTTTCTTCTTTTGCACTGTTTTTCCGTCCTGGATAGTACGTCGTGAGCGGCAGAAAAACGACAACCTAATCCATCACATTTCTATTACCGAACCCCACGGCACATTGGGCAAGACAACTTCATTTCATGTAGAGGCTGGGCCCACAATCCGAGGTCATGGAGCTTGGGACTAGGTCTCCGTCGCTCCGGTGCCCATAACTTTTGATCCGTAAGGAGTTACGCGGCGCACAGCATACCGTTGAAAATCTCACCAAGAGCTCTACGACGAGGGCAGCCAGGTTGCTCAGCTGCGCCTACTTTCGGAGCCCAAAATCGATCGTTTTCATTAGTTTTGGGACACATTTATTCTTTTGCGTTGTTTTTCCGTCCCGAATCGTACGTCGTGAGCCGCAAAAAGGATGACAACCTAATCCATCACATTTCTATTACCGAATCCCACCGCACCTTGGGCAAGACAACTTCGCTTCACGTAGAGGCTTGGCCAGCAAACCGAGTGCGTGGGGCTTGGGACCAGGTTTCCGTCGCTCTGGTGCCCATAACTTTTGATCTTAAAGGAGTTACGTGGCGCATAGTATACCGTTGGAAAGCTCTTTGAGAGCTCTACGACGGGGCAACAAGCCTACTTGGCTGCGCCTATTTTTGGAGCCCAAAATCGAACGCTTTTATCAGTTTCGGGACACTTTTCTTCTTTTGCACTGTTTTTTCGTCCCGGATCATATGTCATGAGCCGCAAAAATGACGACAACCTAATCCATCACATTTCTATTACTGAATCGCATGGCACCTTAGGCAAGACAACTTCACTTCACATAGTGGCTGGGCCCGCAAACCTAGGGCATGGGGCTTGGGACCAGGTCTCTGTCACTCTGGTGCCTATAACTTTTGATCCGTAAGGAGTTACGTGGAGCACAACATACCGTTGGAAAGCTCTCCAAGACCTCTACAATGGGGGCTCCAAGCCTGCTGGTCTATGCCTATTTTTGGTGCTCAAAATTGAACGTTTTCATCAGTTTCGGGACACTTTTCTTCTTTTGCGCTGTTTTTCCGTCCCAGATCGTACGTCATGAGCCGCGAAAAGGACGACAACCTAATCCATCACATTTCTATTACCGAATCCTACGGCACCTTGGGCATGACAACTTCGCTTCACGTAGAAGCTGGGCCCGCAAACCGAGGCCGTGGGGCTTAGGACCAAGTCTCCGTTACTCCGGTACCCATAACTATTGATCCGTAAGGAGTTAGGCGGCGCACAGCATACCGTTGGGAAGCTCTTTGAGAGCTCTATGATGGGGGGTAACATGCCTGCTCGGCTGCGCCTATTTTTGGAGCCCAAAATCGAACGTTTTCATCAGTTTTGGGACACTTTTCTTCTTTTGCGTTGTTTCTCTGTCCCGGATCGTACATCGTGAGCCGTGAAAAGGACGACATCCTAATCAATCATATTTCTATTACCGAAGCCCATGACACCTTTGGCAAGACAACTTCAATTCACGTAGAGGCTGGGCACGCAAACCGATGGCGTGGGGCTTGGGACCAGGTCTCCGTCGCTCCGGTGCCCATAACTTTTGATCCGTAAGGAGTTACGCGGTGCACAGCATACCGTTGGAAACCTCTCCGGGAGCTCTATGACAAGGCAGCAAGCCTGCTCTGTTGCGCTAGTTTTTGGAGTCCAAAATCAAACGTTTTCATCAATTTCGCGACACTTTTCTTCTTTTGCTCTATTTTTTCGTCCCAGATTGTACTTCGTGAGCCGTGAAAAGGACGACAACCTAATCCATCACATTTCTATTACCGAATCCCACGGCACCTTGGGAAAGACAACTTCGCCTCACATAGAGGTTGGGCCCGCAAACCGAATCCTATGACAACTTGGGCATGACAACTTCGCTTCATGTAGAGGCTGGGCCCACAAACCGAGGGCGTAGGGCTTGGGACCAGGTCTCCGTTACTCCGGTACCCATAACTATTGATCCGTACGGAGTTAGGCGGCGCACAGCATATCGTTGGAAAGCTCTCTGAGAGCTCTATGATAGGGGCAACATGCCTGCTCGGCTGCGCCAATTTTCGGATCCCAAAATCGAACGTTTTCATCAGTTTCGGGACACTTTTCTTCTTTTGCGCTGTTTTACCATCCCGGATCGCACGTCGTGAGCCGCCAAAAGGACGACAACCTAATCCATCACATTTTTATTACTGAATCCCATGGCACCTTGGGCAAGACAACTTCGCTTCACGTTGAGGCTGAGATTACAAACCGAGGGCGTGGGCTTGGTACTAGGTCTCCCTCGCTCCGGTGCCAATAACTTTTGATCCGTAAGGAGTTACGTGGCGCACAACATACCGTTGGAAAGCTCTTCGAGAGCTTTACGACGAAGGCAGCATGCCTGCCCAGCTACGCCTATTTCTCAAGCCCAAAATCGAACTTTTTCATCAGTTTTGGGACACTTTTCTTCTTTTGCTTTGTTTTCTCGTCCCGGATCGTACGTCATGAACTGCGCAAAGGACGACAATCTAATCCATCACATTTCTATTTCTGAATCCCATGGCACCTTGGACTAGGTCTTCGCAGTTCCGATGCCCATAACTTTTGATTCGTAAGGAGTTACGCGGCGCACAACATATCGTTGGAAAGCTCTCCGAGAGCTCTACGACATGGGTAGCAAGGCTACTTAGCTGTGCCTATTTTCGGAGACCAAAATCAAATGTTTTCATCAGTTTTGGGATACTTTTCTTCTTTTGCGCTGTTTTTCTTTCCCGGATCGTACGCCGTGTACCGCGAAAAGGACAACAACCTAATCCATCACATTTCTAATACCGAATCCTATGGAACCTTGGGTAAGACAACTTCGCTTCACGTAGAGGCTGGCCCTGCAAACCGAGGGCGTGGGGCTTGGGACTAGGTCTTCTTCGCTCTGGTGCCCATAACTTTTGATCCGTAAGGAGTTACATGGTGCACAACATACCGTTGGAAAGCCCTCCAAGAGCCCTACCACCTGGGCAACAAGCCTCCTCTGTTGCTCCAATTTTCGGAGCCCAAACTCGAACGTTTTCATTAGTTTCGGGGCACTTTTCTTCTTTTGCGAGATTTTTTCATCCCGGATTGTACATTGTGAGCCATGAAAAGGACGACAACCTAATCCATGACATTTCTATTTCCGAATGCCACGGCACCTTGGGGAAGACAACTTCGCCTTACGTAGAGGCTAGGCCTGAAAACTGAGGGCGTGGGGCTTGAGACTAGGTCTCCGTCGTTCCGGTGCCCATAACTTTTGATTTGTAAGGAGCTACGCAGCGCATAGTATACCGTTGGAAAGATCTCCGAGAGCTCTACGTCGGGGGCAGCAACCCTACTACGCTGTGCCAGTTTTTGGAGTGCAAAATCGAACGTTTTCATCAGTTTTAGGACACTTTTCTTCTTTTGCGCAGTTTTTCCGTCCCGGATCGTACGTCATCAGCCGCGAAAAGGACGACAATCTAGTCCATCACATTTCTATTACCGAATCCCACGGCACCTTGGGCAAGACAACTTCGATTCACGTAGAGGCTGGGCCGGCAAACCGAGGGCGTAGGGCTTGGGACTAGGTCTCCGTCGCTCCCGTGCCCATAACTTTTGATTCGAAAGGAGTTACGCGGCGCACAACATACCGTTGGAAAGCTCTCCGAGAGCTCTACGATGGGGCAGCAAGCCTGGTTGGCTATGCCTATTTTCGGAGCCCAAAAAATGAATGTTTTCATTAGTTTTGGGACACTTTTCTTCTTTTGCTCTGTTTTTCCGTTCTGAATCGTACGTCGTCAGCCGCGAAAAGGACGACAACCTAATCCATCACATTTCTATTACCGAATCCCACGGCACCTTGGGCAAAACAACTTCGCTTCACGTAGAGGCTGGACCCGCAAGCCGAGGACGTGGGGCTTGGGACCAGGTCTCCGTCGCTCTAGTGCCTATATCTTTTGATCCGTAAGGAGTTACGCGGCGCACAGCATACCGTTTGAAAGCTCTCCGAGAGCTCTACGACGGGGCAGCAAGATTGCTTGACGGCACCTATTTTTGCAGCCTAAAATCGAACGTTTTCATCAGTTTTGGGTCACTTTTCTTCTTTTGCGCTATTTTTTCGTCTTGGATCGTATGTTGTGAGCCGGGAAAAGGACGACAACCTAATCCATCACATTTTTATTACCGAATCCCACGGCACCTTGGGCAAGACAACTTCGCTTCACGTAAAGACTGGGCCCGCAAACCGAGGGCATGGGTTAGGACCAAGTCTCCGTCGCTCCGGTGCCCATAACTCTTGATCCGTATAGAGTTACACGGCGCACAGCATACCGTTGGAAAGCTCTCCGAGAGCTCTACGACGGGGGCAGCAAGCTTGCTAGGTTGCGACCGTTTTCAGAGTCCGAAATCAAACATTTTCATTAGTTTTGGGACACTATTCTTCTTTTGCACTGTTTTTCCGTCCCGGATCGTACGTCGTGAGCCGCGAAAAAGATAACAACCTAATCGATCACATTTCTATTACCGAATCGCACGGCACCTTAGACAAGACAACTTCATTTCACGTAGAGGCTGGGCCCACAAACCGAGGGTGTGGGGCTTGGGACTAGGTCTCCGTCGCTCCGGTGCCCATAACTTTTGATCGGTAAGGAGTTACACGGTGCATAGCATACCGTTGGAAAGCTCTTCGAGAGCTCTACGATGGGGGAAACAATCCTACTCAGATGCGCCTATATTCGCAGAACAAAATTGAATGTTTTCATCAATTTTGGGACACTTTTCTTCTTTTGCGCTGTTTTTCCGTCTCGGATAGTACGTCGTCAGCCGCGAAGAGGACGACAACCTAATCCATCACATTTCTGTTACCGAATCCTATGGCACTTTGGGTAAGACAACTTCGCTTCACGTAGAGGCTGGCCCTGTAAACCGAGAGCGTGGGTCTTGGGACCAGGTCTCCGTCGCTCCGGTGCCCATAACTTTTGATCCGTAAGGAGTTACACGGCACACAGCATACCGTTGGAAAACTCTCCGGGAGCTCTACGATGAGGACATCGAGCCTGCTCGGCTGCGCCTATATTTGGAGCCCAAAATAGAACGTTTTCATCTTTTTAGGGGCATTTTTCTTCTTTTGCACTTTTTTCCGTCCCGGATCGTACGTCGTGTGCCGTGAAAAGGATGACAACCTAATCCATCACATTTCTATTACCGAATCCTATGACACATTGGGCAAGACAACTTTGCTTCACGTAGAGGCTGGGCCTGCAAACCGAGGGCGGGGGTCTTGGGACCAAGTCTCCGTCGCTCCGGTGCCCATAACTTCTGATCCGTAAGGAGTTACGCGGTGCACAGCATATCGTTGGAAAGCTCTCCAGGAGCTCTACGACAAGGCATCAAGCCTGATCATCTGCGCCATTTTTCAGAGGCCAAAATCGAACGTTTTTATCAATTTCGGAGCACTTTTCTTCTTTTGCACTATTTTTTCGTCCCGGATTGTACGATGTGAGCCGTGAAAAGGACGACAACCTAAGCCATCACATTTCTATTACCGAATCCCATGGTACCTTGGGCAAGACAACTTCACCTCACGTAGAGGCTAGGCCCGCAAACTGAGGGTGTGGCACTGTGACCAGGTATCCGTCGCTCCGGTGCTCATAACTGTTGATCCGTAAGGAGTTATGCGTCACACAACATACCATTGGAAAGCTCTCCGAGAGCTCTACGACAGGGCAGCAAGCCTACTCGGCTACACGTATTTTCGGAGCCCAAAATCGAACGTTTTTATCTGTTTTGGGACATTTTTCTTCTTTTGCTATGTTTTTTCATCCTGGATTGTACGTCGTGAGCCGTGAAATGGACGACAACCTAATCCATCACATTTCTATTACCGAATCCCATGGCACCTTCGGCAAGACAACTTCGCCTCACGTAGAGGCTGGGCCTGCAAACCGAGGGCGTAGGGCTTGGGACCCGGTCTCCGTCGCTCCGGTGGCCATAACTTTTGATCCGTAAGGAGTTACACGACGCACAACATACCATTGGAAAGCTCTTCGAGAGCTCTACGACGGGGCAACAAGCCTGCTCGGCTACGCAAGTTTTCGGAGCCCAAAATCGAACGTTTTCATCTATTTTGGGACACTTTTCTTCTTTTGCGCTATTTTTTCGTCCCAGATAGTACTTCGTGAGCCACAAAAAGGACGACAACCTAATCCATCACATTTCTATTACTGAATCCCACGGTACCTTAGGCAAGACAACTTCGCTTCACGTAGAGTCTGGGCCTACAAACCGAGGGCATGGGGCTTGGGACCAGGTCTCCGTCGCTCCGGTGCCCATAACTTTTTATCCGTAAGGAGTTATGTGGCGCACAGCATCCCGTTGGAAAGCTCTCCGAGAGCTCTATGACGGGGGCAGCATGCCTACTCGGCTGCACCTATTTTCGAAGCCCAAAATTGAATATTTTCATCAGTTTTCGGACACTTTCTTCTTTTGTGCTGTTTTTTCGTCCCGGATCATACGTCGTGAGCCGCAAAAAAGACGACAACCTAATCCATCACATTTCTATTGCCGAATCCCATGGCACCTTCAGCAAGACAACTTCATTTGACGTATAGGCTGTGTCCGCAAACTGAGGGCGTCAGGCTTGCGACCAAGTATCCGTCGCTACATTGCCCATAACTTTTGATCCGTAAGGAGTTACGTGCCTAACGGCATACCAATGGAAAGCACTCCAAGAGATCTACGATGTGGGCAATAATCCTAGTTTGCTGCGCCAGTTTTTGGAGCCCAAAATTGAACGTTTTAATCAGTTTCGGGACAAATTTCTTCTTTTGTGTTATTTTTTCATCCCGAATCGTACGCCGTGATCTGCAAAAAGGACGACAATCTAATCCATCACATTTCTATTACTTAATCCCATGGCACCTTGGGTAAGACAACTTCGCCTCACGTAGAGGCTAGGCCCGCAGTCCGAGGGCGTGGGGCTTGGGACCAGGTCTCCGTCGTTCCGGTGCCCATAACTTTTGATCCGTAAAGAGTTACGCGGTTCACAGCATACCGTTGGAAAGCTCTTCGAGTGCTCTACGATGGGGGCAGAAGCCTGCTCGGTTGCACCTATTTTTGGTGTCCAAAATCGAACGTTTTCATCTATTTTGGGACACTTTTCTTCTTTTGCGCTATTTTTTCGTCCCAGATAGTACTTCGTGAGCCACAAAAAGGACGACAACCTAATCCATCACATTTCTATTACCGAATCCCACGGCACCTTGGGCAAGACAACTACATTTCACATAGAGGCTGGGCCCGTAAAACGATGGCGTCGGGCTTGTGACCAGGTATCCGTCGCTACGTTGCCCATAACTTTTGATCCGTAAGGAGTTACATGGTGCACAGCATACCGTTGGAAAGCACTCCAAGAGCCCTACGACCTGGGCAACAAGCCTACTCTGTTGCTCCAATTTTCGGAGCCCAAACTCGAACGTTTTCATTAGTTTCGGGGCACTTTTCTTCTTTTGCGCGGTTTTTTTATCCCGAATTGTACGTTGTGAGCCGTGAAAAGGACAACAACCTAATCCATCACATTTTTATTTCTGAATCCCACGGCACCTTGGGCAAGACAACTTTGCCTCACGTAGAGGCTGGGCCCAAAAATTGAGGGCGTGGGGCTCGGGAATAGGTCTCCGTCGCTCCGGTGCCCATAATTTTGATCTGTAAAGAGCTATGCACAGCATACCGTTGGAAAGCTCTTCGAGAGCTCTACGTTGGGGTAGCAAGCCTGGTTGGCTGCGTCTATTTTCGGAGGCCAAAAAAAGAACGTTTTCATCAGTTTTGGGACATTTTTCTTCTTTTGCTCTGTTTTTCCGTCCCAGATCGTACGTCGTCAACCAAGAAAAGGACGACAACCTAATCCATCACATTTCTATTACCGAATCCTACGGCACCTTGGGCAAAACAACTTCGCTTCACGTAGAGGCTGGGCTCGCAAACCGAGGGCGTGGGGCTTGGGAGCAAGTCTCCGTCGCTCCAGTTCCCATAAATTTTGATCCGTAAGGAGTTACGCGACGCACAACATACCTTTGGAAAGCTCTCCGAGAGCTCTACGACGGGGCAGCAAGCTTGCTTGCCTGCACCTATTTTCGTATCTTAAAATCGAATGTTTTCATCAGTTTTGGGACACTTTTCTTCTTTTGCTCTGTTTTTCCGTCCCAGATCGTACGTCGTCAACCAAGAAAAGGACGACAACCTAATCCATCACATTTCTATTACCGAATCCTACGGCACCTTGGGCAAAACAACTTCGCTTCACGTAGAGGCTGGGCTCGCAAACCGAGGGCGTGGGGCTTGGGAGCAAGTCTCCGTCGCTCCAGTTCCCATAAATTTTGATCCGTAAGGAGTTACGCGACGCACAACATACCTTTGGAAAGCTCTCCGAGAGCTCTACGACGGGGCAGCAAGCTTGCTTGCCTGCACCTATTTTCGTATCTTAAAATCGAATGTTTTCATCAGTTTTGGGACACTTTTCTTCTTTTGCGCTGGTTTTCCATCCTGGATCATACGTCGTGAGCCGCGAAAAAGACGACAACCTAATCCACACTATACCTTGGGCAAGACAACTTTGCTTTACATAGAGGCTGGGCCCGTAAACCGAGGGCGTGGGGCTTGGGACCAGGTCTCTGTCGCTCCGGTGCCCAAAACTTTTCATCCGTAATGAGTTACGCGGCGCACAGCATACTGTTGGAAAGCTCTCCGAGAGCTCTACGACGAGGAAGCAAGCATGCTTGGTTGTGTCTGCTTTCGGAGCCCAAAATCGAATGTTTTCATTAGTTTTGAGGCACTTTTCTTCTTTTGCGCTATTTTTCAGTCCTGGATCGTACGTCGTGAGCCGCTAAAAGGACGACAACCTAATCCATCACATTTCTATTACCGAATCCCACGGCACCTTGGGCAAGACAACTTCGCTTCACGTAAAGGTTGGGCCCGTAAACCGAGGGCGTGGGGCTTGGGACCAGGTCTCCATCGCTCTGGTGCCCATAACTTTTGATCCGTAAGGAGTTACGCGGTGCACATTATACCATTTGAAAGCTCTCCGAGAGCTATACGACGATGTCAACAATCCTGCTCAGCTGCGGCTATTTTCGGAGCCCAAAATTGAAAGTTTTCATCAGTTTCGGTATACTTTTTTTTTACGCTATTTTTTCGTCCCGGATCGTACATTGTGAACCGCGAAAAGGACGAAAATCTAATCTATCACATTTCTATTACCGAATCAAACGGCACCTTGGACAAGACAACTTCACCTCACGTAGAGGCTGGGCCAACAAACTAAGGGCGTGGGGCTTGGGTCCAGATCTCCGTCGCTCCGGTGCCCATACCTTTTGATCTATAAGGAGTTACGTGGCACACAGCATACCGTTGGAAAGCTCTCTGAGAGCTCTACGTCGGGCGCAGCAAGCTTGCTCTGCAGCGCCTGCTTTCAGAGCCCAAAATTGAATGTTTTAATCCGTTTCGGGATACTTTTCTTCTTTTGCGCTATTTTTCCGTCCCGGATCGTACGTCGTGAACAGCGAAAAGGACAAGAACCTAATCTATCACATTTATATTACCGAATCCCACGTCATCTTGGGCAAGACATCTTCATTTCACTTAGAGATTAGGCCAGCAAACCGAGGGCGTCGGGCTTATGACCAGGTATTCGTCGCTACGTTGCCCATAACTTTAGATCCGTAAGGAGTTACGTGGCACACAACATACCGTTGGAAAGCACTCCAAGAGATCTACGACGTTGGCAACAAGCCTGCTTTGTTGCACTAGTTTTCGGAGCCCAAAATCAAATGTTTTCATCAGTTTCGGGATAATTTTATTCTTTTGCACTATTTTTCCGTCCCGAATCGTACGTCGTGAGCAGCGAAAGGAACGACAACCTAGTCTATCACATTTCTATTACCGAATCCCATGGCACCTTGGGTAAGACAACTTTGCCTCTTGTAGAAGCTGGGCCTGCAAACCGAGGGCGTGGGGCTTAGGACCAAGTCTCCGTTGCTCCGTTGCCCATAACTTTTGATCCATAAGGAGTTACGCGGCACACAACATAATGTTGGAAAGCTCTCCGAGAGCTCTACGACGGGGGCAGCAAGCCTACTGGGCTGCGCCTAATTTTGGAGTCCAAAATCGAATGTTTTCATCAGTTTCGGGATATTTTACTTTTTTTGCGCCGTTTTTCCGTCCTGGATCGTACGTCGTGAGCTGCGAAAAAAGACGACAACCAAATCAATCACATTTCTATTACTGAATCCCACGGTACCTTGGGCAAGACAACTCATTTCACATAGAGGCTGGGCCCACAAACCAAGGGCGTGGAGCTTGGGACCAGGTCTCCGTCGCTCCGGTGCCCATAACTTTTGATCCGTAAGGAATTACGCGGCGCACTGCATACCGTTGGAAAGCTTTCCGAGAGCTCTACGACGAGGGCTGCAAGCTTGCTCGGTTGCGCTTATTTTTTAAGCCCAAAATTGAACATTTTCATAAATTTTGGGACACTTTTCTTCTTTTGCGCTGTTTTTTCGTCCAGGATCGTAGTCGTGAGCCACGAAAAGGATGACAAACTAATCCTTCACATTTCTATTACCGAATCCCATGGCACCTTGGGCAATACAACTTCGCTTTACTTAGAGGCTGGGCCCGCAGTCCGAGGACGTGGGGCTTGAGACCAGGTCTCCGTCGCTCCGGTGCCTATAACTTTTGATCCGGAAGGAGTTACGCAGCGCAAAGCATACCGTTGGAAAGCTCTCCGAGAGCTTTACGACGAGACAGCAAGCCTGCTAGGCTGCGACTATTTTTGGAGCCCCAAATCAAACGTTTTCATTAGTTTCGGGAGACTTTTCTTCTTTTGCGTTATTTTTAAGTCCTGGATCGTACGTCGTGAGCCGTGAAAAGAATGACTACTTAATCCATCACATTTCTATTACCGAATCCCACGGCACCTTGGGCAAGGCAACTTCACTTCATGTAGAGGCTGGGATCGCAAACCGAGGGCGCGGGGATTGGGACTAGGTCTTCGTCGCTCCGGTGCCTATAACTTTTAATCCGGAAGGCGTTACGCAGCGCACAGCATACCGTTGGAAATCTCTCCGAGAGCTCTACGACGGGGGCAGCAAGTGCACTGGGCTACGCCTGTTTTTGGATTACAAAATCGAACGTTTTCATCAATTTCGTGAAATTTTCTTTTTTTGGGCTATTTTTCCGTCCCGGATCGTATGTCGTGAGCCGCGAAAAGGACGACATCCTAATCCATCACATTTCTATTACCGTATCTCATGGCACCTTGCGCAAGACAACCACACTTCACGTAGAGGCTAGGCATGCAAACCGAGGGTGTAGGACTTGGGACCAGGTCTCCGTCGCTCCGGTGCCCATAACTTTTGATCCGTAAAGAATTACGCGGCACACTACATACTATTGGAAAGCTCTCCGAGAGATCTACGACGGGGACAACAAGCTTGCGTGGCTGCGCCTATTTTTGAATCCCAAAATTGAACGTTTTCATTAGTTTCGGGACACTTTTCTTCTTTTGTGCTATTTTTTTATCCCGGATCGTACGTCGTGAGCCGCGAAAAGAACGACAACCTAATCCATCACATTTCTATTACTGAATCCCACGAAACCTTGGGCAAGACAACTTCGCTTGACGTAGAGGCTGGGCCTGCAAACTGAGGGCGTGGGGCTTGGGACCAGGTCTCCATCACTCCGGTGCCCATAACTTTTGATCTGTAAGGAGTTATGCGGCGGACATTATACCGTTTGAAAGCTCTCCGAGAGCTATACGATGGTGTCAACAATCCTGCTCGACTGCGGTTGTTTTCGGAGCACAAAATTGAAAGTTTTCATCAGTTTTGGTATACTTTTTTTCTTTTTCGCTGTTTTTCCGTCCCGAATCGTACGTCGTGAGCCGCGAAAGGACGACGATCTAATCCATCACATTTCTATTACCGAATCAAATGGCAACTTGGACAAGACAACTTCACCTCACGTAGAGGCTGGGCCAACAAACTAAGGGCGGGGGGCTTGGGTCCAGGTCTCCGTCGCTCCGGTGCCCATACCTTTTGATCCGTAAGGAGTTACGTGGCACACAGCATACCGTTGGAAAGCTCTCTGAGAGCTCTACGACGGGCACAACAAGCTTGTTCCGCAGCGCCTGCTTTCGGAGCCCAAAATCGAATGTTTTCATCAGTTTCGGGATACTTTTCTTCTTTTGCGCTGTTTTTTCGTCCCGGATCGTACGTCGTGAGCAGCGAAAAGGACAACAACCTGATCCATTACATTTCAATTACCGAATCAAACGACACCTTGGACAACACAACTTCACCTCACGTAGAGGCTGGGCCAACAAACTAAGGGCGTGGGGCTTGGGTCTAGGTCTCCGTCACTCCGGTGACCATACTTTTTGATCCGTAAGGAGTTACATGGCACACAGCATACCGTTGGAAAGCTCTCTGAGAGCTCTACGACGGGCATAGCAAGCTTTCTTCGCAGTGCCTGCTTTCGGAGCCCAAAATCGGATGTTTTCATCAGTTTTGGGACACTTTTCTTCTTTTGCGCTGTTTTTTCGTCCCGGATCGTACGTCGTGAGCAGCGAAAAGGACAACAACCTGATCTATCACATTTGTATTATCGAATTCCACGACATCTTGGGCAAGACATCTTCATTTCACATAGAGGTTGAGCCAGCAAACCAAGGGCGTCGGGCTTATGACTAGGTATCCGTCGCTACATTGCCCTTAACTTTAGATCCGTAAGGATTTACGTGCCGTACAGCATACCGTTGGAAAGCACTCCAAGATATCTACGACGTTGGCAACAAGCCTGCTTTGTTTCACTAGTTTTCGGAGCCCAAAATCGATCGTTTTCATCAGTTTCGGGATAATTTTCTTCTTTTGCACTGTTTTTCCGTCCTGGATCGTACGTCGTGAGCAGCGTAAGGGACGACAACCTAGTCCATCACATTTCTATTACCGAATCCCACAGCACCTTGGGTAAGACAACTTCACCTCACGTAGAGGCTGGGACCGCAAACCGAGGGCGTGGGGCTTGGGACCAAGTCTCCGTTGCTCCGGTGCCCATAACTTTTGATCCATAAGGAGTTACGCGGCACACAACATACCGTTGAAAAGCTCTCCGAGAGCTCTACGATGGGGGCAGCAAGCCTATTGGGCTGCGCCTATTTTTGGAGTCCAAAATCGAATGTTTTCATCAGTTTCGGGGTATTTTTTTTTTTGCGCTGTTTTTTCGTCCCGGATCGTAAGTCGTGAGCTGCAAAAAAGATGATAACCTAATCCATCACATTTCTATTACCGAATCCCATGGCACCTTGGGCAAGACAACTTCATTTCACATAGAGGCTGGGCCCACAAACTGAAGGCATGGGGCTTGGGACCAGGTCTCCGTCGCTCCGGTGCCCATAACTTTTGATCCGTAAGGAATTACGTGGCGCACTGCATACCGTTGGAAAGCTCTCCGAGGGCTCTACGACGGGGGTAGCAAGCTTGCTCGGCTGCGCCTATTTTTGAAGTCCAAAATTGAACGTTTTCATTAGTTTCAGAACATTTTTCTTCTTTTGCGCTGTTTTTTCGTCCCAGATCGTACGTCGTGAGCCGCGAAAAGGACGACAAACTAATCCATCACATTTCTATTTCCGAATCCCACGGCATCTTGGGCAAGACATCTTCATTTCACTTAGAGGTTGGCCCAGTAAACCGGGGGCGTCGGGCTTATGACCAGGTATCCGTCGTTACGTTGCCCATAACTTTAGTTCCGTAAGGATTTACGTGGCGCACAGCATACCGTTGGAAAGCACTCCAAGAGATCTACGACGTTGGCAACAAGCATGCTTTGTTGCATTAGTTTTCGGAGCCCAAAATCGAACGTTTTTATCAGTTTTGGGATAATTTTCTTCTTTTGCACTATTTTTTCGTCCCGGATCGTACGTCGCGAGCAGCGAAAGGGACGACAACCTAGTCCATCACATTTCTATTACCGAATCCCACGGCACCTTGGGTAGACAACTTCGCCTCACGTAGAGGCTGGGCCCGCAAACCGAGGGCGTGGGGCTTGGGACCAAGTCTCCGGTGCTCCGGTGCCCATAACTTTTGATCCATAAGGAGTTAGGCGGCACACAGCATACCGTTGGAAAGCTCTCCGAGAGCTCTACAACGGGGGCAGCAAGCCTACTGGGCTGCGCCTATTTTTGGAGTCCAAAATCGTATGTTTTCATTAGTTTCAGGATTTTTTTCTTTTTTTGATTTGTTTTTTCCATCCCGGATCATACGTCGTGAGCTGCAAAAAAAATGACAACCTAATCCATCACATTTCTATTACCGAATCCCATGGCACCTTGGGCAAGAGAACTTCATTTCACGTAGAGGCTGGGCTCACAAACTGAGGGCGTAGGGCTTGGGACCAGGTCTCCGTCGCTCTGGTGCCCATAACTTTTGATTCGTAAGGTATTACGCGGCGCACTGCATACCGTTGGAAAGCTCTCCGAGAGCTCTACGACGGGGGCAGCAATTTTGATCGGCTCCGCCTATTTTTTAAGCCCAAAATTGAACGTTTTCATCAGTTTCAGGACACTTTTCTTCTTTAGTGCTATTTTTTCGTCCCAGATCGTACGTCGAGAGCCGCAAAAAGGACGACAAACTAATCCATCACATTTCTATTACCGAATCCCGTGGCACCTTGGGCAATACAACTTCGCTTCACGTAGAGGCTGGGCCCGCAATCTGAGGGCGTAGGGCTTGGGACTAGGTCTCCGTCGCTCCGGTGCCTATAACTTTTGATCCGGAAGGAGTTACGCAGCGCACAACATACTGTTGGAAAGCTCTCCGAGAGCTCTATAACGGGGCAGAAAGCCTGCTCGGCTGTGACTATTATCGAAGCCCCAAATAAAACGTTTTCATTAGTTTTGGGACACTTATTATTTTATGCTGTTTTTCAATCCTGGATCGTACGTCGTGAGCCAGGAAAAGGATGACAACTTAATCCATCACATTTCTATTACCGAATCCCATGGCACCTTGGGCAAGGCAACTTCACTTCACGTAGAGGCTGGGCCCGCAAACCGAGGGCGTGGGGCTTGGGACCTGGTCTCCGTCGCTCCGGTGCCTATAACTTTTGATCCGGAAGGAGTTACGCAGCATACAGCATGCCGTTGGAAAGCTCTACGACGGGAACAGCAAGTCTACTGGGCTGTGCCTATTTTTGGATTCCAAAATCGAATGTTTTCATCAGTTTCAGGAAATTTTTCTTCTTTTACGTTGTTTTTCCATCCCGGATCATACGTCGTGAGCCGCGAAAAGGTTGACAACTTAATCCATCACATTTCTATTACTGAATCCCATGGCACATTGGGCAAGACAACTTCATTTCACGTAGAGGCTGGGCCAGCAAACCGAGGGCGTAGGGATTGGGACCTGGTCTCCGTCGCTCTAGTGCCTATAACTTTTGATCCGTAAGGAGTTACACGGCGCACAACATACCGTCGGAAAGTTATCCGAGAGCTCTACGACTGGGACAACAACTATGCTTGGCTGCGCCTATTTTTGGAGCCCAAAATCGAACGTTTTCATCAATTTTGGGCCACTTATCTTCTTTTGCGCTGTTTTTCTGTGGCGGATCGTAAGTCGTGAGCCGCAAAAAGAACGACAACCTAATCCATCACATTTCTATTACCGAATCCGACGACACCTTGGGCAAGACAACTTCGCTTCACGTAGAGGCTGGGCCCACAATCCGAGGGCGTGGGGCTTGAGACCAGGTCTCCGTCGCTCCGGTACCTATAACTTTTGATCCGGAAGGAGTTACGCAGCGCACAGCATACCGTTGGAAAGCTCTCCGAGAGTTCTACGACAGGAGTAGCAAGCCTGCTCAGCTGCTATCACGCCCCAACCTGACCTATAGAGGTTAGACTAGATTGTGATCTAAACATTCAAGTCATTTCACGTACTTAATCGTTCATGAAGGTTTAATACTTAACGTCTAGCCTAAACTCCACAATTCTCCAGAAAATTGGCAGCATAACAGCTGTAATTGGGCTCTTTAGTTTGACCTAATTTTTTAAAGGCCTCAAAACTTTCAATCTCAAATTCATTTCCAACTAAGGTTACTATTTATCACCAGTTGAAACACCTACTAGTTATCTCGAAGTCTCGTAAGATTAACAATCTGGCATGATATTATGTCTCATTTGTTTGTTAATCCTTGTTACAAAAGCACATGTTGATTTTAGCTTAACAATGAGTACCTGCTTAAGATTGGATAGATCCATTTTACTTAATCCTTTACCTGATACTTCATAAGCCTGGGATATATACTAACCAATAGCGATAGCAAAAGCGACCATAAGAGTGTCTATCTAGTTATGATCATTACAAGGCAAAATTAGACCAAATTACAACGGGGGTCATTTACAATACAACAACAAGCAAAATAAGAAATAGTCTTCAAGCAACATATCGTTCAAAAAATGGCCATAGTCAAGTAAGGCACGTAGGGCAAGCAATCATTCCAAGGAATCATCGTTAGGCACATTGTCATCGGGTACTTGTTCCTGGTCTTCTTCACCTGAGATGATAAAAGAGGGTGAGTCCATATGAACTCAGCGAGGGGGAATGAGAAAAAAGTTTGAAACTCTTTTTTCGGTTCAACTAATGAAAACCTTTTGCAAGCATGACATATATCACAAGTAAGTTCATAATGTAATATAAAGGTAAAAGAACACAATTACCCATCTTTCCTCCCCGAGGTCCTCTAGGAACCAAGCGAGAGTACTTATACACATAGTGAAAAGGATACAGTGAGCTTTTGCTCTCAGTTCATTTCCAGTATCAGTTGTTACGGCCGACTTCAAATCTTCCCCTTATCAGGCCAAATGGGTGTACTCCGGATGTACCCCGAAATCCTACGACTCAACTCTCCGAGGAAGTCTAGCCCCTAAGCGAGAAAGGGAATTGGACAATGGTAGTCACGGTTGCGCCGGCAAGCCCACTGCCGCCCGGTGTGCGTGAATGTTACCACGGTAGAATGAAAGGTTGCAACCTTGTATGCAATGCACATTTATGACATTTAATATCTCATTTTAGGAGAATAACAAAGTAGGTTGCCTCCGAGCAGTCATAAGATTGCACATTGACAAGTAAACACGTGAGGCATGGTATGACAAGTAATTTCACTCGTAAAGCACATGGAGTTATATGAATATTAAACGGGCAGCCATGTAACGCATGTAATATAACTCATTTCAAAGTTCACGTAATCAAATAATAAGGTCATACAACATGCAACGATGTTTACGTGGGACCGGGTGCAAGAAAGATCTACTTGTCAATATGTAATCATCGGAATCACATTCAGGGCTATAAGGGAAACTATGGGTAGCTTACTAATCACATAATTAAACAAGTTATCCATAGGATCAACACTTAGCGAGTTTTCCCTAGTCATTAGGATTTCAATTCATGCTCACCCGTGCGATTAAGCCCCAAGTTGTCACGTAATAAAACTCAAGCCATGCATTGATTAATTCAAACACCCTCAAGCATTAAAAACAGTCCACACAACATCCAAGTGCCACAATCCCAAGCATTTAATACAACAAGAGACGTTACAAAAATTTTTCTAAGCATATCACTAGATGAAAACCTCACTGCATTGGTCTGTTTTCTCACAATCATTGAGACAAGCAAACAATCTCCAATTCTAGTGAAAAAAATGTCAAATTAAATCTTAAGGAGTGAACTAAATTCAAAAACAAACCTCGAATCATTTGGAGTTAGGGTTCAAGAGTTATAGCCAAAACCGTGAGACTACGCAAAACTGTCCAGATTTGTACACATTTCAATACTTGTCGTTTTTGAGGACCTTAGGGTCAGATTTATCCTTTAGTCTATTTCTGACAAAAATGTCCAGAACTGAAAAATCTAGCAGCATACAAAATTTCATGCATTTTGGATATCATTTACTAAGTCAAAACTGGTTCGTTCTACAAGGACAATGAATTGCCAAAAACCTGCTTCATTTTCCCAGATTTTCCAGCTTTGGACACCTTTAGATGTTTTGCCATTTTGGGGACCTTAGACTCAAAATTGACCTTGGCCTATTTCTACAAAAAATTCTCAGAACTGGCAAAAATAGTCACCTACCAATTTTCACCCATTTTCAACATCATTTACCAGGTCAAAATCACTTCGCTCAAACAAGTCAGAAGACTGTCCATTTACGCGATTTCACCTATCTTCACATTCTAGCCAAATATCTTGCCATGCATGTTTACAAAAGCTCATGTACACACATAGATCACAAGTACAGAGGTAAAAATAGACATTTAAAGGCAAGCATGTGGTTATGGAAGCTCTACAAGAGAGTTATAACCCTCACCTTAGCAAGACAACAATGAGGATGCACAAACCTTTTGATGATGCACAAGATCGACCTTTCTCCTTGCTTGGCCGAGAGATGACTTGAGATTCTCAAATTCCTAGCTTAGTTACCAAGTTCTTAGTATGTGCAAGTGGCTAGAACAAAAAGAAAATGAAAGAGAAGCTATCAACATACCTAAGGGCCGAATGAATGTGCTATGAGCTTGCATGCATGTTTCTTGGCTTCTAGCTTGCTTGGTCGAGTTCCTTAGTATCTTGCATGTCTTGAAGAACCTTTGGATGATGAACTTAAGCTATGGAGTCTATAATTGCAGCTAGGGCTAAGAGAGAGAGAGAAGAAATGAGAGAAAGAATGAAAGAAAGAGAGAAAGAATGAAAGAAAATGAAAAGCTTGAAGAGTTTGATGCATGTGTCGGCCTAGGGCCTTGAAAATTCTGATTTTGTGTCTTCAAGAGCATAATTTGAATTGTCTAGCATGGGAAATTTGAGTGTGTCGAGAATGGGGTGCATTGGGTAGGGTTTTAAGTCATTTTTTTTTTGCTTTGTGTCATGAGCTTGTCATAGAATGTCTAGGTATAATTTTGAAATATGCAAGGCTTGTTCAAATGCTCCATGTGGTCGGCCAAGGCAAGCAAAATTATGAATTTTTTTGTCTTGTTTGAGCATTATTTAATTGTATGCTTGGAATATGCAAAAGAATAAAGAATAAGAATGTCTAGCTTTTTGTGAGATTTCATCTTCTAGTGAGTTGAATTAGCATTTTAATATTAGTTAGTGGAGTTTGTAGGATTAATTAATGATCTAGTGCTTCGTGTAAGATGCTTTCTTGATTAGCTTGCGGGCATGCTTTCCTAGGTTTAGGGCACGCACTACGAGGTAATGCACGAACTACGAGACGAATGCACGTTTTTCAAGTAAATGTACGCAACCCTAAATAAATGCACGTAAATCAATGCAAGGCACATAAAACGAGACACGACTCTTAAACCTAGGTCAAGGCACGCAAGTCTAGGTTAGGGCACACGAAATGAGGTATCGCACGCCAATCGAGGTCGGGCCTCATATCCTCCCCTCCTTAAAAGAATTTCATCCCGAAATTCAATATTACCTTTGAAATAAAGCTGGATACTGTTGCTCCATCTAGTCTCTTCTTTCCCACGTTGCTTTTTCAACTCCATGATGATCCCACAACACTTTCACCATCGGTATGGATTTGTTGCGTAACTCCCGATCTTGCTGGTCTAGGATCCGAATGGGCTTCTCTTCATAAGACAAGTTCTCCCGAAGCTTCAATGGATTTGGCTCCAAGATATGTGATGGATCGGGATAATACTTCCATAGCATTGAAACATGAAAGACGTCGTGAATATTGGAGAGGTTTTCGGGTAGTTCCAGGCGATATGCCAATTTGCCAACCTTCTCAATTATCTCAAATGGTCCTACAAACCTCGGGCTCAACTTTCTACCCTTGCTGTGTTTAATTAGTCCTTTCCGAGGTGATATTTTCAAGAACACCTTGTCGCCGACCTCAAACTCTAGACTCCGTCTCCGTCGGTCTGCATAACTTTTCTGCCAGCTTTAGGCGGTAAGCATCCGTTTCTGGATGAGGTAGACATTATCAACAGTCTTCATAAGTTCAGGTAGAAGGGTCGGGTCAAAAGTCTTCGTCTCGCCTACTTCATCCCAGTAAATTGGGGATCGACACTTTCGTCCATACAATGCCTCAGATGGGGCCATCCTGATAGTGGCCTGATAACTGTTATTATAAGCGAACTCTGCTAGAGACAGATATTTTTTCCAACCTTTCCCGAAGTCTAAAACACACGCCCTCAGCATATCCTCCAGAATCTGAATAGTTCTCTCAAATTGTCCATCAGTCTGAGGGTGATAAGTCGTGCTGAAACACAACTTTGTTGCTAGACACAGGTATTTCTCCCAACCTTTCCCAAAGTCTAAAACACACGCCCTCAGCATATCCTCCAAAATCTGAATAGTTCTCTTAGATTGTCCATCAGTCTGAGGGTGATAAACCGTGCTAAAACTCAACTTCATTCCCAAAGCTTCTTGCAATCTTTTCTAAAATCGGGAAGTAAAATGAGGATCCCTATCCGATACAATACTCGCAGGCATCCCGTGCAACCTTACAATATCCACCACGTACATATCTCCCATATTCTCAGGACTATCCTCCTTGTTCATCGGTAAGAAGTATGCTGACTTGGTCAATCTATCCACTATAACCCAAACGGCGTCATGAGCCTTTTGTGACGTGGGCAGGTCCATAACAAAGTCCATTGTTATATGTTCCCATTTCCATTGAGGAATCTCCAACGGTTGAAGTAAACCTGCCAGTCGTTGATGTTCTGCTTTGACTCTCTGGCAAGTCAAACACCGTGCCACAAACTCAGCAATCTCTCTCTTCATGTTATTCCACCAATAGTGTTGCTTCAAATCCCAGTACATCTTTGTTCCGCTGGGGTGGATAGTGTATCTTGAATTATGGGCTTCTTCAATAATCTTCTTTTTCAGCTCTGGCTCATTAGGAACACAAATTCGATTCTTAAACCTCCAAATACCATCATAATGAAACTTGAAATCTGTGTTGCTTTCTTTAATCTTATGAAACTGTTGGTCCTTCTGTTGAGCTCTCGTAATTCAGACAACAAGGTCGATTGAACTTGTGTAGTGGCAAATAGTAATCCTTTTTGAGTCAATTGTGGTTTCCACAAAAATGCTTCCTCTAACAACTCCTGCACCTTAACTTCCAGTTTTGCCATGCTCGCTTTCCAACTTAAGGCATCTGCAACTACAATTGCTTTACCAGGCACATAATTGATTGTGCAGTTATAATCATCCAAAAGCTCCATCCACCGTCTTTGCCTCATGTTCAACTCTTTTTGTCAGAACAAGTATTTCATGCTCTTGTGATCAGTAAACACCTCGAACTTGTTACCCCACAGATAGTGCCTCCATTTCTTGAGTGCAAACACAATAGATGCTAACTCCAAATCATGCGTCGGGTAGTTCAATTCATACGACTTCAGTTTCCTAGAAGCATACGTAGTCACTCTACCATTTTGCATCAACATACAACCCAATCCTTCCTTCGAAGCATCGCTATAGATTACAAAACCTTGACTCCCTTCAGGCAATGCAAGAACAGGTGCAGTAGTCAATCTTTTCTTCAATTCTTGGAAGTTGTTCTCACACTTGTCATCCCACACGAACTTTGTTTTTTTTGAGTGAGCCTTGTAAGCGGTCCTGCGATCTTTGAGAAATCCTTCATGAACCTCCGATAATAGCCGGCTAAACCGAGAAAACTCCGAACTTCCGTAACATTTTCCGGCTTCTTCCAAGACATCACTGCTTCTATCTTTGCTGGATCTACTGCTATTCCCTCTTGGGATATGATGTACCCCAAGAATGCAATATGCCGCAACCAAAATTCGCATTTGCTAAACTTCGCATACAATTGATGCTCCCGAAGTTTGTGCAATACCAATCGCAGATGTTGTTCATGCTCAACCTCGAATTTCGAGTATACCAAAATATCATCAATAAAGATCACCACAAATTGGTCCAAGTAGGGTCGAAACACACTGTGCATTATGTCCATAAAAGCAGCAGGGGCATTAGCCAGCCCAAATGGCATTACCACATATTCATAATGCCCATATCT
The DNA here is from genome assembly GCA_037974665.1 of Ehretia macrophylla. Taxonomy (NCBI): domain Eukaryota; kingdom Viridiplantae; phylum Streptophyta; class Magnoliopsida; order Boraginales; family Ehretiaceae; genus Ehretia; species Ehretia macrophylla. Next base: position 63,106,346 of record CM075772.1, read on the forward strand.
CATCCTGAAAGCTGTTTTAGGCACATCCTCCTTTTTGATTCGCAACTGATAGTACCCTTGCCTCAAGTCGAGCTTTGAATACACTTTGGCTGCCTGAAGTTGATCAAACAACTCATCAATCAGTGGAAGTGGGTATTTATTCTTGACGGTCACTTGGTTTAATCCTCGGTAATCGATGCATAGCCTCAACATTCCGCCTTTCTTCTTTACAAATAGGACTGGCGCACCCCACGGAGAAGAGTTTGGTTGAACAAACCCCTTCTTCAACAATCCTTGCAATTGGTCCTTCAATTCTTGTAGCTCGGCTGGTGCCATACGATAGGGAGCTTTAGATATTGGCTGGGTGCTAGGCAGTAACTCTATAATGAACTCGATCTCTCGATTTAGGGGTAAACTGGGCAATTCTTCTGGAAACACATCCGCATAATCTTTAATCACTGGCATCTCCTCCAACTTAGCTTAGTCCAACGGCTTGTTGATGAGGTAAGCTAAGTATCCACTACATTCTTTTCTCAAGGACTTCACTGCTTTCATAGACGAAATGATGGAACTCCCGGTGAAGTCTCTTCGACCCATTACCTCTAATATTGGTTGACCAGGTATTTGGAATGTTACAATCTTCGTCCGGCAATCTAGTTGGGCATGATGCTTTGCCAACCAGTCCATCCCTAAGATGAATTCATAGTCTCGAAAGGGTAATACAATAAGATTGGCTGAGAATTTCCTATCCTTAATTTAGATTTTACATGCTTTACAAGCTGAGCGAGTAACAAGTTTAGAACCCATCGGAGTTCTAACTTCTACTTCGTAAGGCAAACATACAACTCTTAGTTTCACATGTTGCACACATAAGGGAGTAATAAATGAATGAGTAGCACCTGGATCAATTAGCACCCTAATAGGTTGATTCAGTATCAAGATTGTGCATTCAACAACAGCGGACTCCTCTGAAAGTTCCCGCACTCAATAGCACAAGCTCGGGCCTGAACTCTAGGAACTGGAGTCTTGCCTCTACCAGCTGGTTTAACTTGATTTTGTCCTGCTTGCCATTTAGGGCAATCCTTGATCTGATGCTGATCACTGCCACACCGCACACATCGTCCTGACTTCTTCCAGCACTGGGCCTCGGTATGCCCCTTCTTGTCACAGTAAGAACAGTTGATAGACTGAGTAGCAGGTGAACTACCTGTGGATCTGCAAGCGGAAGAGGCTAATGGTGCTTTAGTAGGGCCACGATTATTAACTGGTCTGTTCTGGCTCTGGCCCTGACTGCGACTCTGACTCTAGAATTTCCTCTGTTGACCTGAAGACTGGTATGGTTTCTTGTTCGGCTGGCTCGAACCGGCTTTATCAAGTTTTCTCTTCTCAACTCGGGAGGCAGTCGCAAGGGGAGCAGAATAGGTAGTGAAGTCATGCGAAGCCAACAGGTCCTGAATTTCCGGTCTCAACCCATTCGTAAATTTCCACATCTTTACCTCAGGGGTACTGACCATGTATTAAGCATAGTGGGACAGTCGGTCAAAACGAGCCTCGTACTGGGCCACCGTCATGTTACCCTGGTTCAAGTGCATGAATTCCTCAATCCGCCTCTACCTGAAAATAGCAGGTACGTATTTCTCCTTGAATGCCTTAACGAAATTACCCAACAAGCGAGGTGTATGATCAGTTTCCCAAAGTGCCTCCACAGTGTGCCACCAATGCTCAGTATCCCCATGCGATAGGAACACAGCGAACTCCATCTTTTCTTCATCAGTATAGTCAAGTGGTCTGAAGATCCTTTCAACCTCAGACAACCAAGCCTCTGCCTTTTCATCATCAGCTTCCCCATTGAATTTGGACGGGCGAAAGTCAAGGAACTCCCCCATTCTGCTATTTCTCCCATGGTTACCATCATTCCTGTTGTTGTTGTTGTTTGCTTCACGTGCATCTTGATGTTCCATCACTCGTGACACGCGATCCATGGCATTCGCCATCATATTAAACATAGCCATGCCGGGATTAGTTTGATGAGCATCTCCAGTCTCTTGGGGCTTACCGCTCTTATTAGTATTGCGGGTACTAGGGCCAGCCATCTATAGGCACAGATTACGATGCACAATTTATTGGAATACGACAAACAATAATTTAATGCATAAGATATGCAACATATAATTTTATATAGATACACAATTCTAGAAACAGTTAAGACATGTTAATCACATAAACACATAGAACATAGAAGGCACAATTAACATTATCATACATTATCACACATAAACAATTCATCCTAATAACCTTAGGGCTTCTACCTATGGTCCGAGAGTTAAACCCGGCTTAAGCAATCTAAGCTCTGATACCATTTCTCTAAGGTGTCACGCCCCAACCCGACCTATAGAGGTTAGACTAGAGTGTGATCTAAACATTCAAGTCATTTCACGTACTTAATCGTTCATGAAGGTTTAATACTTAACGTCTAGCCTAAACTCTACAATTCTACGGAAAATCGGCAGCATAATGGCTGTAATTGGGCTCTTTAGTTTGTCATAATTTTCTAAAGGCCTCAAAACTTTCAATCTCAAATTCATTTCCAACTAAGGTTACTATTTATCACCAGTTGAAACACCTACTAGTTATCTCGAAGTCTCATTTGATTAACAACCTGGCATGATATTATGTCTCGTTTGTTTGTTAATCCTTGTTACAAAAGCACCTGTTGATCTTAGCTTAACAATGAGTACCTGCTTAAGATTGGATAGATCCATTTTACTTAATCCTTTACCTGATACTTCATAAGCCTGGGATAGATACTAACTAATAGTGTTAACAAAAGCGACCATAAGAGTGTCTATCTAGTTATGATCAGTAGAAGCCAAAATTAGACCCCAAATTACAACGGGGGTCATTTACAATACAACAACAAGCAAAATAAGAAATAGTATTCAAGCAATATATCGTTCACAAAATGGCCATAGTTAAGTAAGGCACGTAGGGCAAGCAATCATTCCAAGGAATCATCGTTAGGCACGTTGTCCTCGGGTACCTGTTCCTGGTCTTCTTCACATGAGATGATAAAAGAGGGTGAGTCCTTATGAACTCAGCGAGATGGAACGAGAAATAAGTTTGAAACTCTTTTTCCGGTTCAACTTATGAAAACCTTTTGGAAGCATGACATATATCACAAGTAAGTTCATAATGTAATATAAAGGTAAAAGAACACAATTACCCGTCTTTCCTCCCCGAGGTCCTCTAGGAACCAAGCAAGAGTACTTATACACATAGTGAAAAGGATACGGTGAGTTTTTGCTCTCAGTTCATTTCCAGTATCAGTTGTTGCGGCCGACTTCAAATCTTCCACTTATCACGCCAAATGGGTGCACTCGGGATGTACCCCGAAATCCTACGACCCAACTCTCCGAGGAAGTCTAGCCCCCAAGCGAGAGAGGGAATTGGACCATGGTAGTCACGGTTGCACCGGCAAGCCCGCTGCTGCCCGGTATGCGTGAACGCTACCACGCCAGAATGAAAGGTTGCAACCTTGTATGCAATGAACATTTATGACATTTAATATCTCACATTAGGAGGACAACAAAGTAGGTTGTCTCCGAGTAGTCATAAGATTGCACATTGACAAGTAAACACGTGAAGCACGGTATGACAGGTAATTTCACTCGTAAAGCACATGGAGTTATATGAATATTAAACGGGCAGCCATGTAACGCATGTAATATAACTCATTTCAAAGTTCACGTAATCAAATAATAAGGTCATACAACATGCAACGACGTTTACGTGGGACCGGGTGCAAGAAAGGTCTACTTGTCAATATGTAATCATCGAAATCACATTCAGGGCTATATGGGCAACTACGGGCAGCTTACTAATCACATAATTAAACACGTTATCCATAGGATCAACACTTAGCGAGTTTTCCCTAGTCATTAGGATTTCAATTCATGCTCACCCGTGCGATTAAGCCCCAAGTTGTCACGTAATAAAACTCAAGCCATGCATTGATTAATTCAAACACCCTCAAGCATTAAAAACAGTCTACACAACATCCAAGTGCCACAATCCCAAGCATTTAATACAACAAGAGACGTTACAAAAATTTTTCTAAGTATATCACTAGATGAAAACCTCACTACAATGGTCTATTTTCTCACAATCATTGAGAAAAGCAAACAATCTCCAATTCTAGTGAACAAAATGTCAAATTAAAGCTTAAGGAGTGAAATAAATTTAGAAACAAACCTCGCATCATTTGGAGTTGGGGTTCAAGAGTTATAGCCAAAACCGTGAGACTACGCAAAACTGCCCAGATTTGTACATATTTCAATACTTGTCGTTTTTTAGAACCTTAGGGTCAGATTTATCCTTTAGTCTATTTCTGACAAAAATGTCCAGAACTGAAAACTCTAGCAGCATACAAAATTTCATGCATTTTGGATATCATTTACTAAGTCAAAACTGGTTCGTTCTACAAGGACAGTGAACTGCCAAAAACCTGCTTCATTTTCTCAGATTTTCCAGATTTGGACACCTTTAGATGTTTTGCCATGTTGGGGACTTTAGAGTCAAAATTGGCCTTGGCCTATTTCTACGACAAATTCTCAGAACTGGAAAAAATAGTCACCTACAAATTTTTATTTATTTTCAACATCATTTACCTGGTCAAAATCACTTCGCTCCAACAAGTCAGAAGACTGTCCATTTGCGCGATTTCACCTATCTTCACATTCTAGCCAAATATCTTGCCATGCATGTTTACAAAAGCTCATGTACACACATAGATCACAAGTACAGAGGTAAAAATAGACATTTAAAGGCATGCATGTGGTTTTGGAAGCTTTTCAAGAGAGTTTTAACCCTCACCTTAGCAAGACAACAATGAAGATGCACAAAGCTTTTGATGATGCACAAGATCGACCTTTCTCCTTGCTTGGCCGAGAGATGACTTGAGATTCTCAAATTCCTAGCTTAGTTACCAAGTTCTTAGTATGTGCAAGTGGCTAGAACAAAAAGAAAATGAAAGAGAAGCTAACAACATACCTAAGGGCCGAATGAATGTGCTATGAGCTTGCATGCATGTTTCTTGGCTTCTAGCTTGCTTGGTCGAGTTCCTTAGTATCTTGCATGTCTTGAAGAACCTTTGGATGATGAACTTAAGCTATGGAGTCTATAATTGCAGCTAGGGGTGAGAGAGAGAGAGAAGAAATGAGAGAAAGAATGAAAGAAAGAGAAAGAATGAAAGAAAATGAAAAGCTTGAAGAGTTTGATGCATGTGTCGGCCTAGGGCCTTGAAAATTCTGATTTTGTGTCTTCAACAGCATAATTTGAATTGTCTAGCATGGGCAATTTGAGTGTGTCAAGAATGGGGTGCATTGGGTAGGGTTTTAAGTCTTTTTTCTTTTTTGCTTTTTGTCATGAGCTTGTCATAAAATGTCTAGGTATAATTTTGAAATATGCAAGGCTTGTTCAAATGCTCCATGTGGTCGGCCAAGGCGAGAAAAACTCTGAATTTTTTTGTCTTGTTTGAGCATTATTTAATTGTATGCTTGGAAGAATAAAGAATAAGAATGTCTAACTTTTTGTGAAATTTCATCTTCTAGTGAGTTGAATTAGCATTTTAATATTAGTTAGTGAGTTTGTAGGATTAATTAATAATCTAGTGTTTCTAGGATTAATTAATGATCTACTACTTCGTGTAAGATGCTTTCTTGATTAGCGTGCGGGCACGCTTCCTAGGTTTAGGGCACGCACTACGAGGTAAGGCACGAACTACGAGACGAATGCACATTTCCCAAGTAAATGCACGCAATCCTAAATGAATGCACGTAAATCAATGCAAGGCACATAAAACGAGACACGATTCTTAAACCTAGGTCAAGGCACGCAAGTCTACGTTAGGGCACACAAAACGAGGTATCGCATGCCAATCGAGGTCGGGCCTCACAACTGCGCCTATTTTCGGAGCCCAAAATCGAATGTTTTTATCAATTTTGGGATACTTTTCTTCTTTTGTGCTGTTTTTTCGTCCCGAATCGTACGTCATGAGCCACGAAAAGGACGACAACCTAATCCATCACATTTCTATTACCGAATCCCATGGCACCTTGGGCAAGACAACTTCGTTTCACGTAGAGGCTGGGCCCGCAAACCGAGGGCGTGGGGCTTGGGACCAGGTCTTTGTCGCTCTGGTACCCATAACTTTTGATCCGAAAGGAGTTACGCAGTGCACAACATACCATTGGAAAGCTCTCCGAGAAGTCTACGACGGGGGCAACAAGCCTACTCAGCTGCGCCTATTTTCAGAGCCCAAAATCGAATGTTTTCATCAATTTTGGGATACTTTTCTTCTTTTGCGCTGTTTTTTCGTCCCGGATCGTACGTCGTGTGCCCCGAAATGGACGACAACCTAATCCATCACATTTCTGTTACCGAATTCTACTACACCTTGGGCAAGACAACTTCGCTTGACATCGAGGCTTGGCCCACAAATTGAGGGCGTGAGGCTTGCGACCAGGTCTCCGTCGCTCCGGTGCACATAACTTTTGATCCGTAAGGAGTTACGCGGTGCACACTATACAGTTGGAAAGCTCTACGACAGGACAGCTAGCCTGCTCAGCTGCGCCTATTTTCGGAGTCCAAAATCAAACGTTTTCATCAATTTTGGGACACTTTTCTTCATTTGCGCTGTTTTTCCGTCCCGGATCGTACGTCGTGAGCCGCAAAAAAGACAACAACCTAATCCATCACATTTCTATTACCGAATCCCACAGAAACTTGGGCAAGACAACTTCGCTTCACGTAGAGGCTGGTCCCGCAAACTGAGGGCGTGGGGCTTGGGACCAGGTCTCCTTCACTCTGGTGCCCATAATGTTTGATCCGTAAGGAGTTACGTAGCGCACAACATACCGTTTGAAAGCTCTCCGATAGCTCTACAACGGGTTAGCAAGCCTGCAACGTTGTGCCAGTTTTTGGAGCCCAAAATCAAACGTTTTCATCAGTTTTGGCACACATTTCTTCTTTTGCGCTATTTTTTCATCCCGGATCGTACGTCGTGGACGCGAAAAGGACGACAACCTAATCCAACACATTTCTATTACCGAATCCCACGGCCCCTTGGGCAAGACAATTTCACTTCACGTAGAGGCTGGACTCGCAAACTGATGGCATGGGGCCTGGGACCAGGTCTCCGTTGCTCCGGTGCCCATAACTTTTGATCCGTAAGGAGTTACGCGGCGCACAACATAGCATTGGAAAGATATCTGAGAGCTCTACGACGGGACAGCAAGCCTGCTCGGCTACGACTATTTTCGGAGCCCCAAATCAAACGTTTTCATTAGTTTTGGGACACTTTTCTTCTTTTGCGCTGTTTTTCTGTCCCGGATCATACGTGGTGAGCCGCGAAAAGGATGACAACTTAATCCATCACATTTCTATGACCGAATCCCACGCCACCTTAGGCAAGGCAACTTCACTTCATGTAGAGGCTGGGCCCGCAAACCAAGGGCGTGGGGCTTGGGACCAGGTCTCCGTCGCTCCGGTGCCCATAACTTTTGATGCGCAAGGAGTTACACGGTGCACAGCATACCGTTTGAAAGCTCTCCGATAGCTCGGGCAACAAGCCTGCTTGACTGCGGCTGTTTTCGGAGCCCAAAATTGAAAGTTTTCATCAGTTTCAGGATATTTTTCTTCTTTTGCGCTATTTTTTCATCCCGAATCGTACGTCGTGAGCCGTGAAAAGGACGACAACCTAATCTATCAAATTTCTATTAGTGAATCCCACGGCACATTGGGCAAGACAACCTCGCCTCACGTAGAGGCTGGGCCAGCAAACCAAGGGTGTGGAGCCTGGGACCAGGTCTCCATCGCTCTGGTGCCCATAACTTTTGATCCGTAAGGAGTTACGTGGCGCACAGCATACCGTTGGAAAGCTCTCTGAGAGCTCTACGACGGGGGCAGCAAGCCTGCTTAGCAACACCTGTTTTCAGAGCCCAAAATTGAATGTTTCTTCAGTTTTGGAACACTTTTCTTCTTTTGCACTATTTTTTCATCCAGGATCGTACGTCGTGAGCAGCGAAAACGATGACAACCTAATCTATCACATTTCTATTGCCGAATCCCACGACATCTTAGGCAAGATAACTTCATTTCACATAAGGGTTGGACACGCAAACCGAGGGCGCGGGGCTTGTGACTAGGTATCCGTCACTACGTTGCCCATAACTTTTGATCCGTAAGGAGTTACGTGGCGCACAACATACCGTTGGAAAGCACTTCAAGAACGCTACGACGTGGGCAACAAGCCAGTTTGTTGCGCCAATTTTTGGAGCCCAAAATCGGACGTTTTCAATAGTTTTGGGATAATTTTTTTCTTTTACGCTATTTTTCTGTCTCGGATCGTATGTCGTGAGATGCAAAAAGGATGACAACCTAATCCATCACATTTCTATTAACGAATCCCACGGCACTATGGGCAAGACAACTTCATTTCACGTAAAGGCTGAGCCTGCAAACCGAGGGCGTGGGGCTTGGGACCAAGTCTCCGTTGCTCCAGTGCCCATATATTTTGATCCATAAGGAGTTACGCGGCGCATAGCATACCGTTGGAAGGCTCTCCGAGTGCCCTACGACGGGGGTAGCAACCCTGCTCTGCTGCACCTATTTTTGAAGCCCAAAATTGAACGTTTTCATCAGTTTCGGGACATTTTTCTTCTTTTGCGTTGTTTTTCCGTCCCGGATCGTACGTCGTGAGCCGTAAAAAGGACAATAACCTAATCCATCACATTTCTATTACCGAATCTCACAGTACCTTGGGCAAGACAACTTCGCTTCACGTAGAGGCTGGGCCCGCAGACCGAGGGTGTGGGGCTTTGGACCAGGTCTCCGTCACTCCGGTGCCTATAACTTTTGATCCGGAAGGAGTTACAGAGCGCACAACATACCGTTGGAAAGCACTTCAAGAGCTCTACGACAGGGGCAACAAGCTTGCTCGGCTGCACCTATTTTCGGATCCCAAAATCTAACATTTTCATCAATTTTGGGACACTTTTCTTTTTTTGCGCTATTTTTTCGTCCCGGATCGTACGTCGTGAGCCGCGAAAAGGACGACAACCTAGTCCATGACATTTCTATTAACGAATTCCACGGTACCTTGGGCAAGACTACTTCGCTTCATGTAGAGGCTAGGCCCGCCAACCGAGGGCGTGGGGCTTGGGACCAGGTCTCCGTCGCTTTGGTGCCCATAACTTTTGATCCGTAAGGAGTTACGCGGTGCACAACATACCGTTGGAAAACTCTTTGAGAGCTTTACGACGGGGGCAGCAAGCCTGCTCGGCTGCGCCTATTTTCAAAACCCAAAATCGAACCTTTTTATCAATTTCGGGATACTTTTCTTATTTTGCGCTCTTTTTCCGTCCCGGATCGTACGTCGTGTGCCGCGAAAATGATGACAACCTAATCCACCACATTTCTATTACCAAATCCTATGGCACCTTGGGCAAGACAACTTCGCTTGACGTAAAGGCTTGGCCAGCAAACCAAGGGTGTGAGGCTTGGGACCAGGTCTCCGTCGCTCTAGTGCCCATAACTTTTGATCCGTAAGGTGTTACGTGGTGCATAGTATACCATTGGAAAGCTCTCCAAGACCTCTACGACTGGGCAGCAATCCTGCAATGTTGCGCCAATTTTTGAAGCCCAAAATCGAGTGTTTTCATCACTTTTGGCACATATTTCTTCTTTTGCCCTATTTTTTTGTCCCGGATCGTTCGTCTTGAGCCGCGAAAAGGACGACAACCTAATCCAACACATTTCTATTACTGAATCCCATGGCACCTTGGGCAAGACAACTTTGCTTCACGTAAAGGCTGGGCCACAAACCGATGGCGTGGGGCTTGGGTCCAGGTCTCTGTCGCTCCGGTGCCCATAACTGTTGATCCGTAAGGAGTTATGCGGCACACAACATACCGTTCGAAAGCTCTACGAAAGTTGTACGATGGTTCAGCAATCCTGATCAGCTGCGACTGTTTTCGGAGCCCCAAATTGAATGTTTTCATTAATTTTGGGACATTTTTCTTCTTTTGCGCTGTTTTTCAGTCCCGGATTGTACGTCGTGAGCTGCAAAAATGATGACAACTTAATCTATCACATTTCTATCACAGAATCCGACGGCACCTTGGGCAAGAAAACTTCACTTCACGTAGAGGCTAGGCCCGCAAACAGAGGGCGTGGGGCGTGGAACCAGGTCTCCGTCGCTCCGGTGCCCATAACTTTTGATCCGTAAGGAGTTACGCGGCGCACAGCATGCCGTTTGAAAGCTTTCCGATAGATCTACGAAGGGGGCAACAAGCCTGCTCGACGGTGGCTATTTTAGGAGCCCAAAATCAAAAGTTTTCATCAATTTCGATAAATTTTTCTTCTTTTGCGCTGTTTTTTCGTCTCGGATCGTACGTCGTGAGCCGCGAATATGACGACAACCTAAACTATCATATTTCTATTACCGAATCCCACGGCACCTTGGGCAAGAAAACTTCATTTCACTTAGAGACTGGGCTCGCAAACCGAGGGCATGGGGTTTGGGACCAGGTCTTCGTCGCTCCGGTGCCCAGAACTTTTGATCCTAAAGAAGGTACGCTGTGCACTGCATACCGTTGGAAAGCTCTCTGAGAACAGGGGCAGATCACCTACTCGGCTCACCTATTTTTGAAGTGCAAAATTGAACGTTTTCATCATTTTCAGGATATTTTTCTTCTTTTGCGCTATTTTTCCGTCAAGGATCGTACGTCGTGAGCTGCGAAAAGGACGACAACCTAATCAATCACATTTCTATTACTGAATCCCATAGCACCTTGGGCAAGACAACTTAGCTTCTCGTAGAGGCTAGGCTCGTAAACCGAGGGCGTGGGGCTTGGGACCAGGTCTACGTCGCTCCGGTGCCTATAACTTTTGACCCGAAAGGAGTTACGCGGCGCACAGCATACCGTTGGAAAGCACTCCGAGAGCTTAACGACGGGGGCAGCAAGCCTGCTTGGCTGCGCCTATTTTTGGAGCCCAAAATTGAACGATTTCTTCAATTTCGGGACACTTTTCTTGTTTTGCGCTGTTTTTTCGTCCAGGATCGTGCATCGTGAGCCGCAAAAAGGACGACAACCTAATCCATCATATTTCTATTATTGAATCCCACGGCACCTTGGGCAAGACAACTTCAATTCACGTAGAGGCTGGGCCTGCAAACCGAGTGTGTGGGGCTTGGGACCAGGTCTCTGTCGCTCCGGTGCCCATAACTTTTGATCTGTAACGAGTTACGCGGCGCATAGCATACCGTTGGAAAGCTCTCCAAAAGCTCTATGATGGGGGCAGCAAGCCTTCTCAACTGCGCCTGTTTTTGGAGCCCAAAATCAAACGTTATCATCAATTTTGTTACATTTTTTTTCTTTTGAGCTGGTTTTTCGTCCCGGATCGTACGTTGTGATCCGCGAAAATGACGGCAACCTAATCCATCACATTTCTATTACCGAATCCTATGGAACCTTGGGCAAGACAACTTTGCTTCACATAGAGGCTAGGCCCGCAAACGGATGGCATGGGGCATGAGACCAGGTCTCCGTCGCTCTGGTGCTCATACCTTTTGATCCGTAAGGAGTTACGTGGCGCACAACATACCTTTGGAAAGCTCTTTGAGAGCTCTACGACCGGGCAGTGAGCATGCTCTGTTGCGCCTGTTTTCGAAGCCCAAAATTGAATGTTTTCATCAATTTTGGGTCAATTTTCTTCTTTTGCGTTGTTTTTCCATCCCTTGATCGTACGTCATGATCCGTAAAAAGGATGACAACCTAATCCATCACATTTCTATTATCGAATCCCACAGCACCTTGGCCAAGACAACTTCGCTTCACATAGAAGCTGAGCCCGCAAACCGAGGGCATGGGGCATGAGACCAAGTCTCCGTCGCTCCGGTGCCTATAACTTTTGATCCGTAAGGAGTTACACGGCGCACAGCATACCGTTGGAAAGCTCTACGAGAGCTCTACGACGAGGATAGTAGGCCTGCTAGACTGTGCCTATTTTCAGAGCTCAAAATTGAACGTTTTAGACAGTTTTGGGACATATTTTTTCTTTTGCGCTATTTTTTCATCTCGGATCGTACGTCGTGAGCCGCGAAAAGGACGACAACCTAATCCATCACATTTCTATTACCGAATCCCATGACACCTTGCGCTAGAAAACTTCACTTCACATAGAGTCTGGGCCCGCAAACCGAGGGCGTAGGGCTTGGGACCAGGTCTCCGTCGCTCCGCTGCTCATAACTTTTGATCCGTAAGGAGTTGCGCGGTGCACATCATACCGTTGAAAAGCTCTTCGAGAGCTTTACGACAGGGGTGGCAAGCCTGCTAAGCTGCGCCTATTTTTGGTGCTAAAAATTGAACGATTTCATAAGTTTCGGGACACTCTTAATCTTTTGCGTTGTATTTCCATCCTGGATCGTACGTCGTCAGCCGTGAAAAGGATAGCAACCTAATCCATCAGATTTCTATTACCCAATCCCACGGCACCTTGGGCAAGACAACTTCGCCTCACGTAGAGGCTGGGCCCGCAAACCGAGGTTGTGGGGCTTGGGACCAGGTCTCCGTCTCTCCGGTGCCCGTAACTTTTGATCCGTAAGGAGTTACACGGCGCACAGCATACCGTTGGAAAGCTCTCCGAGTGCTCTACGACGGGGTAGCAAGCCTGCTCGGTTGCCCCAGTTTTTGGAACCCAAAATCGAACGTTTTCATCAATTTTGCGACACATTATTCTTTTGCACTACTTTTTCGTGCCGGATCGTACTTTGTGAGCCGCGAAAAGGACGACAACCTATTCCATCACATTTCTATTACCAAATCCCAAGGCACCTTGGGCAAAACAACTTCACTTCACGTAGAGGCTGGGCCCGAAACCGAGGGCGTGGGGCATGGGACCAGGTCTCCATCGCTCCGCTGCCAATAACTTTTCATCCGTAAGGAGTTACGCGGCGCACAACATACCGTTGAAAAGCTCTCCGAGAGCTCTATGACAAGGGCAGCAAGCATGCTCAGCTACGCCTATTTTCGGAGCCCAAAGTCGAATGTTTACTTTTGTTTCGCGATACTTTTCTTCTTTTGCGCAATTTTTTCCGTTCCAGATCGTACGTCGTGAGCAGCGAAAAGGACAGCAACCTAATCCAACACATATCTATTATCGAATCCCATTGCACCTTGGGCAACACAACTTCTCCCTCACGTAGAGGCTGGGCCTGCAAACCGAGGGCGTGCTGCTTGGGACCAGGTCTCTTTTGCTCCGGTGCCCATAACTTTTGATTCGTAAAAAGTTACGCGGCGCACAACATATCATTGGAAAGCTCTTCGAGAGCTCTACTACGGGGGCAACAAGCCTGATTTTTTGCACCAGTTTTCGGAGCCCAAAATTGAACATTTTCATCAGTTTAAGACGCTTTTCTTCTTTTGCGCTGTTTTTTGGTCCCAGATTGTACACCGTGAGCTGCGAAAAGAACGACAACCTAATCCATCACATTTCAATTACCGAATCCCATGGCACCTTGGGCAAGACAACATCACTTCACGTAGAGGCTGGGCCCGCAAACCGAGGGCGTGGGGCTTGGGACCAGGTCTCCGTCGCTCCGGTGCCCATAACTTTTGATTCGTAAGGAGTTACGCGGCGCACAACATACCGTTGGAAAGCTCTCCGAGAGCTCTACGACCGGGGTAGCAAACCTACTCGTCTGTGCCTATTTTCAGAGCCCAAATCGAACATTTTCATCAGTTTCGGGACACTTTTCTTCTTTTGCGCTGTTTTTCCATCCCGGATCATATGTCGTGAGCTGTTAAAAGGACGACAACCTAATCCATCACATTTTTATTACCAAATCCCACAGCACCATGGTCAAGACAACTTCGCCTCACGTAGAGGCTGGGCCCGCGAATTGAAGGCGTGGGGCTTGAGACTACGTCTCCTTCGCTCCAGTGCCCATAATTTTTGATTCGTAAGGAGTTACGTGGCGCACAACATACCATTGGAAAGCTCTTCGACCGCTTTACAACGGCGCAACAAGCCAGATTTGCTGCGCATAGTTTTGGAGCCCAAAATTGAACGTTTTTATCAGTTTTGGATGTTTTTCTTCTTTTGCACTATTTTTCCTTCCCGGGTTGTACGTTGTGAGCCGCGAAAAGGACGACAACCTAATCTATCACATTTCTATAACCGAATCCCATGGCACCTTGGGCAAGACAACTTTGCTTCACGTAGAGGCTGGGCCCGCAAACCGAGGGCGTGGGGCTTGGGACCAGGTCTTTGTCGTTTCGGGGCCTATTATTTTTTTATCCGTAAGGAGTTACATGGTGCACAATATACCGTTGGAAAGCTCTCCGAGAGCTCTACGGCGGGGGTAGCATGCCTGCTCAACTGCGCCAATTTTCAGAGCCCAAAATCAAATAGTTTCATCAGTTTTGGGACACTTTTCTTCTTTTGCGCTATTTTTTGGTCCCGGATCATACCTCATGAGCCGCGAAAAGGACGACAACCTAATCCATCACATTTCTATTACCGAATCCTATGGCACCTTGGACAAGACAACTTCGCTTCACATAGAGGTTGGGCCCGCAAACCGAGGGCGTGGGGATTAGGAGTAGGTCTCCGTCGCTCCGGTGCCCATAACGTTTGATCCGTAAGGAGTTACGTGGCGTACAACATACCGTTGGAAAGCTCTCCAAGACCTCTATGACCGGGCAGCGAGCATGCTTGGTTGCGCCAGTTTTTGGAGCCCAAAATCGAATGTTTTCATCAATTTTGGGTCACTCTTCTTCTTTTGCGCTGTTTTTTCGTCCCGGATCATACGTCGTGAGCCGCAAAAAAGACAGCAACCTAATCCATCACATTTCTATTGCCAAATCCCACGGCACCTTGGGCAAGGAAACTTCGCTTCACGTAGAGGCTGGGCCCGCAAACCGTGGGCGTAGCGCTTGGGACCAGGTCTTCGTCGCTCCGGTGCTCATAACTTTTGATCCGTAAGGAGTTACGCGACGCACAGCATGCCGTTGGAAAGCTCTCCGAGAGCTCTATGACAGGCAGAGAGCCTGCTCGTCTATGCCTATTTTCGGAGCCCAAATTTGAACGTTTTCATCAGTTTTGGGACACATTTCTTCTTTTGTGCTATTTTTTCATCCCGGATCGTACGACGTGAGCCGCGAAAAGGACGACAACCTAATCCATCACATTTCTATTACCGAGTCCCATGGCACCTTGGGCAAGACAACTTCACTTCGCGTAGAGGCTGGGACCGCAAACCAGGTCTCTGTCGTTCTGCTGCCCATAACGTTTGATCCACAAGGAGATACGCATCGCACAACATATCGTTGAAAAGCTCTCCGAGAGCTGTACGACAAGGGCAGCAAGCTTGCTAAGTTGCGCTTATTTTTTTAGCCCAAAATCGAACGTTTTCATCAGTTTCAGGACAGTTTTCTTCTTTTTCGCTGTTTTTCCGCCCCGGATCGTACGTCGTGAGCCGCAAAAAAGACGGCAACCTAATCCATCACAATTCTATTACCGAATCCCACGGCACCTTGGGCAAGACAACTTCACCTCAGGTAGAGGCTAGGCCAGCAAATCGAGGGCGTGGGGCTTGGGACCAGGTCTCCGTCGCTCCGGTGCCCATTACTTTTGATCCGTAAGGATTTACGCAGCACACAATATACCGTTGGAAAGCTCTCCGAGAGTTCTACGACAGGGCAACGAGCATGCTCGACTGCGCCTGTTTTCGGAGTCCAAAATCGAATGTTTTCATCAATTTTGGGTCACTTTTCTTCTTTTGCGCTGCTTTTCCGTCTCTGATCGTACGTCATGAGCCGCGAAAAGCACGACAACCTAATTCATCACATTTCTATTACCGAATCCCATGGCACCTTGGGCAAGACAACTTCGTTTCATGTAGAGGCTGAGCCCGCAAACCGAGGGCGTGGGGCTTAGGACCAGATCTCCGTCGCTCTGGTGCACATAACTTTTGATCCGTAAAGGGTTACGTGACGCACAACATACTTTTGGAAAGCTCTCCGAGAGCTCTACGACGGGGGCAACAAGCCTGCTCGGCTGCGCCTATTTTCGGAGCCTAAATTCGAAAGTTTTCATCAATTTTGGGAAATATTTCTTCTTTTCCGCTATTTTTTTATCTCGGATCGTACGTTGTGAGCCGCGAGAAGGACGACAACCTAATCTATCACATTTCTATTACCGAATCCCACGACACCTTGGGCAAGACAACTTCACTTCACGTAGAGGCTGGGCTCGCAAACCGAGGGTGTGGGGTTCAAGACCAGGTCTCCGTCGCTCTGATGCCCATAACTTTTGATTCGTAAGGAGTTACGCAGCGCACAGTATACCGTTGAAAAGCTCTCCGAGAGCTCCACAATGTAGGCAGCAAGCCTGCTCGGCTGCGCCTGTATTCGGAGCTGAAATTCGAACGTTTTCATCTGTTTTGGGACACATTTCTTCTTTTGTGCTGTTTTTTTATCTCGGATCGTATGTCGTGAGCCGCGAAAAGTACTACAACCTAATCCATCACATTTCTATTACCGAATCCCACGACACCTTGGGCAAGACAACTTCACTTCACGTGGAGGCTGGGCCAGCAACCCGAGGGCGTGGGGCTTGTGACCAGGTATCCGTCGCTTTGGTGCCCATAACTTTTGATCCGTAAGGAGTTACGCGATGCACAGCATACCGTTGGAAAGCTCTCTGAGAGCCCTACGATGGAGGCAGCAAGCTTGCTCGGTAACACTTGTTGTCAGTGCCAAAAATCAAACGTTTTCATCAGTTTCGGAACTCTTTTATTCTTTTGCTCTATTTTTTCGTCTCAGATCGTACGTCGTGAGCCGCGAAAAGGACAACAACCTAATCCATCACATTTCTATTACCGAATCCTACGACACATTGGGCAAGACAACTCCACTTCACGTAGAGGCTGGGCCCGCAAACTGAGGGCGTGGGACTTGTGACTAGGTATCCGTCGCTCCGGTGCCCATAACTTTTGATCCGTAAGGAATTACACGGCGCACAGCATACCGTTGGAAAGCTCTCTGGGAGCTCTACAACAGGGGCAGCAATGCTACTCAGCTGCGCCAGTTGTCGAAGCCCAAAATCTAACGTTTTCAACAGTTTTGGGATTTTTTTCTTTTTTTGCTCTGTTTTTCCATCCCGGATCGTACGTCGTGAGCCGCGAAAAGGGCGACAACCTAATCCATCACATTTCTATTACCAAATCCCACAGCACCTTGTATGAGGCCCAGCCTCGATTTGTATGCGATCCCTCGTTTCGTGTGCCCTAACCTTGAATTACGTGCTTTGACCTAGGTTTAAGAGTCGTGTCTCATTTTATGTGCCTTGCATCGAATTACGTGCATTCATTTAGGGTTGTATGCATTTGCTTGGGAAATGTGCTTTCATCTTGTAGTTCATGTCTTACCTCGTAGTTCGTGCCATAAACCTAGAAAAGTGTGCCCGCACGCTAATCAAGAAAGCATCTTACACGAAATACTAGATTATTAATTAATCCTACAAACTCCACTAACTAATATTAAAATGCTAATTCAACTCACTAGAAGACGAAATTTCACCAAAAGCTAAACATTCTTATTCTTTATTCTTTATTCTTTTGCACATCCCAAGCACACAATAAAATAAGCTCAAAACAAGACAAAAAATTCAGATTTGAGCTTGCCTTGGCCGACCATGTGAGGAGCTTTTGTCATGCTTGCAATTTCAAAAAAAAATCAAGTTTAGACATTCTACGACACAATGCAAAAAAAAAAAAAAATGGAAACCAAGCATTGTTTTATCCTCCACCATGCTTCACCTTGTCGATCCATTCAATGCCCATGCTAGGCAATTCAAAATATGCTCTTGAAGACACAAAAATCAGAAATTTTGATGCCTTAGGCTGACACACTCACAAACACCAACACTTCATTCATTTCATTATCTCATCCTCTCATTTTCTCTCACCCTCTCGGCCTAGGCTGCTTCATCACTCTCCATATCTTAAGCTCATCATCCTAAGGTTCATCTAGACACTCAAGGCCCTAGGAAGCTTGACCAAGCAAGCTAGAAGCAAAAAGACATGCATGCAAGCTCATAGAACACTCATTTTGGCTTAGGTATGTTTGATAACTTCTATCTCATCTCCCTTTTGTTCTAACCACATGCACATACTAAGGCCATGGTAACTCAGCTAGGAATTAAGGAAATCAAGCATTATCCCTCGGCCAAACAAGGAGAGAAGACCATTTGTGCATCTTCAAGAGTTTTGAGCATCATTTGTTGTCAATAGATTAAGGTGAGGGTTAATCCTTTTTAAAAGCTTTCAAAAACCACATGCATGCCTTCATATGTCTATTTTTACCTCTGTACTTGTGGTATGTGTGTGTACATGAGCTTTTGTAACCATGCATGGCAAGATTTTTAGCTAGAACTTGAAGATAGATAAAATCGCGAAAATGGCAGATTTCTGACTTGTTAGGACAAAGTGTATTTGGCCTGGTAAACGATGTTAAAAATGCATGAAAATTAGTAGGTGACTCGTTTTGCCAGTTCTGAGCATTTTTCATAGAAATAGGCCAAGGCCAATTTTGACTCTAAGGTCTCCAAAATGGCAAAACATCGAAAGGTGTCTAAATCTGGAAAATCTGGAAAATGAAGCAGGTTTGTGGCAGTTCATTGTAGAACGAACCAGTTTTGACTTAGCAAATGATATTTAAAATACATGAAATTTGGTAGGTTGCTAGATTTTTCCGTTCTGCACATTTTTGTCAGAAATAGACTAAGGCTAAATCGGACCCTAAGCCAACAAAAATGACAAGTATTGAAATGTGTACAAATCTGGACAGTTTTGCGTAGTCTCACGGTTTTGGCTATAACTCTTGAATCCGAACTCCAAATGATGCAAGGTTTGTTTCTGGATTTAGTGCACTTAATAAGATTTAATTTGAAATTTTGTTCACTGAAATTTGATATTGTTTGCTTGTCTAAATGATTGTCGGAAACAGACCATTGCAGTGAGGTTTTTTATCTAGTGATATGCTTTGAAAATTATTGTAACTTCTCTTGTGGTATTAAATGCTTGGGATTGTGGCACTTGGATGTTGTGTGGACTATTTTGAATGATTGAGGATGTTTAATTAATCGATGCATGGCCTTGACTTAATTACGTGACAACTTGTGGCTTAATCGCACGGGTAAGCATGAATTGAAACCCTAGTGACTTTGAAAACTTGCTAAGTGTTGATCCTATGGTTATCGTGTCTAATTATGTGATTAGTGGGCTGCCCGTAGTTGTCCTTATAACCCTAAATGTGATTCCGATGATTACATGTTGACAAGTAGACCTTTCTTGCACCCGTTCCCACGTAAACGTCGTTGCATGTTGTGTGACCATATTATTTGATTACGTGAATCCTGAAATGAGTTATATGACTTGATTTACATGTGTTACATGGCTGCCCGTTAAATATTCATATAACTCCATGTGCCTTGCAAGTGAAATTACCTGTCATAGTGTGTCTCGCGTGTTTACTTGTCAATGTGCAATCTTATAACTGCTCGGAGGCAACCTACTTTGTTGTCCTCCTAATGTGATATGTTAAATGTTATAAATGTGCATTGCATACAAGGTTGCAACCTTTCATTGTGGCATGGTAGCGTTTCACGTACGCCGGGTGACATCAGGCTTGTCGGTGTTACCGTGACTACCATGGTCCAATTTCCTCTCTCACTTGGTATTCCACCATCGGAGAGTTGGGTCGTAGATTTTCGGGGTACATCCAGAGTACACCCAAATGGGAGCGATAAGTGGATTATTGAAGTCGGCCGCAACAATAGTATCGAAATCGATATTGAGAGAAAATGCTCACCGTATCCTTGAAATGATTGGTAATTGTATTTGTTGCTCAATTTGATTCTTATACTTTGCGTACCTTATTACTTGTGATACGTGACATGTTTCAAAAGGGGTTTTTCATAAGTTGAACCCAAAAAAGAGTTTCAAAATGTATTTCTCGTTCCCCCTCACTGTGTTCATAAGGACTCACCATCTTTTATCATTACAGGTGAAGAAGATTAGGAACAGGTACCTGAGGATAACGTGCCTATTGATGACTCCTTGGAGTGATTGTCTGCCCAACGTGCCTTACTTGACTGTGGCTATTTGGTGAATGACATGTTGTATTGAAGACTATTTCTTGTGTTGCTTACTGTTACTATTGTAAATGACCCCCGTTGTAATTTGGGGTCAAATTTTGGTTTGTACTGATCATAACTAGATAGATACTCTTCTGGTCATTTTGCTATCGCTACTTGGTTTAGTATCTATCACAGGCTTATGAGGTATTAGGTAAAGGGTTAAGTAAAATGAATCTATCCAATCTTAAGCAGGTATTCATTGGTAAGCTAAGATCAACAGGTACTTTTGTAACAAGGATTGACAAACAAACGAGACATAGTTATCATGCTAGGTTGTTAATCAAGCGAGACTTCGAGATAACTAGTAGGCATTTCGATTGGTAATAAATAGTAATCTTAGTTGGAAATGAATTTGAGATTGAAAGTTTTGAGGCCTTTAGAAAATTAGGTCAAACTAAAGAGTCCAATTACAGCCGTTATGCTGCTGGTTTTTCGGAGAATTTTTGAAGTTTTAGGCTAACGTTAAGTGTTAAACCTTAATGAACGATTAAGTATGTGAAATGATATGAATGTTTAGATCATATCCTAGTCTAACCTCTATAGGTCGGGTTGGGGCGTGACACCTTGGGCAAGACCACTTCACTTCATGTAGAGGCTGGGCCAGCAAACTGAGGGCGTGGGGCTTGTAACCAAGTATCCGTCGCTCCGGTGCCCATAACTTTTGATCCGTAAGGAGTTACGCGGTGCACTGCATACCGTTGGAAAGCTCTATGAGAGCTCTACGATGTGAGTAGCAAGCCTGCTCATCTGCGCCACTTTTTGAATCCCAAAATGGAACATTTGCATCAGTTTCGGGATACTTTTCTTCTTTTATGCTATTTTTCTGTCCCGGACCGTACGTCGTGAGCCGCGAAAAGGACGACAACCTAATCCATCACATTTCTATTACCGAATCCCACGGCACCTTGGGCATGACAAATTCACTTCACGTAGAGGCTCGGCCCGCAAACCGAGGGCCTGGGGTGGTGACCAGGTATCTGTCGTTCCGGTGCCCATAACTTTTGATCCTCAAGGAGTTACGCGGCGCATAGCAAACTGTTGGAAAGCTCTCTGAGAGCTCTACGTCATGGGCAGCAAACCTGCTCGACTGAGCCTCATTTTGGAGCCCTAAATCGAACGTTTTCATTAGTTTCAGGATACTTTTCTTCTTTTGCGCTATTTTTCGTCCCGGATCGTACGTCGTGAACCACGAAAAGGACGACAACCTAATCCATCACATTTCTATTACCGAATACCATGGCACCTTGGGCAAGACAACTTCACTTCACGTAGAGGCTGGGCCCGCAAACCGAGGGCGTGGGGCTTGTGACCAGGTATCCGTCGCTCCGGTGCCCATAACTTTTGATCCGTAAGGAGTTACGCGGTGCACAGCATACCGTTGGCAAGCTCTCCGAGATCTCTACGACGTGGCCAGCTGTCCTGCTTGGCTATACCTCTTTTTGGAGCCCAAAATCGATCGTTTTCATTAGTTTCGGTATACTTTTCTTCTTTTGCGCTGTTTTTCTGTCCCGGATCGTACGTCGTGAGCCGCGAAAAAGACGACAACCTAATCTATCACATTTCTATTACCGAATCCCAGGGCACCTTGGGCAAGACAACTTCAGTTCACGTAGAGGCTGGGCCCACAAACTGAGGGCGTGGGGCTCATGACCAAGTCTTCGTCGCTCCGATGCCCATAAATTTTGATCCGTAAGAAGTTACGCAGCGCACAGTATACCGTTGAAAAGCTCTCCGAGAGCTCCACAATGGGGGCAGCAAGCCTGCTCGGCTGCGCCTATTTTTGGAGAGCAAATTCGAACATTTTCATTAGTTTTGGGATACATTTCTTCTTTTGCGCTGTTTTTTAATCCCGGATCGAACGTCGTGAGTCGGGAAAAGGATGACAACCAAATCCATCACATTTCTATTACCGAATCCCATGACACCTTGGGCAAGACAACTTCACTTCACGTAGAGGCTGGGCCAGCAAACCGAGGGCGTGGGGCTTGTGACTAGGTATCCCTCGCTCCGGTACCCATAACTTTTGATCTGTAAGGAGTTCCGCGGCGCACAGCATACCGTTGGAAAGCTCTACGACGTGGGCAGCAAGCCTACTCTGCTGCGCCTATTTTCAGAACCCAAAATAGAACGTTTTCGTCAGTTTCGGGATACTTTTCTTCTTTTGCGCTTTTTTTTCATTCCGCATCGTACGTCGTGAGCCGCGCAAAGGACGACAACCTAATCCATCACATTTCTATTACCGAATCCCACGACACCTTGGGCAAGACAACTTCACTTCACGTACAAGCTGGGCCCGTAAACCGAGGGCGTGGGGATTGTGACCCGGTATCCGTCACTCCGGTGCCCATAAATTTAGATCCGTAAGGAATTACATGGTGCACAGTATACCGTTGGAAAGCTCTCTGAGAGCTCTACGACAGGGGCAGCAAGCTTGCTCAGCAGCGCCTGTTGACAGAGCCAAAAATCAAACTTTTTCATCTGTTTGAGGACTCTTTTCTTCTTTTGCGCTGTTTTTTCATCCCGACTCGTACGTCGTGAGCACTGAAAAGGACGACAACAAAATCCGTCACATTTCTATTATCCCCACGAAACCTTGGGCAAGACAACTAAACTTCACATAGAGGCTGGGCTAGCAAACCGAGGGCATAGGGCTTGTGACCAAGTATCCGTCGCTCCGGTGCCTATAACTTTTGATCTGTAAGGACTTACCCGGTGCACAGCATACCGTTGGAAAGCTCTACGAGAGCTCTATGATGTGGGCAGCAAGCCTGACCGGCTGCGCCTCTTTTCGGATTCCAAAATTGAACTTTTGCATCAAGCTCGGTATACTTTTTTTCTTTTGCGCTATTTTTCCATCCCGGATCATACGTCATTAGCCGCGTTAAGGACGGCAACCTAATCCATCACATTTCTATCACCGAATAACACGACACCTTGGGCAACACAACTTCACTTCACGTAGAAGCTGGGCCCGTAAAACGAGGGCGTAGAGCTTGTGACCAGCTATCCGTCGCTCCGGTGCCCATAACTTTTGATCCGTAAGGAATTACACGGTGCACAACATACCGTTTGAAAGCTCTCTGAGAGCTCTACTACGGGGGCAGCAATCCTGCTCGGCTGCGCCAGATGGCGGAACCCAAAATCGAATGTTTTCATCAGTTTCGGGACTCTTTTCTTCTTTTGCGCTATTTTTTCATCCTGAATCGTACGTCGGGAGCAGCAAAAAGGACGACAACCTAATCCATCACATTTCTATTACCGAATCCCATGGTACCTTGGGAAAGATAACTTCACTTCACGTAGAGGCTGGGCCAGCAAACCGAGGGTGTGGGGTTTGTGACCAAGTATCTGTCGCTCCGGTATCCATAACTTTTGATCCGTAAGGAGTTACGCAGTGCACAGCATACCGTTGGAAAGCTCTACGAGATCTCTATGATGTGGGCAACTAGCTTGCTCAACTGCGCATCTTTTCGAATCCCAAAATCGAACATTTGCATCAGTTTTGTGATACTTGTCTTTTTTTGCGCTATTTTTCTGTCCCGAATCGTACGTCGTGAGCCGCGAAAAGGACGGCAATCTAATCCATCACATTTCTATTACCGAATCTCACGGCACATTGGGCAAGACAAATTCAATTCACCTAGAGGTTGGGCCCGCAAACCGAGGGCGTGGGGCTTATGACCAAGTATCCGTCACTTCGGTACCCATAACTTTTGATCCGCAAGGACTTACGTGGTGCACAACAAACTGTTGGAAAGCTCTCCAAGAGCTCTACGACGTGGGCAGTAAGCCTGCTCAGCTGAGCCTCTTATTGGAGCCCTATATTGAACGTTTTCATTAGTTTCGGGACACTTTTCTTCTTTTGCGTTGTTTTTCATCCCGGATCGTATGTCGTGAGCCACGAAAAGGATGACAACCTAATCCATTACATTTCTATTACCGAATACCACGGCACCTTGGGCAAGACAACTTCACTTCACGTAGAGGCTGGGCCCGTAAACCGAGGGCGTGGGGCTTGTGACCAGGTATCCGTCGCTTCGGTGCCCATAACTTTTTATCCGGAAGGAGTTACGCGGTGGACAACATACCGTTGAAAAGCTCTCAAAGAGCTCAACGACGGGGGCAGCAAGCTTTCTTGGCTGTGCCTATTTTTCGAGCCTAAAATCGAACGTTTTCATCAGTTTCGGGATACTTTTCTTCTTTTCGCTATTTTTCGGTCCCGAATTGTACATCGTGAGCAGCGAAAAGGATGACAACCTAATCCATCAAATTTCTATTACCGAATCCCACGGCACCTTGGGCAAGACAACTTCACCTCACATAGGGGCTGGGCCAGCAAACCGAGGGCGTAGGGCTTATGACAAGGTATCCGTCGCTCTGGTGCCCATAACTTTTGATTCGTAAGGAGTTACATGGTGCACAACATATCGTTGGAAAGCTCTACGGGAGCTCTACGACATGGGTAGCAATCCTGCTCGGTTGCGCCTATTTTCTGTGCCCAAAATTGAACGTTTTTATCAGTTTCGGGATCCTTTTATTCTTTTGCACTTTTTTTCCGTCCCGGATCGTACGTCGTGAGCCGCAAAAAGAACGACAACCTAATGCATCACATTTCTATTACCGAATCCCATGGCACTTTGGAAAGACAACTTTACTTCACGTAAAGGCTGGGCCTGCAAACTGAGGTTGTGGGGCTTGTTACCAAGTATCCGTCGCTCCGGTGCCTATAACTTTTGATTTGTAAGGAGTTACGCGGCACACAGCATACCGTTGGAAAGTTCTCCGAGAGCTCTAAGATGGAGGCAGTGATCCTGCACAGCTGTGCCTGTTGTCGGAGCCCAAAAATCGAACGTTTTCATCCATTTTGAGACTCTTTTCTTCTTTTGCACTATTTTTCTATCCCGGATCGTACGTAGTGAGCCGCGAAAAGGACGACAAACTAATCCATCACATTTCTATTACTGAATCCCACAGCACCTTGGGCAAGACAACTTCATTTCAAGTAGAGGCTGGGCTAGCAAACCGAGGGTATGGGGCTTGTGCCCAAGTATCCGTCGTACCAGTTCCCATAACATTTGATCTGTAAGGAGTTTCGCGGTGCACAACATACTGTTGGAAAGCTCTATGAGAGCTCTACGACGTAGGAAACAAGCCTGCTCAGCTGCGCCTATTTTCGAATCCCAAAATCCAATGTTTTCATCAGTTTCGGGACACTTTTCTTCTTTTGCGCTATTTTTCTGTCCTAGATCGTACGTCGTGAGCTGGGAAATGACCGACAACCAAATCTATCACATTCCTATTACCGAATCCCACGGCACCATGGGCAAGACAACTTCACTTCACGGAGAGGCTGGGCCAGCAAACCGTGGGCGTGGGGCTTGTGACCAAGTATCCGTCGCACCGGTTCCCATAACTTTTGAGCATACCGTTGGAAAGCTCTACGAGAGCTCTATGATGTGGGCAGCAAGCTTGCTCGGCTGCGCCTATTTTCGGAGCCCAAAATCAAACTTTTCATCAGTTTCGGGATCCTTTTCTTCTTTTTCGCTTTTTTTCAATCCCGGTCGTAAGTCGTGAGCTGTGAAAAGTATGACAACCTAATCCATCACATTTCTATAACCGAATCCCACGGCACCTTCGGCAAGACAACTTTACTTCACGTAAAGGCTGGGCCCGCAAACCGAGGGTGTGGGGCTTGTGACCAGGTATCCGTCGCTCCGGTGCCCATAACTTTTGATCCGTAAGGAGTTACGCTACGCACAGCATACCGTTGGAAAGCTCTCCGAGAGCTCTACGATGGGGATAGCAATCTAGCATAGCTGCGCCTATTGTTGGAACCTAAAATCGAACATTTTCATCAATTTCGGGACTCTTTTATTCTTTTGCGCTATTTTTTTGTCTCGGATCGTACGTCATGAGCCGCGAAAAGGACGATAACCTAATCCATCACATTTCTATTACCGAATCGCACGTCACCTTGGGCAAGAAAACGTCACTTCACGTAGAGGCTGGGCCAGCAAACCGAGGTCGCGGGGTTGGTGACCAAGTATCCGTCGCACTGGTTCCCATAATTTTTGATCTGTAAGGAGTTGTGCGGCGCACAGCATACCGTTGGAAAGATAGATGAGAGCTCTACGACATGCGCAACAAGCTTGCTTGGTTGTGCCTTTTTTGGAACCCAAAATCGAACGTTTTCATTAGTTTCGGGACATTTTTCTTTTTTTTGCGCTGTTTTTACGTCCTGGATCGTACGTCGTGAGCCGCGAAAAGGACGACAACCTAATCCATCACATTTCTATTACCGAATCCCATGGCACCTTGGGCAAGACAACTTCACTTCAGGTAGAGGCTGCGCCAGCAAACCGAGGGCGTGGGTCTTGTGACCAAGTATCCATCGCTCCGGTGCCCATAACTTTTGATCCGTAAGGAGTTACGCGGCGCACAGCATACCGTTGGAAAGCTCTACGAGAGCTCTACAACGTGGGCAGCAAACCTACTCAGCTGCGCCTATTTTTAGAGCAAATATTCGAACGTTTTCATCAGTTTTGGGATACTTTTCTTCTTTTTCTATCCCGAATCGTACGTCGTGAGCCGCGAAAAGGACGACAACCTAATCCATCACAATTCTATTACCGAATCTCACGGTACCTTGGGCAAGACAACTTCACTTCACGTAGAGGCTGGGCCTGCAAACCGAGGGCGTGTGGTTTGTGACTAGGTATCTGTCGCACCGGTGCCCATAACTTTTGATCCGTAAGGAGTTACGCGGCGCACAACATACCGTTAGAAAGCACTCCGAGAGCTCTACAATGGGGGCAGCAAGCTTGCCCTGTTGTGCATGTTTTCGGAGCCCAAAATCGAACGTTTTTATCAGTTTTGGGACAGTTTTCATTTTTGCGCTATTTTTTCATCCCGGATCTTACGTCGTGAGCCGCGAAAATGACAACAACCAAATCCATCACATTTCTATTAACGAATCCCACGGTACCTTGGGCAAGACAACTTCACTTCATGTAGAGGCTGGGCCCGCAAACCATGGGCATGGGTCTTGTGACCAAGTATCCGTCGCTCTGGTGCCCATAACTTTTGATCCATAAGGAGTTACGTGGCGCACAGCATACCGTTGGAAAGCTCTCCTAGACCTCTACGACGGGGGCAGCAATCCTGCTCGGCTGCGCCTGTTGTCAAAGTCCAAAATCTAACGTTTTCATTTGTTTCAGAATACTTTTCTTCTTTTGCGCTATTTCTCCATCCCGGATCGTTCGTCATGAGCCGAGAAAAGGACGACAACCTAATCCATCACATTTCTATTATCGAATACCATGGTACCTTGGGTAAGATAACTTCACTTCACGTAGAGGCTGGGCCCACAAACCGAGGGTGTGGGGCTTGTGACCAGGTATCCGTCGCTCCGGTGCCCATAACTTTTGATCCGTAAGGAGTTCGCGGCGCACAACATACCTTTGGAAAGCTCTCTGAGAGCTCTACGACGTGGGCTGCAATTCTGCTCGGCTGTGCCTCTTTTCGCAGCCCAAATTCGAACATTTTTATCAGTTTCAGCATATATTTATTATTTTGCGCAATTTTTTCGTCCCGGATCATACGTCGTAAGCTGCAAAAAGGACGATAACCTAATCCATCACATTTCTATTACCGAATTCCACGGCATCTTGGGCAAGACAACTTCACTTCACGTAGAGGTTGGGCCCGCAAACCGAGGGTGTGGGGCTTATAACCAGGTATCCGTCGCTCCTATGCCCATAACTTTTGATCCATAAGAAGTTACGCGGCGCACATCATACCATTGGAAAGCTCTCCGAGAGCTCTACGATGGGGTCAACAATCCTTCTCGGCTGCGCCTATTGTCGAGCCCAAAATCGAACGTTTTCATTAGTTTCGGGACTCTTTTCTTCTTTTGTGTTTTTTTTCCGTCCCGCATCGTACTTCGTGAGCCGCGAAAAAGATGACAACCTAATCCATCACATTTCTATTACCGAATCTCATGGCACCTTGGGTAAGACAACTTCACTTTACGTAGAGGCTGGGCCAGCAAATCGAGGGTGTGGGTCTTGTGACCAAGTATCCGTCGCTCCGGTGCCCATAACTTTTGATCCGTAAGGAGTTACGCGGCGCACTGCATACAGTTGGAAAGCTCGCTGAGAGCTCTACGACGGGGGCAGCAAAGCTACTCGGCTGTGCCTATTTTCAGAGGCAAAAATTGAAAGTTTTCATCAGTTTTGGGATACTTTTCTTCTTTCGCGCTGTTTTTTCATCCCGGATCGTATGTCGTGAGCCGCGAAAAGGACAACAACCTAATCCATCACATTGCTATTACCAAATCCCACGGCACCTTGGGCAAGACAACTTCACTTCACGTAGAGATTGGGCCCGCAAACCGAGGGCGTGGGGCTTGTGACCAGGAATACGGTGCCCGTAACTTTTGATCCGTAAGGAGTTACGCGGCGCACATCATACCATTGGAAAGCTCTCCAAGAGCTCTACAACGTGGGAAGCTAGCCTGCTCGGCTGTGCCTATTTTCGGAGCCCAAAATCGAACGTTTTTCTCAGTTTCGGGATACTTTTCTTCTTTTGCACTTTTTTTCCGTCTCGGATCGTACGTCTTGAGCCGCGAAAAGGACGACAACCTAATCCATCACATTTCTATTATCGAATCCCACGGCACCTTAGGCAAGACAACTTCACTTCACGTAAAGGCTGGGCCCTTAAACCGAGGGCGTGGGGCTTGTGAACAGATATATGTTGCTCCGGCGCCCATAACTTTTGATTTGTAAGGTGTTACGCAGTACACAGCATACCGTTAGAATGCTCTTAGAGAGCTCTACGACGAGGGCAGCAAGCCTGCTCGACTGCGCCTTATTTTGGAGCCCAAAATCGAACGTTTTCATCAGTTTCGGGACACTTTTCTTCTTTTGCGCTACTTTTCCATCTTGTATCGTACGTCGTGAGCCGCGAAAAGGACGACAACCTAATCCATAAAATTTCTATTACCGAATCCCATGGAATCTTGGGCAAGACAACTTCACTTTCATAGAGGCTGGGCCAGCAAACTGAGGGCGTGGGGCTTGTGACCAGATATCCGTCGCTCCGGTGCCCATAACTTTTGATTTGTAAGGAGTTACGCGGTGCACAGCATACCGTTGGAAAGCTCTACGAGAGCTCTATAATGTGGGCAGATAGCCTGCTCGGCTGCGCCTATTTTTGGTGCCCAAAATTGAACATTTTCATCAGTTTCGGGATACTTTTCTTCTTTTGCGCTTTTTTTTTTGTCCCGGATCATATGGCGTGAGCCGCGAAAAGGACGACAACCTAATCCATCACATTTATATTACTGAATCCCACAGCACCTTGGGCAAGACAACTTCTCTTTATGTAAAGCCTGGGCCCGCACACCGAGGGCGTGGGACTTGTGACCAGGTATCCGTCGCTCCGGTGCCCATACCTTTTGATCCGTAAGGAGTTACGTGGTGCACAGCCAACCGTTGGAAAGCTCTCAGAGAGCTCTACGATGGGGGCAGCAAGCCTGCTCGGCGGCGCCTATTTTCGGAGCCCAAAATCAAACATTTTCATTTGTTTTAGGACACTTTTCTTCTTTTGCATTGTTTTTCCATCCCGTATCGTACGTCATAAGCCGTGAAAAGGACGACAACCTAATCAATCAAATTTCTATTACCAATTCCCACGGCACCTTGGGCAAGACAACTTCACTTCACATAGAGGCTGGGCCAACAAACCGAGGGCGTGGGGCTTACGATCATGTATTTGTTGCTCCGGTGCCCATAACTTTTGATCCATAAAGAGTTACGTGGTGCACAACATACTGTTAGAAAGCAATGCGAGAGCTCTACGACGTGGACAGTAAGCCTGCTTTGCTGCATATCTTTTTGGAGCCCAAAATCGAACATTTTCATCAGTTTTGGGATACTTTTTTTATTTTGAACTTTTTTTCAGTCCCGGATCGTACGTCGTGAGCAGCGAAAAGACAACAACCTAATCCATCATATTTCTATTACTGAATCCCATGGCACCTTCAGCAAAACAACTTCACTTCATGTAGAGGTTGGGCCAGCAAACAGAGGGTGTGGGGCTTGTGACTAGGTATCCGTCGCTCCGGAGCCCATAACTTTTGATCCGTAAGGAGTTACGGGGCACATAGCATACCGGTGGAAAGCTCTACGAGAGCTGTACGACGTGGACAGCAACCCTGCTCGACTGCGCCTGTTTTTGAAGCCCAAAATCAAACATTTTCGTGAATTTCGGGATACTTTTCTTCTTTTGCACTTTTTTTTCCGTCCCGGATCGTACGTCGTGAGCTGCGAAAAGGACAACAACCTAATCCATCACATTTATGTTACCGAATCCCACGGCACCTTGGGCAAGACAACTTCACTTCACGTAGAGGCTGGGCCCACAAACCGGGGGCGTGGGGCTTGTGTCCAGGTATCTGTCACCCCGGTGCCCATAACTTTTGATCCATAAGGAGTTATATGGCGCACAGCATACTGTTGGAAAGCTCTCTGACATCTCTACGATAGGGGCAGGAAGCCTGCTCGGCTGCACCTATTTTCAGAGCCCAAAATCGAATGTTTCCATTAGTTTTGGGATATTTTTCTTCTTTTGCGCTGCTTTTCCATCCCGGATCGTACGTCGTGAGCCGCGAAAACGACGACAACCTAATCCATCACATTTCTATTACTGAATCCCACGGAACCTTGGGCAAGAAAACTTCACTTCACGTAGAGGCTGGGCCCGCAAACCGAGGGCGTGGGGCTTGTGACCAGGTATCCGTCGCTCCGGTTCCCATAACTTTTGATCCTTAAGGAGTTACGCGGCGCACAACATACCGTTGGAAAGCTCTCAGAGAGCTGTACGACCGGTGCAGTAAGCCTGCTTGTCTGTGCCTATTTTCAGAGCCCAAAATTGAACGTTTTCATCAGTTTCGGGACACTTTTATTCTTTTGCGCTGTTTTTCCATCCCGTATCATACGTCGTGAGCTGCGAAAAGGACGACAACCTAATCCATCACATTTCTATTACCGAATCCCACGGCACCTTGGGCAACACAACTTCATTTCATGTAGAGGTTGGGCCAGCAAACAGAGTGTGTGGGGCTTGTGACTAGCTATCCGTCGCTCCGGTGTCCATAACTTTTGATCCGTAAGGAGTTACGTGGTGCACAACATACCGTTGGAAAGCTGTACGAGAGCTCTACGACGTGGGCAGCAACCCTGCTCAGCTACGCCTATTTTTGGGGCCAAAATTCAAACATTTTCATCAGTTTCAGGATACTTTTCTTCTTTTGCCCTTTTTTTGTCCCGGATCGTACGTCGTGAGCCGCGGAAAGGACGACAACCTAATCCATCACATTTTTATTACCGAATCCCACAGTACCTTGGGCAAGACAACTTTACTTCACGTAAAGGCTGGGCCCGCGAACTGAGGGCGTGGGGCTTGTGACCTGGTATTCGTCGTTCCGGTGCCCATAACTTTTGATCTGTAAGGAGTTACGCGGCGCAAAGCATACTGTTGAAAAGCTCTACGAGAGCTCTACGACGGGGGCAGCAATCCTGCTAGGCTGTGCCTATTGTCGGAGCCCAAAATCGAACGTTTTCATCAGTTTTGGGACTCTTTTCTTCTTTTGCGTTGTTTTTTCGTCCTGGATCGTACGTCGTGAGCCGCGAAAAGGTTGACAACCTAATCCATCACATTTATATTACCGAATCCCATGGCACCTTGGGCAAGACAACTTCACTTCACATAGAGGCTAGGCCAGCAAACCGAAGGCGTGGGGCTTGTGACCAAGTATACGTCGTACTAGTGCCCATAACTTTTGATCCGTAAGGAGTTACGCTGTCATGCCCCCAACCCGACCTGTAGAGATTTGACTAGGGTGTGATCTAAACATTCACTTTCTTTTATGACTATAACTGATTAACGAAGATTAAGCTTATCCGTTAGACTAGAACTCCAAAAATTGTTCGGAAAACCTGCAGTATAACGGCTGTAATTGGCTCTTTAGTTTGACCTAATTTTCTAAACGCCTCAAAAATTGCAATCACAAATTCATTTCCAACTAAGATTACTATTTATCACCAATTGAAAAGCCTGCTAGTTATCTCGAAGTCTCATTTGATTAACAACCTAGCAAATTAATTATGTCTCATTTATGTGACAATCCCTGTTACATAAGTACTTGTTGATCTTAGCTTACAAATGAGTACCTGCTTAAGATGGGATAGATTCATTTTACTTAACCCTTTGCCTAATACTTCATAAGCCTGTGATAGATACTAAACCAAAGTAGTGATAGCAAAACGACCAGAAGAGTATCTATCTAGTTATGATCAGTACAAACCAAAATTAGACCCCAAATTACAACGGGGGTCTTTTACAATAACAATGACAACAACATAAGAGATACTCTTCAAAACAAACATATCGTTCACAAAATAGCTACAGTCAAGTAAGGCACGTAGGGCAGGCAATCACTCCAAGGAGTCATCAATAGGCATGTTATCCTCGGTACATGTTCCTGATCTTCGTCACCTGTGATGATAAAAGAGGTTGAGTCCTTATGAACTCAGCGAGGGGGAACAAGAAATACGTTTTGAAACTTTTTTTCCAGTTCGACTTATGAAAAACCCTTTTTGAAGGCATGACATATAACACGAGTAAGTTTATAATGTAATATAAAAGTAAAAGAACAAAATTACCCGTCTTTCCTCCCCGAGGTCTTCTAGGAACCAAGCGAGAGTACTTATACACATAGTAAAAAGGATACGGTGAGCTTTTGCTCTCAATTCATTTCCAATAACAGTTGTTGTGGCCGACTTCATATCATCCACTTATCACGCCAAATAGGTGTACTCCGGATATACCCCGAAATCCTACGACCCAACTCTCCGAGGAAGTCTAGCCCCCAAGCGAGAGAGGGAATTGGACAATGGTAGTCACGGTTGCACTGGCAAGCCCGATGCCGCCCGGTGGGCGTGAAACGCTACCACGCCACAATGAAGGGGTGCAACCTTGGATGCAATGCACATTTATAACATTTAATATATCACATTAGGAGGACAATAAAGTAGATTGCCTCCAAGCAGTTATAAGATCGCATATTGACAAGTAAACACACGAGGCAAGTTTTGACTTGTAATTTCACTTGTAAAGCACATGGAGTTATATGAATATTAAACAGGCAGCCATGTAACACATATAAATCAAGTCATATAACTCATTTCGGGGTTCACGTAATCAGATAATGAGTTTATACAAGCATGCAACGACGTCTACATAGGACCGGGTGCAAGAAAAGTCTACTTATCAACATGTAATCATTGGAATCACATTTCAAGCATTCTTAACATTTATTAGGCAGCCCACTAATCACACAATTAGACGCAATAACTATAGGATCAACACTTAGCGAGTTTTCATAGTCAATAGGGTTTCAATTCATGCTTACACGTGCGATTAAGCCGCAAGTTATTATGTAATTAAACCCAAGCCATGCATCAATTAATTAAAACATCCTCAATCATCCAAAACAGTCCACACAACATCTACGTGCCACAATCCCAAGCATTCAATACCACAAGAGGAGTTACAATAATTTTCAAAGCATATCACTAGATAAAAACCTCACCGCAATGGTCAGTCTTCCCACAATCATTTAGACAAGTAAACAATCTCCAATTCTAGTGAATAAAATGTCAAATTAAATCTTATTAAGTGAACTAAATCCAAAAACAAATCTCACATAATTTGGAGTTCGGATTCAAGAGTTATAGCTAAAGCCGTGAGACTACGCAAAACTGTCCAGATTTGTACATATTTCAATACTTTCCATTTTTGAGGGTCTTAGGGTCAGATTTAGCTTTAGTCTATTTTTGCAAAAATGTCCAGAACTGAAAAATCCAGCAACCGACCAAATTTCATGCATTTTAGATATCGTTTACTAGGTCAAAACTGTTTCGTTCTACAAGGACAGTGAACTGCCAAAAACCTGCTCCATTTTTCCAGATTTTCCAGATTTAGACACCTTTCGATGTTTTGCCATTTTGGAGACCTTAGAGTCAAAATTGGCCTTGGCCTATTTCTACGAAAATTTCTCAGAACTGGAAAAAATAGTCACGTACTAATTTTCACGCATTTTAAACTTCATTTACCAAGCCAAATACACTTCGTTCTAACAAGTCAAAAATCTGCCAGCTACGCGATTTTTGCCTATCTTCAAGTTATGGCTAAATATCTTGCCATGCGTGGTTACAAAAGCTCATGTACACACATATACCACAAGTACAGAAGTAAAAATAGACATATGAAGGCATGCATGTGGTTTTAGAAAGCTTTTTAAAAGAGTTTTAGCCCTCACCTTAGCAAGACAATAAATGAGATGCACAAAGCTCTTGAAGATGCACAAAATCGTCTTTTCTCCTTGCTTGGCCAAGAGATAGCTTGAGATTCTCTAATTCCCAGCTTAGTTACCATGTTCTTAGTATGTGCATGTGGCTAGATCAAAAGGAAATGAAATAGAAGCTATCAAACATACCTAGCCGAAATGAAGGGTTGTTGGGTGCTTGCATGCGTGTTGGGGCTTCTTGCTTGCTTGGTCGAGCTTCCTAGAGTCCTTGTGTGCCTAGGTGAACCTTAGGAGATGAGCTTAAGCTATGGAGAGTCATGAATGCAGCCAAGGACGAGAGAGTGAGAGAAGATGAGAGAAATTGAAATGTTTGTGAGGAATGAAGTGTTTGTATGTGAGTGTGTCGGCCTAGGGCCTTGAAAAATCTGAAATTCCCTTAGTCCTTGTGCAATCTTGAAATGTGAAGAAGCATGGAGTGTTTTGGTCGAGAAAGTGAAACTTGGTAGGCATGTTTTGTTTCATTTTTTTATGCATTGTGTCATAGGCTTGTCTAGGAATGATTTTTGAAATTGCAAAGCATGCACAAGCTCTTCACATGGTCGGCCATAGCTTGTGAAATTTCTGAATTTTTTTGTCTTGGTTAAGGCTTATTTTATTGTATGTGCTTGGAATATGCAAAAGAATAAACAATAAAGAATAAGAATGTTTAGCTTTTGGTGAAATTTTGTCTTCTAGTGCATTGACTTAGCATTTTAATATTAGTTAGTGGAGTTTGTAGGATTAGTTAATAATCTAGTGCTTCGTGTAAGATGCTTTCTTGATTAGCGTGCGGGCACGCCTTCCTAGGTTTAGGACACTACTACGAGATAAAGCACGAACTACGAGAAGAATGCACGTTTTCCAAGTAAATGCACGCAACCCTAAATGAATGCAAGTAATTCGATGCAAGGCACATAAAACGAGACACGACCCTTAAACCTAGGTCAAAGGATACAATTCTAGGTTAGGACACGTGAAATGAGGTATCGCACGCAAATCGAGGTCGGGCCTCACATCCCCCCCTCCTTAAAAGAATTTCGTCCCAAAATTCAATATTACCTTTGAAATAATGCCGGATACAGTTGCTCCATCTGGTCTCGTCTTTCCCATGTTACTTCTTCAACTTCATGGTGATCCCACAACACTTTCACCATTGGTATCGAGTTGTTGCGTAATTCCCGATCTTGCTCGTCTAGGATCCGAATAGGCTTTTCTTCATAAGACAAGTTCTCCCGAAGTTGCAACGGCTCTGGCTCCAAGATATGCGATGGATCAGGTGATACTTCCGTACCATTGAGACATGGAAGACATCATGAATATTGGAGAGGTTTTAGGGTAGTTCCAGACGATACACCAATTTGCCAACCTTCTCAATTATCCCAAATGGTCCTACAAACCTCGGGCTCAACTTTCCACCCTTGCCATGTTTAATCAGTCCCCTCCGAGGTGATAACTTCAAGAACACCTTGTCGCCGACCTCAAACACTAGATTCCATCTCCGTCGGTCTGCATGTGAGGCCCGACCTCGATTTACATGTGATACCTCATTTCGTGTGCCCTAACCTAGATTTGTGTGCCTTGACCTAGGTTTAAGAGTCGTGTTTCGTTTTGTGTGCCTTGCATTGAATTACGTACATTCATTTAGGGTTATGTGCATTTATTTGAAAAACGTGCATTCATCTCGTAGTTCGTGCCTTACCTCGTAGTACGTGTCCAAAACCTAGGAAAGCGTGCCCTCACGCTAATCAAGAAAGCATCTTACACGGAACACTAGATCATTAATTAATCCTACAGATTCCACTAACTAATATTAAAATGCCAATTCAACTCACTAGAAGACGAAATTGCACCAAAAGCTAAGCATTCCTTATTCTTTTGCACATCCCAAACACACAATATTATATTGCTCAACCAAGATAAAAATTCAGAATTTTGCAATGCCTTGCCCGACCACTTTCTTGCATTTGTGCTTGCCTTGCATGATTCAAAATTAAACCTAGACATTCTATGACATGTTATGACACAAAACAATAAAAAAATTGACTCAAAACCCTACCCAATGCACACCAATCTCGACACATACTCCATGCCCATGCTAGGCGATTCAAACATGCTCCTTAAAGACACAAAAATCTGAAATTTCAAGGTCCTAGGCCGACACAAGCATCAAACCCATCAAGCTTTTCATTTTTCTTTCATTCTTTCCTTCTTTCTCTCATTTTCTCTCACTCTCTCATTTATTCTCTCTCTCTCCCGGCCCTAGCTGAAATCCTACTCTCCATAACTTAAGTTCATCACTCAATGGTTCATCAAGTCATGCAAGCTACTTAGGAGCTCGACCAAGCAAAGCTAGGAGAAAAGAAATGCACATGCAAGCTTATAGCACATTCAGTTTGGCTTAGGTAAGTTTGTTAGCTTCCATTTCATTTTATTTTGTTCTAGCCACTTGCACATACTAAGAACATGGTTACTAAGCTAGGAATTAGAGATATCTCAAGTGGTCTCTCGGCTAAGCAAGGAAAAAGGTCGACATTATGCTTCATCAAGAGTCTTGTGCATCTTCTTGTTGTCTTGCTAAGGTGAGGGCTAAAACTTCTTTGAAAAGCTTTCAAAAACCACATGCATGCCTTTAAATGTCTATTTTTACCTCTGTACTTGTGATATATGTGTGTACATGAGCTTTTGTAAACATGCATGGCAAGATATTTGGCTAGAATGTGAAGATAGGTGAACTCGCGTATTTGGCAGCTTTCTGTTCTGTTGGAACGAAGTGATTTTGACTAGGTAACTAATGTTGAAAATTCGTGAAATTTGGTAGGTGACTAGTTTTTCCGGTTTTGAGCATGTTTCTTAAAAATAGGCCAAAGCTAATTTTGACTCTAAGGTCCCCAAAATGGCAAAACATTGAAAGGTGTCCAAATCTGGAAAATCTGGGAAAATGAAGCAGGTTTTGGAAAATTCACTGTCCTTGTAGAACGAACCAGTTTTGACTTAGTAAATGATATCCAAAATGCATGAAATTTGGTATGCTGCTATATTTTTCCGTTCTAGACATTTTTGTCAGAAATAGACTAAGGCTAAATATGACCCTAAGGTCACTCTTGAACCCAAACTCCAAATGATGCGAGGTTTGTTTCTAGATTTAGTTCACTCCTTAAGCTTTAATTTGATATTTTGTTCACTGGAATTGGAATTTTTTTGCTTGTCTCAATGATTGTGAGAAGACATACCATTGCAGTGAGGTTTTCAATTAGGCATTTGCTTTGAAAATTATTGTAACTTCTCTTGTTGTATTAAATGCTTGGGATTGTGACACTTGGATGTTGTGTGGAATGTTTTGAATGCTTGAGGGTGTTTTAATTAATCAATGGATGTCTTGAGTTTAATTACGTGACAACTTAGGGCTTAATCGCACGGGTGAGCATGAAATAAAACCCTAATGACTAGGAAAAACTCGATAAGTGTTGATCCTATGGATATCGTGTTTAATTATGTAATTAGTAGGCTGCCCGTAGTTGCCCTCATAGCCCTAAACATGATTTCGATGATTACATATTGACAAGTAGGCCTTTCTTGCACCCGGTCCCACGTGGATGTCATTGCATGTTGTATGATCTTATTATTTGATTACGTGAACTTCGAAATGAGTTATATGACTTGATTTACATGCGTTACATGGCTTCCTGTTTAATATTCATATAACTCCACGAACTTTTCAAGTGAAATTACTTGTCATATTGTGCCTCGCGTGTTTACTTGTCAATGTGCAATCTTATGACTGCTCGGAGGCAACCTAACATAACTCCATGTACTTTTCAAGTGAAATTACTTGTCACACAAGGTTGCAACCTTTCATTCTGGCGTGGTAGCGTTCATGCACACTGGGCGGCATCGGGCTTGCCGGTGCAACAGTAACTACCATTGTCCAATTTCCTCTCTCGCTTGGGGGCAAGACTTCCTCGGAGAGTTGGGTCGTAGAATTTCAGGGTACATCAAGAGTATACCTATTTGGCATGATAAGGGGATGATTTGAAGTCGGCCGCAACAACTGATACTGGAAATGAATTGAGAGCAAAAGCTTACCGTATCCTTCTCACTATCTGTACGAGTTCTCTCGCTTGGTTCCTAGAGGACCTCGGGGCGGAGAGACGTGTAATTGTGTTCTTTTATTTCTATATTACATTATGTACTTGTGATATATGTCATGCTTGCAAAGGGTTTTCATAAGTTGAACCGGAAAATGAGTTTCAAAATTTATTTCTCGTTCCCCCTCGCTGAGTTCATAAGGACTCACCCTCTTTTATCATCTCAGGTGAAGAAGACCAGGAACAGGTACCCGAGGACAATGTGCCTAATGATGATTCCTTGGAATGATTGCTTGCCCTACGTGCCTTACTTGACTATGGCCATTTTGTGAACGATATGTTGCTTGGAGACTATTTCTTATGTTGCTTGTTATTGTATTGTAAATGACCCCCATTGTAATTTGGGGTCTAATTTTGGCTTGTACTGATCATAACTAGTTAGACACTCTTGTGGTCATTTTGCTATCGCTACTGGCTAGTATCTATCATAGGATTATGAAGTATCAGGTAAGGATTAAGTAAAATGAATCTATCCAATCTTAAGCAGGTACTCATTGTTAAGCTAAGATCAATATGTACTTTTGTAACAAGGATTAACAAACAAACGAGACTTAGTTATCATGCTAGGCTGTTAATCAAACGAGACTTCGAGACAACTAGTAGGTATTTCAATTGATGATAAATAGTAATCTTGGTTGGAAATGAATTTGAGATTGAAAGTTTTGAGGCCTTTTGAAAATTAGGTCAAACTGAGGATCCTAATTAGAACCGTTATGCTGCCTGTTTTCCGAAGAATTTGTGGAGTTTAGGCTAAATGTTAAGTGTTAAACCTTCTTGAACGATTAAGTACGTGAAAGGACTTGAATGTTTAGATCACTCCTTAGTCTAACCTCTATACGTCGTGTTGGGGCGTGACACCTCATCTTAATGGTATTAGAGCTTAGATAGCTTAAGTCGGGTTTAACTCTCGGACCATGGTAGAAGCCCTAAGGTAATTAGGATGACTAGTTTATGTGTGATAATGTTAATTGTGCCTTCTATGTTCTATGTGTTTATGTGATTAACATGTCTTAATTGTTTCTAGAATTGTGTATCTATATTATGTTGCATATCCTATACATTAAATTCTTATTTGTCGTATTCTAATAAATTATGCATTGTAATCTGTTCCTATAGATGGCTGGCCCTAGTACCCGCACTACTAATAGGAACGGTGAGCCCCAAGAGACCGAAGATGCTCATCAAACTAATCCCGGCATAGCTATGTTTAATATGATGGCAAATGCCATGGATCGCGTGTCGCGAGTGATGGAATGCCAAGATGCACGTGAAACAAACAACAACAACAATAACAGGAATGATGGTAACCATAGGAGACATAGCAGAATGAGGGAGTTCTTTGACTTTCGCCCATCCAAATTCCATGGGGAAGCTGATGATGAGAAAGCATAGGCTTGGCTGTCTGAGATCGAGAGGATTTTCAGGCCACTTGACTATACTAATGAAGAAAAGGTGGAGTTTATTGTGTTTTTGTTGCACGGGGATGCTGAGCATTGGTGGTACACTGTGGAGGCACTTTGGGAAATTGATCAGACACCTTGCTTGTGGGGTAATTTCGTTAAGGCATTCAAGGAGAAATATGTACCTGCAGTTTTTAGGCAGAGGCGGATTGAGGAATTCATGCACTTGAACCAGGGTAACATGATGGTGGCCCAGTACGAGGCTCGTTTTGACCGACTGTCCCGTTATGCTCAATACATGGTCAGTACTCCTGAAGCGAAGATGTGGAAATTTACGACTGGATTGAGGCCAGAAATTCAGGACCAGTTGGCTTCGTATGACTTTGATACCTATTCTGCTCTCATTGCTGCTGCTTCCCGAGTTGAGAAGAGGAAACTTGATAGAGCCAGTTCGAGCCAGCCGAACAAGAAACCGTATCAGCCTCCAGGTCAACAGAGGAAATTCCAGAGTCAGAGTCGTAGTCAGGGCCAGAGCCAGAACAGACCAGTTAATAACCGTGGCCCGACTAAAGCACCATCAGCCTCTTCCACCCGCGGATCCATAGGTAGTTCACCTGCTACTCAGTCTATCAACTGTTCTTACTGTGACAAGAAGGGTCACACCGAGGCCCAGTGCTGGAAGAAGTCAGGACGATGTGTGCGGTGTGGCAGTGATCAGCATCAGATCAAGGATTGCCCTAAATGGCAAGGAGGACAAAATCAGGTTAAACCAGCTGGTAGAGGCAAGACACTAGTTCCTAGAGTTCAAGCCCGAGCTTACGCTATTGAGTGCGAGGAGCTTCCTGAGGAGACTACTGTTGTTGAAGGTACATTCTTGATACTGAATCAACCTGTTAGGGTGCTAATTGATCCAGGTGCTACTCATTCATTTATTACTCCCTTATGTGTGTAACGTGTAAAACTACGAGTTGTATGTTTGCCTTACGAAGTAGAAGTTGGTACTCCAATGGGTTCTAAACTTGTTACTCGCTCAGCTTGTAAAGCATGTAAAGTCCAAATTAAACATAGGGAATTCTCAGCCAATCTTATTGTATTACCTTTTCGAGACTATGAAGTCATTTTAGGGATGGACTGGTTGGCAAAGCATCATGCCCAACTAGATTGCCGGACGAAGATTGTAACATTCCAAATACCTGGTCAACCAATATTGGAGGTAATGGGTTGAAGAGACTTCACCGGAAGTTCCATCATTTCATCTACGAAAGCAGTGAAGTCCTTGAGAAAATGATGTAATGGATACTTAGCTTACCTAATCAACAAGCCGTCGGACAAAGCTAAGTTGGAGGAGATGCCAGTGATTGAAGATTATGCGGATGTGTTTCCAGAAGAATTGCCCGGTTTACCCCCAAATCGGGAGATTGAATTCATTATAGAATTACTGCCTGGCACCCAGCCAATATCTAAAGTTCCCTATCGTATGGCACTAGCTGAGCTACAAGAATTGAAGGACCAATTGCAAGGATTGTTGAAGATGGGGTTTGTTCAACCAAGTTCTTCTCTGTGGGGGGCGCCAATCCTATTTGTAAAGATGAAAGACGGAACGTTGAGGCTATGCATCGATTACTGAGGATTGTACCAAGTGACCGTTAAGAATAAATACCTACTTCCACTGATCGACGAGTTGTTTGATCAACTTCAGGGAGCCAAAGTGTATTTGAAGCTCGACTTGAGGCAAGGGTACTATCAGTTGCCGATCAAAAAGGAGGATGTGCCTAAAACGGCTTTGAGGACGAGATATGGGCATTATGAATATGTGGTGATGCCATTTGGGCTAATTAATGCCCCTACAGCTTTTATGGACTTGATGCACAGGGTGTTTCAACCCTACTTGGACCAATTTGTGGTGATCTTCATTGATGATATTTTGGTATACTCGAAATCCGAGGCTGAGCATGAACAACATCTGCGATTGGTATTGCAGAAACTTCGAGAGCATCAATAGTATGCAAAGTTTAGCAAATGTGAATTTTGGTTGTAGCAGATTGCATATCTGGGGCACATCATATCCCAAGAAGGAATAGCAGTAGATCCAGCAAAGATAGAAGCGGTGATGTCTTGGAAGAAGTCGAAAAAAGTTACAGAGGTTTGGAGTTTTCTTGGTCTAGCCGGCTATTATCGGAGGTTTGTGAAAGATTTCTCAAAGATCGTAGGACCGCTTACAAAGCTCACTCAAAAGAAAACAAAGTTTGTATGGGATGACAAGTGTGAGAACAGTTTCCAAGAATTGAAGAAAAGATTGACTACCACACCTGTCTTTGTATTGCCTGAAGGGAGTCAAGGTTTTGTAATCTATAGCGATGCTTCGAAGGAAGGACTAGGTTGTGTGTTGATGCAAAATGGTAGAGTGATTGCGTATGCTTCTAGGAAACCGAAGTTGTATGAATTGAACTACCTGACGCATGATTTGGAGTTAGCGGCTATTGTGTTTGCACTCAAGAAATGGAGGCACTATCTGTGGGGTAACAAGTTTGAGGTGTTTACTGATCACAAGAGCTTGAAATACTTGTTCTCACAAAAAGAATTGAACATGAGGCAAAGGCGGTGGATCGAGCTTTTGGATGATTATAACTGCACAATCAATTATGTGCCCGGTAAAGCAAATGTAGTTGCAGATGCCTTAAGTCGGAAAGCGAGCATGGCAAAACTGGAAGTTAAGGTGCAGGAGTTGTTAGAGGAAGCATTCTTGTGGAAACCACAATTGACTCAAAAAGGGTTACTTTTTGCCACTGCACAGGTTCAATCGACCTTGTTGTCTGAATTACGAGAGGCTCAACAGAAGGACCAACAGTTTCAGAAGATTAAAGAAAGCAACACAGATTTCAAGTTTCATGATGATGGTATTTGGAGGTTTAGGAATCGGATTTGTGTTCCTAATGAGCCAAAGTTGAAAAAAAAGATTCTTGAAGAAGCCCATAACTCAAGATATATTATTCACCCCAGCGGAACAAAGATGTACCGGGATTTGAAGCAACACTAATGGTGGAATAACATGAAGAGAGAGATTGCAGAGTTTGTGGCACGGTGTTTGACTTGCCAGAGAGTCAAAGCAGAACATCAACGACCAGCAGGTTTACTTCAGCCGTTGGAAATTCCTCAATGGAAATGGGAACATGTAACTATGGACTTTGTCATGGACCTGCCCAGGTCACAAAAGGCTCATGACGCCATTTGGGTCATAGTGGATAGATTGACTAAGTCAGCGCACTTCTTACCGATGAACAAGGAAGATAGTCCTGAG
This sequence comes from Ehretia macrophylla, assembly GCA_037974665.1. Taxonomy (NCBI): domain Eukaryota; kingdom Viridiplantae; phylum Streptophyta; class Magnoliopsida; order Boraginales; family Ehretiaceae; genus Ehretia; species Ehretia macrophylla. Next base: position 63,149,843 of record CM075772.1, read on the forward strand.
AAATTGGGAGATATGTATGTGGCGGAGATTGTAAGATTGCACGGGATGCCTGTGAGTATTGTATCGGATAGGGATCCTCGTTTTACTTCCCGATTTTGGAAGAGATTGCAAGAAGCTTTGGGAACGAAGTTGAGTTTCAGCACGGCTTATCACCCTCAGACTGATGGACAATCTGAGAGAACTATTCAGATTCTGGAGGATATGCTGAGGGCGTGTGTTTTAGATTTCGGGAAAAGTTGGGAGAAATATCTGCCTTTAGCGGAGTTCGCTTATAATAATAGTTATCAGGCCACTATCGGGATGGCCCCATTTGAGGCATTGTATGGACGTAAGTGTCGATCCCCAATTTACTGGGATGAAGTAGGTGAGACGAAGACTTTTGACTCGACCCTTCTACCTGAACTTATGAAGACTGTTGATAATGTTCACCTCATCCGGAAACGGATGCTTACCGCCCAAAGCAGGCAGAAAAGTTATGCAGACCGACGGAGACGAAGCCTAGAGTTTGAGGTCGGCGACATGGTGTTCTTGAAGATATCACCTCAGAGGGGACTGATTAAACACGACAAGGGTGGAAAGTTGAGCCCTAGGTTTGTAGGACCCTTTGAGATAATTGAGAAGGTTGGCAAATTGGCGTATCGCTTGGAACTACCCCAAAACCTCTCCAATATTCACGACGTCTTTCATGTTTCAATGCTACGGAAGTATCATCCTGATCCATCGCATATCTTGGAGCCAGAGCCATTGCAGCTTCGGGAGAACTTGTCTTATGAAGAGAAGCCCATTCGGATCCTAGACCAACAAGATCGGGAGTTGCGCAGCAAATCTATACCGATGGTGAAAGTGTTGTGGGATCATCATGGAGTTGAAGAAGCAACGTGGGAAAGGCGAGACCAGATGGAGCAACAGTATCCAGCATTATTTCAAAGGTAATATTGAATTTCGGGACGAAATTCTTTTAAGGAGGGGAGGATGTGAGGCCCGACCTCGATTTCCGTGTGATACCTCGTTTGGTGTACCTTAACCTAGATTTGCGTGCCTTGACCTAGGTTTAAGAATTGTGTTTCGTTTTGTATGCCTTGCATTGAATTACGTGCATTCATTTAGGGTTGCGTGCGTTTACTTGGAAAATGTGCATTCGTCTCATAGTTCATATCTTATCTCGTAGTGCGTGCCCTAAACCTAGGAAAGCGTGCCCATACGTTAATCAAGAAAGCATCTTACACGAAGCACTAGATCATTAATTAATCCTACAAATTTCACTAACTAATATTAAAATGCCAATTCAACTCACTTGAAGACGAAATTGCACCAAAAGCTAAGCATTCTTTATTCTTTATTCCTTATTCTTTTGCACATCCCAAACACACAATATTATATTGCTCAACCAAGAAAAAAATTCAGAATTTTGCAATGCCTTGGCCGACCACTTTCTTGCATTTGTGCTTGCCTTGCATGATTCAAAATTAAACCTAGACATTCTATGACATGTTATGACACAAAACAATAAAAACAATGACTCAAAACCCTACCCAATGCACACCAATCTTGACAGACACTCCATGCCCATGCTAGGTGATTCAAACATGCTCCTTGTAGACACAAAAATCTGAAATTTCAAGGCCCTAGGCCGACACAAGCATCAAACCCATCAAGCTTTTCATTTTTCTTTCATTCTTTCCTTCTTTCTCTCATTTTCTCTCACTCTCTCATTTATTCTCTCTCTCTCTCGGCCCTAGCTGAAATCCTACACTCCATAGCTTAAGTTCATCACTCAATGGTTCATCAAGTCATGCAAGCTACTTAGGAGCTCGACCAAGCAAAGCTAGGAGCAAAGAAATACACATGCAAGCTCATAGCACATTCAGTTCGGCTTAGGTAAGTTTGTTAGCTTCCATTTCATTTTCTTTTGTTCTAGCCACTTGCACATACTAAGAACATGGTTACTAAGCTAGGAATTAGAGAAATCTCAAGTGGTCTCTCGGCTAAGCAAGGAAAAAGGTCGACATTATGCTTCATCAAGAGTCTTGTGCATCTTCTTGTAGTCTTGCTAAGGTGAGGGCTAAACCTTCTTTGAAAAGCTTTCAAAAACTACATGCATGCCTTGAAATGTCTATTTTTACATCTGTACTTGTGATATATGTGTGTACATGAGCTTTTGTAAACATGCATGGCAAGATATTTGGCTAGAATGTGAAGATAGGTGAACTCGCGTATTTGGCAGCTTTCTGTTCTGTTGGAATGAGGTGATTTTGACTAGGTAACTGATGTTGAAAATGTGTCAAATTTGGTAGGTGACTATTTTTTCCAGTTTTGAGAATTTTTTGTAGAAATAGGCCAAAGCTAATTTTGACTCTAAGGTCCCCAAAATGGCAAAACATTGAAAGGTGTCCAAATCTGGAAAATCTGGGAAAATGAAGCAGGTTTTGGCAGATTCACTGTCCTTGTAGAACGAACCAATTTTGACTTTGTACATGATATCCAAAATGCATGAAATTTGGTATGCTGCTAGATTTTTCAGTTCTGGAAATTTTTTTCAGAAATAGACTAAGGCTAAATCTGACCCTAAGATCCTAAAAAACGACAAGTATTGAAATGTGTGCAAATCTGGACAGTTTTGCGTAGTCTCACGGTTTTGGCTATAACTCTTGAACCCGAACTCCAAATGATGCGAGGTTTGTTTCTAGATTTAGTTCAACTCCTTAAGATTTAATTTTACATTTTGTTCACTGGAATTGGAGTTTGTTTGCTTGTCTCAATTATTGTGAGAAAACAGACCATTGCAGTGAGATTTTTCATTAGGGATTTGCTTTGAAAATTATTGTAACTTCTCTTGTTGTATTAAATGCTTGCGATTGTGACACTTGGATGTTGTGTGGACTGTTTTGAATGCTTGAGGGTTTTTTAATTAATCAATGCATGGCTTGAGTTTAATTACGTGACAACTTAGGGCTTAATCGCACGGGTGAGCATGAAATGAAACCCTAATGACTAGGAAAAACTCGCTAAGTGTTGATCCTATGGATATCGTGTTTAATTATGTAATTAGTAGGCTGCCCGTAGTTGCCCTCATAGCCCTAAACATGATTTCGATGATTACATGTTGCCAAGTAGGCATTTCTTGCACCCGGTCCTACGTAGATGTGATTGCATGTTGTATAATCTTATTATTTGATTACGTGAACTTCGAAATGAGTTATATGACTTGATTTACATGTGTTACATGGCTGCCCGTTTAATATTCATATAACTCCATGTACCTTTCAAGTGAAATTACTTGTCATATCATGTCTCGCGTGTTTACTCGTCAATGTGCAATCTTATGACTGCTCGGAGGCAACCTAACCTACTTTGTTGTCCTCCTAATGTGATATATTAAATGTCATAAATGTGCATTGCATACAAGGTTGCAACCTTTCATTCTGGCATGGTAGCGTTCATGCACAACGGGCGGCATCGGGCTTTCCGGTGCAACAGTAACTACCATTGTCCAATTCCCTCTCTCGCTTGGGGGCTAGACTTCCTCGGAGAGTTAGGTCGTAGGATTTTAGGGTAAATCCGGAGTACACCCATTTGGCGTGATAAGGGAATGATTTGAAGTCGGCCGCAACAACTGATATCGGAAATGAAGTGAGAGCAAAAGCTCACCGTATCCTTTTCACTATCTGTATAAGTACTCTCGCTTGGTTCCTAGAGGACCTCGGGGAGGAGAGATAGGTAATTGTGTTATTTTATTTCTATATTACATTATGTACTTACTTGTAATATATGTCATGCTTGAAAAGGGTTTTCATAAGTTGAACCGGAAAATGAGTTTCAAAATTTATTTCTCGTTCCCCCTCGCTGAGTTCATAAGGACTCACCCTCTTTTATCATCTCAGGTGAAGAAGACCAGGAACAGGTACCCGAGGACAACGTGCCTAATGATGATTCCTTGGAATGATTGCTTGCCCTACGTGCCTTACTTGACTATGGCCATTTGTGAACGATATGTTGCTTGAAGACTATTTCTTATGTTGCTTGTTATTGTATTATAAATGATCCCCGTTGTAATTTGGGGTCTAATTTTGGCTTGTACTGATCATAAATAGTTTGACACTCTTGTGGTCGTTTTGCTATCGCTACTGGCTAGTATCTATCATAGGATTATTAAGTATCAGGTAAGGATTAAGTAAAATGAATCTATCCAATCTTAAGCAGGTACTCATTGTTAAGCTAAGATCAACATGTACTTTTGTAACAAGGATTAACAAACAAACGAGACTTAGTTATCATACTAGGCTGTTAATCAAACGAGACTTCGAGACAACTAGTAGGCGTTTCAATTGATGATAAATAGTAATCTTGGTTGGAAATGAATTTGAGATTGAAAGTTTTGAGGTCTTTTGAAAATTAGGTCAAACTAAGGAGCCCAATTACAGTCGTTATGCCGCCGGTTTTTCAGAGAATTTGTAGAGTTTAGGCTAAACGTTAGGTGTTAAACCTTCTTGAACGATTAAGTACATGAAAGGACTTGAATGTTTAGATCACTCCCTAGTCTAACCTCTATAGGTCGGGTTGGGGCATGACACTGCATCCCTTTTCTGCCTGCTTTGGGCGGTAAGCATCCGTTTCTGGATGGGGTGGACATTCTCAACAGTCTTCATAAGTTTATGTAGAAGGGTCGGGTCAAAAGTCTTCGTCTCACCTACTTCATCCTAGTATATTGGGGATCGACACTTGCGCCCATACAATGCCTCAAATGGTGCCATCCCGATAGTGGCTTGATAGCTGTTATTATATACGAACTCCGCTAGGGGTAGATATTTCTCCCAACTTTTTCCGAAGTCTAGAACACACGCCCTCAGCATATCCTCCAGAATCTAAATAGTTCTCTCAAATTGTCCATCAGTCTGAGAGTGATAAGCCGTGCTGAAACTTAACTTCGTTCCCAAAGCTTCTTGCAATCTCTTCCAAAATCGGGAAGTAAAATGAGGATCCCTATCCGATACAATACTTACAGGCATCCCATGTAGCCTTACAATATCCGCCACATACATATCTCCCAGTTTCTCAGGGCTATCCTCCTTGTTCATCGGTAAGAAGTGCGCTGACTTAGTCAATCTATCCACTATGACCCAAACGACGTCATGACCCTTTTGTGACCTGGGTAGGTCCATGACAAAGTCCATAGTTATGTGTTCCCATTTCCATTGGGGAATTTTCAACGGCTGAAGTAAACCTACCGGTCGTTGATGTTCTGCCTTGACCCTCTGACAAGTCAAACACCATGCCACAAACTCTGCAATCTCCTTCTTCATGTTATTCCACCAATAGTATTGCTTCAAATCCCGATACATCTTTGTCCCGTTGGGGTGAATAGTGTATCTCAAATTATGAGCTTCTTCAAGAATCTTCTTTTTCAACTCTGGGTCATTAGGGACACAAATTCGACTCCTGAACCTCCAAATACCATCATCATGAAACTTGAAATCTGTGTTGCTTTCTTTAATCTTTTGAAACTGTTGGTCCTTCTATTGAGCCTCTCGTAATTTAGACAACAAGGTCGACTGAACTTGTGCAGTGGCAAATAGTAACCATTTTCGAGTCAATTGTAGATTCCACAAAAATGTTTCCTCTAACAAATCCTGCACCTTAACTTCCAGTTTTGCCATGCTCGCTTTCTGACTTAAGGCATCTACAACTACATTTGCTTTACCGGGCACATAATTGATTGTGCAGTTATAATCATCCAAGAGCTCCATCCACCGTCTTTGCCTCATGTTCAACTCTTTTTGTGAAAACAAGTACTTCAAGCTCTTGTAATCAGTAAACACCTCAAACTTGTTACCCCACAGATAGTGTCTCCATTTCTTGAGTGCAAACACAATAGCCGCTAACTCCAAATCATGCGTCGGGTAATTCAATTCATACGGCTTGGGCTTCGTAGAGGCATACACAATCACTCTACCATTTTGCATTAACACACAACCCAGTCCTTCCTTAGAAGCATCACTATAGATTACAAAGCCTTGACTCCCTTCAGGCAATGCAAGAACAGGTGCGGTAGTCAATCTTTTCTTCAATTCTTGAAAGCTGTTCTCACACTTGTCATCCCACACGAACTTTGTTTTCTTTTGAGTGAGCTTTGTAAGCAGCCCTGCAATCTTTGAGAAATCCTTCACGAATCTCTGATAATAGCCGGCTAAACCGAGAAAACTCCAAACTCCCGTAACATTTTTCGGCTTCTTCCAAGACATCACCGCTTCTATCTTTACTGGGTCCACCGCTATTCCCTCTTGGGATATGATGTGCCCCAAGAATGCAATCTGCCACAACCAAAATTCGCATTTGCTAAATTTGCATACAATTAATGCTCTTGAAGTTTCTGCAATACCAATCGCAGATGTTGTTCATGCTCAGCCTCGGATTTCGAGTGTACCAAAATATCATCAATAAATATCACCACAAATTGGTCCAAGTAGGGTTGAAACACCCTGTGCATCAAGTCCATAAAAGCTGCAAGGGTATTAGTTAGCCCAAATGGCATTACCACAAACTCATAGTACCCATATCTCGTCCTAAAAGCCGATTTAGGTACATCCTCCTTTTTGATCCGTAGCTGATAATACCCTTGTCTCAAGTCGAGTTTCGAATATACTTTAGCTCTTTGAAGTTGATCAAACAACTCGTCGGTCAGTGGAAGTGGGTATTTATTCTTGACGGTCACTTGGTTCAATCCTCTGTAATCGATGCATAACCTTAACGTTACATCTTTCTTCTTTACAAATAGGACTGGTGCGTACCACGGAGAAGAACTTGGTTGAACAAACCCCTTCTTCAACAATTCCTGCAATTGATCCTTCAATTCTTGTAGCTCGGCTGGTGCCATACGATAGGGAGCTTTAGATATCGGCGGGGTGCCAGACAGTAATTCTATTACGAACTCGATCTCCCGATCCGGAGGCAAACCGGGCAATTCTTCTGGAAACACATCCGCATAATCTTTAATCACTGGCATCTCCTCCAACTTAGCTTTGTCCGATGGCTTGTTGATAAGGTAAGCTAAGTATCCACTATACCCTTTTCTCAAGGACTTCACTACTTTCGTAGATGAGATGATGGAACTCCCAGTGAATTCCCTTCGACCCATTACCTCCAATATTGGTTGACCAGGTATCTGGAATGTTACAATCTTCGTCCGACAATCTAGTTGGGCATGATGTTTTGCCAACCAGTCCATCCCTAAGATGACTTCATAGTCTCGGAAGGTTAACACTATAAGATTGGCTGAGAATTCCCTATCCTTAATTTGGGTTTTACATGCTTTACAAGCTGAGCTAGTAACAAGTTTAGAACCCATCGGAGTACCAACTTCTACTTCGTAAGGCAAACATTCAACTTGTAATTTCACACGTTGCACACATAAGGGAATAATAAATGAATGAGTAGCACCTGGATCAATTAACATCCTAACAGGTTGATTCAGTATCAAGAATGTACCTTCAACAACAGCAGTCTCCTCAGGAAGCTCCTTGCACTCAATAGCATAAGCTCGGGACTGAAATCTAGGAACTATAGTCTTGCCTCTACCAGCTGGTTTAATCTGATTTTGTCCTCCTTGCCATTTAGGGCAATCCTTGATATGATGCTGATCACTACCACACTGCACGCATCGTCCTGACTTCTTCCAGCACTGGGCCTCGGTGTGACCCTTCTTGTCACAGTAAGAACAGTTGATAGACTGAGTAGCAAGTGAACTACCTGTGGATCCACAGGTGGAAGAGGTTGATGGTGCTTTAGTCGGGCCACGGTTATTGACTGGTCTGTTCTGGCTCTGGACCTGACTGCGACTCTGAGTCTGGAATTTCCTCTGTTGTCTTGGAGGCTGATACGGTTTCTTGTTCAGCTGACTTTAACCGGCTCTATCAAGTTTCCTCTTCTCAACTCGGGAGGCAGTAGCAAGGAGAGCAGAATAGGTAGTAAAGTCATGCAAAACCAACTAATCTTCGCATGACTAATCCTGAATTTCTGGCCTCAACCCATTCGTAAATTTCCACATCTTCGCCTCAGGGGTACTGACCATGTATTGAGCATAATGGGACAGTCTGTCAAAGCGAGTCTCATACTAAGCCACCGTCATGTTACCTTGGTTCAAGTGCATGAATTCTTCAATTCGCCTCTGCCTGGAAACTACAGGTACGTATTTCTCCTTGAATGCCTTGATGAAATTACCCCACAAGCGAGGTGTATGATCAGTTTCCCAAAGTGCCTCCACAGTGTGCCACCAATGCTCAGCATCCCCGTGCAACAGAAACATAGCGAACTCAATCTTTTCTTCATCAGTATAGTCTAGTGGCCTGAAAATCCTTTCAATCTCAAACAGCCAAGCTTCTGCCTTTTCATCATCAGCTTCCCCGTAGAATTTGGACAGGTGAAAGTCAAAGAACTCCCGCATTCTGCTGTTTCTCCCATTGTTACCACCATTCATGTTGTTGTTGTTGTTGTTTGCTTCACGTGCATCTTGACATTCCATCACTCGCGACACGTGATCCATAGCATTCTCCATCATGTTAAACATGGCCATGCCAGGATTAGTTTGATGAGCATCTCCGGCTCCTTGAGGCTCATCGCTCCTATTGGTATTGCGGGTACTAAGGCCAGCCATCTATAGGCACAGATTATTATGCTCAATTTTTGGAATATGATAAGACAAGAATTTAATGTATAAGGTATGCAACATACAATTTTACATAGACATACAATTCTCGAAACAATTAAGACATGTTAATCACATAAGCACATAGAAACAGAGAAGGCACAACTGATATTGTCACACATTAACACACATAAACAAGTCATCCCAATAACCTTAGGGCTTCTACCCATGGTCCGAGAGTTAAACCCAGCTTAAGCAATCTAAGCTCTGATACCATTTCTATAAGGTGTCACGCCCCCAACCCGACCTGTAGAGGTTAGACTAGGGTGTGATCTAAACATTCACATTCTTTTATGACTATAACTGATTAACGAAGATTAAGCTTATCCGTTAGACTAGAACTCCAAAAATTCTTCAGAAAATCGGCAGCATAACGGCTGTAATTGGCTCTTTAGTTTGTCCTAATTTTCTAAACGCCTCAAAACTTTCAATCACAAATTCATTTCCATCTAAGATTACTATTTATCACCAATTGAAAATCCTACTAGTTATCTCGAAGTCTCATTTGATTAACAACCTAGCATATTAATTATGTCTCATTTATTTGACAATCCCTGTTACATAAGTACCTGTTGATCTTAGCTTACAAATGAGTACCTGCTTAAGATGGAATAAATTCATTTTACTTAACCCTTTGCCTAATACTTCATAAGCTTGTGATAGATACTAAACCAAAGTAGTGATAGCAAAACGACCAGAAGAGTGTCTATCTAGTTATGATCAGTACAAACCAAAATTAGACCCCAAATTACAACGGGGGTCCTTTACAATAACAATGACAACAACATAAGAGATAGTCTTCAAAACAAACATATCGTTCACAAAATAGCCACAGTCAAGTAAGGCACGTAGGGCAGGCAATCACTCCAAGGAGTCATCAATAGGCATGTTATCCTCGGGTACCTGTTCCTGATCTTCTTCACCTGTGATGATAAAAGAGGGTGAGTCCTTATGAACTCAGTGAGGGGGAATGAGAAATACATTTTGAAACTTTTTTTCCAGTTCGACTTATGAAAAAACCCTTTTTGAAGGCATGACATATAACACGAGTAAGTTTATAATGTAATATAAAAGTAAAAGAACACAATTACCCGTCTTTCCTCCCTGAGGTCCTCTAGGAACCAAGCGAGAGTACTTATACACATAGTGAAAAGGATACGGTGAGCTTTTGCTCTCAATTCATTTCCAATAACGGTTGTTGCGGCCGACTTCATATCATCCACTTATCACGCCAAATGGGTGTACTCCGGATGTACCCCAAAATCCTACGACCCAACTCTCCGTGGAAGTCTAGCCCCCAAGCGAGAGAGGGAATTGGACAATGGTAGTCACGGTTGCACCGACAAGCCCGATGCCGCCCGGTGTGCGTGAAACGCTACCACGCCAGAATGAAAGGTTGCAACCTTGTATGCAATACACATTTATAACATTTAATATATCACATTAGGAGGACAACAAAGTAGGTTTCCTCCGAGCAGTTATAAGATTGCACATTGACAAGTAAACACACAAGGAAAGTTTTGACATGTAATTTCACTTGTAAAGCACATGGAATTATATGAATATTAAATGGGCAGCCACGTAACACATATAAATCAAGTCATATAACTCATTTCGGGGTTCACGTAATCAGATAATGAGTTTATACAAGCATGCAACAACGCCTACGTGGGACCGGGTGCAAGAAAAGTCTACTAATCAACATGTAATCATTGGAATCACATTTCAAGCATACTTAACATTTATTAGGCAGCCCACTAATCACATAATTAGACTCAATAACTATAGGATCAACACTTAGCGAGTTTTCATTGTCAATAGGGTTTCAATTCATGCTTACACGTGCGATTAAGTTGCAAGTTGTTACGTAATTAAACCCAAGCCATGCATCGATTAATTAAAACATCCTCAATCATCCAAAACAGTCCACACAACATCGATGTGACACAATCCCAAGCATTCAATACCACAAGAGGAGTTACAATAATTTTCAAAGCAAATCACTAGATAAAAACCTCACCGCAATAGTCTGTTTTCCCACAATCATTTAGACAAGTAAACAATATCCAATTCCAGTGAATAAAATGTCAAATTAAAGATTATTAAGTGAACTAAATCCAAAAATAGACCTCGTATCATTTGGAGTTTGGATTCAAGAGTTATAGCTAAAGCCATGAGACTACGCAAAACTGTACAGATTTGTACATATTTCAATACTTTCCATTTTTGAGGGTCTTAGGGTCAGATTTAGCTTTAGTCTATTTCTGACAAAAATGTCCAGAACTGAAAAATCCAGCAACCTAAAAAATTTCATACATTTTAGATATTGTTTACTAGGTCAAAACTGTTTCGTTCTACAAGGACAGTGAACTGCCAAAAACCTGCTCCATTTTCCCAGATTTTCCAAATTTAGATACCTTTCGATGTTTTGCCATTTTGGAGACCTTAGAGTCAAAATTGGCCTTGGCCTATTTCTACGAAAATTTCTCAGAACTGGCAAAACTAGTAACCTTTCAATTTTCACGCATTTTCAACATCATTTACCAAGACAAAAACACTTTGTTCTAACAAGTAAAAAATCTGCCAGCTACGCGATTTTTGCCTATCTTCAAGTTCTAGCTAAATATCTTGCCATGCATGGTTACGAAAGCTTATGTACACACATATACCACAAGTACAGAAGAAAAAATAGACATATGAAGGCATGCATGTGGTTTTTGAAAGCTTTTTAAAAGAGTTTTAGCCCTCACCTTTGCAAGACAATAAATGAGATGCACAAAGCTCTTGAAGATTCACAAAATCGTCTTTTCTCCTTGCTTGGCCGAGAGATAGCTTGAGATTCTCTAATTCCTAGCTTAGTTACCATGTTCTTAGTATGTGCATGTGGCTAGATCAAAAGGAAATGAAATAGAAGCTATCAAACATACCTAAGCCGAAATGAAGGGTTCTTGTGTGCTTGCATGCGTTTTCTGGCTTCTTGCTTGCTTGGTCGAGCTTCCTAGAGTCCTTGTGTGCCTAGGTGAACCTTAGGAGATGAGCTTAAGCTATGGAGAGTCATGAATGCAGCCAAGGACGAGAGAGTGAGAGAAGATGAGAGAAATTGAAATGTTTGTGAGGAATGAAGTGTTTGTATGTGAGTGTGTCGGCCTAGGGCCTTGAAAAATCTGAAATTCCCTTAGTCTTTGTGCAATCTTGAAATGTGAAGAAGCATGGAGTGTTTTGGTCGAGAAAGTGAAGCTTGGTAGGTGTGTTTTGTTTCATTTTTTTATGCATTGTGTCATAGGCTTGTCTAGGAATGATTTTTGAAATTGCAAAGCATGCACAAGCTCTTCACATGGTCGGCCATAGCTTGTGAAATTTCTGAAATTTTTTGTTTTGGTTAAGGCTTTTTTTATTGTATGTGCTTGGAATATGCAAAAGAATAAAGAATAAAGAATAAGAATATTTAGCTTTTGGTGAAATTTTGTCTTCTAGTGCATTGACTTAGCATTTTAATATTAGTTAGTGCAGTTTTTAGGATTAGTTAATAATCTAGTGCTTCGTGTAAGATGCTTTCTTGATTAGCGTGCAGGCACGCTTTCCTAGGTTTAGGGCACGCACTACGAGGTAAAGCACGAACTACGAGAAGAATGCATGTTTCCCAAGTAAATGCACGCAGCCCTAAATGAATGCACGTAATTCGATGCAAGGCACATAAAACAAGACACGACCCTTAAACCTAGGTTAAAGCACGCAATTCTAGGTTAGGACACGTGAAACGAGGTATCGCATGCAAATCGAGGTCGGGCCTCACATATGCGGCGTACAACATACTGTTGGAAAGCTCTACAAGAGCTCTACGATGTGGGCAGCAAGCCTGCTCGGCTGCGCCTCTTTTCGGATCCCAAAATCGAATGTTTTCTTCAGTTTCGGGATACTTTTCTTCTTTTGCGCTGTTTTTCCGTCCTGGATCGTACGTTGTGAGCCTAGAAAAGGACGACAACCTAATCCATCACATTTATATTACCAAATAACATGGCACCTTGGGCGGGACAACTTCACCTCACGTAGAGGCTGGGCCAACAAATCGAGGGCGTGGGGCTTCTGACTAGGTATTCGTCGCTCCAGTGCCCATAACTTTTGATCCGTAAGGAGTTACGCGGCGCACAGCATACCGTTGGAAAGCTCTCCTAAAGCTCTACGATGTGGGCCACAAGCATATTCGGCTGCGCCTCTTTTTGGAGCCCAAAATTGAACATTTTCATTAGTTTCGGGATACTTTTCTTCTTTTGCGCTGTTTTTCTGTCCTGGATTGTCACGCCCCAACCCGGCCTATAAAGGTTAGACTAGGGTGTGATCTAAACATTCAAGTCATGTCTCGTACTCAATCGTTCATAAAAGTTTAACACTTAACGTTTAGCCTAGGCTCCACAATTTTTCTGGAAAACCGGCAGCATAACGGCTGTAATTGGGCCCTTTAGTTTGACCTAGTTCTCTAAACGCCTCAAAATTTCCAATCTCAATTTCATTTCCAACAAATATTACTATTCATCAATTGAAACGCTACTAGTTGTCTCGAAGTCTCGTTTGATTAATAACCTAGCGTGATACTATATCTCATTTGTTTGTTAATCCTCGTTACAAAAATACCTGTTGATCTTAGCTTAACAATGGGTACCTGCTTAAGATTGGATAGGTTCATTTTACTTAGTCCTTACCTGATACTTCATAATCCTATGATAGATATTAGCCAATGACGTAGCAAAACGACCATAGTAGTGTCTATCCAGTTATTATCAGTACAAGCCAAAATTAGACCCCAAATTACAACGAGGGTCTTTTACATTACAAACATCAAGCAACATGAAAAGAAATGGTCTTCAAGGAGCATAGTGTTCACAATTGAAAAGAAATGATCTTCAAGCAGCATAGTGTTCACAATGGCCATAATCAAGCAAAGCACATAGGACAGGCAATCATTCCAATGAATCATCGTTAGGCACGTCGTCCTCGGGTACCTGTTCTTGATCTTCTTCACCTGAGATGATAAAAGAGGGTGAGTCCTTATGAACACAGTGAGGGGGAACCAAGAAATAAGTTTTAAAACTCATTTTCCAGTTCAACTTATGAAAAATCTTTTTTTGCAAGCATGAATATATCATAAATAAGTACATAACAAAATATAAAAGTAAAGGAATACAATTACCCGTCTTTCCTCCCCGAGGTCCTCTAGGAACCAGGCGAGAGTACTTATACACATAGTGAAAAGATTACGGTGAGCTTTTGCTCTCAATTCATTTCCAGTATCAATTGTTGCGGCCGAATTCAAATCATCCCCTTATCACGCCAAATGGGTGTACTCCGGATGTACCCTGAAATCCTACGACCCAACTCTCCGAGGAAGTCTAGCCCCCAAGCGAGAGAGGGAATTGGATAATAGTAGTCACGGTTGTACTGGCAAGCCCGATGCCGCCCGGTGTGCATGAACGCTACCACGCTAGAATGAAAGGTTGCAACCTTGTATGCAATGCACATTTATGACATGTAATATATCACATTAGGAGGACAACAAAGTAGGTTACCTCCGAACAGTCATAAGATTGCACATTGACAAGTAGACAAGCGAGGCACGAGAAGACAAGTAATTTCACTTGAAAGGCACATGGAGTTATATGAACATTAAACGGGCAGCCATGTAACGCACGTAAATCAAGTCATATAACTCATTTCAAAGTTCACGTAATCAAATAATAAGATTATTCATCATGCAACGGCATCTACGTGGGACCGGGTGCAAGAAAAGCCTACTTATCAACATGAAATAATCGAAATCATATTTAGGGCTACAAGGGCAACTACGGGCAGCCTACTAAACACATAATCCAACACAACATCCAAAGGATCAACACTTAGCAAATTCACCTAGTTACTAGGGTTCCAATTCGTGCTTACCCGTGCGATTAAGCCCCAAGTCATCTCGAAATCAAACTCAAGCCACGCATTGATTAGTTCATACACCCTCAAGTATTCAAAACAGTCCAAACAACATCTCAATGACACAATCCCAAGCATTTAATAAAATGAGAGAAGCTACAATAATTTTTCTAAGCATATCACTAAGTGAAACCCTCACTGCAACGGACTATTTTCTCACAATCATTAAGACAAGAAAACAATCTCCAATTCTAGTGAATAAGATGTCAAATTAAATCTTAGGAACTGAACTAAATTCAGAAATAAACCTCGCATCATTTGGAGTTTGGGTTCAATAGTTATAGGCAAAACAGTGAGACTGCACAAAACTGTCCAGATTTGCACACATTTCAATACTTGTCATTTTTGAGGTCCTTAGGGTCAGATTTAGCCTTAGTCTATTTCTGACAAAAATGTCTAGAACTGAAAAATATACCATCACACCAAATTTCATGCATTTTGGATGTCATTTACTAAGTCAAAATTGGTTCGTTCTACAAGGTCAGTGAATCTGCCAAAACCTGCTTCATTTTTCCAGACTTTCCAGATTTGGACACATTTTAATAATTTGCCATTTTGAGGACCTTAGAATCAAAATTAACTTTTGCCTATTTCTGAGACAAATTTTCAGAACTGGCAAAACTAGTTACCTACCAATTTTCACGCATTTTTAACATCATTTACCTAATCAAAATCGCCTCGCACCAACAAGACAGAAAGCTGTCACATGCACGATTTCATCTATCATCACATTCTAGCCCAAAATCTTGCCATGCATGTTTATAAAAGCTCATGAACACACATATATCTCAAGTACAGAAGTAAAGATAGACATTTAAGAGAATGCATGTTGTTTTTTGAAAGATTTTCAAGAAGTTTTAGCCCTCACCTTAGCAAAACAACAAGAAGATGCACAAGACTCTTGGTGAAGCACAAAGTTGACCTTTTTCCTTGCTTAGCCGAGACACCACTCGATTTTTCTCAAATTTCCTAGCTTAGTAACCAAGTTCTTAGTAGGTGCATGTGGTTAGAACAAGAAGAAAAGAAATGGAAGCTAGCAAACTCACCTAAGCCGAAATGGAGATTCAAAGAGCTTGCATGTGTGTTTCTTGCAACCTAGCTTGCTTAGTCGAGCTCCCTAGCTTCTTGCTTGCCTTGATGAACCATGGAGTGATGAAGATGAGCTATGGAGTCTACAATATTCAGCTAGGGCCGAGAGAGAGAGAGAAGAATGAGAGGAATTGAGAGAAATGAAGGAAAAATGAAAGCTTTTGCAAATGTTGAAGCATGTGTCGGCCTTGGGCATACAAATTTCAGATTTGTGTCTTCAAGAAGCATGATTTTGAATCACCTAGCATGGGCAAGGAGCTTATGTCAAGATTGGGAGCTTTGAGGAGGGTTTTGAGCTAATTTTTTATTGCTTTGTGTCATTACATTGTCATAGAATGTTTGGGGAATAATTTGAATTATGCAAAGCAAGCACAAAGCACACAAGGTGGTCGGCCAAGGCTTGAAAAATCTGAATCTTTGTCATCTTTTGAGCATTATTTAATTGTGTGTTTGGAAAGTGCAAAAGAATAAGGAATAAAGAATGAGAATGTCTAGCTTTTGGTGCAATTTCATCTTCTAGTGGGTTGAATTAGTAATTTAATATTAGTTAGTGGGATTTGTAGGATTAATTATTGATCTAGTGCTTCGTGTAAGATGCTTTCTTGATTAACATGAGGGCACGCTTTCCTAGGTCTAGGGCACGCACTACGAGACTAATGCACGTTTTCCAAGTAAATGCACGCAACCCTAAATGAATGCACGTAATTCAATGCAAGGCACATAAAACGAAACATGATTCTTAGATCTAGGTTAAGGCACGCAAATCTAGGCTAGGGCACACGAAACGAGGTATCGCACGCAAATCGAGTCAGGCCTCACACGGATTGTACGTCGTGAGTCGTGAAAAAAATGACAACCTAATCCATCACATTTCTATTACCAAATCCCACGACACCTTGGGAAAGACAACTTCACTTCACGTAGAGGCTGGGGCCGCAAACCGTGGGCGTGGGGCTTGTGACCAGGTATCCGTCGCTTCGGTGCCCATAACTTTTGATTCGTAAGGAGTTACGCGAAGCACAACATACCGTTGGAAAGCTCTCCGAGAGCTCTACGACATGGGCAACAAGCCTGCTTGGCTGCGCCTCTTTTCGAAGCCCAAAATCGAATGTTTTCATCAGTTTTGGGACACTTTTCTTCTTTTGCGCTGTTTTTCCGTCCTGTATCATACGTCGTGAGCCGCGAAAAGGATGACAACCTAATCCATCACATTTCTATTACCAAATCCCACAGCACCTTAGGCAAGACAACTTCACTTCACGTAGAGGCTGGGCCCGCAAACCGAGGGCGTGGGGCTTGTGACCAGGTATCCGTAGCTCCGGTGCCCATAACTTTTGATCCGTAAGGAGTTACACGACGCACAACATACCGTTGGAAAGCTCTCCGAGAGCTCTACGACGAGGGTAGCAAGCCTGCTCAATTGCGCCTGTTTTCGCAGCCCAAAATCGAAAGTTCTCATCAATTTCGGGACTCTTTTCTTCTTTTGTGCTGTTTTTTCAGCCCGAATCGTACGTCGTGAGCCGCAAAAAGGACGACAACCTAATCCATCACATTTCTATTACCGAATCCCATGGCACCTTGGGCAAGACAACCTCACTTCACGTAGACGCTACGCCAGCAAACCGAGGGCATGGGTCTTGTGACCAAGTATCCGTCGCTCTGGTGCCTATAACTTTTGATCCATAAGGAGTTACGTGGCGCACAGCATACCGTTGGAAAGCTCTCCGAGAGCTCTACGGCGAGAGCATCAAGCCTGCTCGGCTACGCAAGTTTTCGGAGCCAAAAATTGAACGTTTTCATCAGTTTCGGGACACTTTTCTTCCTTTGCACTGTTTTTCCGTCCCGGATCGTACGTCGTGAGCCGCAAAAAGGACGACAACCTAATCCATCACATTTCTATTACCGATTCCCACGGCACCTTGGGCAAGACAACTTCACTTCACGTAGAGGTTGGGCTCACAAACCGAGGGCGTGGGGCTTGTGACCAGCAATCTAGTGCCTGTAATTCGATGCAAGGCACATAAAACGAGACACGACCCATAAACCTAGGTCAAAGCACACAATTCTAGGTTAGGACACGAGAAACGAGGTATCACAAGCAAATCGAGGTCGGGCCTCACATACGCGGTGCACAGCATACCATTGGAAAGCTCTCCAAGAGCCCTACAATGTGGGCAGCAAGCCTTCTCGGCTGCGTCTCTTTTCGGAGCCTAAAATCGAACGTTTTCATCAGTTTCGGGACACTTTTCTTCTTTTGTGCTTTTTTTCCGTTCCAGATCGTACGTCGTGAGCCGCAAAAAGGATGACAACCTAATCCATCACATTTCTATTACCGAATTCCACGGCACCTTGGGCAAGACAACTTCACTTCACGTAGAGGCTGGGCCCGCAAACCGAGGGCGTGGGGCTTGTGACCAGGTATCCGTCGCTCTGGTGCCCATAACTTTTGATCCGTAAGGAGTTACGCGGTGCACAACATACCGTTTGAGAGCTCAACGAGAGCTCTACGATGTGGGATGTAAGCCTGCACAGCTGTGCCTATTTTTGAGCCCAATTTCGAACGTTTTCATTAGTTTCGGGATACTTTTCTTCTTTTGTGATTTTTTCGTCCCGGATCGTACATTGTGAGCAGCGAAAAGGATGACAACCCAATCTATCGTATTTCTATTACCGAATCCCATGGTACCTTAGGCAAGACAACTTCACTTCACGTAGAGGCTGGGCCCGCAAACTGAGGGCGTGGGGCTTGTGACCAGGTATCCGTCGCTCCGGTGCCCATAACTTTTGATCCGTAATGAGTTATGCGGCGCACAGCATACCGTTTGAAAGCTCTCCGAGACCTCTACGATGGAGGCAGTAATCCTACTCGGCTGCGCCTGTTGTCGGAGCCCAAAATCCAATGTTTTCATCAGTTTCGGGACTCTTTTCTTCTTTTGCGCTGTTTTTCCGACCCGGATAGTACGTCGTGAGCCGCGAAAAGGACGACAAACTAATCCATCACATTTCTATTACTGAATCCCACAGCACCTTGGGCAAGACAACTTCATTTCACGTAGAGGCTGGGCCAGGAAACCAAGGGCGTGAGGCTTATGACCAAGTATCCGTCTCTCCGGTGCCCATAACTTTTGATCCGTAAGGAGTTACGTGGCGCACATCATACGGTAGGAAAGCTCTACGAGAGCTCTACGATGTGGGCAGCAAGCCTGCTTGGTTGCACCTCTTTTCGGAGTCCAAAATCGAACGTTTTTATTAGTTTAGGGATACTTTTCTTCTTTTGTACTGTTTCTCCGTCCCGGATCGTACGTCGTGAGCCTAGAAAAGGACGATAACCTAATCCATCACATTTCTATTAACGAATACCATGGCACCTTGGGCAAGAAAACTTTATTTCACTTAGAGGCTGGGCCCACAAATTGAGGGTGTAGGGCTTGTGACCAGGTATCCGTCGCTCCGGTGCCCATAACTTTTGATCCGTAAGGAGTTACGAGGCGCACAGCATACCGTTCGAAAGCTCTCCGAGAGCTCTACTACGTGGGCAGTAATCCTGCTTGGCTGCACCTCTTTTCGCTGACCAAAATAGAACGTTTTCATCAATTTTGGGATACTTTTCTTCTTTTATGCTGTTTTTCTTTCCCGGATCGTACGTCGTGAGCCGCGAAAAGGACGACAACCTAATCCATCACATTTCTATTACCGAATCCTATGGTTCCTTGGGCAAGACAACTTCACTTCACGTAGAGGCTGGGCCTGCAAACCGAGGGCGTGGGGCATGTGACCAGGTATCCGTCGCTCCGGTGCCCATAACTTTTGATCCACAAAGAGTTACGCGGCGCAAAGCATACCGTTGGAAAGATCTCCGAGAGCTCTACGATGGGGGCAGCAATCCTACTCTGCTGCGCCTATTGTTGGAGCCTAAAATCCAACATTTTCATATGTTTCGGGACTCTTTGCTTCTTTTGCGTTGTTTTTCCATCCCGGATCCTACGTCGTGACCGCGAAAAGGACTACAACCTAATCCATCACATTTCTATTACCGAATCCCACGGCACCTTGGGCAAGACAACTTCACTTCACATAGAGGCTGGGCCCGCAAACCGGGGGCGAGGGGCCTGTGACCAGGTATCCGTCGCTCTGGTGCCCATAACTTTTGATTTGTAAGGAGTTACGCAGCGCACAACATAATGTTGGAAAGCTCTACGAGAGCTCTATGACGTGGGTGGCAAGCCTGCTTGGCTGCGCCTCTTTTCGGAGCCCAAAATCGTACATTTTCATTCGATTTGGGATACTTTTCTTCTTTTGTGCTGTTTCTCCGTCTCGGATCGTACGTCGTGAGCCGAGAAATGGATGACAACCTAATCTATCACATTTCTATTACCGAATACCATGGCACCTTGGGCAAGAAAACTTCACTTCACTTAGAGCCAGGGCGCATAAACAGAGGGCGTGGGGCTTATGACCAGGTATCCGTCGCTCCGGTACCCATAACTTTTGATCCATATGGAGTTACGTGGCGCACAGCATACCGTTGGAAAGCTTTCCGAGAGCTCTACGACGTAGGCAGCAATCCTGCTTGGTTGCGCCTCTTTTTACAGACCAAAATTGACCATTTTCATCAGTTTTGGGATACTTTTCTTCTTTTACGCTATTTTTCTGTCCCGGATCGTACGTCATAAGCCGCGAAAAAGACAACAACCTAATCCATCACATTTTTATTACCGAATTCCGCAGCACCTTGGGCAAGACAACTTCACTTCATGTAGAGGCAGGGCCCGTAAACCGATGGCGTGGGGTTTATCACCAGGTATCCGTCGCTCAGGTGCCCATAACTTTTGATCCGTACGGAGTTACGCAGCGCACAGGATACCGTTTGAAAGCTCTGCTAGAGCTCTACGACATGGGTAACAAGCCTGCTCAACTGTGCCTATTTTTGGAGCCCAAAATCGATTGTTTTCATAAGTTTCGGGACACTTTCCTTCTTTTGCGCTGTTTTTCCGTCCCGTATCGTACGTCATGAGCCGCGAAAAGGACGACAGCCTAATCCATCACATTTCTATTATCGAATCCCACAGCACCTTGGGCAAGACAACTTCACTTCACGTAGAGACATGGCCCGCAAACCGAGGGCGTGGGGCTTATGACCAAGTATTCGTCGCACCGTTGCCCATAACTTTTGATCTGTAAGGAGTTGCGCGGTGCACATTATACCGTTGGAAAGCTCTATGAGAGCTCTACGACGTGGGCAGCAAGCCTGCTCAGCTGCGCCTCTTTTGGGAGCCAAAAATTGAACGTTTTCATTAGTTTTGGGATACTTTTCTTCTTTTGCGCTGTTTCTCCGTCCCGGATCGTACGTTGTGAGCCGAGAAAAAGACGACAACCTAATCCATCACATTTCTATTACCGAATACCATGGTACCTTGGGCAAGAAAACTTCACTTCACTTAGAGGCAGGGCTGACAAACAGAGGGCGTGGGACTTGTGATCAGGTATCCGTCGGTCCGGTACCCATAACTTTTGATCCGTAAAGAGTTACGTGGCGCACAGCATACCGTTGGAAAGCTCTCTGAGAGCTCTACGACGTGGGCAATAGACCTGCTCGGCTGTGCCTCTTTCCAAAGACCAAAATTGAACGTTTTCATCAGTTTTGGGATACTTTTCTTCTTTTACGCTGTTTTTCTGTCCCGGATCGTACGTCGTGAGCCACGAAAAAGACGACAACCTAATCCATCACATATCTATTATCGAATCCCACGGTACCATGGGCAAGACAACTTCACTTCACGTAGAGGCTAGGCCCGCAAACCGTGGGCGTGGGGCTTTTGACCAGGTATCCGTCGCTCTGGTATCCATAACTTTTGATCCGTAAGGAGTGACGCAGCTCACAGCATACCGTTGGAAAGCTCTCCTAGAGCTTTACGACGTGGGTAACAAGCCTGCTCGGCTATACCTATTTTTGGAGCCCAAAATCGAATGTTTTCATCAGTTTCGGGATATTTTTCTTCTTTTGCGCTGTTTTTCCGTCCCATATCGTACGTCGTGAGCCGCGAAAAGGACGACAACCTAATCCATCACATTTCTATTACCGAATCCCATGTCACCTTGGGCAAGAAAACTTCACTTCACGTAGAGGCTAGGCCCGCAAACCATGGGCGTGGGGCTTGTGACCAGGTATCCGTCGCTCCGGTGCCCATAACTTTTGATCTGTAAGGGGTTACGCGGCGCACAACATATTGTTGGAAAGCTCTCCGAGAGCTTTACGACAGGGGTAGCAAGCCTGCTCAACAGTGCCTATTTTCCGAGCCCAAAATCGAATGTTCTCATCAGTTTCGGGACTCTTTTCTTCTTTTTTGCTATTTTTCCATCTCTGATCGTACGTCGTGAGCCGCGAAAAGGACGACAACCTAATCCATCACATTTCTATTACCGAGTCCCACGCCACCGTGGGCAAGACAACTTCACTTCACGTAGAGGTTGGGCCAGTAAACCGAAGGCATGGGTCTTGTGACCAAGTATCCGTAGCTCCGGTTCCCATAACTTTTGATCCGTAAGGAGTTACGCGGCGCACAGCATACCGTTAGAAAGCTCTCCGAGTGTCACGCCCCAACCCGGCCTATAAAGGTTAGACTAGGGTGTGATCTAACGTTAAAGTCATATCACATACTTAACCGTTTATGAAAATTTAACACTTAATGTTTAGGCCTAAACTCCAAAATTTTTTAAAAAACTGGCAGCATAACGACTATAATTGGGCTCTTTGGTTTGACCTAATTCTCTAAATGCCTCAAATTTACCATCTCAATTTTATTTCCAACTAGGATTACTATTTACCATCAATTGAAATGCCTATTGGTTATCTCGATGTCTCATTTGATTAGTAACCTAGCATGATACTATGTCTCGTTCGTTTGTTTATTCTCGTTACAAAAGTACCTGTTGATCCTAGCTTAATAACGTGTACCTGCTTAAGATTTGGTTGGTTCATTTTACTTAGCCTTTACCTAATACTTCATAATCCTATTATAGATACTAGCAGTAATAATAGCAAAATGATCATAGTAGTGTCTAGTGTCTGTCTAGTTAATATCAGTACAAACCAAAATTAGACCCCAAATTACAACGGGGGTCTTTTACATTACACATCAAGAAACATAAAAAGAAATAGTCTTCAAGTAGCATCGTTCACAAATAGCCATAATCACGCAAGGCACATAGGACAGGCAATCACTCCAAGGAATCATCATTAGGCACATCGTCCTCAGGTACCTGTTCTTGATCTTCTTCACCTGAGATGATAAAAGAGGGTGAGTCCTTATGAACTCAGCGAGAGGGAAGGAGAAATAGGTTTTGAAACTCATTTTCCAGTTCAACTTATGAAAGTCCTTTTGCAAGCATGAATATAACACAATTAAGTACATAACAATAATATAAAGTAAAGGAACACAATTACCAGTCTTTCCTCCCTGAGGTTCTCTAGGAACCAAGCGAGAGTACTTACACATATAGGAAAAGGATACGGTGAGCTTTTGCTCTCAGTGGTTGCGGCCGACTTCAAATCATCCCCTTAACATGCCAAGTGGGTGTACTCCAGATGTACCCCGAAATCCTACGACCCAACTCTTCGAGGAAGTCTAGCCCCCAAACAAGAGAGGGAATGGGACCATGGTAGTCACGGTTGTACCGGCAAGCCCGATGCCGCCCGGTGTGCGTGAACGCTACCATGCTAGAAAGAAAGGTTGCAACCTTGTATGCAATGCACATTTATGACATTTAATATAACACATTAGGAGGATAACAAAGTAGGTTGCCTCCGGATAGTCATAAGATTGCATATTGACAAGTAAACAAGCGAGGCACGAATAGACAAGTAATTTTACTTGAAAAGCATATGGAGTTATATGAACATTAAACAGGCAGCCATGTAACGCACGTAATTCAAGTCATATAACTCATTTTAACGTCCACGTAATCAAATAATAAGGTTATTCAACATGCAACAATAATCTACGTGGTTCGGATGTAAAAAAGGCCTATTTGTCAACATGCAACGAATGAAAATCACATTTAGGGATATAAGGGAAACTACGGGCATCCTACTAAGCATATAATTACACCCAATATTCAAAGGATCAACACTTAGCATGTTTACCTAGTTGCTAGGGTTTCTATTTCGTGCTTACCCGTGCGATTAAGCCCCGAGTCCACTCAAATCAATCTCAAGCCAAGCATCAATTAATCCAAACATCCCCAAGTACTCAAAAAAGTCCACATAACATCCCAATGCCACAATCCAAAGCAATTAATACCAAAAGAGAAGTTACAACAAATTTTCTAAGCATATAGCTAAATGAAACCCTCACTGCAATAGGCTGTTTTATCACAATCTTTAAGACGAGCAAAAAATCTCCAATTCCAGTGAATAAGATTTCAAATTAAAGCTTAAGAAGTGAACTAAAATCAGAAACAAACCTTGCATCATTTGGAGTTCGAGATCAATAGTTATAGCCAAAACAGTGGGATTGCACAAAACTGTCCAGATTTGCACACATTTCAATAATTGTCGTTTTTGAGGTCCTTAGGGTCAGATTTAGCCTTAGTCCATTTCTGATAAAAATGTCCAGAACTGAAAAAAATAGCATCACACCAAATTTCATGTATTTTGGACATTATTTACTAAGTCAAAACTGGTTCGTTCCACAAGGTCAGTGCATCTGCCAAAACCTGCTTCATTTTTCCAGACTTCTAAATTTGGACACATTTTAATGATTATCCATTTTGAGGACTTTAGAGTCAAAATTAGCTTTGTCCTATTTCTACGAAAAATGTTCAAAACTGGAAAAACTAGTCACCTACCAATTTTCATGCATTTTAAACATCATTTTCCTAGCCAAACTCACCTCGCAACAACAAGTCAGAGAGCTGTCAACATACCCGATTTCATCTATCATCATCTTCAAGCCAAAATCTTGCCATGCATGGTTGTAAAAGCTTATAAACACACAAATAACTCAAGTACAGAAGCAAAGACCTACATTTAAGAGCATGCATGTGGATTTTTTAAGGATTTTCAAAAGGTTTTAGCCCTCACCTTAGCAAATCAACAAGAAGATGCACAAAACTTGATGAAGCACAATTTTCTTCTTCTTCCTTGCTTAGCCAAGACACCACCCAATTTCTCTCTATTTTTCCTAGCTTAGTGGCCAAGTTCTTAGTACATGCATGTGGTTAAAACAAGAAGAAAAGAAATGGAAGCTAGTAAACTCACCTAGGCCGAAATGGTGACTCAAAGAGCATGCATGTGTGATTCTTGCTTCTTAGCTAGCTTGATCGAGTTTCTTTGCTTGTTGTTTGTCCCGGTTCATACGTCGTGACCGCGAAAAGGACGACAACCTAATCCATCACATTTCTATTACTGAATCCCATGGCACCTTGGGCAAGACAACTTCACTTCACGTAGAGGCTGGGCCCGCAAACCGAGGGCGTGGGGCTTGTGACCAGGTATCTGTCGCTCCGGTGCCCATAACTTTTGATCCACAAGGAGTTACGCGGCGCACAGCATACCGTTGGAAAGCTCTCTGAGAGCTCTACGACGTCGGGAGCAATCCTGCTAGTTGCGCCTGTTATCGGAGCCCAAAATCCAACGTTTTCATCAGTTTTGGGACTCTTTTCTTCTTTTGCGTTGTTTTTCTGTCCCAGATCGTGCGTCGTGAGCCGCAAAAAGGACGACAACCTAATCCATCACATTTCTATTACTGAATCCCATGGCATCTTGGCCAAGACAACTTCACCTCACGTAGAGGCTGGGCCAGCAAACCGAGGGCGTGGGGCTTGTCACCAAGTATTCGTCGCACCGGTGCCCATAACTTTTGATCCGTATGGAGTTACGTGGCGCACAGCATACCGTTGGAAAGCTCTACGAGAGCTCTACGACGTGGGCAGCAAGCCTGCTCGGTTGCGCCTCTTTTTGGAGCCCAAAATCGAACGTTTTCATCAGTTTCGGGATACTTTTCTTCTTTTGCGCTGTTTTTCCGTCCCGGATCGTACGTCGTGAGCCGAGAAAAGGACGACAACCTAATCCATCACATTTCTATTACCGAATACCATGGCACCTTGGGCAACACAACTTCACTTCACGTAGAGGCTGGGCCTACAAACCGAGGGCGTGGGGCTTGTGACCAGGTATCTGTCGCTCCGGTGCCCATAACTTTTGATTAGTAAGGAGTTACGCGGTGAACAGCATACCGTTGGAAAGATCGACGGGAGCTCTACGACGTGGGCAGCAAGCTTGCTCTGCTGCACCTCTTTTCATAGCCCAAAATTGAAAGTTTTCATCAGTTTTGGAATATTTTTCTTCTTTTGTGCTATTTTTCTGTCTTGGATTGTACGTCATGAGCCGTGAAAAAGACGACATCCTAATCCATCACATTTCTATTACCGAATCCCACGGTACCTTGGGCAAGACTGTGAGGCCCAACCCTGAATAACGTGTGTTACCTTGATTTACGTGCCATAGACCAAGAATGATATGACTAACCTTGGATTACGTGCCCTGTCTTAGTTTTCGTGCATGCCTCGTCATTCGTGCCTTGACCTAGAATTATGTGCCCTAATCCTCGACTTACGTTCCCCGACCTTAATTAGCGTGCGATACCTCGTTTCATGTGTCCTAATCTAGATTTGCGTGCCTTGACCTAGGTTTAAGAATTGTGTTCGTTTTGTGTGGCCTAACCTTGAATTACGTGTCCTAACCTAGGTTTAAGAGTCGTACCTTGATTTACGTACATTGCATTGAATTACGTGCATTCATTTAGGATTGTAAGCATTTACTAGAAAAACGTGTGTCCGTCTCGTAGTGCGTGCCCTAGACCTAGGAAAGCGTACCCTCACGCTAATCAAGAAAGCATCTTACACGGAGCACTAGGCTATTAAACAATCCTACAAAATCCACTATCAATATTATAATCCTAATTCAACTCACTAGAAGACAAATATTCACTAAACACTAGACAATCTTCATTCTTTATTCCTTATTCTTTTTGCACTTTCAAGACACAATTACAATAATGCTCAAAGATGACAAAAATTAAGAATTTGTGTAGCCTTGGCCGACCACTAGGAGGTCTCTTTGCATGCATGCTAAATTCAATTGATTCTAGACAAGTTATGACACAATAACATTTATCAATGCTTAAAATATTTGCTCAATACCACCTCAAATTCCTACCTTGCTCGACCAAAAGCTTCATGCCCATGCTAGCATTTTTAAATTCCACCTTGAAGACACAAAAATCTGATTCATCAAGCTCAAGGCCGAACATGCTCATCAAAAATTGCAAAGGCCTTCATTTTTTTTTTGTCATTTCTTCTTTCCTCTCACATTTCTCTCTCTCTCCCTCTCATTTTCCCTCTCTCTCTCTCTCGGCCTTGGCTGAGTTCTCACCATCCCTTGCTCATCTTCATCAATTATTGGTGCATCAAGACAAGCAACCATCGAAGAAGCTCTACCAAACTAGCTAGAGTTCGAAAATCACACATGCATGACCTTTGAAGCCTTCATTTCGGCCCTAGGTAAGTTCTTGGCTTCCATTTCTTTTCTTCTTGTTCTAACCTCATGCATGTACTAAGAGATTGATCACTAGGCTAGGAAAAATAGAGAAAACCAAGTTGGAATCTCGGCTAAGCAAGAAGGAGAAGAGATTTGAGCTTCAACAAGTTTTTGTGCATCTTCTTGGTTGTTTGCTAAGGTGAGGGCTAAAACCTTTTGAAAATCCTTCAAAAATCCACATGCATGCTCATAAATGTATGTCTTTGCTTCTGTACTTGAGTTATATGTTCGTTCATAAGCTTTTGCAACCATGCATGGCAAGATCTTGGCTTGAAAGTGATGATAGGTGAAGTCGGATTGTTGACAGCTCTCTGACCAGTTTGTTTCGAGGTAAGTTTTGCTAGGAAAATGATGTTGAAAATGCATGAAAATTGGTAGGTGACTATTTTTTCCAGTTTTGAACACTTTTCACAGAAATAGGCCAAAGCTAATTTCGAATCTAAGGTCCTCAAACCGGCAGTTCTTTAAAATGTGTCCAAATCTGGAAATCTGGAAAAATGAAGCAGGTTTTGGCAGATGCACTGACCTTGTAGGGAAAATCATATTTGACTTAGTAAATGATATTCAAAATACATGAAATTTGGTGTGTTGCAAGATTGTTCAGTTCTGGACATTTTTGTCAGAAATGGACTAAGGCTAAATCTGACCCTAAGGACTTCAAAAACGTCAATTATCGAAATGTGTACAAATCTGGACAGTTTCGTGCTATCCCACTGTTTCGGCTATATCTAATGATCCTGAGCTGCAAATGATGCAAGGTTTGTTCCTGATTTTAGTTCACTTCTTGAGCTTTAATTTGACATCTTATTCACTGGAATTGGAGATTGTTTGCTTATCTTAATGATTGTAAGAATACAGCCTATTGCAGTAAGGGTTTCACTTAGTGTTATGCTTTGAAGAATTGTTGTGACTCCTCTTGTTGAATTAAATGCTTGGGATTGTAGCTTCGAGATGTTGTGTGGACTGTTTTGAATGTTTGAGGATGTTGAATTAAATGATGCATGGCTTGAGATTGACTTTGAGTTGGTTTGAGGCTCAAATTTCACGATTATGCACGAAATGGAAACCCTAATGACTAGGTAGTCTTGCTAAGTGTTGATCATTTGGATATTGTGTGGAATGATGTGCTTAGTAGCTGCCCGTAGATGCCCTTATAGTCCTAAATGTGATTTTGATCATTGCATGTTGACAAAAAGACTTTTCTTGCATCCGAGCCCACGTAGATGTTGTTGCATGTTATATAATCTTATTATTTGATTACGTGGACTTTGAATTGAGTTATATGATTTGATTTATGTGTGGTACATGGCTGTCCGTTTAATGTTCATATAACTCTATATGCCTTTCAAGTGAAATTACTGGTCTTATCGTGCCTTGCCTGTTTACTTGTCAATGCGCAATCTTATGACTGTCCGGAGGCAACCTACTTTGTTGTCCTCCTAACGTGATATATTGATGTCATAAATGTGCACTGCATACAAGGTTGCAACCTTTCCTGTCGGTGTGGTAGCGATCACGCACATCGGGCGGCATCGGGCTTGCCAGTGCACTCATGACTACCACTGTTCCATTCCCTCTCCCGCTTGGGGGCAAGACTTCCTCAGAGAGTTGGGTCGTAGGATTGCGGGGTACAGCCGGAGTACACCCCCGTGGCGTGTTAAGGGGATGGTTTAAAGTCCGCCGCAACAACTAATTCTGAAACTGATCTGAGACCAAAAGCTCACTGTATCCTTTTTACTATGTGTATAAGTACTCTCGCTTGGTTTCTAGAGAACCTCGGGGAGGAAAGACCGGTATTCCTGTTCCTATACTTGTATTATTGTTATTTTCATGCTTGCAAAATAATTTCATAAGTTGAACCGGAAAATGAGTTTCAAAACCTATTTCTCGTTCCCCCTCGCTGAGTTCATAAGGACTCACCCTCTTTTATCATCTCAGGTGAAGAAGATCCAGAACAGGTACCCGAGGACGGTGTGCCTAACAATGAGTCCTTGGAGTGATTGCTTGTCTTGTGTGCTTTGCGTGATTATGGCTTCTTGTGAACATTATGCTACTTGAAGACTATTTCCTTTTATGTTGGTCGATGTTGTAATGTAAAGACCCCCGTTGTAATTTGGTGTCTAATTTTGGTTTGTACTGATATTGCTAGACAGACACTAGACACCACTATGATCGTCTTGCTATTATTACCGCTAGTATCTATCATAGGTTATGACCTATTAGTTAAGGACTAAGTAAATGAACCTATCCAATCTTAAACAGGTACTCGCTATTAAGCTAAGATCAACAGGTACTTTTGTAATGAGGATAAACAAACAAACGAGACATAGTATCATGCTAGGTTACAAATCAAACGAGACATCGAGATAACCAATAGGCATTTCAATTGATGTTAAATAGTAATCCTAGTTGGAAATGAAACTTGAGATTAGAAAATTTTGAGGCGTTAGAGAATTAGGCCAAACCAAAGAGTCCAATTACAGCCGTTATGCTGCCAGTTTTCTCGAAAAACTTTGGAGTTTAGACTAAAACGATAAGTGTTAAACCTTTATAAATGGTTAAGTATGAAACTTGTCCTGAACGTTTAAATCACACCCTAGTCTAACTTTATAGGCCGGGTTGAGGCGTGACAAAGACAACTTCACTTCACATAGAGGATGGTCCAGCAAATAGAGTGCGTTGGGCTTGTAACCAGGTATCCGTCGCTCCGGTGCCCATAACTTTTGATCCTTAAGGAGTTACGCGGCGCACAGCATACCGTTTGAGAGCTCAACGAGAGCTCTACGACGTGGACAGCAAGCCTGCACGGCTGAGCCTGTTTTTGGAGCCCAAATTTGAACATTTTCATCAGTTACGGGATATTTTTCTTCTTTTGCGCTATTTTTTCGTCCCGTATCGTACGTCGTGAGCCGCGAAAAGGACGACAACCTAATCCATCACATTTCTATTACCGAATCCCACGGCACCTTGGGCAAGACAACTTCACTTCACGTAGAGGCTGGGCCCGTAAACCGAGGGCATGGGCTTGTGACCAGGTATCTGTCGCTCCAGTGCCCATAACTTTTGATCCGTAAGGAGTTACGCGGCGCACGGCATACCGTTGGAAAGCTCTCCTAGAGCTCTACGACGGGGGTAGCAAGCCTGCTCAACTATGGGTGTTTTCGGAGCCAAAAATCTAATGTTCTCATGAGTTTCGGGACTCTTTTCTTCTTTTCTGCTGTTTTTCTGTCCCGGATCGTACGTCGTGAGCCGCGAAAAGAACGACAACCTAATCCATCACATTTCTATTATCGAATCCCATGACACCTTGGGCAAGACAACTTCACTTCACGTAGAGGCTGGGCCAGCAAACATAAGGCGTGGGTCTTGTGACCAGGTATCCGTCGCTCCGGTGCCCATAACTATTGATCCACAAGGAGTTACGCGGCGCACAGTATACCGTTGGAAAGCTCTCCGAGAGCTCTACGGCGGGAGGAGCAATGCAGCTTGGTTGCACCTGTTATCAGAGCCCAAAATCCAACGTTTTCATCAGTTTTAGGACTCTTTTCTTCTTTTGCGTTGTTTTTTCGTCCTGGATCGTGCGTCGTGAGCCGCGAAAAGGACGACAACCTAATCCATCACATTTCTATTACCGAATCCTATCGTACCTTGGCCAAGACAACTTTACCTCACGTAGAGGCTGGGCCAGCAAACCGAGGTCGTGGGGCTTGTCACCAAGTATCTGTCGCACCGGTGCCCATAACTTTTGATCCGTATGGAGTTACACGGCGCACAACATACCGTTGGAAAGCTCTACGAGAGTTCTACGATGTGGGCAGCAAGCCTGCTCGGTTGCGCCTCTTTTTGGAGAACAAAATCGAACGTTTTCATCAGTTTTGGGATACTTTTCTTCTTTTGCGCTGTTTTTCCATCCCGGATCGTACGTCGTGAGCCGAGAAAAGGACAACAACCTAATCCATCAAATTTCTATTACCGAATACCATGGCACCTTGGGCAAGACAACTTTACTTCATGTAGAGGCTGGGCCTACAAACCGAGGGCGTGGGGCTTGTGACAAGGTATCCGTCGCACCGATGCCCATAACTTTTGATCCGTAAGGAGTTACGCGGCGCACAGCCTACCGTTGGAAATCTCTCCGAGAGCTCTACAACGTGGGCATCAATCTTGCTCTGCTGCGCCTTTTTTCGGAGCCCAAAATCGAACGTTTTCATCAGTTGCGGGATATTTTTCTTCTTTTGCGCTGTTTTTCTGTCTCGTATCGTACGACGTGAGCCGCGAAAAAGACGACAACCTAATCCATCACATTTCTATTACTGAATCCCACGGCACCTTGGGCAACACAACTTCACCTCACATAGAGGCTGGGCCCGCAAACCGTGTGCGTGGGGCTTGTGACCAAGTATCTGTCGCTCCGGTGCCCATAACTTTTGATCCGTAAGGAGTTACGCGACGCACAACATACTGTTGGAAAGCTCTCCGAGAGCTCTACGACGGGGGTAGCAAGCCTGCTCAACTGCGCCTGTTTTCGGAGCCAAAAATCTAATGTTCTCATCAGTTTCGGGACTCTTTTCTTCTTTTTCGTTGTTTCTCTGTCCCGGATCGTACGTCGTGAGCCGCGAAAAGAACGACAACCTAATCCATCACATTTCTATTACCGAATCCCATGACCCCTTAGGCAAGACAACATCACTTCACGTAGAGGCTGGGCCACCAAACCGAAGGCGTGGGTCTTGTGACCAGGTATCCGTCACTCCGGTGCCCATAACTTTTGATCCACAAGGAGTTACGCGGCGCACAGCATACCGTTGGAAAGCTCTCCGAGAGCTCTACGACGTCGGGAGCAATCCTGCTTAGCTGCGCCTGTTATCGGAGCCCAAAATCCAACGTTTTCATTAGTTTCGGGACTCTTTTCTTCTTTTGCGTTGTTTTTTCGTCTCGGATCGTGCGTCGTGAGCCGCGAAAAGGACGACAACCTAATCCATCACATTTCTATTACCGAATCCCATGGCACCTTGGCCAAGACAACTTCACCTCACGTAGAGGCTGGGCCAGCAAACCGAGGGCGTGGGGCTTGTCACCAAGTATCCGTCGCACCGGTGCCCATAACTTTTGATCCGTATGGAGTTACGCAGCGCACAACATACCGTTGGAAAGCTCTACGAGAGTTCTACGATGTGGGCAGCAAGCCTGCTCGGTTGCGCCTCTTTTTGGAGCCCAAAATCGAATGTTTTCATCAGTTTCGGGATACTTTTCTTCTTTTGCATTATTTTTTTGTCCCGGATCGTACGTCCTGAGCCGAGAAAAGGACGACAACCTAATCGATCACATTTCTATTACCGAATACCATGGCACCTTGGGCAAGACAACTTCACTTCACGTAGAGGCTGGGCCTACAAACCGAGGGCGTGGGGCTTGTGACCAGGTATTCGTCGCACCGGTGCCCAAAACTTTTGATCCGTAAGGAGTTACCCGGCGCACAACATACCTTTGGAAAGCACTCCGAGAGCTATACGACGTGGGCATCAATCTTGCTCTGCTGCGCCTCTTTTCGGAGCCCAAAATCGAACGTTTTCCTCAGTTTCGAGATACTTTTCTTCTTTTGCGCTGTTTTTTATCCCGGATCGTACGATGTGAGCCCCAAAAAAGACGACAACCTAATCCATCACATTTCTATTTCCAAATCCCATGGCACCTCGGGCAAGACAACTTCAGCTCACGTAGAGGCTGGGCCCGCAAACCGTGTGCGTGGCGCTTGTGACCAGGTATCCGTCGCTCCGGTGCCCACAACTTTTGATGCGTAAGGAGTTACGCGGTGCACAGCATACCGTTGGAAAGCTCTCCTAGAGCTCTACGACGTGGGTTACAAGCCTGCTCGGTTGCGCCTCTTTTCGGAGCCCAAAATTGAATTTTTTCATCAGTTTCGGGACACTTTTCTTCTTTTGCGCTGTTTTTCCGTCCCATATCGTACGTCGTGAGCCGCGAAAAGGACGACAACCTAATCCATCACATTTCTATTACCGAATCCCACGGCACCTTGGGCAAGACAACTTCTCATCACGTAGAGGCTGGGCCCACAAACCGAGGGCGTGGGGCTTGTGCCCAGGTATTCGTCGCTCCGGTGCCCATAACTTTTGATCCGTAAAGAGTTACACGGCGCACAACATACTGTTGGAAAGCTCTCTGAGAGCTCTACGACGGGGGTAGCAAGCCTGCTCAACTGCGCCTGTTTTCGTAGCCAAAAATCTAATGTTCTCATCAGTTTCGGGACTCTTTTCTTCTTTTTTGCTGTTTTTCTGTCACGGATCGTACGTCGTGAGCCAGAAAAATAACGTCAACCTAATCCATCACATTTCTATTACCGAATCCCACGACACCTTGGGCAAGACAACTTCACTTCACGTAGAGGCTGGGCCAGCAAACCGAAGGTGTGGGTCTTGTGACCAAGTATCCGTCGCTACGGTGCCCATAACTTTTGATCCGTAAGGAGTTACGCGACGCACGGCATACCGTTGGAAAGCTCTCCGAGAGGTCTACGACGGGGCCAGCAATCCTGCTCGGCTATGCTTGTTTTCGGAGTCCAAAATCGAACATTTTCATTAGTTTCGGGAGATTTTTCTTCTTTTGTGCTATTTTTTCGTCCCGGATGGTACGTCGTGAGCCGCGAAAAGGCCGACAACCTAATCCATCACATTTCTATTACCGAATACCATGGCACCTTGGGCAAGAAAACTTCACTTCACGTAGAGGCTGGACCCGCAAACCGAGGGCGTGGGGCTTGTGACCAGGAATCCGGTGCCCATAACTTTTGATCCGTAAGGTGTTACGCGGTGTACAGCTAACCGTTGGAAAGCTCTCCGAGAGTTCTACGACAGGGCCTGCAAGCCTGCCAGGCTGCGCCTGTTTTCGGAGCCCAAAATCAAAAATTTTCATCTGTTTCGGGACACTTTCCTTCTTTTGTACTATTTTTCCGTCCCGGATCGTACGTCGTGAGCCGCGAAAAGGACGACAACCTAATCCATCACATTTCTATTACCGAATCCCACGACACCTTGGGCAAGACAACTTCACTTCACGTAGAGGCTGGGCCAGCAAACTGAGGGCGTGGGGCTTGTGACTAGGTATCCGTCGCTCCGGTGCCTATAACTTTTGATCCGTAAGAAGTTACGCAGCGCACATCATACCGTTGGAAAGCTCTCCGAAAGATCTACGACGTGGGTGGTAATCCTGTTTAGCTGCGCCCCTTTTCGGAGCCCAAAATTGAACATTTTCATTAGTTTCGGGATACTTTACTTCTTTTGCGCTGTTTTTCCGTCCCGGATCATACGTCGTGAGCCGCGAAAAAGACGACAACCTAATCCATCACATTTCTATTACCGAATCCCACGGCACCTTGGGCAAGACAACTTCACTTCACGTAGAGGCAAGGCCCGCAAACCGTGGGCGTGAGGCTTGTGACCAGGTATCCGTCGCTCCGATGCCCATAACTTTTGATCCGTAAGGGGTTACACGAAGCACAACATACAGTTGGAAAGCTCTCTGAGAGCTCTACGACGTGGGAAACAAATTTACTCGGCTGCGCCTCTTTTCGGAGCCCAAAATTGAATGTTTTTATCAGTTTTGGGATACTTTTCTTCTTTTGCGCTGTTTTTCCATCTTGTATCGTATGTTGTGAGTCGCGAAAAGGACGACAAACTAATCCATCACTAATCCAACGGCACCTTGGGCAAGACAACTTCACTTCATGTAGAGGCTGGGCCCGCAAACTGTGGGCGTAGGGCTTGTGACCAGGTATCCGTCGCTCCGGTGCCCATAACTTTTGATTCATAAGGAGTTAGGCGGCGCACAACATACCGTTGGAAAGCTCTTCGAAGTCGAAAATTGAACGTTCTCATCTGTTTTGGGACTCTTTTCTTCTTTTGTGCTGTTTTTTCGGCTCGGATCGTACGTCATGAGCCGCGAAAAGGACGAAAACCTAATCCATCACATTTCTATTACCGAATCCCATGGTACCTTAGGCAAGACAACTTCATTTCACGTAGAGGCTGGGCTTGTAAAGTGAGGGCGTGGGGCTTGTGACTAGGTATCCGTCACTCCGGTGCCCACAACTTTTGATCCGTAAAGAGTTACGAGGCGCATAGCATACCGTTGGAAAGCTCTCCGAGAGCTCTACGACGTGGGCAGCAATCCTGCTCGGCTGCGCCTCTATTTGTAGCCTAAAATTGAATGTTTTCATCAGTTTGGGGACTATTTTCTTCTTTTGTGCTTTTTTTTCTGTCCCGGATCATACATCGTGAGCCGCGAAATGGACGACAACCTAATCCATCACATTTCTATTACCGAATCCCACGGCACCTTAGGCAAGACAACTTCACTTCACGTAGAGGCTGGGCCCGCAAAGCGAGGGCGTGGGGCTTGTGACTAGGTATCCGTCGCTCCGGTGCTCATAACTTTTGATCCGTAAAGAGTTACGAGGCGCACAACATACAGTTGGAAAGCTCTCGGAGACCTCTACGACGTGGGCAGCAAGCCTACTCGGCTGCGCCTATTTTCGGAGACCAAAATAGAACGTTTTCATCAGTTTTGGGATACTCTTATTCTTTTACGCTGTTTTTCCGTCCCGGATCGTATGTCGTGTGCTGCGAAAACGACGACAACCTAATCCATCAAATTTTTATTACCGAATTCCACGGCACCTTGGGGAAGACAACTTCACTTCACGTAGAGGCTGGGCCCGCAAATCGAGGGCGTGGGGCTTGTGACTAGGTATCTGTCGCTCCAATGCCCATAACTTTTGATCCGTAAGGAGTTACGCGGCGCACAACATACCGTTGGAAAGCTCTGAGAGAGCTCTATGACGGGGTCAGCAAGCCTGCTCGGTTGTACGTATTTTTAGAGCCCAAAATCGAACATTTTCATCAGTTTTGGGACACTTTTCTTCTTTTGCGTTGTTCTTTCATCCAGGATCGTGCGTCGTAAGCCGTGAAAAGGACGACAACCTAATCCATCACATCTCTATTACCAAATCCCACGGCACCTTGGGCAAGACAACTTCACTTCACATAGAGGATGGGCCAGCAAACAAAGTGCGTCGGGCTTATGACCAGGTATCCGTCGCTCCGGTGCCCATAACTTTTGATCCGTAAGGAGTTATGCGACGCACAGCATACCGTTTGAGAGCTCAACGAGAGCTCTACAATGTGGGTAGCAAGCCTGCACGGCTGTGCCTATTTTTGGAGCCCAGATTCGAACATTTTCATCAGTTTCGGGAAACTTTTCTTCTTTTGCGCTGTTTTTTTGTCCCGGATCGTACGTCGTGAGCCGCGAAAAGGACAACAACCTAATCCATCACATTTCTATTACCGAATCCCACGTTACCTTGGGCAAGACAACTTCACTTCACGTAGAGGCTAGGCCCGCAAACCGAGGGTGTGGGGCTTGTGACCAGGTATCCGTCACTCCGGTGCCCATAACTTTTGATCGTCGAGGAATTACGCAGCGCACAACATACCGTTGGAAAGCTCTCCGAGAGCTCTACGACGGGGGCAGCAATCCTGCTTTGCTGCGCCTGTTGTCGGAGCCCAAAATCCAACGTTTTCATCAGTTTCGGGACTCTTTTCTTCTTTTGCATTTTTTTCCGTCCCGGATCGTACGTCGTGAGTTGCGAAAAGGACGACAACCTAATCCATCACATTTCTATTACCGAATCCCACGGCACCTTGGGCAAGACTACTTCACTTCATTTAGAGGCTGAGCCAGCAAACCGAGGGCGTGGGGCTTGTGACCAAGTATCCGTCGCACCGGTGCCAATAACTTTTGATCCGTAAGGAGTTATGCGGCGCACAGCATATCGTTGGAAAGCTCTACGAGAGCTCTACAATGTGGGTAACAAAACTGCTTGGCTGCGCCTCTTTTTGTTGCCCAAAATCGAACGTTTTCATTAGTTTCGGGATACTTTTCTTCCTTTGCGCTGTTTTTCCGTCCCGGATTGTACGTCGTGAACCGAGAAAAGGACGACAACCTAATGCATCACATTTCTATTACCGAATACCATGGCACCTTGGGCAAGACAACTTCACTTCACGTAGAGGATGGGCCCACAAAACGAGGGCGTGGGGCTTGTGACCAGGTATCCGTCGCTCTGGTGGCCATAACTTTTGATCCGTAACGAGTTACGCGGCAGACAACATACCGTTGGAAAGCTCTCCGAGAGTTCTACGATGTAGGCAGCAATCTTGCTCATCTGTGCCTCTTTTCGGAGTCCAAAATCGAACATTTTCATCAATTTCGAGATACTTTTCTTGTTTTGCGCTGTTTTTCCGTCCCGGATCGTACGTCGTGAGCTGTGAAAAAGATGACAACCTAATCTATCACATTTCTGTTGCCAAATCCCATGACACCTTGGGCAAGACAACTTCGCTTCACGTAGAGGTTGGGCCTGCAAGCCGTGGGCGTGGGGCTTGTGACCAGGTATCCGTCGCTCCGGCGCCCATAACTTTTGATCCGTAACGAGTTACGTGGCGCACAGCATACCGTTGGAAAGCTCTCCGAGAGTTCTACGACGCAGGCAGCAATCCTTCTTCGTTGTGCCTCTTTTTGGAGCCCAAAATCGAATGTTTTCATCAGTTTCGGGATACTTTTCTTCTTTTGCGCTGTTTTTCTGTCTCGGATCGTACGTCGTGAGCCGCAAAAAAGACGACAACCTAATCCATCACATTTCTATTTTTGAATCCCACGGCACCTTGGGCAAGACAACTTCACTTCACGTAGAGGCTGGGCCCGCAAACCGTGGGCGTGGGGCTTGTGACCAGGTATCCGTCGCTCCGGTGGCCATAACTTTTGATCCGTAGGGAGTTACGCGGCTCACAGCATACCGTTGGAAAGCTCTCCTTGAGCTCTACGACGTGGGTAACAAGCCTGCTCAGCTGCGCCTCTTTTTTGAGCCCAAAATCGAATGTTTTCATCAGTTTCGGGACACTTTCCTTCTTTTGCGCTATTTTTCCGTCCCGTATCGTACGTCGTGAGCCGCGAAAAGGATGGCAACCTAATCCATCACATTTCTATTACTGAGGCACCTTGGGCAAGAAAACTTCACATAACGTAGAGGCTGGGCCCACAAACCGAGGGTGTGGGACTTGTGACCAGGTATCTGTCGCTCCGGTGCCCATAACTTTTGATCCGTAAGGAGTTACGCGGCGCACAACATACTGTTGGAAAGCTCTCCGAGAGCTCTACGACAGTTGTAGCAAGCCTGCTCAATTACACTTATTTTCAGAGCCCAAAATTGAACATTTTCATCATTTTCGGGTCACTTTTCTTCTTTTGCGCTGTTTTTCGATCCCGGATCGTATGTCGTGAGCCGCGAAAAGGACGACAACCTAATCCATCACATTTCTTTTACCGAATCCCATGGTACCTTGGGCAACAAAACTTCGCCTCACGTAGAGGCTGGGCTCGCAAACCGACGACGTGGGGCTTGTGACTAGGAATCCGGTGCCCGTAACTTTTGATCCGTCAGGAGTTACGCGACGCACAATATACCATTAGAAAGCTCTCCAAGAGTTCTACAACGTGGGCAGCAAGCATGGTCGGCTGTGCCTTTTTTCGGAGCCTAAAATCGAATATTTTCATCAGTTTCGGAACACTTTTCTTCTTTTGTGCTTTTTTTCCGTCCCGGATCGTACGTTGTGAGCTGCGAAAAGGACAACAAACTAATCCATCACATTTCTATTACCGAATCCTACGGCACCTTGGGCAAGACAACTTCACTTCACGTAGAGTCTGAGCCCGCAAACCGAGGGCATGGGGCTTGTGACCAGGTATCCATCGCTCCGGTGCCTATTACTTTTGATCCGTAAGAAGTTAAACGGCGCATAGTATACCGTTGGAAAGCTCTCCGAGAGCTCTACGACGTTAGCAGTAGTCCTGCTCTGCTGCGTCTATTTTCAAAGCCCAAAATTGAACATTTTCATCAGTTTTGTGGTACTTTTCTTCTTTTGCGCTATTTTTTCACCCCGGATCGTACGTCGTGAGCCGTGAAAAGGACGACAACCTAATCCATCACATTTCTATTACCGAATCCCATGGCACCTTGGGCAAGACAACTTCACTTCACGTAGAGGCTTGGCCCGCAAACCAAGAGCGTGGGGATTGTGACCAGGAATCCGTCGCTCCGGTGCCCGTAACTTTTGATCCGTAAGGTGTTACACGGCGCACAACATACCGTTGGAAAGCTCTCAGAGAGATCTACGACGGGGGCAGCAAGATTGCTCGGCTGCGCCTATTTTCAGAGCCCAAAATCGACCATTTTCATTAGTTTCGGGACACTTTTCTTCTTTTGCGCTGTTTTTCCATCCCGGATCGTACTTCATGAGCCGCGAAAAGGACGACAACCTAATCCATCACATTTCTATTACCGAATCCCATGGCACCTTGGGCAAGACAACTTCACTTCACGTAGAGGCTGGGCCCGTAAACCGAGGGCGTGGGGCTTGTGACCAGGTATCCATCGCTCCGGTGCCCATAACTTTTGATCTGTAAAGAGTTATGCGGCGCACAGCATACCGTTGGAAAGCACTCTGAGAGTCTACGACGTGCGCAGGAAGCCTGCTCGGTTGCACCCAAATTCGAATGTTTTCATAAGTTTTGGGATACTTTTCTTCTTTTGCGCTGTTTTTCCGTCCCGGATCGTACGTTGTGAGCCACGAAAAGGACGACAACCTAATCCATCACATTTCTATTATCGATTCCCACAGCACCTTGCGCAAGACAATTTCACTTCACGTAGAGGCTGGGCCCGCAAACCGAGTGCGTGGTGCTTGTGACCAGGTATCCGTCGCTCCGGTGCCCATAACTTTTGATCCGTAAGGAGTTACGCGGAGCACAGCATACTGTTGGAAAGCTCTCCGAGAGCTCTACGACAAGGGCAGCTAGCCTGCTCGGCTGCACTTGTTTTTAGAGCCCAAAATCGAATGTTTTCTTCAGTTACGGGATACTTTTCTTCTTTTGCGCTATTTTCCTGTCCAAGATCGTACGTCATGAGCCGCGCAAAGGACGACAACCTAATCTATCACATTTCTATTATCGAATCCCACATCACCTTTGTCACGCCCCAACCCGACCTATAGAGGTTAGACTAGGGAGTGATCTAGACATTCAAGTCCTTTCACGTACTTAATCGTTCAAGAAGGTTTAACACTTAACGTTTAGCCTAAACTCCACTAATTCTCCGGAAATCCGGCAGCATGACGGCTGTAATTGGGCTCTTTAGTTTGACCTAATTTTCTAAAGGCCTCAAAACTTTCAATCTCAAATTCATTTCCAACTAAGATTACTATTTATCACCAATTGAAACGCCTACTAGTTATCTCGAAGTCTCGTTTGATTAACAACCTAGCATGATAACTCTGTCTCGTTTGTTTGTTAATCCTTCATCCCAGTAAATTGGGGATCGACACTTACGTCCATACAATGCCTCAAATGGGGCCATCCCGATAGTGGCCTGATAACTGTTATTATAAGCGAACTCCGTTAGAGACAGATATCTTTCCCAACCTTTTCCGAAGTCTAAAACACACGCCCTCAGCATATCCTCTAGAATCTGAATAGTTCTCTTAGATTGTCCATCAGTCTGAGGGTGATAAGCCGTGCTGAAACTCAACTTCGTTACCAAAGCTTCTTGCAATCTCTTCCAAAATAGGGAAGTAAAACGAGGATCCCTATCCGATACAATACTCACAAGCATCCCGTGCAATCTTACAATATCTACCATATACATATCTCCCAGTTTCTCAGGACTATCATCCTTGTTCATCGGTAAGAAGTGTGCTGACTTGGTTAATCTATCTACTATGACCCAAACGGCGTCATGACCCTTTTGTGACCTGGTCAGGTCCATGACAAAGTCCATAGTTATATGTTCCCATTTCCATTGAGGAATTTCCAACAGCTGAAGTAAACCTGCTGGTCGTTGATGTTCTGCTTTGACTCTCTAGTAAGTCAAACACCATGCCACAAACTCTGCAATCTCTCTCTTCATGTTATTCCATCAATAGTGTTGCTTCAAATCCCGGTACATCTTTGTTCTGCCAGGGTGGATAGTGTATCTTGAGTTATGGGCTTCTTCAAGAATCTTCTTTTTCAACTCTGGATCATTAGGAACACAAATTTGATTCCTGAACCTCCAAGTACCATCATCATGAAACTTGAAATCTGTGTTGCTTTCTTTAATCTTCTGAAACTGTTGGTCCTTCTGTTGAGCCTCTTGCAATTCAGACAACAAGGCCGATTTAACTTATGTAGTGGTAAATAGTAACCCTTTTTGAGTCAATTGTGGTTTCCACAAAAATGCTTCCTCTAACAACTCCTGCACCTTAACTTCTAGTTTTGTCATGCTTGCTTTTCGACTTAAGGCATCCGCAACTACATTTGTTTTACCGAGCACATAATTGATTGTGCAGTTATAATCATCCAAAAGCTCCATCCACCGTCTTTGCCTCATGTTCAACTCTTTTTGTGAGAACAAGTATTTCAAGCTCTTGTGATCAGTAAACACCTCGAACTTGTTACCCGACAGATAGTGCCTCCATTTCTTGAGTGCAAACACAATAGCCGCTAACTCCAAATCATGCGTCGGGTAGTTCAATTCGTAAGGCTTCAGTTTCCTAGAGGCATACGTAATCACTCTACCATTTTGTATCAACACACAACCCAGTCCTTCCTTCGAAGCATCGCTATAGATTACAAAGCCTTGACTCCCTTCAGGCAACGCAAGAACATGTACGGTAGTCAATCTTTTCTTCAATTCTTGGAAGCTGTTCTCACACTTGTCATCCCATACAAACTTCGTTTTCTTTTGAGTGAGCTTTGTAAGCGGTCTTGCTGTCACACCCCAACCTGACCTATAGAGGTTAGACTAAGGAGAGATCTAATCATTCAAATCATTTCACGTACTTAACCGTTCAAGAAGGTTCAACACTTAACGTTTTAGCCTAACTCCACAAATTCTCCTAAAAACTGGCAGTATAACGGCTGTAATTGGGCTCTTTAGTTTGACCTAATTTTCTAAAGGCCTCAAAACTTTCAATCTCAAATTCATTTCCAACTAGGATTACTATTTATCACCAGTTGAAACGCCCACTAGTTGTCTCGAAGTCTCGTTTGATTAACAGCCTAGCATGATAACTATGTCTCGTTTGTTTGTTAATCCTTGTTACAAAAGTACCTGTTGATCTTAGCTTAACAATGAGTACCTGATTAAGATTGGATAGATTCATTTTACTTAATCCTTACCTGATACTTCATAATCCTATGATAGATACTAGCCAGTAGCGATAGCAAAAACGACCATAAGAGTATCTATCTAGTTATGAGCAGTACAAGCCAAAATTAGACCCCAAATTACAACGGGGGTCATTTACAATACAATAACAAGCAACATACGAAATAGTCTTCAAGCAACATATCGTTCACAAAATGTCCATAGTCACGTAAGGCACGTAGGGCAAGCAATCATTCCAAGGAATCATCAATAGGCACATTGTCCTCGGGTACCTGTTCCTGGTCTTCTTCACCTGAGATGATAAAAGAGGGTGAGTCCTTATGAACTCAGCGAGGGGGAACGAGAAATAAGTTTTGAAACTCTTTTTCCGGTTCAACTTATGAAAACCCTTTTTGCAAGCATGACATATATCACAACTAAGTTCATAATGTAATATAGAAATAAAAGAACACAATTACCTGTCTTTCCTCCCCGAGGTCCTCTAGGAACCAAGCGAGAGTACTTATGCACATAGTGAAAAGGATACGGTGAGCTTTTGCTCTCAGTTTATTTCCAGTATCAGTTGTTGCGGCCGACTTTAAATCATCCCCTTATCACGCCAAATGGGTGTACTCCGGATGTACCCCGATATCCTACAACCCAACTCTCCGAGGAAGTCTAGCCCGCAAGCGAGAGGGAATTGGACAATGGTAGTCACGGTTGCACCGGCAAGCCCGATGTCGACCGGTGTGCGTGAACGCTACCACGCCAGAATGAAAGGTTGCAACCTTGTATGCAATGCACATTTATGACATTTAATATAACACATTAGGAGGACAACAAAGTAGGTTGCCTCCGAGCAGTCATAAGATTGCACATTGACAAGTAAACACACGAGGCACGATATGACAGGTAATTTCACTTGTAAAGCACATGGAGTTATATGAATATTAAACGGGCAGCCATGTAACTCATGTAAATCAAGTCATATAACTCATTTCGAAGTTCACGTAATCAAATAATAAAGTCATACAACATGCAATGATGTTTACGTGGGACCGGGTGCAAGAAAGGCCTACTTGTCAACATGTAATCATCGGAATCACATTTAGGGCTATAAGGGCAACTACGGGCAGCCTACTAATCACATAATTAACACGATATCCATAGGATCAACACTTAGCGAGTTTTCCTAGCCATTAGGGTTTCAATTCATGCTCACCCGTGCGATTAAGCCCCAAGTTGTCCCGTAATTAAACTCAAGCCATACATTGATTAATTAAAACACCCTCAAGCATTCAAAACAGTCCACACAACATCCAAATGCCACAATCCCAAACATTTAATACAACAAGAGAAGTTACAATAATTTTCATAGCATATCAC
This sequence comes from Ehretia macrophylla, assembly GCA_037974665.1. Classification (NCBI taxonomy): domain Eukaryota; kingdom Viridiplantae; phylum Streptophyta; class Magnoliopsida; order Boraginales; family Ehretiaceae; genus Ehretia; species Ehretia macrophylla. Next base: position 63,193,844 of record CM075772.1, read on the forward strand.
TAGATGAAACCCTCACTGCAATGGACTGTTTTCTCACAATCATTGAGACTAGCAAAAAATCTCCAATTCCAGTAAACAAGATTTCAAATTAAAGCTTAAGGCGTGAACTAAATTCAGAAACAAACCTCGCATCATTTGGAGTTCGGGTTCAAGAGTTATAGCCAAAACCGTGCGACTACGCAAAACTGTCCAGATTTGTACACATTTAAATACTTGTCATTTTTTAGGACATTAGGGTCTGATTTAGCCTTAGTCTATTTCTGAAAAAAATGTCCAGAGCGGAAAATTACATGCATTTTTAATATCATTTACTAAGTCAAAACTGGTTCGTTCTACAAGAACAGTGAATCTGCCAAAACCTGCTTCATTTTTCCAGAATTTTCAGATTTGGACACCTTTCAATGTTTTGCCATTTTTGGGATCTTAGAATCAAAATTAGCTTTGGTCTATTTCTACGAAAAATGCTCAGAACTGGAAAAACCAGTCACCTACCAATTTTCTCGCATTTTCAACATCATTTACTTGGTCAAATTCACTTCGGTCCAACAGAACAGAAAGCTGCCAAATACGCGAGTTCACCTATCTTCACATTCTAGCCAAATATCTTGCCATGCATGCTTACAAAAGCTCATGTACACACATATATCACAAGTACAGAGGTAAAAATAGACATTTAAAGGCATGCATGTGGTTTTTGAAAGATTTTCAAGGAAGTTTTAGCCCTTATCTTAGCAAGACAACAAAGAAGATGCACAAACTCTTGATGAAGCACAATGTCGACCTTTTCCTTGCTTAGCCGAGAGACGACTTGAGATTCTCTAATTTCCTAGCTTAGTAACCATGTTCTTAGTATGTGCAAGTGGCTAGAACAAAAAGAAAAAGAAATAGGAGCTATTAAACTTACCTAAGCCGAAATGAACTTGCATGTGTGTTTTTTTGCAATCTAGCTTGCTTGGTCGAGCTCCTTAGCAACTTGCATGTCTTGAAGAACCTTAGGATGATGAACTCAAGCTATGAAGAGTAGAATTTCATCCAAGGCCGAGAGAGAGAGAGAAGAAATGAGAGAAAGAATGAGAGAAAGAGAGAAAATGAGAGAAAGAATGAAAAGCTTGAGGAGTTGATGCATGTGTCGGCCTAGGGCCTTGAGAATTCTGAATTTGTGTCTTCAAGGAGCATAATTTGAATCACCTAGCATGGGCATTTGCATGTGTCGAGAATGGGGTGCATTGGGTAGGGTTTTAAGCCTTTTTTTTTGCTTTGTGTCATAACATGTCATAGAATGTCTAAGAATAAATTTTGAAATTGTAATGCTTGTTTAAATGCTCCATGTGGTCGGCCAAACTTGTGCAAGAATCTGAATTTTTGTCTTGGTTGAGCAATATAATATTGTGTGTTTGGGATGTGCAAAAGAATAAGGAATAAAGAATAAAGAATGCTTAGCTTTTGGTGCAATTTCGTCTTCTAGTGAGTTGAATTAGCAATTTAATGTTAGTTAGTGGAGTTTGTAGGATTAATTAATGACCTAGTGCTTCGTGTAAGATGCTTTCTTGATTAGCGTGTGGGCACGCTTACCTAGGTCTAGGGCACGAACTATGAGGTAAGGCACGAACTACGAGACGAATGCACGTTTCCCAAGTAAATGCACGTAACCCTAAATGTATGCACGTAATTCAATGCAAGGCACACAAAACGAAACACAACTCTTAAACCTAGGTCAAGGCACGCAAATCTAGGTCAGGGCACACGAAACGAGATATCGCACGCAAATCGAGGTCAGGCCTCACACCTGTAATCTTTGAGAAATCCTTCACGAACCTCCGATAATAGCCGGCTAGACCAAGAAAACTCCGAACCTCCGTAACATTTTCCGACTTCTTCCAAGACATCACCGCTTCTATTTTTGCTGGATCCACTGCTATTCCTTCTTGGGATATGATGTGCCCCAAGAATGCAATCTGCTGCAACCAAAATTCGCATTTGCTAAACTTTGCAAACAATTGATGCTCTCGAAGTTTCTGCAATACCAATCGCAGATGTTGTTCATGCTCAGCCTCAGATTTCGAGTATACCAAAATATTATCAATAAAGATCACCACAAATTGGTCCAAGTAGGGTTGAAACACCCTGTGCATCAAGTCCATAAAAGCTGCAAGGGCGTTAGTTAGCCCAAATGGCATCACCACCTATTCATAATGCCCATATCTCGTCCTGAAAGCCGTTTTAGACACATCCTCCTTTTTGATCCGCAACTGATAGTACTCTTTTCTCAAGTCGAGCTTTGAGTACAGTTTGGCTCCCTGAAGTTGATCAAACAACTCGTCGATCAGTGGAAGTGGGTATTTGTTCTTGACGGTCACTTGGTTCAATCCTCGGTAATCGATGCATAGTCCCAACGTTCCGTCTTTCTTCTTTACAAATAGGACTGGCGCGCCCCACGGAGAAGAGCTTGGTTGAACAAACCCCTTCTTCAACAATCCTTGCAATTGGTCCTTCAGTTCTTGTAGCTCGGCTGGTGCCATACGATAGGGAGCTTTAGATATCGGCTGGGTGCCAGGCAGTAATTCTATGATGAACTCGATCTCCCGATTTGGGGGTAAACCGGACAATTCTTCTGGAAACACATCCGCATAATCTTTAATCACTGGCATCTTCTCCAACTTAGCTTTGTCCGACGGCTTGTTGATGAGGTAAGCTAAGTATCCACTACACCCTTTTCTCAAGGACTTCACTGCTTTCGTAGATGAAATGATAGAACTCACGGTGAAGTCTCTTCGACCCATTACCTCCAATATTGGTTGACCAGGTATCTGGAATATTACAATCTTCGTCCGGCAATCTAGTTGGGCATGATGCTTTACCAACCAGTCTATCCCTAAAATGACTTCATAGTCTCGAAAGGGTAATACAATAAGATTGGCTGAGAATTCCCTATCTTTAATTTGGATTTTAAATGCTTTACAAGCTGAGCGAGTAACAAGTTTAGAACCCATCGGAGTACCAACTTCTACTTCGTAAGGCAAACATACAACTCGTAGTTTCACACGTTGCACACATAAGGGAGTAATAAATGAATGAGTAGCACCTGGATCAATTAGCACCCTAACAGGTTGATTCAGTATCAAGAATGTACCTTCAACAACAGCGGTCTTCTCTAGAAGCTCCTCGCACTCAATAGCATAAGCTCGGGCTTGAACTATAGGAATTGGAGTCTTGCCTCTACCAGCTAGTTTAACTTGATTTTGTCCTCCTTGCCATTTAGGGCAATCCTTGATCTGATACTGATCACTGCCACACCGCACACATCGTCCTGACTTCTTCCAGCATTGGGCCTCGGTGTGACCCTTCTTGTCATAGTAAGAACAGTTGATAGACTGAGTAGCAGGTGAACTACCTGTGGATCCGCGGGTAGAAGAGGCCGATGGTGCTTTAGTCGGGCCACGGTTATTAACTGGTCTATTCTGGCTCTGGCCCTGACTGCGACTCTGAGTCTGGAATTTCCTCTGCTGTCCTGGAGGCTGATATGATTTCTTGTTCGGCTGGCTTGAACTGGCTCTATCAAGTTTTCTCTTCTCAACTCGGGAGGCAGCCACAAGGAGAGCAAAATAGGTAGTAAAGTCATGCTAAGCCAACTGATCATGAATTTCTGGCCTTAACCCATTCGTAAATTTCCATATCTTCGCCTCAGGGGTACTGACCATGTATTGAGCATAACGGGACAGTCGGTCAAAACGAGCCTCGTACTGGGCCACCGTCATGTTACCCTAGTTCAAGTGCATGAATTCCTCAATCCATCTCTGCCTGGAAACTGCAGGTACGTATTTCTCCTTGAATGCCTTAACAAAATTACCCCACAAGTGATGTATATGATCAGTTTCCCAAAGCGCCTCCACAGTGTGCCACCAATGCTCAGCATCCCTGTGCAACAGAAACACAGTGAACTCCACCTTTTCTTCATCAGTATAGTCAAGTGGTCTGAAAATCCTTTCAATCTCAAACAGCCAAGCCTCTGCCTTTTCATCATCAGCTTCCCCGTGGAATTTGGACGGGCGAAAGTCAAGGAACTCCCGCATTCTGCTATTTCTCCCATGGTTACCATCATTCCTGTTGTTGTTGTTGTTTGCTTCACGTGCATCTTGACATTCTATCACTCGCGACACGCGATCCATGGCATTCGCCATCATGTTAAACATAGCCATGTCGGGATTAGTTTGATGAGCATCTCCAGTCTCTTGGGGTTCACCGCTCCTATTAGTATTGCGGGTACTAGGGCCAACCATCTATAGGCACAGATTATTATGCACAATTTATTGGAATACGACAAACAATAATTTAATGTATAAGGTATGAAACATACAATTTTATATAGACACACAATTCTCGAAACAGTCAAGACATGTTAATCACATAAGCACATAGAAACAGAGAAGGCACAATTGATATTGTCACACAATAACACACATAAACAAGTCATCTCAACTACCTTAGGGCTTCTACCCATGGTCCGAGAGTTAAACCCGGCTTAAGCAATCTAAGCTCTGATACCATTTCTCTAAGGTGTCACGCCCCAACCCGACCTATAGAGGTTAGACTAGGGAGTGATCTAGACATTCAAGTCCTTTCACGTACTTAATCGTTCAAGAAGGCTTAACACTTAACGTTTAGCCTAAACTCCACTAATTCTCCGGAAATCCGGCAGCATGACGGCTGTAATTGGGCTCTTTAGTTTGACCTAATTTTCTAAAGGCCTCAAAACTTTCAATCTCAAATTCATTTCCAACTAAGATTACTATTTATCACCAATTGAAACGCCTACTAGTTATCTCGAAGTCTCGTTTGATTAACAACCTAGCATGATAACTCTGTCTCGTTTGTTTGTTAATCCTTGTTACAAAAGTACCTGTTGATCTTAGCCTACCAATGAGTACCTGCTTAAGATTGGATAGATTCATTTACTTAATCCTTTACCTGATACTTCATAAGCCTGTGATAGATACTAACCAGTAGCGATAGCAAAAACGACCATAAGAGTGTCTATCTAGTTATGATCAGTACAACCCAAAATTTGACCCCAAATTACAACGGGGGTCATTTACAATACAACAACAAGCAACATAAGAAATAGTCTTCAAGCAACATATCGTTCACAAAAATGGCCATAGTGAAGTAAGGCACGTAGGGCAAGCAATCATTCCAAGGAGTCATCAATAGGCACGTTGTCCTCGGGTACCTGTTCCTGGTCTTCTTCACCTGAGATGATAAAAGAGGGTGAGTCCTTATGAACTCAGCGAGGGGGAACGAGAAATACGTTTTGAAACTCTTTTTCCAGTTAACTTATGAAAAAACTCTTTTTGAAAACATGTCACGTATTACAAGTAATAAGGTATACAAGTATAAGAATCAAATTGAGCAACAGATACAATTACCAATCATTTCAAGGATACGGTGAGCATTTGCTCTCAATATCGATTTTGATACGATTGTTGCGGCCGACTTCAATAATCCACTTATCGCTCCCATTTGGGTGTACTCCGGATATACCCCGAAAACCTACGACCCAACTCTCCAAGGAAGTCTAGCCCCCAAGCGAGAAAGGGAATTGGACAATGGTAGTCACGGTTGCACCGGCAAGCCCGATGTCGCCCGGTGTACATGAAACGCTACCATGCCAGAATGAAAGGTTGCAACCTTGTATGCAATGCACATTTATGGCATTTAATATATCACATTAGGAGGACAACAAAGTAGGTTGCCTCCGAGCAGTCATAAGATTGCACATTAGCAAGTAAACACACGAGGCATAATATGACAGGTAATTTCACTAGTAAAGCACATGGAGTTATATGAATATTAAACGGGCAGCCATGTAACGCATGTAAATCAAGTCATATAACGCATGTGAATCAAGTCATATAACTTATTTCGAAGTTCACGTAATCAAATAATAAGGTCATACAACATGTAACGACATTTACGTGGGACCGGGTGCAAGAAAGGTCTACTTGTCAACCTGTAATCATCGGAATCACATTTAGGGCTATAAGGGAAACTATGGGCAGCCTACTAATCATATAATTAAACACGATATCCATAGGATCAACACTTAGCGAGTTTTCCTAGTCACTAGGGTTTCAATTCATGCTTACCCGTGCGATTAAGCCCCAAGTTGTCACGTAATTAAACTCAAGCCATGCATCGATTAATTAAAACACCCTCAAGCATTCAAAACAGTCCACACAACATCCAAGTGCCACAATCCCAAGCATTTAATACAACAAGAGAAGTTACCATAATTTTCAAAGCATATCACTAGATGAAAACCTCACTGCCATGGTCTGTTTTCCCACAATCATTTAGACAAACAAACAATCTCCAATTCTAGTGGAAAAAATTTCAAATTAAAGCTTAAGGAGTGAACTAAATCCAGAAACAAACCTCGCATCATTTGGAGTTCGGGTTCAAGAGTTATAGCCAAAACCGTGCGATTACGCAAAACTGTCCAGTTTTGTACACATTTCAATACTTGTCATTTTTTAGGGCCTTAGGTTCAGATTTAGCCTTAGTCTATTTCTGACAAAAATGTCCAGAACTGAAAAATATAGCACTCTACCAAATTTCATGCATTTTAGACATCAATTTCTAAGTCAAAAATGGTTCGTTCTACAAGGACAGTGAACTGCCAAAAACCTGCTCCATTTTCCAGATTTTTCCAGATTTGGACACCTTTCGATGTTTTGCCATTTTGGGGACTTAGAGTCAAAATTGGCCTTGGCCTATTTCTATGGAAAATGCTCAGAACTGGCAAAACTAGTCACCTACCAATTTTCACGCATTTTCAACATCATTTTCCTGGTCAAATTCACTTCGCTCCAACAAGTCAGAAAACTGCTATTTCCACGATTTCACCTATCTTCAAATTCTAGCCAAATATCTTGCCATGCATGTTTACAAAAGCTCATGTACACACATATATCACAAGTACAGAGGTAAAAATAAACATATGAAGGCATGCATGTGGATTTCGAAAGCTTTTAGAAAGGATTAACCCTTACCTTAGTAACTTTATCAACAAAGGATGCTCAAAACTCTTGGAGATGCACAAATGGTCTCTTTTCCTTGTTTGGCCGAGGGATATTGCTTGTTTCCTTAATTCCTAGCTAAGTTACCATGCCCTTAGTATGTGCATGTGGTTAGAACAAAAAAAAGGAAATGAAATAGAAGCTATCAACATACCTAAGCCGAAATGAAGGTTCTATGAGCTTGCATGTATGTCTTTTGCATTCTAGCTTGCTTGGTCAAGTTCCTTAGTGTCTTGTATGTCTTGAAGAACCTTAGGATGATGAGCTTAAGCTATAGAGACTAGAATTGCAGCTAAGGCCGAGAGAGAGAGAGAGAGAGAAAATGAGGGAGTGAGAGAATGGGAGAAAGAAAAATGAAATGCTTGTGAGGTATGAAGTGTTGTGTGTGAGTGTGTCGGCCTAGGGCCTTGAAAATTCTGATTTTTGTGTCTTCAAGAGCATGTTTTTGAATCACCTTAGCATGGGCAATTGAGTGTGTCAAGATTTTGGTGCATTGGGTAGGGTTTTGAGTCATTTTTTTATGCTTTGTGTCATAGGTTGTCTAAGTTTAATTTTGAAATTGCAAAGCATTGTCAAATGCTCCATGTGGTCGGCCAAGCTAGTGGAAAATTCTGAATTTTTGTCTTGGTTGAGCTTATTTTATTGCATGTGCTTGGAATATGCAAAAGAATAAAGAATAAAGAATAAGAATGTTTAGCTTTTGGTGCAATTTCGTCTTCTAGTGAGTTGAATTAGTATTTTAATATTAGTTAGTGGAGTTTGTAGGATTAATTAATGATCTAGTGCTTCGTGTAAGATGCTTTCTTGATTAGCGTGTGGGCACGCTTACCTAGGTCTAAGGCACGCACTACGAGATAAAGCACGAACTACGAGACGAATGCACATTTTTCAAGTAAATGCACGCAACCCTAAATGAATGCACGTAATTCAATGCAAGGCACACTAAACGAAACACGACTCTTAAACCTAGGTCAAGGCACGCAAATCTAGGTTAGGGCACACGAAACGAGGTATCGCACGCAAATCGAGATCGGGCCTCACAACCTTGGGCAAGACAACTTCACTTCACGTAGAGGAATGGCCCGCAAACCGAGGGCGTGGGGCTTGTGACCAGGTATCCGTCGCTCCAGTGCCCATAACTTTTGATCCGTAAGGAGTTAAGCGGCGTACAACATACCGTTGGAAAGCTCTTCGAGAGCTCTACGACGGGGGTAGCAAGCCTGCTCAACTGCGCCTGTTTTCGGAGCCCAAAATCGAATGTTCTCATCAGTTTTGGGACTCTTTTCTTCTTTTTCGCTGTATTTCCGTCCCGGATTGTACTTCGTGAGCCGCGAAAAGGACGACAACCTAATCCATCACATTTCTATTACTGAATCCCATGGCACCTTAGGCAAGACAACTTCACTTCATGTAGAGGCTGGGCCAGCAAACCGAAGGCGTGGGTCTTGTGACCAAGTATCCATCGCTCCGGTGCCCATAACTTTTGATCCGTAAGGAGTTACGCGGCGCACAGCATATCATTGGAAAGCTCTCCAAGAGCTCTACGATGGGGCCAGCAAGCCTGCTCGGCTGCACCTGTTTTCGGAGCCCAAAATCGAACGTTTTCATCAGTTTTGGGATACTTTTCTTCTTTTGCGCTGTTTTTCCGTCCCGGATCGTACGTCGTGAGCCGCGAAAAGGACGACAACCTAATCCATCACATTTCTATTACCGAATCCCATGGCACCTTGGGCAGGACAACTTGACTTCACGTAGAGGCTGGGCCCGCAAATCGAGGGCGTGGGGCTTGTGACCAGGAATTCGGTGCCCGTAACTTTTGATCCGTAAGGAGTTACGCGGCGCACAACATACCATTGGAAAGCTCTCCAAGAGCTCTACGACTTGGGCAGCAAGCCTGCTTGGCTGTGCCTTTTTTCAAAGCCTAAAATCGAACGATTTCATCAGTTTCGGGATACTTTTCTTCTTTTGCGCTTTTTTTCCGTTCCGGATCGTACGTCGTGAGCCGCGAAAAGGACGACCACCTAATCCATCACATTTCTATTACCGAATCCCACAGCACCTTGGGCAAGACAACTTCACTTCACGTAGAGGTTGGGCCCGCAAACCGAGGGCGTGGGACTTGTGACCAGGTATCCGTCGCTCCGGTGCCCATAACTTTTGATCCGTAAAGAGTTACGAGGCGCACAGCATACCGTTGGAAAGCTCTCCGAGAGCTCCACGATGTGGGCAGCAAGACTGCTCGGCTGCGCCTATTTTCGGAGCCCAAAATCAAATGTTTTTATCAGTTTTGGGATACTTTTCTTCTTTTACGATATTTTTCCATCCCGGATCGTACGTCGTGAGCCGCGAAAATGACGACAACCTAATCCATCACATTTCTATTACCGAATCCCACGGCACCATGGGCAAGACAACTTCACATCACGTAGAGAAATGGCCCGCAAACCGAGGGCGTGGGGCTTGTGACCAGGTATCCGTCGCTCCGGTGCCCATAACTTTTGATCCGAAAGGAGTTAAGCGGCGCACAACATACCGTTCGAAAGCTCTCAGAGAGCTCTAGGACGGGGGCAGCAAGCCTGCTCGGCTGCGCCTATTTTTGAAGCCCAAAATCGAACGTTTTCATCAGTTTCGGGACACTTTTCTTCTTTTGCATTATTTTTCCATCCCGGATCGTACGTCGAGAGACGCGAAAAGGACGACAACCTAATCCATCACATTTCTATTTCTAAATTCCACGGCACCTTGGGCAAGACAACTTCACTTCACGTAGAGGCTGGGCCAGGAAACCGAGGGCGTGGGGCTTGTGACCAGGTATCCGTCGCTCCGGTGCCCATAACTTTTGATCCGTAAGGCGTTACGCAGCGCACAGCATACGGTTGGAAAGCTCTACGAGAGCTCTACGACGAGGACAGCAAGCCTGCTCGGCTGTGCCTATTTTCGGAGCCCAAATTCGAATGTTTTCATCAGTTTCGGGATACTTTCCTACTTTTGTGCTATTTTTCGGTCCCGGATCGTACGTCGCGAACCGCGAAAAGGACGACAACCAAATCCATCACATTTCTATTACCGAATCCCACGGCACCTTGGGCAAGACAACTTCACTTTACGTAGAGGCTGGGCCCGCAAACCGAGGGCGCGGGGCTTGTGACCAGGTATCCGTCGCTCCGGTGCCCATAACTTTTGATCCGTAAAGAGTTACGCGGCACACTGTATACCGTTGGAAAGCTCTACGAGAGCTCTACGACGTGGACAGCATGCCTGCTCGGCTACACCTATTTTTGGAGCCCAAAATCGAATGTTTTCATCAGTTTTGGGACACTTTTCCTCTTTTGTGCTATTTTTTCGTCCTGAATCGTACATCATTGGCCTCGAAAAGGACGACAACCTAATCCGTCACATTTCTATTACCAAATCCCACGGTACCTTGGGCAAGACAACTTAACTTCACGTAGAGGCTGGGCCCGTAAACCGAGGGCATGGGGCTTGTTACCAGGAATCCGTCGCTCCGATGCACGTAACTTTTGATCTGTAAGGAGTTAAACAGCGCACATCATACCGTTGGAAAGCTCTCCGAGAGCTCTACGACGTGGGTAGTAAGCCTGCGTTGCAGCGCTTGTTTTTGGAGCCCAAATTCAAACGTTTTCATCAGTTTCGGGATACTTTTCTTCTTTTGCGTTGTTTTTCCGTCCCGGATCGTACGTCGTGAGCCGCGAAAAGGACAACAACCTAATCCGACACATTTCTATTACCGAATCCCACGGCACCTTGGGCAAGACAACTTCACTTAACGTAGAGGCTGGGCCCACAAACCGAGATCGTGGGGCTTGTGACCAGGTATCCGTCGCTCCGGTGCCCATAACTTTTGATTGGTAAGGAGTTACGCGGCGCACAACATACCATTGGAAAGCTCTCCGAGAGCTCTACGACAGGGGCAGCAAGCTTGCTCGGCTACGCCTATTTTTGGAGCCCAAAATCGAATGTTTTCATCAGTTTTGGGACACTTTTCTTCTTTTGTGCTATTTTTTTGTCCCGAATCGTACGTCATTAGCCGCGAAAAGGACGACAACCTAATCCATCACATTTCTATTACCAAATCCCACGGCACCTTGGGCAAGACAACTTCACTTCACATAGAGGCTGGGCCCGCAAACCGAGGGCGTGGGGCTTGTGACCAGGAATCCGTCGCTCCGATGCACGTAACTTTTGATCCGTAAGGAGTTACGCGGCGAATAGCATACCATTGGAAAGCTCTCCAAGTGCTCTACGACGTGGGCAACAAGCCTTCTCGGCTGCGCCTACTTTCAAAGCCTAGAATTGAACGTTTTCATCAGTTTCGGGACACTTTTCTTCTTTTGCATTATTTTTTCGTCCCGGATCGTACGTCGTGAGCCGTGAAAAGGACGACAACCTAATCCATCACATTTCTATTTCCGAATCTCACGACACCTTGGGCAAGACAACTTCACTTCACGTAGAGGCTGGGCCATGAAACCGAGGGCGTGGGGCTTGTGACCAGGTATCCGTCGCTTCGGTGCCCATAACTTTTGATCCGTAAGAAGTTACGCGGAGCACAGCATATGGTTGGAAAGCTCTACGAGAGCTCTACGACTAGGGTAGGAAGCCTGCTCGGCTGCGCTTGTTTTCGGAGCCCAAATTCGAATGTTTTCATCAGTTTCGGGATACTTTCCTTCTTTTGTTATGTTTTTCCCTCCCGCATCGTACGTCGCGAGCCGCGAAAAGGACGACAACCAAATCCATCACATTTCTATTACCGAATCCCACGGCACCTTGGGCAAGACAACTTCACTTTACGCAGAGGCTGGGCCAGCAAACTGAGGGCGTGGGGCTTGTGACCAGGTATCCGTCGCTCCGGTGCCCATAACTTTTGATCCGTAATGAGTTACGCGGCGCACAGTATACCGTTGGAAAGCCCTACGTGAGCTCTACGACGTGGACAGCATGCCTCGTCGGCTGCACCTCTTTTCGGAGTCCAAAATCAAACGTTTTCATCAGTTTTGGGATATTTTTATTTTTTTACGCTTTTTTTTCGTCCCGGAACATGCGTCGTGTGCCGCGAAAAGGGCAACAACCTAATCCATCACATTTCTATTACCGAATCCCACGGCACCTTGGGCAAGACAACTTCACTTCACGTAGAGGCTGGGCCCTCAAACCGAGGGCGTAGGGCTTGTGACCAGGTATCCGTCGCTCCGATGCCCATAACTTTTGATCCGTAAGGAGTTAAACAGCACACAGCATACCGTTGGAAAGCTCTCCGAGAGCTCTACGATGTGTGCAGCAAGCATGCTGGGCTGCGCCTATTTTCGGAGCCCAAAATCGAATGTTTTCATCAATTTTGTGATACTTTTCTTCTTTTGCGCTGTTTTTTCGCCCCGGATCGTACGTCGTGAGCTGCGAAAAGGACGACAACCAAATCCATCACATTTCTATTACCGAATCCCACGGCACCTTAGGAAAGACAACTTCACTTCACGTAGAGGCTGGGCCAGCAAACTGAGGGCGTGGGGCTTGTGACCAGGTATCCGTCGCTCCGGTGCCCATAACTTTTGATCCGTAATGAGTTACGCGGCGCACAGTATACCGTTGGAAAGCTCTACGAGAGCTCTACGACGTGGATAGCATGCCTGCTCGGCTGCGCCTCTTTTCGGAGCCCAAAATCGAACTTTTTCATCAGTTTTGGGATATTTTTATTTTTTTATGCTTTTTTTCCGTCCCGGATCGTACGTCGTGAGCCGCGAAAAGGACAACAACCTAATCCATCACATTTCTATTACCGAATCCCACGGCACCTTGGGTAAGACAACTTCATTTCACGTAGAGGCTTGGCCCGCAAACCGAGGACATGGGGATTGTGACCAGGAATCCGTCGCTCCGGTGCCCGTAACTTTTGATCCGTAAGGAGTTACGCGGCGTACAACATACCGTTGGGAAGCTCTCAGAGAGCTCTACGACGGGGGCAGCAAGCCTGCTCGGCTGGGCCTATTTTTGGAGCCCAAAATCGAACATTTTCATCTGTTTCGGGATACTTTTCTTCTTTTGCGCTGTTTTTCCATCCCGGATCGTACGTCGTGAGCCGCGAAAAGGACGGCAACCTAATCCATCACATTTCTATTACCGAATCCCACAGCACCTTGAGCAAGACAACTTCACTTCACGTAGAGGCTGGGCCCGCAAACCGAGGGCGTGGGGCTTGTGACCAGGTATCCATCGCTCTGGTGCCCATAACTTTTGATCCGTAAGGAGTTACGCGGCGCACAGCATACCGTAAGAAAGCACTCTGAGAGCTCTACGACATGCGCAGCAAGCCTGCTCGGCTGCACCGAAATTCGAATGTTTTCATCAGTTTTGAGATACTTTTCTTCTTTTGCGCTGTTTTTCCATCCCGGATCGTACGTTGTGAGCCGCGAAAGGACGACAACCTAATCCATCACATTTCTATTATCGATTCCCACAGCACCTTGCGCAAGACAACTTCACTTCACGTAGAGGCTGGGCCCGCAAACCGAGGGCGTGGGACTTGTGACCAGGTATCCGTTGCTCTGGTGCCCATAACTTTTGATCCGTAAGGAGTTACGCAGAGCACAGCATACTGTTGGAAAGCTCTCCGAGAGCTCTACGACGGAGGCAGCTAGCCTACCCGGCTGCTCCTATTTTTGGAGCCCAAAATTGAATGTTTTCTTTAGTTACGGGACAGTTTTCTTCTTTTGCGCTGTTTTTCAGTCCCGGATCGTACGTCATAAGCCGCGAAAAGGACGACAACCTAATCCATCACATTTCTATTACCAAATCCCACGGCACCTTGGGCAAGACAACTTCACTTCACGCAGAGGCTGGGCTCGCAAACCGAGGGCGTGGGGCTTGTGACCAGGAATCCGTCGCTCCGGTGTCCGTAACTTTTGATCCGTAAGGAGTTACGCGGCGCACAGCATACCGTTGGAAAGCTCTCCGAGAGATCTACGACGTGGGCAACAAGCCTGCTTGACGTTGCCTATTTTTGGAGCCCAAAATCGAACGTTTTCATCTGTTTCAGGACACTTTTCTTCTTTTGCATTGTTTTTTCGTCCCGGATCGTACGTCGTGAGCCGCGAAAAGGACGACAACCTAATCCATCACATTTCTATTACCGAATCCCATGGCACCTTGGGCAAGACAACTTCACTTCACGTAGAGGCTGGGCCCGCAAACCGAGGGCGTGGGGATTGCGACCAGGTATCCGTCGCTCCGGTGCCCATAACTTTTGATCCGTAAGGAGTTACGCGGTGCACAACATACCGTTGGAAAGCTCTCCGAGAGATCTACGATGGGTGCAGCAAGCTTGCTTAGCTGCGCCTGTTTTCAGAGTCCAAAATCAAACGTTTTCATCAGTTTTGGTACACTTTTCTTCTTTTGCGCTGTTTTTCCGTTCCGGATCGTACGTCGTGAGCCGCGAAAAGGACGACAACCTAATCCATCACATTTCTATCACCGAATCCCACGGCACCTTGGGCAAGACAACTTCACTTCACGTAGAGGCTGGGCCCTCAAACCGAGGGCGTAGGGCTTGTGACCAGGTATCCATCGCTCTGGTGCCTATAACGTTTGATCCGTAAGGAGTTATGCGGCGCACATCATAACTTTGGAAAGCTCTCCGAGAGATCTACGATGGGTACACAAAATCCTGCTTGGCTGCGCCTGTTTTCGGAGCCCAAAATTGAACGTTTTCATCAGTTTCGGGATATTTTTCTTCTTTTGCATTATTTTTCCATCCCGAATCGTACGTCGTGAGCTGCGAAAAGGACGACAACCTAATCCATCTCATTTCTATTATCGAATTCCACAGCACCTTTGTGAGGCTCGACCCCGAATAACGTGTCTTGCCTTGATGTGCGTGCCTTAGACCTAGAATTATATGACCGACCTTAGATTACGTGCCCTATCTTTGTTTTTGTGCATGCCTCATCATACGTGCCTTGATCTAGAATTGTGTGCCCTAATCCTCGACTTATGTGCCCTGACTTCGATTTATGTGCGATACCTCGATTTTTGTGCACTGACCTTGAATGGCATGCCCTGACCTAGGTTTAAGAGTCGTACCTCGATTTACGTGCATTGCATTGAATTACGTGCCTTGCATTAGTTTACGTGCATTCACCTAGGGTTGTATGCATTTGCATTGGAATCCGTGCATTTATCTTGAAGTACGTACCTTACCTCGTAGTTCGTGTCTACCTCGTGATTCGTGCCCCGCATTGATTTTTGTATATGTCTCGTAGTACGTTCCCTAGACCTAGGAAAGCATGCCCGCACGCTAATCAATAAAGAATCCTACACAAAGCACTAGACTATAAAATAATCCTACACAATCCACTAACCAATATTATATTCCTAATTCAAATTCTCTACAAAATCCACTAACAATAAACAATTCTTTCTACACAAACACCTAAACATTCTTTATTCTTTATTCTTATTCCAAAACCAATGCACCTCAAATTCTACACATATTATAATCCCTAATATACTCACATGAATCTGAAAATTCAGAATTTCCCATGCTATACACGGCCCTACCAAGCCATTTGAGCAACTTTGCACAATTAAATAAATTCTAGACATTCCTATGACACACACACAAGACACTAGGCATAAAATAATCCCATACACCCTACCCCAAGCACCCTATCTCGACCAAATCACCCTAAGCATGCCTCACAATTCAAAATTGCACAATTGACAAAGCAAAAATCAGATTTGAAAGGCTCAAGGCCAACACACACACACACAAGCATCATTTCTCTCTCAAACTCTCTCTTTCCTCTCAAACTCTCCCATTCTCTCTCCATTTTCGACCAAGGCAGCCTTTGAGCTCCCAAGACTCCTCACAAGCTCTCAAGGACTCTCTAAGACTCTCCCAAGCTCGGCCATAGCAAGCCATAGCAAGCAAACACGCAAGAAAGTCTCATACAAGCTCATAACTCATCATTTTTGGCCTAGGTAAAGTTTTGATGGTTTTCTTCCATTTCTTTTTGTTCTAAACACATGCACACCTTCTACACAAGCTAACTAAGCTAGGATGTAAGGGAAATCAAGATACCTCTCGGCCAAAGCAAGGAAAAAGGTCTAGTTGTGAGATTCAAAGAGCGTTTGTGCATCTTCATCTATCGATTTGCTAAGGTGAGGGTTAAACTCTTTTAAAAGCTTTCAAAAATCACATGCATGCCTTCATATGACTATATTTACCTCTGTAGTTGTTGTATATGTGTGTACATGAGCTTATTTGACCATGCATGGCTAGATTTTTGGCTAGAACTTGAAGATAGGTAAAAAACGTGTTGCTGGCAGTTTTCTGATCTTGTAGTACGAGGTGCATTTGGCTTAGTAAACCTTGATAAAAATGCATGAAAATTGGTAGGTTACTAGTTTTTCCAATTCTGAGAATTTTTCATAGAAATAGGCCAAGGAAAATTTTGACTCTAGTCCTCCAAAATGGTCAAACATCGTGAGGTGTCTAAATCTGGAAAAATTGGGAAAATGAAATAGGTTTCTGGCAGATTACTGACTTTGTAGAACGAAGCATTTTTGACCTAGTAGATGTTGGTGACAATGCATGAAAATTGATAGGTTGCTAGATTTTGCAGTTCTGGACATTTTTGTCAGAAATAGACCAAAGCCAATTCTGACTCTAAGACCCTCAAAAATAGCAAAAATCGTAATGTGTCTAAAACTGGACAGTTTTGAGTAGTCTCATGGTTTTAGCCATAACTCCTAAATCTAAACTCCAAATGATGCGAGGTTTGTTCCTAGATTTAAATCACTCATTAAGCTTTAATTTGACATTTTGTTCACTGAAATTGGAGATTGTTTGCTTGTCTAATCGAATGTGGGAAAACAGACCATTGCAGTGAGGTTTTGTTTAGTGATATGCTTTGAAACATGTTGTAACTTCTCTTGTGGTATTGAATGCTTGGAATTGTGGCACTTAGATGTTGTGTGGACTGTTGTGGCTGGTTGAGGTTGCTTCATTTGATTGATGTATGGCTTGGGATCACTAATTGATGAATGGTTTGCTTAACCGCATGTGTAAGCACGGAATTAAGGCCCTATTGCTTATGAAAACTTGTTAAGTGATGATCCTATGCCTAAATGCGTTCAATTGTGTGGTTAGTAGGCTGCCTAATAAATGTTAAGTATGCTTGAAATGGTTTAAGTGTTACTTGTGGTGCTTAGCAAACAAAACCAACCCCGAGCACGGCTTTGTAAACCCTAATGGCCCCGTAGACTCCCAAGTCATAGACCACTCTTGTGTTTATTATAAATTGATGTTGAGGAATGTTAATGGGCTGCCCGGAATTGTTTTTATAACTCTAAATATGATTCCCGATGATTACATGTTGATAAGTAAACTCTTCTTGCACCCGGTCTCATGTAAACGTCGTTGCATGCTTGTATAATCTTAATACTTGATACGTGAACCCCGAAATGAGTTATATGACTTGATTTACATGTGTTACATGGCTGCCCGTTTAATGTTCATATAACTCTATGTGTTTTACAAAGTGAAAATTCGTGTTAAGCATGCCTCGTTTGTTTACTTGTCAATGTGTGATCTTATACTTGCTCGGAGGCAACCTACTTTGTTGTCCTCCTAATGTGAATTGTTAAAAGACATTTTATGGCTTATTTGAACATGATTACTTGGCTACCCGTGAAAGTTTAATTGCTTTCAAATTGATATATGAGATGATTACATGTTCTTACAATGCCTTATATGCCAATATGTCAAAATGTTATCATATACTTGCTCGGAGGCAACCTACTTTGTTGACCTCCCAATGTGAAATGTTAAATGGCATACATGTGCATTGCATATAAGGTTGCAACCTTTCATTTTGGCATGGTAGCATTTCACGCACGCCGGGCAACATCGGGCTTGCTGGTGCTACCGTGACTACCATGGTCCAATTCCCTCTCTCGCTTGGGGGCTAGACTTCCTCGGAGAGTTGGGTCGTAGGATTTCGGGGTACATCCGGAGTATACCTATTTGGCATGATAAGTGGATGATTGAAGCCGGCCGCAACAACTGTTATCAGAAATAATCTTGAGAGCAAATGCTCACCGATCGATCTTGAGAGCGAAAGCTCACTGTATCCTTTTCACTATGTGTTTAAGTACTCTCGCTTGGTTCCTAGAGGACCTCGAGAAGGAAAGACGGGTAAATGTGTTCATTTATATTTATGTTATGTTATGTATTTACTCACTCTATATGACATGTTTCCAAATGAGTTTTCATAAGTTCAACCTGAAAAGGATTTCAAAACGTTATCTCTCGTTCCCCCTCGCTGAGTTCATAAGGACTCACCCTCTTTTTTTGTCACAGGTGCAACAGATTTGGAACAGGTACCCGAAGTAAATGTGCTTGTTGATGATTCCTTGGAGTGACTACGTGCTTTTGTTCTTTGCCTGAAAGTGGTTGCTATATGGATGTTGTGTTTGATTGCAAACTGTTCATTTTGTTGATGTAAATGACCCCGTTGTAATTTGGGTCTAATTTTGGCTTGTACTGATTATAACCGGACGAACTCTTTATTGGTTGTTTGCTTTCATTATCTTGATTAGTAGTTATCATAGGTGTTTAAACCACTAGGTGAAGAAGCATATAATGAAACTCTATCTAATCTCACTTAGGTGCTTATGCGTAAGCTAAGGGATAATAAGTACTTGCAAGACAGGAATTGGCAAATAAACGGGACATAGTTATCATGCTAGGCTAGTCAATCAAACGAGACTATCGAGATAAATTTGTAGGCATATCTATTGATAACAAAATAGGAAATTTTAGTTGGAATTGAATCAATGATTAAAGGTTTTGAGGTGTTTTAGAAAATTAGGTCAAACCAAAGGTCCTAAATATAGCCGTCATGCTGCCGGTTTTCCGGAAAAACTTTTGGAGTTCTAGGCCAACGTTAAGCATTAAATCATAACAAAAGGCTAAGTGTGTGAAATAACGATAATGATTTAGGTCACACCCTAGTCTAGCCTCCATAGGTCGGGTTGGGGCGTGACAACCTTGGGCAAGACAACTTCACTTCACGTAGAGGCTGGGCCCGCAAACCGAGGGCGTGGGGATTGTGACCAGGAATCCGTCGCTCCGGTGCCCGTAACTTTTGATCGTAAGGAGTTACGCGGCACACAGCATACCATTGGAAAGCTCTCCGAGAGCTCTACGACGTGGGCAGCAAGCCTGCTCGGCTGTGCCTCTTTTCGGAGCCCAAAATCGAACGTTTTCATCAGTTTTGGGACACTTTTCTTCTTTTGCGCTGTTTTTCCGTCCCGGATCGTATGTCGTGAGCCGCGAAAAGGGAGACAACCTAATCCATCACATTTCTATTACCGAATACCACGGCACCATGGGCAAGACAACTTCACTTCACGTAGAGGTTGCACCCGCAAACCGAGGGCGTGGGGCTTGTGACCAGGTATCCATCACTCCGGTGCCCATAACTTTTGATCCGTAAGGAGTTACGCGGCGCACAGTATACCGTTGGAAAGCTCCACGAGAGCTCTACGACGTGGGCAGCAAGCCTACTCGGCTGCGCCTCTTTTCAGTGCCCAAAATCAAACGTTTTCATCAGTTTTGAGATACTTTTCTTCTTTTGCGCTGTTTTTCCTACCCGGATCGTACGTCGTGATCCGCGAAAAGGACGACAACGTAATCCATTACATTTTTATTACCAAATCCCACAGCACCTAGGGTAAGACAACTTCACTTCACGTAGAGGTTAGGCCCCCAAAACCGAGGCCATCGGGCTCGTAACCAGGTATCCGTCGCTCCGGTGCCCATAACTTTTGATCTGCAAGGAGTTATGCGGCAGACAACATACTGTTGGAAAGCTCTCCCAGAGCTCTATGACGTGGGCAACATGCATGCTCAGCTGCGCCGATTTTCGGAGCCCAAAATCGAACATTTTCATCAGTTTCGGGACACTTTTCTTCTTTTGCATTATTTTTCCGTCCCGGATCGTACGTCGTGAGCTGCGAAAAGGACAACAACCTAATCCATCACATTTCTATTACCGAATCCCACGGCACCTTGGGCAAGACAACTTCGTTTCACGTAGAGTCTGGGCCAGCAAACCAAGGGTGTGGGGCTTGTGACCAGGTATCCGTCGCTCCGGTGCCCATAACTTTTGATCAGTAACGAGTTACGCGACACACAACATACCGTTGGAAAGCTCCACGACAGGGGCAGCAAGCTTGCTTGGCTGCGCCTATTTTCGGAGACCAAAATCGAACGTTTTCATCAGTTTCGGGACACTTTTCTTCTTTTGAGCTGTTTTTCCATCCCGGATCGTACGTCGTGAGCCGCAAAAAGGACGATAACCTAATCCATCACATTTCTATTACCGAATCCCACATCACCTTGGGCAAGACAACTTCACTTCATGTAGAGGCTGGGCCCGCAAACCGAGGGCGTGGGGCTTGTGACCAGGTATCCGTCGTTTCGGTGCCCGTAACTTTTGATCCGCAAGGAGTTACGCAGAGCACAGCATAATGTTGGAAAGCTCTCCGAGAGATCTACGACAAGGGCAGCTAGCCTGCTCGGCTGCTTCTATTTTTGGAGCCCAAAATAGAATGTTTTCATCAGTTTCAGGACTCTTTTCTTCTGTTGCGCTGTTTTTCCGTCCCGGATCGTACGTCATGAGCCGCGAAAAGGACGACAACCTAATCCATCACATTTCTATTACCAAATCCCACGGCACCTTGGGCAAGACAACTTCACATCTCGTTGAGGCTGGGCCCGCAAACCGAGGGCGTGGGGCTTGTGACCAGGAATCCGTCGCTCCTATGCCCGTAACTTTTGATCTGTAAAGAGTTACGCGGCGCACAGCATACCGTTGGAAAGCTCTCCGAGAGCTCTACGACGTGGGTAACAAGCCTACTAGGCTGCGCCTATTTTCGGAGCCCAAAATCAAACGTTTTCATCAGTTTCGGGATACTTTTCTTCTTTTGCATTGTTTTTCAGTCCCGGATCGTGCGTCGTGAGCCGCGAAAAGGACGACAACCTAATCCATCACATTTCTATTTCCGAATCCCACGGTACCTTGGGCAAGACAACTTCACTTCACGTAGAGGCTGGGCCCGCAAACTGAGGGCGTGGGGCTTGTGACTAGGTATCCATTGCTCTGGTGCCCATAACTTTTGATCCGTTGGGAGTTACGCGGCGCACAACATAACTTTGGAAAGCTCTCCGAAAGATCTACGACGAGTGCATCAAGCCTGCTCGTCTACGCCTATTTTCGGAGCCCAAAATTGAACGTTTTCATCAGTTTCAGGACACTTTTCTTGTTTTGCATTATTTTTCTGTCCCGGATCGTATGTCGTGAGCAGCGAAAAGGACGACAACCTAATCCATCACATTTCTATTACCGAATCCCACTGCACATTGGGCAAGACAACTTAACTTCACGTAGAGGCTGGGTCTGCAAACCGAGGGCGTGGGGCTGTGACCAGGTATCCGTCCCTACGGTGCCCATAACTTTTGATCCGTAAGGAGTTACGCGGAGCACAACATACTGTTGGAAATCTCTCGGAGAGCTCTACGACCGGGGTTACTAGCCTGATTGGATGCGCCTATTTTCGGAGCTCAAAATCTAATGTTTTCGTTAGTTTCTTGATATTTTTCTTCTTTTGCGCTATTTTTCTGTCCCGGATCGTACGTCGTGAGCTGCGAAAAGGACGACAACCTAATCTATCACATTTCTATTACCGAATCCCACAGCACCTTGGGCAAGACAACTTCACTCCACGTAGAGGCTGGGCCCGCAAAACGTGGGCGTAGGGCTTGTGTCTAGGAATCCGTTGCTCCGATGCTCGTAACTTTTGATCCGTAAGGAGTTACGCGGTGTACAGCATACCGAAGGAAAGCTCTCCGAGATCTCTACGACTTGGGCAACAAGCATGCTTGGCTGTGCCTGTTTTGGGAGCCCAAAATCGAATATTTTCATTAGTTTCGGGACACTTTTCTTCTTTTGCATTGTTTTTCCATCCCGGATCGTACGTCGTGAGCTGCGAAAAGGACGACAACCTAATCCATCACATTTCTATTACCGAATCCCACTGCACATTGGGCAAGACAACTTAACTTCACGTAGAGGCTGGGTCTGCAAACCGAGGGCGTGGGGCTGTGACCAGGTATCCGTCCCTACGGTGCCCATAACTTTTGATCCGTAAGGAGTTACGCGGAGCACAACATACTGTTGGAAAGCTCTCCGAGAGCTCTACGACGCGGGTAGCTAGCCTGATTGGATGCGCCTATTTTCGGAGCTCAAAATTGAATGTTTTCGTCAGTTTCTTGATATTTTTCTTCTTTTGTGCTATTTTTCCGTCCCGGATCGTACGTCGTGAGCCGCTAAAAGGACGACAACCTAATCTATCACATTTCTATTACCGAATCCCACGGCACCTTGGGCAAGACAACTTCACTCCACGTAGAGGCTGGGCCCGCAAACCGTGGGCATAGGGCTTGTGTCCAGGAATCCGTCGCTCCGGTGCCCGTAACTTTTGATCCGTAAGGAGTTACGCGGCGTACAGCATAACGTAGGAAAGCTCTCCGAGATCTCTACGACTTGGGCAACAAGCATGCTCGGCTGCGCCTGTTTTGGGAGCCCAAAATCGAATGTTTTCATTAGTTTCGGGACACTTTTCTTCCTTTACATTGTTTTTCCATCCCGGATCGTACGTCGTGAGCCGCGAAAAGGACGACAACCTAATCCATCACATTTCTATTACCGAATCCCACGACACCTTGGGGAAGACAACGTCACTTCACGCAGAGGCTGGGCCAGCAAACCGAGGGCGTGGGGCTAGTGACCAGGTATCCGTCGCTCCGGTGCCCATAACTTTTGATCCGTAAGGAGTTACGCGGCGCACAACATACCGTTGGAAAGCTCTAGGAGAGCTCTACGACGTGGGCAGCAAGTGTGCTTGGCTACGCCTCTTTTCGGAGCACGAAATCGATCGTTTTCATCAGTTTTGGGACTCGTTTCTTCTTTTGCGCTATTGTTTCATCCCGGATCGTACGTCTTGAGCCGCAAAAAGGACGACAACCTAATCCATCACATTTCTATTACCGAATCCCACAACACCTTGGACAAGACAACTTCACTTCACGTAGAGGCTGGGCCCGCAAACTGAGAGTGTGGGACTTGTGACCAGGAATCCGTCGTTCCGGTGCCCGTAACTTTTTATCCGTAAGGAGTTACGCAGAGCACAGCATACTGTTGGAAAGCTCTCCGAGAGCTCTACGATGGGGGCAGCTAGCCTGTTATGCTGCTCCTATTTTCGGAGTCCAAAATAGAACGTTTTCATCAGTTTCGGGATACTTTTCTTCTTTTGCACTGTTTTTCCATCCCGGATCATACGTCATGAACCGCGAAAAGGACGATAACCTAATCCATCACATTTCTATAACCGAATCCCATGGCACCTTGGGCAAGGCAACTTCACTTCATGTAGAGGCTGGGCCCGCAAGCCAAGGGTGTGGGGCTTGTGACCAGCAATCCGTCGCTCCGGTACCCGTAACTTTTGATCTGCAAGAAGTTACGCGGCGTACAGCATACCGTTGGAAAGCTCTCCGAGAGCTCTACAATATGAGCAACAATCCTGCTTGGCTGCGCCTATTTTCGGAGCCCAAAATCGAACGTTTTCATCAGTTTCAGGATACTTTTCTTCTTTTGCATTGTTTTTCTGTCCCGAATCGTACGTCGTGAGCCGCGAAAAGGACGACAACCTAATCCATCACATTTCTATTACCGAATCCCATTGCACATTGGGCAAGACAACTTCACTTCACGTAGAGCCTGGGCCTGCAAACCGAGGGCATGGGGCTTGTGACCAGGTATCCGTCGCTCCGGTGCCCATAACTTTTGATCCGTAAGGAGTTACGTGGCGCACAGCTTTCCGTTGGAAAACTCTCTGAGAGCTTTACGATGTGGGCATCAAGCGTACTCGGCTGTGCCTATTTTTGAAGCCCAAAATCGAACGTTTTCATCAGTTTTGTGATACTTTTCTTCGTTTGCGCTGTTTTTCCGTCCCGAATCATCGTCGTGAGCCGCGAAAAGGGAGACAACCTAATCCATCACATTTCTATTTCCGAATCCCATGGTACCTTGGGCAAGACAACTTCATTTCATGTAGAGGCTGGGCCCGCAAACCGAGGGCGTAGGGAATGTGACCAGGAATCCGTCGCTCCGGTGCCCGTAACTTTTGATCCGTATGGACTTACGCGGTGCACAACTTACTGTTGGAAAGCTCTCCGAGAGCTCTACGACGTGGGCAGCAAGCCTGCTCGGTTGCACCTCTTTTCGGAGCCTAAAATCAAACGTTTTCAATAGTTTTGGGACACTTTTCTTCTTTTGCGCTATTTTTCCATCCCGGATCGTACGTCGTGAGTCACGAAAAAGACGACAACCTAATCCATCACATTTCTATTTCTGAATCCCACGGTACCTTGGGCAAGACAACTTCATTTCACGTAGAGGTTGGGCCAACAAACCGAGGGCGTGGGGATTGTGACCTGGAATCCGTCGCTCCGGTGCCCGTAACTTTTTATCCGTAAGGAGTTACGCAGAGCACAACATACTGTTGGAAAGCTCTGCTAGAGCTCTACGATGGGGGCAGCCTGCTTGGCTGCTCCTATTTTTAGAACCCAAAATCGAACATTTTTATCAGTTTCGGGATTCTTTTCTTCTTTTGCGTTGTTTTTCAGTCCCGGATCGTACGTCATGAGCCGCGAAAAGGACAACAGCCTAATCCATCACATTTCTATTACCGAATCCCACGGTACCTTGGGCAAGACAACTTCACTTCACGTAGAGGTTGGGCCCGCAAACTGAGGGCGTGGGGCTTGTGACCAGGAATCCGTCGCTTCGGTACCCCTAACTTTTGATCTGTAAGGAGTTACGAGGCACACAGCATACCGTTGGAAAGCACTCCGAGAGCTCTACGACTTGGGCAACAAGCCTGCTCGGCTACGCCTATTTTCGGAGCCCAAAATCAAACGTTTTCATCAGTTTCGGGACACTTTTCTTATTTTGCATTATTTTTTCGTCCCGGATCGTACGTCGTGAGCAGCGAAAAGGACGACGACCTAATCCATCAAATTTCTATAACCGAATCCCACGGCATCTTGGGCAAGACAACTTCACTTCACGTACAGGCTGGGCACGCAAACCGAGGGCGTGGGGCTTGTGACCAGGAATCCGTCGATCCGGTGCCCGTAACTTTTGATCCGTAAGGAGTTACGCGGTGCACAGCATATCGTTGTAAAGCTCTCCGAGAGCTATACGATGTGGGCTGCAAGGCTGCATAGCTGCACCTCTTTTCAGAGCCCAAAATCGAACATTTTCATCAGTTTCGCGACACTTTTCTTCTTTTGCGTTGTTTTACCGTCCCGGATCGTGCGTCGTGAGCCGCGAAAAGGTTGACAACCTAATCCGTCACATTTCTATTACCTAATCCCACGGCACCTTGGGCAAGACAACTTCACTTCACGTAGAGGCTGGGCCAGCAAACCGAGGGCGTGGGGCTTGTGACCCTGATATCCGTCCCTCCGGTGCCCATAACTTTTGATCCGTAAGGAGTTACGCGGCGCACAGCAAACCGTTGGAAGCTCTCCAAGAGCTCTACGACGTGGGTAGCAATCCTGCTCGGCTGCGCCGGTTTTCAGAGCCCAAAATCGAACGTTTTCATCAATTTTGGGACACTTTTCTTCTTTTGTACTATTTTTTCGTCCCGAATCGTACGTCGTGAGCCACGAAAAGGATGACAACCTAATCAATCACATTTCTATTACCGAATCACGCAGCACCTTGGGCAAGACAACTTCACTTCACGTAGAGGCTTGGCCCGCAAATCTAGGGCGTGGGGCTTGTGACTAGGTATCCGTCGTTCCAGAGCCCATCACTTTTGATCCGTAAGGAGTTACGCGGAGCACAGCATACTGTTGGAAAGCTCTCCGAGAGCTCTACGAGAGGGGCAGCTAGCTTACTTGGCTGCGCCTATTTTCAGATCCCAAAATCGAACGTTTTTATCAGTTTCGTCCTGGATCGTACGTCGTGAGCTGCGAAAAGGACAAAACCTAATCCATCACATTTCTATTACCGAATCCCATGGGACCTTGGGCAAGACAACTTCACTTCACGTAGAGGCTGGTCCCGCAAACCGAAGGCGTGGGGCTTGTGACCAGGAATCCGTCGCTCCGGTGCCCGTAACTTTTGATCCGTAAGAAGTTACGGGGCGCACAGCATACCGTTGGAAAGCTCTTCGAGAGCTCTACAACGTGGACAACAAGACTACTCCGCTGCGCCTGTTTTTGGAGCCCAAAGTCAAACGTTTTCATCTGTTTCAGGACATTTTTCTTCTTTTGCATTGTTTTTCCGTCCCGGATCGTACGTTGTGAGTCGCGAAAAAGATGACAACCTAATCCATCACATTTCTATTACCGAATCCCACTGCACATTGGGCAAGACAACTTCACTTCACGTAGAGTATGGGCCAGCAAACTGAGGGCGTGGGGCTTGTGACCAGGTATCCGTCGCTCCGGTGCCCATAACTTTTAATCCGTAAGGAGTTACGCGGCGCACAGCATACCGTTGGAAAGCTCTCCGTGAGCTCTACGATGTGGGCAGCAAGCCTGCTTGGCTGTTCCTCTTTCGGAGACTAAAATTGAACGTTTTCACCAGTTTTGAGACTCTTCTTTTCTTTTGCTCTATTTTTCCGTCCCTGATCGTACGTTGTGAGCCACGAAATGAACGACAACCTAATTCATCACATTTCTATTACCGAATCCCACGGCACCTTGGGCAGGACAACTTCACTTCACCTAGAGGTTGGGCCCGCAAACCGAGGGCGTAGGGCTTGTGACCAGGTATCCGTCGCTTGGTGCCCATAACTTTTGATCCGTATGGAGTTACGCGGCGTACAGCATACCGTTGGAAAGCTCTCCGAGAGCTCTACGACATGGGCAGCAAGCATGTTTGGCTGCGCCTGTTTCATGAGCCCAAAATCTAACATTTTCATTAGTTTCGGGATACTTTTCTTCTTTTGCGCTGTTTTTCTGTCCCGAATCGTACGTCGTGAGCCGCGAAAAGGACAATAACCTAATCCATCAAATTTCTATTACCGAATCCCACAGCAACTTGGGCAAGACAACTTCACTTCACGTAGAGGCTGGGCACGCAAACCGAGGGCATGGGGCTAGAGACCTGGTATCCGTCGCTCCGGTGCCCATAACTTTTGATCCGTAAAGAGTTACGCGGCGCACAACATACCGTTGGAAAGCTCTCCGAGAGCTCTACGACGAGGGCAACAAGCCTGCTTGGCTGCGACAATTTTTGAAGCCCAAAATTAAATTTTTTCATCAATTTTGGGACACTTTTCTTCTTCTGCGCTGTTTTTCTATCCCGTATCGTACGTCGTGAGCCGCGAAAAGGACGACAACCTAATCTATCACATTTCTATTACCGAATCCCATGGCACCTTGGGCAAGACAACTTCACTTCACGTAGAGGCTGGGCCAGCAAACCGAGTGCGAGGGGCTTGTGACCAGGTATCTGTCGCTCCGGTGCCTATAACTTTTGATCCGTAAAGAGTTACGCGGCGCACAGCATACTGTTGGAAAGCTCTACGAGAGCTCTACGACGTGGGCAATAATCTTGCTCGACTACACCTCTTTTCGGAGCCCAAAATCTAATGTTTTCTTTAGTTTCGGGATACTTTTCTTCTTTTGTGCTGTTTTTCCGTCCCGGATCGTACGTCGTGAGCTGCGAAAAGGACGACAACCTAATCCATCACATTTCTATTACCGAATCCCACGGCACCTTGGGCAAGACAACTTCACTTCAAGTAGAGGCTGGGCCCGCATACCGATGGCGTGGGGCTTGTGACCAGGTATCCGTCGCTCCGGTGCCCATAACTTTTGATCCGTAAGGAGTTACGCGGAGCACAACATACTGTTGGAAAGCTCTCCGAGAGCTCTACGACGGGGGTAGCTAGCCTGCTTGGCTGTGCCTGTTGTTGGAGCCCAAAATTGAACATTTTCATCAGTTTCTTGATATTTTTCTTCTTTTGCGCTATTTTTTCATCCCGGATCGTACGTCGTGAGCCGCGAAAAGGACGACAACCTAATCTATCACATTTCTATTACCGAATCCCACGGCACCTTGGGCAAGACAACTTCACTTCACGTAGAGGCTGGGCCCGCAAACCGTCGGCGTAGGGCTTGTGAACAGGAATCCGTCGCTCCGGTGCCCGTAACTTTTGATCCGTAAGGAGTTACGTGGCGCACAGCATACCGTTGGAAAGCTCTCTGAGATCTCTACGACGTGGGCAACAAGAATGCTCTACTGCACCTGTTTTCGGAGCCCAAAATCGAATATTTTCATCAGTTTCAGGACACTTTTCTTCTTTTGCATCGTTTTTCCGTCCCGGATCGTACGTCGTGAGCCGCGAAAAGGACGACAACCTAATCCATCACATTTCTATTACCGAATCCCACTGCACATTGGGAAAGACAACTTCACTTCACGTAGAGCCTGGGCCTACAAACCGAGGGCATGGGACTTGTGACCATGTCACGCCCCAACCCGACCTATGAAGGTTAGACTAGGGTGTGATCTAAACATTCAAGTCATATCACGTACTTAATCGTTCAAGAGGGTTTAACACTTAACGTTTTAGCCTAAACTCCACAAATTCTCTGGAAAACCGATAGTATAATGGCTATAGTTAGGACCTTTTAGTTTGACCTAATTTTTAAACACCTCAATTATTCCAATCATTAATCCAATTCCATTAAGGACTCCTATTTTGTCTCATCAACCGATATGCCTAGTAGTCTATCTTGAAGGTCTCGTTTGGTTAATAAGCCTAACATGATAACTATGTCCCGTTTATTTATCAATTTCCTATCATGCAAGTACCTATTATTCTTTAGTTTACAAATAAGCACCTAAGTGGAATTAGATAGAATTGACTTAGTTGATTTTTCACCTAGTGGTTTAATTGCCTATGATAGCTACTATTCAAGATAATGAAAGCAAATAACCAAATAAGAAGTTCGTCCGGTTATAGATAGTACAATCCCAAAATTAGACCCAAATTACAACGGGGTCATTTACATCAATAAAATGAATAGTTTGCAATCAAACACAACATCCATATAGCAACCACTTTCAGGCAAAGCACAAAAGCACATAGTCACTCTAAGGAATCGTCAACAAGCACGTTTACTTCGGGTATCTATTCCAAATCTGCTGTACCTATGACAAAAAAGAGGGTGAGTCCTTATGAACTCAACAAGGGGGAATGAGAGATAACGTTTTGAAATCCTTTTTCCAGTTAAACTCATGAAAAACCCTTTTTGAAGGCATGCCATTATATCACAAGTAAGTACATAACATAATATAAAGGTAAAGGAACACAATTACCCGTCTTTCTTTCCCGAGGTCCTCTAGGAACCAAGCGAGAGTACTTATACACATAGTGAAAAGGATACGGTTTGATACGTATAGGACTCTAGAGGTAGCTCATACGGGCTCAAGAGGTAGCTCCCACCACATTTAGGTGTAGCACTTTCCCCCGCATAGCACTTACTTCCTACCGTTCAAGTTCATTTTCAGTAACAGTTGTTGCGGCCGGATTCAATCATCCACTTTTCACGCCAAATGGGTGTACTTCGAATGTACCCCAAAATCCTACGACCCAACTCTCCGAGGAAGTCTAGCCCCCAAGCGAGAGAGGGAATTGGACAATGATAGTCACGGTTGCACCGGCAAGCCCGATGCCGCCCGGTGTACGTGAACGCTACCACGCCAGAATGAAAGGTTGCAACCTTATATACAATGCACATTTATGACATTTAATATATCACATTAGGAGGACAACAAAGTAGGTTGCCTCTGGACAGTCATAAGATTGCACATTGACAAGTAAACAAGCGAGACACGATAAGACAGTAATTTCACTTGAAAGGCATATAGAGTTATATGAACATTAACCAGGCAGCCATGTAACGCACGTAAATCGAGTCATATAACTCATTTCAACATTCACATAATCAAATAATAAGATTATTTAACATGCAACGACAATCCACGTGGGTTTGGGTGCAAGAAAGGCCTATTTGTCAACATGCAATGATCAAAATCACATTTAGGGCTATAAAGGCAACTACGGGCAGCCTACTAAACATATAATTACGCAAAATATTCAAAGGATCGACACTTAGCAAGTTTACCTAGTCACTAGGGTTTCCATTTCGTGCTTACCCGTGGGATTAAGCCCCAAGTCAACTCAAAATCAATCTCAAGCCATGCATTAGTTAATTCAAACATCCCCAAGTATTCAAAACAGTCCACACAACATCCCAATGCCACAATCCCAAGCATTTAATACCACAAGAGAAGTTACAACAAATTTTCTAAGCATATAACTAAGTGAAACCCTCACTGCAATAGGCTATTTTCTCACAATCATTAAGACAAGCAAAAAATCTCCAATTCTAGTGAATAAGATGTCAAATTAAAGCTTAAGAAGAAAAATAAATTCAGAAACAAACCTTGCATCCTTTGGAGTTCGGGATCAATAGTTATAGGCAAAACAGTGGGATTGCACAAAACTGTCCAGATTTGCACACATTTCAATATTTGTCGTTCTTGAGGTCCTTAGGGTCAGATTTAGCCTTAGTCCATTTCTGACAAAATTTTCCAGAACTGAAAAATCTAGCAGCACACCTAATTTCATGAATTTTGGATATCATTTACTAAGTCAAAACGGGTTCGTTCCACATAGTCAGTGAATCTGCCAAAACCTGCTTCATTTTTCCAAACTTCCAGATTTGGACACATTTTAATTATTTGACATTTTGAGGATCTTAGAGTCAAAATTAGCTTTGGCATATTTCTTCGAAAAATGTTCAAAACTGGAAGAACTAGTTACCTACCAATTTTCTTGCATTTTCAACATCATTTTCCTAGCCAAACTCACCTCACAACAACAAGACAGAGAGCTGTCACAAACCCGATTTCATCTATCATCACCTTCAAGCCAAAATCTTGCCATGCATGGTTGTAAAAGCTTATAAACACACATATATCTGAAGTACAGAAGCAAAGACAAACATTTAAGAGCATGCATGTGGATTTTTGAAAGATTTTCAAGAAGTTTTAGCCCTCACCTTAGCAAAACAACAAGAAGATGCACAAGACTTGGATGAAGCACAAAGTTGATCTTCTTCCTTGCTTAGCCGAGACACCAACTCGATTTTCTCTATTTTTCCTAGCTTAGTGACCAAGTTCTTAGTAGGTGCATGTGGTTAGAACAAAAGGAAATGAAATGGAAGCTATCAACATACCAAAGGGTCGAATGAGTGTTCTATGAGCTTGCATGCATGTCTCTTTGCTTCTAGCTTGCTTGGGCTGCCATGGCCGAGCTTGGGAGGGTCTTAGAGTGTCCTTGAGAGTTGTTAGGAGTCTTGGGAGCTCAAAGGTCAGCCTTGGTCGAAAATGGAGAGAAAAGGAGAGAGAGAATGAGAGAATGAGAGCTTGAGAGGGAGAAATGATGTGCTTGAGCATATGGTCGGCCTTGAGCTTCTACAAGTCTGAATTTTTGTCATCTTTGAGCATTTTTGAAATGTTTTAGCATGCCTTGGGTGTGTTGGTCGAGAAAGGGTGCTTGGGGTAGGGTGTATGGGTTTATTTTATGCCTAGTGTCTTGTGTGTGTGTCATAGTTTGTCTAGGACTAATTTTAAATTGCAAAGCTTGTCACATTCCTACACATGGTCGGCCAAGTGAGCTCAAATTCTGAATTTTGTCATGTGTTAAAGCCTTATTTTATTGTAGGTTGATATATTTTAATTGCCTAGTAGTTAGAATGTAAGAGAATGTTGGGAATCTAGGGAACCTAGGTAGAATAAATTATATGAAAGTTGAGATAGTTTATTATTATTTTAGTGTTAGTGGATTTTGTAGAGATTTGAATTAGGATTATAATAATAGTTAGTGGTGTTTGTAGGATTATTTTATAGTCTAGTGCTTTGTGTAGGATTCTTTATTAATTAGCGTGCGGGCACGCTTTCCTAGGTCTAGGGCACGCACTACGAGACACGCACAGAAATCGATACGAGGCACGAATCACGAGGTAGACACGTACTTCATGACTAAGGCACGTACTTCAAGACTAATGCACGCAATCCTAAATGAATGCACGTAAACCGATGCAAGGCACATAATTCAATGCAATGCACGTAAATCGAGGTACGACTCTTAAACCTAGATTAAGACACGTAATTCAAGGTCAGGGCACACGAAACAAGATAATGCACGCAATTCGAAGTCAGGGCTCGCAAGTCGGGGATTAGGGCACATAATTCTAGGTCAAGGCATGAATGACAAAGCATGCACGAGAACCAAGATAGGACACGTAAATCGGGGTAACACACGTTATTCGGGGTCGGGCCTCACAGACCAGGTATCCGTCGCTCCGGTGCCCATAACTTTTGATCCGTAAGGAGTTGATCAGCGCACAGCTTACCTTTGGAAAGCTCTCCGAGAGCTCTACGATGTGGGCAGCAAGCCTCCTCGGCTGCGCCTGTTTTCGGATGCCAAAATCGAACGTTTTCATAAGTTTTGTGATACTTTTCTTCTTTCGCGCTGTTTTTCCGTCCCGGATCGTACGTCGTGAGCCGCGAAAAGGATGACAACCTAATCCATCACATTTCTATTTCCGAATCCCACGGTACGTTGAGCAAGACAACTTCATTTCTTGTTGAGGCTGGGCCCGCAAACCGAGGACGTGGGGATTGTGACAAGGAATCCGTCGCTCCGGTGCCCGTAACTTTTGATCCGTAAGGAGTTACGCGGTGCACAGCTTACTGTTGAAAAGCTCTCCGAGAGCTCTACGACGTGGGCAGCAATCCTGCTCGGCTGCGCCTCTTTTCGGAGCCCAAAATAGAACGTTTTCATCAGTTTTGGGACACTTTTCTTCTTTTGCGCTATTTTTCATCCCAGATCGTACGTCGTGAGCCACGAAAAGGACGACAACCTAATCCATCACATTTCTATTTCCGAATCCCACGGCACCTTGGGCAAGACAACTTCATTTCACGTAGAGGCTGGGCCCGCAAACCGAGGGTGTGGGGATTATGACCAGGAATCCGTCGCTCCGGTGCCCGTAACTTTTTATCTGTAAGGAGTTACGCAGAGCACATCATACTGTTGGAAAGCTCTCCTAGAGCTCTACGATGGGGGCAGCTAGCCTGCTTGGCTGCTCCTATTTTCGGAGCCCAAAATCGAACGTTTTCATCTGTTTCGGGATACTTTTCTTCTTTTGCGCTGTTTTTCAGTCCCGGATCGTACGTCATGAGCCACGAAAAGGACGACAACCTAATCCATCACATTTCTATTACCGAATCCCATGGCACCTTGGGCAAGACAACTTCACTTCACGTAGAGGCTGGGGCCGCAAACTGAGGGCGTGAGGCTTGTAACCAGGAATCCGTCGCTCCGGTACACGTAACTTTTGATCCGTAAGGAGTTACGCGGCGCACAGCATACCATTGGAAAGCACTTCGAGAGCTCTACGACTTGGGCAACAAGCCTGCTTTGCTGCGCCTATTTTCGGAGCCCAAAATCAAACGTTTTCATCAATTTTGGGATACTTTTCTTATTTTGCATTATTTTTCCGTCCCAGATCGTACGTCGTGAGCCGCGAAAAGGACGACAACCTAATCCATCAAATTTCTATTACCGAATCCCACGGCACCTTGGGCAAGACAACTTCAAGTCACGTAGAGGCTAGGCACGCCAACCGAGGGCGTGGGGCTTGTGACCAGGTGTCCGTCGCTCCGGTGCCCATAACTTTTGATCCGTAAGTAGTTACGCGGCGCACACCGTACCATTGGAAAGTTCTCCGAGAGCTCTACGATGGGTGCAGCAAGCTTGTTCGGCTGTGCCTATTTTTGGAGTCTAAAATTGAACGTTTTCATCAGTTTCGGGACACTTTTCTTCTTTTCCGTTATTTTTTCGTCCCAGATCGTACGTCGTGAGCCGCGAAAAGACGACAACTTAATCCATCACATTTCTATTACCGAATCCCACGGCACATTGGGCAAGACAACTGCACTTCACGTAGAGGCTGGGCCCGTAAACCGAGGGCGTGGGGCTTGTGACCTGGAATCCGTCGATCTGGTGCCCATAACTTTTGATCCGTAAGGAGTTACGCGGCGCACAATATACTGTTGGAAAGCTCTCCGAGTGCTCTACGACGAGGTCGTTAGCCTACTCGGCTGCGCCTATTTTCAAAGCCCAAAATCAAATGTTTTCATTAGTTTCAGGACACTTTTCTTCTTTTGCGCTGTTTTTCCATCCCGGATCGTACGTCGTGAGCCGCGAAAAGGACGATAACTTAATCCATCACATTTCTATTACCGAATCCCATGGCACCTTGGGCAAGACAACTGCACTTCACGTAGAGGCTGGGCCCGCAAACCGAGGGCATGGGGCTTGTGACTTGGTATCCATCCCTCCGGTGCCCATAACTTTTGATCCGTAAGGAGTTACGCGGCGCACAGCATACCATTGGAAGCTCTCCGAGAGCTCTACGACGTGGGTAGCAATCCTACTCAGTTGCGCCGGTTTTCAGAGCCCAAAATCGAACATTTTCATCAATTTTGGGATACTTTTCTTCTTTTGCGCTGTTTTTTCATCCCGGATCGTACATCTTGAGCCGCGAAAAGGACGACAACCTAATCCATCACATTTCTATTACTGAATCCCTTAACACTTTGGGAAGACAACTTCACTTCACGTAGAGGCTGGGCCCGCAAATCGAGGGCGTGAGGCTTGTGACCAGGTATCCGTCATTCTAGAGCCCATCATTTTTGATCCGTAAGGAGTTACGCGGAGCACAGCATACTGTTGGAAAGCTCTCCGAGGGCACTACGACAGGGGCAGCTAACTTGCTTGGCTGCGCCTATTTTTGGATCCAAAAATTGAACATTTTTATCAGTTTCTGGACACTTTTCTTCTTTTGCGCTATTTTTTCGTCCCGGATCGTACGTCGTGAGCTGCGAAAAGGACAAAACCTAATCCATCACATTTCTATTACCGAATCCTACGACACCTTGGGCAAGACAACTTCACTTCACGTAGAGGCTGGTCCCGCAAACCGAAGGCGTGGGGCTTGTGACCAGGAATACGTCGCTCCGGTGCCCGTAACTTTTGATCCGTAAGAAGTTATGGGGCGCACAACATACCGTTGGAAAGCTCTTCGAGAGCTCTACAACGTGGACAACAAGACTGCTCCGCTGCGCCTCTTTTTGGAGCCCAAAGTCAAACGTTTTCATCAGTTTTGGGACATTTTTCTTCTTTTGCATTGTTTTTCCGTCCCGGATCGTACGTTGTGAGCCGCGAAAAAGACGACAACCTAATCCATCACATTTCTATTACCGAATCCCATGACACCTTGGGCAAGACAACTTCACTTCACGTAGAGTATGGGCCAGCAAACCGAGGGCGTGGGGCTTGTGACTAGGTATCCGTCGCTCTGGTGCCCATAACTTTTGATCCGTAAGGAGTTACGCGGCGCACAACATACCTTTGGAAAGCTCTCCGAGAGCTCTACGACGTGGACAGCAAGCCTGCTCAGCTGTTCCTCTTTTCGGAGCCCAAAATTGAATGTTTTCACCAGTTTCGAGACTCTTTTTTTCTTTTGCGCTGTTTTTCCGTCCCGGATCGTACGTCGTGAGCCGCGAAAAGAACGACAACCTAATTCATCACATTTCTATTACCGAATCCCACGGCACCTTCGGCAGGACAACTTCAATTCACATAGAGGTTGGGCTCGCAAACCGAGGGCGTAGGGATTGTGACCAGGTATCCGTCGCACGATGCCCATAACTTTTGATCCGTAAGGAGTTACGCGGCGCACAGCATACCGTTGGAAAGCTCTCCGAGAGCTCTACGATGTGGGCAGCAAGCATGCTTGGCTGCGCCTGTTTTATGAGCCCAAAATCTAACATTTTCATCAGTTTCGGGATACTTTTCTTCTTTTGTGCTATTTTTCTGTCCCGGATCGTACGTCGTGAGCTGCGAAAAGGACGACAACCTAATCCATCAAATTTCTATTATCGAATCCTACGGAAACTTGGGCAAGACAACTTCACTTCACGTAGAGGATAGGCATGCAAACCGAGGGCGTGGGGCTAGAGACCAGGTATCCGTCGCTCCGGGCACGCAAACCGAAGTTATGCGGCGCACAGCATGCCGTTGGAAAGCTCTCCGAGAGCTCTACGACGAGGGCAACAAGCCTGCTTGGTTATGCTGGTTTTCGGAGTCAAAAATTAAACGTTTTCATCAGTTTCGTGACACTTGTCTTCTTTTGCGCTGTTTTTCCATCCCATATCGTACTTCGTGAGCGGCGATAAGGACGACAACCTAATCCATCACATTTCTATTACCGAATCCCATGGCACCTTAGGCAAGACAACTTCACTTCACGTAGAGGCTGGGCCAGCAAACCGAGGGCGTGGGGCTTGTGACCAGGTATCTGTCGCTCCGGTGCCCATAACTTTTGATCCGTAAGGAGTTACGCGGCGCACAGCATACTGTTAGAAAGCTCTACGAGAGCTCTACGACGTGGGCAATAATCCTGCTCGGCTGCGCCTCTTTTCGTAGCCCAAAATTGAACGTTTTCTTTAGTTTTGGGATACTTTTCTTCTTTTGTACTTTTTTTCCATCCCGGATCGTACGTCGTCATCTGCGAAAAGGACGACAACCTAATCCATCACATTTCTATTATCGAATCCCACGGCACCTTGGGCAAGAAAACTTCACTTCACGTAGAGGTTGGGCCCACATACCGAGGGCGTGGGGCTTGTAACCAGGTATCCGTTGCTCCGGTGCCCATAACTTTTTTATGCATAAGGAGTTACGTGGCGTACAACATACCGTTGGAAAGCTTTCTGAGAGCTCTACGACGGGGGTAGCATGACTGCTTAGCTGCGCCTATTCTTTTTTTAGAGCCCATAATTGAACGTTTTCATCAGTTTCTGGACACTTTTCTTCTTTTGCGCTGTTTTTCTGTCCAGAATCGTACGTCGTGATCCGCGAAAAGGACAAGAACCTAATTCATCACATTTCTATTACCGAATCCCATGACACCATAGGCAAGACAACTTTACTTCACGTAGAGGCTGAACCCGCAAACCAAGGGCATGGGGCTTGTGACCAGGAATCCGTCGCTCCGGTGCCCGTAACTTTTGATCCGTACGGCGTTACGCGGCGCACAGCATACCGTTGGAAAGCTCTACGAGAGCTCTGCGACGTGGGCAACAAGCCTACACGGCTGTGCGTCTTTTTGGAGCCCAAAATTGAACGTTTTCATCAGATTTGGGACACTTTTCTTCTTTTACGCTGTATTTCCGTCTCGGATTGTACGTCGTGAGCCGCGAAAAGGACGACAACCTAATCCATCACATTTCTATTACCGAATCCCACGGCACCTTGGGCAAGACAACTTCACTTCACGTAGAGGCTGGGCCCGCAAACCAAGGGCGTGGGGCATGTGACCAGGAATCCGTCGCTCCGGCACCCGTAACATTTGATTCGTAAGGAGTTATGCGGCGCACAACATACCGTTGGAAAGCTCTCCAAGAGCTCTACGACGTGGGCAGCAAGCTTGTTCGGCTGTGCCTCTTTTCGGAGCCCAAAATAGAACGTTTTCATCAGTTTCGGGACACTTTTCTTCTTTTGCGCTGTTTTTCTGTCCCGGATCGTACGTCGTGAGCCGCGAAAAGGACGACAACCTAATCTATCACATTTCTATTACCGAATCCCATGGTACCTTAGGCAAGACAACTTCACTTCACGTAGAGGCTGGGCCCGCAAACTGAGGGCGTGGGGCTTGTGACCTGGAATCCGTCGCTCCGGTGCCCGTAACTTTTGATCCGTAAGGAGTTACGCGGCGAACAGCATACCGTTGGAAAGCTCTCCGAGAGCTCTACTACAAGGGCAGCAAGCTTGCTTGGCAGCACCCCTTTTCAGAGCCCAAAATTGAACGTTTTCATCAGTTTTGGGACACTTTTCTTCTTTTGCACTGTTTTTCTGTCCCGGATCGTACGTCGTGAGCTGCGAAAAGGACGACAACCTAATCCATCACATTTCTATTACGGAATCCCACGGCACCTTGGGCAAGACAACTTCACTTAACGTAGAGGCTGAGCTCGCAAACCGAGGGCGTGGGGCTTGTGACCAGGAATCCGTTGCTCTGGTGCCCGTAACTTTTGATCCGTAAAGAGTTACGCAGCGCACAGCATACCGTTGGAAAGCTATACGAGAGCTCTACGATGTGGGCAGCAAGCCTGCTAGGCTGTGTGTCACGCCCCAACCCGGCCTATAAAGGTTAGACTAGGGTGTGATCTAAACATTCAAGTCTATCTCGTACTTAACTGTTCATGAAAGTTTAACACTTAACGTTTTAGCCTAAACTCCATAATTTTCCAAAAAATTGACAGCATAACGGCTGTAATTGGGCTCTTTAGTTTGGCCTAATTCTCTAAACGCCTCAAATTTTCCAATCTCAATTTCATTTCCAACTAAGATTACTATTTACCATCAATTGAAATGCCTACTGGTTATCTCGAAGTCTCGTTTGATTAATAACCTAGCATGATACTATGTCTCGTTTATTTGTTAATCCTCATTACAAACATACATGTTGATCTTATCTTATCAATAAGTACCTGCTTAAGATTGGATGGGTTCATTTTACTTAATCCTTACCTGATACTTCATAATCCTATGATAGATACTAACCAGTAACGATAGCAAAACAACCATAGTAGTGTCTGTCTAGTTATTATCAGTACAAGCCAAAATTAGACCCCAAATTACAACAGGGGTCTTTTACATTACAAACATCAAGCAACATGAAAAGAAACAGTCTTCAAGCAGCATAGTGTTCACAATGGCCATAATCAAGCAAAGCACATAGGACAGGCAATCATTCCAATGAATTATCGTTAGGCACGTCGTCCTCGGGTACCTGTTCTTGATCTTCTTCACCTGAGA
The DNA here is from genome assembly GCA_037974665.1 of Ehretia macrophylla. Lineage (NCBI taxonomy): Eukaryota > Viridiplantae > Streptophyta > Magnoliopsida > Boraginales > Ehretiaceae > Ehretia > Ehretia macrophylla. Next base: position 63,233,047 of record CM075772.1, read on the forward strand.
TGATAAAAGAGGGTGAGTCCTTAAGAACTCAGCGAGGGGGAACGAGAAATAGGTTTTGAAATTCATTTTCCGGTTCAACTTATGAAAACCATTTTTGCAAGTATGAATACATCACAAATAAGTACATAACAATAATATAAAAGTAAAGGAACTCAATTACCCGTCTTTCCTCCCCGAGATCCTCTAGGAACCAAGCGAGAGTACTTATACACATAGTGAAAAGGATACGGTGAGCTTTTTCTCTCAATTCATTTCCAGTATCAGTTGTTGCGGCTGACTTCAAATCATCCCCTTATCACGCCAAATGGGTGTACTTCGGATGTACCTCGAAATCCTACCACCCAACTCTCCGAGGAAGTCTAGCCCCCAAGCAAGATAGGGAATTGGACAATGGTAGTCATGGTTGCACCGGCAAGCCTGATGTCGCCCAGTGTGCGTGAACGCTACCACGCCAGAATAAAAGGTTGTAACCTTGTATGCAATGCACATTTATGACATTTACTATATCACATTAGGAGGACAACAAAGTAGGTTGCCTCTGAGCAGTCATAAGATTGCACATTGACAAGTAAACAAGAGAGGCACGATAAGACAAGTAATTTCACTTGAAAGGCACATGGAGTTATATGAACATTAAACGGGCAGCCATGTAACGCACGTAAATCAAGTCATATAAGTCATTTCAAAGTTCACGTAATCAAATAACAAGATTATTCAACATGCAACGATATCTACATGGGACCGGGTGCAAGAAAAGCCTACTTATCAACATGAAATCATCGAAATCACATTTAGGGCAACTACGGGCAGCCTACTAAACACATAATCCAACACAACATCCAAATGATCAACACTTAGCAAATTCACCTAGTTACTAGGGTTCCAATTCGTGCTTACCCGTGCGATTAAGCCCCAAGTCATCTCAAAATCAAACTCAAGCCATGCATCGATTAATTCAAACACCCTCAAGTATTCAAAACAGTCCCCACAACATCCCAATGCCACAATCCCAAGCATTTAACACAACAAGAGAAGCTACAATAATTTTTCTAAGCATATCACTAAGTGAAACCCTTACTGCAATGGGCTATTTTCTCAGAATCATTAAGACAAGCAAAAAATCTCCAATTCCAGTGAATAAGATTTCAAATTAAATCTCAAGAAGTGAACTAAATTCAAAAACAAACCTTGCATTATTTGTAGTTCGGGTTCAATAGTTATAGCCAAAACAGTGAGACTGCACAAAACCGTCCAAATATGCACATATTTCAATACTTGTCATTTTTGAGGGCCTTAGGGTCAGATTTAGCCTTAGTCTATTTCTGACAAAAATGTCCAGAATTGAAAAATATAGCAGGACACAAAATTTCATATATTTTGGATATGTACTAAGTCAAAAATGGTTCGTTCTACAAGGTCAGTGAATCTGCCAAAACCTGCTTCATTTTTCCAGACTTTCCAGATTTGGACACATTTTAATGATTTGCCATTTTGAGGACCTTAGATTCAAAATTAGCTTTGGCCTATTTCTGAGAAAAATGTTCCGAACTGGCAAAAATAGTTACCTACCAATTGTCACGCATTTTAAACATCATTTACCTAGCCAAACGCATCTCGTACCAACAAGACAGAAAGCTGTCACATGCACGATTTCATCTATCATCACATTCTAGCCCAAAATCTTACCATGCATGGTTGTAAAAAATCTTATGAACACACATATATCTCAAGTACAGAAGCAAAGATAAACATTTAAGAGCATGCATGTGGTTTTTTTGAAAGATTTTCAAGAAGTTTTAGCCCTCACCTTAGCAAAACAACAAGAAGGTGCACAAGACTCTTGGTGAAGCACAAAGTTGATCTTCTTCCTTGCATAGCCGAGACACCACTCGATTTTCTCTATTTTTCCTAGCTTAGTGACCAAGTTCTTAGTAGGTGCATGTTGTTAGAACAAGAAGAAAATAAATGGAAGCTAGCAAACTCACCTAAGCCGAAATGGAGATTCAAAGAGCTTACATGTGTGTTTCTTGCAACCTAGCTTGCTTAGTCGAGCTCCCTAGCTTCTTGCTTGCCTTGATGAACCATGGAGTGATGAAGATAAGCTAAGGAGTGTAGAAACTCAGCCAAGGCCGAGAGAGAGAGAGAGAAGAATGAGAGGGAGAGAGAGAGGAATGAGGGGAAATGAGAGAAATGAAAGAAAATGAAAGCTTTTGCAAGGTTTGAAGCATGTGTCGGCCTTGAGCTTTGCAATTTCAGATTTGTGTCTTCAAGAAGCATGGTTTTTGAATTACCTAGCATGGCAAGAGAATGGGTTGAGAATATGGGTGCATTGGGTAGGGTTTTGGGTTATTTTTTTATGCATTTATGTCATAGAATTGTCATAGAATGTTTGGGTTCAATTTGAATTATGCAAGCAAGCACAAATGTACACAAGGTGGTCGGCCAAGGCATGTAAAAATCTGATTTTTTGTCATCTTTTGAGCATTATTTAATTGTGTGTTTGGAAAGTGCAAAAGAATAAGGAATAAAGAATAAGAATGTCTAGCTTTTGGTGCAATTTCGTCTTCTAGTGGGTTGAATTAGTAATTTAATATTAGTTAGTGGGATTTGTAGGATTAATTAATGACCTAGTGCTTCGTGTAAGATGCTTTCTTGCTTAGCATGAGGGCACGCTTTCCTAGGTCTAGGGCACGCACTACGAGGTAGGACACGAACTATGAGACGAATGCACATTTTCCAAGTAAATGCATGCAACTCTAAATGAATGCAGGCACGCAAATCTAGGTTAGGGCACACGAAATGAGGTATCACACGCAAATTGAGGTCGGGCCTCACATCCTCCCCTCCTTTAAAGAATTTCATCCCGAAATTTAATATTACCTTTGAAATAAAGCTGGATACTGTTGCTCCATCTGGTCTCGCCTTTCCCACGTCACTTCTTCAACTCCATGATGATCCCACAACACTTTCACCATCGGTATAGATTTGTTGCGCAACTCCTGATCTTGCTGGTCTAGGATCCGAATGGGCTTCTCTTCATAAGACAAGTTCTCCCGAAGCTACAACGGCTCTGGCTCCAAGATATGCGATGGATCAGGATGATACTTCCGCAGCATCGAAACATGAAAGACGTCGTGAATATTGGGGAGGTTTTGGGGTAGTGCCAGGCGATACGCTAGTTTGCCAACCTTCTCAATTATCTCAAATGGTCCTACAAACCTCGGGCTCAACTTTCCATCCTTGCCGTGTTTAATCAGTCCCCTCCGGGGTGATATCTTCAAGAACACCTTGTCGCCAACCTCAAACTCTAGGCTCCGTCTCCGACGGTCTGCATAACTTTTCTGCCTGCTTTGGGCAGTAAGCATCCGTTTCCGGATGAGGTGGATATTATCAACAGTCTTCATAAGTTCAGGTAGAAGGGTCGGGTCAAAAGTCTTCGTTTCACCTACTTCATCCCAGTAAATTGGGGATCGACACTTACGTCCATACAACGCCTCAAATGGGGCCATCCCGATAGTGGCCTGATAACTATTATTATAAGCGAACTCCGCTAGAGACAGATATTTCTCCCAACCTTTCCCGAAATCTAAAACACACGCCCTCAGCATATCCTCCAGAATCTGAATAGTTCTCTCCGATTGTCCATCAGTCTGAGGGTGATAAGCCGTGCTGAAACTCAACTTCGTTCCCAAAGCTTCTTACAATCTCTTCCAAAATTGGGAAGTAAAACGAGGATCCCTATCCGATACAATACTCACAGGCATCCCGTGCAATCTTACAATCTCCGCCACATACATATCTCCCAATTTCTCAAGACTAACCTCCTTGTTCATCGACAAGAAATGCGCTGACTTAGTCAATCTATCCACTATGACCCAAACGGCGTCATGACCCTTTTATGACTTGGGCAGGTCCATAACAAAGTCCATAGTTATATGTTCTCATTTCCATTGAGGAATCTCCAACGGTTGAAGTAAACCTGCCAGTCGTTAATGTTCCGCTTTGACTCTCTGGCAAGTCAAACACCGTGCCACAAACTCCGCAATCTCTCTTTTCATGTTATTCCACCAATAGTGTTGCTTCAAATCCTGGTACATCTTTGTTCCGCCGGGGTGAATAGTGTATCTTGAATTATGGGCTTCTTCAAGAATCTTCTTTTTCAGCTCTGGCTCATTAGGAACACAAATCTGATTCCTAAACCTCCAAACACCATCATCATGAAACTTGAAATCTGTGTTGCTTTCTTTAATCTTCTGAAATTGTTGGTCCTTCTGTTGAGCCTCTCGTAATTCAGAAAACAAGGTCGGCTGAACTTATGTAGTGGCAAAAAGTAACTCTTTTCGAGTCAATTTTGGTTTCCACAAAAATGCTTCCTCCAACAACTCCTGCACCTTGACTTCCAGTTTTGCCATGCTCACATTCCTACTTAAGGCATCTGCAACTACATTTGCTTTACTGGGCACATAATTGATTGTGCAGTTATAATCATCCAAAAGCTCCATTCACCGCCTTTGCCTCATATTCAACTCTTTTTGTGAGAATAAGTATTTCAAGCCCTTGTGATCGGTAAACACCTCGAACTTGTTACCCCACAGATAGTGCTTCCATTTCTTGAGTGCAAACACAATAACTGCTAACTCCAAATCATGTGTCAGGTAGTTCAATTCATATGGCTTTGGTTTCCTAAAAGCATACGCAATCACTCTTCTATTTTGCATCAGCACACAACCCAATCCTTCTTTCGAAGCATCACTATAAATTACAAAACCTTGACTCCCTTCAGGCAATGCAAGAACAGGTGCAGTAGCCAATCTTTTCTTCAACTCTTGGAAGCTGTTCTCACATTTATCATCCCACACGAACTTTGTTTTCTTTTGAGTGAGCTTTGTAAGTGGTCCTGCAATCTTAGAGAAATCCTTCATGAATCTCTGATAATAGCCGGCTAGACCAAGAAAACTCCGAACCTCTGAAATATTTTCCGGCTTCTTCCAAGACATCACCGCTTCTATCTTTGCTGGATCCACTGCTATTCCTTCTTAGGATATGATGTGCCCCAAAAATGCAATCTACTGCAACCAAAATTTGCACTTGCTAAACTTTGCATACAATTGATGCTCTCAAAGTTTCTGCAATACCAATCGTAGATGTTGTTCATGCTCAGCCTCGGATTTTGAGTATACCAAAATATCATCAATGAAGATCACCACAAATTGGTCCAAGTAGGGTTGAAACACCCTGTGCATCAAGTCCATAAAAGCTGCAGGGGCATTGGTTAGTCCAAATGGCATCACCACATATTCATAATGCCCATATCTTGTCCTAAAAGCCGTTTTAGGCACATCCTCCTTTTTTGATTCGGAACTGATAGTACCCTTGCCTCAAGTCGAGTTTCGAATACACTTTGGCTCCTTGAAGTTGATCAAATAACTCGTCGATCAGTGGAAGTGGGTATTTATTCTTGACAGTCGCTTGGTTCAGTCCTCAGTAATCGATGCATTACCTTAACGTTCCGTCTTTCTTCTTTACAAATAGAACTGGTGCACCCCACGGTGAAGAACTTAGTTGAACAAACCCCTTCTTCAATAATCCTTGTAATTGGTCCCTCAATTCTTGTAGCTCGGCCGGTGCCATACGATAGGAAGCTTTAGATATCGGCTGGGTGCCAGGCAGTAGCTCTATAATGAACTCGATCTCCCGATTTGGGGGTAAACCGGACAATTCTTCTGGAAACACATCCGCATAGTCTTTGTTCACAGGCATCTCCTCCAACTTAGCTTTGTCCGACGGCTTGTTGATGAGGTAAGCTATGTATCCACTACACCCTTTTCTCAAGGACTTCACTACTTTCGTAGATGAAATGATGGAACTCCCGGTGAAATCTCTTCGACCCAATACCTCCAGTATTGGTTGACCAGGTACCTGGAATGTTACAATCTTCGTCTGGTAATCTAGTTGGGCATGACGCTTTGCTAACCAGTCCATCCCTAAGATGACTTCATAGTCTCAAAAAGGTAATACAATAAGATTGGCCAAGAATTCCCTATCCTTAATTTGGATTTTACATACTTTACAAGCTGAGCTAGTAACAAGTTTAGAACCCATCGGAGTACCAACTTCTACTCCGTAAGGCAAACATACAACTCGTAATTTCACATGTTTCACACATAAGGGAGTAATAAATGAATGAGTAGCACCCAGATCAATTAGCACCCTAACAGGTTGATTCAGTATGAAGAATGTACCTTCAACAACAGCGGTCTCATCTGGAAGCTCCTCGCACTCAATAGCATAAGCTCGAGCCTGAACTCTAGGAACTGGAGTTTTGCCTCTACCAGCTGGTTTAACCTGATTTTGTCCTACCTGCCATTTAGGGCAATCCTTGATCTGATGCTGATCATTGCCACATCTTACACATTGTCCCGACTTCTTCTAGTATTGGGCCTCGGTATGACCCTTCTTGTCACAGTAAGAACAGTTGACAGACTGAGTAGCAAGTGAACTACCTGTGGATCCGCGGGTGGAAGAGGCTGATGGCGCTTTCGTCGGGCCACGGTTATTCACTAGTCTGTTCTGGCTCTGGCCCTAACTACGACTCTGGCTCTGGAATTTTGTTTGTTGACCTGAAGGCTGGTATGGTTTCTTGTTCGGCTGACTCGAACCGGCTCTATCAAGTTTCCTCTTCTCAACTTGAGAAGCAGCAGCAAAGAGAGCAGAATAGATATCGAAGTCATGCAAAGCCAACTGGCCCTGATTCTCTGGCCTCAATCTGGTCGTAAATTTCCACATCTTCGCCTCCGGAGTACTGACCATATATTGAGCATAGCGGGACAGTCGGTCAAAACGAGCCTCGTATTGGGCCACCGTCATGTTACCCTAGTTTAAGTGCATGAACTCCTCAATCCGTCTCTACTTGGAAATTGCAGGTACATATTTCTCCTTGATTGCCTTAACAAAATTACCCCACAAGCGAGAGGTCTGATCAATTTCCCACAGTGCCTCCATAGTGTGCCACTAATGCTCAGCATCCCCGTGCAACAGAAACACAACAAACTCTACCTTTTCTTCATCAGTACAATCAAGTGGCCTGAAAATCCTGTCGATCTCAGATAGCCAAGCCTCTGCTTTTTCATCATTAGCTTCCCCGTGGAATTTGGATAGGTGAAAGTCAAAGAACTCCCTCATTCTGCTATGTCTCCTATGGTTACTATCATTCCTGTTGTTGTTGTTGTTTGCTTCACGTGCATCTTGACGTTCCATCACTCGTGACACGCGACCCATGGCATTCGCCATCATGTTAAACATAGCTATGTCGGGATTAGTTTGATAAGCATCTCCAGTCTCTTGGGGTTCACTGCTCGTATTAGTAGTGCGGGTAATAGGGCCAGCCATCTATAGGCACAGATTACACAATTTATTGAAATATGACAAACAAGAATTTAATGCATAAGATATGCAACATAATATAGATACACAATTCTAGAAACAATTAAGACATGTTAATCACTTAAGCACATAGAACATAGAAGGCACAATTAACATTATCACACAATAACATATAGACAAGTCATCCTAATTATCTTAGGGCTCTACCCATGGTCCGAGAGTTAAACCCGGCTTAAGCAATCTAAGCTCTGATACCATTTCTTCTTCTATAAAAGGTCACGCCCCAACCCGGCCTATAAAGGTTAGACTAGGGTGTGATCTAAACATTCAAGTCTATCTCGTACTTAACTGTTCATGAAAGTTTAATACTTAACGTTTTAGCCTAAACTCCATAATTTTTTGAAAAACCGACAGCATAACGGCTGTAATTGGGCTCTTTAGTTTGGCCTAATTCTCTAAACGCCTCAAATTTTCCAATCTCAATTTCATTTCCAACTAAGATTACTATTTACCATCAATTGAAATGCCTACTGGTTATCTCGAAGTCTCGTTTGATTAATAACCTAGCATGATACTATGTCTCGTTTATTTGTTAATCCTCGTTACAAATGTACCCGTTGATCTTATCTTATCAATGAGTACCTGCTTAAGATTGGATGGGTTCATTTTACTTAATCCTTACCTGATACTTCATAATCCTATGATAGATACTAACCAGTAACGATAGCAAAATGACCATAGTAGTGTCTGTCTAGTTATTATCAGTACAAGCCAAAATTAGACCCCAAATTACAACGGGGGTCTTTTACATTACAAACATCAAGCAACATGAAAAGAAATAGTCTTCAAGCAGCATAGTGTTCACAATGGCCATAATCAAGCAATGCACATAGGACAGGCAATCATTGCAAGGAATCATCGTTAGGCATGTTGTCCTCGGGTACCTGTTCTTGATCTTCTTCACCTGAGATGATAAAAGAGGGTGAGTCCTTAAGAACTCAGCGAGGGGGAACGAGAAATAGGTTTTGAAACTCATTTTCCGGTTCAACTTATGAAAACCCTTTTTGCAAGCATGAATATATCACAAATAAGTAAATAGCAATAATATAAAAGTAAAGGAACACAATTACCCGTCTTTCCTCCCCGAGGTCCTCTAGGAACCAAGCGAGAGTACTTATACACATAGTGAAAAGGATACGGTGAGCTTTTGCTCTCAGTTTATTTCCAGTATCAGTTGTTGCGGCCGACTTCAAATCATCCCCTTATCACGCCAAATGGGTGTACTCCAGATGTACCCCGAAATCCTATGACCCAACTCTCCGAGGAAGTCTAGCCCCCAAGCGAGAGAGGGAATTGGACAATGGTAGTCACGGTTGCACCGGCAAGCCCGATGCCGCCCGATGTGCGTGAACGCTACCACGCCAGAATGAAAGGTTGCAACCTTGTATGCAATGCACATTTATGACATTTAATATATCACATTAGGAGGACAACAAAGTAGGTTGCCTCCGAGCAGTCATAAGATTGCACATTGACAAGTAAACAAGCAAGGCACGATAAGACAAGTAATTTCACTTGAAAGGCACATGGAGTTATATGAACATTAAACGGGCAGCCATGTAACGCACGTAAATCAAGTCATATAACTCATTTCAAAGTGTACGTAATCAAATAACAAGATTATTCAACATGCAACGACATCTACGTGGGACTGGGTGCAAGAAAAGCCTACTTATCAACATGAAATCATCGAAATCATATTTAGAGCTACAAGAGCAACTACGGGCAGCCTACTAAACACATAATCCAACACAACATCCAAAGGATCAACACTTAGCAAATTCACCTAGTTACTAGGGTTCCAACTCGTGCTTACCCGTGCGATTAAGCCCCAAGTCATCTCAAAATCAAACTCAAGCCATGCATCAATTAATTCAAACACCCTCAAGTATTCAAAACAGTCCACACAACATCCCAATGCCACAATCCCAAGCATTTAACACAACAAGAGAAGCTACAATAATTTTTCTAAGCCTATCACTAAGTGAAACCCTCACTGCAATGGGCTGTTTTCTCACAATCATTAAGACAAGAAAACAATCTCCAATTCCAGTGAATAAGATGTCAAATTAAATCTTAAGAAGTGAACTAAATTCAGAAACAAACCTCGCATCATTTGGAGTTTGGGTTCAATAGTTATAGCCAAAACAGTGAGACTGCACAAAACTGTCCAGATATACACACATTTCAATACTTGTCGTTTTTTAGGGCCTTAGGGTCAGATTTAGCATTAGTCCATTTCTGTCAAAAATGTCCAGAACTGAAAAATATAGCATCACACCAAATTTCATGAATTTTTGATATCATTTACTAAGTCAAAATTGGTTCATTCTACACGGTCAGTGAATCTGCCAAAACCTGCTTCATTTTTCCAGACTTTCCAGATTTGGACACATTTTAATGATTTACCATTTTGAGGACTTTAGAATCAAAATTAGCTTTGGCCTATTTCTGTAAAAAATGTTCATAACGGGAAAAACTAGTCACCTACCAATTTTCAAGCATTTTCAACATCATTTACCTAGCCAAAATCACCTCGCACCAACAAGATAGAAAGCTGTCACATGCACGATTTCATCTATCATCACATTCTAGCCCAAAATCTTGCCATGCATGGTTGTAAAAGCTTATGAACACACATATATCTCAAGTACAGAAGCAAAGATAAACATTTAAGAGCATGCATGTGGTCTTTTTGAAAGATTTTCAAGAAGTTTTAGCCCTCACCTTAGCAAAACAACAAGAAGGTGCACAAGACTCTTGGTGAAGCACAAAGTTGATCTTCTTCCTTGCTTAGCCGAGACACCACTCGATTTTCTCTATTTTTCCTAGCTTAGTGACCAAGTTCTTAGTAGGTGCATGTGGTTAGAACAAGAAGAAAAGAAATGGAAGCTAGCAAACTATGGAGTGATGAAGATAAGCTAAGGAGTGTAGAAACTCAGCCATGGCCGAGAGAGAGAGAGAAGAATGAGAGGGAGAGAGAGAGGAATGAGGGGAAATGAGAGAAATGAAAGAAAATGAAAGCTTTTGCAAGGTTTGAAGCATGTGTCGGCCTTGAGCTTTGCAATTTCAGATTTGTGTCTTCAAGAAGCATGGTTTTTGAATTACCTAGCATGGCAAGAGAATGGGTCGAGAATATGGGTGCATTGGGTAGGGTTTTGGGTTATTTTTTTATGCATTTATGTCATAGAATTGTCATAGAATGTTTGGGTTCAATTTTAATTATGCAAGCAAGCACAAATGTATACAAGGTGGTCGGCCAAGGCATGTAAAAATCTGATTTTTTGTCATCTTTTGAGCATTATTTAATTGTGTGTTTGGAAAGTGCAAAAGAATAAGGAATAAAGAATAAGAATGTCTAGCTTTTGGTGCAATTTCGTCTTCTAGTGGGTTGAATTAGCAATTTAATATTAGTTAGTGGGATTTGTAGGATTAATTAACGACCTAGTGCTTCGTGTAAGATGTTTTCTTGATTAGCGTGAGGGCATGGTTTCCTAGGTTTAGGGCATGCACTACGAGGTAAGACTCGAACTACACGACGAATGCACATTTCCCAAGTAAATGCATGCAACCCTAAATGAATGCAAGTAATTCAATACATGGCACACAAAACGAAACACAATTTTTAAACCTAGGTCAAGGCACGCAAATCTAGGTTAGGGCACACGAAATGAGGTATCGCATGCAAATCGAGGTCGGGCCTCACACTGTACCTTTTTTCGGAGTCCAAAATCGAACGTTTTCATCAGTTTCGGGACAATTTTCTTCTTTTGCGCTTTTTTTCTGTCCCGGATCGTACGTCGTGAGCCGCGAAAAGGACGATAACCTAACCCAGTACATTTCTATTACCGAATCCCACGGCACCTTGGGCAAGACAACTTCACTTCACGTAGAGGATGGGCCCGCAAACCGAGGGCGTAGGGCTTGTGACCAGGAATCCGTCTCTCCGGTGTCCGTAACTTTGGATCCGTAAGGAGTTTCGCGGCGCACAACATACCGTTGGAAAGCTCTCCGAGAGCTCTACGATGTGGGCAGCAAGCCTTCTCGACTGTGCCTCTTTTTGGAGCCAAAAATCGAATGTTTTCATCAATTTCGGTACTCTTTTCTTCTTTTCCGCTGTTTTTTCGTCCCGGATCATACATCGTGAGCCGCGAAAAGGACGACAACCTAATCCATCACATTTCTATTACCGAATCCCACAGCACCTTGGGCAGGACAACTTCACTTCACCTAGAGGCTATGCCCGCAAACCGAGGGCGTGGGGCTTGTGACTAGGTATCCGTCGCTCCGGTGCCCATAACTTTTGATCCGTAAGGAGTTACGCGGCGCACAACATACCGTTGGAAAGCTCTCCAAGAGCTCTACGACGTGGGCTGCAAGCCTGCTAGGCTGCGCCTATTTTCGGAGTCCAAAATTGAAGTTTTCATCAATTTTGGGATACTTTTATTCTTTTGCGCTGTTTTTCCGTCCCGGATCGTACGTCGTGAGCCGTGAAAAAGGACGACAACCTAATCCATCACATTTCTATTAGCGAATCCCACGGCACCTTGGGCAAGACAACTTCACTTCACGTAGAGGCTGGGCCAACGAACAGAAGGCGTGGGGCTTGTGACCAAGTATCCGTCGCTCCGGTGCCCGTAACTTTTGATCCGTAAGGAGTTACGCGGTGCACAGCATACCGTTGGAAAGCTCTCCGAGAGCTCCAAGACGGGGGCAGCAAGCCTGCTCAGCTGTGCCTATTTTTGGAGCCCAAAATTGAACATTTTCATCAGATTCGGGACACTTTTCTTCTTTTTCGTTGTTTTTTCGTCCCGGATCGTAAGTCGTTAGCCGCGAAAAGGATAACAACCTAATCCATCACATTTCTATTACCGAATCCCATGGCACCTTGGGCAAGACAACTTCACTTCACGTAGAAAGTGGGCCCGTAAACCGAGGGCGTGGGGCTTGTGACTAGGAATCCGTCGCTCCGGTGCCCGTAACTTTTGATCGGTAAGGAGTTACGCGGTGCACAGCATACCATTGGAAAGCACTGCGAGAGCTCTACGATATGGGCAGCAAGCCTGCTCGGCTGCGCCTCTTTTTAGAGCACAAAATTGAACGTTTTCATCAGTTTCGGAATACTTTTCTTCTTTTGCGCTGTTTTTCTATCCCGGATCGTACGTCGTGAGCCGCGAAAAGGATGACAACCTAATCCATCACATTTCTATTACCGAATCCCACGACACCTTGGGCAAGACAACTTCACTTCACGTAGAAACTGGGCCCGTAAACCGAAGGCGTGGGGCTTATGACCAGGACTCTGTCGCTCCGGTGCCCGTAACTTTTGATCCGTAAGGAGTTACGCGGCGCACAACATACCGTTGGAAAGCTCTACAAGAGCTTTATGGCATGGGTAGCAAGCTTGCTCAGCTGTGCCAATTTTTGGAGCCCAAAATCAAACGTTTTCATCAGTTTTGGGATACTTTTCTTCTTTTGCGCTTTTTTTCATCCTGGATCGTTCTTCGCGAGCCGCGAAAAGGATGACAACCTAATCCATCACATTTCAATTACCGAATCCCATGGCGCCTTGGGCAAGACAACTTCACTTCATGTAGAGGCTGGGCCCGCATAACGAGGGCATGGGCCTTGTGACCAGGAATCTGTCGCTCTAGTGCCCGTAACATTTGATTCGTAAGGAGTTACACGCGCACAACATACCGTTGGAAAGCTCTCTGAGAGATCTATGACGTGGGCAGCAAGCTTACTCGGCTGCGCCTCTTTTCATAGCCCAAAATTGAACGTTTTCATAAGTTTCGGGACACTTTTCTTCTTTTTCGTTGTTTTTCTGTACCAGATCGTACGTCGTGAGCCACGAAAAGGACGACGACCTAATCCATCACATTTCTATTACCAAATCCCACGACAACTTGGGCAAGACAACTTCACTTCATGTAGAGGCTGGGCCCGCAAACCGAGGGCGTGGGCCTTGTGACCAAGAATCTGTCGCTCTGGTGCCCGTAACATTTGATTTGCAAGGAGTTACATGGCGCACAACATACCGTTGGAAAGCTCTCCGAGAGATCTATCACATGGGTAGCAAGCCTGCTTGGCTGCGCCTCTTTTTAGAGTCCAAAATCGAACGTTTTCATCAATTTCGGGACACTTTTCTTCTTTTGCTCTTTTTTTCGGTCCCAGATCGTACGTCGTGAGCCGTGAAAAGGATGACAACCAAATCCATCAAATTTCTATTACCGAATCCCACGGCACCTTGGGCAAGACAACTTCACTTCACGTAGAGGATGGGCCCGCAAACTGAGGGCGCGGGGCTTGTGACCAAGAATCCGTTGCTCCGGTGCCCGTAACTTTTGATCCGTAAGGAGTTACGCGGCACACAGCGTACCGTTGGAAAGCTCTCCGAGAGCTTGACGACGAGGGCAACAAGCCTGCTCAGTTGTGCCTCTTTTAGGACCCCAAAATTAAATGTTTTCATCAATTTTGGGTCTCTTTTCTTCTTTTGGGCTGTTTTTCCGTCCCGGATCGTATATCGTGAGCTGCGAAAAGGACGACAACCTAATCCATCACATTTCTATTACCGAATCGCTCGGCACTTTGGGTAAGACAACTTCACTTCACGTAGAGGATGGGCCCGCAAACTGAGGGCGTGGGGCTTGTGACCAAGAATCCGTCACTCTGGTGCCCGTAACTTTTGATCCGTAAGGAGTTACGCGGTGCACAGCGTACCGTTGGAAAGCTCTCCGAGAGCTCTACGACGTGGGTAGCAAGCTTGCTAGGCAGTGCCTCTTTTCAGAGCCCAAAATTGAACGTTTTCATCAATTTTGGGACACTTTTCTTCATTTGCGCTGTTTTTCTGTCCCAGATCGTATGTCATGAGCCGCAAAAAGGACGACAACCTAATCCATCACATTTCTATTACCGAATCCCACGACACCTTGGGCAAGACAACTTTACTTCATGTAGAGGCTGGGGCCGCAAACCGAGGGCGTGGGGCTTGTGACCAAGTATCCGTCGCTCTAGTGCCCATAACTTTTGATCCGTAAGGAGTTATGCGGCGCACAGCATACCGTTGGTAAGCTTTCCGAGAGCTCTACGACGTGGGCAGCAAGCCTGCTCGGCTGAGCCTCTTTTTGGAGTCCAAAATCGAATATTTTCATCAGTTTTAAGAATACTTTTCTTCTTTTGCGCTGTTTTTCCGTCCCCGATCGTACGTCGTGAGCCGCAAAAAGGACAACAACCTAGTCCATCACATTTCTATTACCGATTCCCACGGCACCTTGGGCAAGACAACTTCATTTCACGTAGAGGCTGGGCCCGCAAACCGAGGGCGTGAGGCTTGTGACCTGGTATCCGTTGCTCCGGTGCCCATAACTTTTGATCGGGTGCGCGCAGCAAAACGTTCGAAAGCTCTCCGAGAGCTCTACGACATGGGCAGCAAGCCTGCTGAGCAAGTCTATTGGGCTGAGCCTCAAATCGGAGCCCAAAATCGAACGTTTTCATTACTTTCGGTACACTTTTCTTCTTTTGCGCTATTTTTGGGTCCCGGATCGTACGTCGTGAGCCGCAAAAAGGACGACAACCTAATCCATCACATTTCTATTACCGAATACCACGGCACCTTGGGCAAGAAAACTTCACTTCACGTAGAGGCTGGTCCCGCAAAACCGAGTGTGTGGGGATTGTGACCCGGTATCCGTCGCTCCGGTGCCCATAACTTTTGATCCGTAAGGAGGTACGCGACATACAACATAACGTTGGAAAGCTCTCCGAGAGCTCTACGACGTGGGCATAAAGCCTACTCGGCTGAGTCTCTTTTCGGAATCCAAAATCGAACATTTTCAATAGTTTTGGGATACTTTTCTTCTTTTGCGCTATTTTTCCGTCCCGAATCGTATGTCGTGAGACGCCAAAAGGACGACAACCTAATCCCTCACATTTATATTACCGAATCCCATGGCACTTTTGGCAAGACAACTTCACTTCACGTAGAGGCTGGGCCCGCAAACCGACGGCGTGGGGCTTGTGACCAGGTATCCGTCGCTCCGATGCCCATAACTTTTGATTCGTATGGAGTTACGCGGCGCACAACATAACGTTGTAAAGCTCTCCAAGAGCTCTACGACGTGGGTAGCAAGCCTGCTCAGCTGATCTATTTTAGGAGCCCAAAATCGAACATTTTCTTCCCGTTTTGGGACACTTTTCTTCTTTTGCGCTGTTTTTTCGTCCCGGATTGTACGTCGTGAGCCGCAAAAAGGACGACAACCTAATCCATCACATTTCTATTACCGAATCCCACGGCACCTTGGGCAAGACAACTTCACTTCACGTAGAGGCTGGGCCAGCAAACCGAGGGCGTGGGGCTTGTGACCAAGTATACGTCGCTCCGGTGCCCAAAACTTTTGATCCGTAAGGAGTTACGCGGCGCACAGCATACCGTTGGAAAGCTCTCCGAGAGCTCTACGACGTGGGCAGCAAGCCTGCTTAGCTGCGCATCTTTTCGAAGCCCAAAATTGAATGTTTTCATCAGTTTCGGGATACTTTTCTTCTTTTGCGCAGTTTTTTCGTCCCGGATCGTACGTCGTGAGACGCGAAAAGGACAACAACCTAATCCATCAGATTTCTATTACCGAATCCCATGGCACATTGGGTAAGACAACTTCACTTCACGTAGAGGCTGGGCCCGCAAACGGAGGGCGTGGGGCTTGTGACCAGGTATCCGTCACTCCGGTTCCCATAACTTTTGAAACGTAAGGAGTTACATGATGCACATCATAACATTGGAAAGCTCTACGAGAGCTCTACGATGTGGGCAGCAAGCCTGCTCGGTTGAGCCTCTTTTCGAAGCCCAAAATCGAACGTTTTCATCAGTTTCGAGACACTTTTCTTCTTTTGCGCTATTTTTTCGTCCCGGATCGTACGTCGTGAGCCGCGAAAAGGACGATAACCTATTCCATCACATTTCTATTATCGAATACCACGACACCTTGGGCAAGACAACTTCACTTCACGTAAAGGTTGGGCCTGCAAACCGAGTGCGTAGGGCTTGTAACCCGGTATCCATCGCTCCCGTACCCATAACTTTTGATCCGTAAGGAGTTACGCGGCGTACATCATACCGTTGGAAAGCTCTCTGAGAGCTCTACGACGGGGGCAACAAGCATGCTATGCTGTGCCTGTTTTCTGAGCTTAAAATCGAACATTTTCATCAGTTTTCGGACACTTTCCTTTTTTTATGTTGTTTTCCGTCCCAGATCGTACGTCGTGAGCCGCGAAAAGGACGACAACCAAATCCATCCCACATCTATTACCAAATCCTATGACACCTTGGGTAAGAAAACTTCACTTCACGTAGAGGCTGGGCCAGCAAACCGAGGGCGTGGGGCTTGTGACCAGGCATCTGTCGCTCAGGTTCCCATTACTTTTGATCCGTAAGGAGTTATGCTGCGCACAGCATACCGTTGGAAAGTTCTACGAGAGCTCTACGACGTGGGTAGCAAGCCTGCTCGGCTGCGCCTCTTTTCAGAGCCCAAAATCGAACATTTTCAATAGTTTCGGGATACTTTTATTTTTTTGCACTGTTTTTCCGTCCCGGATCGTACGTCGTGAGCCGCGAAAAGGACGACAACCTAATCCATCACATTTCTATTACCAAATCCCACGGCATCTTGGGCAAGACAACTTCACTTCACGTAGAGGCTAGTCCCGCAAACCGAGGGCATGGGGCTTGTGACCAAGTATCCGTCGCTCCGGTGCCCATGACTTTTGATCCATAAGGAGTTACGCGGCGTACAGCATACCGTTGGAAAGCTCTCCGAGAGCTTTACACTGTGGGTAGCAAGCTTGCTTGGCTGCGTCTCTTTTCGAAACCCCAAATTGAACGTTTTCATCAGTTTTGGGATACTTTTCTTCTTTCGTGCTATTTTTCCATCCCGGATCGTACGTCGTGAGCCGCGAAAAAGACAACAAACTAATCCATCACATTTCTGTTATCGAATCCAACGACACCTTGGGCAAGACAACTTTACTTCACGTAGAGGCTGGGCCCGCAAATCGAGGGCGTGGGGCTTATGACCAAGTATCCGTCGCTCCGGTGCCTATAACTTTTGATCCGTAAGGAGTTATGCGGCGCACAGCATACCGTTGGAAAGCTCTCCGAGAGCTCTACGACATGGGCAGCAAGCCCGCTCAGCTATCCTATTTTCAGAGCCCAAAATTGAACATTTTCGTAAGTTTTGGGATACTTTTCTTCTTTTGCGCTGTTTTTCCGTCCCGGATCGTACGTCGTGAGCAGCGAAAAGGACGACAACCTAATCCATCACATTTCTATTATTGAATCCCACGGCACCTTGGGCAAGACAACCTCACTTCACGTAGAGGCTGGGCCAGTAAACCGAGGGCGTGGGGCTTGTGACCAAGTATCCGTCGCTCCGGTGCCCATAACTTTTGATTCGTAAAGAGTTACGCGGCGCACAGCATGCCGTTGGAAAGCTCTCCGAGAGCTCTACGCCGTGGGCAGCAAGCCTTCTCGGCTGCACCTCTTTTCGAAGCCCAAAGTTGAACGTTTTCATCAGTTTCGGGATACTTTTATTCTTTTGCGCTGTTTTTCGGTCCCGGATCGTACGTCGTTAGCCATGAAAAGGACAACAACCTAATCCATCACATTTCTGTTACTGAATCCCATGGCACCTTGGACAAGACAACTTCACTTCACGTAGAGGCTGGGCCTGCAAACCGAGGGCGTGGGGCTTATGACCAAGTATCCGTCGCTCCGGTGCCCATAACTTTTGATCCATAAGGAGTTACGTGGTGCACAACATAACGTTGAAAAGCTCTCCGAGAGATCTACGACGTGGGTAGCAAGCCTGCTCGGCTGAGCCTCTTTTTAGAGCCCAAAATTGAAAGTTTTCATCAGGTTCAGGACACTTTTCTTCTTTTGCGCTGTTTTTCCGTCCCGGATCGTTTGTCGTGAGCCGCGAGAAGGATGACAACCTAATCCATCACATTTCTATTACTGAATACCATGGCACCTAGGGTAAGACAACTTCACATCACGTAGAGGTTGGGCCTACAAACCGAGAGTGTGGAGCTTATGACCCGGTATCCGTCGCTCCAGTGCCCATGACTTTTGATCCGTAAGGAGTTACGCAGTGCACAGAATACCGTTGGAAAGCTCTCCGAGAGCTCTACGACGTGGGCAGTAATCCTGCTCTGCTGCACATCTTTTCAGAGCTCAAAATTGAACGTTATCATTAGTTCCGGGATAGTTTTCTACTTTTGCACTATTTTTCTATCCCGGATCGTACGTCGTGAGCCGCGAAAAGGACGATAGCCTAATTGGTCCCATTTCTATTACCGAATCCCATGGCACCTTGGGCAAGACAACTTACTTCACGTGGAGGCTGGGCCTGCAAACCAAGGGCGTGGGGTTTATGACCAGGTATCCGTCGCTCCGGTGCCCATAACTTTTGATCCGTAAGGAGTTACGCAGCGCACAACATACCGTTGAAAAGCTATCCGAGAGCTCTACGACATGGATCGAAAGCCTGCTCGGCTGAGCCTCTTTTCTAAGCCCAAAATTGAATGTTTTCATCAATTTTGTGACACTTTTCTTCTTTTGCGTTGTTTTTCCGTCCCGGATCGTACGTCGTCAGCCGCGTAAAGGACAACAACCTAATCAATCATATTTCTATTACCGAATACCACAATACCTTGGGCAAGACAATTTCACTTCACGTAGAGGCTGGGCCTGCAAACCGAGTGCGTGGGGTTGTGACTAGGTATTCATCGCTTTAGTGCCCAGAACTTTTGTTCCGTAAGGAGTTATGTGGCGCACAGCATACCATTGGAAAGCTCTACGAGAGCTCTACGATGTGGGTAGCAAGCCAACTCGGCTGCGCCTCTTTTAGGAGCCCAAATCGAATGTTTTCATCAGTTTTGGGATACTTTTATTTTTTTTACGTTATTTTTCCTTCCCGGATCGTACGTCGTGAGCCGCGAAAAGGACAACAACCTAATCCATCACATTTCTATTACCGAATCCCACGGTACCTTGGGCAAGACAACTTCACTTCACGTAGAGGCTGGGCCCGCAAACTGAGGGCGTGGAGCTTGTGACCAGGTATCCGTCGCTCCGGTACCCATAACTTTTGATCCGTAAGGAGTTACGAAGCACACAGCATACCGTTGGAAAGCTCTCCGGGAGCTCTATGACAGGGGTAGAAAACCTACCTAGCAGCGCCTATTTTCGGAGGTCAAAATCAAACGTTTTGATCAGTTTCGGGATACTTTCCTTCTTTTGTGCTGTTTTTCTGTCCCGGATCGTACGTCGTGAGCAGCGAAAATGATGACAAATAAATCCATCACATTTCTATTACTGAATCCCATGGCACCATGGGCAAGACCATTTCACATCACGTAGAAGCTGGGCCATAACTTTTGATCCGCAAGGAGTTATGCGGCGCACAACATACCGTTGGAAAGCTCTACAAGAGCTCTATGATGTGCGCAACAAGCCTGCTCGGCTGTTGTGAGACCCAACCCCGAATAACGTGTCCTACCTCAATTTGTGTGCCTTAGGCCCAGAATTATAAGACTGACCTTGGATTACGTGCCCTATATTGGTTTTCATGCATGCCTCGTCATACGTGTCCTAACCTGGAATTGCGTGCCCTAATCGTTGACTTACGTGCGTTACTTCGTTTCGTGTGCCCTAACCTTGAACTACGTGCCTTAACCTAGGTTTAAGAGTCGTACTTCGATTTACGTGCCTTGCATTGATTTACGTGCATTCATTTAGAGTTGCGTGTATTTGCTTGAGAAACGTGCATTCGTCTCGTAGTTTGTGCCTTACCTCATAGTGCGTGCCCTAAACCTAAGAGAGTGTACCTCCACGCTAATCAAGAAAGCATCTTGCACAAAGTACTAGATTATTAATTAATCCTACAACTCCACTAACTAATATTAAAATGCTAATTCAACTCACTAGAAGACGAAATCTCACAAAAACCTAAACATTCTTATTCTTTATTCTTTATTCTTTTGCATATTCCAAGTATACAATTAAATAATGCTCAAAATATGACAAAAAAATCAGATTTGAGCTTGCCTTGGCCGACCATGTAGGAGCTTTTGTCATGCTTTGCAATTTCAAAAAAAATCAAGTTTAGACAAGTTATGACACAATGCAAAAAAAAAAAAAAAAATGAAATCAAGCGTTATTTTATCCTCCACCATGCTTCACCTTTTCGATCCATTCAATGGCCATGCTAGACAATTCAAAATATGCTCTTGAAGACACAAAAATCAGAATTTGGTGAAGCTCAAGGCCGACCAAATGCTCAAGCTTCTTATTTCTTTCATTCATTCTTTCACTCTCTCATTTCCTCTCTCTCTCTCTCTCGGCCTTGGCTGCAATCTCACTCTCCATAGCTTAAGCTCATCATCCTAAGGTTCATCAAGACCTTCAAGCCACTAAGGAACTCGACCAAGCAAGCTAGAAGCAAAAAAGACATGCATGCAAGCTCATAGAACCTTCATTTCGGCATAGGTATGTTTGATAGCTTCTACTTCATTTCCTTTTGTTCTAGCCACTTGCACATACTAAGAACATGGTTACTAAGCTAGGAATTAGAGAATCTCAAGTCATCTCTCAGCCAAGCAAGGAGAAAAGACGATCTTGTGCGTCATCAAGAGCTTTGTGCATCTTCATTATTGTCTTGCTAAGGTGAGGGCTAAAACTCTTTTGAAAAGCTTTCAAAAACCATATGCATGCCTTCATATGTCTATTTTTACCTCTTTACTTGTGGTATGTGTATGCACATGAGCTTTTGTAACCATGCATGGCAAAATATTTGGCTAGAATTTGAAGATAGGTGAAATCGCGTAAATGGCAGTTTTCTGACTTGTTGGAGTGAAGTGAATTCGACCTGGTAAAGGATGTTGAAAATGCATGAAAATTGGTAGGTGACTATTTTTGCCAGTTCTGAGAATTTTTCATAGAAATAGGCCAAGGCCAATTTTGAATCTAAGGTCTCCAAAATGGCAAAACATAGAAAGGTGTCTAAATCTGGAAAATCTGGAAAGTCTGGAAAATGAAGCAGGTTTTTGGCAGTTCACTGTCCTTGTAGAACGAACCAGTTTTTACTTAGCAATTGATATCTAAAATGCATGAAATTTGGTAGGTTTCTATATTTTTCAGTTCTGGACATTTTTTTCAGAAATAGACTAAGGCTAAATCTGACTCTAAGGTCCTCAAAAATGACAAGTATTGAAATGTGTACCAATCTGGACAGTTTTGCGTAGTCTCACGGTTTTGGCTATAACTCTTGAACCCGAACTCCAAATGATGCGAGGTTTGTTTCTGGATTTAGTTCACTCCTTAAGCTTTAATTTGAAATTTTATTCACTAGAATTGGAGATTGTTTTCTTGTCTACATGATTGTGGGAAGACAGATCTTTGCAGTGAGGTTTTCATCTAGTGATATGCTTGGAAAATTATTGTAACTTCTCTTGTTGTATTAAATGCTTGTGGTTGTGGCACTTGGATGTTGTGTGGACTGTTTTGAATGATTGAGGATGTTTAATTAATCGATGCATGGCTTTGGTTTAATTACGTGACAACTTGTGGCTTAATCGCACGGGTAAGCATGAATTGAAACCCTAGTGACTATGAAAACTCGCTAAGTGTTGATCATACGGTTATCGTGTCTAATTATGTGATTAGTGGGCTGCCAGTAGTTGTCTTTATAGCCCTAAATGTAATTCCGACAATTACATGTTGATAAGTAGACTTTGCTTGTACCCGGTCCAAAGTAAACGTCGTTGCATGCTTGTATAATCTTATTACTTGATTACGTGAACCCCGAAATGAGCTATATGATCTGATTTATTTGTGTTACATGGCTGCCCGTGTAATATTCATATAACTCCATGTGTTTTGCAAGTGAAATTACATGTCAAAGCATGCCTTGTGTGTTTACTTGTCAACGTGCGATCTTATAATTGCTCGGAGGCAACCTACTTTGTTGACCTCCTGATGTGAAATGTAAATGTTATAAATGTGCATTGCATACAAGGTTGCAACCTTTCATTCTGGCATGGTAGTGTTTCACGTACGCCGGGCGACATCGGGCTTGCCGGTGTTACCGTGACTACCATGATCCAATTCCCTCTCTCGCTTGGCATTTCACCCTCAGAGTTGGGTCGTAGATTTACATCCGGAGTACACCCAATTGGGAGCGATAAGTGGATAAATGAAGTCGGCCGCAACAATTGTTATCGAAATTGATATTGAGAGCAAATGCTCACCGTATCCTTGAAATGATTGGTAATTGTATCTGTTGCTCAATTTGATTCTTATACTTTGCGTATATTATTACTTGTAATACGTGACATGTTTTCAAAAAGGGGTTTTTCATAAGTTAACCGGAAAAAGAGTTTCAAAACGTATTTCTCGTTCTCCCTCGCTGAGTTCATAAGGACTCACCCTCTTTTATCATCACAGGTGAAGAAGATCAGGAACAGGTACCCGAGGATAATGTGCCTATTGATGACTCCTTGGAGTGATTGCTTGCCCTACGTGCCTTACTTGACTGTGGCTATTTTGTGAACAATATGTTGCTTTGAAAACTATTTCTTATGTTACTTGTTGTCGTTATTGTAAATGACTCCCGTTGTAATTTGGGGTCTAATTTTGATTTGTACCGATATTAACTAGACAGGCGCTCTATTTGCTCATTTTGCTACTTTGATGGGTAACTACTGCAAGCTTATGAAGTACTAGATAAGAGTTAAGTAAAATGAATCTATCCAATCTTAAACAGGTACTCATTGGTAAGCTAAGATCAACAAGTACTTTTGTAACAAGGATTGACAAACAAACGAGACATAGTTATCATGCGAGGTTGTTAATCAAACGAGACTTCGAAATAACTAGTAGGCATTTCAATTGGTGATACATAGTAATCCTAGTTGGAATTGAATTTGAAGATTGAAAGTTTTGAGGCATTTAGAAAATCAGATCAAACTAGGAAGCCAATTACAACCGTCATGCTACCGATTTTCCGGAGAATTTTTGGAGTTCTAGTCTAACGGATAAGCTTAATCTTCGTTAATTAGTTATAGTCATAAAAGAACGTGAATGATTAGATCACACCCTAGTCTAACCTCCATAGGTCGGGTTGGGGGCGTGACAGCTGCGCCTCTTTTCGGAGAACAAAATCGAACGTTTTCTTCAGTTTCGGGATACTTTTATTTTTTTGCGTTATTTTTCTGTCTCGGATCGTACGTCGTGAGATGCGAAAAGGACGACTACCTAATCCATCACATTTTTATTACCGAATCCCACGGCACCTTGGGCAAGACAACTTCACATCACGTAGCGGCTGGGCCCGCAAACCGAGGGCGTGGGGCTTGTGACCAGGTATCCGTCACTCCGGTGCCCATAACTTTTGATCCGTAAGGAGTTACGCGGTGCACAGTATACCGTTGGAAAGCTCGCTGAGAGCTCTCCGACGGGGCAAACAATCCTGCTCGGCTGCGCCTATTTTTAGAGCTCAAAATTGAACGTTTTCATCATTTTCGGGACACTTTCCTTATTTTGTGTTGTTTTTCTGTCCCGGATCGTACGTCGTGAGCCGCGAAAAGGACGACAACCAAATCCATCACTTTTTTATTACCGAATCCAACGGCACCTTGGGCAAGACAACTTCCCTTCACGTGGGGGCTGGGCCTGCAAACCGAGGGTGTGGGGCTTGTGACTAGGTATCCTTCACTCTGGTGCCCATAACTTTTGATCCGTAAAATGTTACGCAACGCACAGTATACCGTTGGAATGCTCTCCGAGAGCTTAACAAAAAGTGCAGCAATCGTGTCGGCTGCGCCTATTTTCAGAGCCCAAAATCAAACGTTTTCATCAGTTTTGGGATACTTTTATAATTTTGCAATGCTTTTCCGTCCCGAATCGTACGCCGTGAGTCGCGAAAAGAACGACAACCTAATCCAATAGATTTCTATTAACGAATCCCACGACACCTTGGGCAACACAACTTCACTTCATGCAGAGGCTGGGCCTGTAAACCGAGGGCGTAGGGTTTGTGACTAGGTATCCTTCGCTCCGGTGTCCATAACTTTTGATCCGTAAAGTGTTACGCGACGCACAGTATACTGTTGGAATGCTCTCCGAGAGCTCTACAACGGGGGCAGAAATCCTGCTCGGCCACGCCTATTTTTGGAGCTCAAAATTGAACATTTTCATCAATTTTGGGATACTTTTATAATTTTGCGATATTTTTCCGTCCCTGATCGTATGCCGTGAGCAGCGAAAAAGACGATAACCTAATCCATCACATTTCTGTTACCCAATCCCATGGCACCTTAGGCAAGACAACCTCACTTCTCGTAGAGGCTGGGCCCGCAAACCGAGGGCGTCAGGCTTATGACCATGTATTTGTCGCTCCGATGCCCATAACTTTTGATCCGTAAGGAGTTACGCGGCTCACATCATACCGTTGGAAAGCTCTCCGAGAACTCTATGATGTAGGCCGCAAGCTTGCTCAGCTAAGCCTATTTTTGGAGCCCAAAATCAAATGTTTTCATCAGTTTCGGGACACTTTTCTTTTTTTGCATTGTTTTTCCGTCCCGGATCGTACGTCGTGAGCCGCGAAAAGGACGACAACCTAATCCATCACATTTCTATTACCGAATCCCACGGCACCTAGAGCAAGACAACTTCACCTCACGCAGAGGTTAGGCATGCAAACTGCGGGCATGGGACATGTGACCAAGGAGTTACGCGGCGCACAACACACCGTTGGAAATCTCTCCGATAGCTCTACGATTTGGGGAGCAAGCCTGCTAGGCTGAACCTCTTTTCGCAGTGCCCAAAATCGAATGTTTTCATCAGTTTTGGGACACTTTTCCTCTTTTGCGGTGTTTTTCCGTCCCGGATCATATTTCGTGAGCCACGAAAAGGACGACAACGTAATTCATCACATTTCTATTACAGAATCCCACGCCACATTGGGCAATACAACTTCACTTCACGTAGAGGCTGGGCCCGCAAACCGAGGGCATGGGTCTTGTGACCAGGTATCTGTCGCTCCGGTGCCCATAACTTTTGATCCGTAAGAAGTTATGTGTCACACAGCATACCGTTAGAAAGTTCTCCAAAAGCTCTACGACGGGGGCAACAAGCTTGCTCAGCTGCGCATGTTTTCAGAGCTCAAAATCGAATGTTTTCATTATTTTGGGGACAGTTTCCTTCTTTTGTGCTGGTTTTCCTTCCCGGATCGTATGTCGTGAGCCGCGAAAAGGACGACAACCAAATCCATCACATTTTTATTACCGAATCCAACGGCACCTTGGGCAAGACAACTTCCCTTCACGTGGGGGCTAGGCCCGCAAACCGAGGGCGTGGGGCTTGTGACTAGGTATCCTTCGCTCTGGTGCCCATAACTTTTGATCCGTAAAGTGTTACGCAACACACAGTATACCGTTGGAATGCTCTCCGAGAGCTCTACAACGGGGGCAGAAATCATGCTCGGCCGCGCCTATTTTCGGAGCTCAAAATCGAATGTTTTCATCATATTCGAGATAATTTTATAATTTTACGCTGTTTTTGGGTCCCGGATCGTACGTCGTGAGCCGCAAAAAGGACGACAACCTAATCCATCACATTTCTATTACCGAATCCCACGGCACCTTGGGCAAGACAACTTCACTTCACGTAGAGGCTGGGCCCACAAACTGAAGGCGTGGGGCTTTTGACCAGGTATCCGTCGCTCCGATGCCCATAACTTTTGATCCGTGAGGAGTTACGTGGCGTACAACATAACGTTTGAAAGCTCTTCGAGAGCTCTATGATGTGGGCAGCAAGCTTTCTCGGTTGAGCCTCTTTTCGGAGCCCAAAATTGAACATTTTCATCCGTTTCGGAACACTTTTCTTCTTTTGCGCTGTTTTTCGGTCCCGGATCGTACGTCGTGAGCCGCGAAAAGGACGACAACCTAATCCATCACATTTCTATTAACGAATACCACGGCACCTTAGGCAAGACCACTTCACTTCACGTAGAGGCTGGGCCCGCAAATCGAGGGCGCGGGGCTTGTGACCAGGTATCCGTTGCTCCGGTGCCCATAACTTTTGATCTGTAAAGAGTCACGCGGCGCACAGCATACCGTTGGAAAGCTCTCCGAGAGCTCTACAATGTGGGAAGCAAGCCTACTCGGCTCAGCCTCTTTCTGAAGCCCAAAATCAAAAATTTTCATCTATTTCGGGACAATTATCTTATTTTCTACTGTTTTTCGGTCTCGGATCGTACGTCGTGAGCCGCGCAACGGACGACAACCTAATCCATCACATTTCTATTACCGAATCCCGTGGCACCTTAGGCAAGACAATTTCACTTCACGTAGTGGTTGGGCCTGCAAACCGAGGGCATGGGGCTTGTGACCAGGTATCCGTAACTCTAGTGCCCATAACTTTTGATCCGCAAGGAGTCACGCGGCGCACAACATACCGTTGGAAAGCTCTCCGAGAGCTCTACAACGTGGGTAGCAAGTCTGCTCGGCTGTACCTCCTTTCGGATCCCAAAACTGAACGTTTTCATTAGTTTCGAGACACTTTTCTTCTTTTGCACTATTTTTTCATCCCGGATCGTACGTTGTGAGCCGCGAATAGGAAGACAACCTAATCCATCACATTTCTATTTCTGAATCCCAGGGCACCTTGGGCAAGACAACTTTACTTGATGGAGAGGCTGGGCCCGCAAACCGAGGGCGTGGGGCTTGTGACCAGGTATCCGTCGCTCCGGTGCCCATAACTTTTGATCTGCAAGGAGTTACGCGGCGCACAACATGCTGTTGCTAAGCTCACCAAGAGCTCTACGACGGCGGCAACAAGCCTGCTCGGCTGCGCCTATTTTCGGAGCTCAAAATTGGACATTTTCATCATTTTCGGGACACTTTCCTTGTTTTGTGCTGTTTTTTCATTCCAGATCGTATGTCGTGAGCCGCGAAAAGGACGACAACCAAATCCATCACATTTCTATTACCGAATCTCACGGTACCTTGGGCAAGACAACTTCCCTTCACGTTGGGGCTGGGCCCGCAAACCGAGGGTGTGGGGCTTGTGACCAGGTATCCGCCGCTCTTGTGACTATAACTTTTGATCTGTAAGGTGTTACGCGGCGCACAACATACCGTTGGAAAGCTCTCCGAGAGCTTTACGACAGTACAACAATCCCGCTCGACTGAGCCTCTTTTCGGAGCCCAAAATCAAACGTTTTCATTAGTTTCGGGACACTTTTCTTCTTTTACGCGATTTTTTCGTCCCGGATCGTACATCGTGAGCTGCGAAAAAGACGACAACCTAATCCATCACATTTCTATTAACGAATACCACGGTACCTTGGGCAAGTCCACTTCACTTCATGTATAGGCTGGGCCCACAAACCGAGGGCGTGGGGCTTATGACCAGGTATCCGTCGCCCTGGTGCCCATAACTTTTGATTCATAAGGAGTTACGCGGCGGACAACATACTGTTGGAAAGCTTTCTGAGAGCTCTACGACATGGGCAACAATCCTGCTCGGCTGCACCTTTTTGCGGATCCCAAAATTGAATGTTTTCATCAGGTTTTGGATACTTTCCTTTTTTGCGTTGTTTTTCTTTCCCGGATCGTACGTCATGAGCCGCGAAAAGGACGACAACCTAATCCATCACATTTCTTTTACCGAATCCCACGGCACCATGGGCAAGACAACTTCACTTCACGTAGAGGCTGGGCCCATAAACCCAGGGCGTGGGGGTTGTGACCAAGTATCCATCGCTCTGGTGCCCATAACTTTTGATCCGTAAGGAGTTACGCGGAGCACAGCATACGGTTGGAAAGCTCTCCGAGAGCTCTATGACGTGGGAAGCAAGTCTGCTCGGCTGAGCCTTTTTTTGTAGCCCAAAATTGAACATTTTCATCAGTTTTGGGACACTTTTCTTCTTTTGCACTGTTTTTTCGTCCCGGATCGTTCGTCGTGAGCCGCAAAAAGGATGACAACCTAATCCATCACATTTCTATTACTGAATCCCACGGCACCTTGGGCAAGACAACTTCACTTCACGTAGAGGCTGGGCCCGTAAACCGAGGGCGTGGGGCTTGTGACCAGGTATCCTTCGCTCTGGTGCCCATAACTTTTGATCCGTAAGGAGTTACGCGGCGTATAACATAATGTTGGAAAGCTCTTCGAGAGCTCTATGATGTGGGCAACAAGCTTTCTCGGCTGAGCCTCTTTTCGGAGCCCAAAATTGAACGTTTTCAACCGTTTTGGGACACTTTTCTTCTTTTGCGCTGTTTTTCCGTCCCGGATCGTACGTCGTGAGCCGCGAAAAGGACGACAACCTAATCCATCACATTTCTATTAACGAATACCACAGCACCTTGGGCAAGACAACTTCACTTCACGTAGAGGCTGGGCCCGCAAACCGAGGGTGTGGGGCTTGTGACCAGGTATCCGTCGCTCCGGTGCCCATAACTTTTGATCCGTAAGGAGTTACGTGGCGTACAACATAACGTTGGAAAGCTCTTCGAGAGCTCTATGATGTGGGTAGAAAGCTTTCTCGGCTGAGCCTCTTTTCGGAGCCTAAAATTGAACATTTTCATCCGTTTCGGGACACTTTTCTTTTTTTGCGCTGTTTTTCTGTCCTGAATCGTACGTCGTGAGCTGCTAAAAGGACGACAACCTAATCCATCATGTCACGCCCCAACCCGACCTATAGAGGTTAGACTAGGGAGTGATCTAGACATTCAAGTCCTTTCACGTACTTAATCGTTCAAGAAGGTTTAACACTTAACGTTTAGCCTAAACTCCACTAATTCTCTGGAAATTCGGCAGCATGACGGTTGTAATTGGGCTCTTTAGTTTGACCTAATTTTCTAAAGGCCTCAAAACTTTCAATCTCAAATTCATTTCCAACTAAGATTACTATTTATCACCAATTGAAACGCCTACTAGTTATCTCGAAGTCTCATTTGATTAACAACCTAGCATGATAACTCTGTCTCGTTTGTTTGTTAATCCTTGTTACAAAAGTACCTGCTTAAGATTGGATAGATTCATTTACTTAATCCTTTACCTGATACTTCATAAGCCTGTGATAGATACTAACCAGTAGCGATAGCAAAAACGACCATAAGAGTGTCTATCTAGTTATGATCAGTACAACCCAAAATTTGACCCCAAATTACAACGGGGGTCATTTACAATACAACAACAAGCAACATAAGAAATAGTCTTCAAGCAACATATCGTTCACAAAAATGGCCATAGTCAAGTAAGGCACGTAGGGCAAGCAATCATTCCAAGGAATCATCAATAGGAACGTTGTCCTCGGGTACCTGTTCCTGGTCTTCTTCACCTGAGATGATAAAAGAGGGTGAGTCCTTATGAACTCAGCGAGGGGGAACGAGAAATACGTTTTGAAACTCTTTTTCCGGTTAACTTATGAAAAACCTCTTTTTGAAAACATGTCACGTATTACAAGTAATAAGGTACGCAAGTATAAGAATCAAATTGAGCAACAGATACAATTACCAATCATTTCAAGGATACGGTGAGCATTTGCTCTCAATATCGATTTCGATACGATTGTTGTGGCCGACTTCAATAATCCACTTATCGCTCCCATTTGGGTGTACTCCGGATGTACCCCGAAAACCTACGACCCAACTCTCCGAGGAAGTCTAGCCCCCAAGCGAGAGAAGGAATTGGACAATGGTAGTCACGGTTGCACCGGCAAGCCCGATGCCGCCCGGTGTGCGTGAAACGCTACCACGCCAGAATGAAAGGTTGCAACCTTGTATGCAATGCACATTTATGGCATTTAATATATCACATTAGGAGGACAACAAAGTAGGTTTCCTCCGAGCAGTCATAAGATTGCACATTGGCAAGTAAACACACGAGGCATGATATGACAGGTAATTTCACTTGTAAAGCACATGGAGTTATATGAATATTAAACGGGCAGCCATGTAACGCATGTAAATCAAGTCATATAACGCATGTGAATCAAGTCATATAACTCATTTCGAAGTTCACGTAATCAAATAATAAGGTCGTACAACATGTAACGACGTTTATGTGGGACTGGGTGCAAGAAAAGTCTACTTGTCAACCTTTAATCATCATAATCACATTTAGGGCTATAAGGGCAACTACGGGCAGCCTACTAATCATATAATTAAACACGATATCCATAGGATCAACACTTAGCGAGTTTTCCTAGTCACTAGGGTTTCAATTCATGCTTACCCGTGCGATTAAGCCCCAAGTTGTCACGTAATTAAACTCAAGCCATGCATCGATTAATTAAAACACCCTCAAGCATTCAAAACAGTCCACACAACATCCAAGTGCCACAATCCCAAGCATTTAATACAACAAGAGAAGTTACCATAATTTTCAAAGCATATCACTAGATGAAAACCTCACTGCCATGGTCTGTTTTCCCACAATCATTTAGACAAGCAAACAATCTCCAATTCCAGTGGACAAAATGTCAAATTAAATCTTAAGGAGTGAACTAAATCCAGAAACAAACCTCGCATCATTTGGAGTTCGGGTTCAAGAGTTATAGCCAAAACCGTGCGACTACGCAAAACTGTCCAGTTTTGTACACATTTCAATACTTGTCATTTTGAAGGGCCTTAGGGTCAGATTTAGCCTTAGTCTATTTCTGACAAAAATGTCCAGAACTGAAAAATATAGCAACCTACCAAATTTCATGCATTTTAGACTTCAATTACTAAGTAAAAACTGGTTCGTTCTACAAGGACAGTGAACTGCCAAAAACCTGCTCCATTTTCCAGATTTTTCCAGATTTGGACACCTTTTGATGTTTTGCCATTTTGGGGACCTTAGAGTCAAAATTGGCCTTGGCCTATTTCTACGGAAAATTCTCAGAACTGGCAAAACTAGTCACCTACCAATTTTCACGCATTTTCAACATCATTTGCCTGGTCAAATTCACTTCTCTCCAACAAGTCAGAAAACTGCTATTTCCACGATTTCACCTATCTTCAAATTCTAGCCAAATATCTTGCCATGCATGTTTACAAAAGCTCATGTACACACATATATCACAAGTACAGAGGTAAAAATAAACATATGAAGGCATGCATGTGGATTTCGAAAGCTTTTAGAAAGGATTAACCCTCACCTTAGTAACTTTATCAACAAAGGATGCTCAAAACTCTTGGAGATGCACAAATGGTCTCTTTTCCTTGTTTGGCCGAGGGATATTGCTTGTTTCCTTAATTCCTAGCTAAGTTACCATGCCCTTAGTATGTGCATGTGGTTAGAACAAAAAAAAGGAAATGAAATAGAAGCTATCAACATACCTAAGCTGAAATGAAGGTTCTATGAGCTTGCATGTATGTCTTTTGCATTCTAGCTTGCTTGGTCGAGTTCCTTAGTTTCTTGTATGTCTTGAAGAACCTTAGGATGAAGAGCTTAAGCTATGGAGACTAGAATTGCAGCTAAGGCTGAGAGAGAGAGAGAGGAAATGAGGGAGTGAGAGAATGGGATAAAGAAAAATGAAATGCTTGTGAGGTATGAAGTGTTATGTGTGAGTGTGTCGGCCTAGGGCCTTGAAAATTCTGATTTTTGTGTCTTCAAGAGCATGTTTTTGAATCACCTTAGCATGGGCAATTGAGTGTGTCAAGATTTTGGTGCATTGGGTAGGGTTTTGAGTCATTTTTTTATGCTTTGTGTCATAGGTTGTCTAAGTTTAATTTTGAAATTGCAAAGCATTGTCAAATGCTCCATGTGGTCGGCCAAGCTAGTGGAAAATTCTGAATTTTTGTCTTGGTTGAGCTTATTTTATTGCATGTGCTTGGAATATGCAAAAGAATAAAGAATAAAGAATAAGAATGTTTAGCTTTTGGTGCAATTTCGTCTTCTAGTGAGTTGAATTAGCATTTTAATATTAGTTAGTGGAGTTTGTAGGATTAATTAATGATCTAGTGCTTCGTGTAAGATGCTTTCTTGATTAGCGTGTGGGCACGCTTACCTAGGTCTAGGGCACACACTACGAGGTAAAGCACGAACTACGAGATGAATGCACGCAACCCTAAATGAATGCACGTAATTCAATGCAAGGCACACTAAATGAAACACGACTCTTAAACCTAGGTCAAGGCACACAAATCTAGTTTAGGGCACACGAAACGAGGAATCGCACGAAAATCGAGATCGGGCCTCACATCCTCCCCTCCTTAAAAGAATTTCATCCCGAAATTTGATATTACCTTTGAAATAAAGTTGAATACTGTTGCTCCATCTGGTCTCGCCTTTCCCACATTGCTTCTTCAACTCCATGGTGATCCCATAACACTTTCACCATCGATATAGATTTGTTGCGCAACTCCCGATCTTGCTGGTCTAGGATCCGAATGGGCTTCTCTTCATAAGACAAGTTCTCCCGAAGCTGCAACGGCCCTGGCTCCAAGATATGCGATGGATCAAGGTGATACTTCTGTAACATTGAAACGTGAAAGACATCGTGAATATTGGAGAGGTTTTGGGGTAGTTCCAGGTAATACGCCAATTTGCCAACCTTCTCAATTATCTTCTGAAACTGTTGGTCCTTCTGTTGAGCCTCTCGTAATTCAGACAACAAGGTCGATTGAACTTGTGTAGTGGCAAAAAGTAACCCTTTCCGAGTCAATTGTGGTTTCCACAAAAATGCTTCCTCCAACAACTCTTGCACCTTGACTTCCAGTTTTGCCATGCTCGCTTTCCTACTTAAGGCATCTGCAACTACATTTGCTTTATCGGGCACATAATTGATTGTGCAGTTATAATCATCCAAAAGCTCCATCCACCGCCTTTGCCTCATGTTCAACTCCTTTTGTGAAAACAAGTATTTCAAGCTCTTGTGATCGGTAAACACCTCAAACTTGTTACCCCATAGATAGTGCCTCCATTTCTTGAGTGCAAACACAATAGCCGCTAATTCCAAATCATGCGTCGGGTAGTTCAATTCATACGGCTTCGGTTTCCTAGAAGCATACGCAATCACTCTACCATTTTGCATCAACACACAACCCAGTCCCTCTTTCGAAGCATCGCTATAGATTACAAAACCTTGACTCCCTTCAGGCAATGCAAGAATAGGTGCGGCAGTCAATCTTGTCTTCAATTCTTGGAAGCTGTTCTCACACTTGTCATCCCAC
The DNA here is from genome assembly GCA_037974665.1 of Ehretia macrophylla. Classification (NCBI taxonomy): domain Eukaryota; kingdom Viridiplantae; phylum Streptophyta; class Magnoliopsida; order Boraginales; family Ehretiaceae; genus Ehretia; species Ehretia macrophylla. Next base: position 63,266,710 of record CM075772.1, read on the forward strand.
ACGAACTTTGTTTTCTTTTGAGTGAGCTTTGTAAGCGGTCCTGCAATCCTAGAGAAATCCTTTACGAACCTCCGATAATAGCCGGCTAGACCAAGAAAACTCCGAACCTCCGTAACGTTTTCCGGCTTCTTCCAAGACATCACCGCTTCTATCTTTGCTGGATCCACTGCTATTCCCTCTTGGGATATGATGTGCCCCAAAAATGCAATCTGCTGCAACCAAAATTCACATTTGCTAAACTTTGCATACAATTGATGCTCTCAAAGTTTCTGCAGTACCAACCGCAGATGTTGTTCATGCTCAGCCTCGGATTTCGAGTATACCAAAATATCATCAATGAAGATCACTACAAATTGGTCTAAGTAGGGTTGAAACACCCTGTGCATCAAGTCCATAAAAGCTGCAGGGGCATTAGTTAGTCCAAATGGCATCACCACATATTCATAATGTCCATATCTTGTCCTGAAAGCCGTTTTAGGCACATCCTCCTTTTTGATCCGCAACTGATAGTACCCTTGCCTCAAGTCGAGCTTCGAATACACTTTGGCTCCTTGAAGTTGATCAAATAACTCGTCGATCAGTGGAAGTGGGTATTTATTCTTGACAGTCACTTGGTTCAATCCTCGGTAGTCGATGCATAGCCTCAACGTTCCGTCTTTCTTCTTTACAAATAGGACTGGTGCACCCCACGGAGAAGAACTTGGTTGAACAAACCCCTTCTTCAACAATCCTTGCAATTGGTCCTTCAATTCTTGTAGCTCGGCCGGTGCCATACGATAGGGAGCTTTAGATATCGGCTGGGTGCCAGGCAATAATTCTATAATGAACTCGATCTCCCGATTTGGGGGTAAACTGGGCAATTCTTCTGGAAACACATCTGCATAGTCTTTGATCACTAGCGTCTCCTCCAACTTAGCTTTGTCCGATGGCTTGTTGATGAGGTAAGCTAAGTATCCACTATACCCTTTCCTCAAGGACTTCACTGCTTTCGTAGATGAAATGATAGAACTCCCAGTGAAATATTTTCGACCCATTTCCTCTAGTATTGGTTGACCAGGTATCCGGAATGTTACAATCTTCGTCCGGTAATCTAGTTGGGCATGATGCTTTGCCAACCAGTCCATCCCTAAGATGACTTCATAGTCTCGAAAGGGTAATACAATAAGATTGGCTGAGAATTCCCTATCTTTAATTTGGATTTTACATGCTTTACAAGCTGAGCTAGTAACAAGTTTAGAATCCATCGGAGTACCAACTTCTACTTCGTAAGGCAAACATACAACTTGTAGTTTTCCACGTTGCACACATAAGGGAGTAATAAATGAATGTGTAGCACCTCGATCCATTAGCACCCTAACAGGTTGATTCAGTATCAAGAATGTACCTTCAACAACAGCGGTCTCCTCTGGAAGCTCCTCGCACTCAATAGCATAAGCTCAAGCCTGAACTCTAGGAACTGGAGTCTTACCTCTACCAGCTGGTTTAACCTGATTCTGTCCTGCTTGCCCTTTAGGGCAATCCTTGATCTGATGCTGATCACTGCCTCACTGCATACATCATCCTGACTTCTTCCAGCACTGGGCCTCAATATGCCCTTTTCTTGTCACAGTAAGAACATTTGATAGACTGAGTAGCAGGTGAACTACTTGTGGATCTGCGGGTGGAAGAGGCTGATGGTGCTTTAGTCGGGCCACGGTTATTAACTGGTCTGTTTTGGCTCTGGCCCTGGCTATGACTCTGGCTCTGGAATTTCCTCTGTTGACCTGGAGGTTGGTATGGTTTCTTGTTCGGCTGACTCGAACCGGCTCTATCAAGTTTCCTCTTCTCAACTCGGGAAGCAGCAGCAAAGAGAGCAGAATAGGTATCGAAGTCATGCAAAGCCAACTGGTCCTGAATCTCTGGTCTCAATCCAATCATAAATTTCCACATCTTCGCCTTTGGAGTACAGACCATGTATTGATCATAGCGGGATAGTCGGTCAAAACGAGCCTCGTACTGGGCCACCGTCATGTTACCCTGGTTCAAGTGCATGAATTCCTCAATCCGCCTCTGCTTGGAAACTGCAGGTACATATTTCTCCTTGAATGCCTTAACGAAATTACCCCACAAGCGAGGTGTCTGATCAGTTTCCCACAGTGCCTCCACAGTGTGCCACCAATGCTCGGCATCCCCGTGCAACAAAAACACAGCAAACTCCACCTTTTCTTCATCAGTATAATCAAGTGGCCTGAAAATCCTCTCGATCTCGGACAGCCAAGCCTCTGCTTTCACATCATCAGCTTCCCCATGGAATTTGGACAGGCGAAAGTCAAGGAACTCCCTCATTCTGCTATGTCTCCCATGGTTATCATCATTCCTGTTGTTGTTGTTGTTTGCTTCACGTGCATCTTGACGTTCCATCACTCGTGACACGCGATCCATGGCATTTGCCATCATGTTAAACATAGCTATGCTGGGATTAGTTTGATAAGCATCTCCGGTCTCTTGGGGTTCACCACTCCTATTAGTAGTGCGGGTACTAGGGCCAGCCATCTATAGGCACAGATTGCGATGCACAATTTATTGAAATACGACAAACAAGAATTTAATGCATAAGATATGCAACATAATATGGATACACAATTCTAGAAACAATTAAGACATGTTAATCACTTAAGCACATAGAGTATAGAAGGCACAATTAACATTATCACACAATAACATATAGACAAGTCATCCTAATTATCTTAGGGCTCTACCCATGGTCCGAGAGTTAAACCCGGCTTAAGCAATCTAAGCTCTAATACCATTCTTCTTCTATAAGGTGTCACGCCCCAACCCGGCCTATAAAGGTTAGACTAGGGTGTGATCTAAACATTCAAGTCATATCTCGTACTTAACCGTTCTTGAAAGTTTAACACTTAAAGTTATAGCCTAAACTCCATAATTTTCTAGAAAACCGGCAGCATAACGGCTGTAATTGGGCTCTTTGGTAAATTTTCCAATCTCAATTTTATTTCCAACTAAGATTACTATTTACCATCAATTGAAATGCCTACTGGTTATCTCGAAGTCTCGTTTGATTAATAACCTAGCATGATACTATGTCTCGTTTGTTTGTTAATCCTCGTTACAAAAGTACCTGTTGATCTTAGCTTAACAATGAGTACCTGCTTAAGATTGGATAGGTTCATTTTACTTAGTCCTTACCTGATACTTCATAATCCTATGATAGATACTAGCCAGTAATGATAGCAAAACGACCATAGTAGTGTCTATCTAGTTATTATCAGTACAAGCCAAAATTAGACCCCAAATTACAACGGGGGTCTTTTACAATACAACAACAAACATCATAAGAAATGAAATAGTCTTCAAGCAACATAGTTTTCACAAATGGCCATAATCAAGCAAGGCACGTAGGACAAGCAATCATTCCAAGGAATCATCATTAGGCACGTCGTCCTCGGGTACCTGTTCTTGGTCTTCTTCACCTGAGATGATAAAAGAGGGTGAGTCCTTATGAACTCAGCGAGGGGGAACGAGAAATAAGTTTTGAAACTCATTTTCCGGTTCAACTTATGAAAACCCTTTTGCAAGCATGAATATATCACAAGTAAGTACATAACATAATATAAAAGTAAAGGAACACAATTACCCGTCTTTCCTCCCCGAGGTCCTCTAGGAACCAAGCGAGAGTACTTATACACATAGTGAAAAGGATACGGTGAGCTTTCGCTCTCAGTTCATATCAGTATCAGTTGTTGCGGCCGACTTCAAATCATCCCCTTATCACGCCAAATGGGTGTACTCCAGATGTACCCCGAAATCCTACGACCTAACTCTTCGAGGAAGTCTAGCTCCCAAGTGAGAGAGGGAATTGGACAATGGTAGTCACGGTTGTACCGGCAAGCCCGATGCCGCCCGGTGTGCGTGAACGCTACCACGCCAGAATGAAAGGTTGCAACCTTGTAATGCAATGCACATTTATGACATTTAATATATCACATTAGGAGGACAACAAAGTAGGTCGCCTCTGAGCAGTCATAAGATTGCACATTGACAAGTAAACAAGCGAAGCATGATATGACATGCAATTTCACTTGAAAAGCAAATGGAGTTATATGAATATTAAACGGGCAGCCATGTAATGCATGTAAATCAATTCATATAACTCACTTCGAAGTTCACGTAATCAAATAACAAGATTATTCAACATGCAACAATATTTACGTGGGTCCGGGTGCAAGAAAAGCCTACTTATCAACATGTAATCATCGAAATCATATTTAGGGCTACAAGGGAAACTACGAGCAGCCTACTAAACACATAATCAAACAAAATATCCAAAGGATCAACACTTAGCAAGTTTACCTAGTTACTAGGGTTCCAACTAGTGCTTACCCGTGCGATTAAGGCCCAAGTCATCTCGTAATTAAACTCAAGCCACACATTGATTAGTTCATACACCCTCAAGCATTCAAACAGTCCACACAACATCTAAATGCACAATCTCAAGCATTTAATACAACAGAGAAGCTACAATAATTTTTCTAAGCATTTCACTAAGTGAAACCCTCACTGCAATAGACTATTTTTTCACAATCATTAAGACAAGCAAACAATCTCCAATTCTTGTGAATAAGATGTCAAATTAAAGCTTAAGGGGTTAACTAAATTCAGAAACAAACCTCGCATCATTTGGAGTTCGGGTTCAATAGTTATAGCCAAAACAGTGAGACTGCACAAAATTGTCCAAATTTGCACACATTTCAATACTTGTCGTTTTTGAGGGCCTTAGGGTCAGATTTAGCCTTAGTCCATTTCTGACAAAAATGTCCAGACTGCAAAATATAGAATCACACCAAATTTCATGCATTTTGGATATCATTTACTAAGTCAAAACTGGTTCATTCTACAAGATCAGTGAATCTGCCAAAACCTGCTTCATTTTTCCAGACTTTCCAGATTTTGACACATTTTAATGATTTGCCATTTTGAGGATCTTAGAGTCAAAATTAGCTTTGGCCTATTTCTGTGAAAAATGTTCAGAATTTACCTACCCATTTTCACGCATTTTCAACATCATTTACCTAGCCAAAATCACCTCGTACCAATAGGACAGAAAGCTGTCACATACACAATTTCATCTATCATCACATTCTAGCCAAAAATCTTGCCATGCATGGTTACAAAAGCTTATGAACACACATATATCTCAAGTACAGAAGTAAAGATAGACATTTAAGGGCATGCATGTAGTTTTTTGAAAGATTTTCAAGAAGTTTTAGCCCTCACCTTAGCAAAACAACAAGAAGATGCACAAGACTCTTGATGGTTGCACAAGATTGACTCTTTTCCTTGCTTAGCCGAGACACCACTCGATTTTCTCAAATTTCCTAGCTTATTAACCAAGTTCTTAGTAGGTACATGTGGTTAGAACAAGAAGAAAAGAAATGGAAGCTAGCAAACTCACCTAAGCCAAAATGGATGTTCAATAAGCTTGCATGTGAGTTTCTTGCAACCTAGCTTGCTTAGTCGAGCTCCCTAGCTTCTTGCATGCCTTGATGAACCATGGAGTGATGAAGATAAGCTATGGAGTGTAGAAACTTAGCTAAGGCCGAGAGAGAGAAAGAGAAGAATGAGAGCAGAGAGAAGAATGAGAGGAAATAAGAGAAAATGAAAGAAAATAAAAGCTTTGTTGGGCAAAGGAGCTTGTGTCGGCCTTGGGCATATAAATTTCAGACTTTTGTGTCTTCAAGAGGCATTTTGAATTATCTGGTATGGACATGGAGCTTGTGTCAAAAATATGGAGCTTTGAGGAGGGTTTTTGAGCCATTTTTTTTTTGCTTTGTGTCATTAAATTGTCATAGAATGTCTAGAAATTAATTTGAATTATGCAAGCAAGCACAAATGCTCAACAAGTGGTCGGCCAAGGCATTGCTAGAATCTGAATTTTTGTCTTGTTCAAGGCTTATTTTATTGTGTGTTTGGGATATGCAAAGAATAAAAAATAAAAAATGTCTAGCTTTTTGTGAGATTTTGTCTTCTAGTGGGTTGAATTAGCAATTTAATATTAGTTAGTGGAATTTGTAGGATTAATTAATGATTTAGTGCTTCGTGCAAGATGCTTTCTTGATTAGCGTGAGGGCACGCTTTCTTAGGTTTAGGGCACGCATTACGAGGCAAGGCACGAACTACGAGACGAATGCACATTTTTCAAGTAAATGCACGAAACCCTAAATCAATGCACGTAATTCAATGCAAGACACACAAAATGAAACACGATTCTTAAATCTAGGTCAAGGCACGCAAATCTGGGTTAGGGCACATGAAACGAGGTATCGCACGCAAATCGAGGTCGGGCCTCACAGCCCGTAAACCGAGGGCGTGGGATTTTTGACCAGGTATTCGTCGCTCCGGTGCCCATAACTTTTGATCCGTATGGAGTTACACGTCGTACATCATAACGTTGGAAAGCTCTCCGAGAGCTCTACGATGGGGGCAGCAATCCTGCTCTGCTGCGACTATTTTCAGAGCTCAAAATTGAATATTTTCATCAATTTCGGGTCACTTTCCTTATTTTGCACTGTTTTTTCGTCCCGAATTGTGCGTTGTGAGCCGCGAAAAGCACGACAACCTAATCCATCACATTTCTATTGCCGAATCCCGCGGCACCTTGGTCAAGACAACTTCACTTCACGTAGAGATTGGGCTCGCAAACCGAGGGCATGGGGCATGTGACCAGGAATCCATCACTCTGGTGCCCATAACTTTTGATCCGTAAGGTGTTACGTGGCGCACATCATATGGTTGGAAAGCTCTCCGAGAGCTCTACGATGGTTGTAGTAATCCTGCTCGGCTGCGCCAGTTTTGGCAGCTCAAAATCGAACCTTTTCATCAATTTTGTGATACTTTTATTTTTTTGCGCTGTTTTTCCGTCCCGGATCGTACGTCGTGAGCCGCGAATAGGACGACAACCAAATCCATCACATTTCTATTACTGAATCCCACGACACCTTAGGCAAGACAACTTCCCTTCACGTGGGGGCTGGGCCCGCAAAACGAGGGTGTGGGGCTTGTGACCAAGTATCCGTCGCTCCGGTGCCCATAACTTTTGATCCGTAAGAAATTACACGGCGCACAGCATACTGTTGGAAAGCTCTCTGAGAACTCTACGATGTGGGCAGCAAGCCTGCATGGCTGCTCCTATTTTCGGAGCTTAAAATCAAACGTTTTTATCAATTTCGGGAGACTTTCCTTCATTTGCGCTGTTTTTCCATCCTGGATCGTACGTCGTGAGCCGCGAAAAGGACGACAACCTAATCCATCACATTTCAATTACCGAATCCCATGGCACCTTATGTAAGAAAACTTCACTTCACTTAGTGGCTGGGCCCGCAAACCGAGGGTGTGGGGATTGTGACAAGTTATCTGTCGCTCCGTTGCCCATAACTTTTGATATGTAAGGAGTTACGAGAAACACAACATACCGTTGGAAAGCACTTCGAGATCTCTACGATGGGGACAGCAGGCCTGCTCAGCTCCGTCGATTTTTGTAGCTCAAAATTGAATGTTTTCATTAGTTTCGGTATACAATTATTTTTGTGTGCTATTTTTTCATCCTGGATCGTACGTCGTAAGCCGCAAAAAGGACGAAAACCTAATCCATCACATTTCTATTACCGAATCCGACGGCACCTTGGGCATAGAAACTTCACTTCACGTAGAGGCTGGGCCCGCAAACCGAGGGCGTGGGGCATGTGACCAGGTATCCGTCCCTCCGGTGCCCATAACTTTTGATCCGTAAGGAGTTACGCAGCGCACAACATACCATTGGAAAGCTCTCCGAGAGCTCTACGATGTGGGCAACAAGCTTGCTCGGCTAAGCCTCCTTTCAGAGCCCAAAAACAAACATTTTCATCAGTTTCGGGACACTTTTCTTCTTTTGCGCCGTTTTTCTGTCTCGGATCGTACGCCGTGAGCCGTGAAAAGGACGAAAACCTAATCCTTCACATTTCTATTACCGAATCCCACGATACCTTGGGCAAGACAACTTCACTTCACGTAGTGGCTGGGCCCGCAAACCGAGGGTGTGGGGCTTGTGACCAGGTATCCGTCGCTCCGGTACCCATAACTTTTGATTCGTAAAGAGTTACGCGGCGCACAGCATGCCGTTGGAAAGCTCTCCGAGAGCTCTACGACGGGGGCAACAAGCCTGGTCGGCTGTGCTTGTTTTCGGAGCTCAAAATAGAACATTTTCATCATTTTCGGGATACTTTCCTTCTTTTGTGCTGTTTTTCCGTCCCGGATCGTACGTCGTGAGCCGTGAAAAGGACGACAACCAAATCCATCACATTTCTATTACCGAATCCCACGACACCTTGGGGAAGAGAACTTCACTTCACGTAGAGGCTGGGCCCACAAACTGAGGGCGTGGGGCTTGTGACCAGGAATCCGTCGCTCCGGTGCCCGTAACTTTTGATCCGTAAGGAGTTACGCGGTGCACAGCATACCGCTGGAAAGCACTTCGAGAGCTCTATGATGTAGGCAGCAAGCCTACTTGGCTGAGTCTCCTTTCGAAGCCCAAAATATACTGTTTTCATCTGCTTCGGGACACTTTTTTTCTTTTGCGCTGTTTTTCCTTCCCGGATCGTACGTCGTGAGCCGCGAAAAGGACGACAACCTAATCCATCACATTTCTATTACCGAATCCCACGACACCTTGGGCAAGACAACTTCACTTCACGTAGAGGCTAGGCCCGCAAATCGAGGGCGTGGGGTTTGTGTGACCAGGTATCCGTCGCTCCGGTGCCCATAACTTTTGATCTGTAAGGAGTTACGCGGCGCACAACATAACGTAGGAAAGTACTTCGAGAGCTCTACGACGTGGGCAGCAAGCCTGCTCGGCTGAGCCTATTTTCGGAGCCCAAAATCAAACGTCTGTTTCGGGACACTTTTCTTCTTTTGCGTATTTTTTCATCCCGGATCGTACATCGTGAGCCACGAAAAGGACGACAACCTAATCCATCACATTTTTATTAACGGATACCACGGCTCCTTGGGCAAGACAACTTCACTTCACGTAAAGACCGGGCTCGCAAACTGAGGGCATAGGGCTTGTGACCAGGTATCCGTCGCTCTAGTGCCCATAGCTTTTGATCCGAATGAGTTACGCGGCGCACAGCATACCGTTGGAATGCTCTCCGAGAGCTCTACGATGTGGGCAGTAATCTTGCTCGGCTGAGCCTCTTTGCAGAGTCCAAAATTGAACGTTTTCATCAGTTTCGGGATATTTTTCTTCTTTTGCGCTGTTTTTCTGTCCCAGATCATACGTCGTGAGCTGCGAAAAGGATGACAACCAAATCCATCACATTTCTATTACCGAATCCCATGGCACCTTGGGCAAGACAACTTCACTACACGTAGAGGCTGGGCCTGTAAATCGAGGGCGTAGGGCTTGTGACCAGGTATCCGTCGCTCTGGTGCCCATAACTTTTGATCCGTAAGGAGTTACGCGTCGCACAGCATGCCGTTGGAAAGCTCTTCTAGAGCTCTACGACGTGGGCAGCAAGCCTGCTCGTCTGCGCCTCTTTTCGGAGCCCAAAATCGAACGTTTTCATCAATTTTGGGACACTTTTCTTCTTTTGCGCTATTTTTCCATCCCGGATCGTACGTCGAGAGCCCCGAAAAGGACGACAACCTAATTCATCACATTTCTATTACCGAATCCCGCGGCACCTTTTGCAAGACAACTTCACTTCACGTAGAGGCTAGGCCTGCAAATCGAGGGCGTGGGGCTTGTGACCAGGTATCCGTCGCTCTGGTGCTAATAACTTTTGATCCGTAAGGTGTTACGCAGCGCACAGCATACCGTTGGAAAGCTCTCCGAGAGCTCTACAACGGGTGCAGCAATCCTGCTCAATTGCGCCTATTTTTGGAGCTCAAAATCGAACGTTTTCATCAATTTTGGGATACTTTTATTTTTTTGCTCTGTTTTTCCGTCCCTTATTGTACGTCGTGAGCCGCGAAAAGGACGACAACCTAATCCATCACATTTCTATTACCGAATCCCACAATACCTTGGGTAAGAAAACTTTACTTCACGTAGAGGCTGGGCCAGCAAACTGATGGCATGGGGCTTGTGACCAGGTATCCGTCGCTCCGGTGCCCATAACTTTTGATACGTAAGGAGTTACGCGGCGCACAGCATACCGTTGGAAAGCTATTCGAGAGCTCTACGACATGGGCAGCAAGCCTGCTCGGTGTACCTCTTTTTGGAGCCCAAAATCAAATGTTTTCATCAGTTTCAGAACACTTTTTTTCTTTTGCGCTGTTTTTTCATCCCGGATCGTACGTCGAGTGAGGCCCGATCTCGATTTACGTGCGATACCTTGTTTCGCGTGTCCTAACCTAGAATTTTGTGCCTTGACTTGGGTTCAAGAGTCGTGTCTCTTTTTATGTGCCTTGCATTGAATTACATGCATTTATTTAGGCTTGCGTGCATTTGCTTGGGAAACATGCATTATTCTTTTAGTTCAAGCTTTACCTCGTAGTGCGTGCCCTAAACCTAGCAAAGCGTCTCTGCATGCTAATCAAGAAAGCATCTTACACGAAGCACTAGATTATTAATTAATCCTACAAATTCCACTAACTAATATTATAATCCTAATTCAACTCACTAGAAGATGAAATTTCACCAAAAGCTAAACATTCTTATTCTTTATTCTTTATTCTTTTGCATATCCCAAGCACACACAATAAAATAAAGCTCAAAATAAGACAAAAATTCAGAATTTCCACTTGCCTTGGCCGACCATACCTTGCTTTTGAACAACATTTGCATAAATTAAACTAAGCCTAGACAAACTATGACAATTACTTCAAACAATGCATTAAAAAATGACCTAAAACCCTACCCAATGCTCCACATTCTCGGCCCACTCAAATGGCCATGCTAAGACAATTCAAAACATGCTTTAGATGACACAAAATAAGAAATTTTAGAAGCTCAAGGCCGACACATGCTCACACAAACATTTCATTCTTTTCAAACTTCTCATTCTCTCATTTACACTCTCTTTCTCTCGGCCTTGGCTGCAACCTTAGGCTCCATAGCTTAAGCTCTCATTCTAAGGCTCTCCTAGACATTCAAGACTCTAAGGAACTCGACCAAGCAAGCAAGAAGCAAGGAGATTTGCATGCAAGCTCATAGAACACTCATTTCGGCCCTAGGTATGTTTGATAGCTTTTCTTTCATCTCCCTTTTGTTCTAACCACATGCACATACTAAGGACATGGTAACTCAGCTAGGAATTAAGGAAATCAAGCAATATCTCTCGGCCAAACAAGGAGAGAAGACCATTTGTGCATCTTCAAGAGTTTTGAGCATCATTTGTTGTCAATAGGCTAAGGTGAGGGTTAATCTATTTTAAAAGCTTTCAAAAACCACATGCATGCCTTCATATATCTATTTTTACCTCTGTACTTGTGGTATATGTGAGTACATGGGCTTTTGTAACCATGCATGGCAAGATATTTAGCTAGAACTTGGAGATAGGTAAAATTGCGAAAATGGCAGATTTCTGACTTGTTAGAGCGAAGTGAATTTGGCCTGGTAGAGGATGTTGAAAATGCATGAAAATTGGTAGGTGACTAGTTTTGCCAGTTCTGAACATTTGTCGTAGAAATAGGCCAAGGTAATTTTGACTCTAAGGTCTCCAAAATGGCAAAACATCAAAGGGTGTCTAATCTGGAAAATCTGGGAAAATGGAGCAGGTTTTTGGCAGTTCACTGTCCTTGTAGAACAAAACATTTTTGACTTAATAAATGATAGCTAAAATGCATGAAATTTGGTAGGTTGCTATATTGTTCAGTTCTGGACATTTTTTTCAGAAATAGACTAAAGCTAAATCTGACCCTAAGACCCTAACAAATGGCAAGTATTGAAATATGTACGAATCTGGACAATTTTGCGTAGTCTCACGATTTTAGCTGTAACACTTGAATCCAAACTCAAAATGATGCGAGATTTGTTTTTGGATTTAGTTCACTCAATAAGCTTTAATTTGACATTTTATTCACTGGAATTGGAGATTTTTAGCTTGTCTAAATGATTGTGGGAAAACAGACCAATGCAGTGAGATTTTTGTCTAGTGATATGCTTTGAAAAATGTTGTAACTTCTCTTGTGGTATCGAATGCTTGGGATTGTGGCACTTGGATGTTGTATGGACTGTTTTTGATGATTGAGGATGTTTTAATTAACCGATGCATGGCTTGGGTTTAATTACGTGACAACTTGCTGCTTAATCGCACGTGTAAGCATGAATTGAAACCCTATTGACTATGAAAACTCGCTAAGTGTTGATCCTATGGTTATTGTGTCTAATTGTGTGATTAGTGGGCTGCCTAATAAATGTTAAGTATGCTTGAAATTTGATTCCCAATGATTACATGTTGATAAGAAGACTTTTCTTGCACCCGGTCCTATGTAGACGTCGTTGCATGCTTGCATAAACTTATTACTCGATTACGTGAACCCCGAAATGAGTTATATGACTTGATTTACATGTGTTACATGGCTGCCCGTTTAATATTCGTATAACTCCATGTGTATTGCAAGTGAAATTAAATATCAAAGCATGCCTCGTGTGTTTACTTGCCAACGTGAGATCTTATAACTGCTCGGAGGCAACCTACTTTGTTGTCCTCCTAATGTGATATGTTAAATATTATAAATGTGCATTGCATACAAGGTTGCAACCTTTCATTCTAGCATGGTAGCGTTTCACGCACGCCGGGCGGCATCGGGCTTGCCGGTGCTATCGTGACTACCATGGTTCAATTCCCACTCTCGCTTAGGGGCTAGACTTCCTTGGAGAGTTGGGTCGTAGGATTTCGGAGTACATCCGGAGTACACCTATTTGGCGTGATAAGTGGATGATTTGAAGTCGGCCGCAACAACTGATATTGGAAATGAATTGAGAGCAAAAGCTCACCGTATCTTTTTCACGATGTGTATAAGTACTCTAGCTTGGTTCCTAGAGGACCTCGGGGAGGAAAGATGAGTAATTATGTTCTTTTACTTTTATATTACATTATAAACTTACTTGTGTTATATGTCATGCTTTCAAAAAGGGTTTTTCATAAGTTGAACCAGAAAAAGAGTTTCAAAACGTATTTCTCGTTCCACCTCGCTAAGTTCATAAGGACTCACCCTCTTTTATCATCTCAGGTGAAGAAGATCAGGAACAGGTACCTGAGGATAACGTGCCTATTGATAATAACGTGCCTTACTTGTCTATGGCTATTTTGTGAACGATATGTTTGTTTTGAAGACTATCTCTTATGTTGTTGTCATTGTTATTGTAAAAGACCCACGTTGTAATTTTTGGTCTAATTTTGATTTGTATTGTTTATAACTAGACAGACACCCTATTTGATCGTTTTGCTACTTTGATTAGTAACTACTACAGGCTTATGAAGTATTAGGAAAATGGCTAAGTAAAATGAATCTATCCAATCTTAAGTAGGTACTCATTTGTAAGCTAAGACCAACAGGTACTTGTGTAATAGGAATTGACAAATAAACGAGACATAGTTGCTATGCTAGGTGTTAATCAAACGAGAATTGAGATAAATAGTAGACATATCAATTGGTGATAAATAGTAATCTTAGTTGGAATCGAATTTGAGATTGAAAGTTTTAAGGCGTTTAAAAAATTAGGTCAAACTAAAGAGCCAATTAAAGCTGTTATGCTGCCGGTTTTCCGAAGAGTTGTTGGAGTTCTAGTCTAACGGATAAGCTTATTCTTCGTTAATCAGTTATAGTCTTAAAAGAACGTGAATGTTTAGATCACACCCTAGTCTAACCTCTTTAGGTCTGGTTGGGGGCGTGACACGTCGTGAGCCGCGAAAAGGACGACAACCTAATCCATCACATTTCTATTTCCGAATCCCACGGCACCTTGGGCAAGACAACTTGACTTCACATAGAGGCTGGGCCAGCAAACCGAGGGCGTGGGGCTTGTGACTAGGTATCCGTCGCTCCGGTGCCCATAACTTTTGATCCGTAAGGCATTACGCGGCGCACAGTATACCGTTGTAAAGCTCTCCGAGAGCTCTATGAATGGGTAACAAGCCTGCTCAGCTGCGCCTATCTTTGGAGCCCAAAATCGAACATTTTCATTAGTTTCGGGATATTTTTCTTCTTTTGCGCTGTTTTTCCGTCCCGGATCGAACGTCGTGAGCTGCGAAAAGGACGACAATCAAATCTATCACATTTATATTACCGAATCCCATGACACCTTGGGCAAGACAACATCCCGTCACGTGGGGGCTGGGCCAACAAACTGAGGGCGTGGGGCTTGTGACCAGGAATCCGTCGCTCCGGTGCCCGTAACTTTTGATCCGTAAGGAGTTACGTGTCGCACAACATACCGTTGGAAAGCTCTCCGAGAGCTCTACGACGGTTGCAGCAATCCTGCTCGGCTGCGCCTATTTTCAGAGCTCAAAATCGAACGTTTTCATCAGTTTCGGGATACTTTTATTTTTTTGCGCTGTTTTTCCGTCCCGGATCGTACTTTGTGAGCCGCGAAAAGGACGACAACCAAATCCATCACATTTCTATTATCGAATCCCATGGCACCTTGGGCAAGAAAACTTCCCTTCACATGGGGGCTAGACCCGCAAACCAAGGGCGTGGGGCTTATGACCAGGTATCCGTCGTTCCGGTGCCCATAACTTTTGATCCGTAAGGTGTTACGGGACGTACAGCATACCGTTGGAAAGCACTCCGAGAGCTTTACGACGTGGGTAGCAAGCCTACTCGGCTGCACCTATTTTCGGAGCTCAAAATTGAACATTTTAATCAGTTTCGGGACACTTTCCTTCTTTTGCGCTGTTTTTCCGTCCTGGATCGTACGTCGTGAGTCGTGAAAAGGACGACAACCTAATCCATCACATTTCTATTAACGAATCCCATAGCACCTTGGGCAAGACAACTTCACTTCACGTAATGGCTGGGCTCGCAAACCGAGGGCGTGAGGATTTTGACAAGGTATCCGTCGTTCCGGTGCCCATAACTTTTGATTTGTAAGGAGTTACGAAGCGCACAACATACCATTGGAAGGTACTCCGAGAGCTCTACGATTGGGGCAGTAGGACTACCCGGCTGCGCCGGTTTTCGGAGCTCAAAATCGATCATTTCCATCAGTCTCGGGATACTTTTATTTTTTTGCACTATTTTTTCGTCCCGGATCGTACGTCGTGAACCGCGAAAAGGACGAAAACCTAATACATCACATTTCTATTACCGAATCCCACGGCACCTTGCACAAGACAACTTTACTTCAAGTAGAGGTTGGGCCCGCAAAGAGAGGGCGTGGGGCTTGTGACCAGGTATCGGTAGCTCCGGTGCCCATAACTTTTGATCCGTAAGGAGTTACGTGGTGCACAACATACAGTTGGAAAGCTCTACGACGTGGACAACAAGCTTGCTCGGCTGCGCCTTATTTTGGAGACCAAAATCGAAGATTTTCATCAGTTTTGGGACTCTTTTGTTTTTTTGCGTTGTTTTTTCGTCCCGGATCGTACGTCGTGAGCCGCGAAAAGGACGACAACCTAATCCATCACATTTCTATTACCGAATCCCGCGGCACCTTTTGCAAGACAACATCACTTCACGTAGAGGCTGGGCCCACATACCGAGGGTGTGGGGCTTGTGACCAGGTATCTGTCGCTCCGGTGCTAATAACTTTTGATCCGTAAGTTGTTACGCGGCGAACAGCATACCGTTGGAAAGCTCTCCGAGAGCTCTACAACGAGTGCAGCAATCCTGCTTGGCTATACCTATTTTCGGACCTCAAAATCGAACATTTTCATCAGTTTCGGGAAACTTTTATTTTTGTGCGCTGTTTTTCCTTCCCGGATCGTACGTCGTGAGCCGCGAAAAGGACGACAACCTAATCCATCACATTTCTATTACCGAATCCCACGGCACCTTGGGCAAGACAACTTCACTTCACATAGAGGCTGGGCCCGCAAACCGAGGGCGTGGGGCTTGTGACCAGGTATCCATCGCTCCGGTGCCCATAACTTTTGATCCGTAAGGAGTTACGCGGCGCACAGTATACCGTTCGAAAGATCTCCGAGAGCTCTACGATGGGGGTAACAAGCCTGCTCGGCTGCGCCTATTTTTGTAGCCCAAAATTGAACGTTTTCATCTGTTTCGGGACACTTTCCTTCTTTTGTGTTGTTTTTCTGTCCTGGATCGTACGTCGTGAGCCGCGAAAAGGACGACAACCAAATCCATCACATTTCTATTACATAATCCCACGACACCTTGGGCAAGACAACGTCCAGTCAAGTGGGGGCTGGGCCCGCAAACCGAGGGCGTGGGGCTTGTGACCAGGAATCCGTCGCTCCGGTGCCCGTAACTTTCGATCCGTAAGGAGTTACGTGTCGCACAACATACCGTTGAAAAGCTCTCGGAGAGCTCTACGATGTGGGCAGCAAGCCTGCTCGGCCGCGCGTCCTTTCATAGCCCAAAATTGAACGTTTTCATCAGTTTCGGGACACTTTTCTTCTTTTGCGCTGTTTTTCCGACCTGGATCGTACGTCGTGAGCCAGGAAAAGGACGACAACCTAATCCATCACATTTCTATTTCCGAATCCCATGGTACCTTGGGCAAGACAACTTCACTTCAAGTAGAGGCTGGGCCCGCAAACCGAGGGCGTGTGGCTTGTAACCAAGCATCCGTCACTCCGGTGCCCTTAACTTTTGATCCGTAAGGAGTTACGCGGAGCACAGCATAACGTTGTAAAGCTCTCCGAGAGCTCTACGACGGGGGCAACAAGCCTACTCGGCTGCTACTATTTTCGGAGCTCAAAATAGAATGTTTTTATCATTTTCGAGACACTTTCCTTCTTTTGTGCTATTTTTTCGTCCCGGATCGTACGTCATGAGCTACGAAAAGGACGACAACTAAATCCATCACATTTCTATTACTGAATCCCACGGCACCTTAGGCAAGACAACTTCACTTCCCGTAGAGGCTGGGCCCGTAAACCAAGGGCGTGGGGCTTGTGACCAAGTATCCGTCGCTCTAGTGCCCATAACTTTTGATTCGTAAGGAGTTATGCGGTGCACAGCATACCGTTGGAAAGCTCTCCGAGAGCTTTACGATGGGGACAGCAAGCCTGTTGGGCTGCACCTATTTTCTGGGCCCGAAATCGAACATTTTCATCAGTTTCGGGACACTTTTCTTCTTTTGCGCTGTTTTTTCATCCGGGATCGTACATCGTGAGCCGCGAAAAGGACGACAACCTAATCCACCACATTTTAATTACCGAATCCCATGGCACCTTGGGCAAGATAACTTCACTTCACGTGGAGGTTGGGCCAGGAAACCGAGGGCGTGGGGCTTGTGACCAGGTATCCGTCGCTCCGTTGCCCATAACTTTTGAACCGTAAGGAGTTATGCGGCGCAAAGCATACCGTTGGAAAGCTCTACGAGAGCTCTACGACGTGGGCAGCAAGCTTGCTTGGTTGCGCCTCTTTTCGGTGCCTAAAATTGAATATTTTCATCAGATTCGGGATACTTTTCATCTTTTGTACTATTTTTTCATCTCGGATCTGACGTCGTGAGCAGTGAAAAGGACGATAACCTAATCCATCACATTTCTATTAGCGAATCCCATGGCACCTTGGGAAAGACAACTTTACTTCACGTAGAGGCTGGGCCCACAAACCGAGGGCGTGGGGCTTATGACCAGGTATCCGTCGCTCCGGTGCCCATAACTTTTGATCCGTAAGGAGTTACGTGGCGCACAACATTTCTTTGGAAAGCTCTCTAAGAGCTCTACGACGTGGGAATAAAGCCTGCTCGACTGCGCCTATTTTGGGAGCCCAAAATTGAATGTTTTCATCAGTTTCGGGATACTTTCTTTCTTTTGTGCTGTTTTTTCATCCCAGATCATACCTCATGAGCACCGAAAAGGACGACAACCAAATCCATCACATTTCTATTACCGAATCCCATGGCACCTTGGGCAAGACAACTTCACTTCACGTGAGGGCTGGGCCCGTAAACCGAGGGCATGGGGCTTGTGACCAGGTATCCGTCGCTCCGGTGCCCATAACTTTTCATCCGTAAGGTGTTACGCGACGCACAACATACCGTTGGAAAGCACTCTGAGAGCTCTACGACGTGGGCAGCAAGCTTGCTCGGCTGCGCCTATTTTCGGAGCTCAAAATCGAACATTTTCATCAATTTTGGGATACTTTCCTTCTTTTGTGCTGTTTTTCCGTCCTGGATCGTACGTCGTGAGTCGTGAAAAGGACAATAACATAATCCATCACATTTCTATTACCAAATCCCATAGCACCTTAGGAAAGACATCTTTACTTCATGTAGTGGCTGGGCCAGCAAATCGAGGGCGTGGGGATTGTGACAAGGTATCCGTCGCTCCGGTGCCCATAACTTTTGATCTGTAAGGAGTTACGAAGCGCACAACATACCGATGGAAAGCTCTCCAAGAGCTCTACGACGGGGGCAACAAGCTTACTCGGCTGCGCCTGTTTTCAGAGCTCAAAATAGAACATTTTATTCATTTTCAAGACACTTTCTTTCTTTTGTGCTGTTTTTCCGTTCAGGATCGTACATCGTGAACCACGAAAAGGACGACAACTAAATCCATCACATTTCTATTACTGAATCCCACGGCACCTTAGGCAAGACAACTTCCTTTCACGTGGGGGCTGGGCCCGCAAACCGAGCGCGTGGGGCTTGTGACCAGGAATCCGTCGCTCTGATTCCCGTAACTTTTGATCCGTAAGGAGTTATGCGATGCACAACATACTGTTGGAAAGCTCTCCGAGAGCTCTACGACATAGGCAGCAATCTTGATCGACTGCGCCTCTTTGCGGAGCCCAAAATTGAATGTTTTCATCAGTTTTGGGACACTTTTCTTCTTTTGCGCTGTTTTTCGGTTCCAGATCATACGTCGTGAGCCGCGAAAAGGACGACAACCTAATCCATCACATTTCTATTACCGAATCCGATGGCACCTTGGGCAAGACAACTTCACTTCACATAGAGGCTAGGCCCGCAAACCGAGGGCGTGGTGCTTGTGACCAGGTATCCGTTGCTCCGGTGCCCATAACGTCTGATCCGTAAGGAGTTATGCGGCGCACTACATAACGTTGTGAAGCTCTTCGAGAGCTCTACGACGTGGGCAGCAAGCCTGCTCGGCTGAGCCTCTTTTCGAAGCCCAAAATCAAACGTTTTCATCAGATTTAGGACACTTTTATTCTTTTGCGCTATTTTTTCGTCCCGGATCGTACGTCGTGAGCCGCAAAAAGAACGACAACCTAATCCATCACATTTCGATTAACGAATACCACGGCTCCTTGGGCATAACAACTTCACTTCACGTAAAGGCTGGGCCCGCAAACCGAGGGCGTGGGGCTTGTGACTAGGTATCCGTCGTTCCGGTGCCCATAACTTTTGATCCGTAAGGAGTTACGCGACGCACAACATGCTGTTAGAAAGCTCTCCGAGAGCTCTACGACATAGGTAGCAATCTTGATCGGTTGTGCCTCTTTGCGGGGCCCAAAATTGAATTTTTTCATCAGTTTCGGGATACTTTTATTCTTTTGCGCTGTTTTTCCATCCTGGATCGTACGTCGTGAGTCGCGAAAAGGACGACATCCTAATCCATCGCATTTCTATTACCGAATCCCACGACACCTTGGGCAAGACAACTTCACTTCACGTAGAGGCTGGGCGAGCAAACCGAGGGTGTGGGCTTCTGACCAGGTATCCATCGCTCTAGTGCCCATAACTTTTGATCTGTAAGGTGTTATGCGGTGCACAGCATACCGTAGGAAAGCTCTCCGCGAGCTCTATGACATGGGCTGCAAACTTGCTCAGCTCTGCCTCCTTTTGGAGCATAAAATTGAAAGTTTTCATCAGTTTTTGGACACTTTTCTTCTTTTGCGCTATTTTTCAGTCCCGAATCGTACGTCGTGAGCTGCGAAAATGACGACAACCTAATCCATCACATTTCTATTTCTAAATCCCACAGCACCTTGGGCAAGACAACTTCACTTCACATAGAGGCTGGGCCCGTAAACCGAGGGCGTGGGGCTTGTGATCAGGTATCCGTCGTTCCAGTGTCCATAACTTTTGATCCGTAAGGAGTTACGTGGTGCACAGCATACCGTTGAAAAGCTCTCCGAGAGCTCTACGATGGGAGCAACAAGCCTGCTCGGCTGGGCCTATTTTTGGAGCCCAAAATTGAACGTTTTTATCAATTTCGGTACACTTATCTACTTTTGCGCTGTTTTTCCGTCCCGGATCGTACGTCGTGAGCCGCGAAAAGGACGACAACCAAATACATCACAATTCTATTACCGAATCCCACGACACCTTGGGCAAGACAACATCCCTTCACGTGGGGGCTAGGCCCGCAAACCGAGGGCGTTGGGCTTGTGACCAATAATCCGTCGCTCCGGTGCCCGTAACTTTTGATCCGTCAGGAGTTACGTGTCGCACAACATACCGTTGGAAAGCTCTCCGAGAGCTCTATGATAGGGGCAACAAGACTGTTCGGTTGCGCTTGTTTTCAGTGCCAAAAATTGAACGTTTTCATTAGTTTTCGGACACTTTTCTTCTTTTACGATATTTTTTCGTTCCGGATCGTACGTCGTGAGCTGCGAAATGGACGACAACCTATTACATCACATTTCTATTACCAAATCCCACGACACCTTGGGCAAGACAACTTCACCTCACGTAGAGGCTGGCCCCACAAACCGAGGGCGTGGGGCTTGTGATCAGGATTCCGTCACTCCGATGCCCATAACTTTTGATCCGTAAGGAGTTACGCGGAGCACAGCATACCGTTGGAAAGCTCTCTAAGAGCTCTACGACGGGCGCAGCAAGCCTGCTTGTTTGCGCCTGTTTTCGGAGCCCAAAATCAAACGTTTTCATCAATTTCAGGACACTTTTCTTCTTTTGCTCTGTTTTTTCGTCCCGGATCGTACGTCATGAGGTGCAAAAAGGACGACAACCTAATCCATCACATTTCTATTACCGACTCCCATGGAACCTTGGGCAGGACAACTTCACTTCCCGTAGAGGCTGGGCCCGTAAACCAAGGGCGTGGGGCTTGTGACCAAGTATCCGTCGCTCCGGTGCCCATAACTTTTGATCCGTAAGGAGTTATGTGGCGCACAGCATACCGTTGGAAAGCTCTCTGAGAGCTCTACGACAGGGGTAGCAAGCTCTCTGGGCCCAAAATCAAACATTTTCATCAGTTTTGGGACACTTTTCTTCTTTTGCGCTGTTTTTCCATCCCAGATCGTACGTCGTGAGCTGCGAAAAAGGATGACAACCAAATCCACCACATTTTAATTACCGAATCCCATGGCACCTTGGGCAAGATAACTTCACTTCACATGGAGGTTGGGCCAAGAAACCGAGGGCGTGGGGCTTGTGACCAAGTATCCGTCGTTCCGTTGCCCATAACTTTTGAACCGTAAGGAGTTATGCGGCGCAAAGCATACCGTTGGAAAGCTCTACGAGAGCTCTACGACGTGGGCAGCAAGCTTGCTTGGTTGCGCCTCTTTTCGGTGCCTAAAATTGAATATTTTCATTAGTTTTAGGATACTTTTCTTCTTTTGTGCTGTTTTTCCGTCCCGGATCATACATCGTGAGCCACGAAAAGGACGATAACCTAATCCATCACATTTCTATTAGCGAATCGCATGGCACCTTGGGAAAGACAACTTCACTTCACGTAGAGGCTGGGCCCACAAACCGAGGGCGTGGGGCTTATGACCAGGTATCCGTCGCTCCGGTGCCCATAACTTTTGATCCGTAAGGAGTTACGTGGCGCACAACATTTCTTTGGAAAGCTCTCTAAGAGCTCTACGACGTGGGTAGGAAACCTACTCTGCTGCGCCTATTTTCGGAGCCCAAAATCGAACGTTTTTATTAGTTTTGGGACACTTTCCTTTTTTTTGTGCTGTTTTTCTGTCCCGGATCGTACTTCGCGAGCCGCAAAAAGGACGACAACTAAATCTATCACATTTTTATTACCAAATCCCATGGCACCTTAGGGAAGACAACTTCACTTCACGTGAGGGCTGGTCCCGTATACCGAGGGCGTAGGGCATGTGACCAGGTATCCGTTGCTCCGATGCCCATAACTTTTGATCCGTAAGGAGTTATGCGGCGCATAGCATACCGTTGGAAAGCTCTCCGAGAGCTCTATGACGAAGGTAGCAAGCCTGCTCGGCTGCGCCTATTTTTTGAGCCCAAAATTGAACATTTTCATCAGTTTCAGGACAATTTTCTTCTTTTGCGCTGTTTTTCCATCCCATATCGTATGTCGTGAGCCGCGAAACGGACGACAACCTAATCCATCACATTTCTATTACCGAATCCCCTGGCACCTTGGGCAAGATAACTTCACTTCACGTAGAGGCTGGGCCAGCAAACCGAGGGCGTGGGGCTTGTGACCAGGTATCCGTCGCTTCGATGCCCATAACTTATGATCCGTATGGAGTTACGCAGTGCACAATATACCTTTGGAAAGCTCTCTGAGAGCTCTACGACAAGGGCATCTATCCTGCTCGGTTGCGCCTATTTTTAGAGCCAAAAATTGAACATTTTCATCAGTTTTTGGACACTTTTCTTCTTTTGCGCTATTTTTTTCATCCCGGATAGTACGTCGTGAGCAGCGAAAAGGACGACAACATAATCCATCACATTTATATTACCGAATCCTATGGCACCTTGGACAATACAACTTCACTTCACGTAGAGGCTGGGCCAGCAAACCAAGGGCGTGGGGCTTGTGACCAGGTTTCCGTCGCTCCGGTGCTTATAACTTTTGATCCGTAAGGAGTTACGCAGCGCACAGCATACCATTGGAAGGCTCTACGAGAGCTCTACGCCGTAGGCAGCAAGCCTGCTTGGCTGCGCCTTTTTTCAGACCCTAAAATCAAATATTTTCATCAATTTCGGGATACTTTTCTTCTTTTGCGCTATTTTTCCGTCCCGGATCGTACGTCGTGAGCCACGAAAAGGACGACAACCTAATCCATCACATTTCTATTACCGAATTCCACGGTACCTTGGGCAAGAGAACTTCGCTTCACGTAGAAGCTGGCCCCGTAAACCGAGGGCGTAGGGCTTGTGATCAGGTATCCGTCGCTCCGGTGCCCATAACTTTTGATCCGTAAGAAGTTATGCGGCGCACAGCATACCGTTGGAAAGCTCTCCGAGAGCTCTACGACGGGGGAAGCGCGGCTACTCGGCTGCGTGTGAGGCCCAACCTCAATTTACGTGCGATACCTCATTTTATGTGCCCTAACCTAGAATTGCGTGCCTTGACCTAGGTTTAAGAGTCGTGTCTTGTTTTATGTGCCTATCATTGAATTACATGGGTTCATTTAGAGTTATGTGCATTTGCATGGGAAATGTGCATTTGTCTAGTAGTTTGTGCCCTACCTCATAGTGCGTACCCTAGACCTAGGTAAGCGTGCCTGCACACTAATCAAAAAAGCATCTTACACGAAGTACTAGATTATTAATTAATCCTACAAACTACACTAACTAATATTAAAATGCTAATTCATCTCACTAGAAGACGAAATTTCACCAAAAGCTAAACATTCTTATTATTTATTCTTTATTCTTTTGCATATTCCAAACATACAATAAAATAATGCTTAAAACATAACCAAATTCAGAAATTGCACAAGCTTGGCCGACCATGTGAAGAACTTTGTGCATGCTTTGAAATTTATAATCACCTTAGACAAGTTATGACAAGCTCAAGACACCATGCAATAAAAAAAAACTCCTAAATATCCTAACCAAAGCCACCATTCTCGGCCCTTACAATGCCATGCCCAAAAAACAATTCAAAACATGCTTTTGAAGACACAAAATCAGAATTTTGCAAGCCTATAGCCGACACATGCATTCAAACATCTTCAAAGCATCTTCAACTTCATTTTGTGCTTTCAAACCTTCTCTCAAGCTCTCAATTCCTCTCTCTCTCTCGGCCAAAGCAGCACTCTCAAGTTCCATAGCTTAAGCTCCTCTCCTAAAGCTCACCAAGACACTCAAGGCCCTAGGAAGCTCGACCAAGCAAGCTAGAAGCAAAGAGACATGCTTGCAAGCTCATAGAACACTCATTTTGGCTTAGGTATGTTTGATAGCTTCTATTTCATCTCCCTTTTGTTCTAACCACATGCACATACTAAGGACATGGTAACTCAGCTAGGAATTAAGGAAATCTAGCATTATCCCTCGGCCAAACAAGGAGAGAAGACCATTTGTGCATCTTCAAGAGTTTTGAGCATCATTTGTTGTCAATAGGCTAAGGTGAGGGCTAAAACTCTTTTAAAAGCTTTCAAAAATCACATGCATGCCTTCATATGTCTATTTTTACCTCTGTACTTGTGGTATATGTGTGTACATGAGCTTTTGAAACCATGCATGGCAAGATATTTAGCTAGAATCTGAAGATAGGTGAAATCGCGAAAATGGCAGATTTCTGACTTGTTAGAGCGAAGTGAATTTGGACTGGTATATGATGTTGAAAATGAATGAAAATTCGTAGGTGACTAGTTTTGCCAGTTCTGAGCATTCTTTGTAGAAATAGGGCAAGTCCAATTTTGACTCTAAGGACTCCAAAATGGCAAAACATAGAAGGGTGTCTAAATCTGGAAAATCTGGAAAATCTGGAAAATGAAGCAGGTTTTTAGCAGTTCACTGTCCTCGTAGAACGAACCAGTTTTTACTTAGTAACCGATATCTAAAATGCATAAAATTTGGTAGGTTTCTAGAATTTTTAGTTCTGGATATTTTTGTCAGAAATAGACTAAAGCTAAATCTGACCCTAAGACCCAAAAAAATGGAAAGTATTGAAATATGTACGAATCTGGACAGTTTTGCGCAGTCTCACGGTTTTGGCTATAACTCTTGAATCCGAACTCCAAATGATACGAGGTTTATTTTTAGATTTAAATAACTCATTAAGATTTAATTTGAAATTTTGATCACTGGAATTGGAGGTTGTTTGCTTGTCCAAATGATCGTGGGAAAACAGACCATTGCAGTGAGATTTGGTTTAGTGATATGCCTAGAAAAATGTCGCTTGTGGTAGTGAATGCTTGGGATTGTGGCACTTGGATGTTGTGTGGACTGTTTTGGATGTTTGAGGATGTTTTAATTGATCAATTCATGGCTTGGGTTTAATTACTTGTCAACTTGTGGCTTAATCGCACGTGTAAGCATGAAACGAAACCCTATCGACTATGAAAACTTGCTAAGTGATGATCATATGATTAATGTGTCTAATTGTGTGATTAGTGGGCTGCCTAAGAAATATTAAGTAGACTTTTCTTGCACCCGGTCTCATGTGGACGTCGTTGCATGCTTGTATAAATTTATTACTTGATTGCATGAACCATGAAATGAGTTATATGGCGTGATTCACATGTGTTACATGGCTGTCTGTTTAATGTTCTTATAACTCCATATGTATTACAAGTGAAATTAAATGTCAAAGCATGCCTCGTGTGTTTACTTGTCAACGTGCGATCTTATAACTGCTCGGAGGCAACCTACCTTGTTATCCTCCTAATGTGATATGTTAAATGTTATAAATGTGCATTGCATACAAGGTTGCAACCTTTCATTGTGGGATGGTAGCGTTTCACGCACGCCGGGCGGCATCGGGCTTGCCAGTGCTACCGTGACTACCATGGTCCAATTCCCTCTCTCGCTTGGCATTCCACCCTCGGAGAGTTGGGTCGTAGGTTTCGGGGTACATCCGGAGTATACCCAAATGGGAGCGATAAGTGGATTATTAAAGTCGGCCGCAACAATCGTATCGAAATCGATATTGAGAGCAAATGCTCACCGTATCCTTGAAATGATTGGTAATTGTATCTGTTGCTCAATTTGATTCTTATACTTGCATACCTTATTACTTGTAATACGTGACATGTTTTTGAAAAGGGGTTTTTCATAAGTTAACCGGAAAAAGAGTTTCAAAACGTATCTCTCATTTCCCCTCGCTGAGTTCATAAGGACTCACCCTCTTTTATCATCTCAGGTGAAGAAGACCAGGAACAGGTACCCGAGGATAACGTTCCTATTGATGACTCTTTGGAGTGATTGCATGTCCTACGTGCCTTACGTGGTTGTGTCTGTTTTGTGAACGATATGTTGTTTGAAGATCATCTCTTTTGTTGTTGTCATTGCTATTGTAAATGACCCTCGTTGTAATTTGGGGTCTAATTTTGGTCTGTACTGACTATAACTAGACAGACACTCTTTTGGTCGTTTTGCTATCACTACTTGGTTAGTAACTATTACAGGCTTATGAAGTATTAGGCAAGGAATCAAGTGAAATGAATCTATCCAATCTTAAGCAGGTACTCATTTGTAGACTAAGATCAACAGGTACTTGTGTAACAGGAATTGACACATGAACGAGACATAGTTATCTTGCTAGGTTGTTAATCAAACGAGACTTCGAGATAATCAGTAGGCATGTCGATTGGTGATAAATAGTAATCTTAGTTGAAATCGAATTTGAGATTGAAAGTTTTGAGGCGTTTAGGAAATTAGATCAAACTAAAGAGCCAATTACAGTCGTTATGCTGCCGATTTTCCGAAAAATCTTTTGGAGTTCTAGGCTAACGTTAAGCGTTAAACATTAATGAACGATTAAGTACGTGAAATGATATGAATGTTTAGACCACACCCTAGTCTAACCTCTATAGGTCGGGTTGGGGCGTGACACTGCGCCTGTTTTCAGAGCCCAAAATCGAACGTTTTCATCAGTTTCGGGATACTTTTCTACTTTTGCGCTGTTGTTCCGTTCCAGATCGTACGTCGTGAGCCGTGAAAAGGACGACAACCTAGTCCATCACATTTCTATTACCGAATCCCACGGTACCTTGGGCAAGACAACTTCACTTCACGTAGAGGCTGGGCCAGCAAACCGAGGGCGTGGGGTTTGTGACCAGGTATCCGTCGCTCCGGTGCCTATAACTTTTGACCCGTAATGATTTACGCTGCGCACAACATACCGTTGGAAAGCTCTCTGAGATTTCTACGACGTGGGCAGCAAGCCTATTCGGCTGCACCTATTTTCGGAGCCCAAAATTGAACATTTTAATCAGTTTCGGGATACTTTTCTTCTTTTGTAATGTTTTTCCGTCCAAGATCGTACGTCGTGAGCCGCGAAAAGAACGACAACCTAATCGATCACATTTCTATTACCGAATCCCACGACACCTTGGGCAAGACAACTTCACTTCACGTAGAGGCTGGGCCCCTAAACAGAGGGCGTGGGGCTTGTGACCAGGTATCCGTCACTCTGGTGCCCATACCTTTTGATCCGTAAGGAGTTACACAGCGCACAGCATACCGTTGGAAAGCTCTCCGAGAGCTCTACGACAGGGCAGCAAGCCTGCTCGACTGCGCCATTTTTCAGAGCCCAAAATTGAATATTTTCATCAGTTTCGGGACACTTTTCTTTTTTTGCGCTGTTTTTCCTTCTCGGATCGTATGTCGTGAGCCGTGAAAAGGACGACAATCTAATCCATCACATTTCTATTACCGACTCCCACGGCACCTTGGGCAAGACAACTTCACATCAAGTAGAGGCTAGGCCCGCAAATCAAGGGCGTGGGGCTTGTGACCAGGAATCCGTCGCTCCGGTGCCCGTAACTTTTGATCCGTAAGGAGTTACGTGTCGCACAACATACCGTTGGAAAACTCTCCAAGAGCTCTATGATGGGTACAGCGAGCCTGCTCAGTTGCGCCTATTTTTAGAGCCCAAAATCTAACGTTTTCATCAGTTTCTGGATATTTTTCTTCTTTTGCGCTGTTTTTTTGTCCCGGATCGTACGTCGTGAGCCGCGAAAAGGGCGACAACCTGACCCATTACATTTATGTTACCAAATCCCATGCCACCTTGGGCAAGACAACTTCATTTCACGTAGAGGCTGGGCCCGCAAGCTGAGGGCGTGGGGCTTGTGACCAGGAATCCGTCGCTCCGATGCCCGTAACTTTTGATCCGTAAGGAGTTACGTGGAGCACAGCATACAGTTGGTAAGTTCTCTGAGAGCTCTATGACGGGGGCAGCTAGCCTGCTCGATTGCACATGTTTTCAGAGTCGAAAATCGAACATTTTCATCAGTTTCGGAACACTTTTCTTCTTTTGCGCTATTTTTTCCGTCCCAGATGGAACGTCGTGAGTTGCAAAAAGGACGACAACCTAATCCATCACATTTCTATTACCGAATCCCCTGGCATCTTAGGGAAGACAACTTTACTTCACGTAGAGGCTAGGCCCGCAAACCGAGGGCGTGGGGTTTGTGACCACGTATCTGTTGCTCCGGTGCACATAAATTTTGATCCGCAAGGAGTTACGCGGTGCACAGAATACCGTTGGAAAGCTCTCCAAGAGCTCTACGACGGGGGCAGCAATCCTGCTCATTTGCACCTATTTTCAGAGCCCAAAATTGAACGTTTTCATTAGTTTCGGGACACTTTTCTTCTTTTACGCCGTTTTTCTGTCCCGGATCGTACGTCGTAAGCCGCGAAAAGGGTGACAACCTAATCCATCACATTTCTATTACCGACTCCCACAGAACCTGGGGCAAGTGAACTTCACTTCACGTAGAAGCTGGGCCCGCAAACCGTGGGCTTGGGGCTTGTGACCGGGTATCCGTCGTTCCGGTGCCCATAACTTTTGATCCGTAAGGAGTTATGCGGCGCACAACATACCGTTGGAAAGCTCTCCGAGAGCTCTACGATGGGGGCAGCAAACTTGCTTGGTTGTGCCTATTTTCCAATCCCAAAATCAAACATTTTCATCAGTTTCGGGACACTTTTCTTCATTTACGCTGTTTTTTCATCCCGGATCGTACGTCGTGAGCCGCGAAAAGGACGACAACCTAATCCATCACATTTCTATTACCGAATCCCACGGCACCATGGGCAAGATAACTTGACTTCACGTAGAGGCTGGGCCAGCAAACTGAGGGCGTGGGGCTTGTGACCAGGTATCCGTCGCTCCGGTGCCCATAACTTTTGATCCATAAGGAGTTACGAGGCGCACAGCATACCGTTGGAAAGCTCTACGAGAGCTCTACGACGTGGCAGCAAGCCTGCTCGGCTGCGCCTCTTTTCGGTGCCTAAAATAAAAAAATTTCATCAGTTTCGGGATACTTTTCTTCATTGGCGCTGTTTTTCCGTCCCGGATCGTACGTCGTGAGCCACGAAAAGGACGACAACCTAATCCATCACATTTCTATAGCGAATCCCACGGCACCTTGGGCAAGACAACTTCACTTCATGTAGAGGCTGGGCCCGCAAACCGAGTGCGTGGGGCTTGTGACCATGTATCCGTCGCTCCGGTGCCCATAACTTTTGATCCGTAAGGAGTTACGCGGCGCACAGCATACTGTTGAAAAGCTCTCCAAGAGTTCTACAACGTGGGCAGCCAACCTGCTTGGCTACACCTATTTTCGGAGCCCAAAATTGAACGTTTTCATCAGTTTTGAGATACTTTCCCTATTTTGTGCTATTTTTTCGTCTCGGATCGTACGTCATGACCCGCGAAAAGCACGACAACAAAATCCATCACATTTCTATTACCGAATCCGATGGCACCTTGGGCAAGACAACTTCACTTCACGTGGGGGCTGGGCCCGCAAACTGAGGGCGTGGGCCTTGTGACCAGGAATCCGTCGCTCCGGTGCCAGTAACTTTTGATCCGTATGGAGTTACGAGGCACACAGCATACCGTTGGAAAGCTCTTCGAGAGCTCTACGACGGGGGCAGCTGGCCTGCTCGGTTTCACCTATTTTTAGAGCCAAAAATCGAACATTTTTATCATTTTCGAGACACTTTTCATCTTTTGCGCTGTTTTTTCCATCCCGGATCGTACGTCGTGAGCCGCGAAAAGGACGACAACCTAATCCATCAAATTTCTATTACTGAATCCCACGGCACCTTGGGCAAGACAACTACACTTCTCGTAGAGGTTGGGCCAGCAAACCGAGGGCGTGGGGCTTGTGACCAGGTTTCCGTCGCTCCGATGCCCATAACTTTTGATCCGTAAGGAGTTACACGGCGCACAACATACTGTTGGAAAGCTTTACGAGAGCTCTACACCGTGGGCAGCAAGCCTGCTAGGTTGCGCCTCTTTTCGGAGCCTAAAATAAAATATTTTCATCAGTTTCGGGATACTTTTTTTCTTTTGAGCTATTTTTCCGTCCCGGATCGTACGTCGTGACCCGCGAAAAGGACGACAACCAAATCCATCACATTTCTATTACCGAATCCCATGGCACCTTGGGCAAGGCAACTTCACTTCATGTGGGGGCTGGGCCCGCAAACTGAGGGCGTGGGCCTTGTGACCAGGAATCCGTCGCTCTGGTGCCCGTAACTTTTGATCCGTATGGAGTTACACGGTGCATAGCATTCCGTTGGAAAGCTCTCCGAGAGCTCTACGACTGGAGCAGCTGGCCTGCTCGGTTTTGCCAGTTTTTAGAGCTGAAAATCAAACGTTTTTATCATTTTCGGGACACTTTTCATCTTTTTCGCTGTTTTTTCCATCCCGGATCGTACATCGTGAGCCGCGAAAAGGACGACAACCTAATCCATCAAATTTCTATTACCGAATCCCACGGTACCTTGGGCAAGACAACTTCACTTCACGTAGAGGTTGGGCCAGCAAACCGAGTTCATGGGGCTTGTGACCAGGTTTCCGTCGCTCCGATGCACATAACTTTTGATCCATAAGGCGTTACGCGGCGCACAACATACCGTTGGGAAGCTCTCCGAGAGCTGTACGACGTGGGTAGCAAGCCTGATCAGCTGCGCCTCGTTTCAGTGAATAAAATAAAACAATATCATCAGTTTCGAGACACTTTTATGCTTTTACGCTATTTTTCCATCCCGGATTATACATCGTGAGCCGCGAAAAGGTCGACAACCTAGTCCATCACATTTCTATTACCAAATCCCACGGCACCTTGGGCAAGACAACTTCACTTCACGTAGAAGCTTGGCCCGTAAACCGAGGGCGTGGGGCGTGTGACCAGGTGTCCGTCGCTCCGGTGCCCATAATTTTTGATCCGTAAAGAGTTACGCGGGGCACAGCATACCGTTGGAAAGCACCCCGAGAGCTCTACGACGGTGGCCACAAGGATGCTCGGTTGCGCCTATTTTTAGAGCCCAAAATCGAACGTTTTCATCAGTTTCGGGATACTTTTATTCTTTTGCGCTGTTGTTCCGTCCCGGATCGTACGTCGTGAGCGGCGAAAAGGACGACAACCTAATCCATCACATTTCTATTACCGAATCCCATGGTACCTTGGGCAAGACACCTTCACTTCACGTAGAGTTTGGGCCCGCAAACCGAGGGCGTGGGGTTTGTGACCAGGTATCCGTCGCTCCGGTGCCAATAACTTTTGATCCGTAGTGAGTTACGCGGCGCACAGCATACCGTTGGGAAGCTCTCCGAGAGCTGTACGACGTGGGTAGCAAGCCTGATCAGCTGCACCTATTTTCGGAGCCCAAAATTGAACATTTTCATCAGTTTTAGGATACTTTTCTCCTTTTGCGCTGTTTTTTCATTCTGGATGGTGCGTCGTGAGTCGCAAAAAGGAAGACAACCTAATCCATCACGTTTCTATTATCGAATCCCATGGCACCTTAGGCAAGACAACTTCTCCTTACGTAGCGGCTGGGCCCGCAAACCAAGGGCGTGGGGCTTGTGACCAGGTATCCGTCGCTCCGGTGCCCATAACTTTTGATCCGTAAGGAGTGACGCGGCGCACCACATACTGTTGGGAAGCTCTTTGAGAGCTCTACGACGGGGGCAGCAAGGCTGTTAGGCTACGCCTATTTTCATATCCAAAAATTGAACGTTTTCATCAGTTTCGGGATATTTTTCTACTTTTGCACTGTTTTTCCGTCCCGGATCGTACGTCGTGAGCCGCGAAAAGGACAACAGCCTAATCCACCACATTTCTATTACCGAATCCCACGGCACCTTGGGCAAGACAACTTCACTTCACGTAGAGGCTAGGCCCGTAAACCGAGGGCGTGGGGCTTGTGAACAGGTATCCGTCGCTCCGGTGCCCATAACTTTTGATCCGTAAGGAGTTACGCGGCGCAAAGCATACCGTTGGAAAGCTCTCCGAGAGCTCTACGACGTGGGCAGCAAGCCTGCTAGGCTGCGGCTGTTTTCGGAGCCCAAAATTGAACATTTTAATCAGTTTTGGGATACTTTTCTTCTTTTGCAATGTTTTTCCGTCATGTATCATACGTCGTGAGCCGCGAAAAGGACGACAACCTAATCCATCACATTTCTATAACCAAATCCCACGCACCTTGGGCAAGAAAACTTCACTTCACGTAGAGGTTGGGCCCGTAAACCGAGGGCGTGGGGCTTGTGACTAGGTATCCGTCGCTCCGGAGCCCATAACTTTTGATCCGTAAGGAGTTACGGGGCGCACAACATACTATTGGAAAGCTCTCCAAGAGCTCTACGACGTGGGTAGCAAGGCTATTCGGCTACGCCTCTTTTCAGATCCCAAAATCGAACGTTTTCATCAGTTTCAGGACACTTTCTACTTTGGCGCTACTTTTCCAGCTCGGATCGAACGTCGTGTGCAGCAAAAAGGACGACAGCCTAATCCACCACATTTCTATTACCGAATCCCACGGCACCTTGTGCAAGACAACTTCACTTCACTTAGAGGCTGGGCCCGTAAACCGAGGGTGTGGGGCTTATGACCAGGTATCTGTCGCTCCGGTGCCCATAACTTTTGATCCGTAAGGAGTAACGTGGCGCACAGCATACCGTTGGAAAGCTCTCCGAGAGCTCTACAACGGAGGCAGCAATTCTGCTCGGCTACGCCTATTTTCAGAGCCCAAAATAGAATGTTTTCATCAGTTTCAGGACACTTTTCTTTTTTTGCCCTATTTTTTCGTCCCGGATCGTACGTCGTGAGCCGCAAAAAGGACGACAACCTAATCCATCACATTTCTATTACCGACTCCCACGACACCTTGGGCAAGACAACTTCACTTCAAGTAGAGGCTGGGCCCGCAAACTGAGGGCGTGGGGCTTGTAACCAGGTATCCGTCGCTCCGGTGCCCATAAATTTCGATCCGTAAGGAGTTGCGGGACGCACAACAGACCATTGGAAAGCTCTCCGAGAGCTCTACGGCGGAGGCAGCAAGCCTGCTCGGTTGTGCCTGTTTTTAGAGCCCAAAATCAAAAGTTTTCATCAGTTTTGGGACACTTTTCTTTTTTTGCGCTGTTTTCCCGTCCCGGATCGTACGTCGTGAGCCGCGAAAAGGACGACAACCTAATCCATCACATTTCTATTACCGAATCCCACGACACCTTGGGCAAGACAACTTCACTTACGTAGAGGCTAGGCCAGCAAACCGAGGGCGTGGGGCTTATGACCAGGTATCCGTTGCTTCGGTGCCCATAACTTTTGATCCGTAAGGAGTTACGCGGCGCACAGCATACCGTTGGAAAGCTCTACGAGAGCTCTAAAAAGTGGGCAGCAAGCCTGCTCGGCTGCGCCACTTTTCGGAGCCTAAAATCGATCATTTTCATCAGTTTTGAGATACTTTTCTTCTTTTGCACTATTTTTTCATCCCGGATCGTACGTCGTGAGCCGCGAAAAGGACGACAACCTAATCCATCACATTTCTATTACCGAATCCCACGGCACCTTGGGCAAGACAACTTCACTTCACGTAGAGGCTGGGCCCGCAAACCGAGGGCGTGGGGCTTGTGACTAGGTATCCGTCGCTCCGGTGCCAATAACTTCTGATCCGTCAGGAGTTACGCGGCGCACAACATAACGTTGGAAATCGCTTCGAGAGCTCTACGACGTGGGCAGCAATCCTGCTCGGCTGCGCCACTTTACGGAGCCTAAAATCGATCATTTTCATTAGTTTCGAGATACTTTTCTTCTTTTCCACTGTTTTTTTGTCCCGGATCGTACGTCGTGAGCCGCTAAAAGGACGACAACCTAATCCATCACATTTCTATTACCGAATCCCACGGCACCTTGGGCAAGACAACTTCACTTCACGTAGAGGCTGGGCCCGTAAACCGAGGGCGTGGGGCTTGTGACTAGGTATCCGTCGCTCCGGAGCCCATAACTTTTGATCCGCAAGGAGTTATGCGGCGCACAGCATACCGTTGGAAAGCTCTCCAAGAGCTCTACGACGGGGGTAGCAAGGCTATTCGGCTACGCCTCTTTTCAGAGCCCAAAATCGAACGTTTTCATCAGTTTCAGGACACTTTCTACTTTTGCGCTATTTTTCCAGCCCGGATCGTACATCGTGAGCAGCAAAAAGGACGACAGCCTAATCTACCACATTTCTATTACCGAATCCCACGACACCTTGGGCAAGACAACTTCATTTCACGTAGAGGCTGGGCCAGTAAACCGAGGGCGTGGGGCTTGTGACCAGGTATCCGTCGCTCCGGTGCCCGTAACTTTTGATCCGTAAGGAGTTACGTGGCGCACAACATACTGTTGGAAAGCTCTCCGAGAGATCTACAACGGGTTAGCAACCCTGCTAGGCTACGCCATTTTTCAGAGCACAAAATTGAACGTTTTCATCAGTTTTGAGACACTTTTCTTCTTTTGCGCTATTTTTTCGTCTCGTATCGTACGTCGTGAGCTGCGAAAAGGACGACAACCTAATCCATCATATTTCTATTACTGAATCCCACGGCACCTTGGGTAAGACAACTTCACTTCAAGTAGAGTCTGGGCCCACAAACCGAGGGCGTGGGGCTTGTAACCAGGCATCCGTTACTCCGATGCCCATAACTTTTGATCCGTAAGGAGTTATGGGACGCACAACATACCGTTGGAAAGCTCTCTGAGAGCTCTATGGAAAAGGCAGCAAGCCTGCTCGGTTGCGCCTGTTTTCAGAGCCCAAAATCAAAAGTTTTCATCAGTTTTGTGACACTTTTCTTTTTTTGTGCTGTTTTCCCATCCCGGATCGTACGTCGTGAGCCGTGAAAAGGACGACAACCTAGTCCATCACATTTCTATTACCAAATCCCGCGGCACCTTTTACAAGACAACTTCACTTCACGTAGAGGCTGGGCCCGCAAACTGAGGGCGTGGGGCTTGTGATAAAGAATCCGTCGTTCCGAAGCCCGTAACTTTTGATCCGTAAGGAGTTACGTGGTGCATAGCATACCGTTGGAAAGCTTTCTGAGAGCTCTACGATAGGGGTAGCTATCCTGCTCGATTGCGCCTATTTTCAGAACCAAAAATAGAAGATTTTCATCAATTTTGGGATACTATTCATCTTTTACGTTGTTTTTTCCGTCCTGAATCGTACGTCGTGAGCTGCGAAAAGGACGACAACCTAATCCATCACATTTCTATTACCGAATCCCACGCCACCTTGGGCAAGACTACTTCAATTCACATAGAGCCTGGGCCCGCAAACAAACGGCGTGGGGCTCGTGACCAGGTATCCGTCGCTCCGGTGCCTTTAACTTTTGACCCGTAAGGAGTTACGTGGCGCACAACATACCATTGGGGACAACAAGCCTGCTCGATTGTACCCATTTTTGGAGCCCAAAATCGAATGTTTTCATAAGTTTTGGGACACCTTCCCTCTTTTGCGCTGTTTTTCATCCCCGGATCGTACGTCGTGAGCCGCGAAAAGGACGACAACAAAATACATCACATTTCTATTACCGAATTCCATGGCACCTTGGGCAAGACAACGTCCCTTCACGTGGGGGCTGGGCCCGTAAACCGAGGGCGTGGGGCTTGTGACTTGGAATCTGTCGCTCCGGTGCCCGTAACTTTTGATTCGTAAGGAGTTACGTGTCACAGAGCATACCGTTGGAAAGCTCTGCAAGAGCTCTACGATAGGGGCAGCTAGCTTGCTAGGTTGCGCCTATTTTTAGAGCCCAAAATTGAATGTTTTCATAAGTTTTTGGACACTTTTTTTCTTTTGCGCTATTTTTCCGTCCAGGATCGTACGTCGTGAGCCGTGAAAAGGACAACAACCTAATCCATCACATTTCTATTACCAAATCCCACGGCACCTTGGGCAAGACAACTTCACTTCACGTAGAGGCTGGGCCCGCAAACCGAGGGCGTGGAGCTTGTGACCAGGAATCCGTCGCTCTGATGCCCGTAACTTTTGATCCGTAAGGAGTTACGCGGTGCACAGCATACCGTTCAAAAGCTCTCTGAGAGCTCTACGACGGGGGCAGCTAGCCTGCTCGGTTGCGCAGGTTTTCAGAGCCAAAAATAGAACATTTTCGTCAGTTTCAGAAATATTTCTTCTTTTGCGCTATTTTTTTTGTCCTGGATCGTACGTCGTAAGCTGCGAAAAGGACGACAACCTAATCCATCATATTTCTATTACCGAATCCCACGGCACCTTGGGCAAGACAACTTTACTTCAAGTAGAGGCTGGGCCCACAAACCGAGGGCGTGGGGCTTGTAACCAGGTATCTGTCGCTCCGGTGCCCATAACTTTTGATCCGTAAGGAGCTACAGGACGCACAACATACGGTTGGAAAGCTCTCCGAGAGCTCTACGGCGGAGGCAGCAAGCCTGCTTGGTTGCGCCTACTTTCAGAGCCCAAAATCAAAAATTTTCATCGATTTTGGGACACTTTTATTTTTTTGCGCTGTTTTTCCATCCCCGATCGTACGTCGTGAGCCGCGAAAAGGACGACAGCCTAATCCATCATATTTCTATTACCGAATCCCACGACACCTTGGGCAAGACAACTTCACTTACGTAGAGGATAGGCCAGCAAACCGAGGGCGTGGGGCTTATGACCAGGTATCCGTTGCTTCGGTGCCCATAACTTTTGATCCGTAAGGAGTTACGCGGCGCACAGCATACTGTTGGAAAGCTCTACGAGAGCTCTAAAAATTGGGCAGCAAGCCTGCTTGGCTGCGCCAATTTTCGGAGCCTAAAATCGATCATTTTCATCAATTTCGAGATACTTTTCTTCTTTTGCACTATTTTTTTGTCCTGGATCGAACGTTGTGAGCCGCGAAAAGGATGAAAACCTAATCCATCACATTTCTATTACCGAATCCCAAGGCACCTTGGGCAAGACAACTTCACTTCACTTAGAGGCTGGGCCCGCAAACCGAGGGCGTGGGGCTTGTGACTAGGTATCCGTCGCTCCGGTGCCAATAACTTCTGATCTGTAAGGAGTTACGCGACGCACAGCATAACATTGGAAAGCGCTTCGAGAGCTCTACGACGTGGGCAGCAAGCTTGCTCAGTTGAGCCTCTTTTCAGAGCCCAAAATCAAACATTTTCATCAGTTTCAGGACACTTTCAACTTTTGCGCTATTTTTCCAGCCCGGATCGTACGTCATGAGCCGCGAAAAGGACGACAGCCTAATCCACCACATTTCTATTACCGAATCCCACGCCACCTTGGGCAAGAAAACTTCACTTCACATAGAGGCTGGGCCCGTAAACCGAGGGCGTGGGGCTTGTGGCCAGGTATCCGTCGCTCTGGTGCCCATAACTTTTGATCCGTAAGGAGTTACGGGACGCACAACATACCGTTGGTAAGCTCTCCGAGAGCTCTATGGTAGAGTTAGCAAGCCTGCTCGGTTGCGCCTGTTTTCAGATCCCAAAATCAAAAGTTTTCATCAGTTTTGGGATACTTTTCTTTTTCTTGCGTTATTTTCCCGTCCCGGATCGAACGTCGTGAGCCGCGAAAAGGACGACAACCTAATCCATCACATTTCTATTACCGAATCCCAGGACACCTTGGGCAAGACAACTTCACTTACGTAGAGGCTAGGCCAGCAAACCGAGGGCGTGGGGCTTATGACCAGGTATCCGTTGCTTCGGTGCCCATAACTTTTGATCCGTAGGGAGTTACGCGACGCACAGCAAACCGTTGGAAAGCTCTACGAGAGCTCTAAAAAGTGGGCAGCAAGCCTACTCGGCTACGCCACTTTTTGGAGCCTAAAATCAATCATTTTCATCAGTTTTGAGATACTTTTCTTCTTTTGCATTGTTCTTTCGTCCCGGATCGTATGTCGTGAGCCGCGAAAAGGATGACAACCTAATCCATCACATTTCTATTACCGAATCTCACGGCACCTTGGGCAAGACAACTTCACTTCACGTAGAGGCTGGGCCTGCAAACCGAGGGCGTGGGGCTTGTGACTAGGTATCTGTCGCTCCGGTGCCCATAACTTCTGATTCGTAAGGAGTTACGCGGCGCACAGCATAACGTTGGAAAGCGCTTCGAGAGCTCTACGACGTGGGCAGCAAGCTTGCTCGGCTGAGCCTCTTTTCGGAGCC
Organism: Ehretia macrophylla; assembly: GCA_037974665.1. NCBI lineage: Eukaryota > Viridiplantae > Streptophyta > Magnoliopsida > Boraginales > Ehretiaceae > Ehretia > Ehretia macrophylla. The sequence continues at coordinate 63,305,107 of CM075772.1, forward strand.
CAAAATCAAACGTTTTCATAAGTTTCAGGACACTTTTCTTCTTTTGTGCTATTTTTCCGTTCCGGATCGTAAGTCGCGAGCCACGAAAAGGACCACAACCTAATCCATCACATTTCTATAAACGAATACCACGGCTCCTTAGGCATGACAACTTCACTTCACGTAAAGGCTGGGCCCGCAAACCGAGGGCGTGGGGGTTGTGACCAGGTATCCGTCGTTCTGGTGCCAATAACTTTTGATCCGTAAGGAGTTACGTGACGCACAACATACCGTTGGAAAGCTCTCTAAGAGTTCTATGATGTAGGCAGCAATCCTGCTCAGCTGCGCCTCATTGCGGAGCCCAAAACTGAACATTTTCATAAGTTTTGGGATACTTTTCTTCTTTTACTCTATTTTTCCGTCCCGGATCGTACGTCGTGAGCCGCGAAAAGGACGACAACCTAGTCCATCACATTTCTATTACCGAATCCCGCGGCACCTTTTGCAAGACAACTTCACTTCACGTAGAGGCTGGGCCCACAAACCGAGTGCGTGGGGCTTGTGACTAGGAATCCGTCACTCTGATGCCCGTAACTTTTGATCTGTAAGGAGTTACATGGTGCATAGCATACCGTTGGAAATCTCTTTGAGAGCTCTACGACAAGGGCAGCTATCCTGCTCGGTTGCGCCTGTTTTCAGAGCCAAAAATAGAAGATTTTCATCAATTTCGGGACACTTTTCTTCTTTTGCGCTATTTTTTCCGTCCTGGATCGTACGTCGTGAGCTGCGAAAAGGACGACAACCTAATCCATCACATTTCTATTACCGAATCCCACGGCACCTTGGGCAAGACTACTTCACTTCACATAGAGCCTGGGCCCGCAAACAGAGGGCGTGGGGCTCGTGACCAGGTATCCGTCGCTCCGGTGCCTTTAACTTTTGACCCGTAAGGAGTTACGTGGCGCACAGCATACCGTTGGAAAGCTCTCCGAGAGCTCTACGACGGGGGCAACAAGCCTGCTCAGCTGCAACCATTTTTGGAGCCCAAAATCGAATGTTTTCATCAATTTTGGGACACTTTCCCTCTTTTGCGCTGTTTTTCCTCCCCGGATCGTACGTCGTGAGCCGCGAAAAGGACGACAACCAAATACATCACATTTCTATTACCGAATTCCACGGCACCTTGGGCAAGACAACGTCCCTTCACGTGGGGGCTGGGCCCGTAAACCGAGGGCGTGGGGCTTGTGACTAGGAATCCGTCGCTCCGGTGCCCGTAACTTTTGATCCGTAAGGAGTTACGTGTCGCACAACATACCGTTGGAAAGCTCTCCGAGAGCTCTACGACGGGGGCAACTAGCATGCTACGTCGCACCTGTTTTCAGAGCCCAAAATTGAATGTTTTCATCAGTTTTCGGACACTTTTTTTCTTTTGTGCTATTTTTCCGTCCCGGATCGTACGTCGTAAGCCATGAAATGGACGACAACCTAATCCATCACATTTCTATTACCAAATCCCACGGCACCTTGGGCAAGACAACTTCACTTCACGTAGAGGCTGGGCCGGTAAACCTAGGGCGTGGGGCTTGTGACCAGGAATCCGTCGCTCCGATGCTCGTAACTTTTGATCCGTAAGGAGTTACATGGTGCACAGCATACCGTTGGAAAGCTCTCTGAGAGCTCTACGACAGGGGCAACTATCCTGCCCGGTTGCGCCTGTTTTCATAGCCAAAAATAGAACATTTTCATCAGTTTCGGGATACTTTTCTTCTTTTGCGCTATTTTTTTCGTCCTGGATCATACGTCGTCAGCTACGAAAAGGACGACAACCTGATCCATCATATTTCTATTGCCGAATCCCACGGCACCTTAGGCAAGACAACTTCACTTCACGTAGAGGCTGGGCCAGCAAACCGAGGACGTGGGGCTTATGACCAGGTTTCCGTCGCTCCGGTGCCCATAACTTTTGATCCGTAAGGAGTTACGCAGCGCACAGCATACCGTTGGAAAGTTCTACGAGAGCTCTACGCCGTGGGCACCAAGCCTGCTTGGCTGCGCCTCTTTTTGGAGCCTAAAATCAAACATTTTTATCAGTTTCGGGACACTTTTCTTCTTTTGCGCTGTTTTTCTGTCCCGGATCGTACGTCGTGAGCAGCGAAAAGGACGACAACTTAATCCATCACATTTTTATTACCGAATCCCACAGAATCTTTGGCAAGATAACTTCACTTCACGTAGAGGCTGGGCCAGCAAACCGAGGGCGTGGGGCTTGTGACCAGGTATACGTCGCTCCGGTGCCCATAACTTTTGATCCGTAAGGAGTTACATGGCGCACAGCATACCGTTGGAAAGCTCTCTGAGAGCTCTACGACGAGGGATAATATCATGCTCAGTCGCGCCTATTTTTAGAGCCAAAAATTGAACATTTTTATCAGTTTCGGGACACTTTTCTTCTTTTGCGCTATTTTTCCGTCCCGAATCGTATGTCGTGAGCCGCGAAAAGGACGACAACCTAATCCATCACATTTCTATTACCGAATCCCACGACACCTTGACCAAGACAGAAGATGTCACGCCCCAACCCGACCTATGGAGGCTAGACTAGGGAATGACCTAATTCTTCTATGCTATTTGTACGACTTGGTCATTTCTTACGATTAATACTTAACGTTGATTTAGAATTCCAAAAGATTTTTCAAAAATCCGGCAGTATGACGGCTATATTTAAGACCTTTGGTTTGACCTATTTTCTAAAACACCTCAAAACCTTTAATCATCGATTCAATTCCAACTAAAATTTCCTATTTTGTTGTCAATAGATATGTCTACTAATTATCTTGAAGTCTCGTTTGATTAATAACCTAGCATGATGCTATGTCTCGTTTGTTTGTTAATCCTCGTTACAAAAGTACCTGTTGATCTTAGCGTAACAATGAGTACCTGCTTAAAATTGGATAGGTTCATTTTACTTAATCCTTACTTGATACTTCATAATCCTATAATAGATATTAGCCCATAACGATAGCAAAAATGACCATAGTAGTGTCTATATAGTTATGATCAGTACAAGCCAAAATTAGACCCCAAATTACAACGGGGGTCTTTTACATCAACGACAACAAGCAACATAAGAAATAGTCTTCAAAACAACCTATCGTTCATAAAACAGCCACAATCACGTAAGGCACGTAGGGCATGCAATCACTCCAAGGAGTCATCAATAGGCACGTTATCCACGGATACCTGTTCCTGATCTTCTTCACCTATTATGATAAAAGAGGGTGAGTCCTTATGAACTCAGCGAGGGGGAACGAGAAATACGTTTTGAAACTCTTTTTCCGGTTCAACTTATGAAAAACCCTTTTTGAAAGCATGACATATAACACAAGTAAGTTTATAATGTAATATAAAAGTAAAAGAACACAATTACCCGTCTTTCCTCCCCGAGGTCCTCTAGGAACCAAGCGAGAGTACTTATACACATAGTGAAAAGGATACGGTGAGCTTTTGCTCTAAGTTCATTTCCAGTATCAATTGTTGCGGCCGACTTCAAATCATCTCCTTATCACGCCAAATGGGTGTACTCTGGATGTATCCCGAAATCCTACGACCCAACTTTCCGAGGAAGTCTAGCCCCCAAGCGAGAGAGGGAATTGGACAATTGTAGTCACGGTTGCACTGGCAAGCCCGATGCCGCCCGGTGTGCGTGAACGCTACCACGCCAGAATGAAAGGTTGCAACCTTGTATGCAATGCACATGTATGCCATTTAACAATTCACATTGGGAGATCAACAAAGTAGGTTGCCTCCGAACAAGTATATGATCACATTTTGACATATTGGCATATAAGGCATTGTAAGAACATGTAATCATTTCATATATCAATTTGAAAGCAATTAAACTTCCATGGGCATCCAAGTAATCATGTTTAAATAAGCCATAGAATGTCTTTTAACAATTCACATTAGGAGGACAACAAAGTAGGTTGCCTCCGAGCAAGTATAAGATCACATATTGACAAGTAAACGAACGAGGCATGCCTAACACGAATTTTCACTTTGTAAAACACATAGAGTTATATGAACATTAAACGGGCAGCCATGTAACACATGTAAATCAAGTCATATAACTCATTTCGAAGTTCACATAATCAAATAATAAGATTATTCAACATGCAACGACATCTACGTGGGACCGGGTACAAGAAAGGCCTACTTGTCAACATGTAATCATCGAAATCATGTTTAGGGCTATGAGGGAAACTACGGGCAGCCTACTAATTACATAATTAAACACAATATTCATAGGATCAACACTTAGCTAATTTACCTAGTCGTTTACCTAGTCACTAGGGTTTCAATTCGTGCTTACCCGTGCGATTAAGCCCCAAGTCATCTCGTTATTAAACTCAAGCCATGCATTGATTAATCCAAACACCCTCAAGTATTCAAAACAGTCCACACAACATCCGAATGCCACAATCCCAAGCATTTAATACAACAAGAGAAGCTACAATAATTTTTCTAAGCATATCAATAGATGGAAACCTCACTGCAATGGTCTGTTTTCTCACAATCATTAGGCCAAGCAAACAATCTCCAATTCCAGTGAATAGTATGTCAAATTAAATCTTAAGGAGTGAGCTAAATTCAAAAACAAACCTCGCATCATTTGGAGTTCGAGTTCAAGAGTTATAGCCAAAACCGTGAGACTACACAAAACCGTCCAGATTTGCACACATTTAAATACTTGTCGTTTTTTAGGGCCTTAGGGTCAGATTTAGCCTTAGTCCATTTCTGACAAAAATGTCTAGAGCTGAAAAATCTAGTAGTACACCACATTTCATGCATTTTGGATGTCATTTACTAAGTCAAAACTGGTTCGTTCTACAAGGTCAGTGAATCTGCCAAAACCTGCTTCATTTTCCCAGATTTTCCAGATTTGGACACATTTTATTATTGTGCCATTTTGAGGACCTTAGAGTCAAAATTAGCTTTGGCCTATTTCTGCAAAAAGTGTTCAGAACTGGAAAAACTAGTTATCTACCAAATTTCACACATTTTTAAGATCATTTACCTGGTCCAAATCACCTCGTAACAACAAGATAGAAGGCTGTCCCATACACGATTTCATCTAACATCACATTCTAGCCAAATATCTCGCCATGCATGTTTACAAAAGCTCATGAACACACATATATCACAAGTACAGAAGTAAAGATATACATTTAAAGGCATGCATGTGGATTTTGAAAGATTTTCAAGAAGTTTTAGCCCTCACCTCTTTGAAGATCTAGCAAATGAGCACAAAATCCTTGTTTTTGAGCTTTGTGTGAGTTTTCTTGCTATGTTGCTTGCTTGTGCTTGCTATGGCCAAGCTTGGGAGAGCCTTAGAGAGTTGTTAGGAGTCTTGAATGCTCAAGGAGCAGCCATGGTCGAAAATGAGAGAGAAGGAGAGAGAATGGGAGAGTTTTGAGAGAAAAATGAATGTTTGAAGAGTTGTTTGTGAGCATTGGCTTATGTGTTGGCCTTGAGCTTTGAAAAATCTGATTTTGTGTCATCTTTTGAGCATCTTTTGAATTTTTTTAGCATGTGGGTTGAGAGGGACAAGAAAGTGAGCTTGGGTGTTAGTAAAATAGTGCATAGGTGCAAGGAAAAGCATGACATGGTGTAAGAGAATGTTGGGTAGAATAGAATATTTTATAGTAAGTGGATTTTGTAGAGATTTGAATTAGGATTATAATAATAGTTAGTGGTGTTTGTAGGATTATTTTATAGTCTAGTGCTTTGTGTAGAATTCTTTATTGATTAGCGTGCGGGCACGCTTTCCTAGGTCTAGGGCACGCATTACGAGACACGCATAAAAATCGATACGAGGCACGACTCACGAGGTAGACACAAACTACTAAGTAGACACGTACTTCATGACTAAGGCACGTACTTCAAGACTAATGCACGCAATCCTAGGTGAAAGCACGTAAACCAATGCAAGGCATGCAAATCAAGGCACGACTCTATATCTATGTTAAGGTACACAGTTCAAGATTAGGGCACACAAAATGAGGTAACGCACGTACATCGAGGTCAGGGTACGTATATCTAGGTATCGCACGTCAGTCGGGGATTAAGGCACACCATTCTAGGTCAAGGCACGAATAACGAAGCATGCACGAATAACGAAGCATGCACGAAAACCAAGACAGGGCACATAGTCTAAGGTCTGTCATACAATTCTGGGTCTAAGGCACGTAAATCTAGGTAACACACGTTATTTGGGGTCGGGCCTCACATCCTCCACTCCTTAAAAGAATTTCATCCCGAAATTCATTCTTACCTGTTGAGGTCATTTAAACGGATTCTGACCTTTGTTATTTCCCACTCTAGGTCGTCCCGGGTTCAGTGATCTCTCTTACCACAACCAATTCACTTTCTAGCTTTCTCCAATCATTTAATTCGGTGTGACCCCTACATTCATAGTTCGTTCCTTTGAACAACTCTGTGAGGCCCGACCCCGAATAACGTGTCCTACCTCGATTTGTGTGCCTTAGACCTAAAATTATATGACTGACCTTGGATTACGTGCCCTGTCTTGGTTTTCGTGCATGCCTCGTTATACGTGCCTTAACCTAGAATTGTGTGCCTTAATCCTCAATATACGTGCGATACCTAGATAAACATGCCATGACCTTAATTTACGTGCGAGACCTTGATTTGCGTGTGTCTCTTCGTTTCATGTGCATTAACCTTGAACTTCGTGCCTTAACCTAAGTTTAAGAGTTATGTCTTGAATTACGTGCATTGCATTGAATTACATGCCTTATTTTGATCTACGTTCATTCACCTAGGGTTGCGTGTGTTAGTATTAGAATCCGTGCACTTATCTTGAAGTATGTGCCTTAGTCTTGAAAAACGTGCGTTCGTCTCGTAGTTCGTGTCCTACCTCGTAGTGCGTGCCCTAGACCTAGGAAAGCGTGCTTTCACGCTAATCAAGAGAGCATCTTACACGGAGCACTAGACTATTAAACAATCCTACAAAATCCACTATCAATATTATAATCCTAATTTAACTCACTAGAAGACAAAATAACACAAAAAGCTAGACATTCTTTATTCCTTATTCTTTATTATTTTTGCACTATCAATACACAATTAAATAACTTCCAAAACATGACAAAAATTCAGATTTGGCACATGCTTTGGCCGACCATACCATGGTTTTTGCACAAGGTTTGAACAATTATACAATTAACAATGCATGCTTAGACAAACTATGACACAAATGCATAAAAAATTGCTCAAACCACCTCAATTCTCACACCATTTTCGACCAAACCACCTATGCCCATGCTAACATTTCAAAATTCCATCTTGAAGACAAAAAAAGTCTGAATTTTTATTCCCAAGGCTGACCACATCCCCAAAAAATTGGAAAAGCCTCATTTTTCTCTCACTTCTCTCACTTTCCTCACATTTTCTCTCTCTCCCTCTCACTCTCTCTCTCCATTTCGGTTTTGGCTGAGTTCTCTCCACCTATTAGCTCATCTTCATCATCCTATGGTGCATCAAGACAAACCACAAGCAAAGAAACTCACCCAAGCAAGCTAGGATGCAAGAAACACACATGCAAGCATTTTGAGTCACCATTTTCGGCCTTGGTGAGTTTTTAAGCTTCCATTTCTTTTCTTCTTGTTCTAACCTCATGCATGTGCTAAGAGATTGATCACTAAGCTAGGAAAAATAGAGAAAAGCTAGTTGGAATATCGGCTAAACAAGAAGAAGAAGAGATTTGAGCTTCAACAAGGTTTTGAGCATTTTTTGGGTTGATTGCAAAGGTGAGGGTTAAAACCTTTTGAAAACTCTTCAAAATTTCACATGCATGCTCATAAATGTGTGTATTTGCTTCTGTACTTGAGCTATATGGTCGTTCATAAGCTTAAACAACCATGCATGGCAAGATCTTGGCTTGAAAATGATGCTAGGTGAAGTCGAAATGGATGACAGCTCTCTGACCAGTCTGTTCGAGGTAAGTTTAGCTAAGAAAATGATATTGAAAATGCTTGAAAATTGGTAGGTGACTAGTTTGGACAGTTTTGGACATTTTTCCCAGAAATAGGCCGAAGCTAATTTTGATTCGAAGGTCCTCAAAATGGCAAATCTTTAAAATGTGACCAAATCTGGAAATCTGGAGAAATGAAGCAGGTTTTGGCAGATGCACTGACCTTGTGGAACGAACCATATTTGACTTAGTAAATGTTTTCCAAATTGCATGCAATTTGGTGTGATGATATATTTTTCAGTTCTGGACAATTTTGTCTGAAATGGACCAAAGCTAAAACTGACCCTAAGGACCTCAAAAACGTCAATTTCTGAAAAGTGTGCAAATCTGGACAGTTTTGTGCTACCTCACTGTTTCGGCCATAACTAATGATTCTGAACTCCAATTGATGCAAGGATTGTTTCTGATTTTAGTTAACTTCTTAAGATTAATTTGACATCTTATTCACTGAATTTGGAGATTGTTTGATTATCCTATTGATTGTGGGAAAACAGCCTATTGCAGTAAAGGTTTCATTTAGCTACATGCTTGGAAAATTGTTGTAACCCCTTTTGTGGTTCTAATTGTGTGGAAATGTGGTGTTGGGATGTTATGTGGACTGTTTTGAGTACTTGAGAATTCTTGAATGGAATGATGCACGACTTGAGAATGATTTTGAGTTGACTTAGGGTTTTAATCACACGATTAAGCATGAAATGGAAACCCTAATGACTAGGTAGTTTTTCTAAGTGTTGATTCTTGGTTATTGTGTGGAAATTATATGCTTAGTGGGCTGCCCGTAAATGTTTTATAACTTCAAAAGTGATTTTGACCATTGCATGTTGTCATATAAGCTTTTCTTGCAACTGAACTCTCGTAAATGTTGTTGCATGTTGAATATTCGTATCACTTGATTACGTGAACTTTGAAATGAGTTATATGGCTTGACTTGCATGTGTTACATGGCTGCCCGTTTAATGTTCATATGACTCTATGTGTTCTACAAAGTAAAATTTCATGTCAAGCATGCCTCGTTCGTTTACTTGGCAATATGTGATCTTGAAATTGCTCGGAGGCAACCTACTTTGTCGTCCTCCTAATGTGAATTGTTAAAAGATATTCAATGGTTTATTTGAACATGATTACTTGGCTGCCCGTTAAAGTTTAATTGCTTTCAAATGGATATATGAATTGATTATATATTCTTACAACGCCTTATATGCCAATATGTCAAAATGTGATCATATACTTGGTAGGAGGCAACCTACTTTGTTGCCCTCCTCATGTGATATGTTAAATGTTATAAATGTGCATTGCATACGAGGTTGCAACCTTTAGTGTGGCATGGTAGTGTTTCACACACGCCGGGCGGCATCGGGCTTGCCGGTGTTACCGTGACTACCGTGGTCCAATTCCTTCTCTCGCTTGGCATTTCACCCTCGGAGAGTTGGGTCGTAGGTTTCGGGGTACATCCGGAGTATACCCAATTGGGAGCGGTAAGTGGATTATTGGAGTCGGCCGCACCAAATGAATCGAAATTGATATTGAGAGCAAATGCTCACCGTATCCTTTTTACTATGTGTATAAGTACTCTCGCTTGGTTCCTAGAGAACCTCGGGGAGGAAAGATTGGCATTTCTGTTCCCTTACTTTGTATATGTTACTCGATTTGTTTCTTATAATTGCGTACCTTATTATTTGTAATACGTGACATGTTCTCAAAAAGAGTTTTCATAAATTGAACCTGAAAATGAGTTTCAAAACGTATTTCTCGTTCTCCCTCGCTGAGTTCATAAGGACTCGCCCTCTTTTATCATCTCAGGTGAAGAATATCAAGAACAGGTACCCAAGGACGATGTGCCTAACGATGATTCCTTGGAGTGATTGTCTGTCTTGTGTGCTTTGCATGATTATGGCTATTTGTGAACTATGCCACTTGAAGACTATTTCTTTTATGTTGCTCGTTGTTTATTAATGTAAATGCCCCGTTGTAATTTGGGTCTAATTCTGGGATTGTACTATCTATAACCGGACGAACTTTTATTTGGTTGTTTGCTTTCGTTTTCTTAATTAGTAGTTATCGTAGGCAGTCAAACCACTAGATGAACAATCAGCTAAGTTAATTCTATCTAATTTCACTTAGGTACTCATTTGCAAACTAAAGGATAATAGGTACTTGCATGGTAGGGAATTAACAAAGAAACGGGGCATAGTTATCATGTTAGGCTTATTAACCAAACGAGACTTTCAAGATAAACTAGTAGGCAAATCGGTTGGTGACAAATAGGAGTCCTTAATGGAATTGGATTAATGATTGGAATAATTGAGGGGGTTAGAGAATTAGTCCAAACCAAAGAGCCCAATTATAGCCGTTATACTACCGGTTTACCAAAAAATTTTGGAGTTTAGGTCAAACGTTAAGTGTTAAATCTTCATGAACGGTTAAGTACGAGACGTGACTTGAATGTTTAAATCACACCCTAGTCTAACCTTTATAGGCCGGGTTGGGGCGTGACAAACTCTATTCTCCATTTGATCTTAAGGTCAAGTTCATTAGCTAAGGTTAGAATCTCCAAACATAGTAATCAAAGCTGCATCGGTATTCTAACAATATAACCATGACTCCAAAATCATGACTTATGTTGTGTCAATCTTTTTTATTCATACCTCAAAAGGAATATCACAATAATGCCATGATCCTATGGTGACATACACAATTTTCAAGATGATAGGTCTATATCCGATTTACATATCCTATCAACTAGCTTCAAAATTGTTAACACGTAGGACATACACAAGTTACGGATTCCACAATACGACCCTATCTTCAAGAAGAACTCACCAAACAAACTAATCCATCTCAAATCATCATCTATCGATAGTATCATAGTCCTTATCTCGTAGGTACATTAGATTAGCAAATCTTCTAATGACTAGTCTCCCGGTTACATGCTCCTATTCATTAACATTCCTTCTCAACTTCGTTAACCTTCACTCTCGTACTTAAGAAGAAAGACCGTTGATATTCGTTAAACTCAAATTCTAAGGTTTATTAGGTACCACCAACAAATTGCCATTGAAATTGCGTGGGTAACTAATCATGTTACAGTAGTTCAACTCTTATAAGTAAAATTATTAGCTTGTGATCCACAATTTGTTTCCTTATTCGAATCTCTATCTTCAAGTCACGAGACTTTAGAATTTCTTTTAATCTTAACCAAGACTCCTAAGGTGAATAGTTTCATCCTCAAATAAATTCCACTCACCTCAATCCAAGGTAATGTCAAATTAGGAAGACAATGGTCCTACTCACTTAGCGACCTAGTCATTCCTTCAAACACTTAATGCCCGCCAATATATCTTCAACATTAATGTTACTAAGTTGGGTTTATCGCCATGTAAGTGATATCAATGCTCTACTAGGTTACCGGCCGTACAACAACAATCCTAGGACTATAAATGAGTACCAAAATGATCGAGCTCATAAAATACTTACACGAGATAACTTCAAGGTTGTATCAATATAAGAATTATGACCAAGAGGCATCCTTCAACATAACCTAATAGAACTTCAAAAGTAATCAGCCACTCATTTAACTATCACTACAAGATTCACCCCTCTATTCAACGACCACAATTCGAATTCTACCAATCGCTAGTGATGCGATCGGGTTGTGCGTTAAAATATGAGCAAAATAACCAAGTTAAAATACCCGCAAGTGCACAGATCTTTGTAGTGTAGTGTGCTCTGAGTGCAGAATCGTACCACAGGGAAGCTCGCTAGTTTAAATTAGTGAAGTAGTGTGAAAGTGTTAAAGCGCTTAAGTGACAAATCTCAAGGTGGTTTGAGTAACGTGCGAGAAATGTAAACTAAATTAAACTAACTAAATTATCTAAGTTATACTAAGTATTAGTGGAATACAAGAGGTGGTGATCTAGGGGTTTGAACGTGTAAATGAGATAATTAATATAGGTTCGAAATCTAGTTTATCTAATTCTACAAGGGCTTAAACTACAAGCATACACCCGGTTAAGCTAAAAGCTATAGACCTAGTTAATCTACTTAGCTTATTTTAACCAAGTATAACAAGGCAAACTAAACTAAGGAATTAACCTTACAGATAGAAACTATGGTACAACCTATAGTTTCATGGAGTCTATGGTACAACCTATAGACTCATGATTAAAACAATTATATGGCACTAAAGTAACGCATTCATAATATTAACTACAAGTATAATATTTATGAAGCGAAAGTAAAGCAATCATAACGTCTACTTAAAAGCATTACGTATGAAATACTTAATTAAAACAAGCCATACATTGCAATATGAATTGAATAAACTATATCCGAGACCATATATTAAAATACTATCATTTACAATATTCACCCCTAGATATCAATCTACTCAGACATAAATGAATACAAGTTATGTAAATAAAAGAGAGTCAAGAAAGGCTCCCCCATATTGACGAACGCGTATTTCTGATTCCCGAAATTTGAGCAGAGGTCCGATGTAAAATAGCTATTCGGGCGGAGCTAATTTCTCCCGAATAAGAACTAATAGGGATGAGTTTCCCCTGAATAAGAGCTTTCCTATTAAAAGCTATTCGGGCAGAACCTCCCCCGGATAATAACAACTTGGGTCGGACTTCCCCCTAAAAGTAGCTACACGGGCAAAATTCTCCTGCATAAGAACTACCTTAGCGGGACTTCCCCCGTATTATACTACTTCTTAATTAACTAAAACTAAACTTAAAACTAAATAGAATTAACTCAGAATTATATCAAAAATATTGATAATACTCCAAAATTAACTCAAGAATTCTCAAAGGGTTGAAGCTCTATTTATAAGCAAAATTCTGAAATAGTTGACTTTTTCATTTGTTGACTTTGACCAAATTGTTGACCGCAGCCTTTTTGGGCATTTTTCACTGTTTTGACCATCCAAACGATGGAATTTGGCTAAAATCACGCCGCGCGCAGGACTCCTGCGTTGTGCTCAGAATGCTGTTTCTAACCAAAAAACTGATATGATTTGCCAAAAACGGACATGGGTCACTATTTGATATCATCTGGGTCAATGTTCCGAGTCCGATTTCGTTCTAGTTTCAGCCAAGTTTCTTTTCTATGAGCTTCATTCTTCAACCGCTTCTCATGCTTTCCCATTCTTACTTCTTGACTTGCAATTTGGATCATTTCGGGCCTGATTCTTCACTTTTCAGTATTTTCCTACATTGCATCGAAAGTATCAAAGTGTTGCATTTATTCCAGAGTTAAGATGCAAATGTAGTACAAATACCATGGTTTGAGTGCTGCAAATACAGTCACATCAACATCCCCAAACCTAAACATTGCTTGTCCTCAAGCAAGACTGTTTTTAAAATAGATGTGAAAGTGAATTTTTGCAAAATTTTTACAAGTCAAAAACAGTTGCAAAAATCTATCCTAAATTTTTGTCAAACACATTCCAAAAATAAATCATGAGAAATGCAATCTACTATCTTAAACCTATTCAGCAATTAATGATAAACATGATAAGAGAACCTTTTGCAAATTTTTCTCAAATAGGTACTCTTATTGGAAATCGACTATTGATTGCTTCGGGGTACATATTTAGAAGTAAACTAAGCATATTAAGTTCATACAATTCTCAACTTTCAAGTTATGCAAACAGATTGGACCTTGATATTCTTACCTACATTTGTAATCAAACTCTTGATCATGCCTTAACCCTTTAACATTTGCCAGAAATATAAAAGTACGACTAATAAAACCTCTATATAGTGTTCAGTTTCCTTTGCTTTCTGAATATCCCATGTAGCGGGCTTTAAGGCCAACAATCCCCCGCCATTATGACTGAGGTTGCCAGGTTTCAAAGGGACCCCTACGTGCCTTAATCACCCGAGATATTCAGGCTCGAAACCTTACACTATAGCACATATCCCAAATTACAATGTCTAGGATAGTGGTGCTTAGAGATTTACAACAAATTTACACCAAAAATTTTATTCAACAGTAAAAGTATATACAACTCTTTTTTTTTCTTTTTCTATTTTTTTATTGTTTTCTTTGTTGTTTTTTTTTCTTTTTTTTTCTTTTCTTTTTTTTTTTTTTTTTTCAGAGTGTACATACAGGCAAAATAACACAACATATTGTACAGACATGGCATAAGGGTTCAGGTTTCAATCACAAGAAGTTCTTATAATAAACGGTAATCCTATATCAGTCCTTTCATAATCACATAGCTATCAATTGAAGAAAAGAAGAACAACTAGGTTTACTCATGGATACAATACCCCAAAGTTTTTCTTACAGAGTTTCCTCAGAGTTTTTCACAATACATAGCTAACAATAAAAGTTCTCAAATCATCTAAATCATCTTCCTTTAAATAAGTAAGATAGTAAATACTATTTCTCATTAACACAAATAGTGTATTTCTTGCATATTTTGAAAAAGATTTTCATGAAATACACGCACCCCCACACCAAAACATTGCTTGTCCTCAAGCAAATAACAATGTAAGACAGTGAGAGTGTAATATGCAAGAAAGAATATAATGACAAATGCTACATCCCCAAACCTATGGTTTGCTTACTCTACAGCGCATGTTGATCAGGTATAAAGGGAAATGTAGTAAGGAAAGATATCACCTGATGTGGAGCATTTTTATGTTGATGGCAGAGCCTTTCGATTAACTGTGTCCAGAAGATGTATCATTCTGCAATTAAAGATTAGTAGACACAACAGTTTACAGATTATCATCAACACAACAAAAATAAAAGTTAGCTATACTAAAAATAAAAATAGTCAAACAAATATATAGGGGAGAAATGACGAAGAAATATGGTCACAAAAAATAACTAATATATTAAACAAATAATTTAACTAACCAAACCATGTAACCTCTTTTCTGGGGTTCAAGAGTTATCTATAAATACATAAACAAAGTAATACAGAGGACTAAGGAAATTATAAAATCACACAGACAAAGGAAAATAAACACACGTAAGCATTTTAAAAATCTAGGTTGCCTCCTAGTAGCGCTAAGTTTAACATCTTCAGCTAGACGATTGTGATGAGTTGTAATGCCTTTACCTTGGCAGAATCTCATTTATGGAATGCCTGCAAGGTCCTGAAGTTCTACAGATTCAACTTCATGAGGAACCATATTTGGATTGTATGCATGTTTCAATCTTTGTCGATTGACTGTGATGACATGCTCATCTGTGGGATTTTTAATTAAGATAACTCCAGAAGGATATAGTTTAAGCACTTCATAAGGACCATCCCATCTTGTTCTTAATTTTCCTGAGAAAAATTTCAATTTGGAGTTAAACAACCAAACTTTATCAGAATAAATCTATCATGAATCCTCTTCATTCTCTCTTTGTAGAGCTTGGCATTCTCATAAGCTTCGAAACGAAGCTCTTCCAATTCACTTAACGCCAACTTCCTACCTTTACCTGCCTGTTGTAAGTCAAAGTTCAGGGCCTTAATAGCCTAATAGGCTTTATGCTCTAATTCAACAAGAAGGTGGCAAGCTTTACCGTATACTAATCTATACCGGGACATATCGATGGGAGTTTTGAAAGCAGTACGGTAGGCCCATAATGCGTGATGCAGACGACTTGACCAATCTTTGCGATCGGGCCTAACCATTTTTTGAAGAATTGACTTAATCTCCCTATTTGATACCTCCACTTGCCCACTTGTTTGTAGGTGGTAAGGCGTTGCTATCTTGTGGTGGACAAAGTATTTTCTCAATAAGGCTTCTAGTGTCCTGTGACGGAAATGCTGTCCTCTGTCACTTATAAGCACATGTGGCACCCTGAATCGAGAAAATATATTCTCTTTAATGAACTTGACCACAACTCTGTGGTCCTTGGTTCAGGTTGCCACTGCTTCTACCTACTTGGAAACATAGTCCACTCCAACAAGAATATAAGAATAGCATGAGGAATGAGAGAAGGGACCCACGAGGTCTATACCCCACACATCGAATATTTCATAAATAAGGATGGGTGTAAGGGGCATCATGTCCCTTTTTGAAATAGAGCCAGCTTGTTGACATTGTGGGCAATTTTTACACATTTGCTGGGCATCTTTGAAAAGAGTGGGCCAGAAGAACCTACTTTGAAGGACTTTGGCAGCCGTCCTTTTTCCTCCAAAATGTCCACCACATGCTTCAAAGTGGCAGAATTGGAGTATACTGTCAAATTCTTCCTCAGGTATACATCTCCTAATGACCTGATCGGCACAAATCTTGAAAAGATAGGGATCTTCCCAGATAAAGTACTTGACTTGTGCCCTGAACCGTTCTTTTTCTCTTTTACCCCAGTGAGTTGGAAATTCTTGGGCAACCAAATAATTGACAAAGTAGGCATACCACAGGGTCTTATGTGAGATGGCAAAAAGTTGTTCATCAAGGAACGTGTCTTTGAAAGGCAAAGAGTCAATAGGAGAATCACGTATAAGACGTGATAGATGATCGGCGACAGAATTCTCGCTTCCTTTCTTGTCCTTGATCTCAAGGTCAAACTCTTGAATGAGTAATAGCCAACGGATTAGACGGGGCTTTGTATCCTTTTTGGTCAGTAAATACCGTAAAGCTGCATGGTCTGTGTGTACTATTACTTTGGATCCTAGGATGTAAGATATGAATTTGTCCAATGAGAAGACTACAGCCATCAATTCCTTTTCAGTGGTTGTATAGTTCTTTTGTGCATCGTCTAAGGTTTTGCTGGCATAATATATCACGGTAGGCCGTTTATCCCTACGCTGTCCTAATACAGCTCCCACTGCATAGTTTGATGCATCGCACATTATCTTAAAGGGGAGACTGTAGTCAGGAGGTTGGATGATAGGAGCAGAGGATAGTAAAGATTTAAGTTTCTCAAAAGCTTCTGAGCACTTGTCATCAAATTTGAACTCAATATCATTTGCTAGAAGACTAGAGAGTGGTCGGGCTATATGGCTGAAATCCTTGATGAAACGTCGATAAAAACCGGCATGACCAAGGAATGATCGGATATCACGCACCGTCTTAGGTACGAGCAGCTTTTCTATTAGCTCGACTTTGGCTGGGTCCACATGGATTCCATCTTGTGTAACAACATGACCCAGAACTATACCTTGCCTAACCATAAAGTAGCTCTTTTCCCAACTTAGAACCAAATTTATTTCAACGCATCGGTCTAACACTAGAGAAAGGTGTGTGAGGCACTCGTCGAAGGTAGTTCCAAATACTGAGAAGTCATCCATAAAGACTTCCATGAACTTTTCGATCATGTTTGAGAAAAGAGCCATCACACATCTTTGAAACGTCGCAGGAGCATTGCAAAGACCGAAAGGCATGCGTCGGAATGCAAAGGTCCCATAAGGGCATGTGAATGTAGTCTTTTCCTGATCTTCAGGAAAGACTGGGATTTGGTTATATCCCTAATACCCATCCAGAAAGTAGTTGTAGCCTTGTCTGGATATTCTATCTAGGACTTGGTCAAGGAAGGGTAAAGGGAAGTGGTCTTTCCTTGTTTTGGAATTGAGCTTTCTATAGTCAATGTATATACGCCACCCTATTGTGGTGCGTGTAGAAATTAGCTATCCTTTGTCATTAGGAACCACAGTAATCCTAGATTTCTTTGGTACAACTTGTACCAGATTTACCCATGGACTATCAGAAATTGGATATATAATACCTGCATCAAGCAACTTAATGATCTCTTTGTAGACGATATCACCCATCTTTGGGTTTAGTCTTCTCTGAAATTCTCGAGAAGGAGTAACTCCTTCCTCGAGATGAATTTTGTGCATACAAACAGAGGGATCAATGCCTTTCAAGTCATAAATCGTCCAACCTATCGCCTGTTTATGGGTACTTAGGACTTTTAACAGTCTATCTTCATGCTCGGGAGTCAAATCCGAGGCAATGATGACTGGAAGAGTCTCATCAGGTCCTAAGTAGGCATACTTAAGATGTTGGGGCAAGGTTTTGAGTTCTAAAACTAGTAGGGACTCAATTGTGGGACATTCTGAAACTTCAAGGAAATGAGTTGTTATTTGATCGTCCTTATTTGGATCAACAACAATGGAAGCAGAGGCGACCATTTCAGGAGAAATGTTGCATTCATACAAAAGTCGTTCTAACTCAGCTATTTCTTGATTAGGAGTTAGAATCAATTGGGAAAACTCATTTATACATGAGTCAATGGTATCAACATGGAAGCATTCTTCTTCCTCATCTTGATTCAATTTGTTGGCTGCATCAGCAACCCTTAGCTTAGTTCTCATGTTCCCAAATGTTAGTTCTATCATACCCGTCCTACAATAGATAACAGCATCAGCTGTTGCTAGGAATGGTCTGCCTAGTAAAACGGGAGTGGTATTTTTGTTATCAGGGCCTAAGTCCATATCTAACACAATGAAGTCCACTGGGAATAAGAATTCTCCTACTCTAACGATCACATCTTCTACAACACCTCGAGGTCGTCGCTCAGATCTATCTGCCAATTGGAGGGTCACATTAGTTGGTGTTAACACTCCAAGACCTAACCTTTGGTAGACTGTGTGAGGGATGAGGTTAACACTAGATCCTAAGTCTAGCAAGGCGCTTTCTATGCGTTGGTCATTAATTAAGCATGGAATGGTGAAAGCTCCTGGGTCACTGCACTTCTGAGGCAGTCCTCTAGTACAAATATTGCTAACCTTTTCAGTAAGACGGACCTTCTTAGGAATGGAGTTGGTCCGTCTCTTTTTCATACACAAATCCTTTAGAAATTTGGCATAGGCTGGAATCTGTTGCATTACCTCAACTAATGGCAAATTGATCGTAATATCTTTCAGATGCTCTAAGACATTGAGTGGTTTAGGATCATCAGTCGGCTTTGGACGGGACAAAGCTGTGGGAAAATGTGCTCGTTAGGATGGTTCAACTATAGGCTCTACCATTAGGTTTTTATTCCTACGACAATCTTGAACATATTTGCTTAAACCTTCTATCTCAGATTCCTCTAATTCCTCAATTTCTTCTGGAATATCCCTAACCTTTACTCTAACCTGGTTATCAATGGTTTTCCCACTCCTAAGGGTAACTACAGCCTTGGCCTGTTCTTGTACTATCTCAGTTTGGACAGTACTACACTGTCCTCGTGGATTTACCACAGTCTGAGATGGAAGCTTACCCTTATCTCTCTTACTTAAAGTTTGGGCCATCTGCCCGATTTGTCCTTCAAGTTTAGCAATAGACTGTTGTTGAACTTGAAACATTTGCATAAGTTTGTCAAATTTGTCATCAGATGATGACTGTGCAGGAGGAAGAGCTGGGACATTGTTCCGTTGTGTTCTGAACGGATTGTCCTGTTGGACTGGATAGTAACCAGGAGGGTTATTATTTTGTGGCCTCTGATATTGCTGTTGAGGGAATCGATTGTCAACATTTCCTTGCTGACTTTGTTGATGAGGCTCATAGTTTCCTTGTCTTTTTTGATATTGATGTTGAGGAAACTGAGTCTCTTGATTCCCTTGTCGCCACGAAAATGCGGGATTGTCTCGCCAGCCTGAATTATACGTGTTAGAATACGAATTGTAATTCCTTGTATATCCTTGGGCGGCACAAATTTGTTCTTGCATGAATTCAGGAAATTGTGAACCGATTGGACAGTCTAGAGTAGAGTGATCTATTGCAGAACATACGGTACAAACTTCCGTGATCTGAGGAGCTGAAGAAGAAGAAGACCCTAGAGAGATGAATTTTTCTAGTTGATGAGCTAGGGCATCTACTTTGTCAGTCAATTGGGAATTAGAACTAGAGTTAACTTCAAACAATGCCCTCTTTTGGGGATTTTGGGTGCTCTTACTCTCTCTGTCATCAGCAGTGTTTTGGAGAGAGTCTTCAGCAATATTTTCTATTCTTCTCCAAGCTTCGTCCGCTGTGAGGTTATAGAAACCTCCATTGCTCATTGCATTAACTATCATCTTATTATGAGGGGTAAGACCTTTGAAGAAATAATGCAAGAGGTCGGGACGATCAAACCAATGATGAGGACACTGATTATTAAGATCGTTAAACTTTTCCCACGATTCATGAAATGGCTCTAAGTCTGACTGTGCGAATGTCATGATGCCTGTTCGCAGAGTAGTAGTCTTAGCCATTGGGAAGAACCTATGTAAAAATTTCCGAATAAGTTCTCCCCAAGAAGTGATCACTCATGCGTCTAGATGATTTAGCCATTGTTTGGCTTTATCTTTCAATGAAAAGGGAAACAGACGCAGGTGAATATTTTCACGGCTCACATTAGGAATGTGAAGCGTTGTGCATGCTTCAATGAATTGCACGATGTGAGCGTGAGGATTTTCATTGCTTTTTCCATAGAAGGAAGGAAGCATTGAAATAGTCCCTGTTTTGAGCTCAAAATTTATATTGCCAAGAGCCGGTGGGGCTATGGCAAATTCAGGGTCAAAATCACCTGGTGAAAAATGTTGACGTAAAGTCATCGGTTGGTTCACAGGTTGATTAACAGGCTGAGCTATAGGAAGAGGCAGGATATTTACTTCTTGATCTGCCATTGGGAATTTTAACTTCCTACGCAAATTTTTCTCGAGCTCAGGATCAAACGGGGCAAGTTCTGGATCCAAAGAACGACGCCCGTGCATACAACGACTTATAAACTTTAAATACGAAATAAAATTACAAGATTAAAAAATATTAATATACTTTACAAGCAGTAATAGATAAAAGCTCATTGATTAGCTGAATCATTAAAATGACTCATCTTCCAATCAAACAAAATTCCTAAAATTTTTATTATTTTTTTTAAAAAATTTTTTAAAAAAAGAAAAATAAAATAAAATAAAATAAAATATTTTTTTTAAAAAAATAATAAAAATAAAAATAAATTTTTTTTAAAAAAAATAAAAATAAAAATATTTTTTTTAAAAAAAATATATATATTTATTATTTTATTATTTTATTTATTTATTTATTATTATTTATTTATTTATTATTTATTATTATTATTTTTTTATTTTTTATTTTTTAAATAAAACGGATAAAATAAACACTTAAACAAGTTCACAAATACTTTTATCAAAAACAAAACTATACCGTGCTTCCCCGGCAACGGCGCCAAAAACTTGATGCGATCGGGTTGTGCGTTAAAATGTGCGCAAAATAACCAAGTTAAAATACCCGCAAGTGCACGGATCTTTGTAGTGTAGTGTGCTCTGAGTGCGGAATCGTACCACAGGGAAGCTCGCTAGTTTAAGTTAGTGAAGTAGTGTGAAAGTGTTAAAGCACTTAAGTGACAAATCGCAAGGTGGTTTGAGTAACGTGCGAGAAATGTAAACTAAATTAAACTAACTAAATTATCTAAGTTATACTAAGTATTAGTGGAATACGAGAGGTGGTGATCTAGGGGTTTGAACATGTAAATGAGATAATTAATATAGGTTCGATATCTAGTTTATCTAATTCTGCAAGGGCTTAAGCTACAAGCATACACCCGGTTAAGCTAAAAGCTATAGACCTAGTTAATCTACTTAGCTTATTTTAACCAAGTACAACAAGGCAAACTAAACTAAGGAATTAACCTTACAGATAAAAACTATGGTACAACCTATAGTTTCATGGAGTCTATGGTACAACCTATAGACTCATGATTAAAACAATTATATGGCACTAAAGTAACGCATTCATAATATTAACTACAAGTATAATATTTATGAAGCGAAAATAAAGCAATCATAATGTCTACTTAAAAGCATTACGTATGAAAAACTTAATTAAAACAAGCCATACATTGCAATATGAATTGAATAAACTATATCCGAGACCATATATTAAAATACTATCATTTACAATATTCACCCCTAGATATCAATCTACTCAGACATAAATGAATACAAGTTATGTAAATAAAAGAAAAGCAAAAAAAGCTCCCCCATATTGACGAACGCGTATTTCTGATTCCCGAAATTTGAGCAGAGGTCCGACGCAAAATAGCTATTCGAGCAGAACTAATTTCTCCCGAATAAGAACTATTAGGGATGAGTTTCCCCTGAATAAGAGCTTTCCTATTAAAAGCTATTCGGGCAGAACCTTCCCCGGATAATAACAACTTAGGTCGGACTTCCCCCTAAAAGTAGCTATTCGGGAAAAATTTTTCCGAATAAGAACTACCTAGGTGGGACTTCCCCCGTATTCTATTACTACTTAATTAACTAAAACTAAAATTTAAAACTAAATAGAATTAACTCGGAATTATATCAAAAATATTGATAATACTCCAAAATTAACTCAAGAATTCTCAAAGGGTTGAAGCTCTATTATAGGCAAAATTCTGAAATAGTTGACTTTTTTTCGTTTGTTGACTTTGAGCAGATTGTTGACCGCAGTATTTTTGGGCATTTTTCACTGTTTTGACCCTCCAAACGATGGAATTTGGCTAAAATCACGCCGTGCGCAGGACAAAAGTCCTGCGTTGTGCTCAGAATGCTGTTTCTACCCGAAAAACTGATATGATTTGCCAAAAAGGGACATGGGTCACTATTTGAGATCATCTGGGTCAATGTTCCAAGTCTGATTTGGTGCTAGTTTTAGTCAAGTTTCTTGTCTTTGAGCTTCATTCTTCATCCGCTTCTCATGCTTTCCCATTCTTACTTCTTGACTTGCAATTTGGATCATTTCGGGCCTGATTCTTCACTTTTCAGTATTTTCCTACATTGTATCGAAAGTATCAAAGTGTTGCATTTATTCCAGAGTTAAGATGCAAATGCAGTACAAATACCATGGTTTGAGTGCTGCAAATACAGTTACATCAGCTAGTTTCTAGATGTGAAACGGTGCACACAGATACGGTGGTCTAGCAATAGTCTCTTGGGTCATTATGACTCTAATTCATCTCTATCTTAACTACATGAAATCTCACTCTTATCATTTACATGTTCAACTAACTAAGAGCATCAAGACTCATCGACCTTAGGTCCTAGGGGTCACCATGAATCATCATGCATACTCACTATTAGCTATTTAGGATTACTAATCATACCCTAACGACTCCACTTTGTAACCAGATGCTTTAATCTAATTTCCATGTTTTATATACTAGGTCCATCGGTCTTACTTAGGGATACATGCTTTCTAACATCCTCTAGGGTATCCAAACAACGAGTGCATAGAATGACTTACTTTGCATAATCACAACTAAATCCGAGAGGCACCAAATTAATACCATGATTTTAAATATCACCGATATCCAACTTAGGACCTTTAGCAACGTTAGTCATCTAATGCATAATTCAGTACCTTATACTTGTATTCGACCTAACATTTAGGAGTAGTCTTCCAAACACGAGTTCTAGTTACGTGAATTCCTCGATTCCCACATCCCCATATCTTGTTATACTAAAGATTCATCAACCTTGTTAATCTTAGTCGCCAGAGTTGTCTACATGTCTTCGGGTTATCCATTGTTAAGTTACTTAAACACACTATTCATGCCTTAATAATCTAACCCCTATCGTCAATTTCCACGAGTTCATCTCTTAATTTCTAGGTCACAATCTTACCATTGAGTGAACTTGAAACTCGTTAATATACACCTTATTAGTTTCAACGATGCTTAATTCCAATCAAGTAAGGATTCAATCATATAAATAGTCTGTTATACCATTTTAAGATATAAGAATTTGATTCAAAAGCAACTCTTAAGTCAAACTTCCATTATAAGCATATGAACATATATATACTACTCCACATGTTCAATAGTATATTATTATATCTAAGGAAAGTTGTATGTCCTTAATATTTATTCTTGAACTACAATTAAAAGATCGGTTTAACAGAATCAATAACTTTATAGCTATAAAATTGATAACTTAATCACAGGCATATGTATTCCAAAGATAAGGAGATAATTTTACCTCAGCAATTATACCTGTGCTACGCATTATATATATATATGCATATCCAATAATACATACGATCCATCGAGTACCTGTGAAGATGCGAGAAATCTCTAATCGAGCTTTTTCGTTCATCTTGCACAAATTCACTTCCATGAAAGTCCTAATCCTAACTATCTATGTGTATAAACAGTCATTCACGGTTATATAACATGCACATATATCAAGGAAGGAGTATAAAAGCATGCATGCATTATTGACGACGTGTCAGTGTGCATGATGTAGAATACATATGGTCCGCAAAGGCACATAA
The DNA here is from genome assembly GCA_037974665.1 of Ehretia macrophylla. Classification (NCBI taxonomy): domain Eukaryota; kingdom Viridiplantae; phylum Streptophyta; class Magnoliopsida; order Boraginales; family Ehretiaceae; genus Ehretia; species Ehretia macrophylla. The sequence continues at coordinate 63,329,332 of CM075772.1, forward strand.
TATTCGATGTTCAAAACAATTAAAGCACATTAGCACACAATAACACATATAAACAAGATATCATAATTATCTTAGGCCTTCTACCTACGGTTCGAGAGTTGAACCCGACTAATGCCTAGTTAGTAAACTAAGCTCTGATACCATTCTAATATAGGGTGTCACGCCCCAACCCGACCTATGGAGGCTAGACTAGGGAATGACCTAATTCTTCTATGCTATTTGTACGACTTGGTCATTTCTTACGATTAATACTTAACATTGATTTAGAATTCCAAAAGATTTTTTGAAAATCCGGCAGTATGATGGCTATATTTAAGACCTTTGGTTTGACCTATTTTCTAAAACGCCTCAAAACCTTTAATCATCGATTCAATTCCAACTAAAATTTTCTATTTTGTTATCAATAGATATGCCTACTAATTATCTCGAAGTCTCGTTTAATTAATAACCTAGCATGATACTATGTCTCGTTTGTTTGTTAATCCTCGTTACAAAAGTACCTGTTGATCTTAGCTTAACAATGAGTACCTGCTTAAAATTGGATAGGTTCATTTTACTTAATCCTTACCTGATACTTCATAATCCTATGATAGATATTAGCCCATAACGATAGCAAAAACGACCATAGTAGTGTCTATCTAGTTATGATCAGTACAAGCCAAAATTAGACCCCAAATTACAACGGGGGTCTTTTACATCAACGACAACAAGCAACATAAGAAATAGTCTTCAAAATAACATATCGTTCATAAAACAGCCACAATCATGTAACGCACGTAGGGCATGTAATCACTCCAAGAAGTCATCAATAGGCACGTTATCCACGGATACTTGTTCCTGATCTTCTTCACCTATTATGATAAAAGAGGGTGAGTCCTTATGAACTCAGTGAGGGGGAACGAGAAATACGTTTTGAAACTCTTTTTTCGGTTCAACTTATGAAAAACCCTTTTTGAAAGCATGACATATAACACAAGTAAGTTTATAATGTAATATAAAAGTAAAAGAACACAATTACCCGTCTTTCCTCCCCGAGGTCCTCTAGGAACCAAGCGAGAGTACTTATACACAAAGTAAAAAGGATACAGTGAGCTTTTGCTCTCAGTTCATTTCCAATATCAGTTGTTGCGGCCGACATCAAATCATCCCCTTATCACGCCAAATGGGTGTACTTCGGATGTATCCCGAAATCCTATGACCCAACTCTCCGAGAAAGTTTGGCCCCCAAGCGAGAGAGGGAATTGGACAATGGTAGTCACAGTTGCACCGGTAAGCCCAATGCCGCCCGGTGTGCGTGAACGCTACCACGCCAGAATGAAAGGTTGTAACCTTGTATGCAATGCACATGTATGCCATTTAACAATTCACATTGGGAGGTCAACAAAGTAGGTTGCCTCCGAACAAGTATATGATCACATTTTGACATATTGGCATATAAGGCATTGTAAGAACATGTAATCATTTCATATATCAATTTGAAAGCAATTAAACTTCCACGGGCAGCCAAGTAATCATGTTTAAATAAGCCATAGAATGTCTTTTAACAATTCATATTAGGAGGACAACAAAGTAGGTTGCCTCCGAGCAAGTATAAGATCACATATTGACAAGTAAACGAACAATACATGCTTAACACGAATTTTCACTTTGTAAAACACATAGAGTTATATGAACATTAAACGGGCAGCCATGTAACACATGTAAATCAAGCCATATAACTCATTTCGAAGTTCACGTAATCAAATATAAGATTATTCAACATGCAACGACATCTACGTGGGACCGGGTGCAAGAAAGGCCTACTAGTCAACATGTAATCATCGAAATCATGTTTAGGGCTATGAGGGAAACTACGGGCAGCCTACTAATTACATAATTAAACACGATATTCATAGGATCAACACTTAGCGAATTTACCTAGTCGTTTACCTAGTCACTAGGGTTTCAATTCGTGCTTACCCGTGCAATTAAGCCCCAAGTCATCTCGTAATTAAACTCAAGCCATGCATTGATTAATCCAAACACCCTCAAGTATTCAAAACAGTCCACACAACATCCGAATGCCACAATCCCAAGCATTTAATACAACAAGAGAAGCTACAATAATTTTTCTAAGCATATCAATAGATGGAAACCTCACTACAATGGTCTGTTTTCTCACAATCATTGGGACAAGCAAACAATCTCCAATTCCAGTGAATAATATGTCGAATTAAATCTCAAGGAGTGAGCTAAATTCAGAAGTAAACCTCGCATCATTTGGAGTTCGGGTTCAAGAGTTATAGCCAAAACCGTGAGACTACACAAAACTGTCCAGATTTGCACACATTTCAATACTTGTCGTTTTTTAGGGCCTTAGGGTCAGATTTAGCCTTAGTCCATTTCTGAAAAAATGTCCAGAGCTGAAAAATCTAGCATCACACGAAATTTCATGCATTTTGGATGTCATTTACTAAGTCAAAACTGGTTCGTTCTACAAGGTCAGTGAATCTGCCAAAACCTGCTTCATTTTCCCAGATTTTCCAGATTTTGACACATTTTAATATTTTGCCATTTTGAGGATCTTAGAGTCAAAATTAGCTTTGGCCTATTTCTGCGAAACATGTTCAGAACCGGAAAAACTAGTTATCTACCAATTTTCACGCATTTTAAACATCATTTACCTGGTCAAAATCACCTCGCAACAACAAGACAGAAGGCTGTCCCATACACGATTTCATCTAACATCACATTCTAGCCAAATATCTCGCCATGCATGTTTACAAAAGCTCATGAACACACATATATCACAAGTACAGAAGTAAAGATAGACATTTAAAGGCATGCATGTGGATTTTGAAAGCTTTTCAAGAAGTTTTAGCCCTCACCTCTTTGAAGATCTAGCAAATGAGCACAAAATCCTTGTTTTTGAGCTTTGTGTGAGATTTCTTGCACTGTTGCTTCCGTGTGCTTGCTATGGCCGAGCTTGGGAGAGCCTTAGAGAGTTGTTAGGAGTCTTGAATGCTCAAGGAGCATCCATGGTCGAAAATGAGAGAGAAGGAGAGAGAATGGGAGAGTTTTGAGAGAAAAATGAATGTTTGAAGAGTTGTTTGTGAGCATTGGCTTATGTGTTGGCCTTGAGTTTTGAAAAATCTGATTTTGTGTCATCTTTTGAGCATCTTTTGAATTTTTTTAGCATGTGGGTTAAGAGGGACAAGAAAGTGAGCTTGGGTGTTAGTAAAATAGTGCATAGGTGCAAGGAAAAGCATGACATGGTGTAAGAGAATGTTGGGTAGAATAGAATATTTTATAGTTAGTGGGTTTTGTAGAGATTTGAATTAGGATTATAATAATAGTTAGTGGTGTTTGTAGGATTATTTTATAGTCTAGTGCTTTGTGTAGGATTCTTTATTGATTAGCATGCGGGCACGCTTTCTTAGGTCTAGGGCACGCACTACGAGACACGCATAGAAATCGATACGGGGCACGAATCACGAGGTAGACACAAACTACGAGGTAGACACGTACTTATGACTAAGGCACGTACTTCAAGACTAATGCACGCAATCCTAGGTGAATGCACGTAAACCAATGCAAGGCACGCAAATCAAGGCACGACTCTATATCTAGGTTAAGGTACGCAGTTCAAGATTATGGCACACAAAACGAGGTAACGCACTTACATCGAGGTTAGGGTACGTATATCTAGGTATCGTACGTTAGTAGGGGATTAAGGCACACCATTCTAGGTCAAGGCACGAATGATGAAATATGCACGAAAACCAAGACAGGGCACGTAGTCTAAGGTCGGTCATACAATTTTGGATCTAAGGCACGCAAATCTAGGTAACACACATTATTCGGGGTCGGGCCTCACAACTTCGCTTCACGTAGAAGCTGGGCCCGTAAACCGAGGGCGTGGGGCTTGTGACCAGGTATCCGTCGCTCAGGTGCCCATAGCTTTTGATCCGTAAGGAGTTACGTAGGGCACAACATACCGTTGGAAAGCTCGCCGAGAGCTATACGATGGGGGCAGTAAGGCTATATGGCTGCGCCTGTTTTCAGAGCCCAAAATGGAACGTTTTCATCAGTTTCAGGATACTTTTCTTCTTTTGTGCTGTTGTTCCGTCTCGGATCGTACGTCGTGAGCCGTGAAAAGGATGACAACCTAGTCCATCACATTTCTATTACCGAATCCCATGGCACCTTGGGCAAGACAACTGCACTTCACGTAGAGGCTGGGCCCGTAAACCGAGGGCGTGGGGTTTGTTACCAGGTATCCATCGCTCCATTGCCCATAACTTTTGACCCGTAATGAGTTACGCGGCGCACAACATACCGTTGCAAACGCTCTCCGAGAGCTCTACGACGTGGGTAGCAAGCCCACTCGGCTGTGCCTGATTTGGAGCCCAAAATTGAACGTTTTAATCAGTTTTGGGATACTTTTCTTCTTTTGCAATATTATTCCGTCCCGGATCAAACGTCGTGAGCCGCGAAAAGGACGACAACCTAATCCATCACATTTCTATTATCGAATCCCACGGCACCTTGGGCAAGACAACTTCACTTCAAGTAGAGGCTGGGCCCGTAAACCTAGGGCGTGGGGCTTGTGACCAGGTATCCGTCGCTCCGGTGCCCATACCTTTTGATCCGTAAGGAGTTACGCGGTGCACAACATACTGTTGGAAAGCTCTCCGAGAGCTCTACAATGGGGGTAGCTTTCCTGCTCGGTTGCGCCTGTTTTCAGAGTCAAAAATTGAACGTTTTCATCATTTTTGGGACACTTTTCTTCTTTTGCGCTATTTTTTCCGTCCCAGATCGTACATCGTGAGCCGCGAAAAGGACGACAACCTAAATCATCACATTTCTATTACCGAATCCCACGGCACCTTGGGCAAGACAACTTCACTTCACGTAGAGGCTGGGCCAGCAAACCGAAGGCGTGGGGCTTGTGACCAGGTTTCCGTCGCTCCGGTGCCCATAACTTTTGATCTGTAAGGAGTTATGTGGTGCAAAACATACCGTTGGAAAGCTCTACGAGAGCTCTACGCTGTGGGCAGCAAGCCTGCTTGGCTGCGGCTCTTTTCGAAGCCTAAAATCAAACATTTTCATCAATTGTGGGATACTTTTCTTCTTTTGCGCTGTTTTTCCGTCCTGGATCGTACGTCGTGTGCCGCGAAAAGGACGACAACCTAAACTATCACATTTCTATTACTGAATTCAACAGCACCTTGGGTAAGACAACTTCACTTCACGTAGAAGCTGGGCCCGTAAACCGAGGGCGTGGGGCTTGTGACCAGGTATCCATCGCTCCGGTGCCTATAACTTTTGTTCCGTAAGGAGTTACGTGGGGCACAGCATACTGTTGGAAAGCTCTCCGAGAGCTCTGCAACAGGGGCAGCAAGGCTGCTCAACTGCGCCTATTTTCAGAGCCCAAAATCAAACGTTTTCATTAGTTTCGAGATATTTTTCTTCTTTTATGTTGTTGTTCCATCCCGGATCGTACGTCGTGAGCCGCGAAAAGGACGACAACCTAATCCATCACATTTCTATTACCGAATCCCACGGCACCTTGGGCAAGATAACTTCACTTCACGTAGAGGCTGGGCCCGTAAATCGAGGGCATGGGGTTTGTGACGAGGTATCCGTTGCTCCGGTGCCCATAACTTTTGATCCGTAATGAGTTACGCGGCGCACAGCATACCGTTGGAAAGCTCTCCGAGAGCTCTACGACGTGGGTAGTAAGCCTGCTCGGCTGCGCTAGTTTTCAGAGCCCAAAATCAAACGTTTTCATCAGATTTGGGATACTCTTCTTCTTTTGCGTTATTTTTTCATCCCGGATCGTACGTCGTGAGCCGCGAAAAGGACGATAACCTAATCCATCACATTTCTATTACCGAATCCCACGGCACCTTGGTCAAGACAACTTCTGTGAGGCCCGACCTGGATTTGTGTGCGATACCTCATTTCATGCGCCCTAACCTAGATTTGCGTGACTTGACCTAGGTTTAAGAGTCGTGTCTTGTTTTATGTGCCTTGTGTTGAATTACGTGCATTTACTTGAAAAACGCGCGTTTGTCTCGTAGTTCGTGCCTTATCTCGTAGTGCGTGCCCTAGACCTAGGAAAACGTGCCCGCACGCTAATCAATAAAGAATCCTACACGAAGCACTAGACTATAGAATAATCCTACAAACTCCACTAAATAATATTTTAATCCCAAGTCAATGCACTAAAAGACAAAACACTAATCACCAAACATTCTTTATTCTTATTCTTATTCTTTATTCCTTAATCTTTTCGCAAAAACCCATGCACCTACAATTAAATATATCTAACCTACAATAAAATAAGCCTTAAACAAGACCAAAAAATTCAGAATTGCACATGCCTTGGCCGACCACACCTTGCATTGAACAAGCATTGCATAATTTAAAAACTCCCCTAGACATTCTATGACACCAACACATAAAACAAAGCATAAAAAAACTCCTAAAAACACTACCCAAGCATGCCATTCTCGGCCTCCACACCATGCCCATCCTTCACAATTCAAAATACTCAAAAGATAGCATAATTTCATATTTTGAAAGGCCTATAGCCGACACACACACACAAGCATTACCACTCTCAAAAAAAAAATTCTCTCAAGCTCTCTTTCTCTCTCATTTTCGGCCTAGGCTGCTTCATCAACTCTCCCTAGCTTAAGCTCATCATCCTAAGGTTCATCAAGACATTCAAGACACTAAGGAACTTGACCAAGCAAGCTAGAAGCAAAAAGACATGCATGCAAGCTCATAGAACCTTCATTGCGGCTTAGGTATGTTTGATAGCTTCTATTTCATTTCCTTTTTGTTCTAACCACATGCACATACTAAGGACACGGTAACTTAGCTAGGAATTAAGGAAATCAAGCAATATCCCTCGGCCAAACAAGGAGAGAACACCATTTGTGCATCTCCAAGAGTTTTAAGCATCCTTTGTTGACAAAGTTGCTAAGGTGAGGGTTAATCCTTTTTAAAAGCTTCCAAAAACCACATGCATGTCTTCATATATCTATTTTTATCTCTGTACTTGTGGTATGTGTGTGCACATGAGCTTTTGTTACCATGCATGGCAAGATATTTGGCTAGAATTTGAAGATAGGTGAAATCGCGTAAATGATAATTTTCTGACTTGTTGGAGCGAAGTGAATTTGACCTGGTAAATGATGTTGAAAATGCGTGAAGTTTCAGGACACTTTTCTTCTTTTGCGCTGTTTTTTCGTCCCGGATCGTAAGTCGTGAGCCGCGAAAAGGACGACAACCTAATCCATCACATTTCTATTAATGAATACCACGGCTCCTTGGGCATAACAACTTCACTTCACGTAAAGGTTGTGCCCGCAAACTGAGGGCGTGGGGCTTGTGACTAGGTATCCGTCGCTCTAGTGCCCAAAACTTTTGATCCGTAAGGAGTTACGCGACGCACAACATACCATTGGAAAGCTGTCTGAGAGCTCTATGACAGGTGCAGCTATCCAGCTCGGTTGCGCCTATTTTTAGAGCCAAAAATTGAACGTTTTCATTAGTTTCGGGACACTTTTCTTCTTTTGCGCTGTTTTTTTTCGTCCCGGATAGTACGTCGTGCGCCGCGAAAAGGACGACAACCTAATCCATCACATTTCTATTACTGAATCCCGCAGCACCTTTTACAAGACAACTTCACTTCACGTAGAGGCTGGGCCCACAAACCGAGGGCGTAGGGCATGTAACAAGGTATCCGTCGCTCCAGTGCCAATAACTTTTGACCCGTAAGGTGTTACGCAGCGCACAACATACTGTTGGAAAACTCTCAGAGAGCTCTACGACGGGGCAGCTATCTTGCTCAGTTATGCCTATTTTTCGAGCCAAAAATCGAACGTTTTCATCAATTTTGGGACACTTTTCTTCTTTTGCGATGTTTTTTCCGTCCCGGATCGTAAATCGTGAACCGCGAAAAGGACAATAACCTAATCTATCACATTTCTATTACCGAATCCCATGGCACCTTGGGTAAGACAACTTCGCTTCACGTAGAAGCTGGGCCCGTAAACAAAGGGCGTGGGGCTCTTGACCAGGTGTCCGTCGCTCTAGTGCCTATAACTTTTGATCCGCAAGGAGTTACGCTGGGCACAGCATACCGTTGGAAAGGTCTCCGAGAGCTCTATGACGGAGGCAGCAAGGCTGCTCAGCTGTGCCTATTTTTAGAGCCCAAAATCAAATGTTTTCGTCAGTTTCGGAATACTTTTCTTCTTTTGCGCTGTTGTTCCGTCCAGGATCGTACGTCTCGAGCCGTGAAAAGGACGACAACCTAGTCCATCACATTTCTATTACCGAATCCCATAGTACCTTGGGCAAGACAACTTCACTTCACGTAGAGGTTGGGCCCGCAAACCGAGGGCGTGGGGTTTGTCACAAGGTATCCGTCGCTCCGGTGCCCATAACTTTTGACCCGTAATGAGTTACGCAGCGCACAACATACCGTTGGAAAGCTCTCCGAGAGGTCTACGACGTGGGCAGCAAGCCTATTTGGCTGCACCTGTTTTCGAAGCCCAAAATTGAATGTTTTCATAAGTTTCGTGATACTTTTCTTCTTTTAAGCTATTTTTCCGTCCTGGATCGTACGTCGTGAGCCGTGAAAAGGATGACAACCTAATCCATCACATTTCTATTGCCGAATCCCACGGCACCTTGGGCAAGACAACTTCGCTTCACGTTGAACTGGGCCCGTAAACCAAGGGCGTGGGGCTTGTGACCAGGTATCTGTCGCTCCGGTGCCCATAACTTTTGATCCGCAAGGAGTTACGCTGGGCACAGCATACCGTTGGAAAGGTCTCCGAGAGCTCTACGACGGGGGCAGCAAGGCTGCTCAGCTGCGCCTGTTTTCAGAGCCCAAAATCAAATGTTTTCATCAGTTTCGGGATACTTTTCTTCTTTTGCGCTGTTGTTCCGTCCCGAATCGTACGTCGTGAGCCGTGAAAAGGACGACAACCTAGTCCATCACATTTCTATTACCGAATCCCATAGCACCTTGGGCAAGACAACTTCACTTCACGTAGAGGCTGGGCCCGCAAACCGAGGGCGTGGGGTTTGTCACCAGGTATCCGTCGCTCCGGTGCCCATAACTTTTGACCTGTAATAAGTTACGCAGCGCACAACATTCCATTGGAAAGCTCTTCGAGAGGTCTACGATGTGGGCAGCAAGCCTACTCGGCTGTGCCTGTTTTTGGAGCCCAAAATTGAACGTTTTAATCAGTTTTGGGATACTTTTATTCTTTTGCAATGTTTTTTCATCCCGGATCGTACGTCGTGAGCCGTGAAAAGGACGACAACCTAATCAATCACATTTCTATTACCGAATCCCACGGCACCTTGGGCAAGACAACTTCACTTCACGTAGAGGCTGGGCCCGTAAAATGAAAGCGTGGGGCTTGTGACCAGGTATCCGTCGCTCTGGTGCCCATACCTTTTGATCAATAAGGAGTTATGCGGTGCACAGCATACCGTTGGAAAGCTCTCTGAGAGCTCTACGACGAGGGTAGAAATCCTGCCCAGCTGCACCCATTTTCAAATCCCAAAATCGAACGTTTTCATCAATTTCGAGACACTTTTCTTCTTTTGCATTGTTTTTCCATCCCGGATCGTACATTGTGAGCCGCAAAAAAGACGACAACCTAATCCATCACATTTCTATTACCAAATCCCACGGCACCTTGGGCAAGACAACTTCACTTCACGTAGAGGTTGGGCCAGCAAACCGAGGGCGTGGAGCTTGTGACCAGGAATCCGTCGCTCCGGTGCCCGTAACTTTTGATCCGTAAGGAGTTACGCGGAGCACAGCATACCGTTGGAAAGCTCTCTGAGAGCTCTACGGCGGGGACAGCTAGCCTGCTCGGTTGCGCCTATTTTCAGAGCCGAACATCGAGTGTTTTCAACAGTTTCAGGACACTTTTCTTCTTTTGCTCTATTTTTTCCACCCCGGATCGTACGACGTGAGCTGCGAAAAGGACGACAACCTAATCCATCACATTTCTATTACCGAATCCCACGGCACCTTGGGCAAGACATCTTCACTTCACGCAGAGGCTGGGCCCGCAAACCGAGGGCGTGGGGCTTGTGACCAGGTATCCGTCGCTCCGGTGCCCATAAATTTTGATCCGTAAGGAGTTATATGGCGCACATCATACCGTTAGAAAGCTCTCTGAGAGCTCTACGACGGGGGCAGCAAGCCTGCTCGGTTGTGCCTGTTTTTGGATCCCAAAATCGAATGTTTTCATCAATTTCGGGACACGTTTCTTCTTTTGCGCCATTTTTCCGTCCCGGATCGTACGTCGTGAGCCGCGAAAAGCACGACAACCTAATCCATCACATTTCTATTACTGACTCCCACGGAACCTTGGGCAAGACAACTTCACTTCAAGTAGAGGCTGGGCCCGCAAACCGAGGGCGTGGCGCTTGTGACCAAGTATCTGTCGCTACGGTGCCCATAACTTTTGATCCGTAAGGAGTTATGCGATGCACAACATACCGTTGGAAAGCTCTCCGAGAGCTCTACGACAGGGGCAGCCATCTTGCTTGGTTGCGCCTGTTTTTCAAGCCCAAAATTGAACATTTTCATCATTTTCGAGATAATTTTATTCATTTGCTCAATTTTTCTGTTCCAGATCGTACGTCGTGAGCCGCAAAAAGGACGACAACCTAATCCATCACATTTCTATTACCGAATCCCACGGCACCTTGGGCAAGATAACTTCACTTCACATAGAGGCTGGGCCAGCAAACCGAGGGCGTGAGGCTTGTAACCAAGTATCCGTCGCTCCGGTGCCCATAACTTTTGATCCGTAAGGAGTTACGAGGCGCATAGCATACCGTTGGAAAGCTCTACGAGAGCTCTACGAAGTAGGCAGCAAGCATACTCGGCTGCGGTTTTTTTTGGAGACTAAAATCGATCAGTTTAATCAGTTTTGGGTTACTTTTCTTTTTTTGCGCTATTTTTTCATCCCGGATCGTACGTCGTGAGCCGCAAAAAGGACGACAACCTAATCCATCACATTTCTATTACCGAATTCCACGGCACCTTAGGCAAGACAACTTCACTTACGTAGAGGCTGGGCCAGTAAACCGAGGGCGTGGGGCTTATGACCAAGTATCCGTTGCTCCGATGCCCATAACTTTTAAACCGTAAGGAGTTACGCGGCTCACAGTATACCATTGGAAACCTCTATGAGACCTCTACAACGTAGGCAGCAAGCCTGCTCGATTGCGCCTATTTACATAGCCCAAAATTGAATGTTTTCATCAGTTTCGGGATACTTTTCTTCTTTTACGCTATTTTTCCGTCCCGGATCGTACGTCGTGAGCCGCGAAAAGGATGACAACCTAATCCATCACATTTCTATTACCGAATCCCACCGCACCTTGGGCAAGATAACTTCACTTCACGTAGAAGCTGGGCCCGTAAACCAAGGGCGTGGGGCTTGTGACCAGGTATCCGTCGCTCCGGTGCCCAAAACTTTTGATCCGCAAAGAGTTATGCTGGGCACAGCATACCGTTGGAAAGGTCTCCGAGAGATCTACGATGGGGGCAGCAACGCTACTCAACTGCACCTGTTTTCAGAGCCCAAAATCAAATGTTTTCATCAGTTTCGGGATACTTTTCTTCTTTTGCGCTGTTGTTCCGTCCCGGATCATACGTCGTGAGCCGTGAAAAGGACGACAACCTAGTCCATCACATTTCTATTACCGAATCCCATAGCACCTTGGCATGACAAATTCACTTCACGTAGAGGCTGGGCCCGCAAACCGAGGGCGTGGGGTTTGTCACCAGGTATCCATCGCTCCAGTGCCCATAACTTTTGACCCGTAATGAGTTACGCAGCGCACAACATACCATTGGAAAGCTCTCCGAGAGGTCTACGACGTGGGCAGCAAGCCTACTAGGCTGCGCCTATTTTCGGAGCCCAAAATTGAACGTTTTAATCAGTTTTGGGATACTTTTATTCTTTTGCAATGTTTTTCCGTCCTGGATCGTACGTCGTGAGCCGTGAAAAGGATGACAACCTAATCCATCATATTTCTATTACCGAATCCCACTGCATCTTGGGCAAGATAACTTTGCTTCACGTAGAGGCTGGGTCCGCAAACCGAGGGCGTGGGGTTTGTCACAAGGTATCCGTCGCTCCGGTGCCCATAACTTTTGACCCGTAATGAGTTACGCAGCGCACAACATACCGTTGGAAAGCTCTCCGAGAGGTCTACGACGTGGGCAGCAAGCCTACTCGGCTGCACCTATTTTCGGAGCCCAAAATTGAACGTTTTAATCAGTTTCAGGATACTTTTATTCTTTTGCAATGTTTTTCCGTCCCGGATCGTACGTCGTGAGCCGCGAAAAGGACGACAACCTAATCAATCACATTTCTATTACCGAATCCCACGGCACCTTGGGCAAGACAACTTCACTTCACGTAGAGGCTGGGCCCGTAAACTGAGGGCGTGGGGCTTGTGACCAGGTATCCGTCGCTCTGGTGCCCATACCTTTTGATCCGTAAGGAGTTACGCGGCGCACAGCATACCGTTGGAAAGCTCTCTGAGAGCTCTACGACGGGGGTAGCAAGCTTGCTCAGCTGCGCCTGTTTTCAGAGCCCAAATTGAACGTTTTCATCAGTTTTGGGACACTTTTCTTCTTTTGCACTGTTTTTCCGTCCCGGATCGTACATTGTGAGCCGCAAAAAGGACGACAACCTAATCCATCACATTTCTATTACCAAATCCCACGGCACCTTGGGCAAGACAACTTCACTTCACGTAGAGGCTAGGCCAGCAAATCGAGGGCGTGGAGTTTGTGACCAGGAATCTGTCGCTCCGGTGCCCGTAACTTTTGATCTGTAAGGAGTTACGCGGAGCACAGCATACCGTTGGAAAGCTCTCTGAGAGCTCTACGGCGGGGACAACTAGCCTGCTCGGTTGCGCCTGTTTTCAGAGCCGAACATCGAGTGTTTTCATCAGTTTTGGGATACTTTTCTTCTTTTGCTCTGTTTTTTCCACCCCAGATCGTACGACGTGAGCTGCGAAAAGGATGACAACCTAATCCATCACATTTTTATTACCGAATCGCACGGCACCTTGGGCAAGACATCTTCACTTCATGCAGAGGCTGGGCCAGCAAACCGAGGGTGTGGGGCTTATGACCAGGTATCCGTCGCTCCGGTGCCCATAAATTTTGATCCGTAAGGAGTTATGCGACGCACAACATACTGTTAGAAAGCTCTCCGAGAGCTCTATGACGGGGGAAGTAAGCCTGCTCAGCTGTGCCTATTTTCGAATCCCAAAATCAAACGTTTTCATCAGTTTCGTGACACTTTTCTTCTTTTGCGCCGTTTTTTCGTCCCGGATCGTACGTCGTGAGCCGCGGGAAGGACGACAACCTAATCCATCACATTTCTATTACCGACTCCCACGGAACCTTGGGCAAGACAACTTCACTTCATGTAGAGGCTGGGCCCGCAAACCGAGGGCGTGGCGCTTGTGACCAAGTATCCGTCGCTACGGTGCCCATAACTTTTGATCCGTAAGGAGTTATGCGGCGCACAGCATACCGTTGGAAAGCTCTCCAAGAGCTCTACGACAGGGGAAGCCATCTTGCTCGGCTGCAGCTATTTTCCAAGCCTAAAATCGAACATTTTCATCAATTTCGGGACACTTTTCTTCATTTGCGCAGTTTTTCCGCTCCGGATCGTACGTCGTGAGCCGCGAAAAGGACGACAACCTAATCCATCACATTTCTATTACCGAATCCCACGGCACCTTGGGCAAGATAACTTCACTTCACGTAGAGGCTGGGCCAGCAAACCGAGGGCGTGGGGCTTGTAACCAGGTATCCGTTGCTCCGGTGCCCATAACTTTTGATCCGTAAGGAGTTACGAGGTGCATAGCATACCGTTGGAAAGCTCTACGAGAGCTCTACGAAGTGGGCAGCAAGCATACTCGGCTGAGGTTTTTTTCGGAGACTAAAATCGATCATTTTCATCAGTTTTGGGTTACTTTTCTTTTTTTGCGCTGTTTTTCCGTCCCGGATCGTACGTCGTGAGCCGCAAAAAGGACGACAACCTAATCCATCACATTTCTATTACCGAATCCCATGGCACCTTGGGCAAGACAACTTCACTTACATAGAGGCTGGGCCAGTAAACCGAGGGCATGGGGCTTATGACCAAGTATCCGTTGCTCCGATGCCCATAACTTTTGAACCGTAAGGAGTTACGCGGCTCACAGTATACCGTTGGAAACCTCTCTGAGACCTCTACGACGTAGGCAGCAAGCCTGCTCGGTTGCGCCTCTTTGCGGAGCCCAAAATTGAATGTTTTCATTAGTTTCGGGATACTTTTCTTCTTTAACGCTATTTTCTGTCCCGTATCGTACGTCATGAGCCACGAAAAGGATGACAACCTAATCCATCACATTTCTATTGCCGAATCACATGGCACCTTGGGCAAGACAACTTCACTTCATGTAGAGGCTGGGCCCGCAAACTGAGGGCGTGGGGCTTGTGACCAGGTATCCGTCACTTCGGTGCCCATAACTTTTGATTCGTAAGGAGTTACGCGACGCACAGTATACCGTTGGAAACCTCTCTGAGACCTCTACGGCAACAAGTCTGCTCGGTTGCGCCTCTTTGCAGAGCCCAAAATTGAATGTTTTCATTAGTTTCGGGATACTTTTCTACTTTTACGTTATTTTTTCATCCCGGATCATACGTCGTGAGCCGCGCAAAGGACGACAACCTAATCCTTCACATTTCTATTACCGAATCCCACGGCACCTTGGGCAAGACAACTTCACTTCACGTAGAGGCTGGGCCTGCAAACCGAGGGCGTGGGGCTTGTGACCAGGTATCCGTCGCTCCGGTGCCCATAACTTTTGATTCGTAAGGAGTTACGCGACGCATAGCATACCGTTGGAAAGCTCTCTGAGACCTTTACGATGGGGGCAACAAGCCTGTTTGGTTGCGCCTCTTTGCGGAGCCCAAAATTGAATGTTTTCATCAGTTTTGGGATACTTTTCTTCTTTTACGTTGTTTTTTCATCCCGGATCGTACGTCGTGAGCCGCGAAAAGGAAAACAACTTAATCCATCACATTTCTATTACCGAATCCCGCAGCACCTTTTGCAAGACAACTTCACTTCACGCAGAGGCTGGGCCCGCAAACTGAGGGCATGGGGCTTGTGACAAGGTATCCATCGCTCCGGTGGCAATAACTTTTGATCCGTAAGGTGTTACGCGGCGCACAGCATACCGTTAGAAAGCTCTCCGAGAGCTCTACAACGGGTGCAGCAATCCTGCTTGGCTGCGCCTATTTTCGAAGCTCAAAATTGAACTTTTTTATCAGTTTCGGGATACTTTTATTTTTTAAAGATGTTTTTTGGTCCCGGATCGTACGTCGTGAGCCACGTAAAGGACGACAACCTAATCCATCACATTTCTATTATACGTTGCCCCATTTAGAGGTAAATCCACCAACGAATTTCTCCCTACAAATTCAGAAAAATGCCTCATGCTTACTGTAATTCGGCTTCCTCGAATCCCACAGCACCTTGGGCAAGACAACTTCACTTCACGTAGAGGCTGGGCGAGCAAACCGAGGGCGTGGGCTTCTGACCAGGTATCTGTCGTTCCGGTGCCCATAACTTTTGATTCGTAAGGAGTTACGCGGCTCACATCATACCGTAGGAAAGCTCTCCGAGAGCTCTACAACGTGGGAAGCGAACCTACTCGGCTGCACCTCCTTTTGGAGCATAAAATTGAATGTTTTCATCAGTTTCTGTACACTTTTCTTCTTTTGCACTGTTTTTTCATCACGGATCGTACGTCGTGAGCCGTGAAAATGACGACAACCTAATCTATCACATTTCTATTTTTGAATCCCACGGTACCTTGGGCAAGACAACTTCACTTCACATAGAGTCTGGGCCCGCAAACCGAGTGCATAGGGCTTATGACAAGGTATCCGTTGCTCCGGTGCCCATAACTTTTGATCCTAAGGAGTTACGCGGCGCACAGCATACCGTTGGAAATCTCTCCGAGAGCTCTACGACGGGGGCAACAAGCGTGCTTGGCTGCGCCTATTTTTGGAGCCCAAAATCTAATGTTTTCATCAGTTTTGGGACACTTTCCTTCTTTTGCGCTGTTTTCCCATCCCGAATCGTACGTTGTGAGCCGCGAAAATGACGACAACCTAATCCATCACATTTCCATTACCGAATCCCATGGCACCTTAGGCAAGACAACTTCACCTACGTAGCGGCTGGGCCAGCAAACCGAGGGCGTGGGGCTTATGTCCAGGTATCCGTTGTTCCGGTGCCCATAACTTTTGACCCATAAGGAGTTACGCGGCGCACAACATACCGTTGGAAAGCTCTATGAGAGCTCTACGAAGTGGGCAGCAAGCCTACTCGGCTGCGCCTCTTTTTGGAAACTAAAATCGATCATTTTCATCATTTTTGGGATACTTTTCTTCTTTTGCGCTATTTTTTCGTCCCGGATCGTACATCGTGAGCTGCGAAAAGGACGACAACCTAATCCATCACATTTCTATTACCGAATCCCATGGCACCTTGGGCAAGACAACTTCACTTCACGTAGAAGCTGGGCGAGCAAACCGAGGGCTTGGGCTTCTGACCAAGTATCCGTCGCTCCGGTGCCTATAACTTTTGATCCGTAAGGAGTTACGCGGTGCACAACATACCGTAGGAAAGCTCTCCGAGAGCTCTACGACGTGGGCAGCAAACCTGCTCGGCTGCACCTCATTTCGGAGCATAAAATTGAATGTTTTCATTAGTTTCTGGACGCTTTTCTTCTTTTGTGCTATTTTTTTGTCTCGGATCGTACGTCGTGAGCCGCGAAAAGGACGACAATCTAATCCATCACATTTCTATTTTCAAATCCCATGGCACCTTGGGCAAGACAACTTCACTTCACATAGAGTCTGGGCCCGCAAACCGAGGGCGTGGGGCTTGTGACCAGGTATCCGTCGCTCCGGCGCCCTTAACTTTTGATCCGTAAGGAGGTACGCGGCGTACAGCATACCGTTGGAAAGCTCTCCGAGAGCTCTACGATGGGGGCAACAAGTGTGCTCAGCTGCGCCTATTTTTGGAGCTGAAAATCTAATGTTTTCATCAATTTTGGGACACTTTTCTTCTTTTGCGCTATTTTTCTACCTCGGATCATACGTCGTGAGCTGCGAAAAGGACGACTACCAAATACATCACATTTCTATTACCGAATCCCACGGCACCTTGGGCAAGACAACGTCCCTTCACGTGGGGGCTGGGCTCGCAAACCGAGGGCGTGGGGCTTGTGACCAGGAATCCGTCGCTCCGGTGCCCGTAACTTTTGATTTGTAAGGAGTTATGTGAGGCCCGACTTCGATTTGCGTGCAATACCTCATTTCGTGTGCCCTAACCTAGATTTGCATGTCATGACCTAGGTTTAAGAGTCGTGTCTCGTTTTATGTGCCTTGCATTGAATTACGTGCATTCATTTAGGGTTGCGTGCATTTACTTGAAAAACGTGCATTCATCTCGAAGTTTGTGCCTTACCTCGTAGTGCGTGTCCTAGACCTAGGTAAGCGTGCCCACACGCTAATCAAGAAAGCATCTCACACGAAGCACTAGATCATTACTTAATCCTACAAATTCCACTAACTAATATTAAAATGCTAAGTCAATGCACTAGAAGACAAAATCTCACAAAAAGCTAGACATTCTTATTCTTTATTCTTCATTCTTTTTGCATGTTCCAAGCACACACAATAAAATAAGCTCAAACAAGACAAAAAATTCAGATTTGATCAAAGCCTTGGCCGACCATGTGAAGGGTTTTGTGCATGCTTTGCATAATTCAAATTCATACCTAGACAACCTATGACACAATGCATAAAAAATGAAATGAAACACACCTACCAAGCTTCACTTTCTCGACCAAAGCACTCCATGCTTCCTCACATTTCAAGATTGCACAAGTACTAAGAGAATTTCAGAATTTTCAAGGCCCCAGGCTGACACACTCACACACAACACTTCATACCTCACAAACATTTCAATTGCACTCAATTCCTCTCTTTCTCTCATTCATTCTCTCTATCTCTCTCGGCCTTGGCTGCAATTTTAATCTCCATAGCTTAAGCTCATCATCCTAAGGTTCTTCAAGACATTCAAGCCACTAAGGAACTCGACCAAGAAAGCTAGAAGCAAAGAAACATGCATGCAAGCTCATAGAACACTCATTCAGCCCTTAGGTATGTTGATAGCTTCTATTTCGTTTCCTTTTTGTTCTAACCACATGCACCTACTAAGGACATGGTAACTTAGCTAGGAATTAGAGAATCTCAAGCAATATCCCTCGGCCAAACAAGGAGAGAACACCATTTGTGCATCTCCAAGAGTTTTGAGCATCCCTTGTTGATAAAGTTGCTAAGGTGAGGGTTAATCCTTTTTAAAAGCTTTCGAAATCCACTTGCATGCCTTCATATGTCTATTTTTACCTCTGTACTTGTGGTATGTGTGTGCACATGAGCTTTTGTAACCATGCATGGCAAAATATTTGGCTAGAATTGGAAGATAGGTGAAATCGCGTAAATGGCAGTTCTCTGACTTGTTGGAACGAAGTGAATTTTACCAGGCAAATGATGTTGAAAATGCATGAAAATTGGTAGGTGACTATTTTTGCCAGTTCTGAGCACTTTTTGTAGAAATAGGCCAAGGCCAATTATGACTCTAAGGTCTCCAAAATGGCAAGACATCGAAGGGTGTCTAAATCTGAAAAATCTGGAAAATGAAGTAGGTTTTTGGCAGTTCACTGTCCTCGTAGAACGAACCAGTTTTGACTTAGTAAATGTTATAAATGCGCATTGCATACAAGGTTGCAACCTTTCATTGTGGCATGGTAGCGTTTCACACACGTCGGACGGCATCGGGCTTGCCGGTGCTACCGTGACTACCATGGTCCAATTCCCTCTCTCGCTTGGCATTCCACCCTCAGAGAGTTGGGTCATTGGTTTTCGGGGTACATCCAGAGTATACCCAAATGGGAGCGAAAAGTGGATTATTGAAGTCGGCCGGAACAATCGTATTGAAGTCAATATTGAGAGCTAATTGTCACGTGCTCGAAGATTGGGTTTGAAAATCCTGACCAACGTGCAGCCTTAGCCAAGCACTGAGGGATGACTAAGTATGCCTGCGTTATCAGAGTAATGCACAGCGGAACACAAGTGTTAGAGGTTGAGGACCCCAACACTTAGCCAATTCGGCTACCAAGGCTTGCAAAGGGCGCTTGGGTACAGTGGCAGACCCTTGTGCAAGATGAGCACCAGTAGGCAACACTGGTAGGAGTTTGAGAGAATGCTAAGTTAGAGGGCTGGAAAATGGCACACGAAAATGGCAAGGTGAATGGCTTGCATTTCATTGCACTAGAACTCATATTTATACATGTACATGGCCTAAACTGAGGCCTTAGATCAATGCCAAGTGTCTATAATCCTAGCCGTACAAATGTCTATGTACAAAGACAATTTCTAGACATATCTACACATTTAAAATCAAAACTGGGCGGAAGTTCCAGATTCGTCCACTGTTGGGCGCCATTCTGCACCATTCTGGAAGCTTCCTGCACTGACTGAGGTGGACTGGGAAGCTACCCTGGGCACACTGGGCAGTTTCCATGCCTTAGCCATTTTTCTGGAACTTTCCAGAACCACTTCTGCCTGCTTGCCTCCAAACTGCCTGAAACTGCTTCCTGAGGCTTCTCCACTGCCCCAGAAGCTTCTACACACGTTGGGAAGGGTCTGGGGCCGATCCCCACACCTGGACCATCGGCACTGTTCATTGCACGATTTCGCTAAGCCGTGGGCATCCGTGCAACCGAAATATGCATGCTGTCTCACCCTTCCCCACTAAACTTGTCGTCGCCCTCGATGACGCTGCACACACGAATAAGTGGCATGGGCTGCACCTACTCGTTGATCCCTGCTCGAACTAGTGGCCTTGGCTGCGTCAGTTTGTCGTTTCCCTTCGTCCTCAGGCTGTTTTCCCACACACTGGCCCTTTCGTCGGGCTGGCTGCTCGGACCGAAAGTGCATGCTTGGGTTATCGAGGCTCTGTCTCCTTGCTGCCTGAGTGACTGCACACGAGTACACTGGCTGTACTCCACACGAGCACACTGACTGCACTACACACAGGCACACTGGCTGTACTCCACACGAGCACACTGACTACGCTGCACGACCTTGCCTGCACGATGGGCGACTGTCTCCCTTAGTCGGCCCGTTTCCCTGCTGGTGTCCCTTGACCAACTGCACGGCACACAATGGCTGGGTGCCTGCCTGCACCTCTCGAGTCATAGGGATGGCACACCGGGGATTTGTTCCTATCACCACAATAGAATTATTGGATGGGACGATGATTGCCCACACATCATCAAGCCATTCCATACCGAGCACCACATCATTGTCGTCAAGCCGAACGACTCTGAAATCCACAAGTCCTTGCCATGGTCCAATCGCTGTCCTTATTGCCTGAGCAACACCGACGATTGGATTTGCCTTGGTGTTTGCTGCCTTGATTATGCCTTCCATCGGTTTGACTCGCACGCCGAGTCGTTTGGCAACACCCTCGCCAATGAGATTGGTAGTAGCACCTGTGTCCACCAAAGCCTTCAACTCACGACCCCTAACTGTCATAGGGACGTATAATGAACCCTTCGGCACTTCGGTTTCGACTGGCTCGAGCAACTGAAGCGAGCCCATGAGCATCTCTTCCTTGGACTGCTCGTTATCCTCCTGTCGGAAGAGTGATGCTAGCTTGCCTCGCTGTGGGCATCTTGCTACCCAATGTTCCTTGCTCCCGCACAAGAAACAGTTCCCATCTTTAGGCCGTTGCACACCGGCCTTCCTGTTCCAACGTCCTTGCGACCTGCACCTGTCGTGCGTGGGACGCCTACACATGTCGTGCGATGGACGTGATCTATCCTTCCTCTGGTTGGGTGAAGGTGAGTCTTCACCTTTGTGGGACAGAGGTGTGCCCCTATCCTTTTTCCCTTCTCTGTTGTGGGGCAGAGGTGTGCCCCTGCCCTGAGCGTCTTCTCTGTGGCGAGAAGTAGTACCCTTGTCCTAAGCGACTGCCATGCCTACCCCTTGGCTGATGGCAGCAACATCAGCTTTGACCCTGTCAACGTCGGCCTTGAGCTCTCCCAAGCTCATCGTGAATGACTCACGAAACTTGTCAATGGTTTGCCTGATGTCGTCGGCAAATGAGTTGAGGGTGCCAAGCAGCTGACCCTTCAAACTCTCCCCACGTTCTTGCAAATCAGCAACACGTTCGGCCAAGTTTGCACCACCCTCGGCCTCAAGTTCACGAAGACGATTCACCACATCTTCTAACACCAAACTGTTCTCAAGTGTGGCTACAGAAACACGCTCCAACCGCGCCTCAATCGAGCTGAGCTGTTCCACTGAGCTAGCCCGAGAGCATGGAGTTCTGGCCTTGTCCCTCTTGGAATATCTCTCTGCCGGCTTTACCACAACGGCAGGAGTGGCAGCAACGACACCTTCTCCCTCGTTTCCAGCCATGCCTCGCACCAACAAAGTCCTCTGATGAGTACACAGCAAAACACGATTGAGCCAAGCCGACCTTGGCTCTGATACCACCTGTCACGTGCTCGGAGATTGGGTTTGAAAATCCCGACCAACGTGCGGCCTTAGCCAAGCGCTGTGGGCTGACTAAGTATGCCTGCGTTATCAGAGTAATGCACAGCGGAACACAAGTGTTAGAGGTTGAGGACCCCAACACTTAGCCAATTCGGCTACCAAGGCTTGCAAAGGGCGCTTGGGTACAGTGGCAGACCCTTGTGCAAGATGAGCACTAGTAGGCAACACTGGTAGGAGTTTGAGAGAATGCTAAGTTAGAGGGCTAGAAAATGGCACACGAAAATGGCAAGGTGAATGGCTTGCATTTCATTGCACTAGAACTCATATTTATACATGTACATGGCCTAAACTGAGGCCTTAGATCAATGCCAAGTGGCTACAATCTGAACCATACAAGTGTCTATGTACAAAGACAATTTCTAGAATTATCTATACATTTAAATTCGAAACTGGTCGGAAGTTCCAGATTCGTCCACTGCTGGGCGCCATTCTGCACCATTCTGGAAGCTTCCTGCACTGACTGGGGCGGACTGGGAAGCTACCCTGGGCAGACTGGGCAGTTTTCATGCCTTAGCCATTTTTCTGGAACTTTCCAGAACCACTTCTGCCTGCTTGCCTCCAAACAGCCTGAAATTGCTTCCTGAGGCTTCTCCACTGCCCCAGAAGCTTCTACACACGTTGGGAAGGGTCTAGGGCCGATCCCCACACCTGGACCATCGGCACTGTTCATTGCACGTTTTCGCTAAGCTGTGGGCATCCGTGCGACCGAAATGTGCGTGCCGTCTCATAATGCTCACCATATCCTTGAAATGATTGGTAATTGTATCTGTTGCTCAATTTGATTCTTATACTTTGCGTACCTTATTACTTGTAATACGTGACATGTTTTCAAAAGGGGTTTTTTATTAGGTAACCGAAAAAAGAGTTTCAAAACATATTTCTCGTTCCCCCTTGCTGAATTCATAAGGACTCATCCCCATTTATCATCTCAGGTGAAGAAGACCAGGAACAGGTACCCGAGGACAACGTGCCTATTGATGACTCCTTGGAATGATTACTTGCCCTACGTGCCTTACTTGACTATGGCCATTTTGTGAACGATATGTTGCTTTGAAGACTATTTCTTATGTTGCTTGTTGTTGTATTGTAAAGGACCCTCGTTGTAATTTGGGGTCTAATTTTGGTTTGTACTGATCATAACTAGATAGATACTCGTCTGGTCGTTTTGCTATCGCTACTTTGGTTTAGTATCTATCACAGGCTTATGA
Source organism: Ehretia macrophylla (assembly GCA_037974665.1). Taxonomy (NCBI): domain Eukaryota; kingdom Viridiplantae; phylum Streptophyta; class Magnoliopsida; order Boraginales; family Ehretiaceae; genus Ehretia; species Ehretia macrophylla. Next base: position 63,352,294 of record CM075772.1, read on the forward strand.
AGTATTAGGTAAAGGGTTAAGTAAAATGAATCTATCCAGTCTTAAGCAGGTACTCATTGGTAAGCTAAGATCAACAGGTACTTTTGTAACAAGGATTGTCACATAAACGAGACATAGTTGCTACGCTAGGTTGTTAATCAAACGAGACTTCAAAATAATTAGTAGGCATTTCAATTGGCGATAAATAGTAATCTTAGTTTGAATCAAATTTGAGATCGAAAAGTTTGAGGCGTTTAGAGAATTAGGTCAAACTAAAGAGCCAATTACAACCGTTATGCTGCCGATTTTCTGAAAAATCTTTTGGAGTTCTAGGCTAACGTTAAGCGTTAAACCTTAATGAACGATTAAGTACGTGAAATGATATGAATGTTTAGATCACACCCTAGTCTAACCTCTACAGGTCGGGTTGGGACGTGATACCTTAGAGAAATGGTATCAGAGCTTAGATTGCTTAAGCCATGTTTAACTCTCGAACCATGGGTAGAAGACCTAAGATTATCGGGATGACTTGTTTATGTGTGTTATTGTGTGACAATATCAATTGTGCCTTCTCTGTTTCTATGTGCTTATGTGATTAACATGTCTTAAATGTTTCGAAAGTTGTGTGTCTATATAAAATTGTATGTTGCATACCTTATACATTAAATTCTTGTTTGTCGTATTTCAATAAATTGTGCATAATAATCTGTGCCTATAGATGGCTGGCCCTAGTACCCGCAATACTAATAGGAGCGGTGAGCCCCAAGAGACCGGAGATGCTCATCAAACTAATCCCGGCATGGCTATGTTTAATATGATGGCGAGTGCTATGGATCGCGTGTCGCGAGTGATGGAACGTCAAGATGCGCATGAAGCAAACAACAACAACAATAACAAGAATGGTGGTAACAATGGGAGAAACAATAGAATGCGGGAGTTCCTTGACTTTCACCCGTCCAAATTCTACAAGGAAGCTGATGATGAAATGGTAGAGGCTTGGCTGTCTGAGACTGAAAGGATTTTCAAGCCACTTGACTATACTGACGAGGAAAAGATGGAGTTCGTTGTGTTTCTGTTGCACGGGGATACTGAGCATTGGTGGCACACTGTGGAGGCACTTTGGGAAACTGATCATACACCTCGCATGTGGGGTAATTTCGTTAAGGCATTCAAGGAGAAATACGTACCTGCAGTTTCCAGGCATAGGCGAATTGAGGAATTCATGCACTTGAACTAGGGTAACATGACGGTGGCCCAGTATGAGGCTCGTTTTGACAGACTGTCCCGTTATGCTCAATACATGGTCAGTACCCCTGAGGCGAAGATGTGGAAATTTACGAATGGGTTGAGGCCAGAAATTCAGGACCAGTTGGCTTCGCATGACTTTACTACCTATTCTGTTCTCCTTGCGGTTGCCTCCCGAGTTGAGAAAAGGAAACTTGATAGAGCCGGTTTGAGCCAGCTGAACAAGAAACCATATCAGCCTCCAGGACAACAGAGGAAATTCCAAACTCAGAGTCGCAGTCAGGACCAGAGCCAGAACAGACCAGTCAATAACCGTGGCCCGACTAAAGCACCATCAGCCTCTTCCACCTGCGGATCCACAGGTAGTTCACGTACTACTCAGACTGTCACTTGTTCTTACTGTAACAGGAAGGGTCACACCGAGGCCCAGTGTTGGAGGAAATCGAGACGATGTGTAGGGTGTGGCAGCGATCAACACCATGTCAAGGATTGTCCTAAATGGCAAGGGGGACAAAATCATATTAAACCAGCTGGTAGAGGCAAGACTCCAGTTCCTAGAGTTCAGGCCCGAGCTTATGCTATTGAGTGTGAGGAGCTTCCTGAGGAGACCGCTGTTGTTGAAGGTACATTCTTGATACTGAATCAACCTGTTAGGGTGCTAATTGATCTAGGTGTTACTCATTCATTTATTACTCCCATATGTGTGCAACGTGTAAAACTACGAGTTGTATGTTTGCCTTACGAAGTAGAAGTTGGTACTCCGATGGGTTCTAAACTTGTTACTCGCTCAGCTTGTAAAGCATGTAAAATCCAAATTAAAGATAGGGAATTCTCAGCCAATCTTATTGTATTACCCTTTCGAGACTATGAAGTCATCTTAGGGATGGACTGGTTGGCAAAGCATCATGCCCAACTAGATTGCCGGACGAAGATTGTAACATTCCAGATACCTGGTCAACCAATATTGGAGGTAATGGGTCGAAGAGACTTCACCGGGAGTTCCATCATTTCATCTATGAAAGCAGTGAAGTCCTTGAGAAAAGGATGTAGTGGATACTTAGCTTACCTCATCAACAAGCCATCAGACAAAGCTAAGTTGGAGGAGATGATAGTGATTAAAGATTATGCGGATGTGTTTCCAGAAGAATTGCCCGGTTTACCCCCAAATCGGGAGATCGAGTTCATTATAGAATTACTGCCTGGCACCCAGCCGATATCTAAAGCTCCCTATCGTATGGCACCAGCCGAGCTACAAGAACTGAAGGACCAATTGCAAGGATTGTTGAAGAAGGGGTTTGTTCAACCAAGCTCTTCCCCGTGGGGCGCGCCAGTCCTATTTGTAAAGAAGAAAGACGGAACGTTGAGGCTATGCATCGATTACCGAGGATTGAACCAAGTAACCGTCAAGAATAAATACCCACTTCCACTGATCGACGAGTTGTTTGATCAACTTCAAGGAGCCAAAGTGTATTCAAAACTTGACTTGAGGCAAGGGTACTATCAGTTACGGATCAAAAAGGAGGATGTGCCTAAAACGGCTTTCAGGACGAGATATGGGCATTATCAATTTGTGGTGATGCCATTTGGGCTAACTAATGCCCCTGCAGCTTTTATGGACTTGATGCACAGGGTGTTTCAACCCTACTTGGACCAATTTGTGGTGATCTTTATTGATGATATTTTGGTATACTCGAAATCTGAGGCTGAGCATGAACAACATCATTGACCGGCAGGTTTACTTCAGCTGTTGGAAATTCCTCAATGGAAATGGGAACACATAACTATGGACTTTGTCATGGACCTGCCCAGGTCACAAAAGGGTCATGACGGCGTTTGGGTCATAGTGGATAGATTGACCAAGTCAGCGCACTTCTTACCGATAAACAAGGAAGATAGTCCTGAGAAACTGGGAGATATGTATGTGGCGGATATTGTAAGGTTGCACGGGATGCCTGTGAGTATTTTATCGGATAGGGATCCTCGTTTTACTTCCCAATTTTGGAAGAGATTGCAAGAAGCTTTGGGAACGAAGTTGAGTTTCAGCACGGCTTATCACCCTCAGACTGATGGACAATCTGAGAGAACTATTCAGATTCTGGAGGATATGCTTAGGACTTGTGTTTTAGACTTCGGAAAAGGTTGGGAAAAATATATGTCTCTAGCAGAGTTCGCTTATAATAACAGCTATCAGGCCACTATCGAGATGGCCCCATTTGAGGCATTGTATGGACGTAAGTGTCGATCCCCAATTTACTGGGATGAAGTAGGTGAGATGAAGACTTTTGACCCGATCCTACTACCAGAACTTATGAAGACTATTGATAATGTTCACCTCATCCGAAAACGGATGCTTACCGCCCAAAGCATGCAGAAAAGTTATACAGACCGACAGAGACGGAGTCTAGAGTTTGAGGTCGGCGACAAGGTGTTCTTGAAGATATCACCTCGGAGGGGACTGATTAAACACGACAAGGGTGGAAAGTTGAGCCCGAGGTTTGTAGGACCATTTGAGATAATTGAGAAGGTTGGCAAATTGGCGTATCGCCTAGAACTACCCCAAAACCTCTCCAATATTCACGACGTCTTTCATGTTTCAATGCTACGGAAGTATCACCCTGATCCATTGCATATCTTGAACCCAGAGCCATTGCAGCTTCGGGAGAACTTGTCTTATGAAGAGAAGCCCATTCGGATCCTAGACCAGCAAGATCGGGAGTTGCTCAACAAATCTATACCGATGGTGAAAGTGTTATGGGATCACCATAGAGTTGAAGAAGCAACGTAGGAAAGGCGAGACCAGATGGAGCAACAGTATCCAGCATTATTTCAAAGGTAATATTGAATTTCGGGAATAAATTCTTTTAAGGAGGGGAAGATGTGAGGCCTGACCTCGATTTGCGTGCGATACCTCATTTCGTGTGCCCTAACCTAGATTTGCGTGCCTTGACCTAGGTTTAAGAGTCGTGTCTCATTTTATGTGCCTTGCATTGAATTACATGCATTCATTTAGGGTTGCGTGCATTTACTTGGGAAACGTGCATTCATCTCGAAGTTCGTGCCTTACCTCGTAGTGCGTATCCTAGTCCTAGGTAAGCGTGCCCACATGCTAATCAAGAAAGCATCTCACACGAAGCACTAGATCATTACTTAATCCTACAAATTCCACTAACTAATATTAAAATGCTAAGTCAATGCACTAGAAGACAAAATCTCACAAAAAGCTAGACATTCTTATTCTTTATTCTTCATTCTTTTTGCATGTTCCAAGCACACACAATAAAATAAGCTCAAACAAGACAAAAAATTCAGATTTGATCAAAGCCTTGGCCGACCATGTGAAGGGTTTTGTGCATGCTTTGCATAATTCAAATTCATACCTAGACAACCTATGACACAATGCATAAAAAATGAAATGAAACACACCTACCAAGCTTCACTTTCTCGACCAAAGCACTCCATGCTTCCTCACATTTCAAGATTGCACAAGGACTAAGAGAATTTCATAATTTTCAAGGCCCTAGGCCGACACACTCACACACAACACTTCATACCTCACAAACATTTCAATTGCTCTCAATTCCTCTCTTTCTCTCATTCATTCTCTCTATCTCTCTCGGCCTTGGCTGCAATTTTAATCTCCATAGCTTAAGCTCATCATCCTAAGGTTCTTCAAGACATTCAAGCCACTAAGGAACTCGACCAAGCAAGCTAGAAGCAAAGAAACATGCATGCAAGCTCATAGAACACTCATTCGGCCCTTAGGTATGTTGATAGCTTCTATTTCATTTCCTTTTTGTTCTAACCACATGCACCTACTAAGGACATGGTAACTTAGCTAGGAATTAGAGAATCTCAAGCAATATCCCTCGACCAAACAAGGAGAGAACACCATTTGTGCATCTCCAAGAGTTTTGAGCATCCCTTGTTGATAAAGTTGCTAAGGTGAGGGTTAACCCTTTTTAAAAGCTTTCGAAATCCACTTGCATGCCTTCATATTTCTATTTTTACCTCTGTACTTGTGGTATGTGTATGCACAGGAGCTTTTGTAACCATGCATGGCAAAATATTTGACTAGAATTGGAAGATAGGTGAAATAGAGTAAATGGCAGTTCTCTAACTTGTTGGAACAAAGTGAATTGTACCAGGAAAATGATGTTGAAAATGCGTGAAAATTGGTAGGTGACTAGTTTTGCCAGTTCTGAGCATTTTTTTGTAGAAATAGGCCAAGGCCAATTTTAACTCTAAGGTCTCCAACATGGCAAGACATCGAAGGGTGTCTAAATCTGGAAAATCTGGAAAATGAAGTAGGTTTTTGGCAGTTCACTGTCCTCGTAGAACGAACCAGTTTTGACTTAGTAAATGTTATAAATGCGCATTGCATACAAGGTTGCAACCTTTCATTGTGGCATGGTAGCGTTTCACGCACACCGGACGGCATCGGGCTTGCCGGTGCTACCGTGACTACCATGGTCCAATTCCCTCTCTCGCATGGCATTCCACCCTCAAAGAGTTGGGTCGTAGGTTTTCGGGGTACATCCGGAGTATACCCAAATGGGAGCGATAAGTGGATTATTGAAGTCGGCCGCAAAAATCGTATCAAAATCGATATTGAGAGCTAATGTTCACCGTATCCTTGAAATGATTGGTAATTGTATCTGTTGCTCAATTTGATTCTTATACTTTGCGTACCTTATTACTTGTAATACGTGACATGTTTTCAAAATGGGTTTTTCATAAGTTAACCGGAAAAAGAGTTTCAAAACATATTTCTCGTTCCCTCTCGCTGAGTTCATAAGGACTCACCCTCTTTTATCATCTCAGGTGAAGAAGACCAGGAACAGGTACCCGAGGACAACGTGCCTATTGATGACTCCTTGGAATGATTACTTGCCCTTCGTGCCTTACTTGACTATGGCCATTTTGTGAACGATATGTTGCTTTGAAGACTATTTCTTATGTTGCTTGTTGTTGTATTGTAAAGGACTCCCGTTGTAATTTGGGGTCTAATTTTGGTTTGTACTGATCATAACTAGATAGACACTCTTCTGGTCGTTTTGCTATCGCTACTTTGGTTTAGTATCTATCATAGGCTTATGAAGTATTAGATAAAGGGTTAAGTAAAATGAATATATCCAATCTTAAGTAGGTAGTCATTGGTAAGCTAAGATCAACAGGTACTTTTGTAACAAGGATTGTCACATAAACGAGACATAGTTGCTACACTAGGTTGTTAATAAAACGAGACTTCGAAATAATTAGTAGGCATTTCAATTGGCGATAAATAGTAATCTTAGTTGGAATCGAATTTGAGATCGAAAATTTTGAGGCGTTTAGAGAATTAGGTCAAACTAAAGCCCCAATTACAGCCGTTATGCTGCCGGTTTTTTGGAAAATCTTTTGAGTTCTAGGCTAACGTTAAGCGTTAAACCTTAATGAACGATTAAGTACGTGAAATGATATGAATGTTTAGATCACACCCTAGTCTAACCTCTATAGGTCGGGTAGGGGCGTGACAAGTTACGTGTCGCACAACATACCATTGGAAAGCTCTTCGAGAGCTCTACGACGAGGGCAGCTAGCATGCTCGGTTGCGCCTGCTTTCAAAGCTGAAAATCGAACGTTTTCATCAATTTCTTGACACTTTTCTTCTTTTGCGCTGTTTTTTCCTACACGGATCATACGTCGTGAGCTGCGAAAAGGACGACAACCTAATCCATCACATTTCTATTATCGAATCCCATGGCACATTGGGCAAGACAACTTCACTTCACGTAAAGGCTGGGCCAGCAAACCGAGGGCGTGGGGCTTGTGACCAGGTATCCGTCGCTCCGGTGCCCATAACTTTTGATCTGTAAGGAGTTATGCGACGCACAGCATACCGTTGGAAAGCTCTCCGAGAGCTCTACGACGGAGGTAGCAAGCCTACTTGGCTGCGCCTATTTTTCGAGCCCAAAATCGAATATTTTCATCAGTTTCAGGACACTTTTCTTCTTTTTTCCTGTTTATTCATCCCGGATCGTACGTCGTGAGCTGCGAAAAGGATGAGAACCTAATCCATCACATTTCTATTACCGATCCCCTGGCATCTTGGACAAGATAACTTCACTTCACGTAGAGGCTGGGCCAGCAAACCGAGGGCGTGGGGCTTGTGATTAGGTATCCATCGCTCCAGTGCCTATAACTTTTGATTCGTAAGGAGTTACGCGGCGTACATCATACCGTTGGAAAGCTCTACGAGAGCTCTACGACGTGGGCAGCAAGCCTACTCGGCTGCGCCTCTTTTCAGTGCGAAAAAATGAGTATTTTCATCAATTTCGGGATACTTTTCTTCTTTTACGCTATTTTTTCGTCCCGGATCGTACGTCGTGAGCCGCGAAAAGAAAGACAACCTAATCCATCACATTTCTATTAGCGAATCCCATGGAACCTTGGGCAAGACAACTTCACTTCACGTAGAGGCTGGGCTCGCAAACTGAGGGCATGGGGCTTGTGACCAGGTATCCGTCGCTCCGGTGCCCATCACTTTTGATCCCGAAACCGGAGTTACGTGGTGCACAACATAATGTTGGAAAGGTCTCCGAGAGCTCTACGACGTGGGCAGCCAGCTTGCTTGGCTGCGCCTCTTTTTTAGAGCCCTAAATCGAACGTTTTCATCAGTTTCGGGATACTTTCCTTCTTTTGGGCTGTTTTTCTGACCCGGATCGTACGTCGTGAGCTGTGAAATGGACGACAACCAAATCCATCACATTTCTATTACAGAATCTCACGGCACCTTGGGCAAGACAACTTCACTTCACATGGGGGCTGGGCCCGTAAACCGAGGGCGTGGGGCTTGTGACCAGGTATCCGTCGCTCTGGTGCCTATAACTTTTGATCCGTAAGGAGTTACGAGGCACACAACATACCGTTGGAAAGCTCTCCGAGAGCTCTACGACAAGGACAGCAAGCATGCTTGGCTGCGCCTGTTTTTCAAGACCAAAATCGAACAATTTCATCAATTTCGGGATACTTTTCTTTTTTTGCACTTTTTTTCTACCCCGAATCGTTCGTCGTGAGCTGCGAAAAGGATGACAACCTAATCCATCACATTTCTATTACCGAATCCCATGGCACCTTGGGAAAGATAACTTAACTTCACGTTTAGGCTGGGCCAGCAAACAGAGGGCGTGGGGCTTGTGACCAGGTATACGTCGCTCCGGTGCCCATACCTTTTGATCCGTAAGGAGTTACACGCGCACAGCATACTGTTGGAAAGCTCTCTGAGAGCTCTACGACGGGGGCAGCTATCCTGCTCAGTTGCACGTATTTTTAGAGCCGAAAATAGAATGTTTTCATCAATTTTGGGACACTTTTCTTCTTTTGCGCTGTTTTTTCCATCCCGGATCGTACGTCGTGAGCCGTGAAAAGGACGACAACCTAATCCATCACATTTCTATTAATGAATCCCATGGCACCTTAGGCAAGACAGCTTCACTTGACGTAGAGGCTGGGCCAGCAAACCGAGGGCGTGGGGCTTGTGACCAGGTTTCTGTCGTTCCGGTGCCCAAAACTTTTTATCCGTAAGGAGTTATGCGGTGCACAACATACAGTTGAAAAGCTCTACGAGAACTCTACATTGTGGGCTGCAAGCCTGCTCGGCTACACCTCTTTTCAGAGCCTAAAATCAAACGTTTTCATCAATTTTGGAATACTTTTCTTCTTTTGCACTGTTTTTCCATCCCGGATCGTACGTCGTGAGCTGCGGAAAGGACAACAACGTAATCCATCACATTTCTATTACCGAATCCCATGGCACCTTGGGTAAGACAACTTCGCTTCACATAGAAGTTGGGCCCATAAACTAAGGGCGTGGGGCTTGAAACCAAGTATCCGTCGCTCTGGTGCCCATAACTTTTGATCCGTAAGGAGTTACGCTGGGCACAGCATACCGTTGGAAAGCACTTCGAGAGCTCTACGACGGATGTAGCAAGGCTGCTCAGCTGTGCCTTTTCTCAGAGCCCAAAATCGAACGTTTTCATCAGTTTCAGGATACTTTTCTTCTTTTGCGCTGTTGTTCTTTCCCGGATCGTACGTTGTGAGCCGTGAAAAGGACGACAACCTAGTCAATCACATTTCTATTACCGAATCTCACGGCACCTTGGGCAAGACAACTTCACTTCACGTAGAGGCTGGGCCCGTAAACCGAGGGCGTGGGGCTTGTGACCAGGTATCCGTCGCTCTGGTGCCTATACCTTTGGATCCGTAAGGAGTTTCGCAGAGCACAGCATACCGTTGGAAAGCTCTCTGATAGCTCTACGACGGGGACAACTAGCCTGCTCATTTGCGCCTGTTTTCACTGCCAAAATTTGAACATTTTCATCAGTTTCGATACACTTTTCTTCTTTTGCGCTGTTTTTTTCGCCCCAGATCGTACGTCGTGAGCTGCGGAGAGGACGAGAACCTAATCCATCACATTTCTATTACCGAATCCCATGGCACCTTGGGCAAGACATCTTCACTTCACGCAGAGGCTGGGCCCGCAATACAGAGGGCGTTGGGCTTGTGACCAGGTATCCGTCGCTCCGATGCCCATAAATTTTGATCTGTAAGGAGTTACGTGGCGCACAGCATACCATGGGAAAGCTCTCTGAGAGCTCTACGATGGCGGAAGCAAGCCTGATTGGCTGCGCCTATTTTCGGAGCCCAAGATCGAACGTTTTCATTAGTTTCGGTACACTTTTCTTCTTTTGCGCTGTTTTTTCGGCCCGGATCATACGTTGTGAGTCGCAAAAAGGACGACAACTTAATCCATCACATTTTTATTACCAAATCCCATGGCACCTTGGGCAAGACAACTTCACTTCACGTAGAGGCTGGGCTCGCAAACCGAGGGCGTGGGGCTTGTGACCAGGTATCCGTCGCTCCGGTGCCCATAAATTTTGATCCGTAAGGAGTTACGCGGCGCAAAGCATACCGTGGGAAAGCTCTCCGAGAGCTCTACGACGGGGGAAGCAAGCCTGCTTGGCTGCGCCTATTTTCAGAGCCCAAAATCGAACGTTTTCATCAATTTTGGAACAATTTTCTTCTTTTGTGCTGTTTTTTCATCCCGGATCGTACGTCGTGAACTACAAAAAGAACGACAACCTAATCGATCACATTTCTATTACTGACTCCCATGGAACCTTGGGCAAGACAACTTCACTTCACGTAGAGGTTGGGCCCTTAAACCGAGGGCGTGGGGCTTGTGACCAAGTATCCGTCGCTCCGGTGCCCATAACTTTTGATCCGTAAGGAGTTATGCGGCGCACAGCATACCGTTGGAAAGCCCTCCGAGAGCTCTACGACGGGGCAGCAAGCTTGCTCGGCTGTGCCTGTTTTTCGAGCCCAAACTCGAACATTTTCATCAGTTTCGGGACACTTTTCTTCATTTGCGCAGTTTTTCCGTCCCGGATTGTACCTCGTGAGCCGCGAAAAAGATGACAACCTAATCCATCACATTTCTATTACCGAATCCCACGGCACCTTAGGCAAGATATCTTCACTTCACGTAGAGGCTGGGCCAGCAAACCGAGGGCGTGGGGCTTGTGACCAGGTATCCGTCGCTCCGGTGCCCATAACTTTTGATCCGTAAGAAGTTACGAGGCGCACAGCATACCGTTGGAAAGCTCTATGAGAGCTCTACGACGTGGGCAGCAATCCTGCTCGGCTGCGCTTCTTTTCGCTGCCTAAAATCGAATATTTTCATCATTTTTGAGATAATTTTCTTTTTTTGCGTTGTTTTTTCGTCCCAGATCGTACGTCGTGAGCCGCGAAAAGGACAACAACCTAATCCATCACATTTCTATTAGCGAATCGCATGGTACCTTGGGCAAGACAACTTCACTTCACGTAGAGGCTGGGCCCGCATACCAAGGGCGTGGGGCTTGTGACCAGGTATCTGTCGCTCCGGTGCCCATAACTTTTGAACCATAAGGAGTTACGCGGTGCACAACATACCGTTGGAAAGCTCTCAGAGAGCTCTACGACGTGGGCAGCTAGCCAGCCCAGCTGCGCCTATTTTTGGAGCCCAAAATCGAACGTTTTCATCAATTTCGGGATACTTTCCTTCTTTTGTGCTCTTTTTTCATCCCGGATCGTACGTCGTGAGCCGCGAATAGGACGACAACCAAATCTATCACATTTCTATTATCGAATCCCATGCCACCTTGGGCAAGACAACTTCAATTCACGTGGGGGACTGGGGCCACAAACCGAGGGCGTGGGCCTTGTGACCAGGAATCCGTCGCTCTGGTGCCCGTAACTTTTGATCCGTATGGAGTTACGCGGCGCAAAGCATACCGTTGGACAGCTCTCCGAGAGCTCTACGATGGGGACAGCTAGCCTGCGCTGTTGCGCCTATTTTCAGAGCTGAAAATCGAATGTTTTCATAAGTTTTGGGACACTTTTCTTCTTTTGCGTAGTTTTTTCCATCCCGGATCGTACGTCGTGAGCCGCGAAAAGGACGACAACCTAATCCATCACATTACTATTTCCAAATCCCATGGCACCTTGGGCAAGACAACTTCAATTCACGTAGAGGCTGTGCCAGCAAACCGAGGGCGCGGGGCTTGTGACCAGGCTTCCGACGCTCCGGTGCCCATAACTTTTGATCCGTAAGAAGTTACGCGGCGCACAGCATACCATTGGAAAGCTCTACGAGAGCTCTACGGCATGGGCAGCAAGCCTGCTCGGCTGCGCCCCTTTGTTTGAGCCTAAAATCAAACATTTTCATCAGTTTCGGGATACTTTTCTTCTTTTGCGCTATTTTTCCATCCCGGATCGTACGTCGTGTTCCGCGAAAAGGACGACAACCTAATCCATCACATTTCTATTACCGAATCCAACGACACCTTGGGTAAGACAACTTCACTTCACGTAGAAGCTGGGCCCTTAAACCGAGGGCGTTGGGCTTGTGACCAGGTATCCATCGCTCCGGTGCCCATAACTTTTGATTCGTAAGGAGTTACGCGGGGCACAACATACCGTTGGAAAGCTCTCCGAGAGCTCTACGACACGGGCAGCATGGCTGCTCGTCTGCGCCTATTTTCAAAGCCCAAAATCGAACATTTTTATCAGTTTCGGGATACTTTTCTTCTTTTACGCTGTTGTTCCGTCCCGAATCGTACGTCGTGAGCCGCGAAAAGGACGACAACCTAATCCATCACATTTCTATTACCGAATCCCACGGTACCTTGGGCAAGACAACTTCACTTCACGTAGAGGCTGGGCCAGCAAACCAAGGGCGTGGGGGTTGTGACAAGGTATTCGTCGCTCCGGTACCTATAACTTTTAACCTATAATGAGTTATGCGGCGCACAACATACCGTTGGAAAGCTCTCCGAGAGCTCTACGACGTGGGTAACAAGCCTGCTCGGCTGTGCCTGTTTTTGAAGCCCAAAATCGAACATTTTCATCAATTTTGGGATACTTTTCTTCTTTTGCGCTGTTTTTTCGTCCTGGATCGTACGTCGTGAGCCGCGAAAAAGATGAAAACTTAATCCATCACATTTCTATTACCGAATCTCACAACACCTTGGTGAAGACAACTTCACTTAATGTAGAGGCTGGGCCCGTAAATCAAGGGCGTGGGGCTTATGACCAGGTATCCGTCGCTCCGGTGACCATAACTTTTGATCTGTAAGGAGTTACGCAGCGCACAACATACCGTTGGAAAGCTTTCCGAGAGCTCTAAGACAGGGGCAGCAAGGCTGCAAGGCTGCGCCTATTTTCGGAGCCCAAAATTGAATGTTTTCATCAGTTTCAGGACACTTTTCTACTTTTGCTATGTTTTTCCGTCCTGGATTGTACGTCGTGAGCCGCAAAAATGACGACAACCTAATCCACCACATTTCTATTACCGAATCCCACGGCACCTTGGGCAAGACAACTTCACTTCACGTAGAGGCTGGGCCCGTAAACTGAGGGCGTGAAGCTTGTGACCAGGTATCCGTCGCTCCGATGCCCATAACTTTTGATCTGTAAGGAGTTACGCGGTGCACATCATACCATAGGAAAGCTCTTTGAGAGCTCTACAACGTGGGCAGCAAGCCTCCTTGGCTGCACTTGATTTTGGTGCCCAAAATTGAACGTTTTAATCAGTTTCGGGATACTTTTCTTCTTTCGTAATATTTTTCCGTCCTGAATCGTACATCGTGAGCCGCAAAAAGGACGACAACCAAATCCATCACATTTCTATTACCGAATCCCACGGTACCTTGGGCAAGACAACTTCACTTAACGTGGAGGCTGGGTCTATAAACCGAGGGCGTGGGGTTTATGACCAGGTTTTCGTCGCTCTGGTGCCCATACCTTTTGATTCGAAAGGAGTTATGCGGCGCACAGCATACCGTTGAAAAGCTCTTTGAGAGCTCTACGACGGGGGCAGCAAGCTTGCTTGGCTACACTTGTTTTTTTAGCCCAAAATTGAACATTTTCATCAGTTTTGGGACACTTTTCAATTTTTGCACTGTTTTTCTGTCCTGGATTGTTCGTAGTGAGCCGCGAAAAGGACGACAACCTAATCCATCACATTTCTATTACCAACTCCCAAGGCACCTTGGGCAAGACAACTTCACTTCAAGTAGAGGCTGGGCCCGTAAACCGAGGGCATAGGGCATGTGACCAGGTATCCGTCGCTCCAGTGCCCATAACTTTTGATCTGTAAAGAGTTACGGGATGCACAGCATACCGTTGGAAAGCTCTCCGAGAGCTCTACGAAGTGAGCAGCAAGCCTTCTCGGTTGAGCCTGTTTTCAGAGCCCAAAATCAAAAGTTTTCATCAGTTTCGGGACACTTTTTTCTTCTTTTGCGCTGTTTTCCCATCCCGGATCGTACGTCGTGAGCCGCGAAAAAGACGACAACCTAATCCATCACATTTCTATTACTGAATCCCACGACACCTTGGGCAAGACAACTTCACTTACGTAGAGGCTGGGCCAGCAAACTGAGGGCGTGGGGCTTATGACCAAGTATCCGTTGCTCCGGTGCCCATAACTTTTGATCTGTAAGGAGTTACGCGGCACACAGCATACCGTTGGAAAGCTCTACGAGAGGTCTACGAAGTGGGCAGGAAAACTGCTCGGCTGTGCCTCTTTTCGGAGCCTAAAATTGATCATTTTCATCAGTTTCGGGATACTTTTCTTCTTTTGTGCTGTTTTTTCATCCCTGATCGTATGTTGTGAGCCGCAAAAAGGACAACAACCTAATCCATCACATTTCTATTACCGAATCCCACGACACCTTGGGCAAGACAACTTCACTTCACGTAGAAGCTGGGCTCGTAAACCGAGGGCGTGGGGCTTGTGACTAGGTATCCGTCGCTTCGGTACTCATAACTTTTGATCCGTAAGGAGTTACGCGTGGCACAGCATACAGTTGGAAAGCTCTCCGAGAGCTGTACGACGGGGGCAGCAAGGCAGCTTGGCTGCACCAGTTTTTGGAGCTTAAAATCGAACGTTTTCATCAATTTCGGGATACTTTTCTTCTTTTGCGCTGTTGGTGTGAGGCCCGACCTCGATTTGCATGTGATACCTCGTTACGTGTACCCTAACCTAGATTTATGTGCCTTGACCTAGGTTTAAGAGTCGTGTTTCATTTTATGTGCCTTGCATTGAATTACGTCCATTCATTTAGGGTTGCATGCATTTACTTGGGAAACGTGCATTCGTCTCGTAGTGCGTGCCCTAGACCTAGGTAAGCGTGCTCACACACTAATCAAGAAAGCATCTTACACGAAGCACTAGATCATTAATTAATCCTACAAACTCCACTAACTAATATTAAAATGCTAATTCAACTCACTAGAAGACAAAATTGTACCAAAAGCTAAACATTTTTATTCTTTATTCTTTATTCTCTTGCACATCCCAAACACACAATAAAATAAGTTCAAACAAGACAAAAAATTCAGATTGGAACACTAGCTTTGCCGACCACATGGAGCATTTGAACAAGCATTGCATATTTCAAATTCATACCTAGACAACCTATGACACAATGCATAAAAAAATGAAATGAAACACACCTACCAAGCTTCACTTTCTCGACCAAAGCACTCCATGCTTCCTCACATTTCAAGATTGCACAAGGACTAAGAGAATTTCAGAATTTTCAAGGCCCTAGGCCGACACACTCACACACAACACTTCATACCTCACAAACATTTCAATTGCTCTCAATTCCTCTCTTTCTCTCATTCACTCTCTCATTTCTTCTCTCTCTCTCTCGGCCTTGGCTGCAATCTCACTCTCCATAGCTTAAGCTCATCATCCTAAGGTTCATCAAGACCTTCAAGCCACTAAGGAACTCGACCAAGCAAGCTAGAAGCAAAGAAACATGCATGCAAGCTCATAGAACACTCATTTCGGCTTAGGTATGTTGATAGCTTCTATTTCATTTCCTTTTTTGTTCTAACCACATGCACATACTAAGGGCATGGTAACTTAGCTAGGAATTAATGAAACAAGCAATATCCCTCGGCCAAACAAGGAAAGGAGACCATTTGTACATCTCCAAGAGCTTTGTGCATCTTCATTATTGTCTTGCTAAGGTGAGGGCTAAAACTCTTTTGAAAGCTTTCCAAAACCACATGCATGCCTTTAAATGTCTATTTTTACCTCTGTACTTGTGATGTATGTGTGTACATGAGCTTTTGTAAACATGCATGGCAAGATCTTTGGCTAGAATTGGAAGATAGGTGAAATCGCGTAAATGGCAGTTCTCAGACTTGTTGGAGCAAAATGAATTTGACCAGGTAAATGACTTTTAAAGTTCATGAAAATTGGTAGGTCACTAGTTTTGCCAGTTCTGAGCATTTTTCATAGAAATAGGCCAAGGCCAATTTTGACTCTAAGGTCTCCAAAATGGCAAACCAACGAAAGGTGTCAAAATCTGGAAATTTTGGAAAATAAAGCAGGTTTTTGGCAGTTCACTGTCCTTGTAGAACGATCCAGTTTTGACTTAGAAATTGATATCTAAAATGTATGAAATTTGGTAGGTTGCTAGATTTTTCAGTTCTGGACATTTTTGTCAGAAATAGACTAAGGCTAAATCTGACCCTAAGGTCCAAAAACGACAAGCATTGAAATGTACACAAATCTGGATAGTTTTGCGTAGTCTCACGGTGTTGGCTATAACTCTTGAACCCGAACTCCAAATAATGCGAGGTTTGTTTCTGGATTTAGTTCACTCCTTAAGCTTTAATTTGAAATTTTGTTCACTGGAATTGGAGATTGTTTGCTTGTCCAAATTATTGTGGGAAGACAGACCATTGTAGTGAGGTTTTCATCTAGTGATATGCTTTGAAAATTATTGTAACTTCTCTTGTTGTGTTAAAAGCTTGGGATTGTGGCACTTGGATGTTGTGTGGATGTTTTGAATGCTTGAGGATGTTTAATTAATCGTTGCATGGTTTTGGTTTAATTACTTGTCAACTCGTGGCTTAATCGTACGTGTAAGCATGAATCGAAACCCTAGTGACTATGAAAAACTCGCTAAGTATCGATCCTATGGTTATCGTGTCTAATTGTGTGATTAGTGGGCTGCCCGTAGTTGTCTTTATAGCCCTAAATGTGATTCCGACAATTACATGTTGATAAGTAGACCTTTCTTGCACCCGGTCCCACGTAGATGTCGTCGCATGTTGTATAACCTTATTATTTGATTGCGTGAACCCCGAAATGAGTTATATGACTTGATTCACATGTGTTACATGGCTGTCCGTTTAATATTCATATAACTCCATGCGTTTTACAAGTAAAATTACATGTCAAACATGCCTCGTGTGTTTACTTGTCAACGTGCGATCTTATAACTGCTCGGAGGCAACCTACTTTGTTGTCCTCCTAATGTGATATGTTAAATTTTATAAATGCACATTGCATACAAGGTTGCAACCTTTCATTGTGGCATGGTAGCGTTTCACGCACACCGGGAGGCATCGGGCTTGCCGGTGCTACCGTGACTACCATGGTCCAATTCCCTCTCTCGCTTGGCATTCCACCCTCGGAGAGTTGGGTCATAGGTTTTCGGGGTACATCCAGAGTACACCCAAATATGAGCGATAAGTGGATTATTGAAGTCGGTTCCAACAATCGTATCAAAATCGATATTGAAAGCAAATGTTCACCGTGTCCTTGAAATGATTGGTAATTGTATCTGTTGCTCAATTTGATTCTTATACTTGCGTACCTTATTACTTGTAATACGTGACATGTTTTCAAAAAGGGGCTTTTCATGAGTTAACCGGAAAAAGAGTTTCAAAACGTATTTCTCGTTCCCCCTCGCTGAGTTCATAAGGACTCACCCTCTTTTATCATCTTAGGTGAAGAAGACAAGGAACAGGTACCCGAGGACAACGTGCCTATTGATGACTCCTTGGAATGATTGCTTACCCTACGTGCCTTACTTGACTATGGCCATTTTGTGAACGATATGTTGCTTGAAGACTATTTCTTTTGTTGCTTGTTGTTGTATTGTAAATGACCCCCGTTGTAATTTGAGGTCTAATTTTGGCTTGTACTGATCATAACTAGGTACACACTCTTATAGTCATTTTGATGTCGCTACTTTGGTTTAGTATCTATCACAGGCTTATGAATTATTAGGTAAAAGGTTAAGTAAAATGAATCTATCCAATCTTAAGCAGGTACTCATTGGTAAGCTAAGATCAACAGGTACTTTTGTAACAAGGATTGACACATAAATGAGACATAGTTGCTACGCTAGGTTGTTAATCAAACGAGACTTCGAAATAATTAGTAGGCATTTCAATTGGCAATAAATAGTAATATTAGTTGGAATCGAATTTGAGATCGAAAGTTTTGAGGCGTTTAGAGAATTAGGTCAAACTAAAGAGCCAATTACAGCCGTTATACTGTCGGTTTTCCGGAAAATCTTTTGGAGTTCTAGGCTAACGTTAAGCGTTAAACCTTAATGAACGATTAAGTACGTGAATTGATATGAATGTTTAGATCACACCCTAGTCTAACCTCTATAGGTCGGGTTGGGGCGTGACACCTTAGAGAAATGGTATCAGAGCTTAGATTGCTTAAGCCAGGTTTAACTCTCGGACCATGGGTAGAAGCCCTAAGGTTATTAGGATGACTTGTTTATGTGTGATAATGTGTGATAATGTTAATTGTGCCTTCTATGTTCTATGTGCTTATGTGATTAACATGTCTTAACTGTTTCGAGAATTGTGTGTCTATATAAAATTGTACGTTGCATACCTTATACATTGAATTCTTGTTTGTCGTATTCCAATAAATTGTGCATAATAATCTGTGCCTATAGATGGTTGGCCCTAGTACCCCCAATACTAATAGGAGCAGTGAGCCCCAAGAGACCGGAGATGCTCATCAAACTAATCTCGGTATGGCTATGTTTAATATGATGGCGAATGCCATGGATCCCGTGTTGCGAGTGATGGAACGTCAAGATGCACGTGAAGCAAACACCAACAACAACAGGAATGATGGTAACAATGGGAGAAATAGCAGAATGCGGGAGTTCTTTGACTTTCGCCCGTCCAAATTCTTCGGGGAAGCTGATGATGATAAGGCAGAGGATTGGCTGTCTGAGATTGAAAGGATTTTCAAGCCACTTGATTATACTGATGAGGAAAAGGTGGAGTTCGCTGTGTTTTTGTTGCACGGGGATGCTGAGCATTGGTGGCACACTGTGGAGGCACTTTGGGAAACTGATCATACACCTAGCTTGTGGGGTAATTTTGTTAAGGCATTCAAGGAGAAATACATACTCGCAGTTTCCAAGCAGAGGCGAATTGAGGAATTCATGCACTTGAACCAGGGTAACATGACGGTGGCCCAGTATGAGGCTCGTTTTGACCGACTGTCCCGCTATACTCAATACATGGTCAGTACCCCTGAGGCGAAGATGTGAAAATTTACGAATGGATTGAGGCCAGAAATTCAGCACCAGTTGGCTTCGCATGACTTTACTACCTATATTTTCTCCTTGCCGCTGCCTCCCGAGTTGAGAAGAGGAAACTTGATAGAGCTGGTTCGAGCCAGCCGAACAAGAAACCATATCAGCCTCCACGACAACAGAGGAAATTCCAGACTCAGATCGCAGTCAGGGCCAGAGCCAGAATAGACCAGTTAATAATCGTGGCCCGACTAAAGTACCACAAGCCTCTTCCACCCGCGGATCCACAGGTAGTTCACCTACTACTCAGACTGTCACATGTTCTTACTGTAACAGGAAGGGTCATACCGAGGCCCAGTGTTGGAAGAAATCGGGACGATGTGTAGGGTGTGGCAGCGATCAACACCAGGTCAAGGATTGTCCTAAATGGGAAGGGGGACAAAATCAGATTAAACCAGCTGGTAGAGGCAAGATTCCAGTTCCTAGAGTTTAGGCCCGAGCTTATGCTATTGAGTGCGAGAAGCTTCCTGAAGAGACTGTTGTTGTTGAAGGTACATTCTTGATACTGAATCAACCTGTTAGGGTGCTAATTGATCCAGGTGCTACTCATTCATTTATTACTCCCTTATGTGTGCAACGTGTGAAACTACGAGTTGTACGTTTGCCTTACGAAGTAGAAGTTGGTACTCCGATAGGTTCTAAACTTGTTACTCGCTCAGCTTGTAAAGCATGTAAAATCCAAATTAAAGATAGGGAATTTTCAGCCAATCTTATTGTATTACCCTTTCGAGACTATGAAGTCATCTTAGGGATGGACTGGTTGGCAAAGCATCATGCCTAACTAGATTGCTGGATGAAGATTGTAACATTCTAGATACCTGGTCAACCAATATTGGAGGTAATGGGTCGAAGAGACTTCACCGGGAGTTCTATCATTTCATCTACGAAGGCAGTAAAGTCCTTGAGAAAACGATGTAGTGGATACTTAGCTTACCTCATCAACAAGCCGTCGGACAAAGCTAAGTTGGAGGAGATGCCAGTGATTAAAGATTATGCGGATGTGTTTCCAGAAGAATTGCCCGGTTTACCCCCAAATCAGGAGATCGAGTTCATTATAGAATTACTGCCTGGCACCCAGCAAATATCTAAAGCTCCCTATCGTATGGCACCAGCCGAGCTACAAGAACTGAAGGACCAATTGCAAGGATTGTTGAAGAAGGGGTTTGTTCAACCAAGCTCTTCTTTGTGGGGCGCGCCAGTCCTATTTGTAAAGAAGAAAGACGGAACATTGAGGCTATGCATCGTTTACTGAGGATTAAACCAAGTGACCGTCAAGAATAAATACCCACTTCCACTGATCGACGAGTTGTTTGATCAACTTCAAGGAGCTAAAGTGTATTCGAAGCTCGACTTGAGGCAAGGGTACTATCAGTTGCGGATCAAAAATGAGGATATGCCTAAAACGGCTTTCAGGACGAGATATAGGCATTATGAATATGTGGTGATGCCATTTGGGCTAACTAATGCCCCTGCAGCTTTTATGGACTTGATGCACAGGGTGTTTCAACCCTACTTGGACCAATTTGTAGTGATCTTTATTGATGATATTTTGGTATACTCAAAATACGAGGCCGAGCATGAACAGCATCTGCGATTGGTATTGCAGAAACTCCGAGAACATCAATTGTATGCGAAGTTTAGCAAATGTGAATTTTGGTTGCGGCAGATTGCATTCTTGGGGCACATCATATCCCAAGAGAGAATAGCAGTAGATCCAGCAAGGATAGAAGTGGTGATGTCTTGGAAGAAGCCGGAAAATGTTACAGAAGTTCGGAGTTTTCTCGGTTTATCGCAGGACCGCTTACAAGGCTCACTCAAAAAAAAACAAAGTTCGTGTGGGATGACAAGTGTGAGAACAGCTTCCAAGAATTGAAGAAAAGATTGACTACCGCACCTGTTCTTGCATTGCCTGAAGGGAGTCAAGGTTTTGTAATCTATAGTGATGCTTCGAAGGAAGGACTGGATTGTGTGTTGATACAAAATGGTAGAGTGATTGCGTATGCTTCTAGGAAACCGAAGCCGTATGAATTGAACTACCCAACGCACGATTTGGAGTTAGCGGCTATTGTGTTTGCACTCAAGAAATGGAGACACTATCTGTGGGGTAACAAGTTCGAGGTGTTTACTGATCACAAAAGCTTGAAATACTTGTTCTCACAAAAAGAGTTGAACATGAGGCAAAGACGGTGGATGGAGCTTTTGGATGATTATAACTGCACAATCAATTATGTGCCCGGTAAAGCAAATGTAGTTGCAGATGCCTTAAGTCGGAAAGCGAGCATGGCAAAACTGGAAGTTAAGGTGCAGGAGTTATTAGAGGAAGCATTTTTGTGGAAACCACAATTGACTCAAAAAGGGTTACTATTTGCCACTACACAAGTTCAATCGACCTTGTTGTCTGAATTGCGAGAGGCTCAACAGAAGGACCAACAGTTTCAAAAGATTAAAGAAAGCAACACAGATTTCATGTTTCATGATAATGGTATTTGGAGGTTCAGGAATCGAATTTGTGTTCCTAATGATCCAGAGCTGAAAAAGAAGATTCTTGAAGAAGCCCATAATTCAAGATACACTATTCACCCCGGCAGAACAAAGATGTACCGGGATTTGAAGCAACACTATTGGTGGAATAACATGAAGAGGGAGATCGCGGAATTTGTGACACGGTGTTTGACTTGCCAGAGAGTCAAAGCAAAACATCAACGACCAGCAGGTTTACTTCAACCATTGGAAATTCCTCAATAGAAATGGGAACACATAACTATGGACTTTGTCATGGACCTGCCTAGGTCACAAAAGGGTCATGACGCCGTTTAGGTCATAGTGGATAGATTGACTAAGTCAGCACACTTCTTACCGATGAACAAGGAGGATAGTCTTGAGAAACTGGGAGATATGTATGTGGCGGATATTGTAAGGTTGCACGGGATGCCTGTGAGTATTGTATCGGATAGGGATCCTCATTTTACTTCCCGATTTTGGAAGAGATTGCAAGAAGCTTTGGCAACGAAGTTGAGTTTTAGCACGGCTTATCACCCTCAGACTGATGGACAATCTGAGAGAACTATTCAGATTCTGGAGGATATTCTGAGGGCGTGTGTTTTAGACTTCGGAAAAGGTTGGGAGAAATATCTTTCTCTAGCGGAGTTCGCTTATAATAACAGTTATCAGGCCACTATCGGGATGGCCCTATTTGAGGCATTGTATGGACGTAAGTGTCAATCCCCAATTTACTAGAACGAAGTAGGTGAGACGAAGACTTTTGACCTGACCCTTCTACCTGAACTTATGAAGACCGTTGATAATGTCCATCTCATCCGGAAATGGATGCTTACCGCCCAAAGCAGGCAGAAAAGTTATGCAGACCGACGGAGACGGCGTCTAGAGTTTGAGGTCGGCGACAAGGTGTTCTTGAAGATATCACCTCGGAAGGGACTGATTAAACACGGCAAGGGTGGAAAGTTGAGCCCGAGGTTTCTAGGACCGTTTGAGATAGTTGAGAAGGTTGGCAAATTGGCGTATCGCCTGGAACTACCCCAAAACCTCTCCAATATTCACGACGTCTTTCATGTTTCAATACTATGGAAGTATCACCCCGATCCATCGCATATCTTGGAGCCAGAGCCGTTGCAGCTTCGAGAGAACTTACCTTATGAAGAGAAGCCCATTCGGATCCTAGACCACCAAGATCGGGAGTTGTGCAACAAATCTATACCGATGGTGAAAGTGTTGTGGGATCACCATGGAGTTGAAGAAGCAACGTGGGAAAGGCGAGACCAGATGGAGCAACAGTATCCAGCATTATTTCAAAGGTAATATTGAATTTCGGGATGAAATTCTTTTAAGGAGGGGAGGATGTGGGGCCCGACCTTGATTTGCGTGTGATACATCGTTATGTGTACCCTAACCTAGATTTGCGTGCCTTGACCTAGGTTTAAGAGTCGTGTCTCGTTTTATGTGCCTTGCATTGAATTATGTGCATTCATTTAGGATTACGTGCATTTCTTTAGAAAATGTGCATTTTTCTCGTAGTGTGTGCCCTAGACCTAGGTAAGCATGCCTACACGCTAAACAAGAAAGCATCTTACACGAAGCACTAGATCATTAATTAATCTTACAAACTCTTTGGACACTTTTCTTCTTTTGCGCTATTTTTTTCGTCCCGGATCGTACGTCGTGAGCCGCGAAAAGGACGACAACCTAATCCATCACATTTCTATTACCGAATCCCACGACACCTTGGGCAAGACAACTTCACTTCACGTAGAGGCTGGGCCAGCAAACCGAGGGCGTGGGGCTTGTGACTAGGTATCCGTCGCTCCGGTGCCCATAACTTTTGATCCGTAAGGAGTTACGCGGCGCACAACATACCGTTGGAAAACTCTACGAGAGCTCTACGATGTGGGCAACAAGCCTTCTCGGCTGCGCCTCTTTTTAGAGCCTAAAATGGAACATTTTCATCAGTTTTAGGATGCTTTTCCTCTTTCGCGCTATTTTTTCGTCCCGAATCGTACGCCATAAGCCACGAAAAGGATGACAACCTAATCCATCACATTTCTATTACCGAATCCCATGGCACCTTGGGAAAGAAAACTTCACTTCACATAGAGGCTGGGCCAGCAAACCGAGGGCTTGGGGCTTGTGACCAGGTATCTGTCGCTCTGATGCCCATAACTTTTGATTCGTAAGGAGTTACGCGGCGCAAAGCATACCGTTGGAAAACTCTACGAGAGCTCTACGACGTGGGCAGCAAGCCTTCTTAGTTGTGCCTGTTTTTGGAGCCCAAAATCGAATGTTTTCATCCGTTTTGGGATACTTTTCTACTTTTGTGCTATTTTTTCGTCCCGGATCGTACGTCATGCTTTGCAAAAAAAGAGGACAACCTAATCCATCACATTTCTATTACCAAATCCGACGGCACCTTGGGCAAGACAACTTCACTTCACGTCGAGGCTGGGCCCGCAAATCGAGGGCGTGGGTCTTGTGACCAGGAATCCGTCGCTCCAGTGCCCGTAACTTTTGATCCGTGAGGAGTTACGTGGCGTACAACATACCGTTGGAATGTTCTCTGAGAGCTCTACAACAGGGGAAGTTAGCCTGCATGATTGCGCCAGTTTTCAGAGCCCAAAATCTAACGTTTTCATCAGTTCCGGGACACTTTTCTTCTTTCGTGCTGTTTTTCCGTCCCGGATCGTACGTCGTGAGCTGCGAAATGAATGAGAACCCAATCCATCACATTTCTATTACCGAATCCCACTACACCTTGGGCAAGGCAACTTCACTTCACGTAGAGGCTGGGCCTGCAAACCTAGGGCGTAGGGTTTGTGACCAGGTATCCGTCGCTCCAGTGCCCATACCTTATGATCCGTAAGCAGTTACGCAGCACACAGCATACCGTTTGAAAGTTCTCTGAGAGCTCTACGACGGGGGCAGCAAGGCTAATCGGTTGCGCCTATTTTTGGCTCCCGAAATTGAACGTTTTCATCAGTTTCGGGACACTTTTCTTCTTTCGCACTGTTGTTCTGGCCCGGATCGTACGTTGTTTGCCGCGAAAAGGACGACAACCTAATCTATCACATTTCTATTACCGAATCCCACTTCAACTTGGGCATGAAAACTTCACTTCACGTAGAGGCTGGGCCCGCAAACAAGGACGTGGGGCTTGTGACTAGGTATCCGTCACTCCGGTGCCCATAACTTTTGATCCGTCAGGAGTTACGCGGCGCACAGCATACCGTTGGAAAACTCTCCGAGAGCTCTACGATGAGGGCAACAAGCTTGCTCAGCTGCACCAGATTTCGAAGCCCAAAATCGAATGTTTTCATCAATTTCGAGACACTTTTCTTCTTTTACCCTGTTTTTCGATCCTGGATCGTACGTCGTGAGTTGTGAAAAGAACGACATCCCAATCCATCACATTTCTATTACCGAATCCCACGACACGTTGGGCAAGACTTCACGTAGAGGCTGGGCCAGCAAATCGAGGGCGTGGGGCTTGTGACCAGGTATCCGTCGCTCCGGTGCCCATAACTTTTGATCCGTAAGGAGTTACGTGGTGCACTGCCTACCGTTGGAAAGCTCTACGAGGGCTCTACTACATGGGAATAACCTGCTCGGCTGTGCCATTTTTCAAAGCCTAAAATCGAACATTTTCATCAATTTCGGGATACTTTTCTTTTTTTGCCCTTTTTTTTTGTCCCGAATCGTACGTCGTAAGCCGCCAAAAGGACGACAATCTAATCCATCACATTTCTATTGCCGAATACCACGGCACCTTGGGCAAGACAATTTCACTTCACGTAGAGGCTGGGCTCGTAAACCGAGGGCATGGAGCTTGTGACCAGGTATCCGTCGCTCCGGTGCCCATAACTTTTGATCCGTAAGGAGTAACGCGGCGCACAACATACCGTTGGAAAGCTCTCCGAGAGCTCTACGACGGGGGCAGCAAGCCTGCTTGGCTGTGCCTATTTTCGGAGCCCAAAATTGAATGTTTTCATCAGTTTTGGGACACTTTTCTTCTTTTGCGTTGTTTTTCCATCCCGAATCGTACGTCGTGAGCCACGAAAAGGACAACAACCTAATCCATCCCATTTCTATTACCGAATCCCACGGCACCTTGGGCAAGACAACTTCACTTCACATAGAGGCTGGGCCAGCAAACTGAGGGCGTGGGGCTTGTGACCAGGTATCCGTCGCTCCGGTGCCCATAACTTTTGATCTATAAGGAGTTACGCGGCGTACAGCATACCGTTGGAGAGCTCTCTAAGTGCTCTACGATAAGGGAAGCTAACCTACTCGGTTGCTCCTATTTTCAGAGCACAAAATCGATTATTTTCATCAGTTTTGGTACACTTTTCTTCTTTCGCGCTGTTTTTTCGTCTTGGATCGTACGTTGTGAGCCTCGAAAAGGACGACAACCCAATCCATCACATTTCTATTACCGAATCCCACGGCACCTTGGGTAAGACAATTTCACTTCACGTAGAGGCGGGGCCCGCAAACCGAGGGCGTGAAGTTTGTGACCAGGTATATGTTGCTCCAGTGCCCATAACTTTTGATCCGTAAGGAGTTACGCAGCGCACAGCATACCGTTCGAAAGCTCTCCGGGAGTTCTACAACAGGGGCTGCAGGGCTACTCTATTGCGCCTGCTTTCGGAGGCCAAAATCGAACGTGTTCATCAGTTTCGAGACACTTTTCTTCTTTTACGCTATTTTTTCGTCCGGGATCGTACGTCGTGAGCCGCGAAAAGGACGACAACCTAATCCATCACATTTCTATTACCGAATCCCACGGTACCTTGGGCAAGACAACTTCACTTCACGTAGAGGCTGGGCCCGTAAACAGAGGGCGTGGGGCTTGTGACCAGGTATCCGTCGCTCCGGTGCCCATAACTTTTGATCCGTAAGGAGTTACGCGAGGCACAGCATACCGTTGGAAAGCTCTCAGAGAGCTCTACGATGGAGGTAGCAAGGCTACTCTGCTGTGCCTGTTTTCGAAGCCTAAAATCGAACGTTTTCATCAGTTTCGGGACACTTTTCTTCTTTTGTGTTGTTGTTCCATCCCGGATAGTACGTCGTGAGCCGCGAAAAGGACGACAACCTAATCCATCACATTTCTATTACTGAATCCCATTGCACCTTGGGCAAGACAACTTCACTTCACATAGAGGCTGGGCCCGCAAACCGAGGGCGTGGGGTT
This sequence comes from Ehretia macrophylla, assembly GCA_037974665.1. Taxonomy (NCBI): domain Eukaryota; kingdom Viridiplantae; phylum Streptophyta; class Magnoliopsida; order Boraginales; family Ehretiaceae; genus Ehretia; species Ehretia macrophylla. Next base: position 63,379,180 of record CM075772.1, read on the forward strand.
TATGACCAGGTATCCGTCGCTCCATTGCCCATAACTTTTGATCCGTAATGAGTTACGCGGCGCACAGCATACCGTTGGAAAGCTCTCCGAGAGCTCTACAACGTGGGCAGCAATCCTGCTCAGCTGTGCCTATTTTTGGAGCCCAAAATTGAACGTTTTCATCAAGTTTGGGATACATTTCTTCTTTTGGGCTGTTTTTCCATCCCATATCGTACATCGTGAGCCACGAAAAGGATGACAACCTAATCCATCACATTTCTATTACCAAATCCCACGGTACCTTGGGCAAGACAACTTCACTTCACGTAGAGGCTAGGCCCGCAAACCGAGGGCGTGGGGTTTGTGACTAGGTATCCGTTATTCTGGTGCCCATAACTTTTGATCCGTAATGAGTTACACGGTGCACAGCATACCGTTGGAAAGCTCTCCGAGAGCTCTACGACGTGGGCAACAAGCCTGCTCGGCTGCACCTATTTTTGTAGTCTAAAATTGAATGTTTTAATCAGTTTCGGGATACTTTTCTTCTTTTGCAATGTTTTTCCGTCCCGGATCGTACGTCGTGAGCCATGAAAAGGACGACAACCTAATCCATCACATTTCTATTACCGAATCCCAAGGCACCTTAGGCAAGACAACGTCACTTCACGTCGAGGCTGGGCCTGTAAACCGAGAGCGTGGGGCTTGTGACCAGGTATCCGTTGCTCTGGTACCCATACCTTTTGATTCGTAAGGAGTTATGCGGTGCACATCATGCCGTTGGAATGCTCTCCGAGAGCTCTACGATGGGGGCAGCAAGCCTGCTCGGCTGCTCCTTTTTTCAGAGCCCAAAATCAAAAGTTTTCATCAGTTTGGGGACACTTTTCTTCTTTTGCGCTATTTTTTCCGTCCCGAATCGTGCGTCGTGAGCCGCAAAAAGGACGACAACCTAATCCATCACATTTCTATTACCGAATCCCACGACACCTTGGGCAAGGCAACTTCACTTCACGTAGAGGCTAGGCCCGCAAACCGAGGGCGTGGGGCTTGGGACTAGGTCTTCGTCGCTCCGGTGCCCATAACTTTTGATCCGTAAGGAGTGACGTGGCGCACAGCATACCGTTAGAAAACTCTACAAGAGCTCTACGATGTGGGCAACAAGCCTGCTCGGCTGTGCCTCATTTTAGAGCCTAAAATGAAACATTTTCATTAGTTTCGTGACACTTTTCTTCATTTGCGCTATTTTTCCATCCCGGATCGTATGTCGAGAGCCACGAAAAGGACGACAACCTAATCCATCACATTTCTATTGCTGAATCCCACAGTACCTTGGGCAAGACAACTTCACTTCACGTAGAGGCTGGGCCAGCAAACCGAGGGCGTGGGGCTTGTGACCAGGTATCTGTCGCTCTGGTGGCCATAACTTTTGATCCGTTTGGAGTTACGCAGCTCAAAGCATAACGTTAGAAAGCTCTACGAGAGCTCTACGACGTGGGAAACAAGCCTGCTTGGTTGCGCCAATTTTTAGAGACCAAAATTGAACATTTTCATCCGTTTGGGGACACTTTTCTTCTTTTGAGCTATTTTTTCATCCCAGATCGTACATCGTGAACCGCAAAAAGGACGACAACCTAATCCATCACATTTCTATTACCAAATCCCACGACACCTTGGGCAAGACAACTTCACTTCACGTAGAGGCTGGGCCCGCAAACCGAGGGCGTAGGGCTTGTGACCAGGAATCCGTCGCTCCAATGCCCGTAACTTTTGGTCCGCAAGGAGTTACGCGGCGCACAGTATACCGTTGGAAAGTTCTCTGAGACCTCTACGACAAAGGAAGCTAGCCTGCTCGGTTGCGCCGGTTTTCAGAGACCAAAATCTAACGTTTTCATCGGTTTCGGGACACTTTTCTTCTTTCACGCTGTTTTTCCGTCCCGGATCGTACGTCGTGAGCCGCAAAATGGACGACAACCCAATCCATCACATTTCTATTACCGAATCCCACTGCACCTTGGGCAAGGCAACTTCACTTCACGTAGAGGCTGGGCCAGCAAAACGAGGGCGTGGGGCTTGTGACTAGGTATCCGTCGCTCCGGTGCCCATAACTTATGATCCGTAAGGAGTTATGCTGCGCACAACATACCGTTGAAAAGATCTACGAGAACTCTACGACGGGGGCAGCAAGGTTGCAAGGCTGCGCCTATTTTCGGACCCCAAAATTGAACATTTTTGTCAGTTTTGGGACACTTTTCTTCTTTCGCGCTATTGTTTCAGCCCGGATCGTACGTCATTTGCCATGAAAAGGATGACAACCTAATCTATCACATTTCTATTACCGAATCACATGGCACATTGGAAAAGACAACTTCACTTCACGTAGAGGCTGGGCCCGCAAACAAGGGCGTGGGGCGTGTGACCAGGTATCCGTCGCTCCGGTGCCCATAACTTTTGATCCGTAAGGAGTTACACGGCGCACCACATACCGTTGGAAAGCTCTCCGAGAGATCTATGACGAGGGCAGCAAGCCTGCTTAGCTGTGTTTGTTTTTGGAGCCCAAAATTGAATGTTTTCATCAGTTTTGGGACACTTTTCTTCTTTTGCGCTGTTTTTCTATCCCGGATCGTACGTCGTGAGCCGCAAAAAGAACGACATCCTAATCCATCATATTTCTATTACCAAATCCCACGACACCTTGGGCAAGACTTCACGTAGAGGCTGGGCCAGCAAATCAAGGGCGTGGTGCTTGTGACCAGGTATCCGTCGCTCCGGTGCCCATAACTTTTGATCTGTAAGGAGTTACGCAGCGCACAGCCTACCGTTGGAAAGCTCTACGAGAGCTCTATGACTTGGGAACAACCTGCTCGGCTGCGCCTCTTTTCAGAGCCTAAAATCAAACATTTTCATCAGCTTCGGGATACTTTTCTTCTTTTGCATTGTTTTTTCATCCCAAATCGTACGTCATAAGCCGCCAAAAGGACGACAACCTAATGCATCCCATTTCTATTACCGAATCCCACAACACCTTGGGCAAGACAACTTCAGTTCACGTAGAGGCTGGGCCCGTAAACCGAGGGCGTGGGGCTTGTGACCAGGTATCCGTCGCTCCGGTGCCCATAACTTTTGATCCGTAAGGAGTTACGCGAGGCACAGCATACCGTTGGAAAGCTCTTCGAGAGCTCTACGATGGGGGCAGCAAGGCTACTCGGCTGCCCCTATTTTCGGATCCAAAAATTGAACATTTTCATCAGTTTCGAGACACTTTTCTTCTTTTGCGCTGTTGTTCTATCCCGGATAGTACGTCGTAAGCCGCGAAAAGGACGACAACCTAATCCATCACATTTCTATTACCGAATCCCATTGCACCTTGGGCAAGACAACTTCACTTCACGTAGAGGCTAGGCCCGCAAACTTAGGGTGTGGGGTTTATGACCAGGTATCCGTCGCTCCGTTGCCCATAACTTTTGATCCGTAATGAGTTACATGGTGCACAGCATACTGTTGGAAAGCTCTCCGAGAGCTCTACAACGTGGGCAGCAACCCTGCTCGGTTGTGCCTATTTTTGGAGTCCAAAATTAAATATTTTCATCAGTTTTGGGATACATTTATTCTTTTGGGCTGTTTTCTCGTCCCGGATCGTATGTCGTGAGCCACGAAAAGGATGACAACCTAATCCATCACATTTCTATTACCGAATCCCATGGCACCTTGGGCAAGACAACTTCACTTCACGTAGAGGCTAGGCCCACAAACCGAGGGCGTGGCGTTTGTGACCAGGTATCCGTCGCTCCGGTGCCCATAACTTTTGATCCGTAATGAGTTACATGGTGCACAGCATACCGTTGGAAAGCTCTCCGAGAGCTCTACGATGTGGGCAACAAGCCTGCTCGGCTGCGCCTATTTCAGAGCCTAAAATTGAATGTTTTAATCAGTTTCGGGATACTTTTCTTCTTTTGCAATGTTTTTCGGTCCCGGATCGTACGTCGTGAGCCGTGAAAAGGACGACAACCTAATCCATCACATTTCTATTACCGAATCCCAAGGCACCTTGGGCAAGACAACGTCACTTCACGTCGAGGCTGGGCCCGTAAACCGAGGGCGTGGGGCTTGTGACCAGGTATCCGTTGCTCTGGTACCCATACCTTTTGATCCGTAAGGAGTTACGCGGTGCACATCATGCCGTTGGAATGCTCTCCGAGAGCTCTACGATGGGGGCAGCAAGCCTGCTCGGCTGCGCCTGTTTTCAGAGCCCAAAATCGAAAGTTTTCATCAGTTTGGGGACACTTTTCTTCTTTTGTGCTATTTTTTCCGTCCCGGATCGTGCGTTGTGAGCCGCAAAAAGGACGTCACATTTCTATTACCGAATCCCATGACACCTTGGGCAAGACAACTTCACTTCACGTAGAGGTTGGGCCAGCAAACTGAGGGCGTGGGGCTTGTGACTAGGTATTCGTCGCTCCGGTGCCCATAACTTTTTATCCGTAAGGAGTTACGCGGCGCACAACATACCGTTAGAAAACTCTACGAGAGCTCTACGATGTGGGAAACAAGCCTGCTAGGCTGTGCCTCGTTTTAGAGCAAAAAATGGAACATTTTCATCAGTTTTGAGATATTTTTTCTCTTTTGTGCTGTTTTTCTGTCCCGGATCGTACGTCGTAAGCCCCGAAAAGGACGACAACCTAATCCATCACATTTCTATTACCGAATCCCACGTCACCTTAGGCAAGACAACTTCATTTCACATAGAGGCTGGGCTAGCAAACCGAGGGTGTAGGGCTTGTGAGCATGTATCCGTCGCTCTGGTGCCCATAACTTTTGATCCGTAAGGAGTTACGCTGTGCAAAACATAACATTGGAAAGCTCTACGAGAGCTCTACGACGTGGGCAGCAAGCCCGCTCAGTTGTGCCGGTTTTCGGAGCCCAAAATCGAATGTTTTCATCAATTTCGGGATACTTTTCTTCTTTTGCACTGTTTTTCCGTCCCATATCGTACGTCGTGCTTCGTGAAAAAGAGGACAACCTAATCCATTACATTTCTATTACCGAATCCCACGGCACCTTGGGCAAGACAACTTCACTTAATGTAGAGGCTGGGCCCGCAAACCGAGGGCGTGGGGCTTGTAACCAGGAATCCGTCGCTCCAATGCCCGTAACTTTTGGTCTGCAAGGAGTTACGCGGCTCACAGTATACTGTTGGAAAGTTCTCTGAGACCTCTACGACAAGGGAAGCTAGCCTACTCGGTTGCGCCAGTTTTCAGAGATCAAAATCTAATGTTTTCATCAATTTCGGGACACTTTTCTTCTTTCACGCTGTTTTTCCGTCCCGGATCGTACGTCGTGAGCCGCAAAATGGACGACAACCCAATCCATCACATTTCTATTACCGAATCCCATTGCACCTTGGGCAAGGCAACTTCACTTCACGTAGAGGCTGGGCCCGCAAATCGAGGGCGTAGGGTTTGTGACCAGGTATCCGTCGCTCCGGTGCCTATAACTTATTATCCATAAGGAGTTATGCGGCGCACAACATACCGTTGAAAAGTTCTTCGAGAACTCTACGATGGGGGCAGCAAGGCTGCTCGGCTGCACCTATTTTTGGACCCCAAAATTGAACGTTTTCTTCAATTTTGGGACACTTTTCTTCTTTTGCGCTATTGTTCCGGCCCGGATCGTACGTCATTTGCCGTGAAAAGGATGACAACCTAATATATCACATTTCTATTACCAAATCCCACAGCACCTTGGGAAAGACAACTTCACTTCACGTAGAGGCTGGGCCCACAAACAAGGGTGTGGGGCTTGTGACTACGTATCCGTCGCTCCGGTGCCCATAACTTTTGATCCGTAAGGAGTTACACGGCGCACCACATACCGTTGGAAAGCTCTCTGAGAGCTCTACGATGGGGGCAACAAGCTTGCTCTGCTGCGTTTGTTTTCGGAGCCCAAAATCGAATGTTTTCATCAGTTTCGGGACACTTTTATTCTTTTGCGCTGTTTTTCTATCCCGAATCGTACGTCGTGAGCTGCGAAAAGAACAACATCCTAATCCATCATATTTCTATTACCGAATCCCACGACACCTTGGGCAAAGCTTCATGTAGAGGCTAGGCTAGCAAATCGAGGGCGTGGGGCTTATGACCAGGTATCCGTCGCTCCGGTGCCCATAACTTTTGATCCGTAAGGAGTTACGCGGCGCACAGCCTACCGTTGGAAAGCTCTACGAGAGCTCTATGACTTGGGAACAACCTGCTCGGCTGCGCCTCTTTTCAGAGCCTAAAATCAAACATTTTCATCAGCTTCGGGATACTTTTCTTCTTCTACTCTATTTTTTCGTCCCGAATGGTACGTCGTAAGCCGCCAAAAGGACGACAACCTAATCCATCACATTTCTATTACCGAATCCCACGGCACCTTGGGCAAGACAACTTCACTTCACGTAGAGACTGGGCACGCAAATCGAGGGTGTGGGGCTTGTGACCAGGAATCCGTCGCTCCAATGCCCGTAACTTTTGGTCTGCAAGGAGTTACGCGGCTCACAGTATACTGTTGGAAAGTTCTCTGAGACCTCTACGACAAGGGAAGCTAGCCTACTCGGTTGCGCCAGTTTTCAGAGATCAAAATCTAATGTTTTCATCAATTTCGGGACACTTTTCTTCTTTTGCACTATTTTTCCATCCCGGATCGTACTTCGTGTGCCGCGAAATGGACGACAACCCAATCCATCACATTTCTATTACCGAATCCCACTGCACCTTGGGCAAGGCAACTTCACATCACGTAAAGGCTGGGCCCGCAAACCGAGGGCGTAAGGTTTGTGACCAGGTATTCGTCGCTCTGGTGCCTATAACTTATGATCTGTAAGGAGTTATGCGGCGCACAGCATACCGTTGAAAAGTTCTCCGAGAACTCTACGATGGGGGCAACAAGGCTGCTCGGCTGCGCCTATTTTCGGACCCCAAAATTGAACGTTTTCATTAGTTTCGGGATACTTTTCTTCTTTTGTGCTATTGTTCCGGCCCGGATCGTACGTCATTTGCCGTGAAAAGGACGACAACCTAATCTATCACATTTCTATTACCGAATCCCATGGCATCTTGGGAAAGACAACTTCACTTCACGTAGAGGCTGGCCCCGCAAATAAGGGCGTGGGGCTTGTGACTAGGTATCCGTCGCTCCGGTGCCCATAACTTTTGATCCGTAAGGAGTTACACGGCGCACCGCATACCGTTGGAAAGCTCTCTGAGAGCTCTACGACGAGGGTAGCAAGCCTACTCAGCTGCATTTGTTTTCGGAGCCCAAAATCAAATGTTTTCATCAGTTTCAGGACATTTTTCTTCTTTTGCGTTGTTTTTCTATCCCGGATCGTACGTCGTGAGCCGCGAAAAGAACGACAACCTAATCCATCACATTTCTATTGCTGAATCCCATGACACCTTGGGCAAGACTTCACGTAGAGGCTTGGCTAGCAAACCGAGGGTGTGGGGCTTGTGACCAAGTATCCGTCGCTCCGGTGCCCACAACTTTAGATCCGTAAAGAGTTACGCGGCGCACAGCATACCGTTGGAAAGCTATACGAGAGCTCTGCGATGTGGGAACATTTTCATCGATTTCGGGATTCTTTTCTTCTTTTGCGCTATTTTTTCGGCCTTAATCGTACGTCGTAAGCCGCCAAAAGGATGACAACCTAATCCATCACATTTCTATTACTGAATCCCACAACACCTTGGGCAAGACAACTTCAGTTCACGTAGAGGCTGGGCCCGTAAACCGAGGGCGTGGGGCTTGTGACCAGGTATCCGTCGCTCCGGTGCCCATAACTTTTGATCCGTAAGGAGTTACGCGGCGCACAACATACCGTTGGAAAGCTCTCCGAGAGCTCTATGATGGGGGCAGCAAGCTTGATTGGCTGTGCCTATTTTCGGTGCCCAAAATCAAACATTTTCATCAATTTCGGGGCACTTTTCTTCTTTTGCACTGTTTTTCCATCCCGGATCGTACGTCGTGAGCTGCGAAAAGGACAACAACCTAATCCATCACATTTCTATTACCGAATCCCATGGCACCTTGGGCAAGACAACTTCACTTCACATAGAGGCTGGGCCAGCAAACCGAGGGCGTGGGGCTTGTGACCAGGTATCCGTCGCTCCGGTGCCCATAACTTTTGATCCGTAAGGAGTTATGCGGCGCACAGCATACCGTTGGAAAGCTCTACGAGAGCTCTACGACGTGGGCAGCAAGCTTGCTCGGCTGTGACTATTTTCGGAGAACAAAATCCAACATTTTCATCAGATTCTGGATACTTTTCTTCTTTTGCGCTGTTTTTTCATCCCGGATCATACGTCGTGAGTCACAAAAAAGATGACAACCTAATCCATTACATTTCTATTACCGAATCCCACGATACCTTGGGCAAGACAACTTCACTTCACGTAGAGGCTGGGCCCCCAAATCGAGGGCGTGGGGCTTGTGACTAGGAATCCGTGGCTCCGGTGCCCGCAACTTTTGATCCGTAAGGAGTTACGCGACGTACAGCATACCGTTGGAAAGCTCTCTAAGAGCTCTACGATAGGGGAAGCTAGCCTGCTCGGTTGCGCCTATTTTCAGAGCCCAAAATTGAATGTTTTCATCAGTTTCTGTCAATCCCCAACCCGGCCTATAGAGGTTAGACTAGGGTGTGATCTAAACATTCAAGTCATTTCACGTACCTAATCATTCATTAAGGTTTAACACTTAACGTTTTAGCATAAACTCCACAAATTCTCCGGAAAATCGGTAGCATAACGGCTGTAATTGGGCTCTTTAGTTTGACCTAATTTTCTAAAGGCCTCAAAACTTTCAATCTCAAATTCATTTCCAACTAAGGTTACTATTTATCACCAGTTGAAACGCCTACTAGTTATCTTGAAGTCTCGTTTGATTAATAACCTAGCATGATAACTCTGTCTCGTTTGTTTGTTAATCCTTGTTACAAAGGTACCTATTGATCATAGCCTACCAATGAGTACCTACTTAAGATTGGATAGATTCATTTTACTTAATCTTTTACCTGATACTTCATAAGCCTATGGTAGATACTAACCAGTAGCAATAGCAAAAACGACCATAAGAGTGTCTATCTAGTTATGATCAGTACAACCCAAAATTTGACCCCAAATTACAACAGGGGTCATTTACAATACAACAACAAGCAACATAAGAAATAGTCTTCAAGCAACATATCATTCACAAAATGGCCATAGTCAAGTAATGCACGTAGGGCAAGCAATCATTCCAAGGAATCATTAAAAGGCATGTTGTCCTCGGGTACCTGTTCCTGGTCTTCTTCACCTGAGATGATAAAAGAGGGTGAGTCCTTATAAACTCAGCGAGGGGGAACGAGAAATAAGTTTGAAACTCTTTTTCCAGTTTAACTTATGAAAACTCTTTTTGCAAGCATGACATATATCACAAGTAAGTACATAACGTAATATAAGAGTAAAAGAACACAATTACCCGTCTCTCCTCCCCGAGGTCCTCTAAGAAACAAGCGAGAGTACTTATGCACATAGTGAAAAGGATACGGTGAGCTTTTGCTCTCAGTTCATTTCCAGTATCAGTTGTTGCGGCCGACTTCAAATCATCCCCTTATCACGCCAAATGGGTGTACTCCGGATGTACCCCGAAATCCTACGACCCAACTCTCCGAGGAAGTCTAGCCCCCAAGCGAGAGAGGGAATTGGACAATGGTAGTCACGGTTGCACCGGCAAGCCCAATGCCACCCGGTATGCGTGAACGCTACCACGCCAGAATGAAAGGTTGCAACCTTGTATGCAATGCACATTTATGACATTTAATATATCACATTAGGAGGACAACAAAGTAGGTTGCCTCCGAGCAGTCATAGGATTGCACATTGACAAGTAAACACGCGAGGCACGATATGACAGGCAATTTCACTTGTAAAGCACATGGAGTTGTATGAATATTAAACGGGAAGCCATGTAACGCATGTGAATCAAGTCATATAACTCATTTCGAAGTTCACGTAATCAAATAATAAGGTCATACAACATGCAACGACGTTTACGTGAGACCGGGTGCGAGAAAGGCCTACTTGTCAACATGTAATCATCTGAACCACATTTAGGCCTATGAAGGCAACTACGGGCAGCCTACTAATCACATAATTAAACACGATATTCATAGGATCAACACTTAGCGAGTTTTTCAAGTCATTAGGGTTTCAATTCATGCTTACCCGTGCGATTAAGCCCCAAGTTGACAAGTAATTAAACTCAAGCCATGCATCGATTAATTAAAACACCCTCAAGCATTCAAAACAGTCCACACAACATCCAAGTGCCACAATCCCAAGCATTTAATACAACAAGAGAAGTTACAATAATTTTCGAAGCATATCACTAGATGAAAACCTCACTGCAATGGTCTTTTTTCTCACAGTCATTGAGACAAGCAAAAAATCTCCAATTCCAGTGAACAAAATGTCAAATTAAAGCTTACGGAGTGAGCTAAATCCAGAAACAAACCTCGCATCATTTGGAGTTCGGATTCAAGAGTTATAGTCAAAACCGTGCGACTACGCAAAACTGTCCAGATTTGTACACATTTCAATACTTGTCATTTTTTAGGACCTTAGGGTCAGATTTAGCCTTAGTCTATTTCTGACAAAAATGTCCAGAACTGAAAAATATATCAGCATACAAAATTTCATGTATTTTTTATATCATTTACTAAGTCAAAACTGGTTCGTTCTACAAGAACAGTGAATCTGCCAAAACCTGCTTCATTTTCCCAGATTTTCCAGATTTGGACACCTTCCGATGTTTTTCCATTTTGGGGACCTTAGAGTCAAAATTAGCTTTGGCCTATTTCTATGAAAACTGTTCAGAACTGGCAAAACTAGTCACCTACCAATTTTCACGCATTTTCAACATCATTTACCTGGTCAAATTCACTTCGCTTCAACAGAACAGAAAGCTGCCAAATACGCGATTTCACCTATCTTCACATTCTAGCCAAATATTTTGCCATGCATGTTTACAAAAGCTCGTGCACACACATATATCACAAATACAGAGGTAAAAATAGACATTTAAAGGCATGCATGTAGTTTTTGAAAGCTTTTCAAAGAAGTTTTAGCCCTCACCTTAGCAAGACAACAATGAAGATGCACAAGCTCTTGATGAAGCACAAGGTAGTCTTTTCTCCTTGCTTAGCCGAGAGACAACTTGAAATTCTCTAATTCCTAGCTTAGTAACCATGTTCTTAGTATGTGCAAGTGGCTAGAACAAAAAGAAAACGAAATAGGAGCTATCAAACTTACCTAAGCCGAAATGAAGGTTCTATAAGCTTGCATGTGTGTTTCTTTGCTCCTAGCTTTGCTTGGTCGAGCTCCTAAGTAGCTTGCATGTCTTGATGAACCTTAGGATGATGAACTCAAGCTATGGAGAGTAGAATTTCAGCCAAGGCCGAGAGAGAGAGAGAAGAAATGAGAGAGTGAGAGAAAATGAGAGAATGTGAGAAAGAATGAAAGCTTTGAAGTATTTGATGCATGTGTCGGCCTAGGGCCTTGAAAATTCTGATTTTGTGTCTTCAAGAAGCATAATTTGAATCATCCTAGCATGGGCAATTTGAGTGTGTCGAGATTTGGTGCATTGGGTAGGGTTTTTGAGTCAATTTTTTTTTTTTTTTTTGTGTCATAACTTGTCTAAGCATGAATTTTGAAATTGCAAGGCTTGCTCACATGCTCCTACATGGTCGGCCAAGGCTAATGGAAAATTCTGAATTTTTGTCTTGTTTGAGCATTATTTAATTGAGTGCTTGGAATATGCAAAAGAATAAAGAATAAAGAATAAGAATGTCTAGCTTTTTGTGAGATTTCATCTTCTAGTGAGTTGAATTGGCATTTTAATATTAGTTGGTGGAATTTGTAGGATTAATTAATAATCTAGTGCTTCGTGTAAGATGTTTTCTAGTGCCCATACCTTTTGATCTGTAAGGAGTTACACAGTGTACATCATGCCGTTGGAATGCTCTCCGAGAGCTCTACGATGGGGGCAGCAAGCCTGCTTGGCTGCGCCTATTTTCAGAGCCCAAAATCGAAAGTTTTTATCAGTTTGGGAACACTTTTCTTCTTTTGCGCTGTTTTTTTCGTCCCGGATTGTACATCGTGAGCCGCGAAAAGAACGACAACCTAATCCATCACATTTCTATTACCAAATCCCACGATACCTTGGGCAAGACAACTTCACTTCACGTAGAGGCTGGGCCAGCAAACCGAGGGCGTGGGGCTTGTGACTAGGTATCCGTCGCTCCGGTGCCCATAACTTTTGATCCGTAAGGAGTTACGCGGCGCACAACATACTGTTGGAAAACTCTACGAGAGCTCTACGATGTGGGCAACAAGCCTGCTCGGCTGCACCTCTTTTTAGAGCCTAAAATAGATCATTTTCATCAGTTTCGGGATACTTTTCCTCTTTTGCGCTATTTTTCTGTCCCGGATCGTACGTCGTAAGCTGCGAAAAGGACGACAACCTAATCCATCACATTTCTATTACCGAATCCCATGGCACCTTGGGCAAGACAACTTCACTTCACATAGAGGCTGGGCCAGCAAACCGAGGGCGTGGGGCTTGTGATCAGGTATCCGTCGCTCTGGTGCCCATAACTTTTGATCCGTAAGGAGTTACGCGGTGCAAAGTATACCGTTGGAAAGCTCTACGAGAGCTCTACGACGTGGGCAACAAGCCTGCTCAGTTGTGCCTGTTTTCGGAGCCCAAAATCGAATGTTTTCATCAGTTTCGGGATACTTTTCTTCTTTTGCGCTGTTTTTCTGTCCCGGATCGTACGTCGTGCATCGCAAAAAAGAGGACAACCTAATCCATCACATTTCTATTACTGAATCCCACGGCACCTTGGGCAAGACAACTTCACTTCCCGTAGAGGCTGGGCCCGCAAACCGAGGGCGTGGGGCTTGTGACCAAGAATCCGTCGCTCTAGTGCCCGTAACTTTTGATCCGTAAGGAGTTACGCGGCGCACAGCATACCGTTGGAAAGTTCTCTGAGAGCTCTACGACAGGGGAAGCTAGCCTGCTCGGTTGCGCCAGTTTTCAGAGCCCAAAATCTAACGTTTTCATCAGTTTCGGGACACTTTTCTTCTTTCGCGCTGTTTTTCCGTCCCAGATCGTACGTCGTGAGCCGCGAAATGGACGACAACCCAATCCATCACATTTCTATTACCGAATCCCACTGCACCTTGGGCAAGGCAACTTCACTTCACGTAGAGGCTGGGCCCGCAAACCGAGGGCGTAGGGTTTGTGACCAAGTATCCGTCGCTCCGGTGCCCATAACTTATGATCCGTAAGGAGTTACGTAGTGCACAGCATACCGTTGGAAATCTCTCCAAGAGACCGAAGATGCTCATCAAACTAATCCCGGCATGGCTATGTTTAATATGATGGCGAATGCCATGGATCGCGTGTCGCGAGTGATGGAACCTCAAGATGCACGTGAAGCAAACAACAACAACAGGAATGATGGTAACCATGGGAGACATAGTAGAATGCAGTAGTTCCTTGACTTTCGCCCGTCTAAATTCCACGGGGAAGCTGATGATGAAAAGGCAGAGGCTTGGCTGTCTAAGATCGAGAGGATTTTCAGACCACTTGACTATACTAATGAAGAAAAGGTTGAGTTCGCTGTGTTTCTGTTGCACGGGGATGCTGAGTATTGATGGCACACTGTGGAGGCACTTTGGGAAACTGATCAGACACCTCGCTTGTGGGGTAATTTCGTTAAGGCATTCAAGGAGAAATATATACCTGCAGTTTCCAGGCAGAGGCGGATTGAGGAATTCATGCACTTGAACTAGGGTAACATGACGGTAGCCCAGTACGAGGCTCGTTTTGACCGACTGTCCCGCTATGCTCAATACATGGTGAGTACCCCTAAGGCGAAGATGTGAAAATTTACGAATGGGTTGAGGCCATAAATTCAAGACCAATTGGCTTCGCATGACTTCGATACTTATTTTGCTCTCCTTGTTGCTGCTTCACGAGTTGAGAAGAGAAAACTTAATAGAGCCGGTTCGAGCCAGCCGAACAAGAAACCATACCAGCCTCCAGGTCAACAGAGAAAATTCCAGAGTCAGAGTCGCAGTCAGGGCCAGAGCCAGAACAGACCAGTTAATAACCGTGGCCCGACTAAAGCACCATCAACCTCTTCTATTCGTGGATCCACAGGTAGTTCACCTGCTACTCAGTCTATCAATTGTTCTTACTATGACAAGAAGGGTCACACCGAGGCCCAGTGCTGGAAGAATTCAGGACGATGTGTGCGGTATGGCAGTGATCAGTATCAGATCAAGGATTGCCCTAAATGGCAGGGAGGACAAAATCAAGTTAAACTAGCTGGTAGAGGCAAGACTCCAATTCCTAGAGTTCAGGCTCGAGCTTATGCTATTGAGTGCGAGGAGCTTCGAGAGGAGACCGTTGTTGTTGAAGGTACATTCTTGATACTGAATCAACCTGTTAAGGTGCTAATTGATCCAGGTGCTACTCATTCATTTATTATCCCTTATGTGTGCAACGTGTAAAACTACGAGATGTATGTTTGCCTTACAAAGTAGAAGTTGGTACTCCGATGGGTTATAAACTTGTTACTCGCTCAGCTTGTAAAGCATGTAAAATCCAAATTAAAGGTAAGGAATTCTCAGCCAATCTTATTGTATTATATTTTCGAGACTATGAAGTCATTTTAGGGATGGACTGGTTGGCAAAGCATCATGCCCAACTAGATTGCCGGACGAAGATTGTAACATTCCAGATACCTGGTCAACCAATATTGGAAGTAATAGGTCGAAGAGACTTCACTTGGAGTTTCATCATTTCATCTACGAAAGCAGTGAAGTCCTTGAGAAAAGGATGTAGTGGATACTTAGCTTACCTCATCAACAAGTCGTCGAACAAAGCTAAGTTGGAGGAGATGCCAGTGATTAAAGATTATGCGGATGTGTTTCCAGAAGAATTGCCCGGTTTACCCCCAAATCAGGAGATCGAGTTCATTATAGAATTACTGCCTGGCACCCAGCCGATATCTAAAGCTCCCTATCGTATGGCACCAGCCGAGCTACAAGAATTGAAGGACCAATTGCAAGGATTGTTGAAGAAGGGGTTTGTTCAACCAAGTTCTTCTCCGTGGGGTGCGCCAGTCCTATTTGTAAAGAAGAAAGACGGAACGTTGAGGCTATGCATCGATTACCGAGGATTGAACCAAGTGACCGTCAAGAATAAATATCCACTTCCACTGATCGACGAGTTGTTTGATCAACTTCAGGGAGCCAAAGTGTATTCGAAGCTCGACTCGAGGCAAGGGTACTATCAGTTGCGGATCAAAAAGGAGGATGTGCCTAAAACGGCTTTTAGGACGAGATATGGGCATTATGAATATGTGGTGATGCCATTTGGGCTAACTAATGCCCCTGCAGCTTTCATGGACTTGATGCACAGGGTGTTTCAACCCTACTTGGACCAATTTGTGGTGATTTTTATTGATGATATCTTGGTATACTCGAAATCCGAGGCGGAGCATGAACAACATCTACGATTGGTATTGCAGAAACTTCGAGAGCATCAATTGTATGCAAAGTTTAGCAAATGCGAATTTTGGTTGCAGCAGATTGCATTTTTGGGGCACATCATATCCCAAGAGGGAATAGCAGTGGATCCAGCAAAGATAGAAGCGGTGATGTCTTGGAAGAAGCTGGAAAATGTTATGGAGGTTCGGAGTTTTCTTGGTCTAGCCGGCTATTATCGGAGGTTCGTGAAGGATTTCTCAAAGATTACAGGACCGCTTACAAAGCTCACTCAAAAGAAAACAAAGTTCGTGTGGGATGACAAGTGTGAGAACAGTTTCCAAGAATTGAAGAAGAGATTGACTACCGCACCTGTTCTTGCATTGCCTGAAGGGAGTCAAGGTTTTGTAATCTATAGCGATGCTTCGAAGGAAGGATTGGGTTGTGTGTTGATGCAAAATGGTAGAGTGATTGCGTATGCTTCTAGGAAACCGAAGCCGTATGAATTGAATTACCCGACGCATGATTTGGAGTTAGCGGCTATTGTGTTTGCACTCAAGAAATGGAGGCACTATCTGTGGGGTAACAAGTTCGAAGTGTTTACTGATCACAAGAGCTTGAAATACTTGTTCTCACAAAAAGAGTTGAACATGAGGCAAAGACGGTGGATGGAGCTTTTGGATGATTATAACTGCACAATCAATTATGTGCCCGGTATAGCAAATGTAGTTGCAGATGCCTTAAGTTGGAAAGCAAGCATGGCAAAATTGGAAGTTAAGGTGCAGGAGTTGTTAGAGGAAGCATTCTTGTGAAAACCACAATTGACTCAAAAAAGGTTACTATTGTCCACTACACAAGTTCAATCGACCTTGTTGTCTGAATTACGAGAGGCTCAATAGAAAGACCAACAGTTTCAGAAGATTAAAGAAAGCAACACAGATTTCAAGTTTCATGATAATGGTATTTGGATGTCTAGGAATCGGATTTGTGTTCCTAATGAGCCAAAGCTGAAAAAGAAGATTCTTGAAGAAGCCCATAATTCAATATACACTATTCACCCCAGCGGAACAAAGACGTACTGGGATTTGAAGCAATACTATTGGTGGAATAACATGAAGAGAGAGATTGCGGAGTTTGTGGCACGGTGTTTGACTTGCCAGAGAGTCAAAGCATAACATCAACGACCAGCAGGTTTACTTCAGCCGTTGGAAATCCCTCAATGAAAATGGGAACATATAACTATGGACTTTGTTATGGACCTGCCCAGGTCACAAAAGGGTCATGACGCCGTTTGGGTCATAGTGGATAGATTGACTAAGTCAGCACACTTCTTACCGATGAACAAGGAGGATAGTCCTGAGAAATTGGGAGATATGTATGTGGCGAATATTGTAAGATTGCACGGGATGCCTGTGAGTATTGTATCGGATTGGGATCCTCATTTTACTTCCCCATTTTGGAAGAGATTGTAAGAAACTTTGGGAACGAAGTTGAGTTTTAGCACGGCTTATCACCCTCAGACTGATGGACAATCTGAGAGAACTATTCAGATTCTGGAGGATATGCTGAGGGCGTGTGTTTTAGACTTCGGAAAAGGTTGGGAGAAATATCTGTCTCTAGCGGAGTTCGCTTATAATAACAGTTATCAAACCATTGTCGGGATGGCCCCATTTGAGGAATTGTATGGACGTAAGTGTCGATCCCCAATTTACTGGGATAAAGTAGGTGAGACGAAGACTTTTGACCCGACCTTGCTACCCGTACTTATGAAGACTGTTGATAATGTCCACGTCATCCGGAAGCGGAAGCTTACCGCCCAAAGTAGGCAGAAAAGTTACGCAAACCGATGGAGACGGAGCCTAGAGTTTGAGGTCGGCTACAAGGTATTCTTGAAGATATCACCTCGGAAGGGACTGATTAAACACGGCAAGGGTGGAAAGTTGAGCCCGAGATTTGTAGGACCATTTGAGATAGTTGAGAAGGTTGGCAAATTGGCGTATCGCCTGGAACTACCCCAAAACCTCTCCAATATTCACGACATTTTTCATGTTTCGATGCTACGGAAATATCATCCTGATCCATCGCATATCTTGGAACTAGAGCCGTTACAGCTTCGGGAGAACTTGTCTTATGAGGAGAAGCCCATTCAGATCCTAGACCAGCAAGATCGGGAGTTGCGCAACAAATTTATACCGATGGTGAAAGTGTTGTGGGATCACTATGGAGTTGAAGAAGCAACGTGGTAAAGGTGAGACCAGATGGAGCAACAGTATCTAGCATTATTTCAAAGGTAAATATTGAATTTCAGGACGAAATTCTTTTAAGGAGGGGAGGATGTGAGGCCCGACCTCGATTTGCGTGTGATACCTCGTTTCGTGTACCCTAACCTAGATTTGTGTGCCTTGACCTAGGTTTAAGAATCGTGTTTCGTTTTGTGTGCCTTGCATTGAAAAGTACGACAACCTAATCCATCACATTTCTATTACCGAATCCCATGGCACCTTGGGCAAGACAACTTCACTTACGTAGAGGCTGGGCCAGCAAACCGAGGGCGTGGGGCTTATGACCAGGTATCCGTTGCTTCGGTGCCCATAACTTTTGATCTGTAAGGAGTTACACGGCGCACAGCGTACCGTTGAAAAGCTCTACGAGAGTTCTACGATGTGGGCAGCAAGCCTGCTAGGCTGCGCCTCTTTTTGGAGCCTAAAATCGATAATTTTTATCAGTTTCGGGATACTTTTCTTCTTTTGCGCTATTTTTTCATCCCGGATCGTATGTCGTGAGCCGCGAAAAGGACGACAACCTAATTCATCACATTTCTATTACATAATCCTACGGCACCTTAGGCAAGACAAATTCACTTCATGTAGAAGATAGGCATGTAAACCGAGGGCATGGGGCTTGTCACCAGGTATCCGTCGCTCTGGTGCCCATAACTTTTGATCAGTAAGGAGTTACGCGGGGCATAGCATATAGTTGGAAAGCTCTCCGAGAGCTCTACGATGGAGGCAGCAAGGCTGCTCGGCTACGCCTATTTTTGGAGTCCAAAATCGAACATTTTCATCAGTCTCGGGAAATTTTTCTTCTTTTGCGCTATTGTTCCATCCTGGATCATACGTCGTGAGCCGCGAAAAGCACGACAACCTAATCCATCACTTTTCTATTACCGAATCCCATGGCACCTTAGGCAAGACAACTTCACTTCAGGTAGAGGCTGGGCCCGCAAATCGAGGGCGTGGAGTTTGTGACTAGGTATCCATCGCTCCGGTGCCCATAACTTTTGATCCGTAAGGAGTTACGCAACGCACAGCATACCATTGGAAAGCTCTCCGGGAGCTCTACGACAAGGGCAGCAAGGCTACTCTGCTGCGCCTACTTTCGGAGTCCAAAATCGAACGTGTTCATCAGTTTCGAGACACTTTTATGCTTTTACGCTATTTTTCTGTCCCGGATCGTACATCGTGAGCCGCGAAAAGGTCGACAACCTAATCCATCACATTTCTATTACCGAATCCCACGGTACCTTGGGCAAGACAACTTCACTTCACGTAGAGGCTGGGCCCGTAAACAGAGGGCGTGGGGCTTGTGACCAGGTATCCATCGCTTCGGTGCCTATAACTTTTGATCCGTATGGAGTTACGCGAGGCACAGCATACCGTTGGAAAGCTCTCCGAGAGGTCTACGACGGGGGCAGCAAGGCTACTCGGTTGCGCCTATTTTCGGAGCCTAAAATCGAACGTTTTCATCAGTTTTGGGATACTTTTCTTCTTTTGCGCTATTTTTTCATCCCGGATCGTACGTCGTGAGCCGCAAAAAGGACGACAACCTAATCCATCACATTTCTATTACCGAATCCTACGGCACCTTGGGCAAGACAACTTCACTTCAGGTAGAAGCTAGGCCCGTAAACCGAGGGCGTGGGGATGGTCACCAGGTATCCGTCGCTCTGGTGCCCATAACTTTTGATCCGTAAGGAGTTACGCGGGGCACAGCATACCGTTGGAAAGCTCTCCGAGAACTCTACGACAGAGGCAGCAAGGTTTCTCGACTGCCCCTGTTTTTGGAGCCCAAAATCAAACGTTTTCATCAGTTTCGAGAAACTTTTCTTCTTTTAAGCTGTTGTTCTGTTCCGGATCGTACGTCGTGAGCCTTGAAAAGTACGACAACCTAATCCATCAGTTTTCTATTACCAAATCCCACGGCACCTTGGGCAAGATAACTTCACTTCACGTAGAGGCTGGACCCGCAAACCGAGAGCGTGGGGTTTGTGAATAGGTATCCGTCGCTCCGGTGCCCATAACTTTTGATCCGTAATGAGTTACGCGGCACACAGCATACCGTTGGAAAGCTCTCCGAGAGCTCTATGATGTGGGCAGCAAGCCTGCTCGGCTGCGCCTATTTTCGGAGACCAAAATCGAACATTTTTATCAGTTTTGGGATACTTTTTTTTCTTTTGCGATGTTTTTTCGTCCCGGATCGTACGTCGGGAGTCGCGAAAAGGACAACAACCTAATCCATCACATTTCTATAACCGAATCCCACAACACCTTGGGCAAGACAACTTCACTTCACGTAGAGGCTGGGCCCGTAAACCGAGGGCGTGGGGCTTGTAACTAGGTATTCGTCGCTCCGGTGCCTATAACTTTTGATCCGTAAGGAGTTACGCGGCGCACAACATATTATTGAAAAGCTCTTCAAGAGCTTTACGACGGGGGCAGCAAGCCTGCTCGACTGTGCCTATTTTCGGAGCCCAAAATTGAACATTTTCATCAGTTTCGAGATACTTTTCTTTTTTTGCGCTATTTTTCTGTCCCGGATTGTACGTCGTGAGCCGCGAAAAGGACGACAACCTAATCCATCACATTTCTATTACCAACTCCCACGGCACCTTGGGCAAGACAACTTCACTTCACGTAGAGGCTGGGCCAGCAAACCGAGGGCGTGGGGCTTGTGACCAGGTATCCGTCGCTCCGGTGCCCATAACTTTTGATCCGTAAGGAGTTACGCGGCGCACAGCATACCGTTGGAAAGCTCTACGAGAGCTCTACGCGTGGGCGGCAAGCCTGCTCGGCTGCGCCTTTTTTTGGAACCTAAAATTGAACATTTTCATCAGTTTCGGGATACTTTTCTTCTTTTACGCTGTTTTTCTGTCACAGATCGTACGTCATGAGCGGTGAAAAGGACGTTAACCTAATCCATCACATTTCTATTACCGAATCCTATGACACCTTGGGCAAGACAACTTCACTTCACGTAGAGGCTGGGCTCGCAAACCGAGGGCGTGGGGCTTGTGACCAGGCATCCGTCGCTCCGGTACCCGTAACTTTTGATCCGTAAGGAGTTACGCGGCACACAGCATACCGTTGGAAAGCTCTCTGGGAGCTCTACGACGTGGGCAGCAAGCTTGCTTGGCTGTGCCTATTTTAGTAGCCCAAAATTGAACATTTTCATCAGTTTCGGGACACTTTCCTTCTTTTGTGCTGTTTTTCCGTCTCGGATCGTACGTCGTGAGCCGCGAAAAGGACGACAACCAAATCCATCACATTTCTATTAACGAATCCCACGGCACCATGGGCAAGACAACTTCACTTCACGTGGGGGCTGGGCCCGCAAACCGAGGGCGTGGGGCTTGTGACTAGGAATCCGTCGCTCCAGTGCTTGTAACTTTTGATCCGTAAGGAGTTACGCAGCACACAGCATACCGTTGGAAAGCTCTCCGAGAGCTCTACGACGGGGGCAGCTAGCCTGCTCGGTTGCGCCTATTTTCATAGCTGAAAATTTATCATTTTCATCAGTTTCGCTATACTTTTCTTCTTTTACGCTATTTTTTCCGTCCGGGATCGTACGTCGTGAGCCCCGAAAAGGATGACAACTTAATCCATCACATTTCTATTACCGAATCACATGGCGCCTTGGGCAAGACAACTTCACTTCATGTGGGGGTTGGGCCTGCAAACCTAGGGCGTGGGGCTTGTGACCAGGAATCCGTCGCTCTGGTGCCTGTTACTTTTTTTTCGTAAAAAGTTACGCAGTGCACAGCATACCGTTGGAAAGCCCTCCGAGAGCTCTACGATGGGGGCAGCTAGCCTGCTCTTTTGCGCCTGTTTTCAGAGCCAAAAATCAAACATTTTCATCAATTTCGAGACACTTTTCTTCTTTTGCGCTATTTTTTCCGTCCCGGATCGTACGTCGTGAGCCGCGAAAAGGACGACAATCTAATCCATCTCATTTCTGTTACCGAATCCCACGATACCTTCGGTAAGATAACTTCACTCCACGTAGAGGTTGGGCCCACAAACCTAAGGCGTGGTGCTTGTGACCAGGTATCCGTCGCTCCAGTGCCCATAACTTTTGATCCGTAAGGAGTTACGTGGCGCACAGCATACCGTTGGAAAGCACTCAGAGAGCTCTATGACAGGGGCAGCAAGGTTTCTCGACTGCCCCTGTTTTCGAAGCTCAAAATCAAACGTTTTCATCAATTTCGGGACACTTTCCTTCTTTTGTGCTGTTTTTCCGTCTCGGATCGTACGTCGTGAGCCGCGAAAATGACGGCAACCAAATCCATCACATTTCTATTACCGAATCCCACGGCACCTTCGGCAAGACAACCTCTCTTCACGTGGGGGCTGGGCCCGCACACCGAGGGCGTGGGGCTTATAACCTAGAATCCGTCGCTCCGGCGCCCGTAGCTTTTGATCCGTAAGGAGTTATGCGGCGTATAACATACCGTTAAAAAGCTCTCCGAGAGCTCTACAACACGGGCAGCAAGGCTGCTCCACTGTGCCTATTGTCAAAGCTCAAAATTGAACGTTTTCATCAGTTTCGAGACACTTTTCAATTTTTTTGTTATTTTTTCCGTCCCGGATCATATGTCGTGAGCCGCGAAAAGGATGACAACCTAATCCATCACATTTCTATTACTGAATCCCATGGCACCTTGGGCAAGACAACTTCACTTCACGTAGAGGTTGGGCCCGCAAACTGAGGGCGTGGGGCTTGTGACCAACTATCCGTCGCTCTAGTGCCCATAACTTTTGATCTGTAAGGAGTTACGCGGCGCACAGCATACAGTTGCAAATCTGTCCGAGAGCTCTACAATGGGGGCAGCAAGCCTGCTTAGCTGCGCCTATTTTCGAAACCAAAATCGAACCTTTTATCTGCTTCGGGACACTATTCTTCTTTTGCGTTGTTTTTTCATCCAGGATCGTACGTCGTGAGCCGCGAAAAGAATGACAACCTAATCCATCATATTTCTATTAACGAATCCCACAACGCGTTGGGCAAGACAACTTCAATTCATGTAGAAGCTGGGCCAACAAACCGAGGGCGTGGGGTTGTGAATAGGTATCCGTCGCTCCGGTGCCCATAACTTTTGATTCGTAAGGAGTTATGCGGCGCACAGCATACCGTTGGATGTGAGGCCCGACCTTGATTTGCGTGCAATACCTCGTTTCGTGTGCCTAACCTAGATTTTACGTGCCTTGACCTAGGTTTAAGAATCGTATTTCATTTTGTGTGCCTTGCATTGAATTATGTGCATTCATTTAGGATTGCGTGCATTTACTTGGGAAACGTGTATTTGTCTCGTAGTTCATGCCCTACCTCGTAGTGCGTGCCCTAGACCTAGGAAAGCGTGCCCTCACGCTAATCAAGAAAGCATCTTATACGAAGCACTAGGTCATTAATTAATCCTACAAAACCCACTAACTAATATTAAAATGCTAAGTTAATGCACTAGAAGACGAAATTGTACCAAAAGCTAGACATTCTTTATTCTTTATTCTTTGCATATCCCAAACACACAATAAAATAAGCCTTGAACAAACAAAAAATTTAGATTTGAACACCTCTTTGGCCGACCACTAGGAGCTTTATGCATGCAATCCAATTTCAAAATTTATTCCTCAAACATTCTATGACAATTTAATGACACAATGCATAAAAAATTGGCTCAAAACTCTATCCAAAGCTCCACCATTTCGACACAAGCTCCTTGCCCATGCTAGGCAATCCAAAATGCTTCTTAAAGACACAAAAGTCTGAAATTTATATGCTCTAGGCCGACACAAGCTTCAACATTTGCAAGGCTTTTATTTTTCTTTCATGTCTCTCATTTCCTCTCATTCTTCTCTCTCCCTCTCATTCTTCTCTCTCTCTCTTGGCCCTAGCTGAATATTGTAGACTCCATAGCTAAGTTCTTCATCCTAAGGCTCTTCAAGACTTCCAAGCAACCAAGGAACTCGACCAAGCAAAGCTAGGAGCAAAGAAATGCACATGCAAGCCTTTAGCACTTCCATTTCGGTTTAGGTGAGTTTGCTAGCTTCCATTTCTTTCCTCCTTGTTCTAACCACATGCACCTACTAAGAACTTGGTTACTAAGCTAGGAAATTTGAGAAAAATCGAGTGGTGTCTCGGCTAAGCAAGGAAAAGAATCAATCTTGTGCAACCATCAAGAGTCTTGTGCATCTTCTTGTTGTTTTGCTAAGGTGAGGGCTAAAACTTCTTGAAAATCTTTCAAAAAACCACATGCATGCCCTTAAATGTCTATCTTTACTTCTGTACTTGAGATATATGTGTGTTCATGAGGCTTTGTAAACATGCATGGCAAGATTTTGGGCTAGAATGTGATGATAGATGAAATCGTGTATGTGACAGCCTTCTATCTTGTTGGTACGAGGTGGTTTTGGCTAGGTAAATGATGTTGAAAATGCGTGAAAATTGTTAGGTAACTAGTTTTGCTAGTTCTGAACACTTTTCGTAGAAATAGACCAAAGCTAATTTTGACTCTAAAGTTCTAAAAATGGCTAATTATCAAAATGTGTCCAAATCTGGAAAGTCTGGAAAAATGAAGCAAGTTTTGGCAGATTCATTGACCTTGTAGAACAAATCCTTTTTGACTTAGTAAATGATATCCAAAATGCGTGAAATTTGGTGTCCAACTAGATTTTTCAGTTCTGGACATTTTTGTCAGACACAGACTAAGGGTAAATCGGACCCTAAGGCCCTAAAAAATGACAAGTATTGAAATGTGTGCAAATCTGGACAGTTTTGTGTAGTCTCACTATTTTGGCTAATTGAACCCGAACTCCAAATGATGTGAGGTTTGTTTCTGAATTTAGTTCACCCCTTAAGCTTTAATTTGAAATCTTATTCACTGGAATTGGAGATTGTTTGCTTGTCTTAATGATTGTGAGAAAACAGTCCATTGCAGTGAGGGTTTCACTTAGTGAAATGCTTAGAAAAATTATTGTAGCTTCTCTTGTTGTATTAAATGCTTGAGATTGTGGCATTTGGATGTTGTGTGGACTGTTTTGAATGCTTGAGGGTGTATGAACTAATCAATGCGTGGCTTGAGTTTAATTACGAGATGACTTGGGGCTTAATCGCACGGGTAAGCACGAATTGGAACCCTAGTAACTAGGTAAACTTGCTAAGTGTTGATCCTATGAATATCGTGTTTAATTATATGTTTAGTAGGCTGCCCGTAGTTGCCCTTGTAGCCCTAAATATGATTTTGATGATTACATGTTGACAAGTAGGCCTTTCTTGCACCCAGTCCCACGTAGATGTCGTTGCATGATGAATAATCTTATTATTTGATTACGTGAACTTCGAAATAAGTTATATGACTTGATTTACATGCGTTACATGGCTGCCCGTTTAATGTTCATATAACTCCATGTACCTTTCAAGTGAAATTACTTGTCTTATCATGCCTCGCTTGTTTACTTGTCAATGTGCAATCTTATGACTGCTCGGAGGCAACCTACTTTGTTGTGCTCCTAATGTGATATATTAAATGTCATAAATGTGCATTGCAAGGTTACAACCTTTCATTCTGGCATGGTAGCGTTCACGCACACCGGGCGGCATCAGGCTTGCCAGTGCAACCGTGGCTACCATTGTCCAATTCCCTCTCTCGCTTGAGGGCTAGACTTCCTCAGAGAGTTGGATCGTAGGATTTCGGGGTATATCCGGAGAACACCCATTTGGCATGATAAGGGGATGATTTGAAGTCGGTCGCAACAACTGATACTGATATGAACTGAGGGCGAAAGCTGACCGTATGCTTTTCACTATGTGTAGAAGGAGTCTCGCTTGGTTCTTAGAGGACCGCAGCGAGGAAAGACGGGAAATTGTCTTCATTTACTTTTATATTATGTTATGTACTTCCTTGTCATATATTCATGCTTGCAAAAGGGTTTTCATAAGTTGAACCGGAAAATGAGTTTCAAAACTTATTTCTCATTCCCCCTCGCTGAGTTCATAAGGACTCACCCTCTTTTATCATCTCAGGTGAAGAAGTCCAAGAACAGGTACCTGAGGATGACGTGCCTAATGATGATTCCTTGGAATGATTGCTTGTCCTATGTGCCTTGCTTGATTATGGCCATTTGTGAAAACTATGTTGCTTGAAGACTATTTCATTTCTTATGATGTTTGTTGTTGTATTGTAAAAGACCCCCGTTGGAATTTGGGGTCTAATTTTGGCTTGTGCTGATAATAACTGAATAGACACTACTATGGTCATTTTGCTATTGTCATTGGCTAGTATCTATCATAGGATTATGAAGTATCAAGTAAGGACTAAGTAAAATGAACATATCCAATCTTAAGCAGGTACTCATTGTTAAGCTAAGATCAACAGGTACTTTTGTAACGAGGATTAACAAACAAACGAGACATAGTATCATGCTAGGTTATTAATCAAACGAGACTTTGAGATAACCAGTAGGCATTTCAATTGAGATTGGAAAATTTGAGGCGTTCAAAGAATTAGGTCAAACCAAATAGCCCAATTACAGCCGTTATGCTACCGGTTTTCCAAAAAATTATGGAGTTTAGGCTATAACGTTAAGTGTTAAACTTTCATGAACGGTTAAGTACGAGATATGACTTGAATGTTTAGATCACACCCTAGTCTAACCTTTATAGGCCGGGTTTGGGCGTGACACCTTATAGAAAGAAATGGTATCAGAGCTTAGATTGCTTAAGCTGGGTTTAACTCTCGGACCATGGGTAGAGCCCTAAGGTAATTAGGATGACTTGTCTATATGTTATTGTGTGATAATGTTAAATGTGCCTTCTATGTTCTATGTGCTTAAGTGATTGACATGTTTTAATTGTTTCTGGAATTGTGTATCTATATTATGTTGCATATCTTATGCATTAAATTCTTGTTCGTCGTATTTCAATAAATTGTGCATCGTAATCTGTGCCTATAGATGGCTGGCCCTAGTACCCGCACTACTAATAGGAGCGGTGAGCCCCAAGAGACCGGAGATGCCTATCAAACTAATCCCGGCATGGCTATGTTTAATATGATGGCGAATGCCATGGATCGCGTGTCACGAGTGATGGAACGTCAAGATGCACGTGAAGCAAACAACAACAACAACAGGAATGATGGTAACCATGGGAGACATAGCAGAATGAGGGAGTTCCTTGACTTTCGCCCGTCCAAATTCCACGGGGAAGCTGATGATGAGAAAGCAGAGGCTTGGCTGTCTGAGATCGAGAGGATTTTCAGGCCACTTGATTATATTGATGAAGAAAAGGTGGAGTTTGCTGTGTTTCTGTTGCACGGGGATGCTGAGCATTGGTGGCACACTGTGGAGGCACTGTGGGAAACTGATCATACACCTCGCTTGTGGGGCAATTTTGTTAAGGCATTCAAGGAGAAATATGTACCTGCAGTTTCCAGGCAGAGGCGGATTAAGGAATTCATGCACCTGAACCAGGGTAACATGACGGTGGCCCAGTACGAGGCTCGCTTTGACCGACTGTCCCGTTATGCTCAATACATGGTCAGTACTCTAGAGGCAAAGATGTGGAAATTTACGACTGGATTAAGGTCAGAGATTCAGGACCAGTTGGCTTCGCATGACTTCGATACCTATTCTGCTCTCTTTGCTGCTACTTCCCGAGTTGAGAAGATGAAACTTGATAGAGCCGATTCGAGTCAGCCGAACAAGAAACCATACCAGCCTTCAGGTCAACAAAGGAAATTCCAAAGCCAGAGTCGTAGTCAGGACCAGAGCCATAACAGACCAGTGAATAACCGTGGCCCGACTAAAGTGCCATCAGCCTTTTCCACCCGCGGGTCCACAGGTTGTTCACCTGCTACTCAGTCTGTCAACTGTTCTTACTGTGACAAGAAGGGGCATACTGAGGCCTAGTGCTGGAAGATGTCAGGACGATGTGTGCAGTGTGGCAGTGATCAGCATCAGATCAAGGATTGCCCTAAAAGGAAAGCAGGACAAAATCAGGTTAAACCAACTGGTAGAGGCAAGACTCCAATTCCTAGAGTTCAGGCTCGAGCTTATGCTATTGAGTGCGAGAAGCTTCCAGAGGAGACCGCTATTGTTGAAGGTACATTCTTCATACTGAATCAACCTGTTAGGGTGCTAATTGATCTGGGTACTACGCATTCATTTATTACTCCCTTATGTGTGCAACGTGTGAAACTACGAGTTGTATGTTTGCCTTACGAAGTAGAAATTGGTACTCCGATGGGTTCTAAACTTGTTACTAGTTCAGCTTGTAAAGCATGTAAAATCCAAATTAAGGATAGGGAATTCTCAGCCAATCTTATTGTATTACCTTTTCGAGACTATGAGGTCATCTTAGGGATGGACTGGTTGGCAAAGCATCATGCCAAACTAGATTGCCGGACGAAGATTGTAACGTTCCAGGTACCTGGTCAACCAATACTAGAGGTAATGGGTCGAAGAGATTTCACCGGGAGTTCCATCATTTCATCTACGAAAGCAGTGAAGTCCTTGAGAAAAGGGAGTAGTGGGAAGTTAGCTTACCTCATCAACAAGCCGTCGGACAAAGCTAAGTTGGAGGAGATACCAGTGATCAAAGACTATGAGGATGTGTTTCCAGAAGAATTGCCCGGTTTACCCCCAAATCGGGAGATCAAGTTCATTATAGAGTTATAGCCTGGCACCCAGCCGATATCTAAAGCTCCCTATCGTATGGCACCAGCCGAGCTACAAGAATTGAAGGACCAATTGCAAGGATTTTTGAAAAAGGGGTTTGTTCCACCGAGTTCTTCTCCATGGGGTGCGCCAGTCCTATTTGTAAAGAAGAAAAACGAAACGTTGAGGCTATGCATCGATTACCAAGGATTGAACCAAGTGACTGTCAAGAATAAATACCCGCTTCCACTGATCGACGAGTTGTTTGATCAACTTCAAGGAGCCAAAGTGTATTCGAAACTCGACTTGAGGCAAGGGTAATATCAGTTGCGGATCAAAAAGGAAGATGTGCCTAAAACGGCTTTCAAGACGAGATATGGGCATTATGAATATGTGGTGATGCCATTTGGACTAACTAATGCCCCTACAACTTTTATGGACTTGATGCACAGGGTGTTTCAACTCTACTTGGACCAATTTGTGGTGATCTTCATTGATGATATTTTAGTATACTCGAAATCCGAGGCTGAGCATGAACAACATCCGCGATTGGTATTGCAGAAACTTCAAGAGCATCAATTTTATGCAAAGTTTAACAAGTGCGAATTTTGGTTGCAGCAGATTGCATTTTTTGGGCATATCATATGCCAAGAGGGAATAGCAGTGGATCCAGCAAAGATAGAAGCGGTGATGTCTTGGAAGAAGCCGGAAAATGTTACGAAGGTTCAGAGTTTTCTTGGTCTAGCCGGCTATTATCGGAGATTCGTGAAGGATTTCTCAAAGATTGCAGGACAGCTTACAAAGCTCATTCAAAAGAAAACAAAGTTCATGTGGGATGATAAGTGTGAGAACAACTTCCAAGAGTTGAAGAAAAGATTGACTACCACGCTTGTTCTTGCATTGCCTAAAGGGAGTCAAGGTTTTGTAATCTATAGCGATGCTTCGAAAGAAGGATTGAGATGTGTGTTGATGAAAAATGGTAGAGTGATTCAGTATGCTTCTAGGAAACCGAAGCCGTATGAATTGAACTACCCGACGCATGATTTGGAGTTAGCGGCTATCGTGTTTGCACTCAAGAAATGGAGGCACTATCTGTGGGGTAACAAGTTCAAGGTGTTTACTGATCACAAGAGCTTGAAATACTTGTTCTCACAAAAAGAGTTGAATATGAGGCAAAGGCGGTGGATGGAGCTTTTGGATGACTATAACTGCACAATCAATTATGTGTCCGGTAAAGCAAATGTAGTTGCAGATGCCTTAAGTAGGAAAGCGAGCATGGTAAAAGTGGAAATCAAAGTGCAGGAGTTGTTGGAGGAAGCATTTTTGTGGAAACCACAAGTGACTCGAAAAAGGTTACTTTTTGCCACTACACAAGTTCAATCGACCTTGTTGTCTGAATTACGAGAGGCTCAACAGAAGGACCAACAGTTTCAGAAGATAAAAGAAAGCAACATAGATTTCAAGTTTCATGATGATGGTATTTGGAGGTTCAGGAATCGGATTTGTGTTCCCAATGAGCTAGAGCTGAAAAAGAAGATTCTTGAAGAAGCCCATAATTCAAGATACACTATTCACCCCGGCGGAACAAAGATGTACCGGGATTTGAAGTAACACTATTGGTGGAATAACATGAAGAGAGAGATTGCGGAGTTTGTGGCATGGTGTTGGACTTGCCAAAGAGTCAAAGCGGAACATCAACGACCAGCAGGTTTACTTCAGCCGTTGGAGATTCCTTAATGGAAATGGGAACATATAACTATGGACTTTGTTATGGACCTGCCCAGGTCACAAAAGGGTCATGACGCCGTTTGGGTCATAGTGGATAGATTGACTAAGTCAGCGCATTTCTTACCGATGAACAAGGAGGATAGTCCTGAGAAGTTGGGAGATATGTATGTGGCAGAGATTGTAAGATTGCACGGGATGCCTGTGAGTATTGTATCGGATAGGGATCCTCATTTTACCTCCCGATTTTGGAAGAGATTGCAAGAAGCTTTGGGAACGAAGTTGAGTTTCAGCGCGGCTTATCACCCTCAGACTTATGGACAATCAGAGAGAACTATTCAGATTCTGGAGGATATGCTGAGGGCGTGTGTTTTAGACTTCGGGAAAGGTTGGGAAAAATATCTGTCTATAGCGGAGTTCGCTTATAATAATAGTTATCGGGCCACTATTGGGATGGCCCCATTTGAGGCATTGTATGGACGTAAGTGTCGATCCCCAATTTACTGGGATGAAGTAGGTGAAACGAAGACTTTTGACCCGACCCTTCTACCTGAACTTATGAAGACTGTTGATAATATCCACCTCATCCGGAAATGGATGCTTACCGCCCAAAGCAGGCAGAAAAGTTATGCAGACCGACGAAGGCAGAGCCTAGAGTTTGAGGTCGGCGACAAGGTGTTCTTGAAGATATTACCCCAGAGGGGACTGATTAAACATGGCAAGGGTAGAAAGTTGAGCCCGAGGTTTGTAGGACCATTTGAGATAATTGAGAAGGTTGGCAAGTTGGCGTACCGCCTAGAACTACCCCAAAACCTCTCCAATATTCACGACGTCTTTCATGTTTCTATGCTAAGGAAGTATCACCCTGATCCATCGCATATCTAGGATCCAGAGCCGTTGCAGCTTCGGGAGAACTTGTCTTATGAAGAGAAGCCCGTTTGGATCCTAGACCAGCAAGATCGGGACTTGCGCAACAAATCTATACCGATGGTGAAAGTGTTGTAGGATCACCATGGAGTTAAAGAAGCAACGTGGGAAAGGCGAGACCAGATGAAGCAACAGTATCCAGCATTATTTCAAAGGTAATATTGAATTTCGGGATTGAATTCTTTTAAGGAGGGGAGGATGTGAGGCCCGACCTTGATTTGCGTGCGATACCTCGTTTCGTGTGCCCTAACCTAGATTTGCGTGCCTTGACCTAGGTTTAAGAGTCATGTTTTGTTTTGTGTTCCTTGCATCGAATTATGTGCATTAATTTAGGGTTGCGTGCATTTACTTGGGAAACGTGCATTTGTCTTGTAGTTCATGCCCTACCTCATAGTGCGTGCCCTAGACCTAGAAAATAGTGCCCTCACGCTAATCAATAAAGAATCTTATACGAAGCACTAGGTTATTAATTAATCCTACAAAATCCACTAACTAATATTAAAATGCTAAGTCAATGCACTAGAAGACGAAATTGCACCAAAAGCTAGACATTCTTTATTCTTTATTCTTTGCATATCCCAAACACACAATAAAATAAGCCTTGAACAAGACAAAAAATTCAGAATTGAACACCTCTATGGCCGACCAATAGGAGATTTGTGCATGCAATCCAATTTCAAAATTTATTGCTCAAACATTCTATCACAATTTAATGACACAATGCATAAAAAATTTGGCTCAAAACTCTATCCAAAGCTCCACCATTTCAACACAAGCTCCTTGCCCATGCTAGGTAATTCAAAATGCTTCTTGAAGACACAAAAGTCTGAAATTTACATGCTCTAGGCCGACACAAGCTTCAACATTTGCAAGGCTTTTATTTTTCTTTCATTTCTCTCATTTCCTCTCATTCTTCTCTCTCCCTCTCATTATTCTCTCTCTTTTGCGGCCCAAGCTGAATATTGTAGACTCCATAGCTAAGTTCTTCATCCTAAGGCTCTTCAAGACTTCCAAGCAACCAAGGAACTCGACCAAGCAAACCTAGGAGCAAAGAAATGCACATGCAAGCCTTTAGCACTTCCATTTCGGTTTAGGTGAGTTTGCTAGCTTCCATTTCTTTTATTCTTGTTCTAACCACATGCACCTACTAAGAACTTGGTTACTAAGCTAGGAAATTTGAGAAAAATCGAGTGGTGTCTCGGCTAAGCAAGGAAAAGAATCAATCTTATGCAACCATCAAGAGTCTTGTGCATCTTCTTGTTGTTTTGCTAAGGTGAGGGCTAAAACTTCTTGAAAATCTTTCAAAAAACCACATGCATGCCCTTAAATGTCTATATTTACTTCTGTACTTGAGATATATGTGTGTTCATGAGGCTTTGTAAGCATGCATGGCAAGATTTTGGGATAGAATGTGATGATAGATGAAATCGTGTATGTGACAGCCTTCTGTCTATTTGGTTCGAGGCAGTTTTGGCTAGGTAAATGATCTTGAAAATGCGTCAAAATTGGTAGGTAACTATTTTTTCCAGTTCGGAACACGTTTTACAGAAATAGACCAAAGCTAATTTTGACTCTAATGTTCTCAAATGGCTAATTATCAAAATGTGTCCAAATCTGGAAAGTCTGGAAAAATGAAGCAGGTTTTAGCAGATTCACTGACCTTGTAGAAAAAACCCTTTTTAACTTAGTAAGTGATATCCAAAATGCATGAAATTTGGTGTACAGCTATATTTTTTAGTTCTGGACATTTTTGTTAGAAATGGACTGAGGCTAAATCTGACCCTAAGGCTCTCAAAAACGACAAGTATTGAAATGTGTGCAAATCTGGACAGTTTTGTGTAGTCTCACTGTTTTGGCTATAACTATTGAACCCGAACTCCAAATGATGCGAGGTTTGTTTCTGAATTTAGTTCACCCCTTAAGATTTAATTTGAAATCTTATTCACGAGAATTGGAGATTGTCTGCTTGTCTTAATGATTGTGAGAAAACAGTCCATTGCAGTGAGGGTTTCACTTAGTGAAATGCTTAGAAAAATTATTGTAGCTTCTTTTGTTGTATTAAATGCTTGAGATTGTGGCATTTGGATGTTGTGTGGACTGTTTTGAATGCTTGAGGGTGTATGAACTAATCAATGCGTGGCTTGAGTTTAATTACGAGATGACTTGGGGCTTAATCGCACGGGTAAGCACGAATTGGAACCCTAGTAACTAGGTAAACTTGCTAAGTGTTGATCCTATGAATATCGTGTTTAATTATATGTTTAGTAGGCTGCCCGTAGTTGCCCTTGTAGCCCTAAATATGATTTTGATGATTACATGTTGACAAGTAGGCCTTTCTTGCACCCGGTCCCACGTAGATGTCGT
This sequence comes from Ehretia macrophylla, assembly GCA_037974665.1. Lineage (NCBI taxonomy): Eukaryota > Viridiplantae > Streptophyta > Magnoliopsida > Boraginales > Ehretiaceae > Ehretia > Ehretia macrophylla. The sequence goes on from CM075772.1 coordinate 63,412,667, forward strand.
TGCATGATGAATAATCTTATTATTTGATTACGTGAACTTCGAAATAAGTTATATGACTTGATTTACATGCGTTACATGGCTGCCCGTTTAATGTTCATATAACTCCATGTACCTTTCAAGTGAAATTACTTGTCTTATCGTGCCTCGCTTGTTTACTTGTCAATGTGCAATCTTATGACTGCTCGGAGGCAACCTACTTTGTTGTCCTCCTAATGTGATATATTAAATGTCATAAATGTGCATTGCATACAAGGTTGCAACCTTTCATTCTGGCGTGGTAGCGTTCACGCACACCGGGCGGCATCGGGCTTTCTAGTGCAACCGTGACTACCATTGTCCAATTCCTTCTCTCGCTTGGGAGCTAGACTTCCTCGGAGAGTTGGGTCGTAGGATTTCGGGGTACATGTGGAGTACACCCATATGGCATGATAAGGGGATGATTTGAAGTCGGCCGCAACAACTAATACTGATATGAACTGAGAGCGAAAGCTCATCGTATCATTTTCACTATGTGTATAAGTACTCTCGCTTGGTTCCTAGAGGACCTCAGGGAGGAAAGACGAGTAATTGTGTTCCTTTACTTTTATATTATGTTATGTACTTACTTGTGATATATTCATGCTTGCAAAAGGGTTTTCATAAGTTGAACCGGAAAATGAGTTTCAAAACTTATTTCTCATTCCCCCTCGCTATGTTCATAAGGACTCACCATCTTTTATCATCTCAGGTGAAGAAGACCAAGAACAGGTACCCGAGGACGACGTGCCTAATGATGATTCCTTGGAATGATTGCTTGTCCTACGTGCCTTGCTTGATTATGGCCATTTGTGAAAACTATGTTGCTTGAAGACTATTTCATTTCTTATGATGTTTGTTGTTGTATTGTAAAAGACCCCCGTTGTAATTTGGGGTCTAATTTTGGCTTGTACTGATAATAACTAAATAGACACTACTATGGTCATTTTGCTATCGTCATTGGCTAGTATCTATCATAGGATTATGAAGTATCAGGTAAGGACTAAGTAAAATGAACCTATCCAATCTTAAACAGGTACTCATTGTTAAGCTAAGATCAACAGGTACTTTTGTAACGAGGATTAACAAACAAACGAGACATAGTATCTTGCTAGGTTATTAATCAAACGAGACTTCAAGATAACCAGTAGGCATTTCAATTGATGGTAAATAGTAATCTTAGTTGGAAATGAAATTGAGATTGAAAAATTTGAGGCGTTCAGAGAATTAGGTCAAACCAAAAAGCCCAATTACAGCCGTTATGCTGCTGGTTTTCAGGAAAATTATGGAATTTAGGCTATAACGTTAAGTGTTAAACTTTTATGAATAGTTAAGTACGAGATATGACTTGAATGTTTAGATCACATCCTAGTCTAACCTTTATAGGCCGGGTTGGGGCGTGACATTGGAAATCTCTACGAGAGCATCTACGACGTGGGCAACAAGCCTGCTCGGCTGCGCCTCTTTTCAGAGCCTAAAATGGAACATTTTCATCAGTTTCAGGATACTTTTCTACTTTTGCGCTGTTTTTCATCCCGGATCGTACGTCGTAAGCCACAAAAAGGACGACAACCTAATCCATCACATTTCTATTAGCGAATCCCACGGCACCTTGGGCAAGACAATTTCACTTCACATAGAGGCTAGGCCCGTAAACCGAGGGTGTGGGGCTTGTGACCAGGTATCCGTCGCTCCGGTGCCCATAACTTTTGATCCGCAAGGAGTTATGCGGCGCACAGCATACCGTTAGAAAGCTCTCCGAGAGCTCACCGACAGGGGCAGCAAGCCTGCTCGGCTGCGCTTATTTTCGAAGCCCAAAATTGGACATTTTCATCAATTTCGGGACACATTTCTTCTTTTGCGCTGTTTTTCCATCCCGGATCGTACGTTGTGAGCCGCGAAAATGACAATAACCTAATCCACCACATTTCTATTACCGAATCGCACGACACCTTGGGCAACACAACTTCACTTCACATAGAGACTGGGCCAGCAAACCGAGCGCGTGAGGCTTGTGACCAAGTATCTGTCGCTCTGGTGCCCATAACTTTTGATTCGTAAGGAGTTATGCGGCGCACAGCATACCGTTAGAAAGCTCTACGAGAGCTCTACGACGTGGGCAGCATGCCTGCTCGGCTCTGCCTGTTTTCGGAGCCCAAAATTGAACAATTTCATCAATTTTGGTATACTTTTCTTCTTTTGCGCTGTTTTTCCGTCCCGGATTGTACGTCGTGAGTCGCAAAAAAGAGGACAACCTAATCCATCACATTTCTAATACCGAATCCCACGGCACCTTGGGCAAGACAACTTCACTTCACGAAGAGGCTGGGCTTGTAAACTGAGGGCGTGGGGCTTGTGACCAGGAATCCGTCGCTCAAGTGCCCGTAACTTTTGATCCGTACGGAGTTACGTGGCGCACAGTATACCGTTGGAAAGCTCTCTGAGTGCTCTACGACAGGGGAAGCTAGCCTGCTCCGTTGTGCCTGTTTTCAGAGTCCAAAATTGAACATTTTCATCAGTTTCGGGACACTTTTCTTCTTTCGAGCTATTTTTCTGTCTCGGATCGTATGTCATGAGCCGCGAAATGGACGATAGCCGAATCCATCACATTTCTATTACTGAATCCCACGGCACCTTGGGCAAGGCAAATTCACTTCACGTAGAGGCTGGGCCCGCAAACCGAGGGCATGGGGTTTGTGACCAGGTATCCGTTGCTCCGATGCACATAACTTTTGATCCGTATGGAGTTGCACAGCGCACAGCATACCGTTGGAATGCTCTCCTAGAGCTCTACAACGGGGGTAGCAAGGCTGCCTGACTGCGCCTATTTTCGGAGCCCAAAATGGAACGTTTTCATCAGTTTCTAGACATTTTTCTACTTTTGCGCTATTTTTGGGTCCTAGAGCTTTACGACGGGGGCAGTAAGGCTACTCGGCTGTGTTTGTTTTCAGAGCCCAAAATCGAATATTTTCATCAGTATCGGGACATTTTTCTTCTTTTGCGATGTTTTTTCATCCTAGATCGTATGTCGTGAGCCACAAAAAGGACGATAACCTAATCCATTACATTTTTATTACCGAATCCCATGGCACCTTAGGCTAGACAACTTCACTTCACGTAGAGGCTGGGCCCATAAACCGAGGACGTGGGGCTTGTGTCTAGGAATCTGTCGGTCCGGTGCCCATAGCTTTTGATCCGTAAGGAGTTATGCGGCGCATAACATACCGTAGGAATGATCTACGAGAGCTCTACGACACGGGCAACAAGCCTGCTTGGCTGCGCCTCTTTTCAGAGCCTAAAATGGAACATTTTCATCAGTTTTGGGATACTTTTTTTCTTTTACGCTATTTTTAAGTCCCGAATCGTACGTCGTGAGCCGCAAAATGGACGACAACCTAATCCATCACATTTCTATTATCGAATCCCATGGCACCTTGGGCAAGACAACTTCACTTCACGTAAAGGCTGGGTTCGTAAACCGAGGGCGTGGGGCTTGTGACCAGGTATCCGTCACTCCGATGCCCATAACTTTTGATCCGTAAGGAGTTACGCGGCGCACAACATACCGTTAGAAAGCTCTACGAGAGCTCTACGACGTGGGTAGCAAGCCTGCTTAGCTGTGCCTGTTTTCAGAGCCCAACATCAAACATTTTCATCAATTTCGGGATACTTTTCTTCTTTTGCGCTGTTTTTCCGTCGCGGGTCGTACGTCGTGAGTTGCGAAAAAAGAGGACAACCTAATCCATCACATTTCTATTACAGAATCCCACGGCACCTTGGGCAAGAGAACTTCACTTCACGTAGAGGCTGGGCCCGCAAACCGAGGGTGTGGGGCTTGTGACCAGGAATCCGTCGCTCCAGTGCCCGTAACTTTTGATCCGTAAAGAGTTACACGGCCCAAAGTATACCGTTGGAAAGCTCTCTGAGTGGTCAACGACAGGGGAAGCTAGCGTGCTCGGTTGCGTTCATTTTCAGAGCCCAAAATCGAACGTTTTCATCAGTTTCAGGACACTTTTCTTCTTTCTCGCTGTTTTTCTGTCCCGGATCGTACGTCGTGAGCCGCGAAATTGACGACAACCCAATCCATCACATTTCTATTACCGAATCCCATGGCACCTTGGGCAAGGCAACTTCACTTCACGTAGAGGTTGTGCCCGTAAACCGAGGGCGTGGGGTTTGTGACTAGGTATCCGTCGCTTTGGTACCCATAACTTTTGATCCGTATGGAGTTGCGTGGCGCACAGCATACCGTTGGAAAGCTCTCTGAGAGCTCTACGACGGGGGCAGCAAGGCTGCTCGGCGGCGCCTATTTTCAGAGCCCAAAATCGAACATTTTTATCTATTTTAGGATACTTTTATTTTTTTGCACTGTTTTTCAATCCCGGATCGTACGTCATGAGCCGCGAAAAGAACGACAACCTAATCCATCACATTTCTATTACTGAATCCCACAGCACCTTGGGCAAGACAACTTCACTTCACGTAGAGACTGGGCCCGTAAACCGAGGGCATGGGGCTTGTGACCAGGAATTCGTCGCTCTGGTGCCCATAACTTTTGATCCGTAAGGAGTTACACGGCGCACAGCATACCGTTGGAAAGCTCTACGAGAGCTCTACAACGTGGGCAACAAGCCTGCTCGGTTGCGCATCTTTTCAGAGCCTAAAATGGAACATTTTCATCAGTTTCGGGATACTTTTCTTCTTTTGCGCTGTTTATCCGTCTCGGATCGTACGTCGTGAGCCGCGAAAAGGATGACAACCTAATCCATCACATTTCTATTCCCGAATTCCATGGCACCTAAGGCAAGACAACTTCACTTCACGTAGAGGCTGGGCCCGTAAACCGAGGGCGTGGGGCTTGTGACCAGGTATCCGTCGCTCTGGTGCCCATAACTTTTGATCCGTAAGGAGTTATGCGGCGCACATCATACCGTAAGAAAGCTCTCCGAGAGTTCTACGACGGGGGCGGCAAGGCTGCTGAGCTGCGCCTGTTCTCAGAGTCGAAAATCAAACATTTTCATCAGTTTTGAGACACTTTTCTTCTTTTGCGATGTTTTTCTATCCCGGATCGTACGTCGTGAGTTGCGAGAAGGACGACAACCTAATCCATCACATTTCTATTACCGAATCCCATGGCACCTTGGGAAAGACAACTTCACTTCACGTAGAGGCTAGGCCAGCAAACCGAGGGCGTGGGGCTTGTGACCAGGTATCCATCGTTCTGGTGCCCATAACTTCTGATCCGTAAGGAGTTACGCTGCCCACAGAATACTGTTGGAAAGCCCTTTGAGAGCTCTTTGATGTAGGCAGAAAGGTTGCTCAGCTGTGCCTATTTTCGGAGCCCAAAATTGAACATTTTCATCAGTTTCGGGATACTTTTCTTCTTTTGCACTGTTTTTTCGTCCCGGATCGTACGTCGTGAGCCGCGAGAAGGACGACAACCTAATCCATCACATTTCTATTACCGAATCCCTCGATACCTTGGACAAGACAACTTCACTTCACGTAGAGGCTGGGCCCATAAACCGAGGGCGTGGGGCTTATGACCAGGAATCCGTCGCTCTAGTGCCGGTAACTTTTGATCCGTAAGGAGTTACGCGGGGCACAGCATACCGTTGGAAAGCTCTCTGAGAGCTCTACGACAGAGGAAGCTAGCCTGCTCAATTGTGCCTATTTTCAGAGCCCAAAATTGAATGTTTTCATTAATTTCGGGACACTTTTCTTCTTTCGCGATGTTTTTCCATCTCGCATCATACATCGTGAGCCGCGAAATGGACGACAACCCAATCCATCACATTTCTATTACCGAATTCCATGGCACCTTGTGCAAGGCAACTTCACTTACACGTAGAGGCTGGGCCCGCAAACCGAGGGCATAGGATTTGTGACCAGGTATCCGTCGCTCCGGTGCCCATAACTTTTGATCCGTAATTAGTTACGCGGTGCACAGCAAACCATTGGAAAGCTCTCCGAGAGCTCTACGACGGGGGCAGCAAGGCTACTTGGCTGCGCCTATTTTCAGAGCCCAAAATCGAACGTTTTCATTAGTTTCGGGATAATTTTCTTCTTTTGCATTGTTGTTCCGTCCCGGATCATACGTCGTAAGTCGCAAAAAAGAGGACAACCTAATCTATCTCAATTCTAATACCGAATCCCACCGCACCTTGGGCAAGACAACTTCACTTCACGAAGAGGCTAGGCCCGCAAACCGAGGGCGCGGGACTTGTGACCAGGAATCTGTCGCTCAAGTGCCCGTAACTCTTGATCCGTAAGAAGTTACGCGGCACACAGTATACCGTTGGAAAGCTCTCTAAGTGCTCTACGATAGGGAAAGCTAGCCTGCTCCGTCGCACTTGTTTTCAGAGTCCAAAATTGAATGTTTTCATCAGTTTCGGGACACTTTTCTTCTTTCAAGCTATTTTTCTATCCCGGATCGTACGTCGTGAGCCGCAAAATGGACGACAGCCCAATCCATCACATTTCTATAACCAAATCCCACGGCACATTAGGAAAGGCAAATTCACTTCACGTTGAGGCTGCGCCCACAAACCGAGGGCGTGGGGTTTGTGACTAGGTATACGTCGCTCCGATGCCCATAACTTTTGATCCGTAAGGAGTTGCGCGATGCACAGCATACTGTTGGAATGCTCTCCGAGAGCTCTACAATAGGGGCAGCAAGGCTACTCGACTGCGCCGATTTTTGGAGCCCAAAATTGAACGTTTTCATCAGTTTCGAGACACTTTTCTACTTTTGCACTATTTTTTGGTCCCGGATCGTACGTCGTGAGCCACAAAAAGGACGACAATCTAATCCATCACATTTCTATTACCGAATCCCATGGCATCTTGGGCAAGAAAACTTCACTTCACGTAGAGGCTGGGCCCGTAAACCGAGGGCGTGGGGCTTGTGACCAAGAATCCGTCGCTCCGGTGCCCATAACTTTTGATCCGTAAGGAGTTACGAGGTGCATAACATACCGTTGGAATGCTATACGAGAGCTCTACGACGCGGGCAACAAGCTTGCTCGGCTGCGCCTCTTTTCAGAGCCTAAAATGGAACATTTTCATCAGTTTCGGGATACTTTTCTTCTTTTGCGCTGTTTTTCAGTCTCGGATCGTACGTCGTGAGCCGCAAAATGGACGACAACCTAATCCATCACATTTCTATTACCGAATCCCATGGCACCTTGGGCAAGACAACTTCACTTCACGTTGAGGCTGGGTTCGTAAACCGAGGGCGGGGGGCTTATGACCAGGTATCCGTCTCTCCGGTGCCTATAACTTTTGATCCGTAAAGAGTTACGCGGCGCACATCATACCGTTGGAAAGCTCTACGAGAGCTCTACAACGTGGGCAGCAAGCTTGCTTAGCTGTACCTATTTTCAGAGTGCAAAATCGAACGTTTTCATCAATTTTGGGATACTTTTCTTCTTTTGTGCTGTTTTTTCGTCTCGGATCGTACGTCGTGAGTCGCAAAAAAGAGGACAACCTAATCCTCCACATTTCTATTACCGAATCCCACGGCACCTTGGGCAAGAGAAATTCACTTCACGTAGAGGCTGGGCCCACAAACCGAGGGCGTGGGGCTTGTGACCAGGAATCCGTCGCTCCAGTGCCCGTAACTTTTGATCCGTATGGAGTTGCGTGGCGCACAGCATACCGTTGGAAAGCTCTCCGAGAGCTCTACGATGGGGGCAGCAAGGCTGTTCGGCTGCGCCTATTTTCGGAGCCCAAAATCGAACATTTTTATCAGTTTCAGGATACTTTTCTACTTTTGCGCTGTTTTTCGGTCCCGAATCGGACGTCGTGAGTGGCGAAAAGAACGACAACCTAATTCATCACATTTCTATTACCGGATTGCACGACACCTTGGGCAAGACAACTTCACTTCACGTAGAGACTGGGCCCGTAAACCGAGGGCGTGGGGCTTGTGACCAGGAATCTGTCGCTCCGGTGCCGATAACTTTTGATCCGTAAGGAGTTACACGGCGCACAGCATACCGTTGGAAAGCTCTACGAGAGATCTACGATGTGGGCAACAAGCCTGCTCGGCTGTGCCTCTTTTCAGAGCCTAAAATAGAACAATTTCATCAGTTTCGGGATACTTTTATTCTTTTGCGCTATTTATCCGTCTCGGATCATACGTCGTGAGCCGCGAAAAGGACAACAACCTAATCCATCACATTTCTATTCCTGAATTCCATGGCACTTAGGGGAAGACAACTTCACTTCACGTAGAGGCTGTGACCCTAAACCGAGGGCGTGGGGCTTGTGACTAGGTATCCGTCGATCTGGTGCCCATAACTTTTGATCCGTAAGGAGTTATGCGGCGCACAGCATACCGTTGGAAAGCTCTCCGAGAGTTCTACGATGGGGGCGGCAAGGCTGCTGAGCTGCGCCTATTCTCAGAGCCCAAAATCGAACGTTTTCATCAGTTTTGAGACATTTTTCTTCTTTTGCGATGTTTTTCTATCCCGGATCGTACGTCGTGAGCCGCGAGAAGGACGACAACCTAATCCATCACATTTCTATTACCGAATCCCACGGCACCTTGGGCAAGACAACTTCACTTCACGTAGAGGCTGGGCTAGCAAACCGAGGGCGTGGGGCTTGTGACCAAGTATCCGTCGCTCTGGTGCCCATAACTTCTGATCCGTAAGGAGTTACGCGGAGCACAGCATACCGTTGGAAAGCCTTTCGAGAGCTCTTTGATGTGGACCGAAAGGCTGCTCAGCTGTGCCTATTTTCGGAGCCCAAAATTGAATGTTTTCATCAGTTTCGGGATACTTTTCTTCTTCTGCTCTATTTTTCCGTCCCGAATCGTACGTCGTGAGTCGTGAGAAGGACGACAATCTAATCCATCACATTTCTATTACCGAATCCCTCGGCACCTTAGGCAAGACAACTTCACTTCACATAGAGGCTGGGCCCGCAAACCGAGGGCGTGGGGCTTATGACCAGGAATCCGTTGCTCCAGTGCCGGTAACTTTTGATCCGTAAGGAGTTACGCGGCGCACAGCATACCGTTGGAAAGCTCTCTGAGACCTCTAAGACAGGGGAAGCTAGCCTGCTCAATTGAGCCTATTTTCAGAGCCCTAAATTGAACGTTTTCATCAGTTACGGGACACTTTTCTTCTTTCGCGCTATTTTTCCATCCCGGATCATACATCGTGAGCCGCGAAATGGACGACAACCCAATCCATCACATTTCTATTACTGAATTCCACGGTACCTTGGGCAAGGAAACTTCACTTACACGTAGAGGATGGGCTCGCAAACCGAGGGCGTAGGGTTTGTGACTAGGTATCCGTCGTTTCGGTGCCCATAACTTTTGATCCGTAAGGAGTTACGAGGCGCACAGTATATCGTTGGAAAGTTCTCCAAGAGCTCTACGACGAGTTCAACAAGGCTGCTCGGCTGCGCCTATTTTCAGAGCCCAAAATTGAACGTTTTCATCAGTTTCGGTACACTTTTCTTCGTTTGTGTTGTTGTTCCGTCCCGGATCGTACGTCGTGAGCCGCGAAAAGGACGACAACCTAATCCATCACATTTCTATTACCGAATCGCACGGCACCTTGGGCAACACAAATTCACTTCACGTAGAGGCTAGGCCCGCAAACCGAGGGCATGGGGCTTGTGGCCAGGTATCCGTCGCTCCGGTGCCAATAACTTTTGATCCGTAAGGAGTTACGCGACGCACAGCATACCGTTGGAAAGCTCTCCAACATCTCTACAACGGGGGCAGCAAGCCTACTCACCTGCGCCTATTTGGGAGCCCAAAATCAAATGTTTTCATCAGTTTCGAGATATTTTTCTTCTTTTGCGCTGTTTTTCTATCCCGGATCGTACATCGTGAGCCACGAAAAGAACGACAACCTAATCCATCACATTTCAATTACCGAATCCCACGGCACCTTAAGCAAGGAAACTTCACTTAAAAATAGAGGCTGGGCCCGCAAACCGAGGGTGTGGGGTTTGTGACCAGGTATCCGTGGCTCCGTAGCCCATAACTTTTGATCCGTAAGGAGTTACGCGGCGCACAGCATACCGTTGGAAAGCTCTCCGAGAACTCTACGACGGGGGTAGCAAGGCTGCTCAATTGTGCCTCTTTTCAGACCCCAAAATCGAACGTTTTCATCCGTTTCGTGATACTTTTCTTCTTTTGCGCTGTTTTTCTGTCCCGGATCGTACGTCGTGAGCCGCAAAAAAGAGGACAACCTAATCCATCACATTTCTATTACCGAATCCCTCGGCACCTTGGCCAAGACAACTTCGCTTCACGTAGAGGCTGGGCCCACAAACCGAGTGCGTGGGGCTTGTGACTAGGAATCTGTCGCTCCAGTGCCTGTAACTTTTGATCCGTAAGGAGTTACGCAGCGCAAAGCATACCGTTGGAAAGCTCTCTAAGGGCTCTACGACAGGGTCAGTTAGCTTGCTAGGTTGCACCTATTTTCAGAGCCCAAAATTGAACATTTTCATTAGTTTCGGAACACTTTTCTTCTTTCGCGCAGTTTTTCCGTCCCAGATCGTACTTCGTGAGTCACGAAATGGACGAGAACCCAATTCATCACATTTCTATTACCGAATCCCACGACACCTTGGGCAAAGCAACTTCACTTCACATAAAGGCTGGGCCCTCAAACCGAGGGCGTGGGGTTTGTGACCAGGTATCTGTCGCTCCGGTGCCCATAACTTTTGATCCGTAAATAGTTATGTGGCGCACAGTATACTGTTGGAAAGCTCTCCGAGAGCTCTACGACCGGGGCAGTAAGGCTGCTCGGCTGCGCCTATTTTTGAAGCCCAAAATGCAACATTTTCATCGGTTTCGTCACACTTTTCTACTTTTGCGCTGTTTTTGGGTCCTGGATCGTACGTTGTGAGCTGCGAAAAGGACGACAACCTAATCCATCACATTTCCATTACCGAATCCCAAGGTACCTTGAGTAAGACAACTTCACTTCACCTAGTGGCTGGGCCCGTAAACCGAGGGCGTGGGGCTTGTGACCAGGAATCCGTCGCTCCGGTGCCCATAACTTTTGATCTGTAAGGAGTTATGCGGCGCACAGCAAACCGTTGGAAAGCTCTCCGAGAGCTCTACAACGGGGGCAGCAAGGCTGCTCAGCTGCGCCTGTTTTCAGAGCCCAATGTCGAATGTTTTCATCAGTTTCGAGACACTGTTCTTCTTTTGCACTGTTTTTCTATCCCGGATCGTACGTCGTGAGCCGCGAAAAGGACAACAACCTAATCCATCACATTTCTATTACCGAATCCCACGACACATTGGGCAAGACAACTTCACTTCACATAGAGGCTGGGCCAGCAAACCGAGGGCGTGGGGCTTGTGACCAGGTATCCGTCACTCTAATGCCCATAACTTTTAATCCGTAAGGAGTTACGCGGCGCACAACATACCGTTGGAAAGCTCTACGAGAGCTCTATGACGTGGGCAGCAAGCCTGCTCGGCTGTGCCAGTTTTCAAAGCCCAAAATCGAACGTTTTCATCAGTTTTGGGATATTTTTCTTTTTTTGCGCTGTTTTTTCATCCCGGATCGTACGTAGTGAGTCGCGAAAAAGAGGACAACCTAATCCATCACATTTCTATTACCGAATTCCACGGCACCTTGGGCAAGGCAACTTCACTTCACGTAGAAGCTGGGCCCGCAAACCGAGGACATGAGGCTTATGACCAGGAATCCGTCACTCCAGTGCCCGTAACTTTTGATCCGTAAAGAGTTACGCGGCACAAAGCATACCGTTGGAAAGCTCTCTGAGTGCTCTATGACAGGGGAAGCTAGCCTGTTAGGTTGTGCCTGTTTTCAGAGCCCAAAATCGAACGTTTTCATCAGTTTCGGGATACTTTTCTTCTTTCGCGCTGTTTTTTCGTCCCTGATCGTACGTCGTGTGCTACGAAATGGACGACAACCCAATCCACCACATTTCTATTACCGAATCCCAAGGCTCCTTGGGCAAGGCAACTTCACTTCACGTAGAGGCTGGGCCCGCAAACCGACGGCGTGGGGTTTGTGACCAGGTATCCGTCGCTCCGATGCCCATAACTATTGATCCGTAAGGAGTTGTGCGATACATAACATGCCGTTGGAAAGCTCTCCGAGAGCTCTACGACAGGGGCAACAAGGCTGCTCGGCTGCGTCTATTTTTGGAGCCCAAAATCGAACATTTTCATCAGTTTCGGGATACTTTTCTACTTTTGCACAATTTTTCGGTCCCGGATCGTACGTCGTGAGCCGCGAAAAGGACGACAACCTAATCCACCATATTTCTATTACCGAATCCCATGGCACCTTGGGCAAGACAACTTCACTTCAAGTAGAGCTGGCCCGTAAACCGAGGGCGTGGGGCTTGTGGCCAGGAATCCGTCGCTCCGGTGCCCATAACTTTTGATCTGTAAGGAGTTATGCGGCGCACAACATATCGTTGGAAAGCTCTCTGAGAGCTCTACGACAGGGGAAGCTAGACTGCTCGGTTGCGCCTATTTTCAAAGCCCAAAACCAAACATTTTCATCAGTTATGGGACACTTTTCTTCTTTCACTCTGTTTTTCTATCCCGGATCGTACTTCGTGAGCCGCGAAATGGACGACAACCCAATCCATCATATTTCTACTACCGAATCCACGGCACCTTGGGCAAGGCAACTTCACTTCACGTAGAGGCTGGGCCTACAAACCGAGGGCGTAGGGTTTGTGACCAGGTATCCGTCACTCCGGTGCCCATAACTTTTGATCCGTAGGGAGTTACGCGGCGTACAGTATACCGTTGGAAAGCTCTCCGAGAGCTCTACAACAGGGGCAGCAATGCTACTTGGCTGCGCCTATTTTTGGATCCGAAAATCGAACATTTTCATCAATTTTGGGACACTTTTATATTTTTGCACTGTTTTTCAGTCACGGATCGTATGTCGTGAGCCGCAAAAAGGACTACAACCTAATCCATCACATTTCTATTAATGAATCTCGCGGCACCTTGGGCAAGACAACTTTACTTCACGTAGAGGCTGGGCCCGTAAACTGAGGGCATGGGGCTTGTGACCAGGTATTCGTCGCTCCGGTGCCCATAACTTTTTATCCGTAAGGAGTTGCGCACCGCACAACGTACCGTTGGAAAGATCTCCGAGAGCTCTACGATGGGGGTAGCAAGGCTGCACAGCTGTGCCTATTTTTGGAGCCCAAAATCGAACATTTTCATCAGTTTTGGGATATCTTTCACACTTTTGTACTATTTTTTGGTCCCAGATCGTACATCGTGAGTCGCAAAAAGGACGACAACCTAATCCATCACATTTCTATTACCGAATCCCACGATACCTTGGGCAAGACAACTTCACTTCACGTACAGGCTGGGCCATACACCAAGGGCGTGGGGCTTTTGACAAGGTATCCGTCGCTCTGGTGCCCATAACTTTTGATCCGTAACGAGTTACGCGGCGCACAACATATTGTTGGAAAGCTCTTCGAGAGCTCTACGACAGGGGTAGCAATACGACTTGGCTGCGCCTATTTTTGGAGCCCAAAATCGAACATTTTCATTAGTTTCGGGACACTTTCACACTTCTGCGCTATTTTTTGGTCCTGGATCGTACGTCGTGAGCCGCAAAAAGGACGACAACCTAATCCATCACATTTCTATTATCGAATCCCGCAGCACCTTGGGCAAGACAACTTCCCTTCACGTAGAGGCCGAACCCGTAAACCAAGGGTATGGGACTTGTGACCAGGTATCCGTCGCTCCGGTGCCCATAACTTTTGATCCGTAAGAAGTTACGCGGGGCACAGCATACCGTTGGAAAGCTTTCCTAGAGCTCTACGACGGGGGAAGCAAGGCTGCTCGGCTACGCCTATTTTCGGAGCCCAAAATTGAACGTTTTCATCAGTTTCGGGACACTTTTCTTCTTTTGCATTGTTGTTCCGTCCTGGATCGTACGTCGTGAGCCGCGAAAAGGACGACAACCTAATCCATTACATTTCTATTACCGAATCCCACGGTACCTTGGGCAAGACAACTTCACTTCACGTAGAGGCTGGGCCCGCAAACCGAGGGCGTGGGGCTTTTGACCAGGTATCCGTCGCTCCGGTGCCCATAAGTTTTGATTCGTAAAGAGTTACGCGGCGCACAACATTCCGTTGGAAAGCTCTCCGAGAGCTCTACGACGGGGGCAGCAAGTCTACTCAGCTACGCCTGTTTTGGGAGCCCAAAATCGAATGTTTTCATCAGTTTCGAGATACTTTTCTTAATTTGCACTGTTTTTCCATCCCGGATCGTACGTCGTGAGCCGCGAAAAGAATGACAACCTAATCCATCACATTTCTATTACCGAATCCCACGGCACCTTGGACAAGACAACTTCACTTCACGTAGAGGCTGGGCTTGTAAACCGAGGGCATGGGGCTTGTGACCAGGTATCCGTCGCTCCGGTACCCATAACTTTTGATCCGTAAGGAGTTATGCAGCGCACAGCAAACCGTTGGAAAGCTCTCCTAGAGCTTTACGACGGGGGCAGTAAGGCTGCTTGACTGCGCCTATTTTCGGAGCCCAAAATCGAATGTTTTCATCAGTTTTGGGACATTTTTCTTCTTTTGCGATGTTTTTTCATCCCGGATCGTACGTCGTGAGCCGCGAAAAGGACAACAACCTAATCCATCACATTTCTTTTACCGAATCCCACGGCACCTTGGGCAAGACAACTTCACTTCACATAGAGGCTGGGCCAGCAAACCGAGGGCGTGGGGCTTGTGACCAGGTATCCGTCGCTCTGGTGCCCATAACTTTTGATCCGTAAGGAGTTACGCAGCGCACAGCATACCGTTGGAAAGCTCTATGAGAGCTCTACGACGTGGTCAGCAAGCCTGCTTAGCTGTGCCTATTTTTGGAGCCCAAAATCGAACGTTTTCATCAGTTTCGGGATACTTTTCTTCTTTTGCGCAGTTTTTCCGTCCCGGATCGTACGTCGTGAGTCGCAAAAAAGAGGACAACCTAATCCATCACATTTCTATTACCGAATCCCACGGCACCTTGGGCAAGAGAACTTCACTTCACGTAAAGGCTGGGCCCGCAAACCGAGGGCGTGGGGCTTGTGACCAGGAATCCGTCGCTCCAATGCCGGTAACTTTTGATCCGTAAGGAGTTACGCGACGCAAAGCATACCGTTGGAAAGCTCTCTGAGTACTCTACGACAGGGGAAGCTAGCCTGCTCGGTTACACCTATTTTCAGAGCCGAAAATCGAACATTTTCATCAGTTTTGGGACACTTTTCTTCTTTCGCGCTGTTTTTCCGTCCAGGATCGTACGTCGTGAGCTGCGAAATGGACGACAACCCAATCCATCACATTTCTATTACCGAATCCCACGGCACCTAGGGCAAGGCAACTTCACTTCACGTAGAGGTTGGGCCAGCAAACCGAGGGCGTGAGGTTTGTGACCAGGTATCTGTCGCTCCGGTGCCCATAACTGTTGATCCGTAAGGAGTGGCACGGCGCACAGCATACCGTTGGAAAGCTCTCCGAGAGCTCTACGATAGGGGAAGCTAACCTGCTCGGTTGCGCCTATTTTCAGAGCGCAAAATCGAAGCCCAAAATTGAACATTTTCATCAGTTTCGGGACACTTTTATACTTTTGCGCTGTTTTTGGGTCCCGGATCGTACGTCGTGAGCCGCGAAAAGGACGACAACCTAATCCATCACATTTCTATTACCGAATCCCATGGCACCTTGGGCAAGACAACTTCACTTCAGGTAGAGGCTGGGCCTGTAAACCGAGGGTGTGGGGATTGTGACCAAGAATCCGTCACTCCGGTGCCCATAACTTTTGATCCGTAAGGCGTTATGCGGCGCACAGCATACCGTTGGAAAGCTCTCTGAGAGCTCTATGACAGAGGAAGCTAGCCTGCTCGGTTGCGCCTATTTTCAGAGCCCAAAATCGAATGTTTTCATCAGTTTTGGGACACTTTTCTTCTTTCGCGTTGGTTTTTCATCCCGGATCGTACTTCGTGAGCCGCGAAATGGATGACAACCCAATCCATCACATTTCTATTACCGAATCCCACGGCACCTTGGGCAAGGCAACTTCATTTCACATAGAGGCTGGGCCCACAAACCGAGGGCGTAGGGTTTGTGACCAGGTATCCGTCGCTCTGGTGCCCATAACTTTTGATCCGTAAGGAGTTACGCGGCGCACAGCATACCGTTGGAAAGCTCTCCGAGAGCTCTACTATGGGGGCAGCAAGGCTACTTGGCTGTGCCTATTTTTGGAGCCCAAAATCGAACATTTTCATCAGTTTCGGGACACTTTTATACTTTTGCGCTGTTTTTGGGTCCCGGATCGTACGTCATGAGCCGCGAAAAGGACGACAACTTAATCCATCACATTTCTATTACCGAATCCCATGACACCTTTGGCAAGACAACTTCACTTCACGTAGAGGATGGGCCCGTAAACCGAGGGCATGGGGCTTGTGACTAGGTATCCGTCGCTCCGGTGCCCATAACTTTTGATCCGTAAGGAGTTACGCGGGGCACAGCATACCATTGGAAATCTCTCCGAGTGCTCTACGACGAAGGCAGCAAGGCTGCTCGGCTGCGTGTGAGGCCCGACCTCGATTTGCGTACCTTGACCTAGGTTTAAGAATCATGTTTCATTTTGTGTGCCTTGCATTGAATTACGTGCATACATTTAGGGTTTCGTGCATTTACTTGGGAAACGTGCATTCGTCCTGTAGTTCGTGCCTTACCTCGTAGTGCATGCCCTAAACCTAGGAAAGTGTGCCTGCACGCTAATCAAGAAAGTATCTTACACGAAGCACTAAATCATTAATTAATATTAAAATGCTAATTCAACTCACTAGGAGACGAAATTACACCAAAAGCTAGACATTCTTATTATTTATTCTTTATTCTTTTGCATATTCCAAGCACTCAACTAAATAATGCTCAACCAAGACAAAAATTCAAATTCTTGCACAAGCTTGCCCGACCACTTTCTTCCATTTGTGCTTGCTTTTCAAAATTCAAAAATTAAACCTAGACATTCAATGACAAGCTAATGACACAATGCATAAAAAAATTAATCAAAAACCCTACCCAATGCATCAAAATCTCGACCTACTCACTTGCCCATGCTAGAAAATTCAAAAACATGCTCCTTGAAGACACAAAATCTGAAATTTCAAGGCTCTAGGTTGACATATGCATCAAACTCTTCAAGGCTTTCATTTTTCTTTCATTCTTTCTCTCTTTCTCTCATTCTTTCTCTCATTTCTTCTCTCTCTCTCTCTCTCGGCCCTAGCTGCAATTATAGACTCCATAGCTTAGGTTCATCATCCTAAGATTCATCAAGACCTCCAAGCTACTAAGGAACTCGACCAAGCAAGCTAGAATGCAAAAGTCGCACATGCAAGCTCATAGAACCTTCATCTCGGCTTAGGTAAGTTGATAACTCCTATTTCGTTTTCTTCTTGTTCTAACCACATGCACCTACTAAGAACTTGGTAACTAAGCTAGGAAATTAAGAATCTCAAGTCATCTCTCGACCAAGCAAGGAGAAAAAGTCGATCTTGTGCATCATCAAGAGCTTTGTGCATCTTCATTGTTGTCTTGCTAAGGTGAGGGCTAAAACTTCTTTGAAAAGCTTCAAAAAACCACATGCATGCCTT
The DNA here is from genome assembly GCA_037974665.1 of Ehretia macrophylla. NCBI lineage: Eukaryota > Viridiplantae > Streptophyta > Magnoliopsida > Boraginales > Ehretiaceae > Ehretia > Ehretia macrophylla. Next base: position 63,430,345 of record CM075772.1, read on the forward strand.
TAAATGTCTATTTTTACTTCTGTACTTGTGATATATGGGTGTATATGAACTTTTGTAAACATGCATGGCAAGATATTTGGCTAGAATGTGAAGATAGGTGAAATCGCGTATTTGGCAGCTTTCTGTTCTGTTGGAGAGAAGTGATTTTGACCAGGTAAATGATGTTGAAAATGTGCAAAAATTGGTAGGTGACTAGTTTTGCCAGTTCTGAGAATTTTTCATAGAAATAGGCCAAAGCTAATTTTGACTCTAAGGTCGCCAAAATGGCAAAACATTGGAAGGTGTCCAAATCTGGAAAATCTGGGAAGATGAAGCAGGTTTTGGCAGATTCACTGTCCTGATAGAACGAACCAATTTTGACTTAGGAAATGATATCTAAAATGCATGAAATTTGGTGTTCTGCTATATTTTTCAGTTATAGACATTTTTTTCAGAAATAGACTAAGGCTAAATCTGACCCTAAGGTCCTCAAAAACGACAAGTATTGAAATGTGTACAAATCTGGACAGTTTTGCGTAGTCGCACGGTTTTGGCTATAACTCTTGAACCCGAACTCCAAATGATGCGAGGTTTGTTTCTGGATTTAGTTCACTCCTTAAGCTTTAATTTGACATTTTTTTCACTGGAATTGGAGATTGTTTGCTTGTCTCAATGATTGTGAGAAAACAGACCATTGCAGTGAGGTTTTCATCTAGTGATATGCTTTGAAAATTATTGTAACTTCTCTTGTTGTATTAAATGCTTGGGATTGTGGCACTTGGATGTTGTGTGGACTGTTTTGAATGCTTGAGGATGTTTTAATTAATTGATGCATGGCTTGAGTTTAATCACGGGACAACTTGGGGCTTAATCGCACGGGTGAGCATGAATTGAAACCCTAATGACTAGGAAAACTCGCTAAGTGTTGATCCTATGGATATCGTGTTTAATTATGTGATTAGTAGGCTGCTCGTAGTTGCCCTTATAGTCCTAAATGTGATTCCGATGATTACCTATTGACAAGTAGGCCGTTTTTGCACCCGGTCCCAAGTAAACGTCATTGCATGTTGTATGATCCTATTATTTGATTACATGAATTTCGAAATGAGCTATATGACTTGATTTACATGTGTTACATGGCTGCCTGTTTAATATTCATATAACTCCATGTGCTTTACAAGTGAAATTACCTGTCATATCATGCCTCGCGTATTTACTTGTCAATATGCAATCTTATGACTGCTCAGAGGCAACCTACTTTGTTGTCCTCCTAATGTGATATATTAAATGTCATAAATGTGCATTGCATACAAGGTTGCAACCTTTTATTCTAGCATGGTAGCATTCATGCACAACGGGCGGCATCGGGCTTGCCAGTGCAACCGTGACTACCATTGTCCAATTCCCTCTCTCGCTTGGGGGCTAGACTTCCTCGGAGAGTTGGGTCGTAGGATTTCGGGGTACATCCGGAGTACACCCATTTGGCGTGATAAGGGGATGATTTGAAGTCGGCCGCAACAACTGATACTGGAAATGAACTGAGAGCAAAAGCTCACCGTATCCTTTTCACTATGTGCATAAGTACTCTCGCTTGGTTCCTAGAGGACCTCGGGAATGAAAGACGGGTAATTGTGTTCTTTTATTTCTATATTACATTATGTACTTACTTGTGATATATGTCATGCTTGCAAAAGGTTTTCATAAGTTGAACCGGAAAAAGAGTTTCAAAACTTATTTCTCGTTCCCCCTCGCTGAGTTCATAAGGACTCACCCTCTTTTATCATCTCAGGTGAAGAAGACCAGGAACAGGTACCCGAGGATAACGTGCCTAACGATGATTCCTTGGAATGATTGCTTGCCCTACGTGCCTTACTTGACTATGGCCATTTTGTGAACGATATGTTGCTTGAAGACTATTTCTTATTTTGCTTGTTGTTGTATTGTAAATGACACCCGTTGTAATTTGGGGTCAAATTTTGGGTTGTACTGATCATAACTAGTTAGACACTCTTGTGGTCGTTTTTGCTATCGCTACTGGCTAGTATCTATCATAGGATTATGAAGTATCAGGTAAGGATTAAGTAAAATGAATCTATCCAATCTTAAGCAGGTACTCATTGGTAGGTTAAGATCAACAGGTACTTTGTAACAAGGATTAACAAACAAATGAGACATAGTATCATGCTAGGTTGTTTATCAAACGAGACTTCTAGATAACTAGTAGGCGTTTCAATTGGTGATAAATAGTAATCTTAGTTGGAAATGAATTTAAGATTGAAAGTTTTGAGGCCTTTAGAAAATTAGGTCAAACTAAAGAGCCCGATTACAGCCATTATGCTGTCGATTTTCTGGAGAATTTGTGGAGTTTAGACTAAACGTTAAGTGCTAAACCTTCATTAACGATTAAGTACGTGAAATGACTTGAAAGTTTAGATCACACCCTAGTCTAACCTCTATAGGTCGGGTTGGGGCGTGACACCTTATCTTAATGGTATCAGAGCTTAGATTGCTTAAGCCAAGTTTAACTCTCGGACCATGGGTAGAAGCCCTAAGGTAATTAGGATGACTTGTTTATGTGTGATAATGTTAATTGTGCCTTCTATGTTCTATGTGCTTATGTGATTAACATGTCTTAATTGTTTCTAGAATTGTGTATCTATATTATGTTGCATATCTTGTGCATTAAATTCTTGATTGTCGTATTCCAATAAATTGTGCATAATAATCTATGCCTATAGATGGCTGGCCCTAGTACCCGCACTACTAATAGGAGCGGTGAGCCCCAAGAGACCGGAGATGCTTATCAAACTAATCCCGGCATGGCTATGTTTAATATGATGGAGAATGCCATGGATCGCGTGTCGCGAGTGATGGAACGTCAAGATGCACGTGAAGCAAACAACAACAACAACAACAGGAATGATGGTAACCATGGGAGAAATAGCAGAATGCGGGAGTTCTTGACCTTCGCCCGTCCAAATTCCACGGGGAAGCTGATGATGAAAAAGCAGAGGCTTGGCTGTCTGAGATCGAGACGGTTTTCAGGCCACTTGACTATACTGATGAAGAAAAGGTGGAGTTCGCTGTGTTTCTGTTGCACGGGGATGCTGAGCATTGGTGGCACACTGTGGAGGCACTTTGGGAAACTGATCATACACCTCGCTTGTGGGGTAATTTTGTTAAGGCATTCAAGGAGAAATATGTACCTGCAGTTTCCAGGCAGAGGCTGTCACGCCCCAACCCGGCCTATAAAGGTTAGACTAGGGTGTGATCTAACATTCAAGTCATATCACATACTTAACCATTTATGAAGGTTTAACACTTAACATTTTGGCCTAAACTCCACAAATTCTCCGAAAAACCGGCAGCATTACGGCTGTAATTGGGCTCCTTAGTTTGACCTAATTCTCTAATCGCCTCAAAATTTACAATCTCAAATTCATTTCCAACTAAGATTACTATTTATCATCAATTGAAAAGCCTACTAATTATCTTGAAGTCTCGTTTGATTTATAACCTAGCATGATACTATGTCTCGTTTGTTTGTTAATCCTCGTTACAAAAGTACCTGTTGATCTTAGCTTAACAATGGGTACCTGCTTAAGATTGGATAGGTTCATTTTACTTAGTCCTTACCGGATACTTCATAATCCTATGATAGTTACTAACCAGTAACGATAGCAAAACGACCATAGTAGTGTCTGTCTAGTTATTATCAGTACAAGCCAAAATTAGACCCCAAATTACAATGGGGGTCTTTTACATTACAAACATCAAGCAACATGAAAAGAAATAGTCTTCAAGCAGCATAGTGTTCACAAATGGCCATAATCAAGCAAAGCACATAGGACAGGCAATCATTCCAAGGAATCATCGTTAGGCACGTCGTCCTCGGGTACCTGTTCTTGATCTTCTTCACCTGAGATGATAAAAGAGGGTGAGTCCTTATGAACTCAGCGAGGGGGAACGAGAAATAGGCTTTGAAACTCATTTTCCGGTTCAACTTATGAAAACCCTTTTGCAAGCATGAATATATCACAATTAAGTACATAACAATAATATAAAAGTAAAGGAACACAATTACCCGTCTTTCCTCCCCGAGGTCCTCTAGGAACCAAGCGAGAGTACTTATACACATAGTAAAAAGGATACGGTGAGCCTTTGCTCTTAGTTCATTTCCAGTATCAGTTGTTGCGGCCGACTTCAAATCATCCCCTTATCACGCCAAATGGGTGTACTCCGGATGTACCTCGAAATCCTACGACCCAACTCTCCGAGGAAGTCTAGCCCCCAAGCGAGAGAGATAATTGGACAATGGTAGTCACGGTTGCACCGGCAAGCCCGATGCCGCCTGGTGTGCGTGAACGCTACCATGCCAGAATGAAAGGTTGCAACCTTGTATGCAATGCACATTTATGACATTTAATATATCACATTAGGAGGACAACAAATTAGGTTGCCTCCGAGCAGTCATAAGATTGCACATTGACAAGTAAACAAGCGAGGCACGATAAGACAAGTAATTTCACTTGAAAGGCACATGGAATTATATGAATATTAAACGGGCAGCCATGTAACACACATAAATCAAGTCATATAACTCATTTCAAAGTTCACATAATCAAATAATAAGATTATTCATCATGCAACGACATCTACGTGGGATCAGGTGCAAGAAAAGCCTACCTATCAACATGAAATCATCGAAATCATATTTAGGACTACAAGGGCAACTACGGGCAGCCTACTAAACACATAATCCAACACAACATCCAAAGGATCAACACTTAGCAAATTCACCTAGTTACTAGGGTTCCAATTCATGCTTACCCATGCGATTAAGCCCCAAGTCATCTCAAAATCAAACTCAAGCCATGCATCGATTAATTCAAACACCCTCAAGTATTCAAAACAGTCCACACAACATCCCAATGCCACAATCCCAAGCATTTAACACAACAAGAGAAGCTACAATAATTTTTCTAAGCATATCACTAAGTGAAACCCTCACTGCAATGGGCTGTTTTCTCACAATCATTAAGACAAGCAAACAATCTCCAATTCCAGTGAATAAGATTTCAAATTAAATCTTAAGAAGTGAACTAAATTCAGAAACAAACCTCGCATCATTTGGAGTTCGGGATCAATAGTTATAGCAAAAACAGTGGGACTGCACAAAACTGTCCAGATTTGCACACATTTCAATACTTGTCGTTTTTGAGGTCTTAGGGTCAGATTTAGCCTTAGTCCATTTCTGACAAAAATGTCCAGAACTGAAAACTATAGCAGCACACCAAATTTCATGCATTTTAGATGTCATTTACTAAGTCAAAACTGGTTCGTTCCACAAGGTCAGTGAATCTGCCAAAACCTGCTTCATTTTTCCAGACTTTCCAGATTTGGACACATTTTAATGATTTGTCATTTTGAGGATCTTAGATTCAAAATTAGCTTTGGCCTATTTCTGTGAAAAATGTTCAAAACTGGAAAAAATAGTTACCTACCAATTTTCATGCATTTTCAACATCATTTACCTATCCAAAATCACCTCGCACCAACAAGACATCAAGCTGTCACATGCACGATTTCATCTAACATCACATTCTAGCCCAAAATCTTGCCATGCATGGTTGTAAAAGCTTATGAAGACACATATATCTCAAGTACAGAAGCAAAGATAAACATTTAAGAGCATGCATGTGGTTTTTTGAAAGATTTTCAAGAAGTTTTAGCCCTCACCTTAGCAAAACAACAAGAAGATGCACAAGACTCTTGGTGAAGCACAAAGTTGATCTTCTTCCTTGCTTAGCCGAGACACCACTCGATTTTCTCTATTTTTCCTAGCTTAGTGACCAAGTTCTTAGTAGATGCATGTGGTTAGAACAAGAAGAAAAGAAATGGAAGCTAGCAAACTCACCTAAGCCGAAATGGAGACTCAAAGAGCTTGCATGTGTGTTTTCTTGCAACCTAGCTTGCTTAGTCGAGCTCCCTAGCTTCTTGCTTGCCTTGATGAACTATGGAGTGATGAAGATGAGCTATGGAGTGTAGAAACTCAGCCAAAGCCGAGAGAGAGAGAGAAGAATGAGAGGGAGAGAGAGAAATGTGAGGAAATGAGAGAAATGAAAGAAAAATAGAAGCTTTTGCAATTGTTGAGGCATATGTCGGCCTTGAGCTTTGCAATTCAGATTTTTGTGTCTTCAAGAAGCATTTTGAAATTCCTAGCATGGGCAAAGAGCTTATGTCGAGATTGGTGGAGCATTGGTAGAGTTTTGAGCTATTTTTTATTGCTTGGTGTCATAGAATAGTCATAGAATTGTCTAGGTTTGATTTAAATTATGCAAAGCAAGCACAAGGCACACAAGGTGGTCGGCCAAGGCATGAAAAATGCTGAATTTTTGTCATCTTTTGAGCATTATTTAATTGTGTGTTTGAAAGTGCAAAAGAATAAGGAATAAAGAATAAGGAATGTCTAGCTTTTGGTGCAATTTCGTCTTCTAGTGGGTTGAATTAGTAATTTAATATTAGTTAGTGGAATTTGTAGGATTAATTAATGATCTGGTGCTTCGTGTAAGATGCTTTCTTGATTAGCGTGAGGGCACGCTTTCCTAGGTCTAGGGCATGCACTACGAGGTAGGGCACGAACTACGAGACGAATGCACGTTTCCCAAGTAAATGCACGCAATCCTAAATGAATGCACGTAATTCAATGCAAGGCACATAAAACGAAACATGATTCTTAAATCTAGGTTAAGGCATGCAAATCTAGGCTAGGGCACACGAAACGAGGTATCGCACGCAAATCGAGGTCAGGCCTCACAGAGGCGGATTGAGGAATTCATGCACTTGAACCAGGGTAACATGACGGTGGCCCAGTACGAGGCTCGTTTTGACCGACTGTCCCGTTATGCTCAATACATGGTCAGTACCCCTAAGGCGAAGATGTGGAAATTTACGAATGGGTTGAGGCCAGAAATTCAGGACCAGTTGGCTTCGCATGACTTCGATACCTATTCTGCTCTCCTTGCTGCTGCTTCCCGAGTTGAGAAGAGGAAACTTGATAGAGCCGGTTCAAGTCAGCCGAACAAGAAACCATATCAGCCTCCAGGTCAACAGAGGAAATTCCAGAGTCAGAGTCGTAGTCAGGGCCAGAGCCAGAACAGACCAGTTAATAACCGTGGCCCGACTAAAGCACCATCAGCCTCTTCCACCTGCGGATCCACAGGTAGTTCACCTGCTACTCAGTCTATCAACTGTTCTTACTGTGACAAGAAGGGGCATACCGAGGCCTAGTGCTGGAAGAAGTCAGGACGATGTGTGCGGTGTGGCAGTGATCAGCATCAGATCAAGGATTGCCCTAAATGGCAAGGAGGACAAAATCAAGTTAAACCAGTTGGTAGAGGCAAGACTCCAGTTCCTAGAGTTCAGGCCCGAGCTTATGCTATCGAGTGCGAGGAGCTTCCAGAGGAGACCGTTGTTGTTGAAGGTATATTCTTGATACTGAATCAACCTGTTAGGGTGCTAATTGATCCAGGTGCTACTCATTCATTTATTACTCCCTTATGTGCACAACGTGTGAAACTACGAGTTGTATGTTTTCCTTACGAAGTAGAAGTTGGTACTCCGATGGGTTATAAACTTGTTACTCGCTCAGCTTGTAAAGCATGTAAAATCCAAATTAAAGATAGGGAATTCTCAGCCAATCTTATTGTATTACCCTTTCGAGACTATGAAGTCATCTTAGGGATGGACTGGTTGGCAAAGCATCATGCCCAACTAGATTGCCGGACGAAGATTGTAACATTCCAGATACCTGGTCAACCAATATTGGAGGTAATGTGTCGAAGAGACTTCACCGGGAGTTCCATCATTTCATCTACGAAAGCAGTGAAGTCCTTAAGAAAATGATGTAGTGGATACTTAGCTTACCTCATCAACAAGCCGTCAGATTAAGCTAAGTTGGAGGAGATGCCAGTGATTAAAGATTATGCAGATGTATTTCCAGAAGAATTGCCCGGTTTACCCCCAAATCGGGAGATCGAGTTTATTATAGAATTATTGCCTGGCACCTAGCCAATATCTAAAGCTCCCTATCGTATTGCACCAGCCGAGCTACAAGAACTAAAGGACCAATTGCAAGGATTGTTGAAGAAGGGGTTTGTTCAACCAAGTTCTTCTCCGTGGGGTGCGCCAGTCCTATTTGTAAAGAAGAAAGACGGAACGTTGAGGCTATGCATCGACTACCGAGGATTGAACCAAGTGACCGTTAAGAATAAATACCCACTTCCACTGATCGACGAGTTATTTGATCAACTTCAGGGAGCCAAAGTGTATTCGAAGCTCGACTTGAGGCAAGGGTACTATCAGTTGCGGATCAAAAAGGAGGATGTGCCTAAAACGGCTTTCAGGACGAGATATGGGCATTATGAATATGTGGTGATGCCATTTGGGCTAACTAATGCCCCTGCAGCTTTTATGGACTTGATGCACAGGGTGTTTCAACCCTACTTGGACCAATTTGTGGTGATCTTTATTGATGATATTTTGGTATACTCGAAATCTGAGGCTGAGCACGAACAACATTTGCGATTGGTACTGCAGAAACTTCGAGAGCATCAATTGTACGCGAAGTTTAGCAAATGCAAATTTTGGTTGCAACAGATTGCATTTTTGGGGCACATCATATCCCAAGAGGGAATAGCAGTGGATCCAGCAAAGATAGAAGCGGTGATGTCTTGGAGGAAGCCGGAAAATGTTACGGAGGTTCGGAGTTTTCTTGGTCTAACCGGCTATTATCGGAGGTTCGTGAAGGATTTCTCAAAGATTACAGGACCGCTTACAAAGCTCACTCAAAAGAAAACGAAGTTCGTGTGGGATGACAAGTGTGAGAACAGCTTCCAAGAATTGAAGAAAAGATTGACTACCGCACCTGTTCTTGCATTGCCTGAAGGGAGTCAAGGTTTTGTAATCTATAGCGATGCTTCGAAGGAAGGACTGGGTTGTGTGTTGATGCAAAATGGTAGAGTGATTACGTATGCCTCTAGGAAACCGAAGCCGTATGAATTGAATTACCCGATGCATGATTTGGAGTTAGCGGCTATTGTGTTTGCACTCAAGAAATGGAGGCACTATCTGTGGGGTAACAAGTTCGAGGTGTTTACTGATCACAAGAGCTTGAAATACTTGTTCTCACAAAAGGAGTTGAACATGAGGCAAAGACGGTGGATGGAGCTTTTGGATGATTATAACTGCACAATCAATTATGTGCCCGGTAAAGCAAATGTAGTTGCAGATGCCTTAAGTCGGAAGGCGAGCATGGCAAAACTGGAAGTTGAGGTGCAGGAGTTGTTAGAGGAAGCATTCTTGTGGAAACCACAATTGACTCAAAAAGGATTACTATTTGCCACTACACAGGTTCAATCGACCTTGTTGTCTGAATTGCGAGAGGCTCAACAGAAGGACCAACAGTTTCAGAAGATTAAAGAAAGCAACACAGATTTCAAATTTTATGATGATGGTATTTGGAGGTTTAGGAGTCGGATTTGTGTTCCTAATGAGCCAGAGCTGAAAAAGAAGATTCTTGAAGAAGCCCATAATTCAAGATACACTATTCACCCCGGCGGAACAAAGATGTACCGGGATTTGAAGCAACACTATTGGTGAAATAACATGAAGAGAGAGATTGCGGAGTTTGTGGCACGGTGTTTGACTTGCCAGAGAGTCAAAGCAGAACATCAACGACCAGCAGGTTTACTTCAGCCGTTGGAAATTCCTCAATGGAAATGGGAACATATAACTATGGATTTTGTCATGGACCTGCCCAAGTCACAAAAGGGTCATGACGCCGTTTAGGTCATAGTGGATAGATTGACCAAGTCAGCGCACTTCTTACCGATGAACAAGGAGGATAGTCCTGAGAAATTGGGAGATATGTATGTGGCGGATATTGTAAGGTTGCACGGGATGCCTGTGAGTATTGTATCAGATAGGGATCCTCGTTTTACTTCCCGATTTTGGAAGAGATTGCAAGAAGTTTTGGGAACGAAGTTGAGTTTCAGCACGGCTTATCACCCTCAGACTGATGGACAATCTGAGAGAACTATTCAGATTCTGGAGGATATGCTGAGGGCGTGTGTTTTGGATTTCGGGAAAGGTTGGGAGAAATATCTGCCTTTAGCGGAGTTCGCTTATAATAACAGTTATCAGGCCACTATCGGGATGGCCCCATTTGAGGCATTGTATGGACGTAAGTGTCGATTCCCAATTTACTGGGACGAAGTAGGTGAGACGAAGACTTTTGACCCGACCCTTCTACCTGAACTTATGAAGACTGTTGATAATATCCACCTCATCCGGAAACGGATGCTTACCGCCCAAAGCAGGCAGAAAAGTTACGCAGGCAGTCGGAGACAAAGTCTAGAGTTTGAGGTCGGCGACAAGGTGTTCTTGAAGATATCACCCCGGAGGGGACTGATTAAACACGGCAAGGGTGGAAAGTTGAGCCCGAGGTTTGTAGGACCATTTGAAATAATTGAGAAGGTTGGCAAATTGGCGTATCGCCTGGCACTACCCCAAAACCTCTCCAATATTCACGACGTCTTTCATGTTTCAATGCTACGGAAATATCACCCTGATCCATCGCATATCTTGGAGCCAGAGCCGTTGCAGCTTCGGGAGAACTTGTCTTATGAAGAGAAGCCCATTCGGATCCTAGACCAGCAAGATCGGGAGTTGCGCAACAAATCTATACCAATGGTAAAAGTGTTGTGGGATCATCATGGAGTTGAAGAAGCAACGTGGGAAAGGCGAGACCAGATGGAGCAACAGTATCCAGCTTTATTTCAAAGGTAATATTGAATTTCGGGACGAAATTCTTTTAAGGAGGGGAGGATGTGAGGCCCGACCTCGATTTGCGTGCAATACCTCATTTCGTGTGCCCTAACCTAGATTTGCGTGCCTTGACCTAGGTTTAAGAATCGTGTTTCGTTTTGTGTGCCTTGCATTGAATTACGTGCATACATTTAGGATTGTGTGCATTTACTTGGGAAACGTGCATTCGTCTCGTAGTTCGTGCCTTACCTCGTAGTGCGTACCCTAAACCTAGGAAAGCATGCCCGCACGCTAATCAAGAAAGCATCTTACACGAAGCACTAAATCATTAATTAATCCTACAAACTCCACTAACTAATATTAAAATGCTAATTCAACTCACTAGAAGACGAAATTGCACCAAAAGCTAGACATTCTTATTCTTTATTCTTTATTCTTTTGCATATTCCAAGCACTCAATTAAATAATGCTCAACCAAGACAAAAATTCAGATTCTTGCACAAGCTTGGCCGACCACTTTCTTGCATTTGTGCTTGCTTTGCATAATTCAAAATTAAACCTAGACATTCTATGACAAGCTAATGACACAATGCATAAAAAAATGACTCAAAAACCCTACCCAATGCATCAAAATCTCGACCCACTCACTTGCCCATGCTAGACAATTCAAAAACATGCTCCTTGAAGACACAAATTCTGAAATTTCAAGGCCCTAGGCCGACATATGCATCAAACTCTTCAAGCCTTTCATTTTTCTTTCATTCTTTCTCTCATTCTTTCTCTCATTTCTTCTCTCTCTCTCTCTCTCTCGGCCCTAGCTGCAATTATAGACTCCATAGCTTAGGTTCATCATCCTAAGATTCATCAAGACCTCCAAGCTACTAAGGAACTCGACCAAGCAAGCTAGAATGCAAAAGTCGCACATGCAAGCTCATAGAACCTTCATCTCGGCTTAGGTAAGTTGATAACTCCTATTTCATTTTCTTCTTGTTCTAACCACATGCACCTACTAAGAACTTGGTAACTAAGCTAGGAAATTAAGAATCTCAAGTCATCTCTCGACCAAGCAAGGAGAAAAAGTCGATCTTGTGCATCATCAAGAGCTTTGTGCATCTTCATTGTTGTCTTGCTAAGGTGAGGGCTAAAACTTCTTTGAAAAGCTTCAAAAAACCACATGCATGCCTTTAAATGTCTATTTTTACTTCTGTACTTGTGATATATGGGTGTATATGAACTTTTGTAAACATGCATGGCAAGATATTTGGCTAGAATGTGAAGATAGGTGAAATCGCGTATTTGGCAGCTTTCTGTTCTGTTGGAGTGAAGTGATTTTGACCAGGTAAATGATGTTGAAAATGTGCAAAAATTGGTAGGTGACTATTTTTGCCAGTTCTGAGAATTTTTCATAGAAATAGGCCAAAGCTAATTTTGACTCTAAGGTCCCCAAAATGGCAAAACATTGGAAGGTGTCCAAATCTGGAAAATCTGGGAAAATGAAGCAGGTTTTGGCAGATTCACTGTCCTTATAGAACGAACCAGTTTTCACTTAGTCAAGGATATCGAAAATGCATGAAATTTTGTTTGCTGATATATTTTTCAGTTCTGGACATTTTTGTCAGAAATAGACTAAGGCTAAATCGGACCCTAAGGTCCTAAAAAACGAAGAGTATGGAAATGTGTACAAATCTGGACAGTTTTGCGTAGTCGCACGGTTTTGGCTATAACTCTTGAACCCGAACTCCAAATGATGCGAGGTTTGTTTCTGGATTTAGTTCACTCCTTAAGCTTTAATTTGAAATTTTTTTCACTAGAATTGGAGATTGTTTGTTTGTCTCAATGATTGTGAGAAAACAGACCATTGCAGTGAGGTTTTCATCTAGTGATATGCTTTGAAAATTATTGTAACTTCTCTTGTTGTATTAAATGCTTGGGATTGTGGCACTTGGATGTTGTGTGGACTGTTTTGAATGCTTGAGGATGTTTTAATTAATGGATGCATGGCTTGAGTTTAATCACGGGACAACTTGGGGCTTAATCGCACGGGTGAGCATGAATTGAAACCCTAATGACTAGGAAAACTCGCTAAGTGTTGATCGTATGGATATCGTGTTTAATTATGTGATTAGTAGGCTGCCCGTAGTTGCCCTTATAGTCCTAAATGTGATTCCGATGATTACCTATTGACAAGTAGGCCGTTCTTGCACCCGGTCCCACGTAAACGTCGTTGCATGTTGTATGACCCTATTATTTGATTACGTGAATTTCGAAATGAGCTATATGACTTGATTTACATGTGTTACATGGCTGCCCGTTTAATATTCATATAACTCCATGTGCTTTACAAGTGAAATTACCTGTCATATCATGCCTCGCGTGTTTACTTGTCAATGTGCAATCTTATGACTGCTCGGAGGCAACCTACTTTGTTGTCCTCCTAATGTGATATATTAAATGTCATAAATGTGCATTGCATACAAGGTTGCAACCTTTCATTCTGGCGTGGTAGCGTTCACGCACACCGGGCGGCATCTGGCTTTTCGGTGCAACCGTGACTACCATTGTCCAATTCCCTCTCTCGCTTGGGGGCTAGACTTTCTCAGAGAGTTGGGTCGTAGGATTTCGGGGTACATCCGGAGTACACCCATTTGGCGTGATAAGGGGATGATTTGAAGTCGGCCGCAACAACTGATACTGGAAATGAACTGAGAGCAAAAGCTCACCGTATCCTTTTCACTATGTGCATAAGTACTCTCGCTTGGTTCCTAGAGGACCTCGGGAATGAAAGACGGGTAATTGTATTCTTTTATTTCTATATTACATTATGTACTTACTTGTGATATATGTCATGCTTGCAAAAGCTTTTCATAAGTTGAACCGGAAAAAGAGTTTCAAAACTTATTTCTCGTTCCCCCTCGCTGAGTTCATAAGGACTCACCCTCTTTTATCATCTCAGGTGAAGAAGACCAGGAACAGGTACCCGAGGATAACGTGCCTAACGATGATTCCTTGGAATGATTGCTTGCCCTACGTGCCTTACTTGACTATGGCCATTTTGTGAACGATATGTTGCTTGAAGACTATTTCTTATTTTGCTTGTTGTTGTATTGTAAATGACCCCCGTTGTAATTTGGGGTCAAATTTTGGGTTGTACTGATCATAACTAGTTAGACACTCTTGTGGTCGTTTTTGCTATCGCTACTGGCTAGTATCTATCATAGGATTATGAAGTATCAGGTAAGGATTAAGTAAAATGAATCTATCCAATCTTAAGCAGGTACTCATTGGTAGGTTAAGATCAACAGGTACTTTGTAACAAGGATTAACAAACAAATGAGACATAGTATCATGCTAGGTTGTTAATCAAACGAGACTTCGAGATAACTAGTAGGCGTTTCAATTGGTGATAAATAGTAATCTTAGTTGGAAATGAATTTAAGATTGAAAGTTTTGAGGCTTTTAGAAAATTAGGTCAAACTAAAGAGCCCGATTACAGCCGTTATGCTGCCGGTTTTTCGGAGAATTTGTGGAGTTTAGACTAAACGTTAAGTGCTAAACCTTCATGAACGATTAAGTACGTGAAATGACTTGAAAGTTTAGATCACACCCTAGTCTAACCTCTATAGGTCGGGTTGGGGCGTGACACTGCGCCTGTTTTCGGAGCCCAAAATCGAACGTTTTCATCAGTTTCGGGACACTTTTCTTCTTTTGCGTTGTTGTTCCGTCCCGAATCGTACGTCTTGAGCCGCGAAAAGGACGACAACCTAATCCATCACATTTCTATTACCGAATCCCACGGCACCTTGGGCAAGACAACTTCACTTCACGTAGAGGCTGGGCCCGCAAACCGAGGGCGTGGGGCTTGTGACCAGGTATCCGTCGCTCCGGTGCCCATAACTTTTGATCCGTAAAGAGTTACGAGGTGCACAGAATACCGTTGGAAAGCTCTCCGAGAGCTCTACGACGGGGACAGCAAGCCTACTCAGCTGCGCCTGTTTGGGAGCCCAAAATCGAATGTTTTCATCAGTTTCGGGACACTTTTCTTCTTTTACGCTGTTTTTCCATCCCGGATCGTACGTCGTGAGCCGCGAAAAGAACGACAACCTAATCCATCACATTTCTATTACCGAATCCCACGGCACCTTGGGCAAGGCAACTTCACTTCACGTAGAGGCTGGGCCCGCAAAGCGAGGGCGTGGGGTTTGTGACAAGGTATCCGTCGCTCTGCTGCCCATAACTTTTGATCCGTAAGGAGTTACGCAGCGCACAACATACCATTGGAAAGCTCTCTGAGATGTCTACGACGGGGGCAGCAAGGCTGCTCAGTTGTGCCTATTTTCGGAGCCCAAAATTGAACGTTTTCATCAGTTTCGGGATACTTTTCTTCTTTTGCGCTGTTTTTCCGTCCCGGATCGTACGTCGTGAGCCGCGAAAAAGAGGACAACCTAATCCATCACATTTCTATTACTGAATCCCTCGGCACCTTGGGCAAGACAACTTCACTTCACGTAGAGGCTGGGCCTGCAAACCGAGGGCGTGGGGCATGTGACCTGGAATCCGTCGCTCCGGTGCCCAAAATCGAATGTTTTCATCAGTTTCGGGACACTTTTCCTCTTTTGCGCTGTTTTTCCATCCCGGATCATACGTCCCGAGCCGCAAAAAGAACGACAACCTAATCCATCACATTTCTATTACCGAATCCCATGGCACCTTGGGCAAGGCAACTTCATTTCACGTAGAGGCTGGGCCCGCAAAGCGAGGGCGTGGGGTTTGTGACCAGGTATCCGTCGCTCCGCTGCCCATAACTTTTGATCCGTAAGGAGTTATACGGCGTACAACATACCGTTGGAAAGCTCTTCGAGAGCTCTACGACGGGGGCAGCAAGCCTGGTTGGCTGCGCCAGTTTTCGGAGCCCAAAATTGAACATTTTCATCAGTTTCGGGATACTATTCTTCTTTTGCACTGTTTTTCCATCCCGGATCGTACGTCATGAGCCGTGAAAAGGACAACAACCTAATCCATCACATTTCTATTACCGAATCCCATGGCACCTTGGGCAAGACAACTTCACTTCACATAGAGGCTGGGCCAGCAAACCTAGGGCGTGGGGTGTGTGACAAGGTATCCGTCGCTCCGGTGCCCATAACTTTTGATCCGTAAGGAGTTACGCGGCGCACAGCATACCGTTGGAAAGCTCTACGAGAGCTCTACGACGTGGGCAGCAAGCCTGCTCGGCTGTGCCTGTTTTTGGAGCCCAAAATCAAACATTTTCATCAGTTTCGTGATACTTTTCTTCTTTTGCGCTGTTTTTTCGTCCCAGATCGTACGTCATGAGTCGCGAAAAAGAGGACAACCTAATCCATCACATTTCTATTACCGAATCCCACGGCACCTTAGGCAAGACAACTTCACTTCACGTAGAGGCTGGGCCCGCAAACCGAGGGCGTGGGGCATGTGACCTAGAATCCGTCGCTCCGGTGCCCGTAACTTTTGATCCGTAAGGAGTTACGCGGCGCACAGCATACCGTTGGAAAGCTCTCTGAGAGCTCTACGACATTGGAATCTAGCCTGCTCGGTTGCACCTATTTTCAGAGCCCAAAATCGAACGTTTTCATCAGTTTCGGGACACTTTTCTTCTTTCTCGCTGATTTTTCGTCCCGGATCGTACGTCGTGAGCCGCGAAAGGAACGACAACCCAATCCATCACATTTCTATTACCGAATCCCATGGCACCTTGGGCAAGACAACTTCACTTCACGTAGAGGCTGGGCCCGCAAACCGAGGGCGTGGGATTTGTGACCAGGTATCCGTCGCTCCGATGCCCATAACTTTTGATCCGTAAGGAGTTACGCGGCGCACAGCATTCTGTTGGAAAGCTCTCCGAGAGCTCTACGACGGGGGCAGCAAGGCTGCTTGGCTGCGCCTATTTTTGGTAGCCCAAATAGAATGTTTTCATCAGTTTCGGGATACTTTTCTACTTTTGCGCTGTTTTTCTGTCCTGGATCGTACGTCGTGAGCCGCGAAAAGGAAGACAACCTAATCCATCACATTTCTATTACCGAATCCCATGGCACCTTGGGCAAGACAACTTCACTTCACGTAGAGGCTGCGCCCGTAAACCGAGGGCGTGGGGCTTGTGACCAGGTATCCGTCGCTCCGGTGCCCATAACTTTTGATCCGTAAGGAGTTACGCGGCGCGTTCCATACCGTTGGAAAGCTCTACGAGAGCTCTACGACGTGGGCAGCAAGCCTGCTCGGCTGTGCCTATTTTTGGAGCCCAAAATCAAACACTTTCATCAGTTTCGTGATACTTTTCTTCTTTCTCGCTGATTTTTCATCCTGGATCATACGTTGTAAGCCGCGAAAAGAACGACAATCCAATCTATCACATTTCTATTACCGAATCCCACGGCACCTTGGGCAAGACAACTTTACTTCACGTAGAGGCTGGGCCCGCAAACCGAGGGCGTGGGATTTGTGACCAGGTATCCGTCGCTCCGATGCCCATAACTTTTGATCCGTAAGGAGTTACGCGGCGCACAGCATTCTGTTGGAAAGCTCTCCGAGAGCTCTACGACGGGGGCAGCAAGGCTGCTTGGCTGCGCCTGTTTTTGGTAGCCCAAATAGAATGTTTTCATCAGTTTCGGGATACTTTTCTACTTTTGCGCTGTTTTTCCGTCCCGGATCGTACGTCGTGAGCCGCGAAAAGGAAGACAACCTAATCCATCACATTTCTATTACCGAATCCCACGGCACCTTGGGCAAGACAACTTCACTTCACGTAGAGGCTGCGCCCGTAAACCGAGGGCGTGGGGCTTGTGACCAGGTATCCGTCGCTCCGGTGCCCATAACTTTTGATCCGTAAGGAGTTACACGGGGCACAGCATACCGTTGGAAATCTCTCCGAGAGCTCTACGACGTGGGCAGCAAGGCTGCTCAGCTGCACCTATTTTCGGAGCCCAAAATTGAACGTTTTCATCAGTTTCGGGACACTTTTCTTCTTTTGCGCTGTTGTTCCGTCCCGAATCGTACGTCGTGAGCCGCGAAAAGGACGACAACCTAATCCATCACATTTCTATTATCGAATCCCACTGTACCTTGGGCAAGACAACTTCTCTTCACGTAGAGGCTGGGCCCGCAAACCGAGGGCGTGGGGCTTGTGACCAGGTATCCGTCGCTCCGGTGCCCAAAACTTTTGATCCGTAAAGAGTTACGAGGCGCACAGAATACCGTTGGAAAGCTCTCCGAGAGCTCTACTACGGGGGTAGCAAGCCTACTCAGCTGCGCCTATTTTGGGAGCCCAAAATCGAATGTTTTCATCAGTTTCGGGACACTTTTCTTCTTTTGCGCTATTTTTCCATCCCGGATTGTACGTCGTGAGCCGCGAAAAGAACGACAACCTAATCCATCACATTTCTATTACCGAATCCCACGGCACCTTGGGCAAGGCAACTTCACTTCACGTAGAAGCTGGGCCCGCAAACCGAGGGCGTGGGGTTTGTGACCAGGTATCCGTCGCTCCGCTGCCCATAACTTTTGATCCGTAAGGAGTTACATGGCGCACAGCATACCGTTGGAAAGCTCTCTGAGAGTTCTACGACGGGGGCAGCAAGGCTGCTCAGCTGTGCCTATTTTTAGAGCCCAAAATCGAACGTTTTCATCAGTTTTGGGATATTTTTCTTCTTTTGCGCTGTTTTTCCGTCCCGGATCGTACGTCGTGAGGCGCAGTATAACGCCTGTAATTGGACTCTTTAGTTTGACCTAATTTTCTAAAGGCCTCAAAACTTTCAATCTCAAATTCATTTCCAACTAAGATTACTATTTATCACCAATCAAAATGCCTACTAGTTATCTCGAAGTCTCGCTTGATTAACAACCTAGCATGATAACTATTTCTCATTTTTTTGTCAATCCTTGTTACAAAAGTACATGTTGATCTTAGCTTACCAATGAATACCTGCTTAAGATTAGATAGATTCATTTTACTTACCCTTTACCTAATACCTCATAAGCCTATGATAGATACTAAACCAAGTAGCGATAGCAAAACGACCAGAAGAGTATCTATCTAGTTATGATCAGTACAAACCAAAATTTGACCGCAAATTACAACCGGGGTCATTTACAATAGCAACAATAAGCAACACAAGAAATAGTCTTCAATACAACATGTCATTCACCAAATAGCAATAGTCAAGTAAGGCACGTAGGGCAGACAAACAGTCCAAGGAGTCATCAATAGGCACGTTATCCTCAGGTACCTGTTCCTGATCTTCTTCACCTGTAATGATAAAAGAGGGTGAGTCCTTATGAACTCAGCGAGGGGGAACGAGAAATACGTTTTGAAACTCTTTTTCTGGTTCAACTTATGAAAAACCCCTTTTGAAACATGTCACGTATCACAAGTAATAAGGTACGCAAAGTATAAGAATCAAATTGAGCAACAGATACAATTACCAATCATTTCAAGGATACGGTGAGCATTTGTTCTCAATATTGATTTCGATACGATTGTTGCGGCCGACTTCAATAATCCACTTATCGCTCCCATTTGGGTGTACTCCGGATGTACCTCGAAAACCTACGACCCAACTCTCCGAGGGTGGAATGCCAAGCGAGAGAGGGAATTGGACCTTGGTAGTCACGGTAGCACCGGCAAGTCCGATGCCGCCCGGCGTGCGTGAAACGCTACCATGCTACAATGAAAGGTTGCAACCTTGTATGCAATGCACATTTATAACATTTAACATATCACATTAGGAGGACAACAAAGTAGGTTGCCTCCGAGCAGTTATAAGATTGCACATTGACAAGTAAACACGCGAGGCATGCTATGACAGGTAATTTCACTTGTAAGGCACATGGAGTTATATGAATATTTAACGGGCAGCCATGTAACACATGTAAATCAAGTCATATAACTCATTTTGGGGTTCACGTAATCAAATAATAAGGTCATACAACATGCAACGACGTTTACGTGGGAACGGGTGCAAGAAAGGTCTACTTGTCAACATGTAATCATCGGAATCACATTTAGGGCTATAAGGACAACTACGGGCAGCCCACTAATCACATAATTAGACACGATAACCATAGGATCAACACTTAGCGAGTTTTCATAGTCACTAGGGTTTCAATTCATGCTTACCCGTGCGATTAAGCCACAAGTTGTCACGTAATTAAGTCAAGGCCATGCATCGATTAATTAAACATCCTCAATCATTCAAAACAGTCCACACAACATCCAAGTGCCACAATCCCAAGCATTTAATACCACAAGAGAAGTTACAATAATTTTCAAAGCATATTACTAGATAAAAAATCTCACTGCAATGGTCTGTTTTCCCACAATCATTTAGACAAGCAAACAATCTCCAATTTCAGTGAACAAAATGTCAAATTAAAGCTTATTAAGTGAACTAAATCCAAAAACAAACCTCGCATCATTTGGAGTTCGGATTCAAGAGTTATAGCAAAACCATGAGACTACGCAAAACTGTCCAGATTTGTACACATTTCAATACTTGTCATTTTTGTGGGCCTTAGGGTCAGATTTAGCCTTAGTCTATTTATGACAAAAATGTCCAGAACTGAAACATCTAGCAACCTACCAAATTTCATGCATTTTAGATATCATTTGCTAAGTCAAAACTGGTTCGTTCTACAAGGACAGTGAACTGCCAAAAACCTGCTCCATTTTCCCAGATTTTCCAAATTTAGACACCCTTCGATGTTTTGCCATTTTGGAGGCCTTAGAGTCAAAATTGGCCTTGGCCTATTTCTACGAAAAATTCTCAGAACTGGAAAAATTAGTCACCTACCAATTTTCATGCATTTTCAACATCATTTACCAGGTCAAATTCACCTAACTCTAACAAGTCAGAAATCTGCCATTTTCGCGATTTCACCTATCTTCAAATTCTAGCTAAATATCTTGCCATGCATGGTTACAAAAGCTCATGTACACACATATACCACAAGTACAGAGGTAAAAATAGACATATGAAGGCATGCATGTGGATTTCGAAAGCTTTTAAAAGAGTTTTAGCCCTCACCTTAGCCTATTGACAACAAATGATGCTCAAAACTCTTGAAGATGCACAAATGGTCTTCTCTCCTTGTTTGGCCGAGAGATAATGCTCGATTTCCTTAATTCCTAGCTGAGTTACCATGTCCTTAGTATGTGCATGTGGTTAGAACAAAAGGGAGATGAAAGAAAAGCTATCAACATACCTAGGGCCGAAATGAATGTTCTATGAACTTGCATGCATGTCTCTTTGCTTCTAGCTTGCTTGGTCGAGCTTCCTAGGGCCTTGAGTGTCTTGGTGAGCTTTAGGAGAGGAGCGTAAGCTATGGAACTTGAGAGTGCAGCTTTGGCCGAGAGAGAGAGAGGAATTGAGAGCTTGAGAGAAGGTTTGAAAGCACAAAATGAAGTTGAAGATGCTTTGAAGATGTTTGAATGCATGTGTCGGCTTTAAGCTTCACAATTTCTGATTTTGTGTCATTTCTTTTGAGCATTTGAATTATCTTAGCATGGGCAATTGAGTTGGCCGAGAATGAGAGAGAACATGAGAGCAAAAAAGAGGTGAAATTGTTAGAAAATTGTTGCATGCTTGTCTCGGCCTTGGGCTTGGCAAAAATTCTGATTTTGTATCATCTTTTAGCATGGTTTTGTTTTGAAATTGCAAAGCATGCTCAAGCTCTTCACATGGTCGGCCAAGGCAAGCTCAAATCTGAATTTTTTTGTCTTGTTTTGAGCTTATTTTATTGTGTGCTTGGAATATGCAAAAGAATAAAGAATAAAGAATAAGAATGTTTAGCTTTTGGTGAAGTTTTGTCTTCTAGTGCATTGACTTAGCATTTTAATATTAGTTAGTGGAGTTTGTAGGATTAATTAATAATCTAGTGCTTCGTGCAAGATGCTTTCTTGATTAGCATGCGGGCACGCTTTCTTAGGTTTAGGGCACGCACTACAAGATAAGGCACGAACTACGAGACGAATGCACGTTTCCCAAGCAAATGCACGCAACCCTAAATGAATGCACGTAATTCGATGCAAGGCGCATAAAACGAGACACGACTCTTAAACCTAGGTCAAGGCACCCAATTCTAGGTTAGGGCACACGAAACGAGGTATCGCACGCAAATTGAGGTCGGGCCTCACAACTTCACTTCACGTAGAGGCAGGGCCCACAAACCGAGGGCGTGGGGCTTGTGACCAGGAATCCGTCGATCCAGTGCCTGTAACTTTTGATCCGTAAGGAGTTACGCGGTGCACAACATACCGTTTGAAAGCTCTCTGAGAGCTTTACGACATGGGAAGCTAGCCTGCTCGGTTGTACCTATTTTTAGAGCCCAAAATCGAACGTTTTCATCAGTTTCGGGATACTTTTCTTCTTTCGCGCTGTTTTTCCGTCCCGGATCGTACTTCGTGAGCCGCGAAATGGACGACAACCCAATCCATCACATTTCTATTACCGAATCCCACGGCACCTTGGGCAACGCAACTTCACTTCACGTAGAGGCTGGGCCCGCAAACCGAGGGCGTGGGGTTTGTGACCAGGTATTCGTCGCTCCGGTGCCCATAACTTTTGATCCGTAAGGAGTTACGCGACGCACAGCATATCGTTGGAAAGCTCTTCGAGAGCTCTACGACGGGGCCAGCAAGGCTGCTCGGCTGCGCCTATTTTCAGAGAACAAAATTGAATGTTTTCATCAGTTTCGGGACACTTTTCCACTTTTGCACTGTTTTTCCGTCCCGGATCGTACGTCGTGAGCCGCGAAAAGGACGACAACCTAATCTATCACATTTCTATTACCGAATCCCACAGCACCTTGGGCAAGACAACTTCACTTCACGTAGAGGCTGGGCCCGTAAACCGAGGGCATGGGGCTTGTGACCAAGTATCCGTCGCTCCGGTGCCCATAACTTTTGATTCGTAAGGAGTTACGTGGCGCGTACCATACCGTTGGAAAGCTCTACGAGAGCTCTATGACGTGGGCAACAAGCCTGCTCGGCTGCGCCTCTTTTCAGAGCCTAAAATAGAACATTGTCATCAGTTTTGGGATACTTTTCTTCTTTTGCTCTGTTTTTTCGTCCCGGATCGTACGTCGTAAGCCGCGAAAAGGACGACAACCTAATCCATCACATTTCTATTACTGAATCCCACAGCACCTTGGGCAAGGCAACTTCACTTCACGTAGAGGCTGGGCCCGTAAACCGAGGGCGTGGGCCTTGTGACCTGGAATCCGTCGCTCCGGTGCCCGTAACTTTTGATCCGTAAGGAGTTACGCTGCGCATAGCATACCGTTGGAAAGCTCTATAAGAGCTCTACAACATGGGAATCTAGCCTGCTCGGTTGCGCCTATTTTCAGAGCCCAAAATCGAACATTTTCATCAGTTTCGAGACACTTTTCTTCTTTCGCGCTGTTTTTCCGTCTCGAATCGTACGTCGTGAGCCGCGAAAAGAACGACAACCCAATCCATCACATTTCTATTACCGAATCCCACGGCACGTTGGGCAAGACTACTTCACTTCACGTAGACGCTGGGCCCGCAAACCGAGGGCGCAGGGTTTGTGATCAGGTATCCATCACTCCGGTGCCCATAACTTTTGATCCGTAAGGAGTTACGCGACGCACAGCATTCCGTTGGAAAGCTCTCCGAGAGCTCTACGACGGGGGCAACATGGATGCTCGGCTGCGCCTATTTTTGGTAGCCCAAATCGAATGTTTTCATCAGTTTCGGGATACTTTTCTACTTTTGCGCTATTTTTCCGTCCCGGATCGTACGTCTTGAGCTGCGAAAAGGACGACAGCCTAATCCATCACATTTCTATTACCAAATCCCACGGCACCTTGGGCAAGACAACTTCACTTCACGTAGAGGCTGGGCCCATAAACCGAGGGCGTGGGGCTTGTGACCAGGTATCCGTCGCTCCGGTGCCCATAACTTTTGATCCGTAAGGAGTTACGCAGCGCACAGCATACTGTTTGAAAGCTCTCCGAGAGCTCTATGACGGGGGCAAAAAGCCTGCTTGGCTGCTGTCACGCCCCAACCCGACCTGTAGAGGTTAGACTAGGGTATAATCTAAACATTCATATCATTTCACGTACTTAATCGTTCATTAAGGTTTAACGCTTAAAGTTAGCCTAGAACTCCAAAAGATTTTTCAGAAAATCGGCAGCATAACGGCTGTAATTGGCTCTTTAGTTTGACCTAATTCTCTAAACGCCTCAAAATTTTCGATCTCAAATTCGATTCCAACTAAGATTACTATTTATCGCCAATTGAAATGCCTACTAATTATTTCGAAGTCTCGTTTGATTAACAACCTAGCGTAGCAACTATGTCTCGTTTATGTGACAATCCTTGTTACAAAAGTACCTGTTGATCTTAGCTTACCAATGAGTACCTGCTTAAGATTGGATAGATTCATTTTACTTAACCCTTTACCTAATACTTCATAAGCCTGTGATAGATACTAAACCAAAGTAGCGATAGCAAAACGACCAGAAGAGTGTCTATCTAGTTATGATCAGTACAAACCAAAATTAGACCCCAAATTACAACGGGGGTCCTTTACAATACAACAACAAGCAACATAAGAAATAGTCTTCAAAGCAACATATCGTTCACAAAATGGCCATAGTCAAGTAAGGCACGTAGGGCAAGTAATCATTCCAAGGAGTCATCAATAGGCACGTTGTCCTCGGGTACCTGTTCCTGGTCTTCTTCACCTGAGATGATAAAAGAGGGTGAGT
The DNA here is from genome assembly GCA_037974665.1 of Ehretia macrophylla. Classification (NCBI taxonomy): domain Eukaryota; kingdom Viridiplantae; phylum Streptophyta; class Magnoliopsida; order Boraginales; family Ehretiaceae; genus Ehretia; species Ehretia macrophylla. Next base: position 63,454,915 of record CM075772.1, read on the forward strand.
CCTTATGAACTCAGCGAGGGGGAACGAGAAATACGTTTTGAAACTCTTTTTTCGGTTAACTTATGAAAAACCCCTTTTGAAAACATGTCACGTATTACAAGTAATAAGGTACACAAAGTATAAGAATCAAATTGAGCAACAGATACAATTACCAATCATTTCAAGGATACGGTGAGCATTAGCTCTCAATATCGATTACAATACAATTGTTGCAGCCGACTTCAATAATCTACTTATCGCTCCCATTTGGGTGTACTCCGGATGTATTCCAAAAACCTACGACCCAACTCTCCGAGGGTGGAATGCCAAGCGAGAGAGGGAATTGGACCATGGTAGTCACGGTAGCACTGGCAAGCCCGATGCCGCCCGACGTGCATGAAACGTTACAATGCCACAATGAAAGGTTGCAACCTTGTATGCAATACACATTTATAACATTTAACATATAACATTAGGAGGACAACAAAGTAGGTTGCTTCCGAGCAGTTATAAGATTGCACGTTGACAAGTAAACACACAAGGCATACTTTGACATGTAATTTCACTTGTAAAACACATGGAGTCAAATGAATATTAAATGGGCAGCCATGTAACACAAGTAAATCAAGTCATATAGCACATTTCGGGGTTCACGCAATCAAATAATAAGGTCATACAACATGCAATGACATCTACGTGGGACCGGGTGCAAGAAAAGTCTACTTATCAACATGTAATCATCAAAATCACATTTAGGGCTATAAGGACAACTACGGGCAGCCGCCTATTTACATAATTAGACATGATAACCATAGGATCAACACTTAGCGCGTTTTCATAGTTACTAGGGTTTCAATTCATGCTTACCCATGCGATTAAGCCACAAGTTGTCACGTAATTAAACTCAAGCCATGCATCAATTAATTAAAACACCCTCAATCATCCAAAACAGTCCACACGACATCCAAGTGCCACAATCCCAAGCATTTAATACAACAAGAGAAGTTACAATAATTTTCAAAGCGTATCACTAGATGAAAGCCTCACTGCAATGGTCTGTTTTCCCACAATCATTTAGACAAGCAAACAATCTCCAATTCCAGTGAGAAAAATTTCAAATTAAAGCTTAAGGAGTGAACTAAATCCAGAAACAAACCTCGCATCATTTGGAGTTCGGATTCAAGAGTTATAGCCAAAACCGTGCGACTATGTAAAACTGTTCAGATTTGTACACATTTCAATACTTGTCATTTTTTAGGACCTTAGGGTCAGATTTAGCCTTAGTCTATTTCTGAAAAAAATGTCCAGAACTGAAAACTCTAGCAACCTACCAAATTTCATACATTTTAGATATCACTTACTAAGTTAAAACTGGTTCGTTCTACGAGGACAGTGAACTGCCAAAAACCTGCTTCATTTTCCAGATTTTCCAGATTTAGACACCCTTCGATGTCTTGCCATTTTGGAGGCCTTAGAGTCAAAATTGGCCTTGGCCTATTTCTATGAAAAATTCTCAGAACTGGCAAAACTAGTCACCTACCAATTTTTACGCATTTTCAACATCATTTGCCTGGTCAAATTCACTTCGTTCCAACAAGTCAGAGAACTGCCATTTACGCGATTTCACCTATCTTCCAATTCTAGCCAAATATTTTGCCATGCATGGTTACAAAAGCTCATGTGCACACACATACCACAAGTACAGAGGTAAAAATAGACATATGAAGGCATGCAAGTGGATTTCGAAAGCTTTTAAAAAGGATTAACCCTCACCTTAGCAACTTTATCAACAAGGGATGCTCAACACTCTTGGAGATGCACAAATGGTGTTCTCTCCTTGTTTGGCCGAGGGATATTGCTTGAGATTCTCTAATTCCTAGCTAAGTTACCATGTCCTTAGTAGGTGCATGTGGTTAGAACAAAAAGGAAACGAAATAGAAGCTATCAACATACCTAAGGGCCGAATGAGTGTTCTATGAGCTTGCATGCATGTTTCTTTGCTTCTAGCTTGCTTGGTCGAGTTCCTTAGTGGCTTGAATGTCTTGAAGAACCTTAGGATGATGAGCTTAAGCTATGGAGATTAAAATTGCAGCCAAGGCCGAGAGAGATAGAGAGAATGAATGAGAGAAAGAGAGGAATTGAGAGCAATTGAAATGTTTGTGAGGTATGAAGTGTTGTGTGTGAGTGTGTCGGCCTAGGGCCTTGAAAATTCTGAAATTCTCTTAGTCCTTGTGCAATCTTGAAATGTGAGGAAGCATGGAGTGCTTTGGTCGAGAAAGTGAAGCTTGGTAGGTGTGTTTCATTTCATTTTTTATGCATTGTGTCATAGGTTGTCTAGGTATGAATTTGAATTATGCAAAGCATGCACAAAACCCTTCACATGGTCGGCCAAGGCTTTGATCAAATCTGAATTTTTTGTCTTGTTTTAGCTTATTTTATTGTGTGTGCTTGGAACATGCCAAAAGAATGAAGAATAAAGAATAAGAATGTCTAGCTTTTTGTGAGATTTTGTCTTCTAGTGCATTGACTTGGCATTTTAATATTAGTTAGTGGAATTTGTAGGATTAAGTAATGATCTAGTGCTTCGTGTGAGATGCTTTCTTGATTAGCGTGTGGGCACGCTTACCTAGGTCTAGGACACGCACTACGAGGTAAGGCATGAACTTTGAGATAAATGCACGCAACCCTAAATGAATGCACGTAATTCAATGCAAGGCACATAAAACGAGACACGACTCTTAAACCTAGGTCAAGGCACGCAAATCTAGGTTAGGGCACACGAAACGAGGTATCACACGCAAATTGAGGTCGGGCCTCACATCCTTCCCTCCTTAAAAGAATTTCGTCCTGAAATTCGATATTACCTTTGAAATAATGCTGGATACTGTTGCTCCATCTGGTCTCGCCTTTCCCACGTTGTTTCTTCAACTCCATGGTGATCCCGTAACACTTTCACCATCGGTATAGATTTGTTGCGCAACTCCCGATCTTGCTGGTCTAGGATCCGAATGGGCTTCTCTTCATAAGACAAGTTCTCCCGGAGCTGCAACGGCTCTGGCTCCAAGATATGCAATGGATCAGGGTGATACTTCCGTAGCATTGAGACATGAAAGATGTCGTGAATATTGGAGAGGTTTTGGGGTAGTTCCAGGCGATACGCCAATTTGCTAACCTTCTCAATTATCTCAAATGGTCCTACAAACCTCAGGCTCAACTTTCCACCCTTGCCGTGTTTAATCAGTCCCCTCCGAGGTGATATCTTCAAGAACACCTTGTCGCCGACCTCAAACTCTAGACTCCGTCTCCGTCGGTCTGCATAACTTTGCTGCCTGCTTTGGGCAGTAAGCATCCGTTTCCGGATAAGGTGGACATTATCAACAGTCTTCATGAGTTCTGGTAGCAGGGTCGGGTCAAACGTCTTTGTCTCACCTACTTCATCCCAGTAAATTGGGGATCGACACTTACGTCCATACAATGCCTCAAATGGGGCCATCCCGATAGTGGCCTCATAACTGTTATTATAAGCGAACTCCGCTAGAGACAGATATTTCTCCCAACCTTTTCCGAAGTCTAAAACACACGCCCTCAGCATATCCTCCAGAATCTAAATAGTTCTCTCAGATTGTCCATCAGTCTGAGGGTGATAAGCCGTGCTGAAACTCAACTTCGTTCCCAAAGCTTCTAGCAATCTCTTCCAAAATCGGGAAGTAAAACGAGGATCCCTATCCGATACAATACTCACAGGCATCCCGTGCAACCTTACAATATCCGCCACATACATATCTCCCAGTTTCTCAGGACTATCTTCCTTGTTCATCGGTAAGAAGTGCGCTGACTTGGTCAATCTATCCACTATGACCCAAACGGCGTCATGACCCTTTTGTGACCTGGGCAGGTCCATGACAAAGTCCATAGTTATGTGTTCCCATTTCCATTGAGGAATTTCCAACGGCTGAAGTAAACCTGTCGGTCATTGATGTTGTTCATGCTCAGCCTCGGATTTCGAGTATACCAAAATATCATCAATAAAGATCACCACAAATTGGTCCAAGTAGGGTTGAAACACCCTGTGCATCAAGTCCATAAAAGCTGCAGGGGCATTAGTTAGCCCAAATGGCATCACCACAAATTCATAATGCCCATATCTCGTCCTGAAAGTCGTTTTAGGCACATCCTCCTTTTTGATCCGTAACTGATAGTACCCTTGCCTCAAGTCGAGTTTTGAATACACTTTGGCTCCCTAAAGTTGATCAAACAACTCGTCGATCAGTGGAAGTGAGTATTTATTCTTGACGGTTACTTGGTTCAATCCTCGGTAATCGATGCATAGCCTCAACGTTCCGTCTTTCTTCTTTACAAATAGGACTGGCGCGCCCCACGGGGAAGAGCTTGGTTGAACAAACCCCTTCTTCAACAATCCTTGCAATTGGTCCTTCAGTTCTTGTAGCTCGGCTGGTGCCATACGATAGGGAGCTTTAGATATCGGCTGGGTGCTAGGCAGTAATTCTATAATGAACTCGATCTCCCGATTTGGGGGTAAACCGGGCAATTCTTCTAGAAACACATCCGCATAATCTTTAATCACTAGCATCTCCTCCAACTTAGCTTTGTCTGATGGCTTGTTGATGAGGTAAGCTAAGTATCCACTACATCCTTTTCTCAAGGACTTCACTGCTTTCGTAGATGAAATGATGGAACTCCCGATGAAGTCTCTTCGACCTATTACCTCCAATATTGGTTGACCAGGTATCTGGAATGTTACAATCTTCGTCCGGCAATCTAGTTGGGCATGATACTTTGCCAACCAGTCCATCCCTAAAATGACTTCATAGTCTCGAAAGGGTAATACAATAAGATTGACTGAGAATTCCCTATCTTTAATTTGAATTTTACATGCTTTACAAGCTGAGCGAGTAACAAGTTTAGAACCCATCGGAGTAGTAACTTCTACTTCGTAAGGCAAAAATACAATTCTCAGTTTCACACGTTGCACACATAAGGGAGTAATAAATAAATGAGTAGCACCTGGATCAATTAGCACCCTAACAGGTTGATTCAGTATCAAGAATGTACCTTCAACAACAGCGGTCTCCTCAGGAAGCTCCTCGCACTCAATATCATAAGCTCGGGCCTGAACTCTAGGAACTGGAGTCTTGCCTCTACCAACTGGTTTAATCTAATTTTTTGTCCCCCTTGCCATTTAGGACAATCCTTGACCTGGTGTTGATCGCTGCCATACCCTACACATCGTCCTGATTTCCTCCAACACTGGGCCTCGGTGTGACCCTTCCTGTTACAGTAAGAACAGGTGACAGTCTGAGTAGTAGGTGAACTACCTATGGATCCGCATGTGGAAGAGACTGATGGTGCTTTAGTCGGGCCACGGTTATTGACTGGTCTGTTCTGGCTCTAGTCCTGATTGCGACTCTAAGTCTAGAATTTTCTCTATTGTCATGCAGGCTGATATGGTTTCTTGTTCGGCTGGCTCGAACCGGCTCTATCAAGTTTCCTCTTCTCAACTCGGGAGACAGCCGCAAGGAGAGCAGAATAGGTAGTAAAGTCATGCGAAGCCAACTGGTCCAGAATTTCTAGCCTCAACTGTCACGCCCCAACCCGACCTATAGAGGTTAGACTAAGGAGTGATCTAAACATTCAAGTCCTTTCACGTACTTAATCGTTCAAGAAGGTTTAACACTTAACGTTTAGCCTAAATTCCACAAATCCTCCGGAAAACCGGCAGCATAACGGCTGTAATTGGGCTCCTTAGTTTGACCTAATTTTCTAAAGGCCTCAAAACTTTCAATGTCAAATTCATTTCCAACTAAGATTACTATTTATCATCAATTGAAACGCCTACTAGTTATCTCGAAGTCTCGTTTGATTAATAACCTAGCATGATACTATGTCTCGTTTGTTTGTTAATCCTCGTTACAAAAGTACCTGTTGATCTTAGCTTAACAATGAGTACCTGCTTAAGATTGGATAGATTCATTTGACTTAATCCTTACCTGATACTTCATAATCCTACGATAGATACTAGCTAGTAACGATAGCAAAAACGACCATAGTAGTGTCTATCTAGTTATGATCAGTACAAGCCAAAATTAGACCCCAAATTACAACGGGGGTCATTTACAATACAATAACAAGCAACATAAGAAATAAAATAGTCTTCAAGCAACATATCGTTCACAAAATGGCCATAGTCAAGTAAGGCACGTAGGGCAAACAATCATTCCAAGGAATCATTATTAGGTACGTTGTCCTTGGGTACCTGTTCCTGGTCTTCTTCACTTGAGATGACAAAAGAGGGTGAGTCCTTATGAACTCAGCGATGGGGAACGAGAAATAAGTTTTGAAACTCATTTTCTGGTTCAACTTATGAAAACTCTTTTTGCAAGCATGACATATATCACAAGTAAATACATAATGTAATATAAAAGTAAAGAACACAATTACCCGTCTTTCCTCCCCGAGGTCCTCTAAGAACCAATCGAGAGTACTTATACACATAGTGAAAAGGATACGATGAGCTTTTGCTCTCAGTTCATTTCCAGTATCAGCCGTTGCGGCCGACTTCAAATTATCCCCTTATCACGCCAAATGGGTGTACTCCGGATGTACCCCGAAATTCTACGACCCAACTCTCCGAGGAAGTCTAGCCCCCAAACGAGAGAGGGAATTGGACAATGGTAGTCACGGTTGCACCGGCAAGCCCGATGCCGCCTGATGTACGTGAATGCTACCATGCCAGAATGAAAGGTTGCAAGCTTGTATGCAATGCACATTTATGACATTTAATATATCACATTAGGAGGACAACAAAGTAGGTTGCCTCCGAGCAATCATAAGATTGCACATTGACAAGTAAACACGCGAGGCACGATATGACAAGTAATTTCACTTTTAAAGAACATGGAGTTATATGAATATTAAACGGGCAGCCATATAACGCATGTAAATCAAGTCATATAACTCATTTCGAACTTCACGTAATCAAATAATAAGATTATTCAACAAGCAATGACATCTACGTGGGACCGGGTGCAAGAAAGGCCTACTTGTCAATATGTAATCATCGAAATCATGTTTAGGGCTATGAGGGAAACTACGGGAAGCCTACTAATTACATAATTAAACACGATATTCATAGGATTAACACTTAGCGAGTTTTCCTAGTAATTGGGGTTCCAATTCATGCTTACCTATGCGATTAAGCCCTAAATTATCACGTGATTAAACTCAAGCCATGCATTGATTAATTCAAACACCCTAAAGCATTCAAAACAGTCTACACAACATCCCAATGCCACAATCTCAGGCATTTAATACAACAAGAGAAGCTACAATAATTTTTCTAAGCATATCACTAGGTGAAACCCTCACTGCAATAGACTGTTTTCTCACAATCATTGAGACAAGAAAAAAATCTCCAATTCAAGTGAACAAGATGTCAAATTAAAGTTTAAGGAGTGAACTAAATTCAGAAACAAACCTCGCATCATTTGGAGTTCGGGTTCAAGAGTTATTGCCAAAACAGTGAGACTACGCAAAACTGTCCAGATTTGCATACATTTCAATACTTGTCATTTTTGAGGGCCTTCGGGTCAGATTTAGCCTTAGTCCATTTCTGACAAAAATGTCCAGAACGGAAATATATAGCAACACACCAAATTTCATGCATTTTGGATATCATTTACTAGGTTAAAACTGGTTCGTTCTACAAGAACAGTGAATCTGCCAAAACCTGCTTCATTTTCCCAGATTTTCCAGATTTGGACACATTTTGATATTTTGCCGTTTTGAGGACCTTAGACTCAAAATTAGCTTTGGCCTATTTCTGTGACAAATTCTCAGAACTGGCAAAACTAGTCACCTACCAATTTTCATGCATTTCTAACGTCATTTACCTGGTCAAAATCACCCCGCACCAACAAGACAGAAGACTATCCCATATGCGATTTCATCTATCATCACATTCTAGCCAAATATCTTGCCATGCATGTTTACAAAAGCTCATGAACACACATATATCACAAGTACAGAGGTAGAAATAGACATTCAAAGGCATGCATGTAGTTTTTAAAAGCTTTTCAAGAAGTTTTAGCCCTCACCTTAGCAAGACAACAAGGAAAATGCACAAACTCTTGATGAAGCACAATGTCGACTCTTCTCCTTGCTTAGCCGAGAGATAACTTGAGATTTCTCTAATTTCCTAGCTAAGTTACCATGTTCTTAGTAGGTGCATGTGGTTAGAACAAGAAGAAAATGAAATGGAAGCTAACAAACTCACCTAAGCCGAAATGAAGGTTCAATGAGCTTGCATGTGTGTCTTTTGCATTCTAGCTTTGCTTGGTCGAGTTCCTAGTAGCTTGCATGACTTGATAACCCTTAGGATGATGAACTCAAGCTATGGAGAGTAGAACTTCAGCCAAGGCCGAGAGAGAGAGAGAAGAATGAGAGAAAGAATGAGAGAAAGAGAGAAAATGAAAGAAAAATGAAAAGCTTTGAAATGTTTGATGCTTGTGTCGGCCTAGGGCCTTGTAAAATCTGATTTTGTGTCTTCAAGGAGCATTTTTGAATTGTCTAGTATGGGCATGGAGTTTGTGTCGAGAGTATGGAGCCTTGGGTAGAGTTTTGAGCCAATTTTTTTATGCTTGTGTCATAAACTTGTCATAGAATGTCCAAGTTTGATTTTGAATCATGCAAGGCAAGCACAAATGCAAGAAAGTGGTCGGCCAAGGCATTGCAAAATTCTGAATTTTTGTCATCTTTTGAGCATTATTTAATTGAGTGCTTGGAATATGCAAAAGGATAAAGAATAAAGAATGAGAATGTCTAGCTTTTGGTACAATTTCGTCTTCTAGTGCATTGACTTAGCATTTAAATATTAGTTAGTGGAGTTTGTAGGATTAATTAATGATCTAATGCTTCGTGTAAGATGCTTTCTTGATTAGCGTGAGGACACGCTTTCCTAGGTTTAGGGTACGCACTACGAGGTAAGGCACGAACTACGAGACGAATACACGTTTTCCAAGTAAATGCACGCAACCCTAAATGAATGCACGTAATTCAATGGAAGGTACACAAAACAAAACACAATTCTTAAACCTAGATCAAGGTACGCAAATCTAGGTTAGGGCACACAAAATGAGGTATCGCACGTAAATCAAGGTCGGGCCTTACATCCTTCCCTCCTTAAAAGAATTTTTTCCCGAAATTCAATATTACCTTTGAAATAAAGCTGGATACTGTTGCTCCATCTGGTCTTGCCTTTCCCACGTTGCTTCTTCAACTCCATGATAATCCAACAATATTCGGTATAGATTTGTTGCGCAACTCTCGATCTTGCTGGTCTAGGATCCGAATGGGCTTCTCCTCATAAGACAAGTTTTCCCGAAGCTGCAACGGCTCTGGCTCCAAGATATACGATGGATCAGGTGATACTTCCGCAATATCGAAACACGAAAAACGTCGTGAATATTAGAGAGGTTTTGGGGTAGTACATTTTCAACATCATTTTCCTAGCCAAAATCACCTTACAACAACAAGACAGAGAGCTGTCACCAAACCCGATTTCATCTATCATCATCTTCAAGCCAAAATCTTGCCATGCATGGTTGTAAAAGCTTATGAACACACATATAACTCAAATACTGAAGCAAAGACATACATTTAAGAGCATGCATGTGGATTTTTGAAAGGTTTTCAAGAAGTTTTAGCCCTCACCTTAGCAAATCAACAAGAAGATGCACAAAACTTTGATGAAGCACAAATTTCTTCTTCTTCCTTGCTTAGCCGAGACTCCAACCGATTTCTCTCTATTTTTCCTAGCTTAGTGACCAAGTTCTTAGTAGGTGCATGTGGTTAGAACAAGAAGAAAAGAAATGGAAGCTAGCAAACTCACCAAGGCCGAAATGGTGACTCAAAGAGCTTGCATGTGTGATTCTTGCAACTTAGCTAGCTTGGTCGAGTCTCTTTGCTTGTTGCTTGTCTTGATGCACCATGGAATGATGAAGATGAGAAATGGTAAGATGAAACTCAGCCAAGGCCGAGAGAGAGAGAGAAGAATGAGAGGGAGAGAGAGAAATGTGAGGAGAATGAGAGAAAATGAAAAAAATTGATTGCTTTTGCAATTGTTGATGCAAGTGTTCGGCCTTGAGCTTAGCAATTATGATTTTTATGTCTTCAAGAAGCATTTGAAATTCCTAGCATGGGCATGGATCATCTTGTCGAGATTGGTGGAGTTTTGAGGAGGTCTTTGAGCAATTTTTTATGCATTTGCGTCATAGAATTGTCATAAGTTGTCTAGAATTAATTTTGAATTGAGCAAGCAAGCATAAATGCTACAAGGTGGTCAGCCAAGGCTTAAGAAATCTGAATTTTTTGTCATCTTTTGGGCATTATTTAATTGTGTGTTGAAAGTGCAAAAAGAATGAGGAATAAAGAATAAGGAATGTCTAGCTTTTTGTGAGATTTTGTCTTCTAGTGGGTTGAATTAGTAATTTAATAATAGTTAGTGGAATTTGTAGGATTAATTAATGACCTAGTGCTTCGTGTAAGATGATTTCTTGATTAGCGTGAGGGTACGCATTCTTAAGTCTAGGGCACGCACTACGAGGTAAGGCACGAACTACGAGATGAACGCATATTTTCCAAGTAAATGCACACAATTCTAAATGAATGCACGTAATTCAATGCATGGCACACAAAACGAACACAATTCTTAAACCTAGGTCAAAGCACGCAAATCTAGGTTAGGGCACACGAAATGAGGTATCGCATGCAAATCGAGGTCGGGCCTCACAGCTGCTTTGGAGGCTTGCTGCCCCCGTCCTAGAGCTCTCGGAGAGCTTTCCAACGGTATGCTGTGCGCCGCGTAACTCCTTACGGATCAAAAGTTACAGGCACCCGAGCGACGGATACCTGGTCACAAGCCCCACGCCCTCGGTTTGCAGGCCCAGCCTCTACGTGAAGTGAAGTTGTCTTGCCCAAGGTGCCATGGGATTCGTTAATAGAAATTTGGTGGATTAGGTTGTCGTCCTTTTCGTGGCTCATGACGTACGATCCGGGACGCAAAAACAGTGCAAAAGAAGAAAAGTGTCTTGAAACTGATGAAAATGTTAAATTTTGGGCTCTGAAAATAGGCTCAGTCGAGCAAGCTTGATGTCCCCATCGTAGAGCTCTCGGAGAGCTTTCTAACGGTTGGCTGTGTACCGCATAACCCCATACGGATCAAAAGGTATGGGCACCGGAGCGACGTATACCTGGTCACACGACCCACGCCCTCGGTTTGCGGGCCCAACCTCTACGTGAAGTGAAGTTATCTTGCCCAAGGTGCTATGGGATTCAGTAATAAAAATGTGATGGATTAGGTTGTCGTCCTTTTCGCGGCTCACGAAGTATGATCTGGGACGGAAAAACACCGCAAAAGAGGAAAAGTGTCCTGAAACTGATGAAAACATTCGATTTGGGCTCCAAAAACAGGGGCAGCCAAGCAGGCTTGCTGCCCATGTCATAGAGCTCCTGGAGAGCTTTCCAACGGTATGCTTTGTGCCGCATAACTCCATACGGATAAAAAGTTATGGGCACCGGAGCGACGGATACCTGGTCACAAGCCCCACGCCCTCGGTTTGTGGGTCCAACCTCTACGTGAGGTGAAGTTGTCTTGCCCAAGGTGCCATGGGATTCGTTAATAGAAATGTGATGGATTAGGTTGTCGTCCTTTTCGCAGCTCACGACGTACGATCCGGGATGAAAAAACAGCGCAAAAAAAAGAAAGTGTCCCGAAACTAATAAAAGCGTTTGATTTTGGACTCCGAAATTAGGCGCTGCTTTGAAGGCTTGCTGCCCTCGTCGTAGAGCTCTCGGAGAGCTTTCCAATGGTATGCTGTGCGCCGCGTATCTCTTTACGAATCAAAACTTACGGGTACCGGAGCGACAGATACCTGGTCACAAGCCCCACGCCCTCGGTTTGTAGGCCCAGCCTCTACGTGAAGTAAAGTTTTCTTGCACAAGGTCCCATGGGATTCGTTAATAGAAATGTGATGGATTAAGTTGTCTTCCTTTTAGCTATTCACGACGTACGATCCTGGACCAAAAACAGTGCAAAAGAAGAAAAGTACCCTAAAACTGATGAAAACGTTCGATTAAGGCCACTGAAAAACAGGCGCAGTTGAGCAGGCTTGTTGTCCCCGTCGTAGAGCTCTTGGAGAGCTTTCCAATGGTATGCTGTGCACCGCGTAACTCCTTACGGATCAAAAGTTATGGGCACCGGAGCGACGGATACCTGGTCACAAGACCTACGCCCTCGGTTTGCGGGCCCAGCCTCTACGTGAAGTGAAGTTGTCTTGCCCAAGTTGCAGTGGGATTCGGTAATAGAAATGTGATGGATTAGGTTGTCATCCTTTTCGTGGCTCACGACGTACGATCCGTAATGGAAAAATAGCACAAACGAAGAAAAGTGTCCCGAAACTTATGAAAATGTTAAATCTTGAGCTCCGAAAATAGGTGCAGTCGAGCAGGCTTGATGCCCCCATCGTAGAGCTCTTGGAGAGCTTTCAAACGGTATGCTGTGCGCCGCAAAACTCTTTACGGATCAAAAGTTATGGGCACCGGAGCAACGGATACCTGGTCACAAGCCTAACGCCCTCAGTTTGCGGGCCCAGCCTCAACGTGAAGTGAAGTTGTCTTGCCCAAGGTGCCATGGGATTCGGTAATAGAAATGTGATGGATTAGGTTGTCGTCCTTTTCACGGCTCACGACGTACGATCTAGGATGAAAAAACAGTGCAAAAGAAGAAAAGTGTACCAAAACTGAGGAAAATGTTAAATTTTCTTCTCTGATAACAAGCGTAGTCGAGCAGGTTTACTTCCCCCGACGTAGAGCTCTCGGAGAGTTTTCCAACGGTAGGCCGTGCGCCGTGTAACTCCATACGGATCAAAAGTTACGGGCATCGGAGCGACAGATTCCTGGTCACAAGCCTAAGGTGCTGTGGGATTCAGTAAAAAAAAGTGATGGATTAGGTTGTCGTCCTTTTCGCGGCTCACGACGTACGATCCGGGACGGAAAAACAGCGCAAAAAAAGGAAAGTGTCCCGAAACTAATAAAAATGTTCAATTTTGGACTCCGAAAATAGGCGCTACTTTGGAGGCTTGCTGCCCCCGTCGTAGAGCTCTCGGAGAGCTTTCCAACGGTATGCTGTGCGCCGCGTAACTCCTTACGGATCAAAAGTTACGGGCACCCGAGCGACGGATACCTGGTCACAAGCCCCACGCCATCGGTTTGCAGGCCCAGCCTCTACGTGAAGTGAAGTTGTCTTGCCCAAGGTGCCATGGGATTCGTTAATAGAAATGTGATGGATTAGGTTGTCGTCCTTTTCGCGGCTCACGACGTACGATCCGGGACCCAAAAACAGATGAGCAGGCTTGCTGTCCCCGTTGTAGAGCTCTCGGAGAGCTTTTCAATGGTACTTTGTGCGCTGCGTAACTCCTTACGGATGAAAAGTTATGGGCACCGGAGCGACGGACACCTGGTCAAAAGCCTCACACCCTCGATTTGCGGGCCCAGCATCTATGTGAAGTAAAGTTGTCTTGCCCAAGGTGTTGTGGGATTCGGTAATAGAAATGTGATGGATTAGGTTGTCGTCCTTTTGGTGGCTCACGACGTACGATCCGGAACGGAAAAATAGCGTAAATGAAGAAAAGTATCTCGAAACTGATGAAAATGTTAAATTTTGGGCTCCGAAAATAGGCTCAGTCGAGCAAGCTTGATGTCCCCATCGTAGAGCTCTTGGAGTGCTTTCCAACGGTTGGCTGTGCACCGTGTAACTCCATACGGATCAAAAGGTACGGGCACCGGAGTGACGGATACCTGGTCACAAGACCCACGCCCTCGGTTTGCGGGCCCAGCCTCTACGTGAAGTGAAGTTATCTTGCCCAAGGTGCTGTGGGATTCGGTAATAAAAATGTGATGGATTAGGTTGTCGTCCTTTTCGCGGCTCACAATGTATGATCTGGGACGGAAAAATACCTTAAAAGAGGAAAAGTGTCCCGAAACTCTTGAAAACATTAGATTTTGGGCTCCAAAAATAGGGGCAGCTGAGCAGGCTTGCCACCCACATCGTAGAGCTCTCGAAGAGATTTCTAACGGTATGCTTTGCGCCGCATAACCCCCTACGGATCAAAAGTTATGGGCACCGGAGCGACGGATACCTGGTCACAAGCCCCACGCCCTCGGTTTGTGGGCCCAGCCTCTACATGAAATGAAGTTGTGTTGCCCAAGCTGCCGTGGGATTCGGCAATAGAAATGTGATGGATTAGGTTGTGTTCTTTTCACGGCTCATGACGTACGATCCTGGACGAAAAAACAGTGCAAAAGAAGAAAAGTGTCCCGAAACTGATGAAAATGTTCAATTTTGTTCTCCGATAAAATGCGCAGTCGAGCAGGTTTGCTTCCCCCATCGTAGAGCTCTCGGAGAGCTTTCCAACGGTAGGCTGTGCGCCGCGTAACTCCATACGGATCAAAAGTTACGGGCACCGGAGCGACGGATACCTGGTTACAAGCCCCACGCCCTCAGTTTACGGGCCCAACCTCTACGTGAAGTGAAGTTATCTAGCCCAAGGTGCCATGGGATTCATTAATAGAAATGTGATGGATTAGGTTATCGTCCTTTTAACTACTCACGACGTACGATCAGGGACCCAAAAACAGTGCAAATGAAGAAAAGTACCCTAAAACTGATGAAAAAGTTCGATTTTGGCCTTTGAAAATAGGCGCAGTTGAGCAGGCTTGCTGTCCCCAACGTAGAGCTCTCGGAGAGCTTTCCAAAGGTATATTGTGCGCTACGAAAGTCTTTACGGATCAAAAGTTATGGGCACCGCAGCGACGGATACTTGGTCACAAGCCCTACGCCCTCGGTTTGCAGGCCCAGCCTCTACGTGAAGTGAAGTTGTCTTGCCCAAGGTGCCATGGGATTCGTTAATAGAAATGTGATGGATTAGGTTGTCGTCCTTTTCGCGGCTCATGACGTACGATCCGGGACCCAAAAACAGTGCAAAAGAAGAAAAGTACCCTAAAACTGATGAAAACGTTCGATTTTGGCATTTGAAAATAGGCGCAGTTGAGTAGGCTTGCTGTCCCCGTCGTAGAGCTCTCGGAGAGCTTTCCAACGGTATGCTGTGTGCCGCGAAACTCTTTACGGATCAAAAGTTATGGGCACCGTAGCGACGGATACTTGGTCACAAAACCCACGCCCTCGGTTTGCGAGCCCAGCCGCTACGTGAAGTGAAGTTGTCTTGCCCAAGTTGCAGTGGGATTCGGTAATAGAAATGTGATGGATTAGGTTGTCGTCCTTTTCGTGGCTCACGACGTACGATCCGGAACGGAAAAATAGCGCAAACGAAGAAAAGTGTCCCGAAACTGATGAAAATGTTAAATTTTGGGCTCCGAAAATAGGCTCAATCGAGCAGGCTTGATGTCCCCATCGTAGAGCTCTCGGAGTGCTTTCCAACGGTTGGCTGTGCGCCGCGTAACTCCATACGGATCAAAAGGTACGGGCACCGGAGCGACGGATACCTGGTCACAAGACCCACGCCCTCGGTTTGCGGGCCCAGCCTCTATGTGAAATGAAGTTATCTTGCCCAAGGTGTTGTGGGATTCGGTAATAAAAATGTGATGGATTAGGTTGTCGTCCTTTTCGCGGCTCACGAAGTATGATCCGGGACGGAAAAACACCGCAAAAGAGGAATAGTATACCGAAACTGATGAAAACATTCGATTTTGGGCTCCAAAACCAGGTGGAGCCGAGCAGGCTTGCTGCCCACGTCGTAGAGCTCCCAAAGAGCTTTCCAACGGTAGGCTGTGCATCGCGTAACTCCATACGGATCAAAAGTTACGGGCACCGGAGCGACGGATTCCTGGTCACACGCCCCACGCCCTCGGTTTGCGGGCCCAGCCTTTACGTGAAGTGAAGTTATCTTGCCTAAGGTGTTGTGGGATTCAGTAATTAAAATGTGATAGATTAAGTTGTCGTGCTTTTCGCAGCTATCGACGCACGATCCGGGACGGAAATACAGCGCAAAAAAAGGAAAGTGTCCCGAAACTAATAAAAATGTTCAATTTTGGCCTCCGAAAATAGGTGCTGCTTTGGTGGTTTGCTTCCCCCGTCGTAGAGCTCTCGGAGAGCTTTCCAACGGTATGCTGTGCGCCGCATAACTCCCTGCGGATCAAAAGTTATAGGCACCGGAGCGACGGATACCTTGTCACAAGCCCCACGCCCTCGGTTTACGGGCCCAGCCTCTACGTGAAATGAAGTTGTCTAACCCAAGGTGCCATGGGATTCGTTAATAGAAATGTGATGGATTTGGTTGTCGTCCTTTTCGTGGCTCACGACGTACGATCCGGGACCCAAAAATAGTGCAAAAGAAGAAAAGTACCCTAAAACTGATTAAAATGTTCAATTTTGGCCTATGAAAACAGGCACAGTTGAGCAGGCTTGCTGTCCCCGTCGTAGAGCTCTCGGAGAGCTTTCCAATGGTATGCTGTGCGCCGCATAACTCGTTACGGATCAAAATTTATGGGCACCGGAGTGACGGATACCTGGTCACAAGACCTACGCCCTCGATTTGCGGGCCCAGCCTCTACGTGAAGTGAAGTTGTCTTGTCCAAGTTGCAGTGGGATTCGGTAATAGAAATGTGATGGATTAGGTTGTCGTCCTTTTCGTGGCTCACGACGTTCGATCCGGAACGGAAAAACAGCACAAATGAAGAAAATAGTAGCGAAACTGATGAAAATGTTAAATTTTGGGCTCAGAAAACAGGCGCAGTTGAGCAGGCTTGATGCCCCCATCGTAGAGCTCTCGGAGAGCTTTCCAACGGTATGCTGTGCGCCGCGAAACTCTTTACGGATCAAAAGTTATGGTTTCTGGAGCGACGGATACCTGGTCACAAGCCCCACGCCCTCGGTTTTCGGGCCCAGCCTTTGCGTGAAGTGAAGTTGTCTTACTCAATGTGCCGTGGGATTCGTTAATAGAAATGTGATGGATTAGGTTGTTGTCCTTTTCGCGGCTCAAGACATACGATCTGGGACTGAAAAACAGCGCAAAAGAAGAAAAGTGTCCCAAAACTGATGAAAATGTTCGATTTTGGGCTCCAACAACATGCTCAACCGAGCTGGCTTGCTGCCATCTTCGTAAAGCTCTCGGAGACCTTTCCAACGGTATGCTGTGCGCAGCATAACTCTTTACGGATCAAAAGTTATGGGCACCGGAGCGACGGATACCTGGTCATAAGACCCACGGCCTCGGTTTGTGGGCCCAGCCTCTATGTGAAGTGTAGTTGTCTTGCCCAAGGTGCCGTGGGATTCAGAAATAGAAATGTGATGAATTAGGTTGTCGTCCTTTTTGCGTCTCAGGACGTACGATCCGGGACGAAAAAACAGCACAAAATGAGGAAAGTGTCCCAAAATTGATGAAAACGTTCAATTTTGTGCTCCGAAAATATGCGCAGCCGACCAAGTTTTCTGCCCATGTCGTAGAGCACTCGGAGAGCTTTCCAACTGTATACTGTGCGCCGCGTAACTCTTTACGGATCAAAATTGATGGGCACTAGAGCGACAGATACCTGGTCACAAGCCCACGCCCTCAATTTGCGGGCCCAGCCTCTACGTGAAGTGAATTTGTCTTGCCCAAGGTGCCATGGGATTCGGTAATAGAAATGTGATGGATTAGGTTGTCATCCTTTTCGCGGCTCATGACGTACGATCCGAGTTGGAAAAACACCGCAAAAGAGGAAAAGTGTCCCGAAACTGATGAAAACGTACGATTTTGGGCTCCAAAAATAGGCGCAACCGAGCAGGCTTACTGCCCACGTCGTAGAGCTCTCGGAGAGCTTTCCAACGGTTTGCTGTGCGCCGCGTAATCCCTTAGGGATCAAAAGTTACGGGCACCGAAGCGACGGATACCAGGTCACAAGCCTTACACCCTCGGTTTACGGGCCCAGCCTCCACGTTAAGTGAAGTTGTCTTGCCCAAGGTGCCATTGGATTCGATATTAGAAATGTGATGGATTTGGTTGTTGTCTTTTTCACGGCCCACGACGTACGAACCGGGACGAAAAAACCGCGCAAAAAAAGGAAAGTGTCCTGAAACTGATAAAAATGTTCAATTTTGGGCTCTGAAAATAAGCGTTGCTTAGCAGGCTTGCTGCCCCCATCGTAGAGCTCTCAGAGAGCTTTCCAACGGTATGCTGTGCGCCGCGTAACTCCTTACATATCAAAAGTTATGGGCACAGGAGCGACGGACACCTGGTCACAAGACCCACGGCCTCAGTTTGTGGGGCCAGCCTCTATGTGAACTGAAGTTGTCTTGCCCAAGGTGCCGTGGGATTCGCTAATAGAAATGTGATGGATTAGGTTGTCGTCATTTTCGTGGCTCACGACGTACGATCCAGGACCGAAAAACAACGCAAAAGAAGAAAAGTGTCCCGAAACTGATGAAAACGTTCGATTTTGGGCTCCGAAAATAGGCGCAGCCGACCAAGTTTGTTGCCCATATTGTAGAGCTCTCGGAGAGCTTTCCAACGGTAGGCTGTACGCCGCGTAACTCCATACAAATCAAAATTGATGGGCACCGGTGTGACGGATTCCTAGTCACAAGCCCCACGCCCTTGGTTTGCGAGCCTAGCCTCTAATGGAAGTGAAGTTGTCTTGCCCAAGGTGTCATGGGATTCGTTAATAGAAATGTGATGGATTCGGTTGTCGTCCTTTTCGCTCCTCACGACGTACGATCCGGGATGAAAAACAGCGTAAAAGAAGAAAAATATCCCATAAATGATGAAAACATTCAATTTCAGTATCTGAAAACAGGCGCAACCGAGCAGGCTTGCTGCCTACATCGTAGAGCTCTTGGAGAGCTTTCCAACGGTATGCTGTGCGCCGCGTAACCCCTTGCGTATCAAAAGTTATGGGCACCGGAGCGACGGATACCTGGTCACAAGACCCACGCCCTCGGTTTGCAGGCTCAGCCTCTACGTGAAGTGAAGTTGTCTTGCCCAAGGTGCCTTGGGATTTGGTAATAGAAATGTGATGGATTAGGTTGTCGTCCTTTTCGTGGCTCACGACGTACTATCCGGGATGAAAAAACAGCGCAAAAAAAGAATAGTGTCCCAAAACTGATGAAAATGTTCAATTTTGTGCACCAAAAATAGGCGCAACCGAGCAGGCTTGCTACCCCCGTCATAGAGCTCTCGGAGAGCTTTCCAATAGTATGTTGTGTGCCGTGTAACTCCTTAGGGATCAAAAGTTACGGGCATCGGAGAGACGGATACCTGGTCACAAGCCCTGCGCCCTCGGTTTGCGGGCCCAGCCTCTACGTGAAGTGAAGTTGTGTTGCCCAGGGTCTCGTGGGATTCGATAATAGAAATGTGATAGATTAGGTTGTCATCCTTTTCGCTGCTCACGACGTACGATCCGGGATGAAAAATCAGCGAAAAAGAAGAAAAATTTCCCAAAACTGATGAAAACGTTCGATTTTGGACTCTGAAAATAGGTGCTGCTTTGCAGGCTTGCTGCCATCGTCGTAGAGTTCTCGAAGAGCTTTCCAACGGTATGCTGTGCGCCGCGTAACTCCTTAAGGATCAAAAGTTACGTGCACCGAAGCGACAGATACCTGGTCACAAGCCCCACACCCTCGGTTTGCCGGCCCGGCCTTCACGTGAAGTAAAGTTGTCTTGCCCAAGGTGCCGTGGGATTCGGTAATAAAAATGTGATGGATTAGGTTGTTGTCCTTTTCGAGGCTCACCACGTACGATCTGGGACGGAAAAACAGCGCCAAAGAAGAAAAGTGTCCCGAAATTGATAAAAACGTTCGATTTTGGGCTCGAAAAATAGGCGCAACCGAGTATGGTTGTTGCCTCCGTCGTAGAGCTCTCAGAGAGCTTTCCAACGGTATGCTGTGCGCCGCGTAACTCCTTAGGGATCAAAAGTTACGGGCACCAGAGCGACATATACCTGGTCACGAGCCCCACGCCCTCGGCTTGCGGGCCCAGCCTCCAAGTGAAGTGAAGTTGTCTTGCCCAAGGTGCCATGGGATTCGGTAATAGAAAAGTGATGGATTTGGTTGTCGTCCTTTTCGCAGCTCACGACGTACGATCAGGGACGAAAAAACAGCGCAAAAGAAGGAAAGTGTTCCGAAATTGTTAAAAATGTTTGATTTTGGGCTTCTAAAACAGGCACAGCTGAGCATGCTTGCTGCCCACGTCGTAGAGCTCTCGGAGAGCTTTCCAACGGTATGCTGTGCATCGCGTAACTCTTTACGGATCAAAAGTTATAGGCACCGGAGCGACGGATACCTGGTTACTAGCCCCACGCCCTCGGTTTGCGGGCCCAGCCTCTATGTGAAGTGAAGTTGTCTTGCCCAAGGTGCCATGGTATTCGGTAATAGAATTGTAATGGATTAGGTTGTCGTCCTTTTCGCAGCTCACGACGTACGATTCGGGACGAAAAACAGTGCAAAAAAAGAAAAGTGTCCTGAAACTGATGAAAACATAGGATTTTGGGCTACGAAAACAGGCACAGACAAACAAGTTCGCTGCCCAAGTTGTAGAGCTCTTAGAGAGCTTTCCAACGGTATGCTGTGCGCCGAGTAACTCCTTACGGAACAAAAGTTATGGGCACCGGAGCGACGGATACCTGGTCACAAGACACACGCCGTGGGATTCGATAATAGAATTGTGATGGATTAGGTTGTCGTCCTTTTCGTGACTCACGACGTACGATCCGGGACGAAAAGATAGCGCAAAAGAAGAAATTGTCCCGAAACTGATGAAAATGTTCGATTTTGGTCTCCGAAAATTGGCGCTACTAAGCAGACTTGCTGCCCACATCGTAGAGCTCTCGGAGAGCTTTCCAACGGTATGCTGTGCACCGCGTAACTCCTTGCGTATCAAAAGTTATGGGCACCGGAGCGACGGATACCGGGTCACAAGACCTACGCCCTCGGTTGGCAGGCCCAGCCTCTACGTGAAGTGAAGTTTTCTTGTCACGCCCCAACCCAACCTATGGAGGCTAGACTAGGGTGTGACCTAATTCATTATTGTTATTTCACCCACTTAGCCGTTTGTTATGATTTAATGCTTAACGTTGGACTAGAACTCCAAAAGATTTTTCGGAAAAACCTGCAACATAACGGTTGTATTTAGGACCTTTAGTTTGACCTAATTTGTAAACGCCTCAATTATTCCAAATTTTGATCCAATTCCATTAAGGACTCCTATTTTGTCATCAACCGGTATGCATACTAGTCTATCTCGAAAGTCTCGTTTGATTAACAAGCATAGTATGATAACTATGTCCTGTTTATTTGTCAATTCCTATTGTGCAAGTACCTATTATCCTTTAGCTTACGGGTGTATACCTAAGTGAAATTAGATAGGGTTAACTTAGTGGATTAATCACCTAGTGGTTTAAACGCCAACGATAACTGCTATTTGAAATAATGAAAGCAAATAACCAAATAAGAAATTAGACCCAAATTACAACGGGGTCATTTACATCAACAAAATAAGTAGTCTTCAGAGCAAACACAACGTTCATAGAACAGCCATTGACAAACAAGGCACATAAAGCACGTAATCACTCCAAGGAATCATCAACAGGCACATTCTCCTCGGGTACCTATTCCAAATCTTCTTCACCTATGATGATAAAAGAGGGTGAGTCCTTATGAACTCAGTGAGGGGGAACGAGAAATAACATTTTGAAAACTCTTTTCTGGTTAATCTTATGAAAATCCCTTTTTGAGAACATGTCACATATTACAATTAATAAGTATGCAAAATATAAGAATCAAATTGAACAACAGATACAATTACCAATCATTTCAAGGATACGGTGAGCTTTTGCTCTCAAGTTCAATCGGTGAGCATTTGCTCTCAATATCATTTTCGATAACAATCGTTGCGGCCAGCTTCAATCATCCACTTATCGCTCCCAATTGGGTGTACTCCAGATGTACCCCGAAATCCTACGACCCAACTCTCCGAGGGTGGAATGCCAAGCGAGAGAGGGAATTGGACCATGGTAGTCACGGGAGCACCGGTAAGCCCTATGCCGCCCAGCGTTCGTGAAATGCTACCATGCCATAATGAAAGGTTGCTACCTTTTATACAATGTACATTTAACATTTCACATTAGGAGGTCAACAAAGTAGGTTGCCTCTGAGCAAGTATAAGATCACATTTTGACATATTGGCATATAAGACATTGTAAGAACATGTAATTGTTTCATATATCAATTCGAAAGCAATTAAACTTTCACGGGCAGCCAAGTAACCATATTCAAACAAGTCATAGCATGTCTTTTAACAATTCACATTAGGAGGTCAACAAAGTAGGTTGCCTCCGAGCAATTATAAGATCACATATCGATAAGTAAACATACAAGACATGCTTTGACACGTATATTCACTTTGTAAAACACTTAGGAACATGTGAACATTTAACAGACAGCCAAGTAACACCATATAAAACAAGTCATATAGCCCATTTTAGTTCACATATTAAGTGTTGAGATCATATGAGCATGCAACGACACTTATACAAGTCCTGGTGCAAGAATAGTTCACTTATCAACACGCAATCATCGAGAATCATGTTTAGAGCTATATGGACAATTCCGGGTAGCCTATTAACCTCCTTCAACATCATTTATAATTCACACAAGAATGGTTTATGACTCGGGAACCCACGGGGCCATTAGGGTTTACTAGGCCGTGCTCGGGGTTGGTTTCATTTGCTAAGCACCACAAGTAATACTTAAACCACATCAAGCATACATAACATTTATTGGGCAGCTTACTCACCACACAATTGAACACATTAACCATAGGATCATCGCTTAGCGGGTTTTCATAGTCAATAGGGACTCAATTCATGCTTACACGTGCGATTAAGCCTTAATTTGTCATGTAATTAAACCCAAGCCATGCATCGACTAATTAAGAATCCTCAATCATTCAAAACAGTCCACACAACTTCTAGTTGCCACAAATCCAAGCATTCAATACCACAAGTGAAGTTACAACATGTTTCAAAGCATTTTACTAAGCAAAAACCCTACTGCAATGGTCTGTCTTCCCACATTCGATTAGCTAAACAAATAATCTCCAAATTCAGTGAAAAAAATATCCAATTAAAGCTTAGTTAGTGATTTAAATCCAGAAATAAACCTCGTATCATTTGGAGTTCGGATTCAAGAGTTGTGGCCAAAACCGTGAGACTACGCAAAATTGTCCAGATTCGTACACATTTCAATACTTGCCGTGTTTGAGGGCCTTAAGGTCAGATTTAGCTTTAGTATATTTCCGACAAAAATGTCCAGAACTGAAAATTATAGAAACCTACCAAATATCATGAATTTTCAATATCATTTACTAGGCCAAAACTGTTTCGTTCTACAAGGCTAGTGAACTGCCAAAAACCTGCTCCATTTTCCCAGATTTTCCAGATTTAGACACCTTTTGATATTTGGCCATTTTAGGGGTCTTAGAGTCATAATTGGCCTTGGCCTATTTCTACGAAAAATTCTAACTAGTGACCTACCAATTTTCACCCATTTTCAACATCATTTACTAAGCCAAATGCACTTCGCTCTACCAAGTCAGAAATCTGCCAGCTACGCGATTTTTACCTATCTTCAAGTTCTAGCCAAATATCTTGCCATGCATGGTTATATAAGCTCATGTACACACATATACAACATCTACAGAGGTAAATATAGTCATATGAAGGCATGCATGTGATTTTTGAAAGCTTTTAAAAGAGTTTAACCCTCACCTTAGCCTATTGATGGTTAAAGATGCTCAAATGCTCTTCAAAATGCACAAAGGGCTTCTTCCTTGCTTTGGGCTGCTATGGCTGAGCTTGAGAGAGTCTTGAGAGCATGCTTGAGGTCTTGGAAGGTCAAGAGGCAGCCATGGTCGAAATGGAGAGAGAAGGAGAGAGAATGAGAGAGTTTTGAGAGAAAAATGAGTGTTTGAAGAGTTGTTTGTGAGCATGTGCTTGGGTGTCAGCCTTGAGCTTCTAAATTCTGAAATTGTGTCATCCTTTAAGCATTATTTGAATTGTTTGGCATGTGAATTGCAAGGGCCGAGAATGGTAGCTCATTTGTTAGTAAAATAATGCTTTGGTGTATGGAAAAGATATGACAATGTGTAAGACTTGTCTAAGCATGCATCAATTAAATATCTTGTTCAAATTTTGCTCAAATGGCATAGGCATGGCCGAATATTAGCATGGAGAATCTGAATTTTCAGATTTATGTTAGCTTATTATAGATTATAATAAGTGTAGGATTTGAGGTGCTTTGAATTTGCAAATAGAATAAGGAATAAAGAATGTTTAGGTGTTTGTGTAGATAGAATTGTTTATTGTTAGTGGATTTTGTAAAGAATTTGAATTAGGAATATAATATTGGTTAGTGGATTGTGTAGGATTATGTAGGATTATTTTAGTGTCGAGTGCTTCGTGTAGGAATCTTCCTAGATTAACGTGGTGGCACGGATTCCTAGGTTCTAGGGCACGAATTACGAGGTAAAACATGTACTTCAAGACTAAGGCACGTACTTCAAGACAAATGCACGGATTCTAATGCTAACACACGCAACCCTAGGTGAATGCACATAAACCAAAACAAGGCACGTAATTCAAGACACGACTCTTAAACCTAAGTTAAGGCACGTAGTTCAAGGTTAATGCAAACGAAATGAAAAGACATACGCAAATTGAGGTCTCATACGTAAATCAAGGTCATGGCACACAATTCTAGATCAAGGCACGTATGACAAGGCATGCATGAAAACTAAGACAAGGCACGTAATCCAAGGTTGGTCATATAATTCTAGGTCTAAGGCATGCAAATCGAGGTAACACACGTTATAAGGGTTCGGGCCTCACATGTCTTATCCAAGGTGCCATGTGATTCGGTAATAGAAATGTGATGGATTAGGTTGTCGTCCTTTTCGCGACTCACGACGTACGATCCGGGATGAAAAAATAGCGCAAAAGAAGAAAGTGTCCTGAAACTGATGAAAACGTTCGATTTTGGGCTCCGAAAATAGGCGCAGCTGAGTAGGCTTGATGCCCCCGTCGTAGAGCTCTCGGAGAGATTTCCAACGGTATGCTGTGCATCGCGTAACTCCATACGGATCAAAAGTTATGGGCACCGGAGCGACGTATACCTGGTCACAAGCCCCACGCCCTGGGTTTGCCGGCCCATCGTCCACTTGAAGTGAAGTTTTCTTGTGAGGTCCGACCCCAAATAACGTGTCATAGCTCGATTTGCGTGCCATAGACCCCTAATTATATGACCGACCTTGGATTAGGTGTCCTGTCTTGGTTTTCGTGCATACCTTGTCATACATGCCTTGACCTAGAATATTGTGCCCTAATCCTTGACTGACGTGCGATACCTAGATATACGTGCCCTAACTTTGAATTGCGTGCATTGTCTCGTTTCATGTGCCTTAACCTAGATTTGTGTGCCTTGACCTCGGTTTGAGAATTGTGTTCGTTTTCTGTACCATCCATTGATTTATGTGCATTTATTTGGCTTGCGTCCATTTATTTAAAAAATGTGTGTTCATCTCGTAGTTCGTGTCCTACCTCGTAGTGGGTGTCCTAGACCTTGGAAAGTGTGCCCTCACGCTAATCAAGAAAGCATCTTACACAAAGCACTAGACTATTAAACAATCCTACAAAATCCACTATCAATATTATAATCTTAATTCAACTCGCTAGAAGACAAAAATTCACTAAACACTAGACATTCCTTATTCTTTTTGCACTTTCAAGACACAATTAAAATAATGCTCAAAGATGACAAAAAATCAGATTTGAAACTAGCTTTGGCCAACCACTATGTGCATTTAGTCTAGCATTGCATAATTTATTCATAATCCTAGACAAACTATGACAAACACTTAGCACAATGCATACAAAAATGCTCAAAACCACCTAAATCCTCTACCTTGCTCGACCAAACCACATTTTCCCATGCTAAACATTTTAAAAATCACACATTGAAGACACAAAAAATAGATTTTAATGGCCCAAGGCCGACCATATGCATGAAGAAATGAGAAAGCTTGTCATTCCTTGTCATTTCTTCATTTCCTCTCAACTTCTCTCTCTCCCTCTCATCTTTCTCTCTCTCTCTCTTGGCCTTGGCTGAGTTCTCACCTTCCATAGCTCATCTTCTTCACCACATAGTTGCTCAGCTCAAGCAACAGTCCAAGACACTCAAGCAAACAAGCTAGGATGCGAAAATCACTCATGCATGCCCTTTGAAGTCTTCATTTCGGCCCTAGGTGAGTTTTTAAGCTTCCATTTCTTTTTTTCTTGTTCTAACCACATGCATGTACTAAGAGCTTGGTCACTAAGCTAGGAAAAATAGAGAAACTCTAGTTGGAACCTCGGCTAGGCAAAGAAGAGGAAGAAAAGTTTGCTTCAACAAGTTTTTGTGCATCCTCTTAGTTGATTGCTAAGGTGAGGGCTAAAACCTTTTGAAAATCCTTCAAAAATTCACATGCATGCTCATAAATGTATGTCTTTGCTTCTGTACTTGAGTTATATGCTCGTTCATAAGCTTAAACAACCATGCATGACAAGATTTTGGCTTGAAAGTCATGATAGGTGAAGTCGGATTATGTGACAGCTTTCTGACCAGTTGTTTCGAGGTAAGTTTGGCTAGGCAAATGCTGTTGAAAATGCAAGAAAATTGGTAGGTGAAAAGGTTTCCAGTTTTGAACATTTTTCGCAGAAATAGGCCAAAGCTAATTCTGACTCTAAGGTCCTCAAAATGGCAAATCTTTAAAATGTGTTCAAATCTGGAAATCTGGAAAAATGAAGTAGGTTTTGGCAGATGCACTGACCTTATAGATCAAACCAGATTTGAATTAGTAAATGATATCCAAAATGCATGAAATTTGGTGTACTGCTAGATTGTTCAGTTATGGACATTTTTGTCAGAAATGGACCAAGGCTAAATCAGACCCTAAGGACCTCAAAAACGTCAATTACTGAAAAGTGTGCAAATCTGGACAGTTTTGTGCTATCCCACTGTTTCGGCTATATCTAATGATCCCGAATTCCAATTGATGCAAGGTTTGTTCCTGATTTTAGTTCACTTCTTAAGCTTTAATTTTACATCTTATTCACTGGAATTGGATATTTTTTTCTTGTCTTAATGTTTGTGAGAAAACAGCCTATTACAGTGAGGGTTTCACTTAGTTATATAATTGGAAAATTGTTGTAACCTCTCTTGTGGTGTTAATTGCTTGGAATTGTGGTGCTGGGATGTTGTGTGGACTGTTTTGAGTACTTGAGGATGTTTGAATTAAATGATGCATGGCTTGAGAGTGATTTTGAGTTGACTTAGGGTTTAATCACCCGGGTAAGCACGAAATGAAAACCCTAATGACTAGGTAGGCTTGTTAAGTATTGATCATTTGGATATTATGTGTAATTATATGTTTAGTAGGCTGCCCGTAGTTTCCTTATAGCCTTAAGTGTGGTTTTGTCCATTGCATGTTGACAAATAGGCTTTTCTTGCATCCGAGCCCACGTAAATGTTGTTGCATGTCATATAATCTTATTATTTGATTACGTGGACTTTGAATTGAGTTATATGGCGTGATTTACATGTGTTACATGGCTTCCCGTTTAATGTTCATATAACTCTATATGCCTTTCAAGTGAAATTACTTGTCTTATCGTGCCCTACTCGTTTACTTGTCAATGTGCACTCTTATGACTGTCTGGAGGCAACCTACTTTGTTGTCCTCCTAATGTGATATATTAAATGTCATAAATGTGCATTGCAACAAGGTTGCAACCTTTCCTGTCGGCATGGTAGCGATCACGCACACCGAGCGGCATCGGGCTTGCCGGTGCCCCCGTGACTACCATGGTCCCATTCCCTCTCTCGCTTGGGGGATAGACTTCCTCGGAGAGTTGGGTCGTAGGATTTCGGGGTACATCCGGAGTACATCCACCTGGCATGTTTGGGGGATGATTTGAAGTCGGCCGCAACAACTGATTCTGGAACTGATCTGAGAGGAAAAGCTCACTGTATCCTTTTTACTATGTGTATAAGTACACTCGCTTGGTTCCTAAAGAACCTCGGGGAGGAAAGACTGATATTTCTGTTCCTGTACTTATATTATTGTTATATTCATGCTTGCAAAAGGATTTCATAAGTTGAACCGGAAAATGAGTTTCAAAACCTATTTCTTGTTCCCCCTCGCTGAGTTCATAAGGACTCACCCTCTTTTATCATTTCAAGTGAAGAAGATCCAGAACAGGTACCCGAGGACGGTGTGCCTAACGATGAATCCTTGGAGTGATTTCCTGTTTATGTGCTTTGCATGATTGTGGCTACTTGGGAACTCTATGCTACTTGAAGACTATTTCCTTTATGTTGCTTGTTATTTGTAATGTAAAAAGACCCCCGTCGTAATTTGGGGTCTAATTTTGGTTTGTACTAATTTTGCTAGACAGACACTAGACACTACTATGATCATTTTGCTATTATTACCGCTAGTATCTATCATTGGTTATGACGTATTAGTTAAAGACTAAGTAAATAAACCTATCCAATCTTAAATAGGTACTCGCTATTAAGCTAAGATCAACAAGTACATTGGTAACGGGGATAAACAAACAAACGAGACATAGTATCATGCTAGGTTATAAATCAAACGAGACATCGAGATAACTAATAGGCATTTCAATTGATGTTAAATAGTAATCTTAGTTGGAAATGAAACTTGAGATTATAAAATTTTGAGGCGTTTAGAGAATTAGGCCAAACCAAAGAGTCCAATTACAGTCGTCATGCTGCCGATTTTCCGAAAAACTTTGGATTTTAGACTAAAACGATAAGTGTTAAATCTTCATAAATGGTTAAGTATGTGACATGTCCTGAACGTTTAGATCACACCCTAGTCTAACCTTATAGGCTGGGTTGGGGTATGACATTTCTTACCTAAGGTGTCGTGGGATTCGGTAATAGAAATGTGATGGATTAGGTTGTCATCCTTTTCGCGGCTCACGACGTACGATCCGGGACGAAAAATCAACGCAAAAGAAGAAAAGTATCCCTAAATTGATGAAATCGTTCAATTTTGTGCTCTGAAAATAGGCGCTGCGATGAAGGCTTGCTGCCCCTGTCGTAGAGCTCTCGGAGAGCTTTCCAACGATATGTTGTGCGCCGCGTAACTCCTTACGGATCAAAAGTTACGGGCACTAGAGCGACGGATTCCTGGTCACAAGCCCCACGCCCTCGGTTTGCAGGCCCGGCCTCCACGTGCAGTGAAGTTGTCTTGCCGAAGGTGCCGTGGGATTCGGTAATTGAAATGTGATGGATTAGGTTGTCGTCCTTTTCGAGACTCACGACGTACGATCTAGGACGGAAAAACCGCACAAAGGAAGAAAAGTGTCCCGAAACTGATGAAAACGTTCGATTTTGGGCTCGAAAAACAAGCGTAGCCGAGTATACTTGTTGCCCCCGTCGTAGAGCTCTCGGAGTGCTGTCCAACGCTTTGTTGTGCGCCGCGTAACTCCTTAGGGATCAAAAGTTACGGGCACCGGAGCGACGGATACCTAGTCACAAGCCCCACGCCCTCGGTTTGCAGGCCCAGCCTACACATGAAGTGAAGTTGTCTTGCCCAAGGTGCCATTGGATTCGGTAATAGAAATGTGATGGATTTGGTTGTCATCCTTTTCGCGGCTCACGACATACGATTCGGGACGAAAAAACAGAGCAAAAGAAGGAAAGTGTCTTGAAATTTAAGAAAATTTTTGATATTGGGCTCCTAAAATAGGCGCAGCCGAGCAGGCTTGCTGCCCACATCGTAGAGCTCTCGGAGAGCTTTCTAACGGTATGTTGTGGGCCGCGTAACTCTTTACGGATCAAAAGTTATGGGCACCGGAGCGACGGATACTTGGTTACAAGCCCCACGCCCTCGGTTTGCGGGCCCAGCCTCTACTTGAAGTGAAGTTGTCTTGCCCAAGGTACCGTAGTATTCGGTAATAGAATTGTAATGGATTAGGTTGTTATCCTTTTCACGGCTTACGGCGTACGATTTAGGATGAAAAAATAGCATAAAAGAATAAAAGTGTCCCGAAACTGATGAAAACGTTCGATTTTGGGCTCAAAAAATAGGCGCAGCTGAGTATGCTTGTTTCCCCTGTCATAGAGCTCTCGGAGTGCTTTCTAACGCTTTGCTGTGCGCCGTGTAACTCTTTAGGGATCAAAAGTTACGGGCACCGGAGCGACAGATTCCTGGTCACAAGCCCCACGCCCTCGGTTTGCAGGCCCAGCCTACACGTGAAGTGAAGTTGTCTTGCCCAAGGTGACATTGGATTCGGTAATAGAAATGTGCTGGATTTGGTTGTCGTCCTTTTCGCGGCTCACGACGTACGATCCAGGACGGAAAAACAGAGCAAAAGAAGGAAAGTGTCCCAAAATTTATGAAAATGTTTGATATTAGGCTCCTAAAATAGGTGCAGCCGAGCAGGCTTGCTGCCCACATCGTAGAGCTCATGGAGAGCTTTCCAACGGTATGTTGTGCAATGAGTAACTCCTTACGGATCAAAAGTTACGGGCGCCAGAGCGACGGATTCTTGGCCATAAGCCCCACACCCTCGGTTTGCGGGCCCAGCCTCCACGTGAAGTGAAGTTGTGTTGCCCAAGGTGCCATGGGATTCAGTAATAGAAATGTGATGGATTAAGTTGTTGTCCTTTTCGCGGCTAATGAAGAACGATCCGGGACGGAAAAAATAGCGCAAAAGAAGAAAAGTGTCCCAAAACTGATAAAAAATGTTCGATTTTTGGCTCCGAAAATAGGCACAATCAAGCAAGCTAGCTGCCCCCGTCGTAGAGCTCTTGGAAAGCTTTCCAACGGTATGTTGTGCATCGCGTAACTCCTTACGGAACAAAAACTACGGGCACCGGAGCGACGGATACTTGGTCACAAGACCCACGCCCTCGGTTTGCAGGCCCAACCTCTACGTGAAGTGAAGTTGTCTTGCCCAAGGTGTCGTGGGATTCGGTAATAGAAAGGTGATAGATTAGGTTGTCGTCCTTTTTGCGGCTCACGACGTACGATTCGGGATGAAAAAACACCGCAAAAGAAGGAACTTGTCCTGAAATTGAAGAAAACATTTGATTTTGGGCTCTGAATACAGGCACAGCTGAGTAGGCTTACTGCTCATGTCGTAGAGCTCTCGGAGAGCTTTCCAACAGTATGTTGTGCGCCGTGTAAGTCCTTAGGGATCAAAAGTTATGGGCATCGGAGCGACGGAGACCTGGTCCCAAGCCCCATGCCCTCGGTTTGTGGGCCCAACCTCTACGTTAGGCAAAGTTGTCTTACCCAAGGTGCCGTGGGATTCTGTAATAAAAATGTAATGGATTTGGTTATCTTCCTTTTTGTGGCTCACGACGCACGATTCAGGACGAAAAAACAGCGCAAAAGAATAAAAGTATCCCGAAACTGATGAAAGCGTTCAATTTTGAGCTACGAAAATAGGTCCAGCATAGCAAGCTTGCTATCCACATTGTAGAGCTCTAGGAGAGCTTTCCAACGGTATGATGTACGCCACGTAACTCCTTAGCGATCAAAAGTTATGGGCACCGGAGCGACGGATACTTGGTCACAAACCCCACATCCTCGGTTTGCGGGCCCAGCCTCCATGTGAAGTGAAGTTGTCATGCCTAACGTGCTGTGTGATTGGGTAATAAAAATAGGATAGATTAGATTGTCGTCCTTTTCGAGGCTCACGACGTACGATCCAAGAAGGAAAAACAGCGCAAAAGAAGAAAAGTATCCTAAAATTGATGAAAACGTTCGATTTTGGGCTCCGAAAATAGGCATAGCCAAGCAGGCTTGCTACCCACATCATAAAGCTCTTGTAGAGCTTTCCAATGGTATGTTGTGCACTGCATAATTCCTTACGGATCAAAAGTTATAGGCACCGGAGCGACGGATACCTGGTCACAAGCCCCACGCCCTCGGTTTACAGGCCCAAACTCCACGTGAAGTGAAGTTGTCATGCCTAAGGTGCCATGGCATTCGGTAATAGAAATGTGATGGATTTAGTGGTTGTCCTTTTCGCGGCTCATGACGTATGATCCGGGATGAAAAAACAACGCAAAAAAAGGAAAGTGACCCAAAACTGATGAAAACATTCAATTTTGGGCTCCGAAAATAGGCCCAGCATAGTAGGCTTGCTACCTACATCGTAGAGCTCTCGGAGAGCTTTCCAATGGTATGATGTACGCCGCGTAACTCCTTACGGATCAAAAGTTACGGGCGCCAGAGCGACGGATTCTTGGCCATAAGCCCCACACCCTCGGTTTGCGGGCCCAGCCTCCACGTGAAGTGAAGTTGTCATGCCCAACATGCCGTGGGATTGGGTAATAAAAATGGGATAGATTAGGTTGTCGTCCTTTTCGAGGCTCACGACGTACGATCCAGGAAGGAAAATCAGCGCAAAAGAAGAAAAGTATCGTGAAGCCGATGAAAACGTTCGATTTTGGGCTCCAAAAATAGACCCAGTTGAGCAGGCTTGCTGCCCACGTCATAGAGCTCTCGGAGAGCTTTCCAACTGTATGATGTGCGATACGTAACGCCTTAGCGATCAAAAGTTACGGGTACCGGAGCGATGGATACTTGGTCACAAACCCCACACACTCGGTTTGCGGGCCCAACCTCTACGTGAAGTGAAGTTGTCTTGCCCAAGGTGCCGTGGGATTCGGTAATATAAATGTGATGGATTAGGTTGTTGTCCTTTTCAAGGCTCACGACGTACGATCTAGGACGGAAAAACAGCCCAAAAGAAGAAAAGTGTCCCGAAACTGATAAAAATGTTCGAGTTTGGGCTCCGAAAATAGGCGCAGCTGAGCAGGCTTGCTGCCCCCGACGTAGAGTCCTCGGAGAGCTTTCCAACGGTAAACTGTGTATCGCGTAACTCTTGACGGATCAAAAGTTATGGGCACCGGTACGACGGATACCTGGTCACAAGCCCCACGCCCCACGCCCTTGGTTTGCCGGCCCAGCCTCTACGTGAGGTAAAGTTGTATTGCCTAGGGTGCCGTGGGATTCGATAATAAAAATGTGATAGATTAGGTTGTCGTCCATTTTGCGTCTTGCTGCCCCCGTCTTAGAGCTCTCGGAGAGCTTTCTAACGGTATGATGTGCGCCGCGTAACTCCTTACAGATCAAAAGTTACGGGCACCGGAGCGACGGATACCTAGTCACAAGCCCCACACCCTCAGTTTGCGGGCCCATCCTCCAGGTGAAGTGAAGTTGTCTTGCCCAAGGTGCCGTGGGATTCGGTAATAAAAATGTGATGGATTAGGTTGCCGTCTTTTTCGAGGCTCACGACGTACGATTCGGGACAGAAAAACAGCGCAAAAGAAGAAAAGTGTCCCGAAAATGATGAAAACGTTCGATTTTGGGCTCCGAAAATAGGCGCAACCGTGTAGGCTTACTGCCCCCGTCTTAAAGCTCTTGGAGAGCTTTCCAACGGTATGCTGTGCGCCGCGTAACTCCTTATGGATCAAAAGTTACGGGCACCGGACCGACGGATACCTGGTCGCAAGCCCCACGCCCTTAGTTTGCGGGCCCAGCCTCCACGTGAAGTGAAGTTGTCTTGCCCAAGGTGCCATGGGATTCGGTAATAAAAATGTTATGGATTAGGTTGTCGTCCTTTTCGAGGCTCACGATGTACGATCTGGGACGGAAAAACTGCGCAAAAGAAGAAAAGTGTCCTAAAACTGATAAAAATGTTCGATTTTGGCCTCCGAAAATAGGCACAACAATGTAGTCTTGCTGCCCCAGTCGTAGAGCTCTCAGTGAGCTTTCCAACAGTATGTTGTGCGCCGCGTAACTCCTTAGGGAGCAAAAGTTATGGGCACCGGAGCAACGTATACCTGGTCACAAGCCCCACGCCCTCGGTTTGCGGGCCCAGCCTCCACGTGAAGTGAAGTTGTTTTGCCCAAGGTGCCATGGGATTTGGTAATAGAAATGTGATGGATTTGGTTGACGTCCTTTTCACGGCTCAAGACGTACGATCCGGGACAGAAAAACAGTGCAAAAGAAGAAAAGTACCCCGAAACTGATGAAAATGTTCGATTTTGGGCTTCGAAAATAGGCGCAGTCGAGCAAGCTTGCTGTCCCCTTTGTAGAGCTCTCGGAGAGCTTTCCAACGGTATGCTGTGCGCTGAGTAACTCCTTACGGATCAAAAGTTACAGGCATCGGAGCGACGGATTCCTGGTCACAAGCCCCACGCCCTCGGTTTGCAGGCCCAGCCTCTATGTTAAGTGAAGTTGTCTTGCCCAAAGTGCCGTGGGATTCGTTAATAGAAATGTGATGGATTAGGTTGTCCCCCTTTTCGCGGCTCACGACGTACGATCCAGGACGAAAAAACAATGCAAAAGTAGAAAAGTACCCCGAAACTGATGAAAACGTTCAATTTTGGGCTCCGAAAACAGGCGTAGTCGAGCAAGCTCGCTGCCCCTGTCGTAGAGCTCTCAGAAAGCTTTCCAACAGTATGCTGTTCGCCGAGTAACTCCTTACGGATCAAAAGTTACAGGCACCGGAGCGACGGATTCCTGATCACAAGCCCCACGCCCTCGATTTGCGGGCCTAGCCTCTACATGAAGTGAAGACTTCTTGCCTAAGGTGCCGTGGGATTCGGTAATAGAATTGTGATGGATTTGGTTGTCGTCCTTTTTGCGGCTCACAACATATGATCCGGGACGAAAAAACAGCGAAAAAGAAGAATAGTGTCTTGAAACTGATGAAAACGTTCGATTTTGGGTTACAAAAACATGCGCAATGCAGCAGAAATGCTGCCCACATCGTAGAGCTCTCGGAGAGCTTTCCAACGGTATGCTGTGCGCCGCGTAACTCCTTGCGAATCAAAAGTTATGGGCTCTGGAGCGACGGCTACTTGGTCCCAAGACCCACGCCCTCGGTTTGCGGGCCCAGCCTCTACATGAAGTGAAGTTGTATTGCCCAAGGTGTCGTGGGATTCGATAATAGAAATGTGATGGATTAGGTTGTCGTCCTTTTCGCGGCTCACGACGTACGATCCGGGATGGAAAAACAACGCAAAAGAAGAAGAGTGTCTCAAAATTGATGAAAATGTTCGATTTTGGACTCCAAAAATAAGCGCAGTCGAGCAGGTTTGCTGCCCTCATTGTAGAGCTCTCGGAGAGCTTTCCAACGGTATGCTGTGCGCAGCATATCTCCTTACGGATCAAAAGTTACGAGCACCGGAGCGACGGATTCTTGGTCACAAGCCCCACGCCCTCGGTTTGCGGGCTGAGCCTCCACGTGAAGTGAAGTTGTCTTGCCCAAGGTGCCATGGGATTCGGTAATAGAAATGTGATAGATTTGGTTGTCATCCTTTTCGCGACTCACGACGTACGATCCAGGACGAAAAAACAGTGCAAAAGAAGGAAAGTGTCCCGAAACGGATAAAAACGTTCGATTTTGGGCTCCGAAAATAGGCACAGTGTGAGGCCCGACCTCGATTTGCGTGTGATACCTCATTTCATGTGCCCTAACCTTGAATTGCATGCCTTGACCTAGGTTTAAGAGTCATGTATTGATTTACGTGCATTCATTTAGAGTTGTGTGCATTTACTTGGAATATGTGCATTCATCTCGTAGTGTGTGCCCTAGACCTAGGAAAACGTGCCTACACGCTAATCAAGAAAGCATCCTACACGAAGTACTAGACTATAGAATGATCCTACAAACTCCACTAACTATATTTTAATCCTAAGTCAATGCACTAAAAGACAAAACGCTAAACACTAAACATTCTTTATTTCTTATTCTTTTTGCAAAAATCCATGCACCTAAAATACCACATCAACATACAATTAAATAAAGCTTAGAACATGACAAAAATTTCAGAAATTTGAGCCAAGATGGCCGGCCATACTAAGGGCTTGAAGAAGGTTTGAACAATTATATTATATCATGCATGTTTAGACAAGAATCTTACACCATGACAAACCTTTTCTTGCACCAAGACACCTTTTGCTAAACACCAAGCTACACATCTCGGCCTCCTCACCAATATGTCTCCTCACAATTCAAATTGCTCAACATAACAACACAAAATCATATTCTTGAGAGCATAGGCCGACACACACATACAAACATTTCATTTCCTCAAAACATTCTCTCATTCTCTCATCTTCTCTCACCCTCTAGGCCATGGCTACTTCATGACTCTCCAAAGCTTAAGCTCATCTCCTAAGGCTCACCTAGGCACTCAAGGACTCTAGGAAGCTCGACCAAGCAAGCAAGAAGCAAGAAACGCATGCAAGCTCACAAAAACCCTTCATTTCGGCCCTAGGTATGTTTTGCTAGCTTTCTTCCATTTCTTTTGGTTTCACCCACATGCACACCATCCTCACAATGCTAACTCAGTTAGGAACGAAAGAACCACAAGTCATCTCTCGGCCAAGCAAGAAAGAAGCTTCATTGGTGCATCTTCAAGAACATTGTGCATCTTCATCTATTAACTTGCTAAGGTGAGGGCTAAAACTCTTTTAAAAGCTTTCAAAAATCACATGCATACCTTCATATGACTTTATTTACCTCTGTAGTTGTTGTATATTTGTGTATATGAGCTTATATGAACATGCATGGCTAGATTTTTGGCTAGAACTTGAAGATAGGTAATAGTCGAGTAGCTGGCAGATTTCTGACTTGGTAGAGTGAAGTACATTTAGCCTTGTAAATGATGTTGAAAATGCGTGAAAATCAGTAGATGACTATTTTTTCCAATTCTGAGCATTTTTCATAGAAATAGGCCAAGGCCAATTCTGACTCTAAGGCTTCCAAAATGGCAAAACATCGAAAGGTATCTAAATCTGGAAAAAAATTGGAAAGTTGAAGTAGAATCTGGCAGCCTTCTGACCTTGTAGAACAAAACTGTTTTAGCCTAGCAAATGATGTCAAAAATGCATGAAAATTGGTAGGTTGATATATTTTGCAGTTCTGGATATTTTTTGTCATAAATAGACCAAAGACAATTATGACTCTAAGACCCTCAAAATTTGCAAAAATCGTAATGTGTCTAAAACTGGACAGTTTTGCGTAGTCTCACGGTTTTGGCCATAACTCCTAAGCCCGAACTCCAAATGATGCGAGGTTTGTTCCTAGATTTAAATCACTCATTAAGCTTCAAATTGAAACTTGGTTCACTGATATTGGAGAATGTTTGCTTGTCTAATCGAATGTGGGAAAATAGACCATTGCAGTGAGATTTTTGTTTAGTGATATGCTTATAATCATGTGAGACCTTGCTTGAGGTATTGAATGCTTGGAATTGTGACACTCTGCTGTTGTGTGGACTGTTGTGGCTGGTTGAGGTTGCTTAATTTGATTGATGTATGACTTGGGATCCTTAATTGATGAATGGTTTACTTAACCGCATGTTTGAACACGGAATTGAGGCCCTAATGCTATTGACCTTTTACTAAGAAATGATTTTATAGTTAAACATGTTAAATTGTGTGGTTAATAGGCTGCCCGTATTTGTCCTTATAGCTCTAAATGTGATATCCAATGACTGCATGTTGCTAAGTGAGCTATTCTTGTGTCCAGTCTCTTGTAAACGTTGTTGCGTGCTTGTATAAAGTTATGAATTGATACGTGAACCCCGAAATGAGTTATATGACTTGATTTACATGCGTTACTCGGCTGCCCGTTTAATGTTCATATGACTCTACATGTTTTACAAAGTGAAAATTCACGTTAAGCATGCCTCATGTGTTTACCTATCTATGTGCGATCTTATAAATGCTCGGAGGCAACCTACTTTGTTGTCCTCCTAATGTGATATGTTTAATGTTATAATTGTGCATTGCATACAAGGTTGCAACCTTTCTTTCTGGCATGGTAGCGTTTCACACACACCGGGCAGTATCGGGCTTGCCGGTGCTAATGTGACTACCATGGTCCAATTTCCTCTCTCGCTTAGGGGCTAGATTTCCTCGGATAGTTGGGTCATAGGATTTTGGGGTACATCCGGAGTACACCCATTTGGCATGATAAGTGGATGATTTGAAATCGGCCGCAACAACTGTTATTGGAAATGAATTGAGAGCAAAATCTCACCATATCCTTTTCACTATGTGATTAAGTACTCTCGCTTGGTTCCTAGAGGACCTCGGGGAGGAAAGACGGGTATTGTGTTCATTTATATTTATATTATGTTATAAACTTACTTGTGTTATATGTCATGCTTTCAAAAAAGGTTTTTCATAGTTTAACCGAAAAAAGGGTTTTCAAAACATATTTCTCGTTCTCCCTCGCTGAGTTCATAAGGACTCACCCTCTTTTATCATCACAAGTGAAGAAGATTAGGAACAAGTACCCGAGGATAACGTGCCTATTGATGACTCCTTGGAGTGATTGCCTGCCCTACGTGCCTTACTTGACTGTGGCTATTTTGTGAACGATATGTTTGTTTTGAAGACTATCTCTTATGTTATTTGTCGTTGTTATTGTAAATGACCCCCATTGTAATTTGGGGTCTAATTTTAGCTCGTACTGACTATGACTAGATGACGCTCTCTTGTGAGTTGCTATTACTGTTTTGATTTAGTAACTACCATAGGCAACTCAATTACTAGGTGAAGAAATCAATGATGTAACTCTATCTAATTCCACCTAGGTACTCAATAGTAAGCTAAGATCAACAGGTACTGTACTTGTGTAACAGGAATTCAACAAATAAACAGGACATAGTTATCATGCTAGGTTGTTAATCAAACGAGACTTTCAAGATAAATAGTAGGCATATCGGTTGGTGATGGATAGAAATCTTAGTTGGAATTGAATATGAGATTGAAAGTTTTAAGGTGTTTAAAAAATTAGGTCAAACTAAAGAGCCCAATTACAACCGTTATGCTGCCGGTTTCCTGAAATTTTTTTGGAGTTCTAGTCTAACGGATAAGCATAACTTTCGTTAACCGGTTATAGTCGTAAAAGAACGCGAACGACTAGATCGCACCCTAGTCTTACCTCCATAGGTCGGGTTGGGGATATGACACCTTATATTAATGGTATCAGAGCTTAGGTTGCTTAAGTCGGGTTTAACTCTCGAACCATGGGTAGAAGCCTTAAGGTTATTAGGATGACTTGTTTATGTGTGTTAATGCGTGACAATGCTAATTATACCTTCTTTGTTTCTATGTGCTTATGTGATTAATATGCCTTCATTGTTTTAAAATTTTATGCCTACCTGAAATTGTATGTTGCATACTCTATACATTAAATTCTTGTCTTGTCGTATTCTAATAAATTGTGCATAATAATCTGTGCCTATAGATGGCTAGCCCTAGTACCCGCAATACCAATAGGGGCAATGAGCCTCAAGAAGCCGGAGATGCTCATCAAACTAATTCCGACATGGATATGTTTAACATGATGGCAAATGCTATGGATCGCGTATCGCGAGTAATGGAACGTCAAGATGCACGTGAAGCAACCCACAACAATAACAACAACAGGAATGGTGGTAAC
Organism: Ehretia macrophylla; assembly: GCA_037974665.1. Taxonomy (NCBI): domain Eukaryota; kingdom Viridiplantae; phylum Streptophyta; class Magnoliopsida; order Boraginales; family Ehretiaceae; genus Ehretia; species Ehretia macrophylla. Next base: position 63,494,509 of record CM075772.1, read on the forward strand.
AATAGGAGAAACAACAGAATGCGAGAGTTCCTTGACTTTTACCTGTCCAAATTCTACGGGGAAGCTGATGATGAAAAGGCAGAGGCTTGGCTGTCTGAGATTGAAAGGATTTTCAAACCACTTGACTATACTGATGAAGAAAAGATCGAGTTCACTATGTTTCTGTTGCACGGGGATGCTGAGCTTTGGTGGCATACTGTGGAGGCACTTTGGGAAACTGATCATACACCTCGCTTGTGGGGTAATTTCGTTAAGGCATTCAAGGAGAAATATGTACCTACAGTTTCCAAGCAGAGGCGAATTGAAGAATTCATGCACTTGAACTAGGGTAACATGACGGTGGCTCAGTATGAGGCTTGCTTTGACAGACTATCCCGTTATGCTCAATACATGGTCAGTACCCCGGAGGTGAAGATGTGGAAATTTATGAATGGATTGAGGCCAAAAATTCAGGATCAGTTGGCTTCACATGACTTTACTACATATTCTGCTCTTCTTGTTGCTGCTTCCCGAGTTGAGAAAATAAAACTTGATAGAGCCGGTTCAAGTCAACCGAACAAGAAACCTTACCAGCCTCAAGGGCAACAGAGAAAATTCCAGACTCAGAGTCGCAGTCAGGGCCAGAGCCAGAACAGACCAGTCAACAACCGTGGCCCGTCTAAAGCACCATCAGCCTCTTCCACCCGCGGATCCACAGGTAGTTCACCTGCTACTCAGTCTATCAACTGTTCTTACTGTGACAAGAAGGGTCACACCGAGGCCCACTGCTGGAAGAAGTCAGGACGATGCGTGCGGTGTGGCAATGATCAGCATCAAATCAAGGATTGCCCTAAGTGGTAAGGATGACAAAATCAAAATAAACCAGCTGGTAGAGACAAGACTCTAGTTCCTAGAGTTCAGGCCTGAGCTTATGCTATTGAGTGTGAGGAGCTTCCTGAGGAGACTGCTGTTGTTGAAGGTACATTCTTGATACTGAATCAACCTATTAGGGTGCTAATTGATCCAGGTGCTACTCATTCATTTATTACTCCCTTATGTGTGTAACGTGTGAAATTATGAGTTGAATGTTTGCCTTATGAAGTAGAAGTCGGTACTCCGATGGATTCTAAACTCGTTACTAGCTCAGCTTGTAAAGCATGTAAAATCCAAATTAAGGATAGGGAATTCTCAGCCAATCTTATAGTGTTACCCTTTCGAGACTATGAAGTCATCTTAGGGATGGACTGGTTGGCAAAGCATCATGCCCAACTAGATTGCCGGACGAAGATTGTAACATTCCAGATACCTAGTCAACCAACATTGGAGGTAATGGGTCGAAGAGACTTCACCGAAAGTTCCATCATTTCGTCTACGAAAGCAGTGAAGTCCTTGAGAAAAGGGTGTAGTGGATACTTAGCTTACCTCATCAACAAGCCATCAGACAAAGCTAAGATTGGAGGAAATGCCAATGATTAAAGAATATGCCGATGTGTTTCCAGAAGAATTGCCGGGTTTACCCTCGGATCGGTAAATCGAGTTTGTAATAGAAGTACTGCCTGACACCCAGCCAATATCTAAAGCTCCCTATCATATGACACCAGCCGAGCTACAAGAATTGAAGGACCAATTACAGGGATTATTGAAGAAGGGGTTTGTTCAACCGAGTTCTTCTCCGTGGGGTGCACCAGTCCTATTTGTAAAGAAGAAAGACGGAACGTTGAGATTATGCATCAATTACCGAGGATTGAATCAAGTGACCATCAAGAATAAATACCCACTTCCATTGATCGGTGAGTTGTTTGACCAACTTCAAGGAGCTAAAGTGTATTCAAAACTCGATTTGAGACAAGGGTATTATCAGCTGCGGATCAAAAAGGAGGATGTACCTAAATCAGCTTTCAGGACTAGATATGGGCACTATGAGTTTGTGGTGATGCCATTTGGGCTAACTAATGCCCCTGCAGCTTTAATGGACTTGATGCACATGGTGTTTCAACCTTATTTGGACCAATTTGTGGTGATCTTTATTGATGATATTTTGGTATACTCAAAATCCGAGGCTGAGCATGAACAACATCTGCGATTGGTATTGCAGAAATTTTGGGAACATCAATTGTATGCAAAGTTTAGCAAATGCGAATTTTGGTTGCGGCAGATTGCATTCTTGGGGCACATCATATCCCAAGAGGGAATAGCGGTGGACCCAACAAAGATAGAAGCGATGATGTCTTGGAAGAAGCCGGAAAATGTTATGGAGGTTCGGAGTTTTCTTGGTTTAGTCGGCTATTATCAGAGGTTCGTGAAGGATTTCTCAAAGATTGTAGGACCGCTTACAAAGCTCACTCAAAAGAAAACGAAGTTCGTGTGGGATGACAAGTTCAAGAACAGCTTTCAAGAATTGAAGAAAAGATTGACAACCGCACATGTTCTTGCATTGCCTGAAGGGAGTCAAGGCTTTGTGATCTATAGCGATGCTTCTAAAGAAGGACTGGGTTGTGTACTGATGCAAATGGTAGAGTGATTGCATATGCCTCTAGGAAACCGAAGCCATATGAATTGAATTACCCGACTCATGATTTGGAGTTAGCAGCTATTGTGTTTGCACTCAAGAAATGGAGGCACTATCTGTGGGGTAACAAGTTTGTGGTGTTTACTGATCACAAGAGCTTGAAGTATTTGTTCTCACAAAAAGAGTTGAACATGCGGCAAAGACGGTGGATAGAGCTCTTGGATGATTATATCTGCACAATCAATTATGTGCCTGGTAAAGTGAATGTGGTAGCAGATGCCTTAAGTCGGAAGGCAAGCATGGAAAAATTAGAGGTTAAGGTATGGGAGATGTTAGAGGAAGCATTTTTGTGGAAGCCGCAATTGACTCAAAAGGGATTATTATTTGCCACTACACAAGTTAAATCGACCTTATTGTCCGAATTACGAGAGGCTCAACAGAAGGACCAACAGTTTCAGAAGATTAAGGAAAGCAACATAGATTTCAAGTTTCATTATGATGGTATTTGGAGGTTCAGTAGTCAAATTTGTGTTCCTAATAACCCAGAGTTGAAAAAGAAGATTCTTGAATAAGCCCATAACTCGAGATACACCTTTCACCCCGGCGGAACGAAGATGTATCGGGATTTGAAGCAACACTATTGGTGGAATAACATGAAGTGAGAGATTAAGGAGTTTGTGGCGCGGTGTTTAACTTGTCAGAGAGTCAAAGCAGAACATCAATGACCAACAGGTTTACTACAACCGTTGGAAATTCCCCGATGGAAATGGGAACATATAACTATGGACTTTGTCATGGACCTACCCAGGTCACAAAAGGGTCATGACGCCGTTTGGGTCATAGTGGATAGATTGACTAAGTCAACACACTTCTTACCGATGAATAAGGAGGATAGTCCTGAGAAATTGGGAGATATGTATGTAGCGGACAGAGTAAGGCTACATGGGATGCCTGTTAGTATCGTGTCGGATAGGGATCCTCGTTTTACTTCCCGATTTTGGAAGAGATTACAAGAAGCTTTGGGGATGAAGTTGAGTTTTAGTACAGCTTATCACCCTCAGACTGATGGACAATCTGAGAGAACTATTCAAATTCTGGAGGATATGCTGAGGGCATGTGTTCTAGACTTCGGAAAAGGTTGGGAGAAGTATCTGCCTCTAGCGGAGTTCGCTTATAATAACAGCTATCAGGCCACTATCGGGATGGCCCCATTTGAGGTATTGTATGGACGTAAATGTCGATCCCCAATTTACTAGGATGAAGTAGGTGAGACGAAGACTTTTGACCTGGCCCTGCTACCAGAACTTATGAAGACTATTGATAATGTCCACCTCATCCGAAAATGGAAGTTTACCGCCCAAAGCAAGTAGAAAAGTTATGCAAACCGACGGAGACGGAATTTGGAGTTTGAGGTCGGCGACAAGGTGTTCTTGAAATTATCACCTTGGAGGGGATTGATTAAACATGGCAAGGGTGGAAGGTTGAGCCCGATGGTTGTAGGACCATTTGGGATAATTGAGAAGGTTGGAAAATTGGCGTATTGTCTGGAACTACCCCAAAACCTCTCTAATATTCATGATGTCTTCCATGTCTCAATGCTACGAAAGTATCACCCTGACCCATCGTACATCTTGGAGCCAGAGCCATTCCAGCTTCGGGAGAACTTGTCTTATGAAGAAAAGCCTATTCGAATTCTAGACGAACAAGATCGGGAATTGCGCAACAAGTAGATACTGATGGTGATAGTGCTGTGCGACCACCATGGAGTTGAAGAAGCAACGTGGGAAAGGCGAGACCAGATGGAGCAACAGTATCCGACATTATTTCAAAGGTAATATTGAATTTCGAGATGAAATTCTTTTAAGGAGGGGAGGATGTGAGGCCCAACCTCGATTTGCATGCAATACCTCGTTTTGTGTGCCCTAACCTTGAATTGCATGCCTTGACCTAGGTTTAAGAGTCGTGTCTTGATTTACGTGCATTCATTTAGAGTTGCATGCATGTACTTGGAATACATGCATTCGTCTCGTAATGCGTGCCCTTGACCTAGGAAAACGTGCCTACACGCTAATCAAGAAAGCATCCTACACAAAGCACTAGACTATAGAATAATCCTACAAACTCCACTAACTATATTTTAATCCTAAGTTAATGCACTAAAAGACAAAACGCTAAACACGAAACATTCTTTATTCCTTATTCCTTTTGCAAAAATCCATGCACCTAAAATACCACATCAACATACAATTAAATAAAGCTTAGACCATGACAAAAAATTCAAAAATTGGAGCCAAGATGGCCGGCCATACTAAGGGCTTGAAGAAGGTTTGAACAATTATATTATATCATGCATGTTTAGACAAGAATCTTACACCATGACAAACCTTTTCTTGCACCAAGACACCTTTTGCTAAACACCAAGCTACACATCTCGGCCTCCTCACCAATATGTCTCCTCACAATTCAAATTGCTCAACATAACAACACAAAATCAGAATCTTGAGAGCATAGGCCGACACACACACACAAACATTTCAATTCCTCAAAACATTCTCTCATCTTCTCTCACCCTCTCGGCCATGGTTGCTTCATGACTCTCCATAGATTAAGCTCATCTCCTAAGGCTCACCTAGGCACTCAAGGACTCTAGGAAGCTCGACCAAGCAAGCAAGAAGCAAGAAACACATGCAAGCTCACAAAAACCCTTCATTTTGGCCCTAGGTATGTTTTGCTAGCTTTCTTCCATTTCTTTTGGTTTCACCCACATGCACACCATCCTCACAATGCTAACTCAGTTAGGAACTAAAGAACCACAAGTCATCTCTCGTCCAAGCAAGAAAGAAGCTTCATTGGTGCATCTTCAAGAACATTGTGCATCTTCATCTATTAACTTGCTAAGGTGAGGGTTAAAACTCTTTTAAAAGCTTTCAAAAATCACATGTATGCCTTCATATGACTTTATTTACCTCTGTAGTTGTTGTATATGTGTGTAGATGAGCTTATATGACCATGCATGGCTAAATTTTTGGCTAGAACTTGAAGATAGGTAATAGTCGAGTAGCTAGCAGATTTCTGACTCGGTAGAGCGAAGTACATTTGGCCTTGTAAATGATGTTTAAAATGTATGAAAATTGGTAGATGACTAGTTTTGCCAGTTCTGAGCATTTTACGTAGAAATAGGCCAAGGCCAATTCTGACTCTAAGGCCTCCAAAATGGCAAAACATCGAAAGATATCTAAATCTGGGAAAAAATTGGAAAGTTGAAGTAGAATCTGGCAGCCTTCTGACCTTGTAGAACGTAACTGTTTTCACCAAGAAAATGATGTCCAAAATGCATTCAAATTGGTAGGTCAATAGATTTTGCAGTTATGGACATTTTTGTCAGAAATAGACCAAAGCCAATTATGACTCTAAGACCCTCAAATTTGGCAAAACTCGTAATGTGTCTAAAACTGGACAGTTTTGCGTAGTCTCACGGTTTTGGCCATAACTCCTAAGCCCGAACTCCAAATGATGCGAGGTTTGTTCCTAGATTTAAATCACTCATTAAGATTCAAATTGAAACTTGGTTCACTGAAATTGGAGAATGTTTGCTTGTCTAATCGAATGTGGGAAAACAGACCATTGCAGTGAGGTTTTTGTTTAGTGATATGCTTATAATCATGTGAGACCTTGCTTGAGGTATTGAATGCTTGGAATTGTGACACTCTGCTGTTGTGTGGACTGTTGTGGCTGGTTGAGGTTGCTTAATTTGATTGATGTATGACTTGGGATCATTAATTGATGAATGGTTTACTTAACCGCATGTTTGAACACGGAATTGAGGCCCTAATGCTATTGACCTTTTACTAAGAAATGATTTTATGGTTAAACATGTTAAATTGTGTGGTTAATAGGCTGCCCGTATTTGTCCTTATAGCTCTAAATATGATATCCGATGACTGCATGTTGCTAAGTGAGCTATTCTTGTGTCCGGTCCCTTGTAAACGTTGTTGCGTGCTTGTATAAACTTATGACTTGATACGTGAACCCCGAAATGAGTTATATGACTTGATTTACATGCGTTAATATTCATATGACTCTACATGTTTTACAAAATAAAAATTCACGCTAAGCATGCCTCATGTGTTTACTTGTCTATATGTGATCTTATAAATGCTCGGAGGCAACCTACTTTGTTGTCCTGCTAATGTGATATGTTAAATGTTATAATTGTGCATTGCATACAAGGTTTCAACCTTTCTTTCTGGCATGGTAGTGTTTCATGTACACTGGGCGACATCGGGCTTACCGGTGCTACCGTGACTACCATGGTCCAATTCCCTCTCTTGCTTGGGGGCTAGACTTACTTGGAGAGTTGGGTCATAGAGTTGACTACCATTAGCGTTTCCTGCTAATTTGAAGTCGGCCGCAACAACTGTTATTGGAAATGAATTGAGAGCAAAATCTCACCATATCCTTTTCACTATGTGATTAAGTACTCTCGCTTGGTTCCTAGACGACCTCGAGGAGGAAAGACGGGTAATTGTGTTCGCTTATATTTATATTATGTTATAAACTTACTTGTGTTATATGTCATGCTTTCAAAAAGGGCTTTTCATAGTTTAACTAGAAAAAGGGTTTTCAAAACATATTTCTCGTTCCCACTTGCTGAGTTCATAAGGACTCACCCTCTTTTATCATCACAGGTGAAGAAGATCAGGAACAAGTACCCGAGGCTAACATGCCTATTGATGACTCCTTGGAGTGATTGCCTGCCCTACATGCCTTACTTGACTGTGGTTATTTTGTGAACGATATGTTTGTCTTGAAGACTATATCTTATGTTGTTTGTTGTTGTTATTGTAAATAACCCCCGTTGTAATTTGGGGTCTAATTTTGGCTTGTACTGACTATGACTAGACGACGCTCTCTTGTGAGTTGCTATTACTGTTTTGATTTAGTAACTACCATAGGCAACTCAATCACTAGGTGAAGAAATCAATGATGTAACTCTATCTAATTCCACCTACGCACTCAATAGTAAGCTAAGATCAATAGGTACTTGTGTAACAGGAATTCAACCAATAAACGGGACATAGTTATCATGCTAGGTTGTTAATCAAACGAGACTTTCAAGATAACTAGTAGGTATATCGGTTGGTGATGGATAGTAATCTTAGTTGGAATTGAATATGAGATTGAAAGTTTTAAGGCGTTTAGAAAATTAGGTCAAACTAAAGAGCCCAATTACAGTCGTTATGCTGCCGGTTTCCCAAAAAAAATTTGGAGTTCTAGTCTAACGGATAAGAATAACCTTCATTAACCGGTTATAGTCGTAAATAAACGCGAACGATTAGATCACACCCTAGTCTAACCTCCATAGGTCGGGTTGGGGACATGACACCCAACCGAGCAGGCTTGCTGCCCACGTCGTAGATCTCTCCTAGAGCTTTCCAACGGTATGTTGTGCGCCGCGTAACTCTTTACGGATCAAAAGTTATGGACACCGGAGCGACGGATACCTGGTCACAAGCCCCACGCCCTCGGTTTGCTGGCCCAGCCTCTACGTGAAGTGAAGTTGTCTTGCCCAAGGTGTCGTGGGATTCGGTAATAGAAATTTGATGGAATAGGTTGTCCTCCTTTTTGCATCTCATGACGTACAATCCGGGAAGAAAAAATAGCGTAAAAGAAGAAAAGTGTCCCGAAGCGGATGAAAACATTCAATTTTGGGCTCCAAAAATAGGGGCAGCCGAGCAGGCTTGCTGCCCACGTCATAGAGCTCTCGGAGAGCTTCCCAACAGTTTGCTTTGTGCCGCGTAACTCCTTACGGATCAAAAGTTATGGGCACCGGAGCGACGAATACCTAGTCACAAGCCCTACGCCCTCGGTTTGCGGGCCCATCCTCTACGTGAAGTTAAGTTGTCTTGCCCAAGGTGCCATGAGATTCGGTAATAGAAATGTGATGGATTAGGTTGTCGTCCTTTTCGCGGCTCACGACGTACGATCCGGGACGGAAAAACAGCGCAAAAGGAGTAAATTGTCCCGAAACTGATGAAAACGTTCGGTTTTGGGCTCCGAAAACAAGCACAGCCGAGCAAGATAACTGCCCACCTCGTAGAGCTCTCGGAGAGCTTTCCAACGGTATGTTGTGCGCCACGTAACTCCTTACGGATCAAAAGTTAAGGGCACTTGAGCGATGGATACCTGGTCACAAGGCCCACGCCCTCGGTTTGCGGGCCCAGCCTTTACGTGAAGTGAATTTAACTTGCCCAAGGTGCCTTGGGATTCGGTAATAGAAATGTGATGGATTAGGTTGTCGTCCTTTTCGCAGCTCACGGCGTACGATCCGGGACGAAAAAGCAGTGCAAATGAAGAAAAGTATCCCGAAACTGATAAAAACGTTTGATTTTGGGCTCAGAAAATAGGCACAGTCGAGCAGGCTTACAGCCCCTGTCGTAGAGCTCTCGGAGAGTTTTCCAAAGGTATGCTGTGCACCGCGTAACTCCTTACAGATCAAAAGTTACAAACACCAGAGTGATGGATTCTTGGTCACAAGCCCCACGCCCTCGGTTTGTAGACCCAGCCCAGCCTCCATGTGAAGTGAAGTTGTCCTTACCAAGGTGCCGTGGGATTCGGTAATAGAACTGTGATGGATTTGGTTGTCGTCCTTTTCGCGGCTCACGACGTATGATCCGGGAAAGAAAAACAGCGTAAAAGAATAAAAGTGTCCTGAAACTGATGAAAACGTTTGATTTTGGGCTCAGAAAATAGGCACAATCAAGCAAGCTTGCTGCCCCCGTCGTAGAGCACCCGGAGAGTTTTCCAACAATATGTTGTGCACCGCGTAACTCCTTACGGATCAAAAGTTACGGACACCGGAGCGACGGATTCCTAGTCACAAGCCCCGCGCCTTCGGTTTGCAGGCCCAGCCTCCACGTGAAGTGAAGTTGTCTTGCCCAAGGTGCCGTGGGATTCGGTAATAGAACTATGATGGATTTGGTTGTTGTCCTTTTCGCGACTCACGACGTACGATCCGGGACGAAAAACAGAGCAAAAGAAGGAATGTTTCCTAAAATGGATGAAAACAGCAGGCTTGCTGCCGACGTCGTAGAGCTCTCAGAGAGCTTTTCAACGGTATGCTGTGCTCCGCGTAACTCTTTGCGGATCAAAAGTTATGGGCACCGGAGCGACGGATACCTGGTCACAAGCCCCACGCCCTCGGTTTGCGGGCTCAGCCTCTATGTGAAGTGAAGTTGTCTTGCCCAAGGTGCCATGTGATTCGGTAATAGAAATGTGATGGATTAGGTTGTCATCCTTTTTGCGGCTCACGACGTACGATTCGGGATGAAAAAATAGCACAAAAGAAGAAAAAAATCCCGAAACTGATGAATACGTTCGATTTTGGGCTCCAAAAATAGTCGCGGTCGAGTAGGCTTAGTGGCCACATTGTAGAGCTCTCGGAGAGCTTTCCAACGGTATGCTGTGCACCGCGTAACTCTTTACGGATCAAAAGTTATGGGCACCGGAGCGATAGATACCTGGTCACAAGCGCCACGCCCTTAGTTTGCGGGCCCAACCTCTACATAAAGTGAAGTTGTCTTGCCCAAGGTGCCATGGGATTCGGTAATAGAAATGTGATGGAATAGGTTGTCATCCTTTTTACGGCTCATGAGGTACGATTCGGGATGAAAAAATAGCGTAAAAGGAGAAAAATGGCCCGAAACTGATAAAAAGGTTCAATTTTGGGATTCGAAAACTGGAGCAATCGAGCAAGCTTGTTGCCCTCGTCGTAGAGCTCTCGGAGAGCTTTCCAACTGTATGTTGTGCGCCGCATAACTCTTTACGGATCAAAATTGATGGGCACCGGAGTGACGGATACCTGGTCACAAGCCCACGCCCACGCCCACGATTTGCGGGCCCAGCCTCTGCGTGAAGTGAATTTGTCTTACCCAGGGTGCTGTGGGATTCTGTAACAGAAACGTGATGGATTAGGTTATCGTCCTTTTCGCGGCTCATGACGTACAATTCGGAACAAAAAAATAGCACAAAAGAAGAAAAGTGTCCCAAAACTGATAAAAACGTTCAATTTTGGGATCCGAAAATAGGCGCAGCCAAACAAGCTTGCTCGCCACATCGTAGAGCTCTCGGTGAGCTTTCCAACGGTATGCTGTGCACCGCGTAACTTCTTACGGATCAAAAGTTATGGGCACCTGAGCGACGGATACTTGGTCACAAGCCCCACGCCCTCGGTTTGCGGGCCCAGCTTTTACGTGAAGTGAAGTTGTCTAGCCCAATGTGCCGTGCAATTTGGTAATAGAAATGTGATGGATTAGGTTGTCGTCCTTTTCTCGGCTCACGACGTACGATCCAGGATGAAAAATCAGCGAAAACGATGAAAACGTTCGATTTTGGTCTGCGAAAATAGGTGCAGCAAAGCAAGCTTGCTGCCTCCGTCATAGAGCTCTTGGAGAGCTTTCCAACAGTATGCTGTGCGCCGCGTAACTCCTTAAGGATCAAAAGTTACGGGCACCGAAGCGACGAATACCTGGTCACAAGCCCCACGCCCTCAACTTGCAAGCACAGCCTCCACGTCAAGTGAAGTTGTCTTGCCCTAAGTGTTGTGGGATTCGATAAGAGAAATGTGATGGATTAGGTCATCGTCCTTTTCGCGGCTCACGACGTACGATGCGGGACGGAAAAACAGCGCAAAAGAATAAAAGTGTTCCAAAATCGATGAAAACGTTCGATTTTGGGCTCAGAAAATAGGTACAATCGAGCAGGCTTGCTGCCCCTGTTGTAGAGCTCTCGGAGAGTTTTCCAACGGTATGCTGTGCGCCGTGTAACTCCTTACAGATCAAAAGTTACGGACACCGGAGCGACGAATTCCTGGTTACAAGCCCCACGCCCTCGATTTGCGGGCCCAACCTCCACGTGAAGTGAAGTTGTCTTGCCCAAGGTGCCGTGGGATTTGGTAATAGAACTTTCAAGAATTTGGTTGTCGTCTTTTTTGCGGCTCACGACGTACGATCCGGGATGAAAAACAGCGCAAAAGAAGGAAAGTTTCCCGAAATAGATGAAAACGTTCGATTTTGGGCTCCGAAAACAGGTGCAGCCAAGCAGGTTTACTACACACGTCGTAGAGCTCCCGGAGAGCTTTCCAACGGTATACTGTGCTCCGCGTAACTCTTTACGGATCAAAAGTTATTGGCACCGGAGCGACGAATACCTGGTCACAAGCCCCACGCCCTCGGTTTGCAGGCCCAGCCTCTACGTGAAGTAAAGTTGTCTTGGCCAAGGTGCCATGGGATTCGGTAATAGAAATGTGATGGATTAGGTTGTTATCCTTTTCGCGGCTCACGGCGTACAATTCGGGATGAAAAAATAGCATAAAAGAAGAAAAGTATCCCGAAACTGATGAATACATTCGATTTTGGGCTCCAAAAATAGGCGTAGTCGATCAGGCTTGCTGCCCAGGTCGTAGAGCTCTCGGAGAGCTTTCCAACGGTATGCTTTCCGCCGTGTTACTCCTTACGGATCAAAAGTTATGGGCACCGGAGAGACGGATACTTGGTTACAAGCCCCACGCCCTCGGTTTCGGGCCCAGTCTCTACGTGAAGTGAAGTTGTCTTGCCCAAGGTGCCATGGGATTCGGTAATAAAAATGTGATGGATTAGGTTGTCATCCTTTTCGCGGCTCACGACGTACGATCCGGGACAGAAAAATGGCGCAAAAGAAGAAAAGTGTCCCGAAACTGATGAAAACGTTCAATTTTGGGATCCAAAAATAGGCACAGCCTAGCAGGCTTACTGGCCACGTCGTAGAGCTCTCGGAGAGCATTCCAATGGTAAGTTGTGCACAACGTAACTCTTTACGGATCAAAAGTGATGGGCACCGGAGCGACGGATACCTGGTCACAAGCCCCACGCCCTAAGTTTGCGGGCCCGTCCTCTACATGAAGTGAAGTTGTCTTGCCCAGGGTGCCTTGGGATTCGTTAATATAAATGTGATGGATTAGGTTGTCGTCCTTTTCACGGCTCACGATGTATGATCCGGGACGGAAAAATTGCGTAAAAGAAGAAAAGTGGCCTGAAACTGATGAAAACGTTCGATTGTGGGATTCGAAAATAGGCGCAACCGTGCAGGCTTTCTGGCTACTTCGTAGAGCTCTCAGAGAGCTTTCCAACGGTATGTTGTGCGCCGCGTAACTCTTTACGGATCAAAAGTGATGGGCACCGGAGCGACGGATACCTGGTCACAAGCCCACACCCTCGATTTGCGGGCCCAGTTTCTACCTAAAGTGAAGTTGTTTTGCCCAAGGTGCAGTGGGATTCTTTAATAGAAATGTGATGGATTAGGTTGTCGTCCTTTTCGGGGCTCGCGACGTACGATCCGGGACGAAAAACATCGCAAAAGAAGAAAAGTATCCCAAAACTGATGAAAGCGTTCAATGTTGGGATCTGAAAATAGGCGCAGCCGAGCAAGCTTGCTGCCCACGTCGTAGAGCTCTCGATGAGCTTTCCAACGGTATGTTGTGCGCCGTGTGACTCCTTACGGATAAAAAGTTATGGGCACCAGAGCGATGGATACTTGGTCACGAGCCCCACACCCTCGTTTTGCGGGCCCAGCCTTTATGTGAAGTGAAGTGTCTTGCCCAATGTTCCGTGCAATTTGGTAATAGAAATGTGATGGATTAGGTTGTCGTCCTTTTCGCAGCTCACGACGTACGATCCGGGATGAAAAATCAGCGCAAACGAAGAAAAGTATCCCAAAACTGAAGAAAATGTTCGATTTTGGGCTGCGAAAATAGGTGCATCAAAGCAGGCTTGCTGCCTCCGTCGTAGAGCTCTTGGAGAGCTTTCCAACGGTATGCTGTGCGCCACGTAACTCCTTACGGATCAAAAGTTACGGGCACCGAAGTGACGGATACCTGGTCACAAGCCTCACGCCCTCAATTTGCGGGCCCAGCCTCCACGTGAAGTGAAGTTGTCATGCCCTACGTGCTGTGGGATTCGGTAATAGAAATGTGATGGATTAGGCTGTCATCCTTTTTGCGGCTCATGACGTACGATCAGGGACGGAAAAACAGCGCAAAACAAGAAAAGTGTCCCAAAATTGATAAAAATGTTCAATTTTGGGGTCCGAAAACAGGCGCAACCGAGCAGGCTTGCTGGCCACGTCGTATAGCTCTCGGAGAGCTTTCCAACGGTATGCTGTGCGCCGCGTAACATCTTACTGATCAAAAGTTAAGGGCACTGGAGCGACGGATACCTGGTCACAAGACCCACGCCCTCGGTTTGCGGGCCCAGCCTCTACATGAAGTGAAGTTGTCTTGCCCAAGGTGCCATGGGATTCGGTAATAAAAATGTGATAGATTAGGTTGTCGTCCTTTTTGCGGCTCATGACGTACGATGCGGGGCAAAAAAACAACGCAAAAGAATAAAAGTGTCCCGAAACTGATGAAAACGTTCGATTTTGGGCTCAAAAAATAGGCATAGTTGAGCAGGCTTACCGCCTCCGTTGTAGAGCTCTCGGAGAGTTTTCCAACGGTATACTGTGCGCCACGTAACTCCTTACAGATCAAAAGTTACGGACATCGGAGCGACAGATTCCTGGTCACAAGACCCATGACCTCGGTTTGCGGGCCCAACCTCCAAGTGAAGTGAAGTTTTTTTGCCCAAGGTGCCATAGGATTCGGTAATAGAACTTTCATGGATTTGGTTGTCATCCTTTTCGCGGCTTACGACGTACGATCCGGGATGGAAAACAGCGCAAAAGAAGGAAAGTTTCCCGAAATATATTAAAACTTTTGATTTTGGGCTCTGAAAATAGGCGGAGCCAAGCAAGTTTGCTGCACACCTTGTAAAGCTCTTAGAGAGCTTTCCAACGGTATGCTGTGCTATGCGTAACTCCTTACGGATCAAAAGTTATGGGCACCGTACCGACGGATACCTAGTTACATGCCCCACGCCCTCGGTTTGCGGGCCCAGCCTCTACGTGAAGTGAAGTTGTCTTGCCCAAGGTGCCATGGGATTCAAAAATAGAAATGTGATGGATTAGGTTGTTATCCTTTTCGCGGCTCACGGCGTACGATTCGGGATGAAAAAACAGCATAAAAGAGGAAAAGTATCCCAAAACTGATGAATACGTTGGATTTTGTGCTCCTAAAACAGGCGCAGTCGAGTAAGCTTGCTGCCCATGTCGTAGAGCTCTCAGAGACCTTTCCAGCAGTATGCTTTGCGCCGCGTAACTCCTTATAGATCAAAAGTTATGGGGACCAGAGCGACGGATACTTGATCACTAGCCCCACGCCCTCGGTTTCGGGCCCAGCCACTACGTGAAATGAAGTTGTCTTGCCGAAGGTGCCGTGGGATTCGGTAATAGAAATGTGGTGGATTAGGTTGTCGTCCTTTTCGCGGCTCACGACGTACGATCTGGGACAGAAAAATAGCGCAAAAGAAGAAAAGTGTACAGAAACTAATGAAAACGTTCGATTTTAGGATCCGAAAATAGGCGAAGCCTAACAGGCTTGCTGGCCACATCGTAGAGCTCTCGAAGAGCTTTCCAATGGTATGTTGTGCACCGCGTAACTCCTTACGGATCAAAAGTGATGGGCACCGGAGCGACGGATACCTGGTCACAAGCCCAACGCCCTCAGTTTGCAATCCCATCCTCTACGTGAAGTGAAGTTGTCTTGCCCAAGGTATCGTGGGATTCGTTAATAGAAATGTGATGGATTAGGTTGTCGTCTTTTTCGCGGCTCACGACGTACGATCGAGGACAGAAAAATAGCGCAAAAGAAGAAAAGTCTCCCGAAACTGATGAAAATGTTCAATTTTGGTATCCAAAAATAGGTGCAGCCGAGCAGGCTTGCTGGCCACGTCGTAGAGCTCTCGGAGAGCTTTCCAACGGTATGCTGTGCGCCGTGTAACTCTTTACAGATCAAAAGTGATAGGCATTGGAGCGACGGATACCTGGTCACAAGCCCCACGCCCTTGGTTTGCGTGCCCAGCCTCTATGTGAAGTAAAGTTGTCTTGCCCAAGGTGACGTGGGATTATTTAATAGAAATGTGATGGATTAGGTTGTCGTCTTTTTCGCGGCTCACGATATACGATCCGGGACGAAAAAACAGCTCAAAAGAATAAAAGTGTCCCAAAACTGATGAAAACATTCAATTTTGGGATCTGAAAATTGGAGCAGCCAAGCACGCTTGCTGCCCACGTCGTAGAGCTATTGGTGAGCTTTCCAACGGTATGCTGTGCGCCGCGTAACTCCTTACGGATCAAAAGTTATGGGCACCTGAGCGACGGATACTTGGTCATAAGCCCCACGCCCTCGGTTTGCG
Source organism: Ehretia macrophylla (assembly GCA_037974665.1). Lineage (NCBI taxonomy): Eukaryota > Viridiplantae > Streptophyta > Magnoliopsida > Boraginales > Ehretiaceae > Ehretia > Ehretia macrophylla. The sequence goes on from CM075772.1 coordinate 63,510,322, forward strand.
GGCCCAGCCTCTACGTGAAGTGAAGTTGTCTTGCCCATGATGCCGTGCGATTTGGTAATAGAAATGTGATGGATTAGGTTGTCGTACTTTTCGTGGCTCACGACGTACGTTCCGGGATGGAAAAATATCGCAAAAGAAGAAAAGTGTCCCAAAAAGTAGGCTTGCTACCTCTGTCATAGAGCTCTCGGAGAGCTTTCCAACGGTATGTTGTGCGCCGCGAAACTCCTTACGGATCAAAAGTTACGGGCACCGAAGCGACGGATACCTAGTCATAAGCTCCACGCCCTCAGTTTGCGGGCCCAGCCTCCACGTCAAGTGAAGTTGTCTTGCCCTAGGTGCCGTGCGATTCAGTAATAGAAATGTGATGGATTAGGTTGTCGTCCTTTTCGTGGCTCACGACGTTCGATCCGGGACAGAAAAACAGCGCAAAAGAAGAAGAGTGTCCCGAAACTGATGATAACGTTCGATTTTGGGCTCCGAAAATAGGTACAGTCGAGCAGGCTTGCTTCCCTCGTCGTAGAGCTCTCGGAGTGCTTTCGAACGGTATGATGTGTGCCGCATAACTCCTTACGGATCAAAAGTTACGGGCATCGAAGCGACGAATTCTTAGTCACACGCTCCACACCCTCGGTTTGCAGGCCCAGCCTCCACGTGAAGTGAAGTTGTCTTGCCCAAGGTGCCGTGGGATTCGGTAATAGAACTGTGATGGATTTAGTTGTCGTCCTTTTCGCGGCTCATGACGTACGATCCGGGACGAAAAAACAGCGTAAAAGAAGGAAAGTTTCCAGAAACGGATGCAAACGTTCAATTTTTGGCTCCGAAAACAAGTGCAGCAGAGCAGGCTTGCTGCCCTCGTTGTAGAGCTCTTGGAGAGCTTTCCAACGGTATGCTGTGCGATGCGTAACTCTTTACGGATCAAAAGTTATGGGCACCAGAGCGACGAATACCTAGTCACAAGCCCCACGCCCTCGGTTTACTGGCCGAGCCTCTACGTAAAGTGAAGTTGTCTTGCCCAAGGTGCCATGGGATTCGATAATAGAAATGTGTTGGATTAGGTTGTTATCCTTTTCACGGCTTACGGCGTACGATTTAGGATGAAAAAATAGCATAAAAGAAGAAAAGTACCCCAAAACTGATGAATACGTTCGATTTTAGGCTCCAAAAATAGGCGCAGTTGAGCAGGCTTGTTACCCACGTCGTAGAGCTCTCGGAGACCTTTCCAACGGTATGCTGTGTGCTGCGTAACTCCTTACCGATCAAAAGTGATGGGCACCGGAGCAACGGATACTTGGTCACAAGCCCCACGCCCTCAGTTTGCGGGCCCATCCTCTACGTGAAGTGAAGTTGTGTTGTCCAAGGTACCGTGGAATTCGTTAATAGAAATGTGATGGATTAGGTTATCATACTTTTTGCGGCTCACGGCGTACAATCGGGGATCCGAAAACAAGCGCAAAAGAAAAAAAGTGTCCCAAAACTGATGAAAATGTTCAATTTTGGGATCCGAAAGCAGACGCAGTCGAGCAAGCTTGTTGGCTACGTCATAGAGCTCTCGGAGAGCTTTCCAACGGTATGCTGCCCACGTCGTAAAGCTGTCGGTGAGCTTTCCAACGGTATGCTGTGCGCCGTGTAACTCCTTTCGGATCAAAAGTTATGGACACCTGAGCGATTGATACTTGGTCACAAGCCCCATGCCCTCGGTTTGCGGGCCTAGCCTCTACGTGAAGTGAAGTTGTGTTGCCCACGGTGCCGTGCGATTTGGTAATAGAAATGTGATGGAATAGGAAGTCATAGTTTTCGCGGCTCACGACATACGATCCGGGATGAAAAAAAATCGTAAAAGAAGAAAAGTGTCCCAAAAATGATGAAAACGTTCAATTTTGGGATCTGAAAATAGGAGCAGCCATGCAAGTTTGCGGCCCACATCGTAGAGCTCTCGGTGAGCTTTCCAACGGTATGCTGTGCGCCGCGTAACTCCTTACGGATCAAAAGTTATGGGCACCTGAGCGACGGATACCTGAGAGAAATGTGATGGATTAGGTTGTCGTACTTTTCGCGGCTCACGACGTACGATCTTGGACGAAAAATCAGCGCATACGAAGAAAAGTGTCCCAAAACTGAAGTAAACGTTCGATTTTGGGCTCCGAAAATAGGCGCAGCAAAAAGTAGGCTTGCTGCCTCCGTCGTAGAGCTCTCGGAGAGCTTTCCAACGGTATACTGTGCTCCACGTAACTCCTTACGGATCAAAAGTTACGGGCACCGGAGCGACGGATACCTGGTCACAAGCTCCACGGCCTCAGTTTGCGGGACCAGCCTCCACGTGAAGTGAAGTTGTCATGCCCTAGGTGCCGTGCGATTCAGTAATAGAAATGTGATGGATTAGGTTGTCGTCCTTTTCGCGGCTCACGACGTACGATCCGGGACGAAAAAACAGCGCAAAAGAAGAAAAGTGTCCCGAAACTGATGAAAACGTTCGATTTTGGGCTCCGAAAATAGGTGCAGTCGAGCAGACTTGCTTCTTTTGTCGTAGAGCTCTCGGAGACCTTTCGAACGGTATGCTGTGTGCCGCGTAACTCCTTACGGATCAAAAGTTACGGGCACCGAAGCGACGGATTCTTGGTCACACGCCCCACGCCCTCGGTTTGCAGGCCCAGCCTCCACGTGTAGTGAAGTTGTCTTGCCCAACGTGCTGTAGGATTCGGTAATAGAACTGTGATGGATTTGGTTGTCATCCTTTTCGCGGCTCACGACGTGCTATCCAGGACGAAAAAATCGAGCAAAAGAAGAAAAGTTTCCCAAAACATATCAAAACGTTCTATTTTTGGCTCCAAAAATAGGCGCAGCCAAGCAGGCTTGCTGCCCACATTGTAGAGCTCTCGGAGAGCTTTCCAACGGTATGCTGTGCGTTGCGTAACATCTTACGGATCAAAAGTTATGGGCACCGGAGCGACGGATACCTGGTCACAAGACCCACGCCCTCAATTTGCGGGCCCAGCCTCCACGTGAAGTGAAGTTGTCTTGCCCTAGGTGCCGTACGATTTGGTCCTTTTCGCGGCTCACGACGTACAATCTGGGATGAAAAATCAGCGCAAACGAAGAAAAGTATCCTGAAACTGAAGAAAACGTTCGATTTTGGGCTCTGAAAATAGGTGCAGCATAGTAGGCTTGCTACCTCCGTCGTAGAACTCTTGGAGAGCTTTCCAACGGTATGCTGTGCGCCGCGTAACTCCTTACGGATCAAAAGTTACAGGCACCGGAGCGATGGATACCTGGTCACAAGCCCCACGCCCTCAATTTGCAGGCCCAGCCTCCACGTGAAGTGAAGTTGTCTTGCCCTAGGTGCCGTGGGATTCGGTAATAGAAATGTGATGGATTAGGTTGTCGTCCTTTTCGCTGCTCACAATGTACGATCCGGGACGAAAAATAGCGCAAAAGAAGAAAAGTGTCCCGAAACTGATGAAAATATTCAATTTTGGGCTCCGAAAATAGGCGCAACCGAGCAGGCTTGCTGGCCACGTCGTAGAGCTATCGGAGAACTTTCCAACGGTATGCTATGTGTCGTGTAACATCTTACGGATCAAAAGTTAAGGGCATTGGAGTGACGGATCCCTGGTCACAAGCCCTACGCCATCGGTTTGCGTGGCCAGCCTCTACGTGAAGTGAAGTTGTCTTGCCCAAGGTGCCGTGGGATTCGGTAATAGAAATGTGATGGATTAGGTTGTCGTCCTTTTCGCGGCTCACGACATACGATCCGGGACGGAAAAACAGCGCAAAAGAAGAAAAGTGTCCCAAAACTGATGAAAACGTTCAATTTTGGGATCTGAAAATTGGAGCAGCTAAGAAAGCTTACTGCCCACGTCGTAGAGCTGTCGGTGAGCTTTCCAACGGTATGCTGTGCGCCGCGTAACTCCTTACGGATCAAAAGTTATGGGCACCTGAGCGACGGATACTTGGTCACAAGCCCCACGCCCTCGGTTTGCGGGCCCAGCCTCTACGTGAAGTGAAGTTGTCTTGCCCAAGGTGCCGTGCGATTTGGTAATAGAAATGTGATGGATTAGGTTGTCGTACTTTTCGCGGCTCACGACGTACGATCCGGGACGGAAAAATATCGCAGAAGAAGAAAAGTGTCCCAAAACTGATGAAAACGTTCAATTTTGGGATCTAAAAATAGGAGCAGCCAAGCAAGCTTGCTGCCCAAGTCGTAGAGCTCTCGGTGAGCTTTCCAACGGTATGCTGTGCGCCGCGTAACTCCTTACGGATCAAAAGTTATGGGCACCTGAGCGACGGATACTTGGTCACAAGCCCCACGCCCTCGGTTTCCAGGCCCAGCCTCTACTTGAAGTGAACTTGTCTTGCATAAGGTGCCGTGCGATTTGGTAATAGAAATTTGATGGATTAGGTTGTCGTACTTTTCGCGGCTCACGACATACAATCTCGGACGATAAAACATCACAGTAGAAGAAAATTATCCCAAAACTGATGAAAATGATCAATTTTGGAAGCTGAAAATAGGAGCAGCCAAGCAAGCTTGCTGCCCACGTCGTAGAGCTCTCGGTGAGCTTTCCAACGGTATGCTGTGCGCCGCGTAACTCCTTACGGATCAAAAGTTATGGGCACCTGAGCAACGGATACTTGGTCAGAAGCCTCACGTCCTCGGTTTGCGAGCCCAGCAAATACGTGAATTGAAGTTGTCTTGCCCAAGGTGTCGTGCGATTTGGTAATAGAAATGTGATGGATTAGGTTGTCGTACTTTTCGCAGCTCACGACGTACGATCTCGGACGATAAAACATCACAGTAGTAGAAAATTATCCCAAAACTGATGAAAATGATCAATTTTGGGAGCTGAAAATAGGAGCAGCCAAGCAAGCTTGCTGCCCACGTCGTAGAGCTCTCGGTGAGCTTTCCAACGGTATGCTGTGCGCCGCGTAACTCCTTACGGATCAAAAGTTATGGGCACCTGAGCGACGGATACTTGGTCACAAGCCCCACGCCCTGGGTTTGCGGGCCCAGCCTGTATGTGAAGTGAAGTTGTTTTGCCTAAGGTTCCGTGGGATTCTTTAATAGAAATGTGATGGATTAGGTTGTCATCCTTTTCGCGGCTCACGACGTACGATCCGGGACGGAAAAACAGCGCAAAATAAGAAAAGTGTCCCAAAACTGATAAGAACGTTCAATTTTCGAATCTGAAAATAGGTGCAGCCAAGCAAGCTTGCTGCCCAAGTCGTAGAGCTCTCGGTGAGCTTTCCAACGGTATGTTGTGCGCCCCATAACTCCTTACGGATCAAAAGTTATGGGCACCTGAGCGACGTATACTTGGTCACAAGCCCCACGCCCTCAGTTTGCGGGCCCAGCCTCTACGTGAAGTGAAGTTGTCTTGCCCAAGGTGCCGTGCGATTTGCTAATAGAAATGTGATGGATTAGGTTGTCGTACTTTTCGGGGCTCACGACATACGATCCTCGCCAAAAGTAGGCTTGCTGCCTCCGTTATTGAGCTCTCGGTGAGTTTTCCAACGGTATGCTGTGCACCGTGTAACTCCTTACAGATCAAAAGTTACGGGCACCGGAGCGACGGATACCTAGTCACAAGCTCCACGCCCTCAGTTTGCAGGCCCAGCCTCCACGTGAAGTGAAGTTTTCTTGCCCTAGGTGTGGTGCGATTCAGTAATAGAAATGTGATAGATTAGGTTGTCGTGCTTTTCGCGGCTCACGATGTACGATCCGGGACGGAAAAATAGCACAAAAAAAGAAAAGTGTCCCAAAAATGATGAAAACGTTCGATTTTGGGCTCCGAAAATAGGTGCATTCGAGCAGGCTTGCTACCCTCGTCATAGAGCTCTCGGAGAGCTTTCGAACGATATGTTGTGTGCCGCGTAACTCCTTACGGATCAAAAGTTACGGGCAACGAAGCGACGGATTCTTGGTCACACGCCCTACGCCCTCAGTTTACGGGCCCAACCTCCACGTGAAGTGAAGTTGTCTTGCCCAAGGTGCCATAGGATTCGGTAATAGAACTGTGATGGATTTGGTTGTCGTCCTTTTCGCGGCTCACGACGTACGATCCGGGATGAAAAAATAGCGCAAAAGAAGGAATGTTTCCCGAAATGGATGTAAACGTTCAATTTTTGGCCCCTAAAATAGGTGCAGCCGAGCAGGTTTAGAGCCCACTTTGTAGAGCTCTCGGAGATCTTTCCAACGGTATGCTGTGCGCCGCGTAACTCTTTACGGATCAAAAGTTATGGGCACCAGAGGAACGGATACCTGGTCACAAGCCCCACGCCCTCAATTTGCGGGCCCAGCCTCCACGTGAAGTGAAGTTGTCTTGCCCTAGGTGCCGTGGGATTCGGTAATAGAAATGTTATGGATTAGGTTGTTGTCCTTTTCGCGGCTCACGACGTACGATCAGGGACGGAAAAACAATGCAAAAGAAGAAAAGTGTCCCGAAACTGATGAAAACGTTTGATTTTGGGCTCCGAAAATAGGTGCAGTCGAGCAAGCTTGCTTCCTTTGTCGTAGAGCTCTCGGAGAGCTTTCGAACGGTATGATGTGTGCCGCGTAACTCCTTACGGATTAAAAGTTACGGGCAACGAAGCGACGGATACCTGGTTACAAGCCCCACGCCCTCGGTTTGCGGGCCCTGCCTCTACGTGAAATGAAGTTGTCTTGCCCAAGGTGCCGTGGGATTCGGTAATAGAAATGTGATGGATTAGGTTGTCATCCTTTTCGCGGCTCACGACGTACAATCCGGGATGAAAAATCAGCGCAAACGAAGAAAAGTATCCTGAAACTGATGAAAACGTTCGATTTTGGGCTCAAAAAATAGGCACAGTCGAGCAGGCTTGTTGCCCCCGTTGTAGAGCTCTCGGAGAGTTTTCCAACGGTATGCTGTGTGCCGCGTAACTCCTTACAGATCAAAAGTTATGGGCACTGAAGCGACGGATACCTGGTTAAAAGTCCCACGCCCACGGTTTGCCCGCCCAGCCTCTACGTGAAGTGAAGTTGTCTTGCCCAAGGTGCCGTGGGATTCGGTAATAAAAATGTTATGGATTAGGTTGTCGTCCTTTTCCCGGCTCACGACGTACAATCTGGGACGGAAAAACAGCGCAAAAGAAGAAAAGTGTCCCGAAACTGATGAAAACGTTCAATTTTGTGCTCAGAAAATAGGCACAGTCGAGCAGGCTTTCTGTCCCCGTTGTAGAGCTCTCGGAGAGTTTTCCAACAGTATGCTGTCTGCCGCGTAACTCCTTACAGATCAAAAGTTATGGACACCAGAGCGACGAATTCTTTGTCACAAGCCCCACGCCCTCGGTTTGCGGGCCCAGCCTCCACGTGAAGTGAAGTTGTCTTGCCCAAGGTGCCGTGGGATTCAGTAATAGAACTTTCATGGATTTGGTTGTCGTCCTTTTCGCTGCTCACGACGTATAATCCGGGACAAAAAACAACGCAAAACAAGGAAAGTTTCCTAAAATAGATGAAAACATTCGATTTTGGGCTCCGAAAATAGGCACAGCCAAGCAGGCTTGCTACCCACGTCGTAGAGCTCCTAGAGTGCTTTCCAACGGTATGCTGGGCACCGTGTAACTCTTTACGGATCAAAAGTTATGGGCACCGGAGCGACGGATACTTGGTCACAAGCCCCACGCCCTCGGTTTGCAGGCCCAGCCTCTACATGAAGAGAAGTTGTCTTGTCCAAGGTGCCGTGGGATTCGGTAATAGAAATGTGATGGATTAGGTTGTCATCTTTTTTGCGGCTCACGGCGTACGATTCGGGATGAAAAAACAGCACAAAAGAAGAAAAGTATCACGAAATTGATGAATACGTTCGACTTTGGGCTCCAAAAATAGGCGCAGTCGAGCAGGCTTGCTGCCCACGTCGTAGAACTCTGGGAGACCTTTCCAACGGTATGCTTTGCGCCGCGTAACTCCTTACAGATCAAAAGTTATGGGCACCGGAGTGACGGATACCTGGTCAGAAACCCCACGCCCTCGGTTTCGGGCCCAGCCTCTACGTGAAGTGAAGTTGTCTTGCCCAAGGTGCCGTGGAATTCGGTAATAGAAATGTGATGGATTAGGTTGTCGTCCTTTTCGCGGCTCACGACGTACGATCCGGGACGAAAAAACAACGCAAAAGAAGAAAAGTGTCCCAAAATTGATGAAAACGTTCGATTTTGGGCTCCGAAAATAGGTGCAGTCGAGTAGGCTTGCTTCCCTCATCGTAGAGCCCTCGGAGACCTTTCGAACAGTATGCTGTGTGCCGCGTAACTCCTTACGGATCAAAAGTTACGGGCACCGAAGCGACGGATTCTTGGTCACATGCCCCACGCCCTCGGTTTGCAGGCCCAGCCTCCACGTGAAGTGAAGTTGTCTTGCCCAAGATGCCGTGGGATTCGATAATAGAACTGTGATGGATTTAGTAGTCGTCATTTTCGCGACTCATGACGAACGATCCGGGACGAAAAAATAGCTTAAAAGAAGGAAAGTTTCGCAAAACGGATGAAAACGTTCAATTTTTGGCTCCGAAAATAGGCGCAGCCGAGCAGGCTTGCTGCCCACGTTGTAGAGCTCTCGGAGATCTTTCCAACGGTATGCTGTGCGCCGCGTAACTCTTTACGGATCAAAAGTTATGGGCACCGGAGCGACGGATACCTGGTCACAAGCCCCACGCCCTCGGTTTGCGGGCCCAGCCTCTACGTGAAGTGAAGTTGTCTTGCCCAAGGTGCCATGGGATTCGGTAATAGAAATGTGATGGATTAGGTTGTTATCCTTTTCGCGGCTCACGGCGTACGATTCGGGATGAAAAAAGAGCATAAAACAAGAAAAGTATCTCGAAACTGATGAATACGTTGGATTTTGTGCTCCAAAAACAGGCACAGTCGAGTAGGCTTGCTGCCCACGTCATAGAGCTCTCGGAGACCTTTCCAGCAGTATGCTTTGCGCCGCGTAACTCCTTATAGATCAAAAGTTATGGGGACCAGAGCGACGGATGCCTTGTCACAAGCACCACGCCCTCAATATCGGGCCCAGCCACTAGGTGAAGTGAAGTTGTCTTGCCCAAGGTGCCGTGGTATTTGGTAATGGAAATGTGATGGATTAGGTTGTCGTCCTTTTCTCAACTCACGACGTACGATCCGGGACAAAAAAATAGCGTAAAATTGGAGCAGCCAAGCAAGCTTACTGCCCACGTCGAAGAGATGTCGTTGAGCTTTCCAACGGTATGCTGTGCGCCGCGTAACTCCTTATGGATCAAAAGTGATGGGCACCGAAGCGACGGATACTTGGTCACAAGCCCAACGCCCTCAGTTTGCGGTCCCATTTTCTACGTGAAGTGAAGTTGTCTTGCCCAAGGTGTCGTGGGATTCGTTAATAGAAATGTGATAGATTAGGTTGTCATTTTTTTCGCGGCTCACGACGTACGATCGAAGACAGAAAAATAGCGCAAAAGAAGAAAAACCGAAACTGATGAAAATGTTCAATTTTGGGATCCAAAAATAGGCGCAGCCGAGCAGGCTTGCTGGCCACGTCGTAGAGTTCTCGGAGAGCTTTCCAACAGTATGCTGTGCGCCGCGTAACTCTTTACGGATCAAAAGTGATGGGCATCGAAGCGACGGATACCTGGTCACAAGCTCCACGCCCTCGGTTTGCGTGCCCAGCCTCTAGGTGAAGTAAAGTTGTCTTGCCCAAGGTGACGTGGTATTCTTTAATAGAAATGTGATGGATTAGGTTGTCGTCCTTTTCGCGACTCACAACATATGATCAGGGACGGAAAAATAGCGCAAAAGAAGAAAAGTGTCCCAAAAATGATGAAAATGTTCAATTTTAGGATCAGAAAATTGGAGCAGCCAAGCAAGCTTACAATCCACGTTGTAGAGCTGTCGGTGAGCTTTCCAACGGTATGCTGTGCGCCGCGTAACTTCTTATGGATCAAAAGTTATGGGCACCTGAGCGACGGATACTTGGTCACAAGCCCCACGCCCTCGGATTGCGGGCCCAGCCTTCACGTGAAGTGAAGTTGTCTTGCCCAAGGCACGTGGGATTCTTTAATTGAAATGTGATAGATTAGGTTGTCGTCCTTTTCGCGGCTCACGGCGTACGATTTGGGATGAAAAAATAGAATAAAAGAAAAAAAGTATCCCGAAACTAATGAATACGTTGGATTTTGTGCTCCAAAAATAGGCGCAGTCGAGTAGGCTTCCTGCCCACATCGTAGAGCTCTCGAAGACCTTTCCAACGGTATGCTTTACGCCGCGTAACTCCTTACGGATCAAAAGTTATGGGCACCGGAGCGACGGATACCTGGTCACAAGCCCCACGCCCTCGGTTTCGGGCCCAGCCACTAGGTGAAGTAAAGTTGTCTTGCCCAAGGTACCGTGGTATTCGGTAATAGAAATGTGATGGATTAGGTTGTCATCCTTTTCGTGGCTCACGACGTACGATCCGGGACAAAAAAATAGCGTAAAATTGGAGCAGCCAAGCAAGCTTACTGCCCACTTCGTAGAGCTGTCGGTGAGCTTTCCAATGGTTTATTGTGCGCCATGTAACTCCTTACGGATCAAAAATGATGGGCACTAGAGCGACGGATACCTGGTCACAAGCCCCACCCCTCAATTTGCGGTCCCATCCTCTACGTGAAGTGAAGTTGTCTTGCCCAAGGTGCCGTGGGATTCGTTAATAGAAATGTGATGGATTAGGTTGTGGTCTTTTTCGCGGCTCACGACGTACGATCGAGGATAGAAAAACAGCACAAAAGAAGAAAAGTGTACCGACACTGATGAAAACGTTCAATTTTGGGATCCGAAAATAGGCGCAGCCGAGCAGGCTTGCTGGCCACGTCATAGAGCTTTCGGAGAGCTTTCCAACAGTATGTTGTGCGCCGCGTAACTCTTTACGGATCAAAAGTGATGGGCATCGGAGCGACGGATACCTGGTCATAAGCCCCACGCCCTCGGTTTGTATGCCCAGCCTCTACGTGAAGTAAAGTTGTCTTGCCCAAGGTAACATGGGATTCTTTAATAGAAATGTGATGGATTAGGTTGTCGTTCTTTTCGCGGCTCACGATATACGATCCGGGATGAAAAAACAGCTCAAAAGAATAAAAGTGTCCCAAAACTGATGAAAATGTTCAATTTTGGGATCTAAAAATTGGAGCAGCCAAGCAAGCTTGCTGCCCACGTCGTAGAGTTGTCGGTGAGCTTTCCAACGGTATGCTGTGCGCCGCGTAACTCCTTACGGATCAAAAGTTATGGGCACCTGAGCGACGGATACTTGGTCACAAGCCCCACGCCCTCGGTTTGCGGGCCCAGCCTCTACGTGAAGTGAAGTTGTCTTGCCCAAGGTGCCGTGCGATTTGGTAATAGAAATGTGATGGATTAGGTTGTCGTACTTTTCGCGGCTCACGACGTACAATCCGGAACGAAAAAATATCGCAAAAGAAGAAAAGTGTCCCAAAACTGATGAAAACGTTCAATTTTGGGATCTAAAAATAGGAGCAGCCAAGCAAGCTTGCTGCCCACGTCGTAGAGCTCTTGGTGAGCTTTCCAACGGTATGCTGTACGTGGTGTAACTCCTTACGGATCAAAAGTTAAGGGCACTGGAGCGACGGATACCTGGTCACAAGACCCACGCCCTCGGTTTGCAGGCCCAGCCTCTACATGAAGTGAAGTTTCCTTGCCCAAGGTGCCGTGGGATTCGGTAATAGAAATGTGATGGATTAGGTTGTCATCCTTTTCGCGGCTCACGACGTACGATGCGGGACGAAAAAATAGCGCAAACGAAGACAAGTGTCCCAAAACTGAAGTAAACGTTCGATTTTGGGCTCTGAAAATAGGCGTAGCAAAAAGTAGGCTTGCCGCCTCCATCGTAGAGCTCTCGGAGAGCTTTCAAACGGTATGTTGTGTGCCGCAAAACACCTTACGGATCAAAAGCTACAGGCACCGGAGCGACGGATACCTGGTCACAAGCTCCACGCCCTCAGTTTGTGGGCCCAGCCTCCACGTCAAGTGAAGTTGTCTTGCCCTAGGTGCCATATGATTCAGTAATAGAAATGTGATGGATTAGGTTGTCGTCCTTTTCGCAGCTCACAACGTACGATTCGGGACAGAAAAATAGCGCAAAAGAAGAAAAGTATCTCAAAATTGATGAAAACGTTCGATTTTGTGCTCAGAAAATAGTTGCAGATGAGCAGGCTTGCTTCCTTCGTCGTAGAGCTCTCGGAGACCTTTCGAACGGTATTATGTGTGCCACATTACTCCTTACGGATCAAAAGTTACGGGCACCGAAGCGACGGATTCTTGGTCACACGCCCCACGCGCTCGGTTTGCAGGCCCAGCCTCCACGTGTAGTGAATTTGTCTTGCCCAACGTTCCGTAGGATTCGGTAATAGAACTGTGATGGATTTGGTTGTCGTCCTTTTCGCACAAGTACAGCCGAGCATACTTGTTGGCCACGTTGTAGAGCTCTCGGAGAGCTTTCCAACGGTATGCTGTGCGCCGCCTAACTCTTTACGAATCAAAAGTTATGGGCACCAGAGCGACGGATACCAAGTAACAAGCCCCACGCCCTCGGTTTGTTGGCCCAGCCTCTACGTGAAGTTAAGTTGTCTTGCCCAAGGGGCCGTGGGATTCGGTAATAGAAATGTGATGGATTAGGTTGTCATCCTTTTCGCGGCTCACGATGTACGATCCGGGACGAAAAAACAGCGCAAAAGAAGAAAAGTGTCCCAAAACTGATGAAAACGTTCAATTTTGGAATCTGAAAATAGGTGCAGCCAAGCAAGCTTGCTGCCCAAGTCATAGAGCTCTCGGTGAGCTTTCCAACGGTATGCTGTGCGTCGCGTAACTCTTTACGGATCAAAAGTTATGGGCACCTGAGCGACGTATACTTGGTCACAAGCCCCACACCCTCGGTTTGCGGGCCCAGCCACTACGTGAAGTGAAGTTGTCTTGCCCAAGGTGTCGTGCGATTTGGTAATAGAAATGTGATGGATTAGGTTGTCGTACTTTTCGCAGCTCACGACGTACGATCTGGGAGGGAAAAACATCGCAAAAGAAGAAAATTGTACCAAAACTGATGAAAATGATCAATTTTGGGAGTTGAAAATAGGAGCAGCCAAGCAAGCTTGCTGTCCACGTCGTAGAGCTCTCGGTAAGCTTTCCAACGGTATGTTGTGCGCCGCGTAACTCACGGGTCAAAAGTTATGGGCACCTGAACGACGGATACTTGGTCACAAGCCCCACGCCCTCGGTTTGCTGGCCACGTCATAGAGCTCTCGGAGAGCTTTCCAACGGTATGCTGTGCATCACGTAACTCTTTACGGATCAAAAGTGATGGGCACCGGAGCGTCGGATACCTGTTCACAAGCCCCACGCCCACGGTTAGCGGGCCCAGCCTCTACGTGAAGTGAAGTTGTCTTGCCCACGGTGCCGTGCGATTTGGTAATAGAAATGTGATGGATTAGGTTGTCGTAGTTTTTGCGGCTCACGACGTACGATCCGGGATAGAAAAATATCGCAAAAGAAGAAAAGTGTCCCAAAACTGATGAAAACGTTCAATTTTGGGATATGAAAATAGGAGCAGCCAAGCAAGCTTGCTGCCCACGTCGTAGAGCTCTCGGTGAGCTTTCCAACGGTATGCTGTGCGCCACGTAACTCCTTACGGATCAAAAGTTATGGGCACTTGAGCGACAGATACTTGGTCACAAGCCCCACGCCCCAACCCGGCCTATAAAGGTTAGACTAGGGTGTGATTTAACGTTCAAGTCATATCACATACTTAACCGTTTATGAAGATTTAACACTTAACGTTTTGGCCTAAACTCTAAAATTTTCTAGAAAACCGACAGCATAACGGCTGTAATTGGGCTCTTTGGTTTGACTTAATTCTCTAAACGCCTCAAATTTACCATCTCAATTTCATTTTCAACTAGGATTACTATTTACCATCAATTGAAATGCCTACTAGCTATCTCGATGTCTCGTTTGATTAGTAACCTAGCATGATACTGTGTCCGTTTGTTTGTTTATCCTCGTTACAAAAGTACCTGTTGATCCTAGCTTAATAACGTGTACCTGCTTAAGATTTGGTTGGTTCATTTTACTTAGCCTTTACCTAATACTTCATAATCCTATTATAGATACCAGCAGTAATAATAGCAAAACGATCATAGTAGTGTCTAGTGTCTGTCTAGTTAATATAAGTACAAACCAAAATTAGACCCCAAATTACAACAGGGGGTCTTTTACATTACACATCAAGCAACATAAAAAGAAATAGTCTTCAAGTAGCATAGTTCACAAATAGACATAATCACGCAAGGCACATAGGATAGGCAATCACTCCAAGGAATCATCGTTAGGCACATCGTCCTCAGGTACCTGTTCTTGATCTTCTTCACCTGAGATGATAAAAGAGGGTGAATCATTATGAACTCAGCGAGGGGGAACGAGAAATAGGTTTTGAAACTCATTGTCTGGTTCAACTTATAAAAATCCTTTTGCGAGCATGAATACAACACAATTAAGTACATAACAATAATATAAAGTAAAGGAACACAATTACCAGTCTTTCCTCCCCGAGGTTCTCTAGGAACCAAGCGAGAGTACTTATACATATAGAAAAAGGATACGATGAGCTTTTGCTCTCAGTAGTTGCGGCCGACTTCAAATCATCCCCTTAACACGCCAAGTGGGTGTACTCCGGATGTACCCCCGAATCCTACGACCCAACTCTCCAAGGAAGTCTAGCCCCCAAGCGAGAAAGGGAATTGGACCATGGTAGTCACGGTTGCACTGGCAAGCCCGATGCTTCCGGTGTGCGTGAACGCTACCACGCCAGAATGAAAAGTTGCAACCTTGTATGCAATGCACATTTATGACATTTAATATATCACATTAGGAGGACAATAAAGTAGGTTGCCTCCGGACAGTCATAAGATTGCACATTGATAAGAAAACAAGTGAGGCGTGATAAGACAAGTAATTTCACTTGAAAAACATATGGAGTTATATGAACATTAAACGGGCAGCCATGTAACGCACGTAAATCAGGTCATATAACTCATTTCAACGTCCACGTAATCAAATAATAAGGTTATTCAACATGCAACAACAATCTACGTGGTTCGGATGTAAGAAAGGCCTATTTGTCAACATGCAACGAATCAATATCACATTTAGAGCTATAAGGCAACTACGGGCAGCCTACTAAACATATAATTACACTCAACATTCAAAGGATCAACACTTAGCAAGTTCGCCTAGTCACTAGGGTTTTCTTTTAGTGCTTACCCGTGCAATTAAGCCCCAAGTCAACTCAAAATCAATCTCAAGCCAAGCATCAATTAATCAAAACATCCCCAAGTACTCAAAATAGTCCACACAACATCCCAATGCCACAATCCAAAGCAATTAATACCACAAGAGATGTTACAACAAATTTCTAAGCATATAACTAAGTGAAACCCTCACTGCAATACGGTATTTTCTCACAATCATTGAGGCAAGAAAACAATCTCCAATTCCAGTAAACAAAACGTCAAATTAAATCTTAAGAAGTGAACTAAAATCAGAAACAAACCTTGCATCATTTGGAGTTCGAGATCAATAGTCATAGCAAAAACAGTGGGATTGCACAAAACTGTCCAGATTTGCACACATTTCAATAATTGTCATTTTTTAGGCCCTTAGGGTCAGATTTAGCCTTAGTCCAGTTCTGACAAAAATGTCCACAACTGAAAAATCTAGCAGCACACCAAATTTCATGCATTTTGGACATCATTTACTAAGTCAAAACTGGTTCGTTCCACAAGGTCAGTGCATCTGCCAAAACCTGCTTCATTTCTCCAGACTTCTAGATTTGGACACATTTTAATGATTTTCCATTTTGAGGACCTTCGAGTCAAAATTAGCTTTGGCCTATTTCTTCAAAAAATGTTCAAAACTGGAAAAACTAGTCACCAGCCAATTTTCATGCATTTTCAACATCATTTTCCTAGCCAAACTCACCTCGCAACAACAAGTTAGAGAGCTGTCAACAAACCCAATTTCATCTATCATCAACGTCAAGCCAAAATCTTGCCATGCATGGCTGTAAAAGCTTATGAACACACATATAACTCAAGTACAGAAGCAAAGACATACATTTAAGAGCATGCATGTGGATTTTTGAAGGATTTTCAAAAGGTTTTAGCCCTCACCTTAGCAAATCAACAAGAAGATGCACAAAACTTGATGAAGCACAATTTCCTTCTTCTTCCTTGCTTAGCCAAGACACCACCCGATTTCTCTCTATTTTTCCTAGCTTAGTGGCCAAGTTCTTAGTACATGCATGTGGTTAGAACAAGAAGAAAAGAAATGGAAGCTAGTAAACTCACCTAGGCCGAAATGGTGACTCAAAGAGCATGCATGTGTGATTCTTGCATCTTAGCTAGCTTGATCGAGTCTTCTTGCTTGTTGCTTGTCTTGATTAACTATGGTGTGATGAAGATGAGCTATGAAGGAAAGAAAATCAGCCAAGGCCGAGAGAGAGAGAGAAGAATGAGAGGGAGAGAGAGAAATGTGAGGAGAATGAGAGAATGAAGTGAAAAAATGAAATGCTTTGAAGGAATAGATGCAATGTCTGCCTTGGGCAGCAAAAATTCAGATTTTTGTGTTGTCTTTTGAGTGTTATTTGAATTGTTGGTGGACAAGGATGATGTGGCCGAGATGGGAGGCTTGGTTGTTAGCAAAATGTGGCTTTGGTGCAAGCAAAAGGTATGACAACGTGAAGACTTTGTCTTGAGCATGCTAGATTAAAATAATTTGTTCAACCTTTGCTCAATGTCTTGGGTTTTGGCCGACCCATTGTGCATCAAGGTCTGAATTTTTGTCATCCTTTGAGCATTATTAAATTGTGTGTTGAAATGCAAAAAGAATAAGGAATAAAGAATAAGGAATGTCTAGCTTTTTGTGAGATTTTGTCTTCTAGTGGGTTGAATTAGTAATTTAATAATAGTTAGTGGATTTTGTAGGGTTAATAAATGACCTAGTGCTTCGTGCAAGATGCTTTCTTGAGTAGCATGATGGCACGCTTTCCTAGGTCTAGGGCATACACTACGAGGTAGGACACGAACTACGAGACGAATGCACGTTTTTTTAGTAAATGAACGCAACCCTAAATGAATGCACGTAATTCAATGCATGGCACACAAAACGAACACAATTCTTAAACCTAAGTCAAGGCACGCAAATCTAGATTAGGGCACACGAAATGAGGTATCACACGCAAAACGAGGTCGGGCCTCACACTGCGCGCCTCGTAACATCTTACGGATCAAAAGTTAAGGGCAGTGGAGTGACGGATACTTGGTCACAAGACCCACGCCCTCGGTTTACGGGCCCTACCTCTACGTGAAGTGAAGTTGTCTTGCCCAAGGTGCCACGGAATTCGGTAATAGAAATGTGATGGATTAGGTTGTCATCCTTTTTGCGGCTTACCACGTACGATCCGGGACAGAAAAATAGCGCAAAAGAATAAAAGTGTCCCGAAACTGATGAAAACATTCGATTTTGGGCTAAGAAAATAGGAACAGTCGAGCAGGCTTGCTGCCCAGGTTGTAGAGCTCTCGGAGAGTTTTCCAACGGTATGCTGTGTGCCGCGTAACGCCTTACAGATCAAAAGTTATGGACACCATAGCGAAGGTTCCTGGTCACAAGAAGAAGTTTAATGACTTCCTTATAAACAACCTCACTCATGTTTGGGTTCAACCTCTTTTGCATCTCGCGGGAAGGAGTAGCACCATCTTCTAAGTGAATCCGATGCATACACAATGAAGGGTCTATACCTCGTAAGTCAGAAATGGTCTACCCTATAGCCTTTTGATGATCACGAAGGACTCTTAACAATTTCTCCTCATGCTCAGTGGTCAGGTCTGATGCGATAATTACTGGGAGGGTATCATTAGGTCCTAAGTACACATATTTAAGATGCGCAGGCAAAGGTTTGAGTTCTAAAGCTGGAAGAGACTCAACCGGAGGGGGATCAAGACAAACTTTGGATGGAAGGAAGCTAAGACTATTATTAGCCTTGTCAGGACTAGGATCAAAAACAATAGAAGTAGAAGCTACTAGCTCTCTCACGAATGAATCAGAGTCAAATTGAGTCAAGATTGCCTCAAGCTCTACAAGTTCATCATCGGCAGTCAACATCGAATGGGCATGTTCCTCAATACAAGGGTCAATGATATCAACCATGAAGCACTCATCCTCAGAATGTCTACTTACTCGATTAGCCGCCTCTGCGACCCTCACCTTAACTCTCATATTCCCAAAGGTTAACTCAATCATCCCTGTCCTACAATATATCACCGCATCAGTTGTGGCCAGAAAAGGTCTCCCTAGAAGAACTGGTGTCGCATGCCTAGTGTCTAGTCCTGAGTCCATGTCTAAGACAATGAAGTCAACTGGGAAAAGAAATTCACCAACTCTAACTAAGACATCCTCAATTATCCCTCTAGGTCGTCTCTCAAATCGATCTTCCAACTGAAGTGTAACATTTGTGGGAGTCAACTCCCCCAAACCTAAACGCTCATATACTGCAAATGGAATGAGATTCACACTAGACCCTAAGTCAAGGAGGGCATGATCCACCTGTTGATCTTGAATTATGCAAGGAATGGTGAAGGCTCCGGGGTCATTAAACTTGGGCGGAAGGCCCCTAGTGTATATGTTACTCACTTTCTCTGTGAGCCTCACCTTCTTTGGAATGTGGGTGGATTGTCTCTTCCTAATGCACAAGTCTTTGAGGAATTTGGCATAAGCCGGTATCTGTTGGATAACTTCAATAAGAGGCAGGTTTATCTTAATATCCTTCAAGTGGTCTAATATCCTAGACTGCTTATCATCTTTCTTAGGTCGCTCCAAAGCAGCAGGATAAGGCACCCTAGAAGGACTATCATCACTATGATCTACAACCTGCTTCTCATCTCTCTGCGAAGGAATGGTGTTTTCTCTACTATTCTCTATCTCATCTCCCGACTCACTTCCTACTCTCTCAACCTTATCCTCAACCTCTTTTGTATCCCTACTCTTGTCACTCACTCTCTTTGCTCCACTAGACTCATCTACTTGATTATCTAACTAGTAACCACTCCGAAGGGTGATAACAGCTTTGGCTTGCTCATGGGTGGTCTCATTGTGGACATTGCTACACTGACCACGTGGATTCTCGACAGTCTGAGCAGGGAGCTTACCCTCATCCCTCCTAGTAATTTGTTGGGCCAGTTTCCCAACTTGAGTTTCCAACTTAGCAATAGATTGCTGCTGAGCATGAATTACTTGAAGTAACTTGTCAAACTTATCATCAGGCTTGTTAGGAGGAATAGGAGGGCTAGGCAGAAATTGATTCCCTGGTTGCGGTTTAAAGTGAGGCCCATTAGACACATGATAGTATCCAGGAGGATTAGATTGAGGCTTTTGCACTTGAGCTTGCGAAAATGAAGGGTCAGGATTCCATTGACGCCATGAGAAAGTTGGATGATCTCGCCAACCAGGATTATATGTATTCGAATATGGATTGTAATTGCGAGAATAACCCTGGGCAGCACAAACTTGTTCCTGAATAAATTCAGAGAACTGAGAGGCAAGAGGACACCCTAGTGTGGGGTGGTCCACTGCAGAACATAAGGCACAACATTGAACATTTGGTAGGGCAGGTGAAGAAGTAGACCCTAAAGATATAAACTGATCAAATTTCTTCGCCAAAGCTTCCTCTTGTGAGTTTAAGTCCTCATTTGTGCTCATCTCATATAGTGTCCTCCTAGAAGTGGGCTTACCCATTCTATCCATTGTTGAGTCTTGAAATGAGTCTTTGGCAATACTGTCAAGTCGGGCCCATGCCTCATTTGGGGTAAGGTTATAAAACCCTCCATTACTCATTGAATTCACCATCGTTTTCTGCTGTGGTGTCAAACCTCTATAGAAATACTTAAGCAACCTAGGCCTATCGAACCCATGGTGTGGGCAGTGACGAATGAGTTCATTAAACCTATCCTAAGTTTCATGAAATGACTCTAAATCGGACTGGGAAAAAGTCATGATGTTCTCTTGAAGAGATGAGGTATGGGCCATCGGAAAAAATCTAAACAGAAATTGAGTCAACAGTTCTTCCCAAGAAGTAATAGTTCCCTCTTCAAGGGAATGAAGCCATTCTTTAGCTTTGTCCTTAAGAGAAAGTGGGAAGAAACGCAATCGGATATTTTCTTGAGTAACATTCGGAACATGCACGGTGGTACATATCTCAAGAAAATCACGAATATGCGTATGTGGATTTTCATTGCTTTTCCCGTAAAATGATGGAAGTATTACTATCGTACCAAATTTCATGTCAAAGTCCACATTATGGATGGCAGGTGGTCGGATAGCAATATTCGACTGATATGTGGTCGGGAGAAAATGTTGCCTAAGAGGTATATCATCAGGATCAGGATTATTGGGAACAATGGGAAGATGGGGAATTTGAGGATTATTAACATTTTGAGGCACATTCAAATTTCCTTCATGCTCCGCCATGATTGTAGTTAAGCCCTTCTGATTCCTACGGTGTGGGATTCTTTGTGGCTCGGGGTCAAAGGGTTCTAAAGGCAATCCTAAAGAACGACGTCCAAGCATACACAAGAAGCCTAGCTAATGGGAAATTACTAAATTGAAATAAAAACCTAAAACTAGAAATAAACTATTTAAG
The DNA here is from genome assembly GCA_037974665.1 of Ehretia macrophylla. NCBI lineage: Eukaryota > Viridiplantae > Streptophyta > Magnoliopsida > Boraginales > Ehretiaceae > Ehretia > Ehretia macrophylla. Next base: position 63,531,029 of record CM075772.1, read on the forward strand.
AAAAATAATCAACTAGAAAACTAGATAAATAAATAAATAAACGAAAAGTAAAATAAATGAATTACTAAATGAATAAAAAGCAATAAAATCACTAAGATAATAGAGAAAGCAAATAAAATAAAAAATAAAAAAATAAAATAAAAATAAAAAAAAAAAAATTCAAGATAACTATTTAAACTAAAACAACTAATAAAGTAATCTAAAAATAATAAAGTAAAACAAGAAAAATAATTTATTTTTTTTGCAAAAATAACTAATTAACTAAAAACTAACACTTAAACAAAATACTACACTAGTCCAAAAACAATACTGTGCCTCCCAGCCAACGGCGCCAAAAACTTGATGGGTGCTTAGCTTAGGGTAAAATTAATGTCAATTCTAAGCCAAGTTTTAACTCGCAAGTGCACGAGTGATTGTAGTGTAGTGTGCTAGTGCGAGGTCGAATCCACAGGGAGACAATTTGAAAGTTTGTAGAAAAGTGTAAGTAAAGTGCCTAAGTAATTAAAATAAATTAAATTGGAAATTGTGAGATTTGGATGAAAGTTAACTGAAGATAAAATAAAAGTGAAATTAAATGTGAAAACTAAAATTAAATATGAAAGTTGAAATTGAAGTTTGATCGCTATTGGGAAAGGTTTAGGGATCGGATTCCTATGCAAAGTTGAATTCTAGACTCGAACTTAAGATTTCTTATTTTGATGCAAAATTAGACTACAAGCCTAATTAATTAAATAATCACCTAAAGTTAACTAATTAACGGGTTAGACCTAGTTTAGAGGTGCAACGCTATCTCCAAGTCCTTTATCTAGCCGGAGTGTAGATTTGTCCTAAAATCCTAGGCAAACACATTAACTAATTAAGTGGAGGAAAACTATGGTACAACCTATAGTTTTCACAATCAAGCCCAATTTATATATTTGATCTACCATATGAATTCCTATTAATTACTAGCTACAAGCATAATAAATTAATAGGATAAATAATAAAGCATGTAAATCAAAAATATAAAAATAGCATCAAAATAATCCAACCAAGTTCAAGACCATAAAATTAAATTATTACATAGTAATCCTACCCTAAACAATGAATTAATTATTCATGTTCAACAAAACTGAATCAATATTATAAAAAGAAAGTAAATTAAACTTCTCCATAAATTAATTCGAATCTGTTGAAAATAATAATTTAATCTGAATCCCAACTGAAATTGAAGAAGAATTTACAAAAAGAAATAAACCGAACTTGCTGCTGTTTTTTCCTCGTCGCCAAAGCTTTTTTTCCTTCGTTGCTTGCTATTTTGCTCTCTGTTTTTTCCTTTTCTTTCCTCTGCGCCGCACTCCTTTTTCTCCTCTGTGCTTTTTTTTCCTTGCGCCGCCTGCCTTCTTTTTCGAGTGTTTCATGTGCCTTTTTATAAGTAATTCTACCCCCACATTGTGAAGCCCTTGTTGGGCTTGACTTCTTTTTCTCTTTTTTTATTCCCAAGTCCAACGTCGACTTGGGATGACAATGCAAAAGTGAAAGCCAAGGCTTTAAAAGCCTTGGTTAATTATATTTCTCTTTTCTTTTTTTCTTTCACTTTGTTTCACTTTTTTCAACATTTATTTAATCAACAATTTTTTCACTTCGGTCCTTTGTTGTATTTCCTTCCAAATTCCACTTCAATAGCTCTTTCTCGATTTTATTCTTATATGCACAAAAACACAATTAAAGTTATCAAACATTAAAATAAATGTGCTTAATTAATTTTAAAAAGCTAAGAAATAAGTTTAAAAATATGAATACATCAGTAGCCAATCAGGCTTGCTGCCCAGGTCGTAAAGCTCTCGGTGAGCTTTCTAACGGTATGTTGTGGGCCGCGTAACTCCATATGAATCAAAAGTTATGGGCACCGGAGCGGTAGATACCTGGTCATAAGACCCATGCCCTCGGTTTGCGGGCCTAGTCTCGACATGAAGTGAAGTTGCCTTGCCCAAGGTGTTGTGGGATTCGGTAATGGAATTGTGATGGATTAGGTTGTCGTCTTTTTTGCGGCTCACGACGTACGATTCGGGATGAAAAAAAAAGAGAAAAGAAGAAAAGTATCCCAAAACTGATGAAAACATTTGATTTTGGGCTACGAAAAAAAGGCACAGTCGAGCAGGATTGCTGCCCCTGTCGTAGATCTCTCGGAGAGCTTTCTAACGGTATGTTGTGCGCTGTGTAACTCTTTACGGATCAAAAGTTATGGGCATCGAAGCAACGGATACCTGGTCACAAGCCCCACGCCCTCGATTTGCGGGCCCAGCCTCTACGTGAAGTGAAGTTGTCTTCCTAAATGTGCCATGGGATTCGGTAATGGAAATGTGATGGATTAGGGAGTTGTCCTTTTCGCGGCTCATGATGTACGATCCAGGACGGAAAAATCGCGCAAAAGAAGAAAAGTATTCCAAAACTTATGTAAACATTTGATTTTGGTCTGCAAACAAGTTGCAGCCAATCAGGCTTGCTGCCCAGGTCGTAAAGCTCTCGGTGAGCTTTCTAACGGTATGTTGTGGGCCGCGAAACTCCATACGGATCAAAAGTTATGGGCACCGGAGCGGTGGATACCTAGTCATAAGACCTATGCCCTCGGTTTGCAGGCCCAACCTCTACATGAAGTGAAGTTGCCTTGCCCAAGGTACAGTGGGATTCAGTAATAGAAATGTGATGGATTAGCTTGTCAACCTTTTCGAGGCTCACGACGTACGATTCGGGACGAAAAAACAGCGTAAAAGAAGAAAAGTATCCTGAAACTGATAAAAATGTTCAATTTTGGACTAGAAAAATGGGCGTAACCGACCAGTTTTGCTGCCCCAGTCGTAGAGCTCTCGGATAGCTTTTCAACGGTATGCTGTGCGCCGCGTAACTCCTTACGGATCAAAAGTTATGGGCAGGGGAGCGACGAATACCTGGTCACAAGCCCAAGCCCTCGGTTTGCAAGCCCAGCCTCCACGAGAAGTAAAGTTGTCTTGCCCAAGGTGCCATGGGATTTGGTAATAGAAAGGTGATGGATTAGGTTGTCGTCCTTTTCGCTGCTCATGACGTACGGTCAGGGACGAAAAAATAACGTAAAAGAAGAAAAGTGCCCCTAAACTGATGAAAATGTTCGATTTTGGTCTACAAAAGCAGGGGCAACCGAGCAGGCTTGCTTCCCACATCATAGCGCTCTCAGAGAGCTTTCCAACGGCATGCTGTACGCCGCGTAACTCCTTACAGATCAAAAGTTATGGGCACCTGAGCGACAGATACCTCATCACAAGCCCCATGCCCTCGGTTTATGGGCCCAGGCTCTACGTGAAGTGAAGTTGTCTTACCCAAGGTGCGTGGGATTCGGTAATAGAAATGTGATGGATTAGGTTGTGGTCCTTTTCGCTGCTCACGACGTACGATCCGGGATGGAAAAACAGCGCAAAAGAATAAAAGTGTCCTGATAGTGATGAAAACGTTCAATTTTGGGCTCCGAAAACATACACAGCGAAGCTGGTTGTTGCCCCCGTCGTAGAGCTCTCGGAGAGCTTTCCAACGGTATGTTGTACGCTACGTAACTCCTTACGGATCAAAAGTAATGGACACCCGAGCGACGGATACTTGGTCACAAGCCCCATGCCCTCGGTTTACAGGCCCAGACTCCACGTGAAGTGAAGTTGTCTTGCCTAAGGTGCCGTGGGATTCGGTAACAGAAATGTGATAGATTTGGTTGTCATCCTTTTTGCAGCTCACGACGTACGATCCGGGATGGAAAAACTGCGCAAACGAATGAAAGTGTCCCGAAACTGATGAAAATGTTCAATTTTGGCCTCCGAAAATAGGCACAGCCAACCAAGCTTGCTGCCTACGTCGTAGAGCTCTCATAGAGCTTTCCAACGTTATGCTGTGCGACGCGTAACTCCTTACGGATCAAAACTTATGGGCACCGGAGCGACAGATACGTGGTCACAAGTCCCATGTCCTCAGTTTACGGGCCCAGCCTCTACGTGAAGTGAAGTTGTCTTGTCCAAGATGTCGTGGGATTCGGTAATAGAAATGTGATGGATTAGGTTGTCGTCCTTTTCGCGGCTCAAGACGTATGATCCGGGATGGAAAAATAGTGTAAAAGAAGAAAAGTATCAGAAAACTGATGAAAATGTTTGATTTTAGGCTCCAAAAATAGGCGCAGCCAAGCAGGTTTGCTGCCCAGGTCATAGACCTCTCGGTGAGCTTTCCAACGGCATGTTGTGGGCCACGTAACTCATTACGGATCAAAAGTTATAGGCACCAGAGCGACGGTACCTGGTCATAAGACCCACACCCTCGGTTTGCGGGCCCAGCCTCTACATGAAGTGAAGTTACCTTGCCCAAGGTACTGTGGGATTCGGCAATAAAAATGTGATGGATTAGGTTGTCATCCTTTTCGCTGCTCATGACGTGCGATCCGGGATGGAAAAACAGCACAAAAGAAAAATAGTGTCCCGAAACTGATGAAAACGTTTGATCTTGAGCTCCAAAAATAGGCGCAGCCAATTAGGCTTGCAGCCCAGGTCATAGAGCTCTTGGTGAGCTTTCCAACGGTATGCTGTGGGCCGCGTTACTCCTTACGGATCAAAAGTTATGAGCACCGGTGCGGCGGATACTTGGTCACAACACCCACGCCCTCGATTTGCTGGCCCAGCCTCTACGTGAAGTGAAGTTTCCTTGCCTAAGGTGTCATGGTATTTGGTAATAGAAATGTGATGGATTAGGTTGTCATCATTTTCGCGGCTCACGACGTATGATCCGGGACGGAAACACAGCGCAATAGATGAAAAGTGTCCCAAAACTGATAAAAACGTTTGATTTTGGGCTATAAAAATAGGAGCAACCGAGCAGGCTTGCTGCCCCAGTGGTAGAGCTCTCAGAAAGCTTCCAACAGTATGCTCTATGCTGCATAACTCCCTACGGATCAAAAGTTACCGACACCGGAGCGATTGATACCTGATCACAAGCCCCACGCCCTCGGTTTGCGGGCCTAGCCTCCACGTAAAGTGAAGTTGTATTGCCCAAGGTGCCGTGGGATTCGATAATAGAAATGTGATGGATTAGGTTGTCGTCCTTTTCGCGGCTCACGACGTACGATCCCGGACAGAAAAACAACGCTAAAGAAAAAAAGTGTCCCGAAATTGATGAAAATGTTCAATTTTTGGCTTCGAAAATAGGCACAGCCGAGCAGGCTTACTGCCCCCGTCATACAGCTCTCGGAGAGCTTTCCAACGGTATGCTGTGCGTCGCGTAACTCCTTACGAATCAAAAGTTACGGGCACCGGAGCGACAGATACCTGGTCACAAGCCCAACGCCCTCGGTTTGCGGGCCCAGCCTCTACGTCAAGTGAAGTTTTCTTGCCTAAGGTGCCATTGGACTAGGTAATAAAATTGTGATGGATTAGGTTGTCGTCTTTTTCGCTGCTCACGACGTGCGATCAGGGACGAAAAAACACCGTAAAAGAAGAAAACTGTACTGAAACTGATGAAAATGTTTGATTTTGGGCTCCAAAAACAATTGCAGCAGAATAGGCGCAGCCGAGCAGACTTGCTGCAAACGCCGTAGAGCTCTAGGAGAGCTTTCCAAAGGTATGTTGTGCGCCACGTAACTCCTTACGTATCGAAAGTTATGGGCACCGGAGCGACGGATACCTGGTCACAAGACCCACGCCCTCGGTTTGCTGGCCCTGCCTCAACGTGAAGTGAAGTTGTCTTGCCCAAGGTGCTGTTGGATTCGGTAATAGAAATGTGATGGATTAGGTTGTCGTCATTTTCGTGGCTCACGACGTACGATTCGGGACGAAAAACAGCGCAAAAGAAGAAAAGTGTCCCGAAACTGATGAAAATGTTCGATTTTGGGCTTCGAAAATAGGTGCAATCGAGCAGGCTTGCTGCCACGTTCGTACAGCTCTCGGAGAGCTTTCCAATGGTATGTTCTGCGCCGCGTAACTCCTTACGGATCAAAAGTTACGGGCACCGGAGCGAAGGATTCCTAGTCACAAGCCCCACGCCCTCGGTTTGTAGGCCCAGCCTCCACGAGAAGTGAAGTTGTCTTGCCCAAGGTGCCACGGGATTTGGTAATAGAAATGTGATGGATTAAGTTGTCGTCCTTTTCGCGGCTCATGACGTACGATCCGGGACGGAGAAACAGCACAAAAAAATAAAAGTGTCCCAAACTGATGAAAACGTTCGATTTTGGGCTCCAAAAATAGGTGCAGCCGAGCAGGCTTGCTGCCCACGTCATAGAGCTCTCGGAGAGATTTCCAACGGTATGCTATGCGTCGCATAACTCCTTACGAATCAAAAGTTATGGGCACCGGAGCGACAGATACCTGGTCACAAGCCCCATGCCCTCGGTTTGCAGGCCCAGCTGCTATGTGAAATGAAGTTGTCTTGCCCAGGATGCCTAGGATTCGGTAATATAAATGTGATGCATTAGGTTGTCATACATTTTGCAGCTCACGATGTAAGATCCGGGACGAAAAAATAGCTCAAACGAAGAAAAGTGTCCCAAAACTGATGAAAACATTCGATTTTGGGCTCCGAAAACATGTGCAGTAGAACTGGCTTGTTGCTCCCGTCGTAGAGCTCTCGGAGAGCTTTCCAACGGTATGCTATGTGTCGCGTAACTCCTTACGGATCAAAAGTTATGGGCATTGGAGCAACGGATACCTGGTCACAAGCCCCACGCCCTCGGTTTGTGGGCCCAGCCTCCACGTGAAGTGAAGTTGTCTTGCCCAAGGTGCCGTGGGATTCGGTAATAGAAATGTGATGGATTAGGTTGTCATCTTTTTTGCGACTCACGACGTACGATCCAAGATGGCAAAACTACGCAAAAGAAGAAAAGTGTCCCAAAACTGATGAAAATGTTTTTGGGCTCCGAAAACAAGCGCAGCCAATCGAGCTTGCTGCCCAGGTCGTAGAGCTCTCGGTGAACTTTTCAACGGTATGCTGTAGACCGCGTAACTCCTTATGGATCAAAAGTTATGGGCACCGGAACGACGGATACCTGGTCACAAGAACCACACCCTCGGTTGGCGGGCCCAGCCTCTACGTGAAGTGAAGTTGCCTTGCCCAAGGTGCCGTGGGATTCGGTAATAGAAATGTGATGGATTAGGTTGTCGTCCTTTTTGCGGCTCACGACGTACGATCTGGGATGAAAAAATAGTGCAAAAGAATAAAAGTGTTTCGAAACTGATAAAAAGTTCAATTTTAGGCTACGAAAACAGGCACAACCGAGCAGGCTTGCTGCCCCCGTTGTAGAGCTCTGGGAGAGCTTTCCAATGGTATACTCTGCACCGCGTAACTCCTTACGGATCAAAAGTTACGGGCACTGGACCGACGGATACCTGGTTACAAGCCCCACGCCCTCGGTTTGCGGGCCTAGCCTCCACATGAAGTGAAGTTGTATTGCCCAAGGTGCTGTGGGATTCGGTAATAGAAATGTGATGGATTAGGTTGTCATCCTTTTCACGGTTCACGACCTATGATCCGGGACAGAAAATCAGCGCAGACGTAGAAAAGTGTCCCGAAACTGATGAAAACGTTCGATTTTGGGCTTCAAAAATAGGCGCAGCCGAGCAGGCTTGCTGCCTACGTCGTAGAGCTCTCGGAGAGCTTTCCAACGGTATACTGTGCGCCGTGTAACTCTTTATGGATCAAAACTGATGGGCACCGGAGCAACGGATACCTGGTCACAAGCCCCATGCCCTCGGTTTGCGGGCCCAGCATCTATGTGAAGTGAAGTTGTCTTGCCTAAGGTGCCGTGGGATTCGGTAATAGAAATGTGATGGATTAGGTTGTTGTGCTTTTCATTGCTCACGACGTACGATCCGGGACGGAAAAACAGAGCAAAAGAAGAAAAGTGTCCCGAAACTAATGGAAACGTTCGATTTTGGGCTCCAAAAATAGGCGCAGCCAATCAAGCTTGCTACCAAGGTCGTAGAGCTCTCGGTGACCTTTCCAACGGTATGTTGTGGGCCGCGTAACTCCTTACGGATCAAAAGTTATGAGCACCGGAGCGACAGATACCTGGTCATAAGACCTACGCCCTCGGTTTGTGGGCCCAGCCTCTATGTGAAGCGAAGTTGCCTTGCCCAAGGAGCCATGGGATTCGGTAAAAAAAATATGATGGATTAGGGTGTCATCCTTTTCGCGGCTCACGACGTACGATCCGGGACGAAAAAATAGCGCAAATGAAGAAAAGTCTCCCGATACTGATGAAAACGTTAGATTTTGGGCTACGAAAACAGGTGCAACCAAACAGACTTGCTGCCCCCGTTGTAGAGCTCTCAGAGAGATTTTCAACGGTATGCTCTGCGTCGCGTAACTCCTTTCGGATCAAAAGTTACGGGCACCGGAGCGACGGATACCTGGCCACAAGCCCCACGCGCTCGGTTTGCGTGCCCAGCCTCCACGTGAAGTGAAGTTGTATTGCCCAAGGTGCCATGGGATTCGGTAATAGAAATGTGATAGATTAGGTTGTCGTCCTTTTCGTGGCTCACGACCTACGATCCGGGATAGAAAAACAACGCAAAAGAAGAAAAGTGTCCCGAAACTGATAAAAACGTTTGATTTTGGGCTCCGAAAATAGGTGCAGCCGAGTAGGCTTGCTGCACCTGTCGTAGAGCTCTCGGAGAGCTTTCTAACGGTATGCTTTGCACCGCGTAACTCCTGACGGATAAAAAGTTACGGGCACCAGAGCGGCGGATTCTTGGTTACAAGCCCCATGCCCTCGGTTTGCGGGACCAACCTCTACGTGAAGTGAAGTTTTCTTGCCCCAGGTGCCATAGGACTCGGTAATAGAATTGTGATGGATTAGGTTGTCGTCCTTTTCGCGGTTCACGACGTACGATCCGGGACGGAAAAACAACACAAAAGAATAAATGTGTCTTGAAACTGATGAAAACGTTCGATTTTTGCCTCCAAAAATAGTCACAGCTGAACAGGCGCAGTAGAGTAAGCTTGCTGCCCACGCTATAGAGCTCTTAGAGAGCTTTCTAACGGTATGCTATGGGCCGCGTAACTCCTTGCAGATCAAAAGTTATGGGCACCGGAGCGACGGATACCTAGTCACAGGACCCACGTCCTCGGTTTGTGGGCCCAGCTTCTACGTGAAGTGAAGTTGTCTTGCCCAAGGTGCCGTGGGATTCGGCAATAGAAATGTGATGGATTAGGTTGTCGTCTTTTTTGCGGCTCACGACGTACGATCCGGGACGAAAAAATAGCACAAAAGAAGAAAAGTATCCCGAAACTGATGAAAACTTTCGATTTTGGGCTCAAAAAATAGGCGCAGCTAAGCAAGCATGTTGCCCCTGCCGTAGAGCTCTCGGAGAGCTTTCTAACAGTATGTTGTGCACCGCGTAACTCCTTACGGATCAAAAGTTATGGGCACCGGAGCGAAGGATTCCTAGTCACAAGCCCCACGCCCTCGGTTTGTAGGCCCAGCCTCCACGAGAAGTGAAGTTGTCTTGCCCAAGGTGCCACGGGATTTGGTAATAAAAATGTGATGGATTAGAATGTCGTCCTTTTTGTGGCTCACGACGTACGATCTGAGATGAAAAAACAGCACAAAAGAGGAAGAGTGTCCTGAAATTGATGAAAATCTTCAATTTTGGGCTCTGAAAATAGGCACAGCCGATCAGGCTTGCTGCCCCCGTCGTAGAGCTCTTGGAGAGCTTTCCAACGGTATGCTGTGCGCCGCGTAACGCCTTACGGATCAAAAGTTATGGGCACCGGAACGACGAATGTCTGGTCACAAGCCCCACGCCCTCGGTTTACAGGCCCAGCCTCTACGTGAAGTGAAGTTGTCTTGCCCATGGTACCATGGGATTGGGTAACAGAAATGTGATGGATTAGGTTGTCTTCCTTTTCAAGGTTCACGACGTACGATCCAGGACGGAAAAATAGCGCAAAAAAAGAAAAGTGTCCTAAAACTTATGAAAATGTTCGATTTTGGGCTCCAAAAACATGCGCAGCTTAGCTAGCTTGCTGCCCACATCGTAGATCTCTCGTAGAGTTTTCCAACGGTATGTTGTGCGTCGCGTAACTCCTTACGGATCAAAAGTTACGGGCATCGGAGCGACGAATTCCTGGTCATAAACCCCATGCCCTCGATTTGTGGGCCCAGCCACCACGTGAAGTGAAGTTTTCTTGCCCAAGGTGCCGTGGGATTCGGTAATAGAAATGTGATGAATTTGGTTGTCGTCCTTTTCGCGGCTCACGACGTACAATCCGGGATGGAAAACCTACGCAAAAGAAAGAAAGTGTCCCGAAACTGATGAAAATGTTCAATTTTGGGCTACGAAAATTGACGCAGGCAACTAGGCTTGCTGCCCATGTCGTAGAGCTCTCGGAGAGCTTTCCAACGGTATGCTGTGCGCTGCGTAACTCTTTACGGCTCAAAAGTGATGGGCACCGGAGTGACGGATACCTGGTGACAAGCCCGACGTCCTCGGTTTGCGGGCCCAACCTCTACGTGAAGTGAAGTTGTCTTGCCCAAGGTGCCACGGGATTTGGTAATAGAAATGTGATGGATTAAGTTGTCGTCCTTTTCGCGGCTCATGACGTACGATCCGGGACGGAGAAACAGCACAAAAAAATAAAAGTGTCCCAAAACTGATGAAAATGTTCGATTTTGGGCTACGGAAAAGGCGCAACAGAGCAGGCTTGCTACCCTCGTCGTAGAGCTCTTGGAGAACTTTCCAACAGTATGATCTGCGCCGCGTAACTCCTTATGGATCAAAAGTTACGGGTACCGGAACGACGGATATCTGGTCACAAGCCCCACACCCTCGATTTGCAGGCCCAGCCTCCACGTGAATTGAAGTTGTCACACCCCAACCCGACCTATTGAGGTTTGACTAGGGTGTGATCTAAACATTCAAGTTATTTCATGTACCTAATCGTTCATGGAGGTTTAACACTTAACGTTTTAGCCTAAACTCCACAAATTCTCTGGAAAACCGGCAGCATAACGGCTGTAATTGGGCTATTTAGTTTGACCTAATTTTCTAAAGGCCTCAAAACTTCAATCTCAATTTGATTTCCAACTAAGATTACTATTTATAACCAATCGAATGCCTACTAGTTATCTCGAAGTCTCGTTTGATGAATAACCTAGCATGATACTATGTTTCGTTTGTTTGTTAATTCTTGTTACAAAGTACCTGTTGCTCTTAGCCTACCAATGAGTACCTGCTTAAGATTGGATAGATTCATTTACTTAATCCTTTACCTGATACTTCATAAGCCTGTGATAGATACTAGCCAGTAGCGATAGCAAAAACGACCATAAGAGTGTCTAACTAGTTATGATCAGTACAAGCCAAAATTTGACCCCAAATTACAACGGGGGTCATTTACAATACAACAACAAGCAACATAAGAAATAGTTTTCAAGCAACATATCGTTCACAAAATGGCCATAGTCAAGTAAGGCACGTAGGGCAAGCAATCATTCCAAGGAATCATCGTTAGGCACGTTGTCCTCGGGTACCTGTTCCTGGTCTTCTTCACCTGAGATGATAAAAGAGGGTGAGTCCTTATGAACTTAGCGAGGGGGAACGAGAAATAAGTTTTGAAACTCTTTTTCCGGTTCAACTTGTAAAAACCCTTTTTGCAAACATGACATATATCACAAGTAAGTACATAATGTAATATAAGAATAAAGGAACACAATTACCCGTCTTTCCTCCTCGAAGTCCTCTAGGAACCAAGCGAGAGTACTTAAACACATAGTGAAAAGTATACGGTGAGCTTTTGCTCTCAGTTTACTTCCAGTATCAGTTGTTGCGGCCGACTTCAAATCATCCCCTTATCACGCCAAATGGGTGTACTCCGGATGTACCCCGAAATCCTACGATCCAACTCTCCGAGGAAGTCTAGCCCCCAAGCGAGAGAGGGAATTGGACAATAGTAGTCACGGTTGCACCGGCAAGCCCGATGCCGCCTGGTGTGCGTGAACACTACCACGCCAGAATGAAAGGTTGCAACCTTGTATGCAATACACATTTATGACATTTAATATATCACATTAGGAGGACAACAAAGTAGGTTGCCTCCGAGCAGTTATAGGATTGCATATTGACAAGTAAACACGCGAGGCACGATATGACAGGCAATTTTTATTGTAAAGCACATGGAGTTATATGAATATTAAACGGGCAGCCATGTAACGCATATAAATCAAGTCAGATAACTCATTTCGAAGTTCACGTAATCAAATAATAGGATTGTACAACATGCAACAACATCTACGTGGGAACGGGTGCAAGAAATGTCTACTTGTCAACATGTAATCATCGGAATCGCATTTAGGGCTATAAGGGCAGCTACGGGCAACCTACTAATCATATAATTAAACACGATATCCATAGAATCAACACTTAGCGAGTTTTCTTAGTCACTAGGGTTTCAATTCATGCTTACCTGTGTGATTAAGCCCCAAGTTGTCACGTAATTAAACTCAAGCCATGCATTGATTAATTCAAACACCCTCAAGCATTCAAAACAGTCCACACAACATCCAAGTGCCACAATCCCAAGCATTTAATACAACAAGAGAAGTTACAATAATTTTCAAAGCATATCACTAGATGAAAACCTCACTGCAATGGTCTGTTTTCTCACAATCATTGAGACAAGCAAAGAATCTCCAATTCTAGTGAACAAAATTTCAAATTAAATCTTAAGGAGTGAAATAAATCCAGAAACAAACCTCGCATCATTTGGAGTTCGGGTTCAAGAGTTATAGCCAAAACCGTGCGACTACGCAAAACTTTCCAGATTTGTACACATTTCAATGCTTGTCGTTTTTGAGGACATTAGGGTCAGATTTAGCCTTAGTATATTTCTGGAAAAAATGTCCAGAACTGAAAAATATAGCAGAACACCAAATTTCATACATTTTGGATATCATTATTAAGTCAAAACCCGTTCGTTTTACAAGAACAGTGAATCTGCCAAAACCTGCTTCATTTTCCCAGATTTTCCAGATTTGGACACCTTTCGATGTTTTGCCATTTTTGGGACCTTAGAGTCAAAATTAGCTTTGGCCTATTTCTACAAAAAATGCTCATAACTGGCATATCTAGTCAACTACAAATTTTCACGCATTTTCAACATCATTTACTTGGTCAAATTCACTTTGCTCCAACAGAACAGAAAGCTGCCAAATACGCGATTTCACCTATCTTCACATTTTAGCCAAATATCTTGCCATGCATGTTTACAAAAGCTCATGTACACACATATATCACAAGTACAAAGGTAAAAATAGACATTTAAAGGCATGCATGTGGTTTTTGAAAGCTTTTCAAAGAAGTTTTAGCCCTCACCTTAGCAAGACAACAATGAAGATGCACAAGCTCTTGATGAAGCACAAGGTAGTCTTTTCTCCTTGCTTAGCCGAGAGACAACTTGAAATTCTCTAATTCCTAGCTTAGTAACCATGTTCTTAGCATGTGCAAGTGGCTAGAACAAAAAGAAAACGAAATAGGAGCTATCAAACTTACCTAAGCCGAAATGAAGGTTCTATAAGCTTGCATGTGTGTTTCTTTGGTCCTAGCTTTGCTTGGTCGAGATCCTAAGTAGCTTGCATGTCTTGATGAACCTTAGGATGATGAACTCAAGCTATGGAGAGTAGAATTTCAGCCAAGGCCGAGAGAGAGAGAGAGAAGAAATGAGAGAGTGAGAGAAAAAGATGAGAGAAAGAGAAAAAGAATGAAAGAAAATGAAAAGCTTGAAGGGTTTGATGCTTGTGTCGGCCTAGGGCCTTGAAAATTCTGAATTTGTGTCTTCAATGAGCATAATTTGAATCATCCTAGCATGGGCATTTGATTGTGTCGAGAATGGGGTGCATTGGGTAGGGTTTTAAGCCTTTTTTTTTGCTTTGTGTCATAACTTGTCTAAGTATGAATTTTGAAATTGCAAAACTTGCTCAAATGTAAGAGGTGGTCGGCCAAGGCTTGCAAAATTCTGAAACTTTTGTCTTATTTGAGCATTATTTAATTGAGTGCTTGGAATATGCAAAAGAATAAGGAATAAAGAATAAGAATGTGAGGCATGATCTCGATTTGCGTGCGATACCTCGTTTCGTGTATCCTAATCTAGATTTGCGTGCCTTGACCTAGGTTTAAGAATTGTATTCATTTTGTGTGCCATGCATTGAATTACGTGCATTCATTTAGGGTTGCGTGCATTTACTAGAAAAACGTGCATTCGTCTCGTAGTTCGTGTCCTACCTCGTAGTGCGTGCCCTAGACCTAGGAAAGCGTGCCCTCACGCTAATCAAGAAAGTATCTTACACGAAGTACTAGGTCATTAATCAATCCTACAAAATCCACTAACTATTATTAAATTACTAATTCAACCCACTAGAAGACAAAATCTCACAAAAAGCTAGACATTCCTTATTCTTTTTGCACTTTCAACACACAATTAAATAATGCACATAAGATGACAAAAAAATCAGATTTTTTATTGCCTTGGCCGACCACTACAAGGGCTTTGTGCTTGCTTGTTCAATTCAACTTAATTCCTAGACAAACTATGACATTCTATGACACAAATGCATAAAAATATTGCTAAAAAATCTCCTCAAAACCCCACCATTCTTGACCAAACACTCCTTGCCCATGCTAGGAATTTCAAAATACTTCTTGAAGACACAAAAAGCTGAATTACAAAGCTCAAGACCGACCACTTGCATCAAGAATTGCAAAAGCCTTCATTCTTTGTCAATTCCTCTCATTCTTCTCACATTTCTCTCTCCCTCTCATTCTTCTCTCTCTCTCTCGGCCTTGGCTGAGTTTTATCTTGCCTTTGCTCATCTTCATCAATCCATGGTGCATCAAGACAAACAACAAGCAAAGAAACTCGATCAAGCTAGCTAAGAAGCAAGAATCACACATGCATGCTCTTTGAGTCACCATTTCGGCCTAGGTGAGTTTACTAGCTTCCATTTCTTTTCTTCTTGTTTTAACCACATGCATGTACTAAGAACTTGGCCACTAAGCTAGGAAAAATAGAGAGAAATCGGGTGGTGTCTTGGCTAAGCAAGGAAGAAGAAGAAAATTGTGCTTCATCAAGTTTTGTGCATCTTCTTGTTGATTTGCTAAGGTGAGGGCTAAAACCTTTTGAAAATCCTTCAAAAATCCACATGCATGCTCTTAAATGTAGGTCTTTGCTTCTGTACTTGAGTTATTTGTGTGTTCATAAGCTTTTACAACCATGCATGGCAAGATTTTGGCTTGAAGATGATGATAGATGAAATCGGGTATGTTGACAGCTGTCTGACTTGTTGTTGCGAGGTGAGTTTGGCTAGGCAAATGATGTTGAAAATGCATGAACATTGGTAGGTAACTAGGTTTTCCAGTGTTGAACATTTGTCGCAGAAATAGGCCAAAGCTAATTTTGACTCTAAGGTCATCAAAATGTCAAATCATTAAAATGTGTCCAAATCTGGAAATCTGGAAAAATGAAGCAGGTTTTGGCAGATGCACTGACCTTGTGAAACGAACCAGTTTTGAGTTAGTAAATGATGTCCAAAATGCATGAAATTTGGTGTGCTGCTACGGTTTTCAGTTCTGGACATTTTTTTCAGAAATGGACTAAGGCTAAATCTGACCCTAAGGACCTCAAAAATGACAATTATCGAAATGTGTGCAAATCTGGACAGTTTTGTGCAATCCCACTGTTTTGGCTATAACTATCGATCTCGAACTCCAAATGATGCAAGGTTTGTTTCTGATTTTAGTTCACTTCTTAAGATTTAATTTGAAATCTTATTCACTGGAATTGAATATTTTTTTCTTGTCTTAATGATTGTGAGAAAACAGCCTATTGCAGTGAGGGTTTCATTTAGTTATATGCTTAGAAAATTTGTTGTAACTTCTCTTGTGGTATTAATTGCTTTGGATTGTGGAATTGTGATGTTATGTGGACTGTTTTGAGTACTTCGGGATGTTTGGATTAATTGATGCTTGTCTTGAGATTGATTTGAGTGGACTCGGGGCTTAATCGCACGGGTAAGAATGAAATAGAAACCCTAGCAACTAGGTAAACATGCTAAGTGTTGATCCTTTGAATATTGGGTGTAATTATATGCTTAGTAGGCTGCCCGTAGTTTCCCTTATATCCCTAAATGTGATTTTGATTCGTTGCATGTTGACAAATAGGCCTTTCTTACATCCGAACCACATAGATTATTGTTGCATGTTGAATAACCTTATTATTTGATTACGTGGACGTTGAAATGAGTTATATGACTTGAATTACGTGCGTTACATGGCTGCCTGTTTAATGTTCATATAACTCCATATGCTTTTCAAGTGAAATTACTTGTCTATTCGTGCCTCGCTTGTTTACTTGTCAATGTGCAATCTTATGACTGTCCGGAGGCAACCTACTTTGTTGTCCTCCTAATGTGTTATATTAAATGTCATAAATGTGCATTGCATACAAGGTTGCAACCTTTCATTCTGGCATGGTAGCGTTCACGCACACCGGGCGGCATCGGGCTTGCCGGTGCAACCGTGACTACCATGGTCCCATTCCCTCTCTTGCTTGGAGGCTAGACTTCCTTGGAGAGTTGGGTCGTAGGATTTCGGGGTACATCCGGAATACACCCACTTGGCGTGTTAAGGGGATGATTTGAAGTCGGCCGCAACAATTGAGAGCAAAAGCTCACCGTATCCTTTTTCTATATGTGTAAGTACTCTCGCTTGGTTCCTAGAGAACCTCGGGGAGGAAAGACTGGTAATTGTGTTCCTTTACTTTATATTATCGTTATGTACTTAATTGTGTTATATTCATGCTTGCAAAAGGATTTTCATAAGTTGAACCGAAAAATGAGTTTCAAAACCTATTTCTCCTTCCCCCTCGCTGAGTTCATAAAGACTCACCATCTTTTATCATCTCAGGTAAAGAAGATCAAGAACAGGTACTTGAGGACGATGTGCCTAACGATGATTCCTTGGAGTGATTTCCTGTCCTATGTGCCTTGCGTGATTATGGCTATTGTGAACTATGCTACTTGAAGACTATTTCTTTTATGTTGCTTGATGTGTAATGTAAAAGACCCCCGTTGTAATTTGGGATCTAATTTTAGTTTGTACTGATATTAATTAGACAGACACTAGACACTACTATGATCGTTTTGCTATTATTACTGCTAGTATCTATAATAGGACTATGAAGTATTAGGTAAAGGCTAAGTAAAATGAACCAACCAAATCTTAAGCAGGTACACGTTATTAAGCTAAGATCAACAGGTACTTTTGTAACGAGGATAAACAAACGAACGAGACATAGTATCATGCTAGGTTACTAATCAAACGAGACATCGAGATAACTAGTAGGCATTTCAATTGATGGTAAATAGTAATCCTAGTTGGAAATGAAATTAAGATGGTAAATTTGAGGTGTTTAGAGAATTATGTCAAACCAAAGAGCCCAATTACAGCCGTTATGCTGCCGGTTTTCTAGAAATTTTAGAGTTTAGGCCAAAACGTTAAGTGTTAAATCTTCATAAACGGTTAAGTATGTGATATGACTTGAACGTTAGATCACACCCTAGTCTAACCTTTATAGGCCGGGTTGGGGCGTGACAAAGAATGTCTAGCTTTTTGTGAGATTTCGTCTTCTAGTGAGTTGAATTGGCATTTTAATATTAGTTAGTGAAATTTGTAGGATTAATTAATGATCTAGTGCTTCGTGTAAGATGCTTTCTTGATTAGTGTGTGGGCACGCTTTCCTAGGTCTAGGGCACGCACTACGAGGTAAGGCACGAACTACGAGACGAATGCATGATTCTCAAGTAAATGCATGCAACCCTAAATGTATGCACGTAATTCAATGCAAGGCACACAAAATAAAACACGACTCTTAAACCTAGGTCAAGGCATGCAAATCTAGGTTAGGGCACACAAAACGAGGTATCGCATACAAATCGAGGTCGGGCCTCACATCCTCCCCTCCTTAAAAAGAATTTCGTCCCGAAATTCGATATTACCTTTGAAATAAAGCTGGATACTGTTGCTCCATCTGGTCTCGCCTTTCCCACGTTGCTTCTTCAACTCCATGGTGATCCCACGATACTTTCACCATCGGTATAGATTTGTTGCGCAACTCCCGATCTTGCTGGTCTAGGATCCGAATGGGCTTCTCTTCATAAGACAAGTTCTCCCGAAGCTGCAACAGCTCTGGCTCCAGGATATGCGATGGATCAAGATGATACTTCCGTAGCATTGAAACATGAAAGACGTCGTGAATATTGGAGAGGTTTTGGGGTAGTTCCAAGCGATACGCCAATTTGCCAACCTTCTCAATTATCTCAAATGGTCCTACAAACCTCGGGCTCAACTTTCCACCCTTGCCGTGTTTAATCAGTCCCCTCCGGGGTGATATCTTCAAGAACACCTTGTCATAGACCTCAAACTCTAGACTCCGTCTCCATCAGTCTGCGTAACTTTTCTACCTGCTTTGGGCGGTAAGCATCCGTTTCCGGATGAGGTGGACATTATCAATAGTCTTAATAAGTTCAGGTAGAAGGGTCGGGTCAAAAGTCTTTGTCTCACCTACTTCATCCCAGTAAATTGGGGATCGACACTTACGTCCATACAATGCCTCAAATGGGGCCTTCCCGATAGTGGCCTGATAACTATTATTATAAGCGAACTCCGCTAGAGACAGATATTTCTCCCAACCTTTTCCGAAGTCTAAAACACACGCCCTCAGCATATCCTCCAGAATCTGAATAGTTCTCTCAGATTGTCCATCAGTCTGTGTGAGGCCCGACCTCAATTTGCGTGCGATACCTCGTTTCGTGTGCCCTAACCTAGATTTACGTGCCTTGACCTAGGTTTAAAATTTGTGTTTTGTTTTGTGTGCCTTGCATTGAATTATGTGCATACATTTAGGGTTGCGTGCATTTACTTGGAAAACGCGCATTCGTCTTGTAGTTCGTGTCTTACCTCGTAGTGTGTGCCCAAAACCTAGGAAAACGTGCCCTCACGCTAATCAAGAAAGCATCTTACACAAAGCACTAAATCATTGATTAATCCTACAAATTCCACTAACTAATATTAAATTACTAATTCAACCCACTAGAAGACGAAATTGCACCAAAAGCTAGACATTCTTATTCTTTATTCCTTATTCTTTTGCACTTTCCAAATACACAATTAAATAATGCTCAAAAGATGACAAAGATTCAGCATTTTTCATGCCTTGGCCGACCACCTTGTGAGCATTTGTGCTTCCTTGCTTAATTCAAATTAATTCCTAGACATTCTATGACAATTCTATGACACAAATGCATTAAAAAAATTAGCTCAAAACCCTCCCCAAAGCTCCACCATTTCGACACAAGCTCCTTGCCCATGCTAGGTAATTCAAAATGCTTCTTGAAGACACAAAAGTCTGAAATTTATATGCCCAAGGCCAACACATGCTTCAACATTTAGAAGCCTTTTATTTTTCTTTCATTTCTCTCATTTCCTCCCACTCTTCTCTCTCCCTCTCATTCTTCTCTCTCTCTCTTGGCCCTAGCTGAATATTGTAGACTCCATAGCTAAGTTCTTCATCCTAAGGTTCTTCAAGACTTCCAAGCAACCAAGGAACTTGACCAAGAAAAGCTAGGAGCAAAGAAATGCACATGCAAGCCTTTAGCACTTCCATTTCGGTTTAGGTGAGTTTGCTAGCTTCCATTTCTTTTTCTCCTTGTTCTAACCTCATGCACCTACTAAGAACTTGGTTACTAAGCTAGGAAATTTGAGAAAATCGAGTGGTGTCTCGGCTAAGCAAGGAAAAGAATCAATCTTGTGCTTCACCAAGAGTCTTGTGCATATTCTTGTTGTTTTGCTAAGGTGGGGGCTAAACTTCTTGAAAATATTTCAAAAAAAACCACATGCATGCCCTTAAATGTCTATCTTTACATCTGTACTTGAGATATATGTGTGTTCATGAGCTTTTATAAACATGCATGGCAAGATTTTGGGCTAGAATGTGATGATAGATGAAATCGTGCATGTGACAGCTTTCTGTGTTGTTGTCGTGAGGTAATGTTGGCTAGGTAAATGATGTTGAAAATGAATGAACATTGGTAGGTTACTAGTTTTGCCAGTTATGGACATTTTTTACAGAAATAGGCCAAAGCTAATTTTTACTCTAAGGTCCTCAAAATGGCAAATCATTAAAATGTGTCCAAATCTGAAAAGTCTGAAAAAATGAAGCAGGTTTTGGCAGATTCACTGACCTTGTAGAACAAACCAGTTTTGACTTAGTATATGACATCAAAAATGCATGAAATTTGGTTTGATACTAGATTTTTCAGTTCTGGACATTTTTGTCAGAAATTGACTAAGGCTAAATCTGACCCTAAGGCCCTAAAAAATGACAAGTATTGAAATGTGTATAAATCTGGACAGTTTTGTGCAGTCTCACTGTTTTGACTATGACTATTGAACCCGAACTCCAAATGATGCGAGGTTTGTTTCTGAATTTAGTTCACTCTTAAGCTTTAATTTGACATCTTATTCATTGGAATTGGAGATTGTTTGCTTGTCTTAATGATTGTGAGAAAACAGTCCATTACAGTGAGGGTTTCACTTAGTGATATGCTTAGAAACATTATTGTAGCTTCTCTTGTTGTATTAAATTCTTGAGATTGTGTAATTTGGATGTTGTGTGAACTGTTTTGAATGCTTGAGGGTGTATGAACTAATCAATGCGTGGCTTGAGTTTAATTACGAGATGACTTGGGGCTTAATCGTACGGGTAAGCACTAATTGGAACCCTAGTAACTAGGTAAACTTGCTAAGTGTTGATCCTTTGGATGTTGTGTTTGATTATGTGTTTAGTAGACTGCCCGTAGTTTCCCTTGTAACCTTAAATATGATCTCGATTATTATATGTTGACAAGTAGACCTTTCTTGCACCCGGTCCCACGTAGATGTCGTTGCATGTTGAATAATCTTATTATTTGATTACGTGAACTTTGAAATGAGTTATATGACTTGATTTACATGTGTTACATGGCTGCCCGTTTAATGTTCATATAACTCCCTGTGCTTTTCAAGTGAATTTACTTGTCATATCGTGCCTCGCGTGTTTAACTTTCAATGTGCAATCTTATGACTGCTTGGAGGCAACCTACTTTGTTGTCCTCCTAATGTGATATATATTACATGTCATAAATGTGCATTGCATACAAAGTTGCAACCTTTCAGTCTGGCGTGGTAACGTTCACGCACACCGGGCGGCATCGGGCTTGCCGGTGCGACCGTGACTACCATTGTCCAATTCCCTCTCTCGCTTGGGGGATAGACTTCCTCAGAGAGTTGGGTCGTAGGATTTCGGGGTACATCCGAAGTACACCCATTTGGCGTGATAAGGTGATGATTTGAAGTCGGCCGCAACAACTGATACTGACATGAACTAAGAGCAAAAGCTCACCGTATCCTTTTCACTATGTGTATAAGTACTCTCGCTTGGTTCCTAGAGGACCTCGGGGAGAAAAGACGGGTAATTGTGTTCCTTTACTTTTATATTATGTTATGTACTTACTTGTGATATGTTCATATTTGTAAAAAGGGTTTTCATAAGTTGAACTGAAAAATGAGTTTCAAAACTTATTTCTCATTCCCTCTCACTGAGTTCATAAGGACTCACCCTCTTTTATCATCTCAAGTGAAGTAGACCAAGAATAGGTACCCAAGGACGACGTGCTTAATGATGATTCTTTGGAATGATTGTTTGTCCTACGTGCCTTGCTTGATTATGGCCATTTGTGAAAACTATGTTGCTTGAAGACTATTTCATTTCTTATGATATTTGTTGTTGTATTGTAAAAGACCCCCGTTGTAATTTGGCGTCTAATTTTGGCTTGTACTGATAATAACTAGATAGACACTACTATGGTCGTTTTGCTATCGTCATTGACTAGTATCTATCATAGGATTTCTGGTAAGGACTAAGTAAAATGAACCTATCCAATCTTAAGCAGGTACTCATTCTTAAACTAAGATCAACATGTACTTTTGTAACGAGGATTAACAAACAAACGAGACATAGTATCATGCTAGGTTATTAATCAAACGAGACTTCGAGATAACCAGTAGGAATTTCAATTGATGGTAAATAGTAATCTTAGTTGGAAATGAAATTGAGATTGGAAAAATTGAGGCGTTTAGAGAATTAGGTCAAACCAAAGAGCCCAATTACAGCCGTTATGCTGCTGGTTTTCTGGAAAATTATGGAGTTTAGGCTAAAACGTAAGTGTTAAACTTTCATGAACGATTAAGTACGAGATATGACTTGAATGTTTAGATCACACCCTAGTCTAACCTTTATAGGCCGGGTTGGGGCGTGACACCTTATATAGAAGAAGAAATGGTATCAGAGCTTAGATTGCTTAAGCCGGGTTTAACTCTCGGACCATGGGTAAAAGCCCTAAGGTAATTAGGATGACTTGTCTATATGTTATTGTGTGATAATGTTAATTGTGCCTTCTATGTTCTATGTGCTTAAGTGATTAACATGTCTTAATTGTTTCTAGAATTGTGTATCTATATTATGTTGCATATCTTGTGCATTAAATTCTTGTTTGTCGTATTTCAATAAATTGTGCATCGTAATCTGTGCCTATAGATGGCTGGCCCTAGTACCCGCACTACTAATAGGAGCGGTGAACCCCAAGAGACCGGAGATGCTTATCAAACTAATCCCGGCATAGCTATGTTTAACATGATGGCAAATGCCATGGATCGCGTGTCACGAGTGATGGAACGTCAAGATGCACGTGAAGCCAACAACAACAACAACAACAGGAATGATGGTAACCATGGGAGACATAGCAGAATGAGGGAGTTCCTTGACTTTCGCCCGTCCAAATTCCACGGGGAAGCTGATGATGAGAAAGCAGAGGCTTGGCTGTCTGAGATCGAGAGGATTTTCAGGCCACTTGATTATACTGATGAAGAAAAGGTGGAGTTTGCTGTGTTTCTGTTGCATAGGGATGCTGAGCATTGGTGGCACACTGTGGAGGCACTATGGGAAACTGATCATACCCCTCGCTTGTGGGGTAATTTCGTTAAGGCATTCAAGGAGAAATATGTACCTGCAGTTTCCAGGCAGAGGCGGATTGAGGAATTCATGCACTTGAACCAGGGTAACATGACGGTGGCCCAGTACGAGGCTCGTTTTGACCGACTGTCCCGCTATGCTCAATACATGGTCAGTACTCCGGAGGCGAAGATGTGGAAATTTATGACTGGATTGAGGCCAGAGATTCAGGACCAGTTGGCTTCGCATGGCTTCGATACCTATTCTTCTCTATTTGCTGCTGCTTCCCGAGTTGAGAAGAGGAAACTTGATAGAGCTGGTTCGAGCTAGCTGAACAAGAAACCGTATCAGCCTTCAGGGCAACAGAGGAAATTCCAGAGCCAGAGTCGTAGTCAGGGCCAGAGCCATAACAGACAAGTGAACAACCGTGGCCCCACTAAAGCACCATCAGCCTCTTCCACTTGCGGATCCACATGTAGTTCACCTACTACTCAGTCTATCAACTGTTCTTACTGTGACAAGAAGGGGCATACCGAGGCCCAGTGCTGGAAGAAGTCAGGACGATGTGTGCGGTGTGACAGTGATGGGCATCAGATCAAGGATTGCCCTAAATGGCAAGCAGGACAAATCAGGTTAAACCAGCTGGTAGAGGCAAGACTCCAGTTCCTAGAGTTTCGGCTCGAGCTTATGCTATTGAGTGCAAGGAGCTTCCAGAGGAGATTGCTATTGTTGAAGGTACATTCTTCATACTGAATCAACCTGTTAGGGTGCTAATTGATCTGGATGCTACTCATTCATTTATTACTCCCTTATGTGTGCAACGTGTGAAACTACTAGTTGTATGTTTGCCTTACGAAGTAGAAGTTGGTACTCCGATGGGTTCTAAACTTGTTACTAGCTTAGCTTGTAAAGCATGTAAAATCCAAATTAAGGCTAGGGAATTCTCAGCCAATCTTATTGTATTACTTTTTCGAGACTATGAGGTCATTTTAGAGATGGACTGGTTGGCAAAGCATCATGTCCAACTAGATTGCCGGACGAAGATTGTAACGTTCCGGGTACCAAGTCAACCAATATTGGAGGTAACAGGTCGAAGAGATTTCACCGGGAATTCCATCATTTCATCTACGAAAGCAGTAAAGTCCTTGAGAAAAGGGTGTAGTGGATACTTAGCTTACCTCATCAACAAGCTGTCGGACAAAGCTAAGTTGGAGGAGATGCCAGTGATCAAAGACTATGCGGATGTGTTTCCTGAAGAATTGCCCGGTTTACCCCTAAATTGGGAGATCGAGTTCATTATAGAGTTACTGCCTGGTACCCAGCCATTATCTAAAGCTCCCTATCGTATGGCACCGACCGAGCTACAAGAATTGAAGGACCAATTGCAAGGATTGTTGAAGAAAGGGTTTGTTCAACCAAGTTCTTCTCCATGGGGTGCACCAGTTCTATTTGTAAAGAAAAAGACGGAACGTTGAGGCTATGCATCGATTACCGAGGATTGAACCAAGTGACTGTCAAGAATAAATACCCACTTCCACTGATCGACGAGCTATTTGATCAACTTCAAGGAGCCAAAGTGTATTCGAAACTCGACTTAAGGCAAGGGTACTATCAGTTGCAGATCAAAAAGGAGGATGTGCCTAAAACGGCTTTCAGAACAAGATATGGGCATTATGAATATGTGGTGATGCCATTTGGACTAACTAATGCCCCTGCAGCTTTTATGGACTTGATGCACAGGGTGTTTCAACCCTACTTGGACCAATTTGTGGTGATCTTCATTGATGATATTTTGGTATACTTGAAATCCGAGGCTGAGCATGAATAACATCTACGATTGGTATTGTAGAAACTTCGAGAGCTTCAATTGTATGCAAAGTTTAGCAAGTGCGAATTTTGGTTGCAGCAGATTGCATTTTTGGGGCATATCATATCCCAAGAGGGAATAGCAGTGGATCCAGTAAAGATAGAAGCGGTGATGTCTTGGAAGAAGCCGGAAAATGTTATGGAGGTTTGGAGTTTTCTTGGTCTAACCGGCTATTATCGAAGGTTCGTGAAGGATTTCTCTAAGATTGCAGGACCGCTTACAAAGCTCACTCAAAAGAAAACAAAGTTCGTGTGGGATGACAAGTGTGAGAACAGCTTCCAAGAATTGAAGAAAAGATTGACTACCGCACCTGTTCTTGCATTGCCTGAAGGGAGTCAAGGTTTTGTAATCTATAGCGATGCTTCGAATGAAGGATTAGGTTGTGTGTTGATGCAAAATGGTAGAGTGATTGCGTATGCTTCTAGGAAACCAAAGCCGTATGAATTGAACTACTTGACGCATGATTTGGAGTTAGCGGCTATTGTGTTTGCACTCAAGAAATGGAAGCACTATATGTGGGGTAACAAGTTTGAAGTGTTTACTGATCACAAGAGCTTGAAATACTTGTTTTCACAAAAAGAGTTGAATATGAGGCAAAGGCGGTGGATGGAGCTTTTGGATGATTACAACTGCACAATCAATTATGTGCCCGATAAAGCAAATGTAGTTACAGATGCCTTAAGTAGGAAAGCGAGCATGGCAAAACTGGAAGTTAAGGTGTAGGAGTTGTTGGAGGAAGCATTTTTGTGGAAACCACAATTGACTCGAAAAGGGTTACTTTTTGCCACTACACAAATTCAATCGACCTTGTTGTCTGAATTACAAGAAGCTCAATAGAAGGACCAACAGCTTCAGAAGATTAAAGAAAGCAACACAGATTTCAAGTTTCATGATGATGGTGTTTGGAGGTTTAGGAATCGGATTTGTGTTCCTAATGAGCCAGAGCTGAAAAAGAAGATTCTTGAAGAAGCCCATAATTCAAGATACACTATTCACCTAGGCGGAACAAAGATGTACCGGGATTTGAAGCAACACTATTGGTGGAATAACATTGTCACGCCCCAACCCGGCCTATAAAGGTTAGACTAGGGTGTGATCTAAACATTCAAGCCTATCTCGTACTTAATTGTTCATGAAAGTTTGACACTTAACGTTTTTGCCTAAACTCCAAAAATTTTCGGAAAACCGGCAGCATAATGGCTGTAATTGGGCTATTTGGTTTGACCTAATTCTCTAAACGCCTCAAATTTTCCAATCTCAATTTCATTTCCAACTAAGATTACTATTTACCATCAATTGAAATGCCTACTGGTTATCTCGAAGTCTCGTTTGATTAATAACCTAGTATGATACTAAGTCTCGTCTGTTTGTTAATCCCCATTACCAAAGTACCTGTTGATCTTAGCTTAATAGTGAGTACCTGCTTAAGATTGGATAGGTTCATTTTACTTAGTCCTTACCTGATACTTCATAATCCTATGATAGATACTAGCCAAAGACAATAGCAAAACGACCATAGTAGTGTGTAGTGTCTGTCTAGTTATTATCAGTACAAACCAAAATTAGAACCCAAATTACAACGGGGGTCTTTTACATTACAAACATTAAGCAACATGAAAAGAAATAGTATTCAAACAGCATAGTGTTCACAATGGCCATAATCAAGCAAAGCACATAGGACAAGCAATCATTCCAAGGAATCATCGTTAGGCACGTCATCCTTGGGTACTTGTTCTTGATCTTCTTCACTTGAGATGATAAAAGAGGGTGAGTCCTTATAAACTTAGTGAGGTAGAACGAGAAATAGGTTTTGAAACTCATTTTCCGGTTCAACTTATGAAAACCCTTTTTGCAAGCATGAATATATCACAAATAAGTACATAACAATAATATAAAAGTAAATGAACACAATTACCCGTCTTTCCTCTCCGATGTCCTCTAGGAACCAAGGGAGAGTACTTATACACATAGTGAAAAGGATATGGTGGGCTTTTGCTGTCCGTTTATCTCCACTGTCAGTTGTTCCGGCCGACTCCACATCATCCCCTGAACACGCCAATGGGTGTACTCCGGATGTACCCCGAAATCCTATGACCCAACTCTCCGAGGAACTCTAGCCCCCAAGCGAGAGAGGAAATTGGACAATGGTAGTCACGGTTGCACCAGCAAGCCCGATGCCGCCCGGTGTGCGTGAACGCTACCACGCCAGAATGAAAGGTTGCAACCTTATATGCAATGCACATTTATGACATTTAATATATCACATTAGGAGGACAACAAAGTAAGTTGCCTCCGGACAGTCATAAAATTGCACATTGACAAGTAAACAAGCGAGGCACGATAAGACAAGTAATTTCACTTGAAAGGCATATGGAGTTATATGAACATGAAACGGGCAGCCATGTAACGTACGTAAATTAAGTCATATAACTCATTTCAACGCTCACGTAATCAAATAATAAGATTATTCAACCTGCAATGACAATCTACGTGGGTTCGGGTGCAAGAAAACCTACTTGTCAACATGTAATCATCAAGATCGCATTTAGGGCTACAATGAAAACTACGGGCAGCCTACTAAACGTATAATTAAGCACGATATTCATAGGATCAACACTTAGTGAATTTACCTAGTCACTAGGGTTTCCATTTCGTGCTTACCCGTGCGATTAAGCCCCAAGTCAACTCAAAATCAATCTCAAGCCATGCATCAATTAGTTCAATCATCCTCAAGTATTCAAACAGTCCACATAACATCCCAATGCCACAATCCCAAGCATTTAATTCAACAAGAGAAGTTACAACAATTTTTCTAAGCACATCACTAAGTGAAACCCTCACTGCAATGGGCTGTTTTCTCACAATCATTAAGACAAGAAAAAAATCTCTAATTCCAGTGAATAAGATGTCAAATTAAAGTTTAAGAAGTGAACTAAATTCAGAAACAAACCTCGCATCATTTGGAGTTTGGGTTCAATAGTTATAGCCAAAACAGTGAGATTGCACAAAACTGTCCAGATTTGCACACATTTTAATAATTGTCGTTTTTGAGGTCCTTAGGTTCAGATTTAGCCTTAGTCCATTTCTGACAAAAATGTCCAGAACTGAAAATTCTAGTAGAATACCAAATTTTATGCATTTTGGACATCATTTACTAAGTCAAAACTGGTTCGTTCCACCAAGTCAGTGAATCTGCCAAAACCTGCTTCATTTTTCCAGATTTTCCAGATTTGGACACATTTTAATGATTTGCCATTTTGAGGACCTTAGAGTCAAAATTATCTTTGGCCTGTTTCTGGAAAAAATGTTCATAACTGGCAAAAATAGTTACCTACTAATTTTCACGCATTGTCAACATCATTTGCCTAGCGAAAATCATCTCGCACCAACAAGATAGAAAGCTGTCACAAACCCGATTTCATCTATCATCACCTTCTAGCCCAAAATCTTGCCATGCATGGTTATAAAAGCTTATAAACACATATATATCTCAAGTACAGAAGCAAAGACAAACATTTAAGAGCATGCATGTGGTTTTTTGAAGGATTTTCAAGAAGTTTTAGCCCCCACCCTAGCAAAACAATAAGAAGATGCACAAGATTTTGATAAAGCACAAGGTTGACTCTTTTCCTTGCTTAGCCGAGACACCACTCGATTTCTCTCTAGTTTTCTAGCTTAGTAACCAAGTTCTTAGTAGGTGCATGTGGTTAGAACAAGAAGAAAAGAATGGAAGCTAGCAAACTCACCTAAACCGAAATGGAAGTTCAATAAGCTTGCATGTGAGCTTTCTTGCAACTTAGCTTGCTTAGTCGAGCTTCTTAGCTTCTAGCTTGCCTTGATGAACCATGGAATGATGAAGATGAGCTATGGTGTGAAGCAAATCAGCCAAGGCCGAGAGAGAGAGAGAAGAATGAGAGGGAGAGAGAGAAATGAAAGAAAAATGAAAGCTTTTGCAAATTTGAAGCATGTGTCAGCCTTGAGACTTGCAATTTCAGATTTGTGTCTTCAAGAAGCATAATGTTTGAATCACCTAGCATGGGCATGGAGCTTATGTCGAGATTGGGAGCTTTGAGGAAGTCTTTGAGCTAATTTTTTATGCAATTGTGTCATAGAATTGTCTAGAATTAATTTTGAATTGAGCAAGCAAGCATAAATGCCACAAGGTGGTCGGCCAAGGCATGAAAATGCTGAATCTTTGTCATCTTTTGAGCGTTAATTAATTGTATGTTTGAAAGTGCAAAAGAATAAGGAATAAAGAATAAGGAATGTCTAGCTTTTTGTGAGATTTTGTCTTCTAGTGGGTTGAATTAGTAATTTAATATTAGTTAGTGGAATTTGTAGGATTAATTAATGACCTAGTGCTTCGTGTAAGATGCTTATTGATTAGCGTGAGGGCACGCTTTCCTAGGTCTAGGGCATGCACTACGGGGCAGGGCACAAACTACGAGACGAATGCACGTTTTCCAAGTAAATGCACGCAACCCTAAATGAATGCACGTAATTCAATGCAAGGCACATAAAACGAAACATGATTCTTAAATCTAGGTTAAGGCACGCAAATCTAGGCTAGGGCACACGAAACGAGGGATCACACGCAAATCGAGGTCGGGCCTCACAAACATGAAGGGAGAGATTGCGGAGTTTGTGGCACGGTGTTTGACTTGCCAGAGAGTCAAAGTGGAACATCAATGACCAGCAGGTTTACTTCAGCCGTTGGAGATTCCTCAATGGAAATGGGAACATATAACTATGGACTTTGTTATGGACCTGCCCAGGTCACAAGAGGGTCATGACGCCGTTTGGGTCATAGTGGATAGATTGACCAAGTCAGCGCACTTCTTGCCGATGAACAAGGATGATAGTCCTGAGAAATTGGGAGATATGTATATGGCGGAGATTGTAAGATTGCACGGGATGCCTGTGAGTATTGTATCGAATAGGGATCCTCGTTTTACTTCCCGATTTTGGAAGAGATTACAAGAAGCTTTGGGAACGAAGTTGAGTTTCAGCACGGCTTATCACCCTCAGACTGATGGACAATCGGAGAGAACTATTCAGATTCTGGAGGATATGCTGAGGGTGTGTGTTTTAGACTTCGGGAAAGGTTGGGAGAAATACCTATCTCTAGCGGAGTTCGCTTATAATAATAGTTATCAGCCCATTATCGGGATGGCCCCATTTGAAGCGTTGTATGGATGTAAGTGTCGATCCCCAATTTCCTGGGATGAAGTAGGTGACACGAAGACTTTTCACCCAACCCTTTTCCCTGAACTTATAAAGACTGTTGATAATATCCACCTCATCCGGAAAAGGATGCTTACCGCCCAAAGCAGGCAGAAAAGTTATGCAGACCGACTAGAGTTTGAGGTCGGCGACAAGGTGTTCTTGAAGATATCACCCCGGAGGGGACTGATTAAACACGGCAAGGGTGGAAAGTTGAGCTTGGGGTTTGTAGGACCATTTGAAATAATTGAGAAGGTTGGCAAGTTGGCGTATCGCCTGGCACTACCCCAAAACCTCTCCAATATTCACAACGTCTTTCATGTTTCGATGCAGCGGAAGTATCACCCTGATCCATCGCACATCTTGGAGCCAGAGCCGTTGCAGCTTCGGGAGAACTTGTCTTATGAAGAGAAGCCCATTCGGATCCTAGACCAGCAAGATCGAGAGTTGCGCAACAAATCTATACCGATGGTAAAAGTGTTGTGGGATCATCATGGAGTTGAAGAAGCAACATGGGAAAGGCGAGACCAGGTGGAGCAACAGTATCCAGCTTTATTTCAAAGGTAATATTGAATTTCGGGAAAAAATTCTTTTAAGGAGGGGAAGATGTGAGGCCCGACCTCGATTTGCGTGCAATACCTAGATTTGCGTGCCCTAACCTAGATTTGCGTGCCTTGACCTAGGTTTAAGAATCGTTTTTCGTTTTGTGCACCTTGCATTGAATTATGTGCATACATTTAGGGTTGCGTGCATTTACTTAGGAAAAGCGCATTCGTCTCATAGTTCGTGTCTTACCTCATAGTGCGTGCCCAAAACCTAGGAAAGTGTGCCATCACGCTAATCAAGAAAGCATCTTACATGAAGCACTAAATCATTGATTAATCCTACAAATTCCACTAACTAATATTAAATTACTAATTCAACCTACTAGAAGACGAAATTGCACCAAAAGCTAGACATTCTTATTCTTTTGCACTTTCCAAACACAATTAAATAATGCTCAAAAGATGACAAAGATTCAGCATTTTTCATGCCTTGGCCGACCACCTTGTGAGCATTTGTGCTTGCTTGCTTAATTCAAATTAATTCCTAGACATTCTATGACAATTCTATGACACAAATGCATAAAAAAATTAGCTCAAAACCCTCCCCAAAGCTCCACCATTTCGACACAAGCTCCTTGCCCATGCTAGGTAATTCAAAATGCTTCTTGAAGACACAGAAGTCTGAAAATTATATGCCCAAGGCCGACACATGCTTCAACATTTGCAAGGCTTTCATTTTTCTTTCATTTCTCTCATTTCCTCTCATTCTTCTCTCTCCCTCTCATTCTTCTCTCTCTCTCTCAGCCCTAGCCGAATATTGTAGACTCCATAGCTAAGTTCTTCATCCTAAGGTTCTTCAAGACTTCCAAGCAACCAAGGAACTTGACCAAGAAAAGCTAGGAGCAAAGAAATGCACATGCAAGCCTTTAGCACTTCCATTTCGGTTTAGGTGAGTTTGCTAGCTTCCATTTCTTTTTCTCCTTGTTCTAACCTCATGCACCTACTAAGAACTTGGTTACTAAGCTAGGAAATTTGAGAAAATCGAGTGGTGTCTCGGCTAAGCAAGGAAAAGAATCAATCTTGTGCTTCACCAAGAGTCTTGTGCATATTCTTGTTGTTTTGCTAAGGTGGGGGCTAAACTTCTTGAAAATATTTCAAAAAAAACCACATGCATGCCCTTAAATGTCTATCTTTACATCTGTACTTGAGATATATGTGTGTTCATGAGCTTTTATAAACATGCATGGCAAGATTTTGGGCTAGAATGTGATGATAGATGAAATCGTGCATGTGACAGCTTTCTGTCTTGTTGTCGCGAGGTAATTTTGGCTAGGTAAATGATGTTGAAAATACATGAAAATTGGTAGGTAACTAGTTTTTCCAGTTCTGAACATTGTTCGTAGAAATAGTCCAAAGCTAATTTTTACTCTAAGGTCCTCAAAATGGCAAATCATTAAAATGTGTCCAAATTTGGAAAGTCTGGAAAAATGAAGCAGGTTTTGGCAGATTCACTAACCTTGTAGAACGAACCAGTTTTGACTTAGTAAATGACATCCAAAATGCATGAAATTTGGTGTGCTGCTAGATGTTTCAGTTCTGGACATTTTTTTCTGAAATGGACTAAGGCTAAATCTGACCCTAAGGCCCTCAAAAATGACAAATATTGAAATGTGTGCAAATCTGGACCGTTTTGTGCAGTCTCACTGTTTTGCCTATGACTATTGAACCCGAACTCCAAATGATGCAAGGTTTGTTTCTAAATTTAGTTCACTCCATAAGATTTAATTTGACATCTTATTCACCAGAATTGGAGATTTTTTGCTTGTCTTAATGATTGTGAGAAAACAGTCCATTGCAGTGAGGGTTTCACTTAGTGATATGCTTAGAAAAATTATTGTAGCTTCTCTTGTTGTATTAAATGCTTGAGATTGTGGCATTTGGATGTTGTGTGAACTGTTTTGAATGCTTGAGGGTGTATGAACTAATCAATGCGTGGCTTGAGTTTAATTATGAGATGACTTGGGGCTTAATCGCACGGGTAAGCACTAATTGGAACCCTAGTAACTAGGTAAACTTGCTAAGTGTTGATCCTTTGGATGTTGTGTTTGATTATGTGTTTAGTAGGCTGCCCGTAGTTGCCCTTGTAACCTTAAATATGATCTCGATTATTACATGTTGACAAGTAGGCCTTTCTTGCACCCGGTCCCACGTAGATGTCGTTGCATGTTGAATAATATTATTATTTGATTACATGAACTTTGAAATGAGTTATATGACTTGATTTACATGCGTTACATGGCTGCCCGTTTAATGTTCATATAACTCCCTGTGCTTTTCAAGTGAATTTACTTGTCATATCGTGCCTCGCGTGTTTAACTGTCAATGTGCAATCTTATGACTGCTCGAAGGTAACCTACTTTGTTGTCCTCCTAATGTGATATATATTACATGTCATAAATGTGCATTGCATACAAGGTTGCAACCTTTCATTCTGGTGTGGTAGCGTTCACGTACACCGGGCGGCATCGGGCTTGCCGGTGCAACGGTGAGTACCATTGTCCAATTCCCTCTCTCGCTTGGGGGTTAGACTTCCTCGGAGAGTTAGGTCATAGGATTTCGGGGTACATCCGGAGTACACCCATTTGGCGTGATAAGTGATTGATTTGAAGTCGGCCACAACAATTGATACTGACATGAACTGAGAGCAAAAGCTCGCCATATCATTTTTACTATGACTATAAGTACTCTTGCTTGGTTCCTAGAGGACCTCGGGGAGGAAAGACGAATAATTGTGTTCCTTTACTTTTATATTATGTTATGTACTTACTTGTGATATATTCATGCTTGCAAAAAGGGTTTTCATAAGTTGAACCGAAAAATGAGTTTCAAAACTTATTTCTCGTTCCCCCTCGCTGAGTTCATAAGGACTCACCCTCTTTTATCATCTCAGGTGAAGAAGACCAAGAACAGGTACCCGAGGACGACGTGCCTAATGATGATTCCTTGGAATGATTGCTTGTCCTATGTGCCTTGCTTGATTATGGCCATTTGTGAACACTATGTTTCTTGAAGACTATTTCATTTCTTATGATGTTTGTTGTTGTATTGTAAAAGACCTCCGTTGCAATTTGGGGTCTAATTTTGGCTTGTACTGATAATAACTAAATAGACACTACTATGGTCGTTTTGCTATCGTTATTGGCTAGTATCTATGATAGGATTATGAAGTATCAGGTAAGGACCAAGTAAAATAAACCTATCCAATCTTAAGCAGGTACTCATTCGTAAGCTAAGATCAACAGGTACTTTTGTAACGAGGATTAACAAACAAACGAGACATAGTACCAAGCTAGGTTATTAATCAAACGAGACCTCGAGATAACCAGTAGGCATTTCAATTGATGGTAAATAGTAATCTTAATTGGAAATGAAATTGAGATTAGAAAAATTGAGGCGTTTAGAGAATTAGGTCAAACCAAAGAGCCCAATTACAGCCGTTATGCTGCAGGTTTTTCAGAAAATTATGGAGTTTAGGCTAAAACGTAAGTGTTAAACTTTCATGAACGATTAAGTACGAGATATGACTTGAATGTTTAGATCACACCTTAGTCTAACCTTTATAGGCCGGGTTGGGGCGTGACAATCTGAGGGTGATAAGCCGCGCTGAAACTCAACTTCGTTCCCAAAGCTTCTTGCAATCTCTTCCAAAATCGGGAAGTAAAACGAGGATCCCTATCCGATACAATACTGACAAGGATCCCGTGCAACCTTACAATAACCGCCACATACATATCTCCCAATTTCTCAGGACTATCTTCCTTGTTCATTTGTTAGAAGTGTGCTGACTTAGTCTATCTATGCACTATGACCCAAACGGCGTCATGACCCTTTTGTGACCTGGGCAGGTCCATGACAAAGTCCATAGTTATGTGTTTCTATTTCCATTGGGGAATATCCAACGGTTGAAGTAAACCTACCAGTTGTTGATGTTCTGCTTTGACTCTTTGGCAAGTCAAACACCGTGCCACAAACTCCGCAATCTCTCTCTTCATGTTATTCCACTAATAGTATTGTTCATGCTCAGCCTCGGATTTTGAGTATACCAAAATATCATCAATAAAGATCACCACAAATTGGTCCAAGTAGGGTTGAAACACCTTGTGCATCAAGTCCATAAAAGCTGCAGGGGCATGACGCTTTGCCAACCAGTCCATCCCTAAGATGACTTCATAGTCTCAAAAGGGTAATACAATAAGATTGGCTGAGAATTCCCTATCTTTAATTTGGATTTTACATGCTTTACAAGCTGAGCGAGTAACAAGTTTAGAACCCATTGGAGTACCAACTTCTACTTCGTAATGCAAACATAGAACTCGTAGTTTTACACGTTGCACACATAAGGGAGTAATAAATGAATGAGTAGCACCTGGATCAATTAGGACCCTAACAGGTTGATTCAGTATCAAGAATGTACCTTCAACAATAGCGGTCTCCTCAGGAAGCTCCTCGCACTCAATAGCGTAGGCTCAGGCCTGAACTCTAGGAACTAGAGTCTTGCCTCTACCAGTTGGTTTAACTTGATTTTGTCATCCTCGCCATTTAGGGAAATCCTTGATCTGATGCTGATCACTGCCACACCGCACACATCGTCCTGACTTCTTCCAGCACTGGGCCTCGGTATGACCCTTCTTGTCACAGTAAGAACAATTGATAGACTGAGTAGCAGGTGAACTACCTGTGGATCCACGAGTAGAAGAGGCTGATGGTGCTTTAGTCGGGCCACGGTTATTGACTGGTCTGTTCTGGCTCTGGCCCTGACTGCGACGCTGGGTGTGGAATTTCCTCTGTTGACTTGGATGCTGATATGGTTTCTTGTTCGGCTGGCTTGAACCGGCTCTATCAAGTTTCCTCTTCTCAACTCGGGAGGCAGCAGCAAGGAGAACAGAATAGGTAGTGAAGTCATGCGAAGCCAACTGGTCCTGAATTTCTGGCCTCAACCCAATCGTAAATTTTTACATCTTTGCCTCAGAGGTACTGACCATGTATTGAGCATAACGGGACAGTCGGTCAAAACGAGCCTCGTAATGGGCCACTGTCATGTTACCCTGGTTCAAGTGCATGAATTCCTCAATCCGCCTCTGCCTGGAAACTACAGGTACGTATTTCTCCTTGAATGCCTTAACGAAATTACCCCGCAAGCGAGGTGTATGATCAGTTTCCCAAAGTGCCTCCACAGTGTGCCACCAATGCTCAGTATCCCCGTGCAACAGAAACACAGCGAACTCCATCTTTTCTTCATCAGTATAGTCAAGTGGTCTAAAAATCCTCTCGATCTCAGACAGCCAAGCCCCTGCTTTTTCATCATCAACTTCCCCGTGGAATTTGGACGGGCGAAAGTCAAGGAACTCCAGCATTCTGCTATTTCTCCCATGGTTACCGTCATTCCTGTTGTCGTTGTTGTTGTTTGCTTCACGTGCATCTTGACGTTCCATCACTCGTGACACGCGATCCATGGCATTCGCCATCATGTTAAACATAGCCATGCCAGGATTAGTTTGATGAGCATCTCCGGCTTCTTGGGGCTCACCGCTCCTATTAGAATTGCGGGTACTAGGGCCAGCCATCTATAGGCACAGATTATGATGCACAACTTATTGGAATACGACAAACAAGAATTTAATGTATAAGGTATGCAACGTACAATTTTATATAGACACACAATTCTCGAAACGGTTAAGACATGTTAATCACATAAGCACAATTAACATTATCACACATTATCACACATAAACAAGTCATCCTAATAACCTTAGGGCTTCTACCCATGGTCCGAGAGTTAAACCCGGCTTAAGCAATCTAAGCTCTGATACCATTAAGATAAGATGTCACGGCTCAAACCGACCTATAGAGGTTAGATTAGGGTATGATCTAAACATTCAAGTCATTTCATGTACCTAATCGTTCATGAAGGTTTAACACTTAATGTTTTAGCCTAAACTCCACAAATTCTCCAAAAAACCGGCAGTATAACGGCTGTAATTGGGCTCTTTAGTTTGACTTAATTTTCTAAAGGCCTCAAAACTTCAATCTCATTTGATTTCCAACTAAGATTACTATTTATAACCAATCGAACGCCTACTAGTTATCTCGAAGTCTCGTTTGATGAATAACCTAGCATGATACTATGTATCGTTTATTTGTTAATTCTTGTTACAAAGTACCTGTTGCTCTTAGCCTGCCAATGAGCACCTGCTTAAGATTGGATAGATTCATTTACTTAATCCTTTACTTGATACTTCATAAGCCTGTGATAGATACTAGCCAGTAGCGATAGCAAAAACGACCATAAGAGTGTCTAACTAGTTATGATCAGTACAAGCCAAAATTTGACCCCAAATTACAACGGGGGTCATTTACAATACAACAACAAGCAACATAAGAAATAGTCTTCAAGCAACATATCGTTCACAAAATGGCCATAGTCAAGTAAGGCACGTAGGGCAAGCAATCATTCCAAGGAATCATCGTTAGGCACGTTGTCCTCGGGTACCTGTTCCTGGTCTTCTTCACCTGAGATGATAAAAGAGGGTGAGTCCTTATGAACTCAGCGAGGGGGAACGAGAAATAAGTTTTGAAACTCTTTTTCCGGTTCAACTTGTGAAAACCCTTTTTACAAGCATGACATATATCACAAGTAAGTACATAATGTAATATAAGAGTAAAGGAACACAATTACCCGTCTTTCCTCCCCGAGGTCCTCTAGGAACCAAGCGAGAGTACTTAAACACATAGTGAAAAGGATACGGTGAGCTTTTGCTCTCAGTTTACTTCTAGTATCAGTTGTTGCGGCCGACTTCAAATCATCCCCTTATCACGCCAAATGGGTGTACTCCGGATGTACCCCGAAATCCTATGACCCAACTCTCCGAGGAAGTCTAGCCCCTAAGCG
The DNA here is from genome assembly GCA_037974665.1 of Ehretia macrophylla. Classification (NCBI taxonomy): domain Eukaryota; kingdom Viridiplantae; phylum Streptophyta; class Magnoliopsida; order Boraginales; family Ehretiaceae; genus Ehretia; species Ehretia macrophylla. The sequence continues at coordinate 63,568,689 of CM075772.1, forward strand.
AGAGAGGGAATTGGACAATGGTAGTCACGGTTGCACCGGCAAGCCCGATGCCGCCCGGTGTGCGTGAACGCTACCACGCCAGAATGAAAGGTTGCAACCTTGTATGCAATGCACATTTATGACATTTAATATATCACATTAGGAGGACAACAAAGTAGGTTGCCTCCGAGCAGTCATAGGATTGCACATTGACAAGTAAACACGCGAGGCACGATATGACAGGCAATTTCACTTGTAAAGCACATGGAGTTATATGAATATTAAATGGGCAGCCATGTAACGCATGTAAATCAAGTCATATAACTCATTTCGAAGTTCACATAATCAAATAATAAGATTGTACAACATGCAACGACATATACGTGGGACCGGGTGCAAGAAAGGTCTACTTGTCAACATGCAATCATTGGAATCGCATTTAGGGCTATAAGGGAAACTACGGGCAGCCTACTAATCATATAATTAAACACGATATACATAGGATCAACACTTAGCGATTTTTCCTAGTTACTAGGGTTTCAATTCATGCTTACCCATGTGATTAAGCCCCAAGTTGTCACGTAATTAAACTCAAGCCATGCATTGATTAATTCAAACACCCTCAAGCATTCAAAACAATCCACACAACATCGAAGTGCCACAATCCCAAGCATTTAATACAACAAGAGAAGTTACAATAATTTTCAAAGCATATCACTAGATGAAAACCTCACTGCAATGGTTTATTTTCTCACAATCATTGAGATAGGCAAACAATCTCCAATTCCAGTGAACAAAATGTAAAATTAAAGCTTAAGGAGTGAAATAAATCCAGAAACAAACCTTGCATCATTTGGAGTTCGGGTTCAAGAGTTATAGCCAAAACCGTGCGACTACGCAAAACTGTCCAGATTTGTACACATTTCAATGCTTGCCGTTTTTTAGGACCTTAGGGTCAGATTTAGCCTTAGTCTATTTCTGAAACAAATGTCCAGGACTGCAAAATCTAGTAGCACACCAAATTTCATGCATTTTGGATATCATTTACTAAGTCAAAACTGGTTCGTTCTAAAAGAACAATGAATCTGCCAAAACCTGCTTCATTTTCCTAGATTTTCCAGATTTCGACACCTTTCGATGTTTTTCCATTTTTGGGACCTTAGAGTCAAAATTAGCTTTAGCCTATTTCTACAAAAAATGCTCAGACCTGGAAAAAATAGTCACCTACCAATTTTGACGCATTTTCAACATCATTTACTTGGTCAAATTCACTTCGCTCCAACAGAACAGAAAGCTTCCAAATACGCAATTTCACCTATCTTCACATTCTATCCAAATATCTTGCCATGCATGTTTACAAAAGCTCATGTACACACATATATCACAAGTACAAAGGTAAAAATAGACATTTAAAGGCATGCATGTGGTTTTTGAAAGCTTTTCAAAGAAGTTTTAGCCCTCACCTTAGCAAGACAACAATGAAGATGCACAAGCTCTTGATGAAGCACAAGGTAGTCTTTTGTCCTTGCTTATCCGAGAGACAACTTGAAATTCTCTAATTCCTAGCTTAGTAACCGTGTTCTTAGTATGTGCAAGTTGCTAGAACAAAAAGAAAATGAAATAGGAGCTATCAAACTTACCTAAGCCGAAATGAAGGTTCTATAAGCTTGCATGTGTGTTTCTTTGGTCCTAGCTTTGCTTGGTCGAGCTCCTAAGTAGCTTGCATGTCTTGATGAACCTTAGGATGATGAACTCAAGCTATGGAGAGTAGAATTTCAGCCAAGGCCGAGAGAGAGAGAGAGAAGAAATAAGAGAGTGAGAGAAAATGAGAGAAAGAGAAAAAGTATGAAAGAAAATGAAAAGCTTGAAGGGTTTGATGCTTGTGTCAGCCTAGGGCCTTGAAAATTCTAAATTTGTGTCTTCAAGGAGCATGATTTGAATCATCCTAGCATGGGCATTTGATTGTGTCGAGAATGGGGTGCATTGGGTAGGGTTTTAAGCCTTTTTTTTTGCTTTGTGTCATAACTTGTCTAAGTATGAATATTGAAATTGCAAAGCTTGCTCAAATGTAAGAGGTGGTCGGCCAAGGCTTGCAAAATTCTGAAACTTTTGTCTTGTTTGAGCATTTTTTAATTGAGTGCTTGGAATATGCAAAAGAATAAGGAATAAAGAATAAGAATGTCTAGCTTTTTGTGAGATTTCGTCTTCTAGTGAGTTGAATTGGCATTTTAATATTAGTTAGTGGAATTTGTAGGATTAATTAATGATCTAGTGTTTCGTGTAAGATGCTTTCTTGATTAGCGTGGGGGCATGCTTTACTAGGCCTAGGGCATGCACTACGAGGTAAGGCACGAACTACGAGACGAATGCACGGTTCTCAAGTAAATGCACGTAACCCTAAATGTATGCACGTAATTCAATGCAAGGCACACAAAACGAAGCACAACTCTTAAACCTAGGTCAAGGCACGCAAATCTAGGTTAGGGCACATGAAACGACATATCGCACGCAAATCAAGGTCGAGCTTCACATCCTCCCCTCCTTAAAAAGAATTTCGTCCCGAAATTCGATATTACTTTTGAAATAAAGCTGGATACTGTTGCTCCATCTAGTCTCGCCTTTCCCACGTTGCTTCTTCAACTCCATGGTGATCCCACAATACTTTCACCATCGGTATAGATTTGTTGCGCAACTCCCGATCTTGCCGGTTTAGGATTCGAATGGGTTTCTCTTCATAAGACAAGTTCTCCCGAAGCTGCAACGGCTCTGGCTCCAAGATATGCGATGGATTAGGATGATACTTCCGTAGCATTGAAACATGAAAGACGTCGTGAATATTGGAAAGGTGTTAGGGTAGTTCCAGGCGATACGCCAATTTGCCAACCTTCTCAATGATCTCAAATGGTCCTACAAACCTCAGGCTCAACTTTCCACCCTTGCCCTGTTTAATCAATCCCCTTCGAGGTGATATCTTCAAGAACATCTTGTCGCCAACCTCAAACTCTAGACTCTTTCTCCGTCGGTCTGTGTAACTTTTCTGCCTGCTTTGGGCAGTAAGCATCTGTTTCCAAATGAGGTGGATATTATCAACAGTCTTCATAAGTTAAGGTAGAAGGGTCGGGTCAAAAGTCTTCGTCTCACCTACTTCATCCCAGTAAATTGGGGATCGACACTTACGTCCATACAATGCCTCAAATGGGGCCTTCCCGATAGTGGCCTGCTAACTATTATTATAAGCGAACTCCGCTAGAGATAGATATTTCTCCCAACCTTTTCCGAAGTCTAAAACACACGCCCTCAGCATATCCTCCAGAATCTGAATAGTTCTCTCAGATTGTCCATCAGTTTGAGGGTGATAAGCCGTGCTGAAACTCAACTTTGTTCCCAAAACTTCTTGCAATCTCTTCCAAAATCGGGAAGTAAAACGAGGATCCCTATCCGATACAATACTCATAGGCATCCCGTGCAACCTTACAATATCCACCACATACATATTTCCTAATTTCTCAGGACTATCTTCCTTGTTCATTGGTAAGAAGTGTACTGACTTAGTCAATCTATCCACTATGACCCAAACGGCATCATGACCCTTTTGTGACCTGGGCAGGTCCATGACAAAGTCCATAGTTATGTGTTCCCATTTCTATTGAGGAATCTCCAACGGTTGAAGTAAACCTGCCCGTCGTTGATGTTTTCCTTTGACTCTTTGGCAAGTCAAACACCATGCCACAAACTCGGCAATCTCTCTCTTCATGTTATTCCACCAATAGTGTTGTTCATGCTCAGCCTCGTATTTTGAGTATACAAAAATATCATCAATAAAGATCACCACAAATTGGTCCAAGTAGGGTTGAAACACCTTGTGCATCAAGTCCATAAAAGCTGCAGGGGCATGATGCTTTGCCAACCAGTCCATCCCTAAGATGACTTCATAGTCTTCAAAGGGTAATACAATAAGATTGGCTGAGAATTCCCTATCTTTAATTTGGATTTTACATGCTTTACAAGCTGAGCGAGTAACAAATTTAGAACCCATTGGAGTACCAACTTCTACTTCGTAATGCAAACATAGAACTCGTAGTTTTACACGTTGCACACATAAGGGAGTAATAAATGAATGAGTAGCACCTGGATCAATTAGGACCCTAACAGGTTGATTCAGTATCAAGAATGTACCTTCAACAATAGCGGTCTCCTCAGGAAGCTCCTCGCACTCAATAGCGTAGGCTCAGGCCTGAACTCTAGGAACTAGAGTCTTGCCTCTACCAGTTGGTTTAACTTGATTTTGTCATCCTCGCCATTTAGGGAAATCCTTGATCTGATGCTGATCACTGCCACACCGCACACATCGTCCTGACTTCTTCCAGCACTGGGCCTCGGTATGACCCTTCTTGTCACAGTAAGAACAATTGATAGACTGAGTAGAAGGTGAACTACCTGTGGATCCACGAGTAGAAGAGGCTGATGGTGCTTTAGTCAGGCCACGGTTATTGACTGGTCTGTTCTGGCTCTGGCCCTGACTACGACTCTGGGTCTGGAATTTCCTCTGTTGACCTGGAGGCTGATATGGTTTCTTATTCAGCTGGCTTGAACCAGCTCTATCAAGTTTCATCTTCTCAACTTGGGAAGGAGCAACAAGGAGAGCAGAATAGGTAGTGAAGTCATGCGAAGCTAACTGGTCCTGAATTTCTGGCCTCAACCCAATCGTAAATTTTCACATATTTGCCTCAGGGGTACTGACCATGTATTGAGCATAACGGGACAGTCGGTCAAAACGAGCCTCGTACTGGGCCACCGTCATGTTACCCTGGTTCAAGTGCATGAATTCCTCAATCCGCCTCTGCCTGGAAACTGCAGGTACGTATTTCTCCTTGAATGCCTTAACGAAATTACCCCACAAGCGAGGTGTATGATCAGTTTCCCAAAGTGCCTCCACGGTGTGCTACCAATGCTCAGCATCCCCGTGCAACAGAAACACAGCGAACTCCACCTTTTCTTCATCAGTATAGTCAAGTGGTCTAAAAATCCTCTCGATCTCAGACAGCCAAGCCCCTGCTTTTTCATCATCAACTTCCCCAAGGAATTTGGACGGACGAAAGTCAAAGAACTCCAACATTCTTCTATTCCTCCCATGGTTACCGTCATTCTTGTTGTTGTTGTTGTTGTTGTTTGCTTCATGTGCATCTTGACGTTCCATCACTCGCGACACGCGATCCATGGCATTCGCCATCATGTTAAACATAGCCATGCCGGGATTAGTTTGATGAGCATCTCCGGCTTCTTGGGGCTTACCGCTCCTATTAGAATTGCGGGTACTAGGGCCAACCATCTATAGGCACATATTATGATGCACAATTTATTGGAATACGACAAACAAGAATTTAATGTATAAGGTATGCAACGTACAATTTTATATAGACACACAATTCTCGAAACGGTTAAGACATGTTAATCACATAAGCACATAGAACATAGAAGGCACAATTAACATTATCACACATTATCACACATAAACAAGTCATCCTATTAACCTTAGGGCTTCTACCAATGGTCCGAGAGTTATACCCGGCTTAAGCAATCTAAGCTCTGATACCATTAAGATAAGGTGTCAAGCCCCAACCCGACCTATAGAGGTTAGACTAGGGTATGATCTAAACATTCAAGTCATTTCATGTACCTAATCATTCATGAAGGTTTAACACTTAATGTTTTAGCCTAAACTCCACAAATTCTCCAGAAAACTGGCAACATAATGGTTGTAATTGGGCTCTTTAGTTTGACCTAATTTTTTAAAGGCCTCAAAACTTCAATCGCAATTTGATTTCCAACTAAGATTACTATTTATAACCAATCGAACGCCTACTAGTTATCTCGAAGTCTCGTTTGATGAATAACCTAGCATGATACTATGTCTCGTTTGTTTGTTAATTCTTGTTACATAGTACCTGTTGCTCTTAGCCTACCAATGAGTACCTGCTTAAGATTGGATAGATTCATTTACTTAATCCTTTACCTGATACTTCATAAGCCTGTGATAGATACTAGCTAGTAGCGATAGCAAAAATGACCATAAGAGTGTCTAACTAGTTATGATCAGTACAAGCCAAAATTTGACTCCAAATTACAACGGGGGTCATTTACAATACAACAACAAGCAACATAAGAAATAGTCTTCAAGCAACATATCGTTCACAAAATGGCCATAGTCAAGTAAGGCACGTAGGGCAAGCAATCATTCCAAGGAATCATCGTTAGGCACGTTGTCCTCGGGTACCAGTTCCTGGCCTTCTTCACCTGAGATAATAAAAGAGGGTGAGTCCTTATGAACTCAGCGATGGGGAATGAGAAATAAGTTTTGAAACTCTTTTTCGGGTTCAACTTGTGAAAACCCTTTTTACAAGCATGACGTATATCACAAGTAAGTACATAATGTAATATAAGAGTAAAGGAACACAATTAATTGTCTTTCCTCCCCGAGGTCCTCTAGGAACCAAACGAGAGTACTTAAACACATAGTGAAAAGGATACGGTGAGCTTTTGCTCTCAGTTTACTTCCAGTATCAGTTGTTGCGGCCGACTTCAAATGTCACGCCCCAACCCGGCCTATAAGGTTAGACTAGGGTGTGATCTAAACATTCAAGTCCTTTTACGTACTTAATAGTTCAAGGAGGTTTAGCACTTAACGTTTTATCCTAGACTCCAAAATTTTTCAAAAAACCGGCAGCATAATGGCTGTAATTGGACTCTTTGGTTTGACCGAATTCTCTAAACGCCTCAAAATTTACCATCTCAATTCCATTTCCAACTAAGATTACTATTTTACCATCAATTGAATTGCCTATTGGTTATTTCGACATCCCGTTTGATTTATGACCTAGCACGATACTATGTCCCGTTTGTTTATTTATCCTCATTACGAAAGTACCTGTTGATCTTAGCTTAATAGCGAGTACCTGTTAAGATTGGATAAGTTCATTTACTTAGTCCTTAACTAGAGCATCATAACCTATGATAGATACTAGTGGATAATAAAAGCAAAACGATCATAGTAGTGTCGTGTCTAGCATCAGTCTACTTAATATAAGTACAAACCAAAATTAGACCCCAAATTACAACGGGGCTCATTTACATTAGCAACAACAAGCAACATAAAATAAATAGTCTTCAAGTAGCACAGAGTTTACAAGTAGCCAAATTCAAGCAAATCAAACAATGACAGGCAATCATTCCAGGGGCACATCGTTAGGCACATTGGCCTCGGGTACCTGTACCTGTTCCTCTTCACATGTGATGAAAAAAAGGGTGAGTCCTTATGAACTCAGCGAGGAGGAAAATGAGAAATACGTTTTGAAACTCGTTTTCTGGTTCAATTATGAAAACTCCTTTTCGAAAACATGTCACGTATTACAAGTAATAAGGTACGCAAATATAAGAAACAAATCGAGTAACAGATACATTTACCAATCATTTCAAGGATACGGTGAGCAGTTGCTCTCAATTTCAATTTCGATACAATTGTTGTGGCCGACTTCAATAATCCCCTTATCGCTCCCAATTGGGTGTACTCCGGATGTACCCCGAAACCTGCGACCCAACTCTCCGAGGGTGGAATGCCAAGCGAGAGAGGGAATTGGACCATGATAGTCACGGTAGCACCGGCAAGCCCTATGCCGCCCGGCGTGCGTGAAACGCTACCATGCCACACTGAAAGGTTGCAACCTCGTATGCAATTCACATTTATAACACTTAACATATCACATTAGGAGGACAACAAAGTAGGTCGCCTCCGAGTAGTTATAAGATCGCACATTGTCAAGTAATCAAACAAGGTACGATAAGACAAGTAATTTCACTTGAAAGGAATATGAACATTAAACGGGTAGCCATGTAACACATGCAAGTCAAGCCATATAACTCATTTCAAAGTCCACGTAATCAAGTGATACGATTATTCAACATGCAACAACATCTACGTGGGTTCGGTTACAAGAAAAGCTTATTTGACAACATGCAATGGTCAAAATCACATTTGAAGTTATAAGACATTTATGGGCAGCCCACTAAGCATATAATTTCCACACAATATCCGAATGATCAACACTTAGCAAAACTACCTACTCATTAGGGTTTCCATTTCGTGTATATTCGTGCATTTTGAGCCTCAACCCAACTCAAAGTCAATCTCAAACCATGCATCATTTAATTCAACATCCTCAAACATTCAAAACATCTTGTAGCTACAATCCCAAGCATTTAATTCAACAAGAGGAGTCACAACAATTTTCCTAAGCACAACATTAAGTAAAACCCTTACTACAATAGGCTGTCTTCTCACAATCAATCGGATAAGCAAAAAATCTCCATATTCAGTGAATAAGATGTCAAATTAACGCTTAAGGATTTAACTAAAATCAGAAACAAACCTTGCATCAATTGGAGTTCGGTCTTATTAGTTATAGCCGAAACAGTGAGATAGCACAAAACTGTCCAGATTTGCACACTTTTCAGAAATTGACATTTTTGAGGTCCTTAGGGTCAGTTTTAGCCTTGGTCCATTTCTGACAAAATTGTCCAGAACTGAAAAATCTAGCCGAACCCAAATTTTATGCATTTTGGATATCATTTACTAAGTCAAATATGGTTCGTTCCACAAGGTCAGTGCATCTGCCAAAACCTACTTCATTTTTCCAGGTTTTCAGATTTGGACACATTTTAAAGATTTTCAATTTTAAGGACCTTAGAGTCAAAATTTTTCATGCATTTTCAACAAAATTTTCCTAGCGAAACTTACCTCAAAACAAACTGGTCAGAGAGCTGTCAACAATTTGACTTCACCTAGCATCATTTTCAAGCCAAGATCTTGCCATGCATGGTTGTTTAAGCTTATGAACGACCATAAAACTCAAGTACAGAAGAAAATACACACATTTATGAGCATTCATGTGGATTTTTGAAGAGTTTTCAAAAGGTTTTAACCCTCACCTTAGCAATCAACCAAAAGATGCTCAAAAACCTTGTTGAAGCACACTTTCTTCCTCTCCTTGCTTAGCCGAAATCCCAACTAGCTTTTCTCTATTTTTCCTAGCTTAGTGATCAATCTCTTAGCACATGCATGAGGTTAGAACATGAAGAAAAGAAATGGATGCCAAGAAGCTTACCTAGGCCGAATAGAGTCTTCAATGCACATGCATGTGTGATTTTCACTTCCTAGCTAGCTCGATTGAGGTTCTTTGCTTGTGGCTTGCTTGGTTTAGCTATGGTGTGAAGAAGACAATCTATGGAGGTAGAGAACTCAGCCAAGGCCGAGAATGAGAGAGGAAAATGAGAGGAGAGAGAGAAATATTGAGAAGGAAATGAAGAAATGACAAGAATAAAACTCTTTTGCATTCATCCAAGCATTGGTCGGCCTTGGGCTTCCAAATCGGATTTTTTTGTGTCTTCAAGATGGAATTTGAAATGTTAGCATGGGCCATGAGCTTTTGGCCGAGCAAGAGAGAGAGATTGAGGTGGTTTTGATCATTTTTATGCATATTGTGTCGTAGTTGTCTAAGCATGCATAGTTGATTATAAAATTGTTCAAACCTTGTGCAAAAACCATGGTATGGTCGGCCAAGCTAGCTCCAAATCTGAATTTTTGTCAACTTTTGATCATTAATTAATTGTGTCTTGAAAGTGCAAAAAGAATAAGGAATAAAGAATGAAGAATGTTTAGTGTTTGGTGAATTTTTGTCTTCTAGTGAGTTAAATTAGGATTATTATATTGATAGTGGATTTTGTAGGATTGTTTAATAGTCTAGTGCTCCATGAAAGATGCTTTCTTGATTAGCGTGAAGGCACACTTTCCTAGGTCTAGGGCACGCACTACGAGGTAGGACACGAACTATGAGATGAAGGCATGTTTTTCAAGTAAATGCACACAACCCTAAATTAATACATGTAATTCAATGCATGGCACATAAAATGAACACAATTCTTCAACCTAGATCATGGCACGCAAATCTAGGTTAGGGCACACAAAACGAGGTATCGCACGTAAATCGGGGTTGGGTCTCACATCCTCCCCTCCTTAAAAGAATTTCGTCCCGAAATTCAATATTACCTTGAAATAAAGCTGGCTACTGCTGCTTCATCTGGTCTCGCCTTTCCCACGTTGCTTCTTCGACCCCATGATGATCCCACAGCACTTTCACCATAGGTATAGTTCTGTTGCGCAACTCCCGATCCTGCTGGTCTAGGATTCGAATGGGCTTCTCCTCGTAAGACAAGTTCTCCTGAAGCTGCAACGGCTCTGGCTCCAAGATATGCGACGGATCAGGATGATACTTCCGCAGCATTGAAACATGAAAGACGTCGTGAATATTGGAGAGGTTCTGGGGTAATACTAGGCGATATGCCAACTTGCCAACCTTCTCGATTATCTCGAATGGTCCTACAAATCTCAGGCTCAACTTTCCACCCTTGCCATGTCTAAACAGTCCCCTTTGGGGTGATATCTTCAAGAACACCTTCTCGCCACCCTCAAACTCGAGACTCCGTCTCCGTCGGTCTGCATAACTCTCCTGCCTACTCTGGGCGGTAAGTATCCATTTCTGGATGAGGTGGATGTTATCAACAGTCTTCATCAGTTCAGGTAAAAAGGTCGGGTCAAAAGTCTTCATCTCACCTACTTCATCCCAGCTACTTTATCCTAGTAAATTGGGGATCGACACTTACGTCCATATAGCGCCTCAAATGGGGCCATCCCGATAGTGGCCTGATAACTGTTATTGTAAGTGAACTCCGCTAACGACAAATATTTCTCCCAACCTTTCCTGAAGTCTAAAACACACGCCCTTAGCATATCCTCCAGAATCTGAATAGTTCTCTCCGATTGTCCATCAGTCTGAGGGTGATAAGCCGTGCTAAAACTCAACTTCGTTCCCAAATCTTCTTGCAATCTCTTCCAAAATCGGGAAGTAAAATGAGGATCCCTATCCCATATAATACTCACAGGCATCCCGTGCAATCTTACGATCTCCGCCACATACATATCTCCCAATTTCTCAGGACTATCCTCCTTGTTCATCGGTAAAAAGTGCGCCGACTTAGTCAACCTATCCACTATGACCCAAACGGCGTCATGACCCTTTCGTGATCTAGGCAGGTCCATAACAAAATCCATAGTGATATGTTCCCATTTCCATTGAGGAATCTCCAACGGCTGAAGTAAACATGCGGGTCGCTTATGTTCTGCTTTAACCCTCTGACAAGTCAAACACCATGCTACAAACTCCGCAATTTCTCTCTTCATGTTATTCCACCAAAGGTGTTGCTTCAAATCCCGATACATCTTTGTTCCGCCGGGGTGAATAGTATATCTTGAATTATGGGCTTCCTCAAGAATCTTCTTTTTCAGCTCTGGGTCATTGGGAACACAAATCTGGTTTCTAAACCTCCAAACACCATCATCATGAAACTTGAAATCTGCGTTGCTTTCCTTGATCTTCTGAAATTATTGGTCCTTCTGTTGAGCCTCTTGTAACTCAGGCAACAAGGTCGATTGAACTTGGGTAGTGGCAAAAAGTAACCCTTTTTGAGTCAATTGTGGTTTCCACAGAAATGCTTCCTCCAACAACTCCTGCACCTTGACTTCTAGTTTCGCCATGCTTGCTTTTCTACTTAAGGCATCTGCAACTACATTAGCTTTACCAGACACGTAATTGATCGTGCAGTTATAATCATCTAAAAGCTCCATCCACCGTCTTTGCCTCATGTTCAACTCTTTTTGTGAGAACAAGTATTTCAAGCTCTTGTGATCAGTAAATACCTCAAACTTGTTGCCCCACAGATAATGCCTCCATTTCTTGAGTACGAACACAATAGCTGCTAATTCCAAATCATGCGTCGGGTAATTCATCTCATACGGCTTTGGTTTCCTAGAAGCATATGCAATCACTCTTCCATTTTGCATCAACACACATCCCAATCCTTCTTTCGAAGCATCGCTATAGATTACAAAACCTTGACTCCCTTTAGGCAATGCAAGAACAGGTGCGGTAGTCAATCTTTTCTTCAACTCTTGGAAGCTGCTCTCACACTTATCATCCCACACGAACTTGGTTTTTTTTTTAGTGAGCTTTGTAAGCGGTCCTACAATTTTAGAAAAATCCTTCACGAACCTCCGATAATAGCCGACTAAACCAAGAAAACTCCGAACCTCCGTAACATTTTCCGGCTTTTTCCAAGACATCACTGCATCAATCTTTGCTGGGTCCACCGCTATTCCCTCTTGGGATATGATATGCCCCAAAAATGCAATCTACTGCAACCAAAATTCACACTTGCTAAACAAAATTCACACTTGCTAAACTTTGCATACAATTGATGCTCTCGATGTTTCTGTAGTACCAACAGCAGATGTTGCTCATGCTCCGCCTCCGTTTTCGGGTATACCAAAAATATCATCAATGAAGATCACCACAAATTGGTCCAAATAGGGTTGAAACACCCTATGCATCAAATCCAGAAAAGCTGCAGGGGCATTAGTTAGTCCAAAAGGCATTACAACGTATTCATAATGCCCATATCTCGTCCTGAAAGCTGTTTTAGGCACATCCTCCTTCTTGATCCACAACTGACAATACCCTTGCCTCAAGTCGAGTTTCGAATACAATTTGGCTCCTTGCAGTTGATCAAATAACTCGTCAATCAGGGGAAGTGGGTATTTATTCTTGACAGTCACTTGGTTCAAACCTCGGTAGTCAATGCATAGCCTCAACGTTACGTCTTTCTTCCTCACAAATAGAACTGGCGCACCCCACGGTGAAGAACTCGGTTGAACAAACCCCTTCTTCAACAATCCTTGTAATTGGTCCTTCAGTTCTTGTAGCTCGGCCGGTGCCATATGATAGGGAGCTTTAGATATCGGCTGGGCACCAGGCAGCAACTCTATAACAAACTCGATCTCCCGATTCGGGGGTAGACCGGGTAATTCTTCTGGGAATACATCTACATAGTCTTTGATCACAGGCATCTCCTCCAACTTAGCTTTACCGACGGCTTGTTGATAAGGTAAGCCAAGTATCCGCTGCACCCTTTCCTCAAGGATTTCACTGCTTTTGTAGATGAAATGATGGAACTCCCGGTGAAATCTCTTCGGCCCATAACCTCGAGTATTGGTTGATCAGGTACCCGGAATGTTATAATCTTCGCCCGGCAATCCAGTTGGACGTGATGTTTTGCCAACCAGTCCATCCCTAAAATGACCTCATAATCTCGAAAAGGTAATACAATAAGATTGGCTGAGAATTCCCTATCCTTAATTTGGATTTTACATGCCTTACAAGCTGAACTAGTTACAAGTTTAGAACCCATTGGAGTACCAACTTCTACTTCATATGGCAAACATACAACTTTCAATTTCGCACGTTCCACACATAAAGGAGTAATAAATGAATGAGTAGCACCCGGATCAATTAACACCTTAACAAGTTGATTCAGTATGAAGAATGTACCTTCAACAACAGCGGTCTCATCTGGAATCTCCTTGCACTCAATGGCATAAGCTCGGGCCTAGACTCTAGGAACTGGAGTCTTGCATCTACCAGCTGGTTTACCCTGATTCTGTCCCCTTGCCATTTAGGGCAATCCTTGACCCGGTGCTGATCGCTGTCACAACCCATACATCGCCCCAATTTTCTCTAACACTGGGCCTCGGTATGGCTCTTCTTGTTACAGTCCGAACAGATGGCAGTCTGAGAAGCAGGTGAACTACTTGTGGATCCGCAGGTGGAAGAGGCTGATGGTGCTTTAGTCGGGCCACGGTTATTCACTGACCTCTTCTGGCTCTGACCTTGACTGCGACTCTGACTCTGAAATTTCCTTTGCTGACCTGGAGACTGGTATGGTTTCTTGTTCGGCTGACTCGAACCGGTTCCATCTAGTTTCCTCTTCTCAACTCGAGAGGCAACAGCAAAGAGAGCAGAATAAGTATCGAAGTCATGAGAAGCTAACTGGTCCTGAATCTCTGGCCTCAGTCCAACAGTAAATTTCCACATTTTCACCTTTGGAGTACAAACCATATATTGAGCTTAACGGGACAGTCGATTGAAACGAGCCTCGTACTGGGCCACCGTCATATTACCCTGGGTCAAGTGCATGAACTTCTCGATCCATCTATGCCTGGAAACTGTAGGTACATATTTCTCCTTAAATGCCTTAACGAAGTTACCCCACAAGCGAGGTGTCTAATCAGTCTCCCACAATGCCTCTACAGTGTGCCACCAATGCTCGGCATCCCCGTGCAACAGAAATACAGCAAACTCCACCTTCTCTTCATCTCTATAATCAAGTGGCCTAAAAATCTTCTCGATCTCGAACAGCCAAGGCTCTGCTTTCTCATCATCAGCTTCCCCGTAGAATTTAGACGGGCGAAAGTCAAGGAATTCCCTCATTCTACTATGTCTCCCATGGTTACCCTCATTCTTGTTGTTGATGTTGTTATTGTTGGCTTCACGAGCATCCTGACGCTCCATCACACGTGATACACGATCCATGGCATTTGCCATCATATTAAACATAGCTATACTGGGATTAGTCTGATAGGCATCCCCGGTCTCTTGAGGTTCAGCGCTCCTATTAGTAGTACGGGTACTAGGGCCAGCCATCTATAAGCATAAATTACGATGCACAATTTATTGAAATATGACAATTAAGAATCTAATGCATAAGGTATGCAACATAATATGGATACAATTCCAGAAACATTTAAGGCATGTAAATCACTTAAGCACATAGAACATAGAAGGCACATTTATCACACAATAACACATAAACAAGTCATCCTAATTATCTTAGGGCTCTACCCACGGTTCGAGAGTTAAACCCGGCTTAAGCAATCTAAGCTATGATACCATTCTTCTAAGGTGTCACGCACCAACCCGGCCTATAAGGTTAGACTAGGGTGTGATCTAAACATTCAAGTCCTTTCACGTACTTAATAGTTCAAGGAGGTTTAGCACTTAACGTTTTATCCTAGACTCCAAAATTTTTCGGAAAACCAGCAGTATAACGGCTGTAATTAGGCTCTTTGGTTTGACCTAATTCTCTAAACGCCTCAAAATTTACCATCTCAATTCCATTTCCAACTAAGATTACTATTTTACCATCAATTGAATTGCCTATTAGTTATTTCGACATCCCATTTGATTTATGACCCAACACGATACTATGTCTCATTTATTTATTTATCCTTATTACGAAAGTACCTGTTGATCTTAGCTTAATAGCGAGTACCTGTTAAGATTGGATAAATTCATTTACTTAGTCCTTAACTAGAGCATCATAACCTATGATAGATACAAGCGGATAGTAAAAGCAAAACGATCATAGTAGTGTCATGTCTAGCATCAGTCTACTTAATATAAGTACAAACCAAAATTAGACCCCAAATTACAACGGGGGTCTTTTACATTAGCAACAACAAGCAAAATGATCTCATAATCTCAAAAAGGTAATACAATAAGATTGGCTGAGAATTCCCTATCCTTAATTTGGATTTTACATGCTTTACAAGCTGAACTAGTTACAAGTTTAGAACCCATTGGAGTACCAACTTCTACATCATATGGCAAACATACAACTTTCAATTTCACACGTTCCACACATAAAGGAGTAATAAATGAATGAGTAGCACCCAGATCAATTAACACCTTAACAGGTTGATTCAATATGAAGAATGTACCTTCAACAATAGCGGTCTCATCTGGAATCTCCTCGCACTCAATGGCATAAGCTCGGGCCTAGACTCTAGGAACTGGAGTCTTGCCTCTACCGGCTGGTATACCCTGATTCTGTCCCCCTTGCCATTTAGGGCAATCCTTGACCTGGTGCTGATCGCTGTCACAACCCATACATCGCCCCAATTTTCTCCAACACTGGGCCTCGGTGTGGCCCTTCTTGTTACAGTATGAACAGATGGTAGTCTGAGAAGCAGGTGAACTACCTGTGGATCCGCAGGTGGAAGAGGCTGATGGTGCTTTAGTTGGGCCACGGTTATTCACTGACCTATTCTGGCTCTGACCTTGACCGCGACTCTGACTCTGAAGTTTCCTCTATTGACCTGGAGGCTGAAATGGTTTCTTGCTCAGCTGACTTGAACCGGCTCCATCTAGTTTCCTCTTCTCAACTCGAGAGGCAGCAGCAAAGAGAGCAGAATAAGTATCGAAGTCATGAGAAGCTAACTGGTCCTGAATCTCTGGCCTCAATCCAACAATAAATTTTCACATTTTCGCCTCTGGAGTACATACCATATATTGAGCATAATGGGACAGTCGATCAAAACAAGCCTCGTACTGGGCCACCGTCATATTACCCTAGGTCAAGTGCATGAACTCCTCGATCCGCCTCTGCCTGGAAACTGCAGGTACATATTTCTCCTTAAATGACTTAACGAAGTTACCCCACAAGCGAGGTGTCTGATCAGTCTCCCACAGTGCCTTTACAGTATGCCACCAATGCTCGGCATCCCCGTGCAACAGAAATATAGCAAACTCCACCTTCTCTTCACCTATATAATCAAGTGGCCTGAAAATCTTCTCGATCTCAGACAGCCAAGCCTCTGCTTTCTCATCATTAGCTTCCCCGTAGAATTTAGACGGGCGAAATTCAAGGAATTCCCTCATTCTACTATGTCTCCCATGGTTACCCTCATTCTTGTTTTTGATGTTGTTGTTGGGTTCACGAGCATCCTGACGCTCCATCACACGTGATACACGATCCATGGCATTTTCCATCATATTAAACATAGCTATACCGGGATTAGTCTGATAGGCATCCCCGGTCTCCTGAGGTTCACCGCTTCTATTAGTAGTATGGGTACTAGGGCCAGCCATCTATAGGCACAGATTATGATGCACAATTTATTGAAATATGACAATTAAGAATCTAATGCATAAGATATGCAACATAATATGGATACAATTCCAGAAACATTTAAGGCATGTAAATCACTTAAGCACATAGAACATAGAAGGCACATTTATCACACAACAACACATAAACAAGTCATCCTAGTTATCTTAAGGCTCTACCCACGGTCCGAGAGTTAACTCCGGCTTAAGCAAGCTAAGCTCTGATACCATTCTATTTGGGTGTTACGCCCCAACCCGGCCTATAAAGGTTAGACTACGGTGTGATCTAAACGTTCAAGTCCTTTCACGTACTTAATAGTTCAAGGAGGTTTAGCACTTAACGTTTTATCCTAGACTCAAAAATTTTTCGGAAAACTGGCAGTATAACGGCTGTAATTGGGCTCTTTGGTTTGACCTAATTCTCTAAACGCCTCAAAATTTACCATCTCAATTCCATTTCCAACTAAGATTACTATTTTACCATCAATTGAATTGCCTATTAGTTATTTCGACATCCCGTTTGATTTATGACCTAGCACGATACTATGTCCCGTTTATTTATTTATCCTTGTTACGAAAGTACCTGTTGATCTTAGCTTAATAGTGAGTACCTGTTAAGATTGGATAAATTCATTTACTTAGTCCTTAACTAGAGCATCATAACCTATGATAGATACTAGCGGATAGTAAAAGCAAAACGATCATAGTAGTATCATGTCTAGCATCAGTCTACTTAATATAAGTACAAACCAAAATTAGACCCCAAATTATAACGGGGGTCTTTTACATTAGCAACAACAAGCAACATAAAATAAATAGTCTTCAAGTAGCATAAAGTTCACAAGTAGCCACATTCAAGCAAAGCAAACAATGACAGGCAATCACTCTAGGGGCTCATCGTTAGGCGCATTGTCCTAGGGTACCAGTACCTGTTCCTCTTCACATGTGATGAAAAAAAGGGTGAGTCCTTATGAACTCAGCGAGGAGGAAAATGAGAAATACGTTTTGAAACTCGTTTTCTGGTTCAATTATGAAAACTCCTTTTCGAAAACATGTCACGTATTACAAGTAATAAGGTACGCAAATATATGAAACAAATCGAGTAACAAATATATTTACCAATCATTTCAAGGATACGGTGAGCAGTTGCTCTCAATTTCAATTTCGATACAATTGTTGCGGCCGACTTCAATAATCCACTTATCGCTCCCAATTGGGTGTACTCTGGATGTACCCCGAAACTTATGACCCAACTCTCCGAGGGTGGAATGCCAAGTGAGAGAAGGAATTGGACCATGGTATTCACGGTAGCACCGGCAAGCCTTATGCCGCCCGGCGTACGTGAAACGCTACCTTGCCACACTGAAAGGTTGCAACCTCGTATGCAATGCACATTTATAACACTTAACATATCACATTAGGAGGACAACAAAGTAGGTCGCCTTCGAGCAGTTATAAGATCGCACGTTGTCAAGTAATCAAACAAGGCACGATAAGACAAGTAATTTCACTTGAAAGGCATATGAACATTAAACGGGTAGCCATGTAACACACGCAAGTCAAGCCATATAACTCATTTCAAAGTCTACGTAATCAAGTGATACGATTATTCAATATGCAACAATATCTACGTGGGTTCGGTTACAAGACAAGCTTATTTGACAACATGCAATGGTCAAAATCACATTTGAAGTTATAAGACATTTATGGGCAGCCCACTAAGCATATAATTTCCATACAATATCCGAATGATCAACACTTAGCAAAACTACCTAGTCATTAGGGTTTCCATTTCGTGTATATTCGTGCAATTTGAGCCTCAACCCAACTCAAAGTCAATCTCAAACCATGCATCATTTAATTCAACATCCTCAAATATTCAAAACATCTTGTAGCTACAATCCCAAGCATTTAATTCAACAAGAGGAGTCACAACAATGTTTTTAAGCACAACATTAAGTAAAACCCTTACTACAATAGGCTGTCCTCTCACAATCAATCAGATAAGAAAACAATCTTCAAATTCAGTGAATAAGATGTCAAATTAAATCTTAAGGAGTTATCTAAAATCCGAAACAAACCTTGCATCAATTGGAGTTCGGAATCATTAGTTATAGTCGAAACAGTGAGATAGCACAAAACTGTCCAGATTTGCACACTTTTCAGAAATTGAAGATTTTGAGGTCCTTAGGGTCCGATTTAGCCTTGGTCCATTTCTGACAAAATTGTCCAGAACCGAAAAATCTAGAAGCATACCAAATTTCATGCATTTTGGACATCATTTACTAAGTCAAATATGGTTCGTTCCAAAAGGTCAGTGCATCTGCCAAAACCTGCTTCATTTTTCCAGATTTCCAAATTTGGTCACATTTTAAAGATTTGCCTAGCTAAACTTACCTCGAAACAGACTGGTCAGAGAGCTGTTAACAATTCGACTTTACCTAGCATCATTTTCAAGCCAAGATCTTGCCATGCATGGTTGTTTAAGCTTATGAACGACCATATAACTCAAGTACAGAAGCAAATACACACATTTATGAGCATGCATGTGGATTTTTGAAGAGTTTTCAAAAGGTTTTAACTCTCACCTTAGCAATCAACCACAAAGATGCTCAAAACCTTGATGAAGCACACTTTCTTCCTCTCCTTGCTTAGCCGAAATCCCAACTAGCTTTTCTCTATTTTTCCTAGCTTAGTGATAAATCTCTTAGCACATGCATGAGGTTAGAACATGAAGAAAATAAATGGATGCCAAGAAGCTTACCTAGGCCGAATAGAGTCTTCAATGCACATGCATGTGTGATTTTCACTTCCTAGCTAGCTCGATTGAGGTTCTTTGCTTGTGGCTTGCTTGGTTTAGCTATGGTGTGAAGAAGACAAGCTATGGAGGTAGAGAACTCAGCCAAGGCCGAGAATGAGAGAGGAAAATGAGAGGGGAGAGAGAAAGATTGAGAAGGATATGAAGAAATGACAAGAATAAAACTCTTTTGCATTCATCCAAGCATTGGTCGTCCTTGGGCTTCCAAATCTGATTTTTTTTTTTTTGTGTCTTCAAGATGGAATTTGAAATGTTAGCATGGGCCATGAGCTTTTGGCCGAGCAAGAGAGAGAGATTGAGGTGGTTTTGATCATTTTTTTTATGCATTTTGTGTCGTAGTTGTCTAAGCATGCATAGTTGATTATAAAATTGTTCAAACCTTGTGCAAAAACCATGGTATGGTCTGCCAAGCTAGCTCCAAATCTGAATTTTTTTGTCAACTTTTGATCATTAATTAATTGTGTCTTGAAAGTGCAAAAAGAATAAGGAATAAGAATGAAGAATGTTTAGTGTTTGGTGAATTTTTGTCTTCTAGTGAGGTGAATTAGGATTAATATATTGATAGTGGATTTTGTAGGATTGTTTAATAGTCTAGTGCTCCGTGAAAGATGCTTTCTTGATTAGCGTGAAGGCACGCTTTACTAGGTCTAGGGCACGTACTACGAGGTAGGACACGAACTACGAGACAAATGCATGTTTTTCAAGTATATACACACAACCCTAAATGAATGCACGTAATTCAATGCATGGCACATATAATGAACACAATTCTTAAACCTAGGTCATGGCACACAAATCTAGGTTAGGGCACCCGAAACGAGGTATCGCAGGTAAATCGAGGTCGGGCCTCACTTCAAACCATCCCCTTATCACTCCAAATGGGTGTACTCCGGATGTACCCCGAAATCCTACGACCCAACTCTCCGAGGAAGTCTAGCCCCCAAACGAGAGAGGGAATTGGACAATGGTAGTCATGGTTGCACCGGCAAGCCCGATGTCGCCCGGTGTGCGTGAAACGCTACCACGCCAGAATGAAAGGTTGCAACCTTATATGCAATGCACATTTATGACATTTAATATATCACATTAGGAGGACAACAAAGTAGGTTGCCTCCGAGCAGTCATAGGATTTCACATTGACAAGTAAACACATGAGGCACGATATGACAGGCAATTTCACTTGTAAAGCACATGGAGTTATATGAATATTAAACGGGCAGCCATGTAACGCATATAAATCAAGTCATATAACTCATTTCGAAGTTCACGTAATCAAATAATAGGATTGTACAACATACAACGATATCTACGTGGGATCGGGTGCAAGAAAGGTCTACTTGTCAACATGTAATCATTGGAATCGCATTTAGGGCTATAAGGGCAACTACGGGCAGCCTACTAATCATATAATTAAACACGATATCCATAGGATTAACACTTAGCGAGTTTTCCTAGTCACTAGGGTTTCAATTCATGCTTACCCGTGTGATTAAGCCCCAAGTTGTCACGTAATTAAACTCAAGCCATGCATTGATTAATTCAAACACCCTCAAGCATTAAAAACAATCCACACAACATCGAAGTGCCACAATCCCAAGCATTCAATACAACAAGAGAAGTTACAATAATTTTCAAAGCATATCACTAGATGAAAACCTCACTGCAATGGTCTGTTTTCTCACAATCATTGAGATAGGCAAACAATCTCCAATTCCAGTGAACAAAATGTCAAATTAAAGCTTAAGGAGTGAACTAAATCCAGAAACAAACCTCGCATCATTTGGAGTTCGGGTTCAAGAGTTATAGCCAAAACCGTGCGACTACGCAAAACTGTCCAGATTTGTACACATTTCAATACTTGTCGTTTTTTAGGACCTTAGGGTCCGATTTATCCTTCGTCTATTTCTGATAAAAATGTCCAGAACTGAAAAATATATCAGCACACCAAATATCATGCATTATGAATATCATTTACTAAGTCAAAACTGGTTCGTTCTACAAGAACAGTGAATCTGCCAAAACCTGCTTCATTTTCCCAGATTTTCCAGATTTGGACACATTTCGATGTTTTGCCATTTTTGGGACCTTAGAGTCAAAATTAGCTTTGGCCTATTTCTACGAAAAATTCTCAGAACTGGAAAAAATAGTCACCTACCAATTTTGACGCATTTTCAACATTATTTACTTGGTCAAATTCACTTTGCTCCAACAGAACAGAAAGCTTCCAAATACGCAATTTCACCTATCTTCACATTCTAGCCAAATATCTTGCCATGCATGTTTACAAAAGCTCATGTACACACATATATCACAAGTACAGAGGTAAAAATAGACATTTAAAGGCATGCATGTGGTTTTTGAAAGCTTTTCAAAGAAGTTTTAGCCCTCACCTTAGCAAGACAACAATGAAGATGCACAAGCTCTTGATGAAGCACAAGGTAGTCTTTTCTCCTTGCTTAGCCGAAAGACAACTTGAAATTCTCTAATTCCTAGCTTAGTAACCGTGTTCTTAGTATGTGCAAGTGGCTAGAACAAAAAGAAAATGAAATAGGAGCTATCAAACTTACCTAAGCCGAAATGAAGGTTCTATAAGCTTGCATGTGTGTTTCTTTGGTCCTAGCTTTGCTTGGTCGAGCTCCTAAGTAGCTTGCATGTCTTGATGAACCTTAGGATGATGAACTCAAGCTATGGGGAATAGAATTTCAGCCAAGGCCGAGAGAGAGAGAGAAGAAATGAGAGAGTGAGAGAAAAAGATGAGAGAAAGAGAAAAAGAATGAAAGAAAATGAAAAGCTTGAAGGGTTTGATGCTTGTGTCGGCCTAGGGCCTTGAAAATTCTGAATTTGTGTCTTCAAGGAGCATAATTTGAATCATCCTAGCATGGGCATTTGATTGTGTCGAGAATAGGGTGCATTGGGTAGGGTTTTAAGCCTTTTTTTTTTTTTTTGCTTTGTGTCATAACTTGTCTAAGTATGAATTTTGAAATTGCAAAGCTTGCTCAAATGTAAGAGGTAGTCGGCCAAGGCTTGCAAAATTCTGAAACCTTTGTCTTGTTTGAGCATTATTTAATTGAGTGCTTGGAATATGCAAAAGAATAAGGAATAAAGAATAAGAATGTCTAGCTTTTTGTGAGATTTCGTCTTCTAGTGAGTTGAATTGGCATTTTAATATTAGTTAGTGGAATTTGTAGGATTAATTAATGATCTAGTGCTTCATGTAAGATGCTTTCTTGATTATCGTGTGGGCACATTTTTCTAGGTCTAGGGCACGCACTACGAGGTAAGGCACGCACTACGAGACAAATGCACGATTTCCAAATAAATGCACGTAACCCTAAATGTATGCACGTCATTCAATGCAAGACACACAAAATGAAACACGACTCTTAAACCTAGGTCAAGGCACGCAAATCTAGGTTAGGGTAAACGAAACGAGGTATCACAAGCAAATCGAGGTCGGGCCTCACATCCTCCCCTCTTTAGAAAGAATTTCGTACCGAAATTCGATATTACCTTTGAAATAAAGCTGGATACTGTTGCTCCATCTGGTCTCGCCTTTCCTATGTTGCTTCTTCGACTCCATGGTGATCCCACAATACTTTCACCATCGGTATAGATTTGTTGCACAACTCCCGATCTTGCTGGTCTAGGATCCGAATGAGCTTCTTTTCATAAGACAAGTTCTCCCGAAGCTGCAACGGCTCTGGCTCCACGATATGCGATGGATCAGGATGATACTTCCGTAGCATTGAAACATGAAAGATGTCGTGAATATTGGAGAGGTTTTGGGGTAGTTCCAAGCGATACACCAATTTGCCAACCTTCTCAATTATCTCAAATGGTCCTACACGGATTCTTGGTCACAGGCCTCACGCCCTTGGTTTGCGGGCCCAGACTCCATGTGAAGTGAAGTCGTCTTGCCCAATGTGTCGTGGGATTCGGTAATAAAAATGTGATGGATTTGGTTGTCGTCCTTTTTGCGGCTCACGACGTACGATCCGGGATGGAAAAACTACGCAAAAGAAAGAAAGTGTCCCAAAACTAATGAAAGTGTTCAATTTTCAGCTTCAAAAATAGGCGCAGCCAACCAGGCTTGCTGCCCACGTCGTAGAGCTCTCAGAGAGATTTTCAACGGTATGCTGTGCGCCACGTAACTCTTTACGGATCAAAAGTGATGGGCACCGGAGCGAAGGATACCTGGTCACAAACCCCATGCCCTCGGTTTACGGGCCCAGCGTCTACGTGAAGTGAAGTTTTCTTTTCCAAGGTGCCGTGGGATTCGGTAATAGAAATCTGATGGATTAGGTTGTCGTCTTTTTCGCGTCTCACGACGTACGATCCGGGATAAAAAATAGCGCAAAAGAAGAAAAGTGTCCCGAAATTGATGAAACGTTCAATTTTGGGCTCCGAGAATAGGCGTAGCCAATCAGGCTTGCTACCCAGTCGTAGAGCTCTCGGTGAGCTTTCCAACCGTATGTTGTGCGCCGCGTAACTCCATACGGATCAAAAGTTACGGGCATCGGAGCAACGGATACTTGGTCACAAGCCCCATGCCCTCGGTTTGCAGGCCCAACCTCCACGTGAAGTGAAGTTGTATTGCCAAAGGTGACGTTGGATTCGGTAATAGAAATGTGATGGATTAGGTTGTCGTCCTTTTCACGGCTCACGACCTACGATCCGGGACAGAAAAACAGGGCAAAAGAAGAAAAGTGCCTCGAAACTAAAGAAAACGTTCGATTTTGGGCTATGAAAACTGTTGCAGCCGAACAGGTGCAGTCGAGCAAGCTTGCTGCCCACGCCCTAGAGCTCTCGGAGAGCTTTCTAATGGTATGCTATGGGCCGCGTAACTCCTTACGGATCAAAAATTATGGGCACCGGAGCGACGGATACCTAATCACAAGACCCACGACCTCGGTTTGTGGGCCCAGCCTCTATGTGAAGTGAAGTTGTCTTGCCCAAGGTGCAGTGGGATTCAGTAATAGAAATGTGATGGATTAGGTTGTCATCCTTTCCGCGGCTCACGACGTACAATCCGGGACGAAAAATAGAGCAAAAGAAGTAAAGTGTCTCGAAACTAATGAAAATGTTCAATTTTGGGATTCAAAAATAGGCGCAGTCGAGCAGGCTTGCTGCCCCGGCCATAGAACTCTCGGAGAGCTTTCCAACGGTATGTTCTGCGCCGTGTAACTCCTTACAGATCAAAAGTTACGGGCACCGAAGCTACGGATTCCTAGTCACAAGCCCCACGGCCTCGGTTTACAGGCCCAGCCTCCACGAGTAGTGAAGTTGACTTGCCCAAGGTGCCATGGGATTTGGTAATAGAAATGTGATGGATTAGATTTTCGTCTTTTTCACGGCTCACGACGTACGATCTGGGACAAAAAAATAGCGCAAAAGAAGAAAAGTGTCCCGAAATTAATGAAACGTTCAATTTTGGACTTCGAAAATAGGCACAACTGAGCAGGCTTGCAACCCACGTCATAGAGCTCTCGGAGAGCTTTCCAAAGGTATGCTTTGCGCCTCGTAACTCCTTACGGATCAAAAGTTAAGGGCACTAGAGCGACAAATACCTTGTCACAAGCCCCACGCCCTCGGTTTGCGGGCCCAGCCTCTATTTGAAGTGAAGTTGTCTTGCCCAAGGTGCCATGGGATTTGGTAATAGAAATGTGATGGATTATGTTGTCTCCCTTTTCAAGGCTCACGACGTACGATCCATGACGGAAAAATAGCGCAAAAGAAGAAAAGTGTCCCGAAATTGATGAAAACGTTCGATTTTGGCCTCCAAAAAAATGCGCAGCTGAGTTGGCTTATTTCCCCCGTCGTAGAGCTCTCGGAGAGCTTTCCAACGGTATGTTGTGCGCCATGTAACTCCTTACGTATTAAAAGTTACGGGCACCGGAGCGATGGATACCTGGTCACAAGCCCCAAGCCCTCGGTTTGCAGGCCTAGCCTCCACGTGAAGTGAAGTTGTCTTGCACAAGGTGCCATGGGATTCTATAATAGAAATGTGATGGATTTGGTTGTCTTCCTTTTCGCGGCTCACGACATACAATCCGAGACGGAAAAACTACGCAAAAGAAAGAAAGTGTCCCAAAACTAATGAAAACGTTTGATTTTCAGCTCTGAAAATAGGCGCAGCCAACAAGGCTTGTTGCCCACGTCGTAGAGCTCTCGGAGAGCTTTCCAACGGTATGCTGTGCGCCGCGTAACTCTTTACAGATCAAAAGTGATGGGCACCGGAGCGACGGAGACCTGGTCCCAAGCCCTACGCCCTCGGTTTGCGGGCCCAGCCTCTACGTGATTCGAAGTCATCTTGCCCAAGGTGCTGTGGTATTCGGTAATAGAAATGTGATGGATTAGGTAGTCACCCTTTTCGCGGCTCACGACGTACGATCCGGGACGAAAAAACTATGCAAAAGAAGAAAAGTATCCCGAAACTGATGAAAACATTCGATTTTGGACTCCAAAAATAGGCAAAGCCAACTAGGCTTGCTGCCCACATCGTAGAGCTCTCATTGAGCTTTCCAACGGTATGTTGTACGCCGCGTAACTCCTTACGGATCAAAAGTTATGGGCATTAGAGCGACGAATACCTGGTCACAAGCCTCACGCCCTCAGTTTACAGGCCCAGCCTCTACGTCAAGTGAAGTTGCCTTGCCCAAGGTGCCATGGGATTCGGTAATAGAAATGTGATGGATTAGGTTGTCGTCCTTTTCGTGGCACACTACGTACGATCCGAGACGAAAAAACAGCGCAAAAGAAGAAAAGTGTCCCGAAACTAATGAAAACGTTCGATTTTGGTCTACAAAAACAGGTGCAACTGAGCAGGCTTGCTGCCCATGTCGTAGAGCTCTCGAAGAACTTTCCAACGGTATGCTCTACGGCGCGTAACTCCTTACGGATCAAAAGTTACAGGCATCGGAGCGACGGATTCCTGGTCACAAGCCCCACGCCCTCGGTTTGCGGGACCAGCCTCTACGTAAAGTGAAGTTTTCTAGCCCAAGGTGCAGTGGGACTCGGTAATAGAATTGTGATGGATTAGGTTGTCGTCCTTTTCGCGGCTCACGACGTACGATCTGGGACGGAAAAATAGCGCAAAAGAAGAAAAGTGTCCTGAAACTGATGAAAATGTTCGATTTTGGGCTCCGAAACCTGTCGCAGCCGCGTAACTCCTTACGGATCAAAAGTTACGGGCACCAGAGCGATAGATACCTGGTCACAAGCCCCACGCCCTCGGTTTGCGAGCCCAGCCTCCACGTCAAGTGAAGTTGTCTTGCCCTAGGTACCGTGGGATTCAGTAATAGAAATGTGATAGATTAGGTTGTCGTCCTTTTCGCGGCTTACGTCGTACGATCCGAGTCGAAAAAATAGTGCAAAAGAAGGAAAATATCCCAAAACTGATGAAAACATTCGATTTTGGGCTCCAAAAATAGGCGGAGCAGACCAGGCTTGCTGCCCACGTCATAGATCTTTCGGAGAGTCTTCCAACGGTATGTTGTGCGCCGCGTAACTCTTTACGGATCAAAAATGATGGGCACCGCAGTGACGGATACCTGGTCACTAGCCCCATGCCCTCAGTTTGTGGGCCTAGCCTCTACGTGAAGTGAAGTTGTCTTGCCTAAGGTGTCATTGGATTCGGTAATAGAAATGTGATAGATTAGGTTATCGTCCTTTTTTGCAGCTCACGACGTACGATTCGAGACGAAAAAACAACACAAAAGAAGAAAAGTGTCCTGAAACTGATGAAAATGTTCAATTTTGGGCTCCAAAAATAGTCACAGCCGAACAGGCGCAGCTGAGCAGGCTTGCTGCCCACGTCGTAGAGCTCTCGGAGAGCTTTCCAACGATATGTGGAGGGCCATATAACTCCTTGCGGATCAAAAATTATGGGCACTGGAGCGATGGATACCTGGTCACAAGACCCACGCCCTAGGTTTGCGGGCCCAGCCTCTACGTGAAGTGAAATTGTCTTGCCTAAGGTGCCATAGGATTCAGTAATAGAAATGTGATAGATTAGGTTATCATTCTTTTCGCGGCTAACGACGTACGATCTGGGACGAAAAAACAGCGCACAAGAATAAAAGTATCCAGAAACTGATGAAAACGTTCGATTTTGGGCTCCGAAAATAGGCGCAGCCGAGCAGGCTTGCTGCCCATGTCATAGAGCTCTCGGAGAGCTTTCCAAAGGTGCATTGCGCCGTGTAATTCCTTACGGATCAAAAGTTATGGGCACGGGAGCGACGAATACCTGGTCACAAGCCCTATGCCCTCGGTTTGCGGGCCCAGCATCCACGTGAAGTGAAGTTGTCTTGCCCAAGGTGCCGTGGGATTCGGTAGTAGAAGTCTGATGGATTAGTTTCTCTTCATTTTCGCTGCTCACGACGTACGATCCGGGACAAAAAAATAGCGCAAAAGAAGAAAAGTGTCCCGAAACTGATGAAAACGTTCGATTTTGGGCTCTCAAAACATGCGCAACAGAGCTGGCTTGTTGCCCCCGACGTAGAACTCTCGGAAAGCTTTCCCACGGTATACTTTGCGCCGCGTAACTCTTTACGGATCAAAAGTTACGGACACCGGAGCTACAGATACCTGGTCACAAGCCCCACGCCCATGGTTTGCGGGCCCAACCTCCACGTGAAGTGAAGTTGTCTTGCCCAAGGTGCCATGGGATTCGGTAGTAAAAATGTGATGGAATTGGTTGCCGTCCTTTTCGCGGCTCACGACGTACGATCCGGGACGGAAAAACTACGTAAAAGAAAGCAAGTGTCCTGAAACTGAAGAAAATGTTAGATTTTGGGCTCCAAAAATAGGCGCAGCCAACCAGGCTTGGTGCCCACGTCGTAGAGCTCTCGGAGGGCTTTCCAACGGTATGCTGTGCACCGTGTAACTCTTTACGGATCAAAAGTGATGGGCACCGGAATGACGGATACCTGGTCACAAGCCCCACGCCCTTAGTTTGGGGGCCCAGCCTCTATGTGAAGTGAAATTGGATTCGGCAATAGAAATGTGATGGATTAGGTTGTCGTCCTTTTCGCGGCGCACGACGTACGATCCGGGACTAAAAAACAGTGCAAAAGAATAAAAGTATCCCGAAACTGATGAAAATGTTCGATTTTGGGTTCCGAAAACAGGCGTAGCCAAGCAAGCTTGCTGTCCAGGTTGTAGAGCTCTAGGTGAGCTTTCCAACGGTATGCTATGCACCACGTAACTCCATACGGATCAAAAGTTATGGCCACCAAAGCGACGGATACCTGGTCACAAGCCCCATGCCCTCGGTTTGCAAGCCCAGCCTCTACGTGAAGTGAAGTTGCCTTGCCCAAAGTGCAGTGGGATTCGGTAATAGAAATGTGATGGATTAGGTTGTCGTCCTTTTCGTGGCTCACGACGTACAATCCAGTACGAAAAAACAGTGCAAAAGAATAAATGTGTCCCGAAACTGATGAAGATGTTCGATTTTGGACTATGAAAATAGGCACAACCAAGCAGGCTTGTTGGCCCCGTCGTAGAGCTCTCATAGAGCTTTCCAACGGTGTGCTGTGCGCCACGTAACTTCTTGCGGATCAAAAGTTACGGGCACCGGAGCGACAGATACCTGGTCACAAGCCCGACGCCCTCAGTTTGCGGGCCCAGCCTCCATGTGAAGTGAAGTTGTCTTGCCTAAGGTTCCGTGGGATTCGGTAATAGAAATGTGATGGATTTCGTTGTCATCCTTTTCGCGGCTCACGATGTACGATCCGGGATAGAAAAACAACGCAAAAGAAGGAAAGTGTCCCGAAACTAATGCAAATGTTCAATTTTGGGCCCCGAAAATAGGCATAGCCGACCAGGCTTGCTGCCCACATCGTAGATCTCTCGGAGAGCTTTCCAACGGTATGCTTGGCGCCGCGTAACTCTTTACGGATCAAAAGTTATGGGCACCGGAGAGACGGATACCTGGTCACTAGCCCTACGCCCTCGGTTTGCAGGCCTAGCCTCTACGTGAAGTGAAGTTGTCTTGCCCAAGGTACCGTGGGATTCGGTAATAGAAATGTGATGGATTAGGTTGTCGTCCTTTTCGCGGCTCACGACATACGATCTGGGACGGAAAAACAGCGTAAAAAAAAGGAAAGTGTCCTGAAACTGTTAAAAACGTTCGATTTTAGGCTCTGAAAATTGGCGCAGCCAGCCAGGCTTGCTGCCCACATCGTAGAGCTCTCGCTGAGCTTTCCAACAATATGCTGTGTGCCGTGTAACTCATTACGGATCAAAATTTTCGGGCACCAGAGCGACGGATTCCATGTCACAAGCCCCACGCCCTCGGTTTGTGGGCCCAACCTCCACGTGAAGTGAAGTTGCATTGCCCAAGGTGCCGTGGGATTCGGTAATAGAAATGTGATGGATTAGGTTGTCGTTCTTTTTGCTGCTCACGATCCATGATCCTGGACAGAAAAATAGCGCAAAAGAAGAAAAGTGTCCCAAAACTGATGAAAACGTTCAATTTTGGGCTCCGAAAGTAGGCTCCGTTGAGCAGGCTTGCTGCCTCCGTCGTAGAGCTCTCGAAGAGCTTTCCAACGGTATGCTCTGCACCGCGTAACTCCTTACGGATCAAAAGTTACGAGCACCGGAGCGACGGATTCCTGGTCACA
Source organism: Ehretia macrophylla (assembly GCA_037974665.1). NCBI lineage: Eukaryota > Viridiplantae > Streptophyta > Magnoliopsida > Boraginales > Ehretiaceae > Ehretia > Ehretia macrophylla. Next base: position 63,598,997 of record CM075772.1, read on the forward strand.
AGCCCCACGCCCTCGGTTTGTAGGACCAGCCTCTACATGATGTGAAGTTTTCTTGCCAAGGTGCCGTGGGACTCGGTAATAGAATTGTGATAGATTAGCTTGTCGTCCTTTTCGCCGCTCACGACGTACGATCTGGGACGGAAAAACAGCGCAAAAGAAGAAAAGTGTCCTAAAACTGATGAAAACGTTGGATTTTGGGCTCTGAAAATAGTCACAGCTGAACAGGCGCAGCCGAGCAGGCTTGTTGCCCACGCCATAGAGCTCTCGGAGAGCTTTCCAACAGTATGCTGTGGGCCATGTAACTCCTTGTGGATTAAAAGTTATGAGCATCGGATACCTGGTCACAAGACCTACACCCTCGGTTTGCGGGCCCAGCCTCTACGTGAAGTGAAGTTGTCTTGCCCAATGTGCTGTAGGATTGGTAATAGAAATGTGATGGAATAGATTATCGTCCTTTTCGCGGCTCACGACGTACGATCAGGGACGAAAAAACAGCGCAAAAGAAGAAAAGTATACCGAAACTGATGAAAACTCTCGATTTTGGGGTCCGAAAATAGGCACTGTTGAGCAGGCTTGCTGACCTGGTTGTAGAGCTCTCGGTGAGCTTTCCAACGGTATGCTCTGCACCACGTAACTCCTTACGGATCAAAAGTTACTTGCACCGGAGCGAAGGATTCCTAGTCACAAGCCCTACGCCCTCGGTTTGCGGGCCCAGCCTCCACGACAAGTGAAGTTGTCTTGCCCAAGGTGCCATGGGATTTGTGTAATTGAAATGTGATGGATTAGGTTGTCGTCCTTTTCGTGGCTCACGACGTACGATCCGGGACGAAAAAATAGTACAAAAGAATAAAAGTGTTCCGAAACTGATAAAAATGTTCGATTGTAGGCTCCGAAAATAGGTGCAGTTGAGCAGGCTTGCTGCCCATGTCATAGAGCTCTCAGAGAGCTTTCCAAAGGTATGCTTTGTACCGCGTAACTCCTTACGGATCGAAAGTAATGGGTAGCGGAGCGACGAATACCTGGTTACAAGCCCCACGCCCTCGGTTTGCTGGCCCAGCCTCTATGTGAAGCGAAGTTGTCTTGCCCAAAGTGTCGTGGGATTTGGTAACAGAAATACGATGGATTAGGTTGTCTTCCTTTTCGCGGCTCACGACGTACGATCCGGGACGAAAAAATAGCGCAAAAGAATAAAAGTATCCCAAAACTGATGAAAAAATTCAATTTTGGGCTCCGAAACCAGGCGCAGCCAACCAGGCTTGCTACCCACGTCGTAGAGCTCTCGGAGAGCTTTCCAACAGCATGTTGTGCGCCGCGTAACTCTTTACGGATAAAAAGTGATGGGCACCGGAGCGACGGATACCTGGTCACAAGCCCCACGCACTCGGTTTGCGAGCCCAACCTCCACGTGAAGTGAAGTTGTCTTGCCCAAGGTGTCGTGGGATTCGGTAACATAAATGTGATGGATTAGGTTGTCGTCCTTTTCGCGGCTCACGACGTACGATCCGGGACGGAAAAACAGCGCAAAAGAAGAAAAGTATCCCGAAACTGATGAAAATGTTCGATTTTGGGCTCCAAAAATAGGTATAGCCAAGCACGCCTGCTGCCCAGGTCGTAGAGCTCTCGGAGAGCTTTCCAACGGTTTGCTGTGCACCGCGTAACTCCTTACGGATCAAAAGTTACGGGCACCAGAGCGATGAATACCTGGTCACAAGCCCCACGCCCTCGGTTTGCGGGCCCAACCTCCACGTGATGTGAAGTTGTCTTGCCCAAGGTGTCGTGGGATTCGGTAATAGAAATGTGATGAATTTGGTTGTCGTCCTTTTCGTGGCTCACGACATACGATCCGGGACGAAAAAACTGCGCAAAAGAAAGAAAGTGTCCCGAAACTGATGAAAACGTTCGATTTTGGACTCCAAAAACAGGCGCAACCTACTTAGCTTGCTGCCCATGTCGTAGAGCTCTCGGAGATCTTTCCAGCGGTATGCTGTGCGCCGCGTAACTCTTTACGGCTCAAAAGTGATGGGCACCGGAGCGACGGATACCTGGTCACAAGCCACACGCCCTCGGTTTGCGGGCCCAACCTCTACGTGAAGTGAAGTTGTCTTGGCCAATGTACCGTGGGATTCGGTAATAGAAATGTGATGGATTAGGTTGTCATCTTTTTTGCGGCTCACGACGTTCGATTTGGGGTGGAAAAATAGTGCAAAAGAAGAAAAGTGTCCCAAAACTGATGAAAATATTCGATTTTGGGCTTCGAAAGTAGGCGTAGCCAAGCTAGCTTGCTACCCAGGTCGTAGAGCTATCGGTGAGCTTTCCAACGGTATGCTGTGCGCCGCGTAACTTCTCACGGATTAAAAGTTATGGACACCAGAGCGACGGATACCTGGTCACAATCCCCACGCCCTCGGTTTGTAGGCCCAGCCTCTACGTGAAGTGAAGTTGCCTTGCCCAAGGTGCCGTGGGATTCATTAATAGAAATGTGATGGATTAGGTTGTCGTCCTTTTCGGGGCTCACGACGTATGATTCGGGACGGAAAAATAGCGCAAAAGAAAAAAATTATCCTAAAACTGATTAAAACGTTTCGATTTTGGGCTACGAAAACAGACGCAACCGACCAGACTTGTTGCCCACGTCGTAGAGCTCTCGGTGAGCTTTCCAACGGTATGCTGTGCGCCGCATAACTCCTTACGGATCAAAAGTTACGGGCACCGGAGCGACGGATTCCATGTCACAAGCCCCACACCCTCGGTTTGCGGGCCCAGCCTCCACGTGAAGTGAAGTTGTCTTGCCCAAGGTGCCGTGGGATTCGGTAATAGAAATGTGATGGATTTGGTTGTCATCCTTTTCGCGACTCACGACGTACGATCCAGGATGGAAAAATAGCGCAAAAGAAGGAAAGTGACCCAAAATTGATGAAAACGTTCGATTTTGGGCTCCAAAAAAAGGCGCAGCCGAACAGGTTTGCTGCCCACCTCGTAGAGCTCTCGGAGAGCTTTTCAATGGTATGCTGTGTGTCATGCCCCTACCCAACTTTTAAAGGTTAGACTAGGGTGTGATCTAATCATTCAAGTCATATCACATACTTAATTGTTCAAAAGGGTTTAACACTTAACGTTTTAGCCTAAACTCCGTAATTTTCCAGAAAACCGGCAGCATGACAGCTGTAATTGGGCTATTTAGTTTGACCTAATTCTCAAAACGCCTCAAATTTTCCAATTTCAATTTCGTTTCCAACAAAGATTACTATTTATCATCAATTGAAACGCCTACTAGTTGTCTCGAAGTCTCGTTTGATTAATAACCTAACATGATACAATGTCTCGTTTGTTTGCTAATCCTTGTTACAACGTACCCGTTGATCTTAGTTTATCAATGAGTACCTGCTTAAGATTGGATGGGTTCATTTTACTTAATCCTTACTTGATACTTCATAATCCTATGATAGATACTAGCCAATAACGATAGCAAAATGACCACAGTAGTGTCTATCTAGTTATTATCAGTACAAACCAAAATTAGACCCCAAATTACAACGGGGGTCTTTTACATTACAATAGCAAGCATCATAAGAAATGAAATAGTCTTCAAGCAACATATTATTCACAAAATGGTCATAGTCACGTAAGGCACGTAGGGTAAGCAATCATTCTAAGGAATCATCGTTAGGCACGTCGTCCTCGGGTACCTGTTCTTGGTCTTCTTCACCTGAGATGATAAAAGAGGGTGAGTCCTTATGAACTCGGTGAGGGAGAATGAGAAATAGGTTTGAAACTCATTTTTCGGTTCAACTTATGAAAACGCTTTTTGCAAGCATGAATATATCACAAGTAAGTACATAACATAATGTAAAAGTAAAGGAACACAATTATCCGTCTTTCCTCCTTGAGGTCCTCTAGGAACCAAGCGAGAGTACTTATACACATAGTGAAAAGGATACGGTGAGCTTTTGCTCTCAGTTCATGTCAGTATCAGTTATTGCGGCCGACTTCAAATCATCCCCTTATCACGCCAAATGGGTGTACTCCGGATGTACCCCGAAATCCTACGACCCAACTCTCCGAGGAAGTCTAGCCCCCAAGCAAGAGAGGGAATTGGACAATGGTAGTCACAGTTGCACCGGCAAGCCCGATGCCGCCCGGTGTATGTGAACGTTACCACGCCAGAATGAAAGATTGCAACCTTGTATGCAATGCACATTTATGACATTTAATATATCACATTTGGAGGACAACAAAGTAGGTTGCCTCCGAGTAGTCATAAGATTGCACATTGACAGTTAAACACGCGAGGCATGATATGACATGTAAATTCCCTTGAAAAGCACATGGGGTTAGATGCATATTAAATGGACAGCCATGTAACGGATGTAAATCAAGTCATATAACTCATTTCAAAGTTCACATAATCAAATAATAAGATTATTCAACATGCAACGACATCTACGTGGAACCGGGTGCAAGAAAGGCCTACTTGTCAACATGTAATCATCAAAATCATGTTTAGGGCTATGAGGGAAACTACGGGCAGCCTACTAAACACACAATCAAACACAATATCCAAAGGATCAACACTTAGCGAGTTTACCTAGTTACTATGGTTTCAATTCGTGCTTACCCGTGCGATTAAACCCCAAGTCATCTCGTAATTAAACTCAAGCAATGCATTGATTAATGCCAACACCCTTAAGCATTCAAAACAGTCCACACAACATCCAAATGCCACAATCCCAAGCATTTAATACAACAAGAGAAGCTACAATAATTTTTCTAAGCATTTCACTAAGTGAAACCCTTACTGCAATGGACTATTTTCTCACAATCATTAAGACAAGCCAACAATCTCCAATTCTAGTGAATAAGATGTCAAATTAAATCTTAAGAAGTGAACTAAATTCAGAAACAAACCTCGCATCATTTGGAGTTCGGGTTCAATAGTTATAGCGAAAACAGTGAGACTACACAAAATTGTCCAGATTTGCACACATTTCAATACGTGTCGTTTCTGAGGGCCTTAGGGTCAGATTTAGCCTTAGTCCGTTTCTTCCAAAAATGTCCACACCCGAAAAATCTAGCAGCACGCCAATTTTCACGCATTTTGGGTATCATTTACTAAGTCAAAACTGGTTCGTTCTACAAGGTCAGTGAATCTGCCAAAACCTGCTTCATTTTTCCATACTTTACAGATTTTAACACATTTTAATAATTTGCCATTTTGAGGACCTTATAGTCAAACTTAGCTTTGTCCTATTTCTGCCAAAAATGTTCAGAACTGGAAAAAATAGTTACCTACCAATTTTTACGCATTTTCAACATCATTTACCTAGCCAAAATCACCTCGCACCAACAAGACAGAGGGCTGTCACATACACGATTTCATCTATCATCACATTCTAGCCAAAAATCTTGCCATGCATGTTTATAAAAGCTCATGAACACACATATATCTCAAGTACAGAAGTAAAGATAGACATTTAAGGGCATGCATGTGGTTTTTTGAAAGATTTTCAAGAAGTTTTAGCCCTCACCTTAGCAAAACAACAAGAAGATGCACAAGACTCTTGATGGTTGCACAAGATTGACTCTTTTCCTTGCTTAGCCGAGACACCACTCGATTTTCTCTAATTTCCTAGCTTTGTAACCAAGTTCTTAGTAGGTGCATGTGGTTAGAACAAGAAGAAAAGAAATGGAAGCTAGCAAACTCACCTAAGCCGAAATAGAGGTTCAAAGAGCTTGCATGTGTGTTTCTGGCAACCTAGCTTGCTTAGTTGAGCTCCCTAGCTTCTTGGATGCTTTGATGAACCATGAAGTGATGAAGATAAGCTATGGAGTGTAGAAACTCAGCCAAGGCCGAGAGAGAGAGAAGAAATGAGAGAGGAGTGAGAGGAAATTAAGGAAAATGAAAGAAAAATAAAAGCTTTTCAAAGTTTGAAGCATATGCCGGCCTTGAGCTTTGCAAATTCAGATTTTGTGTCTTCAAGAAGCATCATTTGAAGTGTCTAGCATGGGCAAGGAGCTTGTGTCGAGATTTGGAGCTTTGAGGAGGGTTTTGAGCTAATTTTTTATTGCTTTGTGTCATAGAATTGTCATAGAATGTTTAGGAATATAATTTGAATTATGCAAGCAAGCACAAATGCACACAAGGTGGTCGGCCAAGGCATTGCAAGAATCTGAATTTTTTGTCTTGGTTGAGCAATCTATTAATTGTGTTTTTGGGATATGCAAAGAATAAGGAATAAGGAATAAAGAATAAAGAATGTCTAGTTTTTTGTGAGATTTTGTCTTCTAGTGGGTTGAATTAGTAATTTAATATTAGTTAGTGGGATTTGTAGAATTAATTATTGACCTAGTGCTTTGTGTAAGATACTTTCTTGATTAGCGTGAGGGCACGCTTTCCTAGGTTTTGGGCACGCACTACTAGGTAAGGCACGAACTACGAGATGAATGCACGTTTCCTAAGTAAATGCACGCAACCCTAAATGAATGCACGTAATTTGATGCAAGGCACACAAAACAAAACACAATTCTTAAACCTAGGTCACAGCACGCAAATCTAGGTTAGGGCACACGAAACGAGGTATCGCACGCAAATCGAGGTCGGGCCTCACATCCTCCCCTCCTTAAAAGAACTTCGTCCCAAAATTCAATATTACCTTTGAAATAAAGCTGGATATTGTTGCTCCATCTAGTCTCGCCTTTCCCACGTTGCTTCTTCAACTCCATGATGATCCCACAACACTTTCACCATCGGTATAGATTTGCTGCGCAGCTTCCGATCTTGCTGGTCTAAGATCCGAATGGGCTTCTCTTCATAAGACAAGTTTTCCCGAAGCTGTAACGGCTCTGGCCCCAAGATATGAGATGGATCAGGGTGATACTTTCGCAGCATCGAAACATGAAAGACGTCATGAATATTAGAGAGGTTTTGGGGTAGTTCCAGGCGATACGCCAACTTGCCAACCTTCTCAATTATCTCGAATGGTCCTACAAACCTCGGGCTCAACTTTCCACCCTTGCCGTGTTTAATCAGTCCCTTTCGGGGTGATATCTTCAAGAACACCTTGTCGCCGACCCCGAACTCTAGGCTCCGTCTCCGTCGGTCTACATAACTTTTCTGCCTACTCTGGGTGGTAAGCATCCGTTTTCGGACGAGGTAGATATTATCAACAGTCTTCATAAGTTCAGGTAGAAGGGTCGGGTCAAATGTCTTCGTCTTACCTACTTCATCCTAGTAAATTGGGGATCGACACTTACGTCCATACAATGCCTCAAAGGGGGCCATCCGGATAGTGGCGTGATAACTATTAGTACAAGTTTGCTCCGCTAGAGACAGACATTTCTCCCAACCTTTCTCCAAGTCTAAAATGCACGCCCTCAGCATATCCTCCAGAATCTAAATTGTTCTCTCAGATTGTCCATCAGTCTGAGGGTGATGAGCCGTGCTGAAACTCAACATCGTTCCCAAAGCTTCTTGCAATCTCTTCCAAAATTGAGAAGTAAAATGAGGATCCCTATCCGATACAATACTCACAGGCATCCCGTGCAATCTTACAATCTCCGCCACATACATATCTCCCAATTTCTCAGGATTATCCTCCTTGCTCATCGGTAAGAAGTGCGCTGACTTAGTCAATCTATCTACTATGACCCAAACGGTGTCATGACCCTTTGTGACCTGGGCAGGTCCATAACAAAGTCCATTGTTATATGTTCCCATTTCCATTGAGGAATCTCCAACGACTGAAGTAAACCTGCTGGTCGTTGATGTTCTGCTTTGACTCTCTGGCAATTCAAACACCGTGCCACTAACTCCGCAATCTCTTTCTTCATATTATTCCACCAATAGTGTTGCTTCAAATCCTAGTACATCTTTGTTCCGCCAGGGTGAATAGTGTATTTTGAATTATGGGCTTCTTTAAGAATCTTCTTTTTCAACTCTGGATCATTAGGAATACAAATCCGATTCCTAAACCTCCAAATACCATCATCATGAAACTTGAAATCTGTGTTGCTTTCTTTAATCTTCTGAAACTGTTGGTCCTTCTGTTGAGCATCTCGTAATTCAGACAACAAGGTCGATTGAACCTGTGTAGTGGCAAAAAGTAACCATTTCCGAGTCAATTGTGGTTTCCACAAAAATGCTTTCTCCAACAAATCCTGCACTTTGACTTTCAATTTTGCCATGTTCGCTTTCCTACTTAAGGCATCTGCAACTACATTCGCTTTACCGGGCACATAATTGATTGTGCAGTTATAATCATCCAAAAGCTCTATCCACCGCCTTTGCCTCATATTCAACTCTTTTTGTGAGAACAAGTATTTCAAGCTCTTGTGATCAGTAAGCACCTCGAACTTGTTACCCCACAGATAGTGCCTCCATTTCTTGAGCGCAACACAATAGCCGCTAACTCCAAATCATGCTTCGGGTAGTTCAATTCATACAGCTTTGGTTTCCTAGAAGCATACGCAATCACTCTACCATTTTGCATCAACACACTACCCAATCCTTCCTTCGAAGCATTGCAATAGATTACAAAATCTTGACTCCCTTCAGGCAATGCAAGAACAGGTGTAGTAGTCAATATTTTCTTCAATTCTTGGAAGCTGTTCTCACACTTGTCATCCCACGTGAACTTTGTTTTCTTTTGAGTGAGCTTTGTAAGCGGTCCTGCAATCTTAGAAAGATCCTTCACGAACCTCCGATAATAGCCGGCTAGACCAAGAAAACTCCGAATCTCCGTAACATTTTCCGGCTTCTTCCAAGACATCACCGCTTTTATCTTTGCTGGATCCACTGCTATTCCCTATTGGGATATGATATGCCCCAAAAATGCAATCTACTGCAACCAAAATTCGCACTTGCTAAACTTTGCATACAATTGATGCTTTCGAAGTTTCTGCAATACTAATCGCAGATGTTGTTCATGCTCAGCCTCAGATTTCGAGTATACCAAAATATCATCAATGAAGATCACCACAAATTGGTCCAAGTAGGGTTGAAACACCCTGTGCATCAAGTCCATAAAGCTGCAGGGGCATTAGTTAGTCCAAATGGCATCACCACATATTCATAATGCTCATATCTTGTCCTAAAAGCCGTTTTAGGAACATCCTCCTTTTTTATCCGCAACTGATAGTACCCTTGTCTCAAGTCGAGTTTCGAATACACTTTGGCTCCTTGAAGTTGATCAAACAACTCGTCGATCAGTGGAAGTGGGTATTTATTCTTGACAGTCACTTGGTTCAATCCTCGGTAATCGATGCATAGCCTTAGCGTTCCATCTTTCTTCATTACAAATAGGACTGGTGCACCCCACAGAGAAGAACTTGGTTGAACAAACCCCTTCTTCAACAATCCTTGCAATTGGTCCTTCAATTCTTGTAGCTCGGCCGGTGCCATACGATAGGGAGCTTTAAATATAATTTGGGTGCCAGGCAGTAACTTTATAATGAACTCGATCTCCCGATTTGGGGGTAAACCGGGCAATTCTTCTGGAAACACATCCGCATAGTCTTTGATCACTGGCATCTCCTCCAACTTAGCTTTGTCCGACGGCTTGTTAATGAGGTAAGCTAAGTATCCATTACACCCTTTTCTCAAGGACTTCACTGCTTTCGTAGATGAAATGATAGAATTCCCGGTGAAATCTCTTCAACCCATGACTTCCAATATTGGTTGACCAGGTATCCGGAATGTTACAATCTTCGTCCGGCAATCTAGTTGGGCATGATGCTTTGCCAACCAGTCCATCCCTAAGATGACCTCATAGTCTCGAAAAGGTAATACAATAAGATTGGCCGAGAATTCCCTATCTTTAATTTGGATTTTACATGCTTTACAAGCTGAGCTAGTAACAAGTTTAGAACCCATCAGAGTACCAACTTCTACTTCGTAAGGCAAACATAGAACTCGTAGTTTCACACGTTGCACACATAAGGGAGTAATAAATGAATGAGTAGCACCCGGATCAATTAGCACCCTAACAGGTTGATTCAGTATGAAGAATGTACCTTCAACAACAGCGGTCTCCTCTAGAAGCTCCTTGCACTCAATAGCATAAGCTCGAGCCTGAACTCTAGGAACTGGAGTCTTGCCTCTACCAGCTGGTTTAACCTGATTTTGTCCTGCTTGCCATTTAGGGAAATCCTTGATCTGATGCTGATCACTACCATACCGCACACATCGTCCTGACTTCTTCCAGCACTGGGCCTCGGTATGCCCCTTCTTGTCACAGTAAGAACAGTTGACAGACTGAGTAGCAGGTGAACTACCTGTGGATCCGCGGGTGGAAGAGGCTGATGGTGCTTTAGTCGGGCCACGATTATTCACTGGTCTGTTCTGGCCCTGGCCCTGACTACGACTCTGGCTCTGGAATTTCCTCTGTTGGCCTGAAGGCTGGTATGGTTTCTTGTTCGGCTGACTCGAACCGGCTCTATCAAGTTTCCTCTTCTCAACTCGGGAAACAGTAGCAAAGAGAGCAGAATAGGTATCGAAGTCATGCGAAGCCAACTGGTCCTGAATCTCTGGCCTCAATCCAGTCGTAAATTTCCACATCTTCACCTCTGGAGTACTGACCATGTATTGAGCATAGCGGGACAATCGGTCAAATTGAGCCTCGTACTGGGCCACCGTCATGTTACCCTAGTTCAAGTGTATGAATTCCTCGATCCACCTCTGCCTGGAAACTGCAGGTACATATTTCTCCTTGAATTCCTTAACGAAATTACCCCACAAGCGAGGTGTATGATCTGTTTCCCAAAGTGCCTCCACAGTGTGCCACCAATGCTCAGCATCCCCGTGCAACAGAAACACAGCAAACTCCACATTTTCTTCATCAGTATAGTCAAGTGGCCTGAAAATCCTCTCGATCTCAGATAGCCAAGCCTCTACTTTCTCATCATCAGCTTCCCCGTAGAATTTGGACTGGCGAAAGTCAAGGAACTCCCTCATTCTGCTATGTCTCCCATGGTTACCATCATTCCTGTTGTTGTTGTTGTTGCTTGCTTCGCGTGCATCTTGACGTTCCATCACTCGTGACACGCGATCCATGGCATTCGCCATCATATTAAACATAGCCATGCCGGGATTAGTTTGATAGGCATCTCCGGTCTCTTGGGGCTCACCGCTCCTATTAGTAGTGCGGGTACTAGGGCCAGCCATCTATAGGCATAGATTACGATGCACAATTGATTGAAATACGACGAACAAGAATTTAATGCATAAGATATGCAACATAATATAGATATACAATTCCAGAAACAATTAAGACATGTTAATCACTTAAGCACATAGAACATAGAAGGTACATTTAACATTATTACACAATAACATATAGACAAGTCATCCTAATTACCTTAGGGCTCTACCCATGGTCCGAGAGTTAAACCTGGCTTAAGCAATCTAAGCTCTGATACCATTTCTTTCTATAAGGTGTCATGCCCCAACCCAACCTATAAAGGTTAGACTAGGGTGTAATCTAATCATTCAAGTCATATCACGTACTTAATCGTTCAAGAGGGTTTAACACTTAACGTTTTAGCCTAAACTCCGTAATTTTTCGAAAAACCGACAGCATGACCGCTGTAATTGGGCTCTTTAGTTTGACCTAATTCTCAAAACGCCTCAAATTTTCCAATCTCAATTTTGTTTCCAACAAAGATTACTATTTATCATCAATTGAAACGCTTACTAGTTGTCTCGAAGTCTCGTTTGATTAATAACCTAGCATGATACTATGTCTCGTTTGTTTGCTAATCCTTGTTACAAACGTACCTGTTAATCTTAGCTTATCAATGAGTACCTGCTTAAGATTGGATGGGTTCATTTTACTTAATCCTTACCTGATACATCATAATCCTATGATAGATACTAGCCAATAACGATAGCAAAACAACCACAGTAGTGTCTATCTAGTTATTATCAGTACAAACCAAAATTAGACCCCAAATTACAATGGGGGTCTTTTATATTACAATAGTATGCATCATAAGAAATGAAATAGTCTTCAAGTAACATATTATTCACAAAATGGTCATAGTCACGTAAGGCACGTAGGGCAAGCAATCATTCCAAGGAATCATCGTTAAGCACGTCGTCCTCGGGTACCTGTTCTTGGTCTTCTTCACCTGAGATGATAAAAGAGGGTGAGTCCTTATGAACTCAGCGAGGGGGAACGAGAAATAGGTTTGAAACTCATATTTCAGTTCAACTTATGAAAACGCTTTTTTCAAGCATAAATATATCACAAGTAAGTACATAACATAATATAAAAGTAAAGGAACACAATTACCCGTCTTTCCTCCCCGAGGTCCTCTAGGAACCAAGCGAGAGTACTTATACACATAGTGAAAAGGATACGGTGAGCTTTTGCTCTCAGTTCATGTCAGTATCAATTGTTGCGGCCGACTTCAAATCATCCCCTTATCACGCCAAATGGGTGTACTCCGGATGTACCCCGAAATCCTACGACCCAACTCTCCGAGGAAGTCTAGCCCCCAAGTGAGAGAGGGAATTGGACAATGGTAGTCACGGTTGCACTAGCAAGCCCGATGCCGCCCGGTGTGCGTGAACGCTACCACGCCAGAATGAAAGGTTGCAACCTTGTATACAATGCACATTTATGACATTTAATATATCACATTTGGAGGACAACAAAGTAGGTTGCCTCCGAGCAGTCATAAGATTGCACATTGACAGTTAAACACGCGAGGCACGATATGGCAAGTAAATTCACTTGAAATGCACATGGAGTTGTATGAATATTAAACGGACAGCCATGTAATGCATGTAAATGAAGTCATATAACTCATTTCGAAGTTCACGTAATCAAATAATAAGATTATTCAACATGCAACGACATCTACGTGGAACCGGGTGCAAGAAAGGCCTACTTGTCAACATGTAATCATCAAAATCATGTTTAGGGCTATGAGGGAAACTACGGGCAGCCTACTAAACACACAATCAAACACAATATCCAAAGGATCAACACTTAGCGAGTTTACCTAGTTACTATGGTTTCAATTCGTGCTTACCCGTGCGATTAAACCCCAAGTCATCTCGTAATTAAGCTCTAGCCATGCATTGATTAATTCCAACACCCTTAAGCATTCAAAACAGTCCACACAACATCCAAATGCCACAATCCCAAGCATTTAATACAACAAGAGAAGCTACAATAATTTTTCTAAGCATTTCACTAAGTGAAACCCTCACTGCAATGGACTGTTTTCTCACAATCATTAATACAAGCCAAAAATCTCCAATTCCAGTGAATAAGATGTAAAATTAAAGCTTAATAAGTGAACTAAATTCAGAAACAAACCTCGCATCATTTGGAGTTCGGGTTCAATAGTTATAGCGAAAACAGTGAGACTACACAAAATTGTCCAGATTTGCACACATTTCAATACGTGTCATTTTTGAGGGCCTTAGGGTCAGATTTAACCTTAGTCCGTTTCTTCCAAAAATGTCCAGAACTGAAAAATCTAGCCGCACACCAATTTTCTTGCATTTTGGGTATCATGTACTTAGTCAAAACTGGTTCGTTCTAGAAGGTCAGTGAATCTGCCAAAACCTGCTTCATTTTTCTAGACTTTCCAGATTTGGACACATTTTAATAATTTGCCATTTTGAGGACCTTATAGTCAAACTTAGCTTTGGCCTATTTATGCCAAAAATGTTCAGAACTGGAAAAAATAGTTACCTACCAATTTTCACTCATTTTCAACATCATTTACCTAGCCAAAATCACCTCGCACCAACAAGACAGAGGGCTGTCACATACACGATTTCATCTATCATCACATTCTAGCCAAAAATCTTGCCATGCATGTTTATAAAAGCTCATGAACACACATATATCTCAAGTACAGAAGTAAAGATAGACATTTAAGGGCATGCATGTGGTTTTTTGAAAGATTTTCAAGAAGTTTTAGCCCTCACCTTAGCAAAACAACAAGAAGATGCACAAGACTCTTGATGGTTGCACAAGATTGACTCTTTTCCTTGCTTAGTCGAGACACCACTCGATTTTCTCTAATTTTCTAGCTTTGTAACCAAGTTCTTAGTAGGTGCATGTGGTAAGAACAAGAAGAAAAGAAATGGAAGCTAGCAAACTCACCTAAGCCGAAATGGAGGTTCAAAGAGCTTGCATGTGTGTTTCTGGCAACCTAGCTTGCTTAATCGAGCTCCCTAGCTTCTTGGATGCTTTGATGGACCATGAAGTGATGAAGATAAGCTATGGAGTGTAGAAACTCAGCCAAGGCCGAGAGAAAGAGAATAAATGAGAGAGGAATGAGAGGAAATGAAGGAAAATGAAAGAAAAATAAAAGCTTTGCAAATTCAGATTTTGTGTCTTCAAGAAGCATCATTTGAAGTGTCTAGCATGGGCAAGGAGATTGTGTCGAGAATTGGAGCTTTGAGGAGGGTTTTGAGCTAATTTTTTATTGCTTTGTGTCATAGAATTGTCATAGAATTGTCTAGGTTCAATTTTGAATTATGCAAGCAAGCACAAATGCACACAAGGTGGTCGGCCAAGGCATTGCAAGAATCTGAATTTTTTGTCTTGGTTGAGCAATATTTTAATTGTGTTTTTGGGATATGCAAAGAATAAGGAATAAGGAATAAAGAATAAAGAATGTCTAGCTTTTTGTTAGATTTTGTCTTCTAGTGGGTTGAATTAGTAATTTAATATTAGTTAGTGGGATTTGTAGGATTAATTATTGACCTAGTGCTTTGTGTAAGATGATTTCTTGATTAGCGTGAGGGCACGCTTTCCTAAGTTTTTGGCACGTACTACAAAGTAAGGCACGAACTATGAGATGAATACATGTTTTCCAAGTAAATGCACGCAACCCTAAATGAATGCACGTAATTCGATGCAAGGCACACAAAACGAATCACAATTCTTAAACCTAGGTCACGGCATGCAAATCTAGGTTAGGGCACATGAAACGAGGTATCGCACGCAAATTGTGGTCGGGCCTCATACTGTGCGCTGCGTAACTCCTTACGGATCAAAAGTTACGGGCACCGGAGCGACAGATACCTGGTCACAAGCCCCACGCCCTCGGTTTCCGGGCCCAGCCTCCACATGAAGTGAAGTTATCTTGCCCAAGGTACCGTAGGATTCGGTAATAGAAATGTGATGGATTAGGTTGTCGTCCTTTTCGCGGCTTACGACGTACGATCCGGGACGGAAAAATAGTACAATAGAAGGAAAGTGTCCCAAAACTTATGAAAAACATTCGATTTTGGGCTCCAAAAATAGGCGGAGCCGACCAGGCTTGCTGCCCACATCATAGAGCTCTCGAAGAGCCTTCCAACGGTATGTTGTGCGCCGCGTAACTCTTTACGAATCAAAAGTGATAGGCACCGGAGCGACAGATACTTGGTCACTAGCCCCACGCCCTCAGTTTGTGGGCCTAGCCTCTACGTGAAGTGAAGTTGTCTTGCCTAAGGTGTCATTGGATTCGGTAATAGAAATGTGATAGATTAGGTTATCGTCCTTTTTTGCAGCTCACGACGTACGATCCAGGATGAAAAAATAACGCAAAAGAAGAAAAGTGTCCTGAAACTGATGAAAATGTTCAATTTTGGGCTCCAAAAATAGTCACAGCCGAACAGGCGCAGCTGAGCAGGCTTGCTGCCCACGTCGTAGAGCTCTCGGAGAGCTTTCCAACGATATGTGGAGGGCCATATAACTCCTTGCGGATCAAAAATTATGGGCACTGGAGCGATGGATACCTGGTCACAAGACCCACGCCCTCGGTTTACGGGCCCAGCCTCTACGTGAAGTGAAGTTGTCTTGCCTAGAGTACCGTGGGATTCGGGAATAGAAATGTGATGGATTAGGTGTCGTCCTTTTCGCGGCCCGAGACGTACGATCTGGGACAGAAAAACAGCGTAAAAGAAGAAAACTGTCCAAAAATTGATGAAAACATTCGATTTTGGTATCCGAAAACAGGCGCAACTGAGCAGGCTTGCTGCTCGTCATAGAGCTCTCAGAGAGCTTTCCAAAGGTATGCTTTGCGTCGCATAACTCGTTACGGATCAAAAGTTATGGGCTCCGGAGCGATGGAGACCTGGTCCCAAGCCCCACGCCCTCCGCTTGCGGGCCCAGCATCCCCGTGAAGTGAAGTTGTCTTTCCAAAGTTGTGGGATTCGGTAGTAGAAGTGTGATGGATTAGTTTGTCTTTCTTTTCGCGGCTCAGGATGTACGATCCGGGACAGAAAAATAGCGCAAAAGAAGAAAAGTGTCACGAAACTGATGAAAACTTTCAATTTTTGGCTCCCAAAACATTCGCAACAGAGCTGGCTTGTTGCCCCCGCCGTAGAACTCTCAGAGAGCTTTCCAACGGTATGCTTTGCGCCGCGCAACTCCTTACGGATCAAAAGTTACGGACACTGGAGCGACAGATACCTGGTCACAAGCCCCACGCCCATGGTTTGCGGGCCCAACCTCCACGTGAAGTGAAGTTGTCTTGCCCAAGGTGCCATGGGATTCGGTAGTAAAAATGTGATGGAATTGGTTGCCGGCCTTTTCGCGGCTCACGACATACGATCCAGGACGGAAAAACTACGTAAAAGAAAGCAAGTGTCCTGAAACTGAAGAAAATGTTAGATTTTGGGCTCCAAAAATAGGCGCAGCCAACCAGGCTTGGTGCCCACGTCGTAGAGCTCTCGGAGGGCTTTCCAACGGTATGCTACGTGCCGCGTAACTCTTTACAGATCAAAAGTGATGGGCACCGGAGCGACGGATACCTGGTCACAAGCCCCACACCTTTAGTTTGGGGGCTCAGCCTCTATGTGAAGTGAAGTTGGATTTGGTAATAGAAATGTGATGGATTAGGTTATCATCCTTTTCGCGACGCACCACGTATGATCCCGGATGAAAAAATAGCGCAAAAGAAGAAAAGTGTCCCAAAACTGATGAAAATGTTCGATTTTGGGTTCTGAAAATAGGTGCAGCCAAGCAAGCTTGCTGCCTTGGTTGTAGAGCTCTCGGTGAGCTTTCCAACGATATGCTATGCGCCGCGTAACTCCTTACGGATCAAAAGTTATGGGTACCAGAGCGACGGATACCTGGTCACAAGCCCCACGCCCTCAGTTTGCGGGCCTTGCCTCTATGTGATGTGAACTTGCCTTGCCCAGGGTGCAGTGGGATTCAATAATATAAATGTGATGGATTAGGTTGTCGCCTATTTCGCGGCTCACGACGTACGATCCGGTACGAAAAAATAGCGCAAAATAATAAAAGTGTCCCGAAACTGATGAAGACGTTCGATTTTGGGCTACGAAAATAGGTGCAACCAAGCAGGCTTGTTGGCCCCGTCGTAGAGCTCTCGGAGAGCTTTCCAAACGTTTACTGTACGCTGCGTGACTTCTTACGAATCAAAAGTTACGGGCAACGGAACGACAGATTCCTGGTCACAAGCTCCACGCCCTCGGTTTGCGAGCCCAGCCCCCACGTGAAGTGAGTTGTCTTGCCCAAGGTAACGTGGGATTCAGTAATAGAAATATGATGGATTTGGTTGTTGTCCTTTTCGCGTCTTACGACGTACGATCCGGGATAGAAAAACAACGCAAAAGAAGGAAAGTGTCCCGAAACTAATGCAAATGTTCAATTTTGGGCCCCGAAAATAGGCATAGCCGACCAGGCTTGCTGCCCACATCGTAGATCTCTCGGAGAGCTTTCCAACGGTATGCTTGGCGCCGCGTAACTCTTTACGAATCAAAAGTGATAGGCACCGGAGCGACAGATACTTGGTCACTAGCCCCACGCCCTCGGTTTGCGGGCCTAGCCTCTACGTGAAGTGAAGTTTCCTTGCCCAAGGTACCATGGGATTCGGTAATAGAAATGTGATGGATTAGGTTGTCGTCCTTTTCGCGGCTCACGACATACGATCCGGGACGAAAAAATAGCGCAAAAGAAGGAAAGTGTCTCGAAACTGATTAAAACATTCGATTTTGGGCTCCGAAAAATATGCGCAGCCAACCAGGCTTGCTGCCCACGTCGTAGAGCTCTCGGTGAGCTTTTCAACGGTATGCTGTGCACCACGTAACTCCTTGCGAATCAAATTTTTCGGGTACCAGAGTGACAGATTCCATGTCACAAGCCCCACGCCCTCGGTTTACGGGCCCAGCCTCCATGTGAATTGAAGTTGTCTTGCCTAAGGTGCCATGGGATTCGGTAATAGAAATGGGATGGATTTGGTTATCGTTCTTTTCGCAGCTCACGATGTACGATCCGGGATAGAAAAGTAGCGCAAAAGAAGAAAGTATCCCAAAATTGATGAAAACATTTGATTTTGAGCACCGAAAATAGGTGCAGTCAAGCAGGCTTGCAGCCCACGTCGTAGAGCTCTTTGAGAGCTTTCCAACGGTATGCTGTGCGTCGCGTAACAATTTACAGATCAAAAGTTACGTATACCGGAGCGACAGATACTTGGTCACAAGCCCCACGACCTCGGTTTGCAGGCCCAGCCTCCACGTGAAGTAAAGTTGTCTAGCCCAAGGTGCCATGGGATTCGATAATAGAAATGTGATGGATTAGATTGTCATCCTTTTCGCGGCTCACGACCTACGATTCGGGACGAAAAAACAATGCAAAAGTAGGGAAGTGTCCCGAAACTGTTGAAAATGATCAATTTTGGGTTTCAAAAATAGGCGCAGCTGACTAGTCTTGCTTCCCACGTCGTAGAGCTCTTAGAGAGCTTTCCAACGGTATGTTATGCACCGCGTAACTCTTTACAAATCAAAAGTTATGGGCACCGGAGCGACGAATACCTGGTCACTAGCCCTAAGCTCTCGGTTTGCGGGTTCCAGCCTTTACTTGAAGTGGAGTTGTCTTGCCCAAGGTGCCGTGGGATTCGGTAATAGAAATGTGATGGATTAGGTTGTCTTCCTTTTCGCGGCTCACGACGTACAATCCGGGATCGAAAAACAGAGCAAAAGAAGAAAAGTATCCCGAAGCTATTGAAAACATTCGATTTTGGGCTCCGAAAAATATGCGCAGCCAACCAGGCTTGCTGCCCACGTCGTAGAGCTCTCGGTGAGCTTTTCAACGGTATGCTGTGCACCACGTAACTCCTTACAGATCAAAAGTTACGGGCACTGGAGCGACGGATTCCATGTTACAAGCCCCACGCACTCGGTTTGCGGGCCCAGCCTCCACGTCAAGTGATGTTTTCTTGCCCAAAGTGCCGTGGGATTCGGTAATAGAAATGTGATGGATTTGGTTGTCGTCCTTTTTGCGGCTCACAACGTACAATCCGGGATGGAAAAATAGCGTAAAAGAAGGAAAATGTCCCAAAATTGATGGAAATGTTTGATTTTGGGCTCTGAAAACAAGCGCAGCGATGTAGGCTTCCTGCCCACGTCGTAGAGCTCGCTGAGAGCTTTCCAACGGTATGCTGTGCACCGCGTAACTCCTTAAGGATGAAAAGTTACAGGCACCGAAGTGACAGATACCTGGTCACAAGCCCCACGCCCTCAGTTTGCGGGCCTAGCCTCCATGTGAAGTGAAGTTGTCTTGCCAAGGTACCATGGGATTCGGTAATAGAAATATGATGGATTAGTTTGTCGTCCTTTTCGCGGCTCACGACGTACGATCCGGGACGGAGAAATAGCGCAAGAGAAGGAAAGTGTCCTGAAACTGATGAAAACATTCGATTTTGGGCTACAAAAATAGGCATAACCGACAAGGCTTGCTGCCCACATCGTAGAGCTCTCAGAGAGCTTTCCAACAGTATGCTGTGCGCCACGTAACTCTTTACGGATCAAAAGTAATGGGCACCGGAGCGACGGATACCTGGTCACTAGCCCTACGCCCTCGATTTGCGGGCCTAGCCTCTATGTGAAGTGAAGTTGTCTTGCCAAGGTGCCGTGGGATTCGGTAATAGAAATGTGATGGATTAGGTTGTCGTCCTTTTCGCGGCTCACGACGTACGATCCTGGACGAAAAAATAGAGCAATAGAAGGAAAGTATCCCGAAACTGATGAAAACATTCGATTTTGGGCTCCAAAAATAAGCGTAGCCGAGCAGGCTTGCTACCCATGTCGTAGAGCTCTCAGAGAGCTTTCCAACGGTTTGTTTTGCGTCGCGTAACTCCTTACGGATCAAAAGTTATGGGCACTGGAGCGATGGATACCTGGTCACAAGCCCCACGCCCTCAGTTTGCGGGCCCAGCCTCAACATGAAGTGAAGTTATCTTGCCCAAGGTGCTGTGTTATTCGGTGATAGATATGTGATGGATTTGGTTGTCATTCTTTTCACAGCTCAAGACGTACGATCCGGGATGCAAAAATAGCGCAAAAGAAGAAAATTGTCCAAAAACTGAAGTAATCGTTCGATTTTGGGCTCTGAAAACAAACGCAACCGAGCAGGATTGCTGCCTGTCACGCCCCGACCCGCCCTATAAAGGTTAAACTAGGGTGTGATCTAAACATTCAAGTCCTTTCAAGTACTTAATCGTTCAAGGAGGTTTAGCACTTAACGTTTTATCCTAGACTCCAAAATTTTCCAAAAAACCGGCAGCATAACGGCTATAATTGGGCTCTTTGGTTTGGCCTAATTCTCTAAACGCCTCAATTATTCCAATCATTAATCCAATTCCATTAAGGACTCCTATTTGTCACCAACCGATTTGCTTACTAGTTTATCTTGAAAGTCTCGTTTGGTTAATAAGCCTAACATAATAACTATGTCCCGTTTATTTGTCAATTTCCTATCATGCAAGTACCTATTATCATTTAGTTTGCAAATGAGCACCTAAGTGAAATTAGATAGAATTAACTTAGTTGATTGTTCATCTAGTGGTTTGACTGCCTACGATAACTACTAATTAAAAAAATGAAAGCAAACAACCAAATAAAAGTTCGTCCGGTTATAGATAGTACAATCCCAGAATTAGACCCAAATTACAACGGGGTCATTTACATCAATAAACAACGAGCAACATAAAAGAAATAGTCTTCAAGTAGCATAGTTCACAAATAGCCACAATCATGTAAAGCACACAAGACAAGCAATCATTCCAAGGAATCATCGTTAGGCACATCGTCCTTGGGTACCTGTTCTTGATCTTCTTCACCTGAGATGATAAAAGAGGGTGAGTCCTTATGAACTCAGCGAGGGGGAACAAGAAATAGGTTTTGAAACTCATTTTCTGGTTCAATTTATGAAAACTCTTTTTGAGAACATGTCACGTATTACAAATAATAAGGTACGCAATTATAAGAAACAAATCGAGTAACGGATACAAAGTAAGGGAACAGAAATACCAGTCTTTCTTCCCCGAGGTTCTCTAGGAACTAAGCGAGCGTACTTACATATAAGCACAGGAACAAGAATACCAGTCTTTCATCCCCGAGGTTCTCTAGGAACCAAGCGAGAGTACTTATACACATAGTAAAAAGGATACGGTGAGCATTTGCTCTCAATATCAATTTCGATTCATTTGGTGCAGCCGACTTCAATAATCCACTTATCGTTCCCAATTGGGTGTACTCCGGATGTACCCCAAAACCTACGACCCAACTCTCCGAGGGTGGAATGCCAAGCGAGAGAGGGAATTGGACCATGGTAATCACGGGAGCATCGGCAAGCCCTATGCCGTCCGGCGTTCGTGAAACGCTACCATGTCACAATGAAAGGTTGCAACCTCGTATGCAATGCACATTTATAACATTTAACATATCACATTAGGCGGACCACAAAGTAGGTTGCCTCCGAGTAAGTGTATGATCACATTTTGCCATCTTGCCACATAAGGCGTTGTAAGAACATATAATCATTTCATATATCAATTTGAAAGCAATTAAACTTTAACGGGCAGCAAAGTAATCATGTTCAAATAAACCATTGAATATCTTTTAACAATTCACATTAGGAGGACAACAAAGTAGGTTGCCTCCGAGCAATTTCAAGATCACATAATGCCAAGTAAACGAACGAGTCATGCTTGACTTGAAATTTTACTTTGTAGAACATATAGAGTCATATGAACATTAAACGGGCAGCCATGTAACACATGCAAGTCAAGCCATATAACTCATTTCGAAGTCCACGTAATCAAGTGATACGATTATTCAACATGCAACAACATCTACGTGGGTTCGGATGCAAGAAAAGCCTATTTGTCAACATGCAATGATCAAAATTACATTTAAGCTTATGAGACATTTACGGGCAGCCCACTAAGCATATAATTTCCACACAATATCCAAATGATCAACACTTAGCAAGACTACCTAGTCATTAGGGTTTCCGTTTCATGCTTCACCATGTGATTAAACCCTAAGTCAACTCAAGTTCATTCACAAGTCGTGCATCATTCAATTCAAACATCCTCAAGTACTCAAAACAGTCCACACAACATCCCAACACCACAATTCCAAACAATTAGCACCACAAGAGAGGTTACAACAATTTTCCAAGCATATAGCTAAGTGAAACCTTTACTGCAATAGGCTGTTTTCTCACAATCAATAGGATAGGCAAACAATCTCTAAATCTAGTGAATAAGATGTCAAATTAAATCTTAAGAAGTTAACTAAAATCATAAACAAACCTTGCATCAATTGGAGTTCGGGATCATTAGATATAGCCGAAACAGTGGAATAGCACAAAACTGTCCAGATTTGCATACATTTCGATAATTGACGTTTTTGAGGTCTTTAGGGTCAGTTTTAGCCTTGGTCCATTTCTGACAAAATTGTCCATAACTGAAAAATATAGCATCACACCAAATTTCATTCATTTTGGACATCATTTACAAAGTCAAATATGATTCGTTCCACAAGGTCAGTGCATCTGCCAAAACCTGCTTCAGTTTTCCAGATTTCCAGATTTGGTCACATTTTAAAGATTTGCCATTTTGAGGACCTTAGATTCAAAAATGGCTTCGGCCTATTTCTGGGAAAAATGTTCAAAACCGTCCAAAATAGTCATCTACCAATTTTCAAGCATTTTCAACATCATTTACCTAGCTATACTTTCCTCGAACAGACTTGTCAGAGAGCTGTCAACAATTTCGACTTCACCTAGCATCATTTTCAAGCCAAGATCTTGCCATGCATGGTTGTTTAAGCTTATGAACGACCATATAGCTCAAGTACAGAAGCAAATACACACATTTATGAGCATGCATGTGAATTTTTGAAGAGTTTTCAAAAGGTTTTAACCCTCACCTTAGCAATCAACCCAAAAAATGCTCAAAACCTTGTTGAAGTTCAAATCTCTTCTTCTTGCTTTGCCGAGATTCCAACTAGATTTTCTATATTTTTCCTAGCTTAGTGATCAATCTCTTAGCCCATGCATGAGGTTAGAACAAGAAGAAAAGAAATGGAAGCTTAAAAACTCACCAAGGCCGAAAATGGTGACTCAAAATGCTTGCATGTGTGTTTCTTGCATCCTAGCTTGCTTGGGTGAGTTTCTTTGCTTGTGGTTTGTCTTGATGCACCATAGGATGATGAAGATGAGCTAAGAGGGGGAGAGAACTCAGCCAAAACCGAAATGGAGAGAGAGAGTGAGAGGGAGAGAGAGAAAATGTGAGGAAAGTGAGAGAAATGAGAGAAAAATTGTGCTTTTGCAAAAGTTGATGCATATGTTGGCCTTGGGCATGCAAAAATTCAGATTTGTGTCATCTTTTGAATTGTTTTAACATGTGTGTAAGAGAATGTTGGGTATTTTGGGATTTTAGGTAGAATACAATATAGGATATGTTTAGAGGTTTGTGAGATTTTGTCTTGTAGTGAGTTTAAAATATAATATTTAGGTGTTAGTGGATTTTGTAGAGATTTGAATTAGGATTATAATAATAGTTAGTGGTGTTTGTAGGATTATTTTATAATCTAGTGCTTTGTGTAGGATTCTTTATTGATTAGCGTGCGGGCACGCTTTCCTAAGTCTAGGGCACGCACTACGAGACACACACAGAAATCAATACATGGCACGAATCACGAGGTAGACACAAACTACGAGGTAAGACACGAACTTCAAGACTAATGCACGCAATCCTAGGTGAATGCACGTAAACCAATGCAAGGCACGTAATTCAATGTAATGCATGCAAATTGAGGTATGACTCTTAAACCTAGGTTAAGGTACGCAGTTCAAGGTTAGGGCACACAAAACGAGGTAACACACGTACATCAAGGTCAAGGCACGTATTGCTAGGTACCGCACGTGAGTCAGGGATTAGGGCACACTATTCTAGGTCAAGACACGTATGATGAGGTATGCACGAAAACCAAGACAGGACACGTCATCCAAGGTCGGTCATTTAATTTTAGGTCTAAGGCGCGCAAATTGAGGTAGGACACGTTATTCGGGGTCGGGCCTCACATCCTCCCCTCCTTAAAAGAATTTCGTCCCGAAATTCATTCTTACTTGTTAAGGTCATTTAGACGGATTCTGACCCTTGTTATTCTTCCTACTCCGGTTCGTCCCGTTTTTGGCGATCTCTTACCACAACCAATTTACTTCCTATGTTTCTCCAATCATTTAGTTTGGTATGACCTGTACATTTACAGTTCTCTCATTTGAACGACTCTATTCTCCATTTGATCTTAAGGTCAAGTTTATTAACTAAGGTTAGAATCTCCATACATAGTCATCAAGGCTGCATCGGTATTCAGACTATATAACTATAACTCCAAAATCATGACTCATGTTGTATCAATCTCGCATTTATACCTCAAAAGGAATATCACAATAATTCCATGATCCTAGGGTGACATACGCTAATTTCAAGATGATAGGTCTATATCCGATTTACATATCTTATCTACTAGCTTCAAAATTGTTAGCACGTAGGACATACACATGTTATGAGTCATTTCCACAGTACGACTCTATTTTCAGGAAGAACTCACCAAACAAACTAATCCATCTCAAATCGTCATCTATCGATAGTATCATAATCCTTATCTCGTAGGTGCATTAGATTAGCAAATCTATTAACGACTAGTCTCCCAGTTACAGGTTCCTATTCATTAACATTCTTCCCTAGCTTCGTTAACCTTCAAGCTCATAATCAAGAAGAAAGACCATTAAGATTCGTTAAACCCAAACTCTAAGGTTTGTTAGGTACCACCAACAAATTGCCATTGAAATTGCATGGGCAAACCGATCATGTTGCACTAGTTCAACTCTTACAAATAAACTCATCAACTCGTAATCCACAATTTACTTCCTTATTCAAATCCCTATCTTCAAGTCACGAGGCTTCAGAATTTCTTTAACCTTAACCAAGACTCCTAAGGCGAATAGTTTCAATCTCAAATAAATTTCACTCACCTCAATCCAAGGTTACATCATACTTAAGAAGACAATGATCCTACTCATTTAGCGACCTAGTCATTCCTTCGAATACTTAATGCCCTCCAATATATCTTCGACATTAATGTTACCAAGCTGGGTTCATCGCCATGTAGGTGATATCAATGCTCTACTAGGTTACCGGCCGTACAACAACAATCCTAGGGCTATAAATGGGTACCGAAATGATCTAGCTCATAAAATACTTACGCGAGATAACTTCAGGGTTGTATCAACATAAGAATTATGATCACGAGGCATCCTTCAACATAACCTAATAGAACTTCAAAAGTAATCAACCACTTATTTAACTATCACTACAAGATTCACCCTCTATTCAACGACCACGATTCGAAGTTTACCAACCGCTTATTTTTAGAAGTGAAACGGTGCACTTAAATACAGTTGTCTAACAACAACATCTTGGGTCATCGTAACTCTAATTTATATCTATCTTAACTATATGAAATCTTACTCTTCTCATTTATATGTTCAACTAGCTAAGAGCATCAAGACTCATTGACCTTAGGCCCTAGGGTTCACCATGAATCATCATGCATACTCACTATTAGCTATTTAGGATTACTAATCATACCCTAACGAGTCCACTTGTAACCGAATGCTTTAATCTCATTTCCATGGTGTACATTGTAGGTCCATGGGTAATACTTAGGGATATATGCTTCCTAATATAATTTCGGGTATCCAAATAACGAGTGAATAGAATGACTTACTTCCCATAATCATAACTAAATCCGAGGGGCAACAATTTAATACCATGATTCTTAATATCACCAATATCCAACTTAGGACCTTTAGCAATGTTTGTCGTCTAATGTATACTTCAATTCCTTACACTTCTAGCTGACCTAACATTTTAGGTGCAGCTTTCCAAACACGAGTTCTAGCTACGTGAATTCCTTGATTCCCGCATCCTTATATCTTGTTATATTAAAGAATCATCAACCTTGTTAAATTCGGTCTTCAGAGTTGCCTACATGTCTTTGAGGTCATCCATTGTTAAGTTACTTAAACACATTATTCACGCCTTAATAATCTAACCCCTATCGTCCATTTCCACGAGTTCATCTCTTAATTTCTAGGTCACAATCTTACCATTGAGTGAACTTGAAACTCGTTAATATACACCTTTTTAGGTTCAACGATGCTTAACTCCAATCAAGTAAGGATTCAATCATATAAATAGTCCATTATACCATTTGAAGATATAAGAATTTGATTCAAAAGCAGCTCCAAAGTCAAACTTCCATTATAAGCATATGAATATATATATATATATATATATTACTCCACATGTCCAATAGTATATTCTTATATCTAAGGGAATTTGTATGTCCTTAATATTTATTCTTGAACCACAATTAGAAGAACGGTTCAACAGAATCAAGAACTTTATAGCTACAAAATTGATAACTTAATTACAGGTATAGGTATTCCAAAGATAAGGAGATAACTTTACCTCAACAATTATACTTGTGATATGCATTTTATATATGCATATCCAATAATATATACGATCTATTGAGTACCTGTAAAGATGCCAAAAATCTCTAACCGAGCCTTTTCGTTTGTCCTGCACAACTTCCCTTCCCCAAAAGTCCTAATCCTAACTATCTATGTGTATAAACAATCGTTCACGGTTATGTACATGTATCAAAGAAGGAGTATAAAAGCATGCATGCATTATTGAGGGCACTAACGTGTCGGTGTGCATGTCACATAATACATATAGTCCACAAAGGCACATAGTATTCAATTCTCAAAGCAATTGAAGCACATTAGCACACATTAACACATATAAACAAGACATCATAATTACCTTAGAGCTTCTACCCATGGTCCGAGAGTTGAACCCGACTAACGCCTAGTTACTAAACTAAGCTCTGATACCATTTTAGTTATAAGGTGTCACGCCCTAACCTGGCCTATAAAGGTTAGACTAGGGTATAATCTAAACATTCAAGTCCTTTCAAGTACTTAATCGTTCAAGAAGGTTTAGCACTTAACGTTTTATCCTAGACTCCAAATTTTTTTGAAAAACTGGCAGCATAACGGCTGTAATTGGGCTCTTTGGTTTGGCCTAATTCTCTAAACGACTCAATTATTCCAATCATTAATCCAATTCCATTAAGGACTCATATTTGTCACCAACCGATTTGCCTACTAGTTTATCTTGAAAGTCTCGTTTGGTTAATAAGCATAACATGATAACTATGTCCCGTTTATTTGTCAATTTCCTATCATGCAAGTACCTATTATCCTTTAGTTTGCAAATGAGCACCTAAGTGAAATTAGATAGAATTAACTTAGTTGATTGTTCATCTAGGGGTTTGAATGCCTACGATAACTACTAATTAAGAAAACGAAAGTAAACAACCAAATAAAAGTTCGTCCGGTTATAGATAGTACAATCCCAGAATTAGACCCAAATTACAACGGGGTCATTTACATCAATAAACAACGAGCAACATAAAAGCAATAGTCTTCAAGTGGCATAGTTCACAAATAGCCACAATCATGCAAAGTACACAAGACAGGCAATCACTCCAAGAAATCATCGATAGGCACATCGTTCTTGGGTACCTGTTCTTGATCTCTTCACCTGAGATGATAAAAGAGGGTGAGTCCTTATGAACTCAGCGAGGGGGAACAAGAAATAGGTTTTGAAAATCATTTTCTGGTTCAATTTATGAAAACTCTTTTTGAGAACATGTCACGTATTACAAATAATAAGGTACGCAATTATAAGAAACAAATCGAGTAACGGATACAAAGTAAGGGAACAGAAATACCAGTCTTTCCTCCCCGAGGTTCTCTAGGAACCAAGCGAGAGTACTTATACACATAGTAAAAAGGATACGGTGAGCATTTGCTCTCAATATCAATTTCGATTCATTTGGTACGGCTGACTTCAATAATCCACTTATCGCTCCCAATTGGGTGTACTCCGGATGTACCCCGAAACCTATGACCCAACTCTTCGAGGGTGGAATGCCAAGCGAGAGAGGGAATTGGACCATGGTAGTCACGGAAGCACCTACAAGCCCTATACCGCCCGGCGTTCGTGAAACGCTACCATGCCACAATGAAAGGTTGCAACCTCATATGCAATGCACATTTATAACATTTAACATATCACATTAGGAGGACAACAAAGTAGGTTACCTCCGAGGAAGTATATGATCACATTTTGACATATTGGCATATAAGGCGTTGTAAGAACATATAATCATTTCATATATCCATTTGAAAGTAATTAAACTTTAACGGGCAGCCAAGTAATCATGTTCAAATAAACCATTGAATATCTTTTAACAATTCACATTAGAAGGACAACAAAGTAGGTTGCCTCCGAGCAATTTCAAGATCACATATTGCCAAGTAAACGAACGAGGCATGCTTGACATGAAATTTTACTTTGTAGAACACATAGAGTCATATGAACATTAAATGGGCAGCCATGTAATACATGCAAGTCAAGCCATATAACTCATTTCGAAGTCCACGTAATCAAGTGATACGATTATTCAACATGCAACAACATCTACGTGGGTTCGGATGCAAGAAAAGCCTATTTGTCAACATGCAATGATCAAAATTACATTTAAGCTTATAAGACATTTACGGGCAGCCCACTAAGCATATAATTTCCACACAATATCCAAATGATCAACACTTAGCAAGACTACCTAGTCATTAGGGTTTCCGTTTCATGCTTAACCATGTGATTAAACCCTAAGTCAACTCAAGTTCATTCACAAGTCATGCATCATTCAATTCAAACATCCTCAAGTACTCAAAACAGTCCACACAACATCCCAACACCACAATTCCAAGCAATTAGCACCACAAGAGAGGTTACAACAATTTTCCAAGCATATAGCTAAGTGAAACCTTTACTGCAATAGGCTGCTTTCTCACAATCAATAGGATAATCAAACAATCTCCAAATCCAGTGAATAAGATGTCAAATTAAATCTTAAGAAGTTAAATAAAATCAAAAACAAACCTTGCATCAATTGGAGTTCTGGATCATTAGATATAGCCGAAACAGTGGAATAGCACAAAACTGTCCAGATTTGCATACATTTCGATAATTGACGTTTTTGAGGTCCTTAGGGTCAGTTTTAGCCTTGGTCCATTTCTGACAAATTTGTCCATAACTGAAAAATATAGCAGAAAACCAAATTTCATGCATTTTGGATATTATTTACAAAGTCAAATATGATTCGTTCCACAAGGTCAGTGCATCTGCCAAAACCTGCTTCAGTTTTCCAGATTTCCAGATTTGGTCACATTTTAAAGATTTGCAATTTTGAGGACTTTAGATTCAAAATTAGCTTCGGCCTATTTCTGGAAAAAATGTTCAAAACCGTCCAAAATAGTCACCTACCAATTTTCAAGCATTTTCAATATCATTTACCTAGCTAAACTTACCTCGAACAGACTGGTCAGAGAGCTGTCAACAATTTCGACTTCACCTAGCATCATTTTCAAGCCAAGATCTTGCCATGCATGGTTGTTTAAGCTTATGAACGACCATATAGATCAAGTACAGAAGCAAATACACACATTTATTAGCATGCATGTGGATTTTTGAAGAGTTTTCAAAAGGTTTTACCCCTCACCTTTGCAATCACCCCACACAATGCTCAAAACCTTGTTGAAGCTCAACTCTCTTCTTCTTGCTTAGCCGAGATTCCAACTAGCTTTTCTCTATTTTTCCTAGCTTAGTGATCAATCTCTTAGCACATCTATGTCACATGCCCCACGACCTCGGTTTGCAGGCCCAACCTCCACGTGAAGTGAAGTTGTCTTGCCCAAGGTGTCGTGGGATTCGGTAATAGAAATATGATGGATTTGGTTGTCGTCCTTTTCGCGGCTCACGACTTATAATCAGGGATGGAAAAAAGAGCAAAAGAAGGAAAGTGTCCCGAAACTGATAAAAACGTTGGATTTTGGACTCCAAAAATAGGCGCAGCCAAGCAAGCATGCTGCCTACATCGTAGAGCTCTCTGAGAGCTTTCCAACGGTATGTTGTGCGCCGCATAACTCCTTACGGATCAAAAGTTACGGGCACCGGAACGACAGATACCAGGTCACAAGCCCCACGCCCTCTGTTTGCGGGCCAAGCCTCCACGTGAAGTGAAGTTGTCTTGCCAAGGTACCGTTGGGATTCGGTAATAGAAATGTGATGGATTAGGTTGTCATCCTTTTCGTGGCTCACAACATACGATCCGGGACGAAAAAATAGAGCAAAAGAAGGAAAGTGTCCCTAAACTTATAAAAACATTCGATTTTGGGCTCCAAAAATAGGCGTAGCCGACCAGGCTTGCTGCCCACGTCGTAGAGCTCTCGGAGAGCTTTCTAACAGTATGCTGTGCGCCGCGTAACTCTTTATGGATCAAAAGTGATGGGCACCAGAGCGACGGATACCTTGTCACTAGCCCTACGCCCTCGTTTTGCGGGCCTACCCTCTACGTGAAGTGAAGTTGTCTTGCCCAAGGTGCCGTACGATTCGGTAATAGAAATGAGATGGATTTAGTTGTCATCCTTTTCGCAGCTCACGACGTACGATCTAGGATGGAAGAATAGCGCAAAATAAGTAAAGTGTCCCGAAACTGATGAAAATGTTCGATTTTGGGCTTCGAAAAACAAGCGCAGCCAACCAGGCTTGCTTCCCACATCGTAGAACTCTCGGTGAGCTTTCCAACGGTATAGTGTGTGTCGCGTAACTCTTTACAGATCAAAAGTGATGGACACCGGAGCGACGGATACGTGGTCACTAGCCCTACGCCCTCGGTTTGCGAGCCTAGCATCTACGTGAAGTGAAGTTGTCTTGCCCAAGGTACTGTGGCATTCAGTAATAGAAATGTGATGGATTTGGTTGTCGTCCTTTTCACGGCTCATAACGTACGATCCGGGACGGAAAAACATCACAGAAGAAGGAAAGTGACTCGAAACTAATGAAAATGTTCGATTTTGGGATCCGAAAATAGGCGCAGTCGAGCAGCTTTGCTGCCCATGTCGTAAAGCTCTCGAAGAGCTTTCCAAATGTATGCTTTGCGCCGCGTAACTCCTTACGGATCAAAAGTTATGGGCACCAGGGTGACGGATACCTGGTCACAAGCCCCCACCCTCGGTTTATTGGCCGAGCCTCAACGTGAAGTGAAGTTGTCTTGCTCAAGGTGCCGTGGGATTCAGTAATAGAAATGTGATGGATTTTGGTTGTCATTCTTTTTGCGGCTCACGACGTACGATTCGGGATGAAAAAATAGCGCAAAAGAAGAAAAGTGTCCCAAAACTTATGAAAATGTTCAATTTTGGGCTCCGAAAACATTCGTAGCCGAGCAGGCTTGGTGACCCTATCGTAGAGCTCTCGGAGAGCTTTCTAACGGTAAGTTGTGCGCCGCGTAACTCCTTACGGATCAAAAGTTACGGGCATTGGAGCAACGGATTGTTGGTCACAAGCCCCAGGCCCTCGGTTTGCGGGCCCAGCCTCCACGTGAAGTGAAGTTGTCTTGCCCAAGGTGCCGTGGGATTCGGTAATATGAATGTGATGGATTTGGTTGTCGCCCTTTTCGCGGCTCACGACTTATGATTCGGGACGAAAAAATTGCGCAAAAGAAAGAAAGTGTCACCAAACTGATGAAAACATTCCTTTTTGGGCCCCGAAAATAGTCGCAGCTGACCAAGCCTACTGCCCACGTCGTAGAGCTGTAGGAGAGCTTTCCAACGGTATGCTGTGCGCCGCGTAACTCTTAACGAATCAAAAGTGATTGGCACCGGAGCGACGGATACCTGGTCACAAGCCCTGCGCCCTCGGTTTGCGGGACCAGCCTCTACGTGAAGTGAAGTTGTCTTGCCTAAGGTGCCTTGAGATTCGGTAATAGAAATTTGATGGATTAGGTTGTCGTCCTTTTCGCGGCGCACGACGTACCATCCGGGACGGAAAAAAAGCGCAAAAGAATAAAAGTGTCCAAAAACTGATGAAAACGTTCAATTTTGGGATCCAAATATAGGTGTAGCCGAGCAAGCTTGATGCCCACGTCGTAGAGCACTCGGTAAGCTTTCCAACGTTATGTTGTGCGCCGCGTAACTCCTTACGCATCAAAAGTTATGGGCACCGGAGCGACGGATACTTGGTCACAAGCCCCACGCCCTCTGTTTGCGGGCCCAGCCTCTACGTGAAGTGAAGTTGTCTTGCCCAAGGTGCCATGGGATTCATTAATAGAAATATGATGGATTAGGTTGTCGTCCTTTTCGCGGCTCACGACATACGATCCGGGACAGAAAAATGGCGCAAAAGAAGAAAACTGTCACGAAACTGATGAAAATGTTCGATTTTGAGCTACAGAAACAGGCGAAGCCGGGTAGGCTTGCTACCCCCGTCGTAGAGCTCTCAGAAAGCTTTCCAACGGATTTTTATGCGCCACGTAACTCCATACGGATCAAAAGTTACGGGCACCAGAGCGACGGATTCCTGGTCATCAGCCCCATTCCCTCGGTTTGCGGGCCTAAAGTCCACGTTAAGTGAAATTGTCTTGTCCAAGGTGCCGTGGGATTCGGAAATAGAAATGTGATGGATTTGGTTGTCATCCTTTTCGCGGCTCACGACGTACGATCCGGGACTGAAAAATAGGACAAAAGATGGAAAGTGTCCCGAAATTGATGAAAACGTTTAATTTTGGGCTCCGAAAACAAGTGCAGCGGAAAAGCATTGCTGCCCGAGTCGTAGAGCTCTCGGAGTGCTTTCCAACGGAATGCTATGCACCGCGTAACTCTTCACGGATAAAAACTTATGGCCACTAGAGCGACGGATACCTGGTTATAAGCCCCACGCCCTCGGTTTGCTTGCCCAGCCTCTACATGAAGTGAAGTTGTCTTGCCTAAGGTGTCATGGGATTTTGTAATAGAAATATGATAGATTAGGTGTCGTCCTTTTCACGGCTCACGACGTACGATCCGGGACACAAAAACAGTGCAAAAGAAAAAAAGTGTCCCGAAACTGATGAAAACATTCCATTTTGGGCTCCAAAAATAGGGGCAGCCAAGTAGGCTTGCTGCCTCTGTCGTAAAGATCTCGGAGAGCTTTCCAATAGTATGATGTGCACCGTGTAACTCCTTACGGATAAAAGTTATGGGCACCGGAGCGACAGATACCAAGTCATAAGCCCCACGGCCTAGGTTTGCGGGCCCAGCCTCTACATGAAGTGAAGTTGTCTTGCCCAAGGTGTCGTGGGATTCGGTAATAGATATATGATGGATTAGGTTGTCGTCCTTTTTGTAGCTCACGATGTACAATCCGGGACGAAAAAACAGCGCAAAAGAAGAAAAATATCCCGAAACTGATAAAAAAATTCGATTTTGGGCTCTGAAAACAGGGGCAGCCAAGCAGGCTTGCTGCCCACGTCGTAGAGCTCTTGGAGAGCTTTCCAACGGTATGCTGTGCGCCGCGTAACTCCTTACGGATCAAAAGTTATGGGCACCGGAGCGACGGATAACTGGTCACAAGCCCCACGCCCTCGGTTTGCTGGCCCAGCCTCTACATGAAGTGAAGTTGTCTTGCCCAAGGTGCCATGGGATTCGGTAATAGAAATGTGATGGATTAGGTCATCGTCCTTTTCGCGGCTCACGACGTACGATCCGGGACAGAAAAATAGCGCAAGAGAAGGAAAGTGTCCTGAAATTGATGAAAACATTCGATTTTGGGCTACAAAAATAGGCGTAGCCGACCAGGCTTGCTGCCCACGTTGTAGAGCTCTCAGAGAGCTTTCCAACGGTATGCTGTGCGCCGCGTAAATCTTTACGGATCAAAAGTGATGGGCACTGGAGCGACGGATACCTGGTCACTAGCCCTACGCCCTCGGTTTGCGGGCCTAGCCTCTACGTGAAGTGAAGTTTTCTTGCCCAAGGTGCCGTGGGATTCGGTAATAGAAATGTGATGGATTAGGTTGTCGTCCTTTTTGCAGCTCACGACGTACGATCCGGGACGGAAAAATAGCGCAAGAGAAGGAAAGTGTCCCAAAATTGATGAAAACATTCGATTTTGGGCTCCAAAAATAGCCGTACCCTTGCAGGCTTGCTGCCCACGGCGTAGAGCTCTCGGAGAGCTTTCCAACGGTATGCTTTGCGTCGCGTAACTCCTTACGGATCAAAAGTTATGGGCACCGGAACTACGGATACCTGGTCACAAGCCTATGGCCTCAGTTTGCAGGCCCAGCCTCAACGTGAAGTGAAGTTGTCTTGCCCAAGGTGCCATGTTATTCGGTAATAGAAATGTGATGGATTTGGTTGACTTTCTTTTCGCGGCTCACGATGTACGATCCGGGATGCAAAAATAGCGCAAAAGAAGAAAAGTGTACCGAAACTTATTAAAACGTTCGATTTTGGGCTCTGAAAACATACGCAGCAGAGCAGGATTGCTACCCTCGTCGTAGAGCTCTCGGAGAGCTTTCCAACGGTATGCTGTGCGCCGCGTAACTCCTTACGGATCAAAAGTTACGGGTACCGGAGCGACATATACCTGGCCATAAGCCCCACGCCCTCGGCTTGCAGGCCCAGCCTCCACGTGAAGTGAAGTTGTCTTGCCCAAGGTGCCGTGGGATTCGGTAATAGAAATGTGATAGATTAGGTTGTCATCCTTTTCGCGGCTCACGACCTACGATCCAGGACGGAAAAACAACGCAAAAGGAGGAAAGTGTCCCGAAACTGATGAAAATGTTCAATTTTGGGCTCTGAAAGTAGGCGCAGCTGTGAGGCCCGACCTCGATTTGCGTGCGATACCTCGTTTCATGTGCCCTAACCTAGATTTGTGTGCCTTGACCTAAGTTTAAGAATTATGTTTCGTTTTGTGTGCCTTGCATTGAATTATGTGCATTCATTTAGGGTTGCGTGTATTTACTTGAAAAATGTGCATTCGTCTCGTAGTTCATGCCCTACCTCGTAGTGCATGCCCTAGACATAGGAAAGCGTGCCCTTACGCTAATCAAGAAAGCATCTTACAAGAAGCACTAGATCAATAATTAATCCTACAAATCCCACTAACTAATATTAAATTACTAATTCAACTCACTATAAGACAAAATCTCACAAAAAGCTAGACATTCCTTATTCTTTATTCCTTATTCTTTTGCACTTTCAACACACAATTAATTAATGCCCAAAAGATGACAAAAAAATCAGATTTCTACATGCTTTGGCCAACCACTTGTTGGGCTTTGTGATTGCTTTGCTTAATTCAATTTAATTCCTAGACAATCTATGACAATTCTATGACACAAATGCATAAAAAACTAGCTCAAAACCCTTCCCAAAGCTCCACCAATCTCGACATACTCCAAATGCCCATGCTAGGAATTTCAAAATGCTTCTTGAAGACACAAAAATCTGAATTGCAAAGCTCAAGGCCGACATATG
Organism: Ehretia macrophylla; assembly: GCA_037974665.1. Classification (NCBI taxonomy): domain Eukaryota; kingdom Viridiplantae; phylum Streptophyta; class Magnoliopsida; order Boraginales; family Ehretiaceae; genus Ehretia; species Ehretia macrophylla. The sequence continues at coordinate 63,634,759 of CM075772.1, forward strand.
CTTCAACATTTGCAAAAGCTTTCATTTTTTCTTCATTTCTCTCATTTCCTCACATTTCTCTCTCTCCCTCTCATTCTTCTCTCTCTCTCTCGGCCTTGGCTGAGTTCATATACTCCATAGCTCATTTTCATCATTCCATGGTTCATCAAGGCAAGCTAGAAGCTAAGAAGCTCGACTAAGCAAGCTAAAGTTGCAAGAAAGCTCACATGCAAGCTTATTGAACTTCCATTTCGGTTTAGGTGAGTTTGCTAGCTTCCATTTCTTTTCTTCTTGTTCTAACCACAAGCACCTACTAAGAACTTGGTTACTAAGCTAGGAAACTAGAGAGAAATCGAGTGGTGTCTCGGCTAAGCAAGGAAAAGAGTCAACCTTGTGCTTCATCAAAATCTTGTGCATCTTCTTGTTGTTTTGCTAAGGTGAGGGCTAAAACTTCTTGAAAATCCTTCAAAAAACCACATGCATGCTCTTAAATGTTTTTCTTTGCTTCTGTACTTGAGATATATGTGTGTTTATAAGCTTTTATAACCATGCATGGCAAGATTTTGGGCTAGAAGGTGATGATAGATGAAATCGAGTTTGTGACAGCTTTCTGTCTTGTTGGTGCGAGATGATTTTGGCCAGACAAATGATGTTGAAAATGTGTGAAAATTGGTAGATAAATATTTTTTTGCAGTTCTGAACATTTTTCCCAGAAATAGGACAAAGCTAATTTTGAATCTAAGGTCCTCAAAATGGCAAATCATTAAAATGTGTCCAAATCTGGAAAATCTGGAAAAATGAAGCAGGTTTTGGCAGATTCACTGACCTTGTAGAACGAACGAGTTTTGACTTAGTAAATGATATCCAAAATACATGACATTTGGTGTACTGCTAGATTTTGCAGTTCTGGAAATTTTTGTCACACATGGACTAAGGCTAAATCTGACCCTAAGGACCTCAAAATCGACAAGTATTGAAATGTGTACAAATCTGGACAGTTTTGTGCAGTCTCACTGTTTTGGCTATAACTATTGAACCCAAACACCAAATGATGCGAGGTTTGTTTCTGAATTTAGTTCACTTCTTAAGCTTTAATTTGACATCTTATTCACTGGAATTGGAGATTGTTTGCTTGTCTTAATAATTGTGAGAAAACAGCCCATTGCAGTGAGGGTTTCACTTAGTGATGTGCTTAGAAAAATTGTTGTAACTTCTCTTGTTGAATTAAATGCTTGGGATTGTGGCATTGGGATGTTGTGTGGACTGTTTGAAAACTTGAGGATGATTGAACTAATTGATGCATGGCTTGAGATTGATTTTGAGTTGACTTGGGGCTTAATTGCACGGGTAAGCACGAAATGGAAACCCTAGTGACTAGGTAAATTCACTAAGTGTTGATCCTATGAATATCGTGCTTAATTATACGTTTAGTAGGCTGCCCGTAGTTGCCATTGTAGCCCTAAATGCGATCTTGATGATTACATGTTGACAAGTAGGTTTTCTTGCACCCGAACCCACGTAGATTGTCGTTGCAGGTTGAATAATCTTATTATTTGATTACGTGAACGTTGAAATGAGTTATATGACTTGATTTACGTGCGTTACATGGCTGCCCGTTTAATGTTCATATAACTCCATATGCCTTTCAAGTGAAATTACTTGTCTTATCGTGCATCACTTGTTTACTTGTCAATGTGCAATCTTATGACTGTCCGGAGGCAACCTACTTTGTTGTCCTCCTAATGTGATATATTAAATGTCATAAATGTGCATTGCATACAAGGTTGCAACCTTTCATTTTGGCATGGTAGCGTTCACACACACCGGGCGACATCGGGCTTGCCGGTGCAACCGTGACTACCATTGTCCAATTCTCTCTCTCGCTTGGGGGCTAGACTTCCTCGGAGAGTTGGGTCGTAGGATTTCGGGGTACATCCAGAGTATATCCATTTGGCGTGATAAGGGGATGAATTGAAGCCAGCCGCAACAACTGATACTGGAAATAAACTGAGAGCAAAAGCTCACCGTATCATTTTCACTATGTGTATAAGTACTCTCGCTTGGTTTTTAGAGGACCTCGGGGAGGAAAGACGGGTAATTGTGTTCCTTTACTTTTATATTATTGTTATGTACTTATTTGTGATATATTCATGCTTGCAAAATGATTTTCATAAGTTGAACTGGAAAATGAGTTTCAAAACCTATTTCTCGTTCCCCCTCGTTGAGTTCATAAGGACTCATCCTCTTTTATCATCTCAGGTGAAGAAGACCAAGAACAGGTATCCGAGGACGACGTGCCTAACGATGATTCCTTGGAATGATTACCTGTCCTATGTGCTTTGCTTGATTATGGACATTTGTGAACACTATGCTACTTGAAGACTATTTTTTTCATGTTGCTTAATGTTTGTAATGTAAAAGACCCCCGTTGAAATTTGGGGTCTAATTTTGGTTTGTACTAATAATAACTAGACAGACACTACTATGGTCGTTTTGCTATTATTACTGGCTAGTATCTATCATAGGATTATGAAGTATCAGGTAAGGACTAAGTAAATGAACCTATCCAATCTTAAGAAGGTACTCACTATTAAGCTAAGATCAACAGGTACTTTTGTAACGAGGATTAACAAACAGACGAGACATAGTATCATACTAGGTTATTAATTAATCAAGACTTCGAGATAACAAGTAGGCATTTCAATTGATGGTAAATAGTAATCTTAGTTGGAAATGAAATTGAGATTGGAAAATTTGAGGCGTTTAGAGAATTAGGTCAAACCAAATAGCCCAATTACAGCCGTTATGCTACTGGTTTTTCAGAAATTTTTTGGAGTTTAGGCTAAAACGTTAAGTATTAAATTTTCATGAACAGTTAAGTACGAGATAGACTGGAATGTTTAGATCATACCCTAGTCTAACCTTTATAGGCCGGGTTGGGGCATGACAGCAGCCGACCAGGCTTGCTGCCCACGTCGTAGAGCCCTCAGAGAGCTTTCCAATGGTATGCTGTGCGCCGCGTAACTTTTTACGAATCAAAAGTGATGGGCACCGGAGCGACGGATACCTGGTCACTAGCCCTATGCCCTCGGTTTGCGGGCCTAGCCTCTATGTGAAGTGAAGTTGTCTTGCTCAAGGTGCTGTGCGATTCGGTAATAGAAATGTGATGGATTAGGTTGTTGTCCTTTTCGCGGCTCATGACGTACGATCTAGGACGGAAAAACATCGCAGAAGAAGCAAAGTGACTCAAAACTAATGAAAATGTTTGATTTTGGGCTCCAAAAATAGGCGCAATCGAGCAGCCTTGCTGCCCACGTCGTAGAGCTCTCGAAGAGTTTTCCAACGATATGCTTTGCGCCGCGTAACTCCTTACGGATCAAAAGTTATGGGCACCAGAGCGACGGATAACTAGTCACAAGCCCCCGCCCTCGGTTTGCGGGCCTAGCCTCAACGTGAAGTGAAGTTGTCTTGCCTAAGGTGCCGTGGGATTTGATAATAGAAATGTGATGGATTTGGTTGTCATCCTTTTCGCGGCTCATGACGTACAATCTGGGATGGAAAAATAGAGCAAAAGAAGAAAAGTGTCCCGAAACTGATGAAAATGTTCGATTTTGGGCTTCAAAAAATAGGCGCAGCAAACTAGGCTTGCTGCCCACGTCGTAGAGCTCTCAGTGAGCTTTCCAACGGTATGCTGTGCGCCGCGTAACTCCTTACGGATCAAAAGTTACGGGCACCGAAGCGACGGATTCTATGTCACATGCCCCACGCCCTCGGTTTGCGGGCCCAGCCTCCACGTGAAGTGAAGTTGTCTTGCCCAAGGTGCCGTGGGATTCGCTAATAGAAATGTGATGGATTTGGTTGTCGTCCTTTTCGCGGCTCACGACGTAAGAACCTGGATGGAAAAATAGCGTAGAAGAAGGAAAGCTTCCCGAAACTGATGAAAACGTTTGATTTTCGGCTCCAAAAATAGGCACAGCCAAGCAAGCTTGCTGCCCACACCGTAGAGCTCTCTGAGAGCTTTCCAACGGTATGCTGTGCGCCGCGTAACTCCTTACGGATCAAAATTTACGGGCACCAGAGCGACAGATACCTGGTCACAAGCCCCACGCCCTCGCTTTGCGGGCCAAGCCTCCACGTGAAGTGAAGTTGTCTTGCCAAGGTACCGTGGGATTCGGTAATAGAAATGTGATGGATTAGGTTGTCGTCCTTTTCGCGGCTCACGACGTACGATCCGTGACAAAAAATAGCACATAAGAAGGAAAGTGTACTGACACTGATGAAAACATTCGATTTTGACCTCTAAAAATAGGTGCAGCCGAGCAAGCTTGCTGCCCACATCGTAGAGCTCTCGGAGAGCTTTCCAACGGTATGCTGTGTGCCGCGTAACTCCTTACGGATCAAAAGTTATGGGCACCGGAGCGATGGATACCTGGTTACTAGCCCTACGCCCTCGGTTTGTGGGCCTAGCCTCTACGTGAAGTGAAGTTGTCTTGCTAAGGTACCGTGGGATTCGGTAATAGAAATGTGATGGATTAGGTTGTCGTCCTTTTCGAAGTTCATGACGTACGATCCGAGACGAAATAACAGCGCAAAAGAAGGAAAATAACCCGAAACTGATGAAAATGTTCGATTTTGGGCTCCAAAAATAGGCACAGTCGACCAGGCTTGCTATCCATTTTGTAGAGCTCTCAGAGAGCTTTCCAACGGGTAGCTTTGCACTGCATAACTTCTTACGGATCAATACTTATGGGCACCGGAACGACGGATACCTAGTCACAAGCCCCACGCCCTCAGTTTCCGGTCCTAGCTTCTACGTGAAGTGAAGTTGTCTTGCCCAAGGTGCCATGATATTCGGTAATAGAAATTTGATGCATTAGGTTGTCATCCTTTTTGGGACTCACGACGTACGATCCGGGATGAAAAAACGGCGCAAAAGAAGAAAACTGTACCGAAACTGATGAAAATGTTCACTTTTGGGCTCCGAAAACAGGCGCAGCCGAGCAGGCTTGCCACCTCCGTTGTAGAGCTCTCGGATAGCTTTTCAACGGTACACCGTACGCCGCGTAACTCCTTACGGATCAAAAGTTACGAATATCAGAGCGACGGATTGCTGGTCACAAGCCCCAGGCCCTCGATTTGCGGGCCCAGCCTCCATGTGAAGTGAAGTTGTCTTGCCCAAGGTGTCGTGGGATTCGGTAATACAAATGTAATGGATTTGGTTGTCGTCATTTTCGCGGCTCACGACTTACGATCCGGGACCGAAAAATTGCGTAAAAGAAAGAAAGTGTCTCGAAACTGATAAAAATGTTCGATTTTGGGCTCCGAAAATAGTCGCAGCTGAACAGGCTTGCCACCCACATCATAGATCTGTAGGAGAGCTTTCCAACGGTATGTTGTGCGCCATATAACTCTTTACGGATCAAAGGTTATGGGCACCGGAGCGACGAATACCTGGTCACAAGCCCCGCACCCTCGGTTTAAGGGCCCAGCCTCTACGTGAAGTGAAGTTGTCTTGCCCAAGGTGCCGTGGGATTCGGTAATTGAAATGTGATGGATTAGGTTGTCGTCCTTTTCGTGGCTCACGACTGACCATCCCGGATGAAAAAACAACGCAAAAGAATAAAAGTGTCCCAAAACTGATAAAAATGTTCAATTTTGGGATTCAAAAATAGGCGCAGCCAAGCAAGCTTGCTCACCACGTCGTAGAGCTCTCGGTGAGCTTTTCAACGGTATGATGTGCGCCGCGTAACTTCTTACAGATCAAAACTTATGGGCACCGAAGCGACGGATACTTGGTCACAAGCTTCACGCCCTCGGTTTGCGGGCCCATCCTCAACGTGAAGTGAAGTTGTCTTGCCCAAGGTGGCATGGGATTCGATAATAGAAATGTGATGGATTAGGTTGTTGTCCTTTTTGCGTCTCACGACGTACGATCCGGGACGGAAAAATAGCGTGAAAGAAGAAAAGTCTCCCGAAACTGATGACAATGTTCATTTTTGAGCTACGAAAATAGGAGTAACCGAGCAGGCTAGCTGCCCTCGTCGTAGAGCTCTCAGAGAGCTTTCCAACGGTTTGCTGTGCGCCATGTAACTCCTTACGGATCAAAAGTTACGGGCACTGGAACGACAGATTCCTGGTCATAAGTCCCACTCCCTCGTTTTTTGGGCCCAAAGTCCACGTGAAGTGAAGTTGTCTTGCCGAAGGTGCCATGGTATTCGGTAATAGAAATGTGATGGATTTGGTTGTCGTCCTTTTCGCAGCTCATAACGTACGATCCGGGACTGAAAAACAGCACAAAAGAAGGAAAGTGTCCAAAAATTGATGAAAACGTTCGATTTTGGGCTCCGACAATAGGCGTAGTCGAGAAGCCTAGCTACCTGTGTCGTAGAGCTCTCGGAGTGCTTTCCAACGGTATGCTATGCGCAGCGTAACTCTGTCCGGATAAAAACTAATGGGCACCGGAGCGACGGATAACTGGTCACAAGCCCCACACCCTCGGTTTGCTTGCCCAGCCTCTACGTGAAGTGAAGTTGTCTTGCGTAAGGTTTCATGGGATTCTGTAATAGAAATATGATGGATTAGGTTGTCGTCCTTTTCACGGCTCACGACGTACGATCCAGGACGCAAAAATAGTGCAAAAGACTAAAAGTATCCTGAAATTGATGAAAACATTCAATTTTGGGCTCCGAAAATAGGCGCAGTCGAGCAGGCTTGCTGCCCCTGTCGTAGAGCTCTCGGAGAGATTTCCAATGATATGCTGGGCACCGCGTAACTTCTTACAGATCAAAAGTTATGGGCACCGGAGCGGCGGATACCTGGTCACAAGCCCCACGCCCTCGGTTTGCTGGCCCGGCCTCTACATGAAGTGAAGTTGTCTTGCCCAAGGTGTCGTGGGATTCAGTAATAGAATTGTGGTGGATTAGGTTGTCCTTTTCGCGGCTCACAACATACGATCTGGGATGGAAAAATGGCGCAAAAGAAGAAAAGTATCCCGAAATTGATGAAAATATTCGATTTAGGCTAGAAAAACAGGCGCAGCCGACCAGGCTTGCTGCCCACATTGTAGAGCTCTTGGAGAGCTTTCCAACGCTATGCTGTGCGCCGCGTAACTCCTTATAGATCAAAAGTAATGGGCACCGGAGCGACATATACCTGGTCATAAGCCCCATACCCTCTGTTTGAGGGCCCAGCCTCTACGTGAAGCGAAGTTGTCTTGCCTAATATGCCATGGGATTCGGTAATAGAAATGTGATGGATTAGGTAGTCGTCCTTTAACCGGCTCACGACGTACGATCCGGGACAGAAAAATAGCAAAAAAGAATAAAAGTGTCCCGAAACTGATGAAAACGTTCAATTTTGTGCTCCGATAATAGGCGCAACTTACCAAGCTTGCTGCCCCTGTCGTAGAGCTCTCGGAGAGCTTTCCAACGGTATGTTGTGCGCCGCGTAACTCCTTACAGATCAAAAGTTATGGACGCCGGAGCGACGAATACCTGGTCACAAGCCCTACGCCCTCGGTTTGCGGGCCCAGCCTCTACGTGAAGTGAAGTTGTCTTGCCCAACGTGTCATGGGATTCGGTAATAGAAATGTGATGGATTAGGTTGTCGTCCATCTCGCAGCTCACGACGTACGATTCGGGACGAAAAACCTGCGCAAAAGAAGAAAAGTGTCTCGAAACTGATGAAAACGTTCGATTTTGGGCTCCGAAAATAGGGGCAGCCAAGCAGGCTTGCTGCCCATGTCGTAGACCTCTCGGAGTGCTATCCAATGGTATGCTGTGCGCCGTGTAACTCATTACGGATCAAAAGTTACGGGCACCAAAGCGACGGATTCCTAATCACAAGCCCTATGCCCTCGGTTTGCAGGCCCAGCCTCCACTTGAAGTGAAGTTGTCTTGTCCAAGGTGCCATTGAATTCGGTAATAGAAATGTGATGGATTTGGTTGTCATCCTTTTCGCAGCTCACGACGTACGATCCGGGACTAAAAAATAGCACAAGAGGAGGAAAGTGTCCCGAAATTGATGAAAATGTTCAATTTTGTGCTCCAAAAACAGGAGCAGCCGAGAAGCCTTGCTGCTCACGTCGTAGGGCTCTCGGAGCGCTATCCAACGGTATGCTGTGCGCCGCGTAACTCTTTTCAGATAAAAAGTTTTGGGCACCTGAGCGACGGATACCTGGTCACAAGCCCCATGCCCTCGGTTTGCTGGCCCAGCCTCTACGTGAAGTGAAGTTGTCTTGCCCAAGGTGCCGTGGGATTCTGTAATATAAATTTTATGGATTAGGTTGTCGTCCTTTTCGCGGCTGACGACGTACGATCCGCGACGCAAAAACTTCGCAAAAGAAGAAATGTGTCCTAAAACTTGATGAAAACTTTTGATTTTGGGCTTCGAAAATAGGTACAGCCGAGCAGGTTGCTGCCCCTATTGTAGAGCTCTCGGAGAGCTTTCCAACGGTAAGCTGTGAACCGTGTAACCCCTTACAGATCAAAAGTAATGGGCACCGGAGCGACGGATACCTGGTCACAAGCCCCATGCCCTCGGTTTGCGGGCCCAACCTCTACATGAAATAAAGTTGTCTTGCCCAAGCTGCCGTGGGATTCAATAATAGAAATGTGATGGATTAGGTTGTCGTCTTTTTCGCGCCTCACGACATACGATCTGGGACGAAAAAATAGCGCAAATGAAGAAAAGTATCGCAAAACTGATGAAAACGTTCAATTTTGGGCTCTAAAAACAAGCGTATTCGAGCAGCCTTGCTGCCCGCGTCGTAAGGCACTCGGAGTGCTTTCCAACGGTATGTTGTCCGCCGCGTAACTCTTTACGGATAAAAAGTTATGGGCACCGGAGCAACGGATACCTGGTCACATGCCCCACGCCCTCGGTTTGCTGGCCCAACCTCTTCGTGAAGTGAAGTTTTCTTGCCCAAGGTGTCATGGGATTCGGTAATAGAAATGTGATGGATTAGGTTGTCGTCCTTTTCGCGGCTCACGACGTACGATCTTGGACATAAAAACAGCGCAAAAGAAGAAAATGTCCCAAAACTGATGAAAACATTCGATTTTAGGCTCCAAAAATTTGCGCAGTAGAGCAGGATTGCTACACTTATCGTACAACTCTTGTAAAGCTTTCCAACAGTATGCTGTGCACCGCGTAACTCCTTGTGGATAAAAAGTTATGGGCACCGAAACGACGGATACCTGGTCACAAGCCCCACGCCCTCGGTTTGCAGGCCCAGCCTCTAAGTGAAGTGAAGTTGTCATGCCCAAGGTACCGTGGGATTCAGTAATTGAAATGTGATAGATTAGGTTGTCGTCCTTTTCACGCCTCACGACGTACGATCCGGGAAGGAAAAACAGCGCAAAAGAAGAAAAGTATCCCGAAACTGATGAAGATGTTCGATTTTGGGCTTTGAAAATAGGTGCAGGTGAGCAGGCTTGCTGCCCACGTCGTAGAGCTCTCGAAGAGCTTTCCAACGGTATGCTGTGTACTGCATAACTCCTTACGGATCAAAAGTTATGTTGTGCGCCGCGTAACTCCTTACAGATCAAAAGTTATGGGCATCGGAGCGATGGATACTTGGTCACAAGCCCTACGCCCTCAGTTTGCGGGCCCAGCCTCTACGTGAAGTGAAGTTGTCTTACCCAAGGTGTCGTGGGATTCTGTAATAGAAATGTGATGGATTAGGTTGTCTTTCTTTTCGCGGCTCACGAAGTACGATCCGGGATGGAAAAAATACGCAAAAGAAGAAAAGTATCCCGAAAGCGATGAAGACGTTCGATTTTAGATTCTGAAAATAGGCGCAGCCGAGCAGGATAGCTACCCCCGTCGTAGAGCTCTCGGAGATTGTCCATCAGTCTGAGGGTGATAAGCCGTGCTGAAACTTAACTTCGTTCCCAAAGCTTCTTGCAATCTCTTCCAAAATCGGGAAGTAAAACGAGGATCCCTATCGATACAATACTCACGGGCATCCCATGTAGCTTTACAATATCCGCCACATACATATCTCCCAGTTTCTCAGGGCTATCCTCCTTGTTCATCGGTAAGAAGTACGCTGACTTAGTCAATCTATCCACAATGACCCAAACGGCGTCATGACCCTTTTGTGACCTGGGTACGTCCATGAAAAAGTCCATAGTTATGTGTTCCCATTTCCATTGAGGAATTTCCAACGGCTGAAGTAAACCTGCCAGTCGTTGATGTTCTACTTTGACTCTCTGGCAAGTCAAACATCGTGCTACAAACTCCGCGGTCTCCCTCTTCATGTTATTCCACCAATAGTGTTGCTTCAAATCCTGGTACATCTTTGTCCCACAGGGGTAAATAGTGTATCTTGAATTATGAGCTTCTTCAAGAATATTATTTTTCAACTCTGGCTCATTAGGAACACAAATTCGATTCCTGAACCTCCAAATACCATCATCATGAAACTTGAAATCTGTGTTGCTTTCTTTAATCTTCAGAAACTGTTGGTCATTCTGTTGAGTCTCTCGTAATTCAGACAACAAGGTCGACTGAACTTGTGTAGTGGCAAATAGTAACCCTTTTCGAGTCAATTGTGGATTCCACAAAAATGCTTCCTCTAACAACTCCTGCACCTTAACTTCCAGTTTTGCCATGCTCGCTTTCCGACTTAAGGCGTCTGCAACTACATTTGCTTTACCAGGCACATAATTGATTGTGCAGTTATAATCATCCAAGAGCTCCATCCACCATCTTTGCCTTATGTTCAACTCTTTTTGTGAAAACAAGTACTTCAAGCTCTTGTGATCAGTAAACACCTCAAACTTGTTACCCCACAGATAGTGCCTCCATTTCTTGAGTGCAAACACAATAGCCGCTAACTCCAAATCATGCATCGGGTAATTCAATTCATACGGCTTGGGCTTCCTAGAGGCATATGCAATCACTTTACCATTTTGCATTAACACACAACTCAGTCCTTCCTTTGAAGCATCGCTATAGATTACAAAGCCTTGACTCCCTTCAGGCAATGCAAGAACAGGTACGGTAGTCAATCTTTTCTTCAATTCTTGAAAGTTGTTCTCACACTTGTCATCCCACACAAACTTTGTTTTCTTTTGAGTGAGCTTTGTAAGCAGTCCTGCAATCTTTGAGAAATCCTTCACGAATCTCCGATAATAGCCGGCTAAACCGAGAACACTCTGAACTTCTGTAACATGTTCCGGCTTCTTCCAAGACATCATCGCTTCTATCTTTGCTGGGTCCACCGTTATTCCCTCTTGGGATATGATGTGCCACAAGAATGCAATCTGCCGCAACCAAAATTCGCATTTGCTAAACTTTGCATACAATTGATGCTCTCGAAGTTTTTGCAATACCAATCGCAGATGTTGTTCATGCTCAGCCTCGGATTTCGAGTATACCAAAATATCATCAATAAAGATCACCACAAATTGGTCCAAGTAGGGTCAAAACACCCTGTGCATCAAGTCCATAAAAGCTACAGGGACATTAGTTAGCCCAAATGGAATCACCACAAATTCATAATGCCCATATCTCGTCCTGATAGCCGATTTAGGCACATCCTCCTTTTTGATCCGCAACTGATAATACCCTTCTCTCAAGTCGAGTTTCGAATACACTTTAGCTCATTGAAGTTGATCAAACAACTCATCGATCAGTGGAAGTGGGTATTTATTCTTGACGGTCACTTGGTTCAATCCTCGGTAATCGATGGATAGCCTCAACGTTCCGTCTTTTTTCTTTACAAATAGGACTGGTGCGCCCCATGGAGAGGAACTTGGTTGAACAAACCCCTTATTCAACAATCCCTGCAATTGGTCCTTTAATTCTTGTAGCTCGGCTGGTGCCATACGATAGGGAGATTTAGATATCGGTTGGATGCCAGGCAGTAATTCTATTACGAACTCGATCTCCCGATCCGGAGGCTAACCGGGCAATTCTTCTGGAAATATATCCGCATAATCTTTAATCACTGGCATCTCCTCCAACTTAGCTTTGTCCGATGGCTTGTTGATGAGGTAAGCTAAGTATCCACTACACCCTTTTCTCATGGACTTCACTGCTTTCGTAGATGAGATGATGGAACTCCCGGTGAATTCCCTTCGACCCATTACCTCCAATATTGGTTGACCAGGTATCTGGAATGTTACAATATTCATCCGGTAATCTAGTTGGGCATGATGCTTTGCCAACCAGTCCATCCCTAAGATGACTTCATAGTCTCGAAAGGGTAACACTATAAGATTGGTTCAGAATTCCTTATCCTTAATTTGGATTTTACATGCTTTACAAGCTGAGCTAATAACAAGTTTAGAACCCATCGGAGTACCAACTTCTACTTCGTAAGGCAAACATTCAACTCGTAATTTCACACGTTGCACACATAAGGGAGTAATAAATGAATGAGTAGCACCTGGATCAATTAATACCCTAACAGGTTGATTCAGTATCAAGAATGTACCTTCAACAATAGTAGTCTCCTCAAGAAGTTCCTCGCACTCAATAGTATAAGCTCGGGCCTGAACTCTAGGAACTTGAGTCTTGCCTCTACCAGGTGGTTTAATCTGATTTTGTCATCCTTGCCATTTAGGGCAATCCTTGATCTGATGCTGATCACTACCACACCGCACACATTGTCCTGACTTCTTCCAGAACTGGGCCTCGGTGTGACCCTTCTTGTCACAGTAAGAACAGTTGATAGACTGAGTAGCAAGTGAACTACTTGTGGATCCACGGGTGGAAGAGGCTGATGGTGCTTTAGTCGGGCCACGATTATTGACTGGTCTGTTCTGGCTCTGGCCTTGACTGCGACTCTGAGTCTGGAATTTCCTCTGTTGTCTTGGAGGCTGATACGGTTTCTTGTTCGGCTGGCTTGAACTGGCTCTATCAAGTTTCCTCTTCTCAACTCGGGAGGCAGCAGCAAGGAGAGCAGAATAGGTAGTAAAGTCATGAGAAGCCAACTGATCCTGAATTTTTGGCCTCAACCCATTCGTAAATTTTCACATCTTCGCCTTAGGGGTACTGACCATGTATTGAGCATAACGGGACAGTCTGTCAAAGCGAGCCTCATACTGAGCCACCGTCATGTTACCCTGGTTCAACTGCATGAATTTTTCAATTCGCCTCTGCTTGGAAACTGTAGGTACGTATTTCTCCGTGAATGCCTTGATGAAATTACCCTATAAGCGAGGTGTATGATCAGTTTTCCAAAGTGCCTCCACAGTGTGCCACCAATGCTTAGCATCCCCGTGCAACAGAAACATAACGGACTCAATCTTTTCTTCATCAGTATAGTCTAGTGGCCTGAAAATCCTTTCAATCTCAGACAGCTAAGCTTCTGCCTTTTCATCATTAGCTTCCCCATAGAATTTGGATGGGTAAAAGTCAAGGAACTCCCGCATTCTGCTGTTTCTCCCATTGTTACCACTATTCCTGTTGTTGTTGTTGTTGTTGTTTGCTTCACGTGCATCTTGATGTTCCATCACTCGCGACACGCGATCCATAACATTCGCCATCATGTTAAACATGGCCATGTCGAGATTAGTTTGTTGAGCATCTCTGGCTTCTTGAGGCTCATCGCTCCTATTGGTATTGCGGGTACTAGGGCCAGCCATCTATAGGCACAGATTATTATGCTCAATTTATTGGAATATGATAAGACAAGAATTTAATGTATAAGGTATGCAACATACAATTTTACATAGACATACAATTCTCGAAACAATTAAGACATGTTAATCACATAAGCACATAGAAACAGAGAAGGCACAACTGATATTGTCACACATTAACACACATAAACAAGTCATCCCAATAACGTTAGGGCTTCTACCCATGGTCCGAGAGTTAAACCCGGCTTAAGTAATCTAAGCTCTAATACCATTTCTATAAGGTGTCACACCCCCAACCCGACCTGTAGAGGTTAGAATAGGGTGTGATCTAAACATTCACGTTCTTTTATGACTATAACTGATTAACGAAGATTAAGCTTATCCGTTAGACTAGAACTCTAAAAATTCTTCGAAAAACCGACAGCATAACGGCTGTAATTGGCTCTTTAGTTTGACCTAATTTTCTAAACGCCTCAAAACTTTCAATCACAAATTGATTTCCAACTAAGATTACTATTTATGACCAATTGAAAAGTCTGCTAGTTATCTCGAAGTCTCATTTGATTAACAACCTAGCATATTAATTATGTCTCGTTTATGTGACAATCCCTGTTACATAAGTACATGTTGATCTTAGCTTACAAATGAGTACCTGCTTAAGATGGGATAGATTCATTTTACTTAACCCTTTGCCTAATACTTCATAAGCCTGTGATAGATACTAAACCAAAGTAGTGATAGCAAAACGACCAGAAGAGTGTCTATCTAGTTATGATCAGTACAAACCAAAATTAGACCCCAAATTACAACGGGGGTTCTTTTACAATAACAATGACAACAATATAAGAGATAGTCTTCAAAACAAACATATCGTTCACAAAATAGCCATAGTCAAGTAAGGCACGTAGGGCAGGCAATCACTCCAAGAAGTCATCAACAGACACGTTATCCTCGGGTACCTGTTCCTGATCTTCTTCACCTGTGATGATAAAAGAGGGTGAGTCCTTATGAACTCAGCGAGGGGGAAAGAGAAATACGTTTTGAAACTCTTTTTCCAGTTCGACTTATGAAAAACCCTTTTTGAAGGCATGACATATAACACGAGTAAGTTTATAATGTAATATAAAAGTAAAAGAACACAATTACCCGTCTTTCCTCCCCGAGGTCCTCTAGGAACCAAGCGAGAGTACTTATACACATAGTGAAAAGGATACGGTGAGCTTTTGCTCTCAATTCATTTCCAACAACGGTTGTTGCAGCCGACTTCATATCATCCACTTATCACGCCAAATGGGTGTACTCCGGATGTAACCCAAAATCCTACAACCCAACTCTCCGAGGAAGTCTAGCTCCCAAGTGAGAGAGGGAATTGGACAATGGTAGTCACGGTTGCACCGGCAAGCCCGATGCCGCCCGGTGTACGTGAAACGCTACCACGCCAGAATGAAAGGTTGCAACCTTGTATGCAATACACATTTATAACATTTAATATATCATATTAGGAGGACAACAAAGTAGGTTGCCTCCGAGCAGTTATAAGATTGCACATTGATAAGTAAACACACGAGGCAAGTTTTGACATGTAATTTCACTTGTAAAGCACATGGAGTTATATGAATATTAAACAGGAAGCCATGTAACACATATAAATCAAGTCATATAACTCACTTCGGGGTTCACGTAATCAGATAATGAGTTTATACAAGCATGCAACGACGTCTACATGGGACCGAGTGCAAGAAAGGTCTACTTATCAACATGTAATCATTGGAATCACATTCCAAGCATACTTAACATTTATTAGGTAGCCCACTAATCACACAATTAGACGCAATAACTATAGGATCAACACTTAGCGAGTTTTCATAGTCAATAGGGTTTCAATTCATGCTTACGCGTGCGATTAAGCCGCAAGTTGTAACGTAATTAAACCCAAGACATGCATCGATTAATTAAAACATCCTCAATCATCCAAAACAGTCCACACAACATCGATGTGACACAATCCCAAGCATTCAATACCACAAGAGGAGTTACAATAATTTTCAAAGCATATCACTAGATAAAAACCTCACCGCAATGGTCTGTTTTCCCACAATCATTTAGACAAGTAAACAATCTCCAATTCCAGTGAATAAAATTTCAAATTAAAGCTTATTAAGTGAAATAAATCCAGAAACAAACCTCGTATCATTTGGAGTTCGGATTCAAGAGTTATAGCTAAAGCCGTGAGACTACGCAAACCTATCCAGATTTGTACATATTTTAATATTTTCCATTTTTGAGGGTCTTAGCGTCAGATTTAGCTTTAGTCTATTTCTGACAAAAATGACCAGAACTGAAAAATACAGAAACATACCAAATTTTATGAATTTTAGATATCGTTTACTAGGTCAAAACTGTTTCGTTCTACAAGGAGAGTGAACTGCCAAAAACCTGCTCCATTTTCCCAGATTTTCCAGATTTAGACACCTTTCGATGTTTTACCATTTTGGAGACCTTAGATTCAAAATTGGCCTTGGCCTATTTCTATGAAAATTGCTCAGAACTGGTAAAACTAGTCACCTACCAATTTGTACACATTTTAAACATCATTTACCAAGCCAAATACACTTCGTTCTAACAAGTCAGAAATCTGCCAACTACGCGATTTTTGCCTATTTTCAAGTTCTAGCTAAATATCTTAACATGCATGGTTACAAAAGCTCATGTACACACATATACCACAAGTACAGAAGTAAAATTAGAGATATGAAGTAATGCATGTGGGGTTTGAAAGCTTTTTAAAAGAGTTTTAGCCCTCACCTTAGCAAGACAATAAATGAGATGCACAAACCTCTTGAAGACGCACGAAATCGTCTTTTCTCCTTGCTTGACCAAGAGATAGCTTGAGATTCTCTAATTCCTAGCTTAGTTACCATGTTTTTAGTATGTGCATGTGGCTAGATCAAAAGGAAATGAAATAGAAGCTATCAAACATACCTAAGCCGAAATGAAGGGTTCTTGTGTGCTTGCATGCGTTTTCTGGCTTCTTGCTTGCTTGGTCGAGCTTCCTAGAGTCCTTGTGTGCCTAGGTGAACCTTAGGAGATGAGCTTAAGCTATGGAGAGTGATGAATGCAGCCAAGGCCGAGAGAGCTTAACCTTAGGAGATGAGCTCATGACGTACGATCCGGGACTTAAAAACAGCGCAAAATAAGAAAATTATCCTGAAAATAATGAAAACGTTCGATTTTGGGCTCTGAAAATAGGTACGACTAAGCAGGATTGCTGCCCCTATTGTAGAGCTCTCGGAGGGCTTTCCAACTATATGATGTGCGCCGCGTAACTCCTTACGGATCAAAAGTTATTGGCACCGGAGCAACGGATACTTGGTCACAAGCCCCACGCCCTCAGTTTGCGGGCCCAGCCTCCACGTGAAGTGAAGTTGTCTTGCCCAAGGTGCAGTGGGATTCGGTAATAGAATTGTGATGGATTTGGTTGTCGTCCTTTTCGCGGCTCGCGACGTACGATCCGGGACAGAAAAACATCGTAAAAGAATAAAAGTGTCCCGAAACTGATGAAAGCGTTCGATTTTGGGTTCCAAAAAAAGGCGTAGCCACGCAAGCTTGCTGCGCACGTCGTAGAGTTCTCGGAGAGCTTTCCAACAGTATGCTATACGCCGTGTAACTCCTTACGGATCAAAAGTTACGGGTACCGGAGCGACGGATTTCTGGTCACAAGCCCTATGCCCTCGGTTTGCGGGCCAACCTCTACGTGAAGTGAAGTTGTCTTGCCCAAGGTGCCATGGGATTTGGTAATAGAAATGTGATGGATTAGGTTGTCGTCTTTTTCGAGGCTCACGACATACGATCTGGGATAGAAAAACAGCGCAAAAGAAGAAAAGTGTCTCAAAACTGATAAAAACGTTCGATTTTGGGCTCCGAAAATAGACGCAGCCGGTCGTAGAGCTCTTGGAGAGCTTTCCAACGGTATGCTGTGCGCCGCGTAACTCCTTACGGATCAAAAGTTATGGACACCGGAGCGGTGGATACTTGGTCACAAGCCCCACACCCTCGGTTTGCTGGCCCAGCCTCTACGTGAAGTGAAGTTGTCTTGCCCAAGGTGCCGTGGGATTTAGTAATAGAAATATGATGGATTAGGTTGTCGTTCTTTTCGCGGCTCACGAAGTACGATCCGAGACGGAAAAACTACGCAAAAGAAGAAAAGTGTTCCGAAACTGAAAAAAACTTTCGATTTTGGGCTCCGAAAATAGGCGCAGTCGAGTAGGCTTGTTGACCCTATCGTAGAGCTCTTGGAGAGCTTTCCAACGGTATGCTGTGCACCGCGTAACTCCTTACGAATCAAAAGTTTTGGGCACCGGAGCGACGGATACCTGGTCACAAGCCCTACGCCCTCGGTTTGCGGGCCCAGCCTCTATGTGAAGTGAAGTTGTCTTGCCCAAGGTGTCATGGGATTCAATAATAGAAATGTGATGGATTAGGTTGTCGTCATTTTCGCGGCTCATGACGTAGGATCCGGGATGGAAAAACAGCGCAAAAGAAGAAAAGGAAACCCCGAAACTGATGAAAATGTTCAATTTTGGGCTCAAAAAACAGGCGCAGCTGTCACGGCCCAACCCGACCTGTAGAGGTTAGACTAGGATGTGATCTAAACATTCATATCATTTCACGTACTTAATCATTCATTAAGGTTTAACACTTAACGTTAGCCTAAAACTCCAAAAATTCTCTGAAAAACCGGTAGCATAACGGCTGTAATTGGGCTCTTTAGTTTGACCTAATTTTCTAAAGGCCTCAAAACTTTCAATCTCAAATTCATTTCCAACTAAGATTACTATTTATCACCAATCGAAATGCCTACCAGTTATCTCGAAGTCTCGCTTGATTAAAAACCTAGCATGATAACTATATCTCGTTTGTTTGTCAATCCTTGTTACAAAAGTACTTGTTGATCTTAGCTTACCAATGAATACCTACTTAAGATTTGATAGATTCATTTTACTTAACCATTTACCTAATACCTCATAAGCCTGTGATAGATACTAAACCAAGTAGCGATAGCAAAACGACCAGAAGAGTATCTATCTAGTTATGATCAGTACAAACCAAAATTTGACTCCAAATTACAATAGCAACAGTAAGCAACACAAGAAATAGTCTTCAATACAACATGTCATTCACCAAATAGCCACAGTCAAGTAAGGCACGTAGGGCAGACAATCACTCCAAGGAATCATCAATAGGCACGTTATCCTCAGGTACCTGTTCCTGATCTTCTTCACCTGTAATGATAAAAGAGGGTGAGTCCTTATGAACTCAGCGAGGGGGAACGAGAAATACGTTTTGAAACTTTTTTTCCTATTCAACTTATGAAAAACCCCTTTTGAAACATGTCACGTATCACAAGTAATAAGGTACGCAAAGTATAAGAATCAAATTGAGCAACATATACAATTACCAATCATTTCAAGGATACGGTGATCATTTGCTCTCAATATCGATTTTGATACGATTGTTGCGGCCGACTTCAATAATCCACTTATCGTTCCCATTTGGTTGTACTTCGGATGTACCCCGAAAACCTACGACCCAACTCTTCGAGGGTGGAATGCCAAGCGAGAGAGGGAATTGGACCATGGTAGTCACGGTAGCACCGGCAAGCCCGATACCGCCCGGTGTACGTGAAACGCTACCATGCCACAATGAAAGGTTACAACCTTGTATGCAATGCACATTTATAACATTTAACATATCACATTAGGAGGACAACAAAGTAGGTTGCCTCCGAGCAGTTATAAGATTGCACATTGACAAGTAAACACGCGAGGTATGCTATGACAGGTAATTTCACTTGTAAGGCACATGGAGTTATATGAATATTTAACGGGCAGCCATGTAACACATGTAAATCAAGTCATATAACTCATTTCGGGGTTCACTTAATCAAATAATAAGGTCATACAACATGCAACGACGTTTACGTGGGAACGGGTGCAAGAAAGGTCTACTTGTCAACATGTAATCATCGGAATCACATATAGGGCTATAAGGACAACCACGATAACCATAGGATCAACACTTAGTAAATTTTCATAGTCACTAGGGTTTCAATTCATGCTTACCCGTGCGATTAAGCCACAAGTTGTCACATAATTAAGTCAAGGCCATGCATCGATTAATTAAACATCCTCAATCATTCAAAACAGTCCACACGACATCCAAGTGCCACAATCCCAAGCATTTAATACCACAAGAGAAGTTACAATAATTTTCAAAGCATATCACTGGATAAAAAACCACACTGCAATTGTCTGTTTTCCCACAATAATTTAGACAAGCAACCAATCTCCAATTTCAGTGAACAAATTTTCAAATTAAAGCTTATTAAGTGAACTAAATCAAGAAACAAACCTTGCATCATTTGGAGTTCGGATTCAAGAGTTATAGCCAAAACCGTGAGACTACGCAAATTTGTCCAGATTTGTACACATTTCAATACTTGTCATTTTTGTGGGCCTTAGGGTCAGATTTAGCCTTAGGCTATTTCTGACAAAAATGTCCATAACTGAAAAATATAGTAATCTACCAAATTTCATGAATTTTAGATATCATTTGCTAAGTAAAAATTGGTTCGTTCTACAGGGACAGTGAACTGCCAAAAACCTGCTTCATTTTCCAGATTTTCCAGATTTAGACACCTTTCGTTGTTTTGCCATTTTGGAGACCTTAGAGTCAAAATTGGCCTTGGCTTATTTCTATGAAAAATTCTCAGAACTGGCAAAACGAGTCACTTACCAATTTTGACGCATTTTCAACATCGTTTACCAGGCCAAATACACTTCATCCTAACAAGTCAGAAATCTGCCATTTTCGCGATTTTATCTATCTTCAAGTTCTAGCTAAAAATCTTGCCATGCATGGTTACAAAAGCTCATGTACACACACATACCACAAGTACAGAGGTAAAAATAGACATATGAAGGCATGCATGTGGTTTTTGAAAGCTTTTAAAAAGGATTAACCCTCACCTTAATCTATTGACAACAAATGATGCTCAAAACTCTTGAAGATGCACAAATGGTCTTCTCTCCTTGTTTGGCCGAGGGATAATGCTTGATTTCCTTAATTCCTAGCTGAGTTACCATGGCCTTAGTATGTGCATGTGGTTAGAACAAAAGAGAGATGAGATAGAAGCTATCAAACATACCTAAGCCGAAATGACTGTTCTATGAGCTTGCATGCATGTCTCTTTGCTTCTAGCTTGCTTGGTCGAGCTTCCTAGGGCCTTGAGTGTCTAGATGAACCTTAGGATGATGAGCTTGAGCTATGGAGAGTGATGAAGCAGCCTAGGCCGAAAGGGTGAGAGAAAATGAGAGGATGAGAGAATGAAATGAATGAAGTGTTGGTGTTTGTGAGTGTGTCGGCCTAATGCTTCAAAATTTCTGATTTTTGTGTCTTCAAGAGCATATTTTGAATTGTTTAGCATGGGCATTGAATGGATCGAAAAGGTGAAGCATGGTGGAGGATAAAATAATGCTTGGTTTTCAATTTTTTTTTTTTTGCATTGTGTCATAGAATGTCTAAACTTGATTTTTTTTTGAAATTTCAAGCATGACAAAAGCTCCTCACATGGTCGGCCAAGGCAAGCTCAAATCTGATTTTTTTTTTGTCTTGTTTTGAGCTTATTTTATTGTGTGCTAGGGATGTGCAAAAGAATAAAGAATAAAGAATAAGAATGTTTAGCTTTTGGTGAAATTTCGTCTTCTAGTGAGTTGAATTAGCATTTTAATATTAGTTAGTGGAGTTTGTAGGATTAATTAATAATCTAGAGCTTCGTGCAAGATGCTTTCTTGATTAGCGTGCAGGCACGCTTTCCTAGGTTTAGGGCACGCACTACGAGGTAAGGTACGAACTACGAGATGAATGAACGTTTCACAAGCAAATGCACGCAACCCTAAATGAATGCATGTAATTCGATGCAAGGCACATAAAATGAGACACGACTCTCAAACCTAGGTCAAGGCACACAATTCTAGGTTAGGGCACATGAAACGAGGTATCGCACGCAAATCGAGGTCGGGCCTCACAACAGCCCAGCAAGCTAGCTGCCCTCGTCGTAGAGCTCTCAGAGAGCTTTCCAAAGTTATGTTGTGCGCCGCGTAACTCCTTACGGATCAAAAGTTATGGGCACCGGAGCGACGGATACTTGGTCATAAGCCCCACACCCTCGGTTTACGGGCCCAGCCTCTACGTGAAGTGAAGTTGTCTTGCCCAAGGTGTCGTGGGATTCGGTAATAGAAATGTGATGGATTAGGTGGTCGTCCTTTTTGTGGCTCACGACGTACGATCCGGGATAAAAAAAACAGAGCAAAAGAAGAAAAGTATCTCGAAACTGATGAAAACCTTTAATTTTGGTCTACAAAAATTGACGCAGCTGAGCAAGCTTGCTACCCCCGTCGTAGAGCTCTCGGAGAGCTTTCCAACAGTATGTTGTGCGTTACGTAACTCCTTACGGATCAAAAGTTATAGGCACCGGAGCGACGGATACTTGGTCACAAGCCCCACGCCCTTGGTTTGCGGGCCCAACCTCTACATAAAGTGAAGTTGTCTTGCCCAAGGTGTCGTGGGATTCAGTAATAGAAATGTGATGGATTAGGTGGTCGTCCTTTTTGTGGCTCACGAAGTATGATCCGGTACGAAAAATCTACGTAAAAGAAGAAAAGTGCCCCGAAACTGATGAAAACTTTCGATTTTGGGCTCTGAAAACAGGCGCAGTTGAGTAGGCTTATTGTCCCTATCGTAGAGTTCTCGGAGAGCTTTCCAATGATATGTTGTGCACCGCGTAACTCCTTACAGATCAAAAGTTATGGGCACTGGAGCGACCAATACCTGGTCACAAGCCCCACGCCCTCAGTTTGCGGGCCCAGCCTCTACGTGAAGTAAAGTTGTCTTGCCCATGGTGCCGTGGGATTCAGTAATAGAAATGTGATGGATTAGGTTGTTGTCCTTTTCGCGGCTCACGAAGCACAATCCGGGACGGAAAAACTACGTAAAAGAAGAAATGTGTCCCGAAATAGATGAAAACTTTCGATTTTGGGCTCCAAAAATAGGCGCAGCCAAGTAGGCTTGTTGTCCCTATCGTAGAGCTCTCAGAGAGCTTTCCAACAGTATGCTGTACATCGCGTAACTCCTTACAAATCAAAAGTTATGGGCAATGGGGCGACGGATACCTGGTCACAAGCCCCACGCCCTCGGTTTGTGGGCCTAGCCTCTACGTGAAGTAAAGTTGTCTTGTCTATGGTGCCATGGGATTCAATAATAGAAATGTGATGGATTACTTTGTCGTCCTTTTCGCGGCTCACGACGTACGATCCGGGATGAAAAAACAACGCAAAAGAAGAAAAATATCTCGAAACTGATGAAAACGTTCAATTTTGAGCTCCGAAAATAGGCGTAGCTGAGCAAGCTTGCCACCCATGTCTTAGAGCTCTCAAAGAGCTTTCCAACGGTATGCTGTGTGCTGCGTTACTCCTTACGGATCAAAAGTTATGGGCACCGGAGCGACGGATACCTGGTCACAAGCCCCACGCCCTTGGTTTGCTGGTCCAGCCTCTATGTGAAGTGAAGTTGTCTTGCCCAAGGTGCAGTGGGATTCGGTAATAGAAATGTGATGGATTAGGTTGTCGTCCTTTTCACTGCTCACGATGTACGATTCGAGACAAAAAAACAGCGCAAAATAAGAAAACTATCCCAAAAATGATGAAAACGTTCGATTTTGGGCTCTTAAAATAGGTGCAACTGAGAAGGCTTGCTGCCCCCGTCATAGAACTCTCGAAGAGCTTTCCAACTATATGCTGTGCGCCGCGTAACTCCTTACGGATCAAAAGTTACGGGCACCGGAGCGACGGATACCTGGTCACAAGCCCTACGCACTCGGTTTGTGGGCCCAGCCTACATGTGAAGTGAAGTTGTCTTGCCCAAGATACCGTGGGATTTGGTAATAGAAATGTGATGGATTTGGTTGTTGTCCTTTTCGCGCCTCGAGATGTACGATCCGGGACAGAAAAACATCACAAAAGAAGGAAAGTGTCCCAAAACTGATGAAAACATTCGATCTGGGTTTCAAAAAAAAGCACAGCCACGCAGGCTTGCTACCCACATCGTAGAGTTCTCAGAGAGCTTTCCAATGGTATGCTGTACGCCATGTAACTCCTTATGGATCAAAAGTTACGGGCACCGGAACGACGGATACCTAGTCACAAGCCCTATGCCCTCGGTTTGCGGGCCAACCTCTACGTGAAGTGAAGTTGTCTTGCCGAAGGTGCCATGGGATTCGGTAATATAAATGTGTTGGATTAGGTTGTCGTCCTTTTCGCGACTCACGACATATGATCCAGGACAGAAAAACAGCGCAAAAGAAGAAAAGTGTCCCAAAACTGATGAAAACGTTCGATTTTAGGCTCCGAAAACAGGCGCAGCCGAGCAAGCTTCCTGCCCCCGTCGTAGAGCTCTCGGAGAGCTTTCCAACGGTATGCTGTGCGCCACGTAACTCCTTACGTATCAAATGTTATGGGCACCAAAGCGACGGATACCTGGTCACAAGCCCTACGCCCTCGGTTTGCGGGCCTAGCCTCTACGTGAAGTGAAGTTGTCTTGCCCAAGGTGCCATAGGATTCGGTAATAGAAATGTGATGGATTAGGTTGTTGTCCTTTTCGCGGCTCACGAAGTACGATCCGGGACGGAAAAACTACGCAAAAGAAGAAAAGTGTTCCGAAACTGATGAAAACGTTCGATTTTGGGCTCTTAAAACAGGCGCAGCCGAGCAAGCTAGTTGTCCCCGTCGTAGAGCTCTCGGAGAGCTTTCCAACGTTATGTTGTGCGCCGCGTAACTCCTTCAGATCAAAAGTTATGGGCACTGGAGCGATGGATACCTGGTCACAAGCCCTACGCCCTCGGTTTGCGGGCCCAGCCTCTACATGCAGAGAAGTTGTCTTGCCCAAGGTGTCGTGGGATTCGGTAATAGAAATGTGATGGATTAGGTTGTCGTCATTTTTGTGGCTTACGACGTACGATCCGGGATGGAAAAACAACACAGAAGAAGAAAAGTATCCCGAAACTGATAAAAACGTTCGATTTTGGTCTCCGAAAACAGTCGCAGCTGAGCAGGTTTGCTACCCACGTCGTAGAGCTCTCAGAGAGCTTTCCAACGGTATGTTGTGCACCATGTAACTCCTTACGGATCAAAAGTTATGGGCACCGGAGCGACGGATACTTGGTCACAAGCCCCACACCCTCGGTTTGCGGGTCCAGCCTCTATGTGAAGTGAAGTTGTCTTGCCCAAGGTGCCGTGTGTCACGCCCCAACCCGACCTATATAGGCTAGACTAGGGTGTGATCTAAACATTCATATCATTTCACGTACTTAATCGTTCATTAAGGTTTAACGCTTAACGTTAGCCTAGAACTCCAAAAGATTATTCGGAAAACCGGCAGCATAACGGCTGTAATTGGCTCTTTAGTTTGACCTAATTCTCTAAATGCCTCAAAACTTTCGATCCCAAATTCAATTCCAACTAAGTTTACTATTTACCGCCAATTGAAATGCCTACTAATTATTTCGAAGTCTCGTTTGATTAACAACCTAGAGTAGCAACTATGTCTCGTTTATGTGTTAATCCTTGTTACAAAAGTACTTGTTGATCTTAGCTTACAAATGAGTACCTGCTTAAGATTGGATAGATTCATTTTACTTAACTCTTTACCTAATACTTCATAAGCCTATGATAGATACTAAACCAAAGTAGCGATAGCAAAACGACCAAAAGAGTGTGTATCTAGCTATGATCAGTACAAGCCAAAATTAGACCCCAAATTACAACGGGGGTCATTTACAATACAATAACAAGCAACATAAGAAATAGTCTTCAAGCAACATATCGTTCACAAAATGGCCATAGTCAAGTAAGGCACGTAGGGCAAGCAATCATTCCAAGGAATCATCAATAGGCACGTTGTCCTCGGGTACCTGTTCCTGGTCTTCTTCACCTGAGATGATAAAAGAGGGTGAGTCCTTATGAACTCAGCGAGAGGGAATGAGAAATACGTTTTGAAACTCTTTTTCCGGTTAACTTATGAAAAACCCCTTTTTGAAAACATGTCACGTATTACAAGTAATAAGGTACGCAGGTACAATAATCAAATTAAGCAACAGATACAATTACCAATCATTTCAAAGATACGGTGAGCATTTACTCTCAATATCAATTTCGATACGATTGTTGCGGCCGATTTCAATAATCCACTTATCGCTCCCATTTGGGTGTACTCCGAATGTACCCCGAAAACCTACGACCCACTCTCTGAGGGTGGAACGCCAAGCGAGAGAGGGAATTGGATCATGGTAGTCAAGGTGGCACCGGCAATCCCGATGCCGCCCGGCGTGTGTGAAACGCTACCATGCCACAATGAAAGATTGCAACCTTGTATGCAATACACATTTATAACATTTAACATATCACATTAGGAGGACAACAAAGTAGGTTGCCTCCGAGTAGTTATAAGATCGCACGTTGACAAGTAAACACACGAGGCATGTTTGACATATAACTTTACTTTTAAAACGCATGGAGTTATATGAATATTAAACGGACAGCCATGTAATACAAGTGAATCAAGTCATATAACTCATTTCGAGGTTCACGCAATCAAATAATAAGGTCATACTACATGTAACGACATCTACGTGGGACCGGGTGCAAGAAAGGTCTACTTATCAACATGTAATTGTCGAAATCACATTTAGGGCTATAAAGACAACTACGGGCAGCCCACTAATCACACAAATAGACACGATAACCATAGGATCGATACTTAGCGAGTTTTTCATAGTCACTAGGGTTTCAATTCATGCTTACACGTACGATTAAGCCACAAGTTGACAAGTAATCAAACCAAGCCATGCATCGACTAATTAAACATCCTCAAGCATTCAAAACAGTCCACACAACATCCAAGTGCCACAATTCTAAGCATTTAATACAACAAGATAAGTTACAATAATTTTCAAAGCATATCACTAGATGAAAACCTCACTAGAATGGTCTGTTTTCCCACAATAATTTAGACAAGTAAACAATCTCCAATTCCAGTGAACAAAATGTCAAATTAAAGCTTAAGGAGTGAACTAAATCGAGAAACAAACCTCGCATCATTTGGAGTTCGGATTCAAAAGTTATAGCCAAAACCGTGAGACTACGCAAAACTGTCCAGATTTGTACACATTTCAATACTTGTCGTTTTTGAAGACCTTAGGGTCAGATTTAGCCTTAGTATAGTTCTGACAAAAATGTCCAGAACTGAAAAATATAGAAACCTACCAAATTTCATGCATTTTTTATACCATTTACTAAGTCAAAACTGGTTCGTTCTACGAGGACAGTGAACTGCCAAAAACCTGCTTCATTTTCTCAGATTTTCCAGATTTGGACACCTTTCGATGTTTTGCCAATTTGGAGACCTTAGAATCAAAATTGGCCTTGGCCTATTTCTACGAAAACTGCTTAGAACTGGCAAAAATAGTCACCTATCAATTTTCACGCATTTTCAACATCAGTTACCTGGTTAAATTCATTTGCTCCAACAAGTCAGAAAACTGCTATTTCCACGACTTCACCTATCTTCAAATTCTAGCCAAATATCTTGCCATGCATGTTTACAAAAGCTCATGTACACACATATATCACAAGTACAGAGGTAAAAATAGACATTTAAAGGCATGCATGTTGTTTTGGAAAGCTTTTAAAAAGGATTAACCCTCACCTTAGCAAGACAACAATGAAGATGCACAAAGCTCTTGATGATGCACAAGGTTGTCTTTTCTCCTTGCTTAGCCGAGAGACAACTTGAGATTCTCTAATTCCTAGCTTAGTAACCATGTTCTTAGTATGTGCAAGTGGCTAGAACAAAAGGAAATGAAATAGAAGCTATCAACATACCTAAGCCGAAATGAAGGTTCTATGAGCTTGCATATGTGTCTTTTTGCATTCTAGCTTGCTTGGTCGAGTTCCTTAGTAGCTTGAATGTCTTGATGAACCTTAGGATGATGAGCTTAAGCTACAGAGACTAGAATTGCCGCGAAGGCCGAGAGTGAAAGAGACAGGAAATAAGACAGCGAATGAGAGAAAGAAAAATGAGATGCTTTGAAGAGTTTGATGCTTTTTGTGGACATGTGTCGGCCTTGAGCTTCTAAATTTCAGATTTTGTGTCTTCAAGAGCATAATTTGAATCACCTTAGCATGGACAATTGCGTGCATCAAGATTTTGGTGCATTGGGTAGGGTTTTGAGTCATTTTTTTAATGCTTTGTGTCATAGGTTGTCTAAGTTTAATTTTGAAATTGCAAGGCATTGTCCAATGCTCCATGTGGTCGGCCAAGCTAGTGGAAAATTCTGAATTTTTGTCTTGGTTGAGCTTATTTTATTGCATGTGCTTGGAATATGCAAAAAGAATGAAGAATAAAGAATAGGAATGTTTAGCTTTTTGTGAGATTTCGTCTTCTAGTGAGTTGACTTAGCATTTTAATATTAGTTAGTGGAGTTTGTAGGATTAATTAATGATCTAGTACTTCGTGTAAGATGCTTTCTTGATTAGCGTGTGGGCACGCTTTCCTAGGTTTAGGGCACACGAAATGAGGTATCGCAAACAAATCGAGGTCGGACCTCACATCCTCCCCTCCTTAAAAGAATTTCATCCCGAAATTCAATATTACCTTTGAAATAAAGCTGGATACTGTTGTTCCATCTGGTCGCGCCTTTCCCACGTTGCTTCTTCAACTCCATGGTGATCTCATAACACTTTCACCATCGGTATAGATTTGTTGCGCAACTCTTGATCTTGTTGGTCTAGGATCTGAATGGGCTTCTCTTCATAAGACAAGTTCTCCCAAAGCTGCAACAGCTCTGGCTCCAATATATGCGATGGATCAGGGTGATACTTCCGTAGCATTTAAACATGAAAGACGTCGGGAATATTGTGGAGGTTTGGGGTAGTGCCAGGCGATACGCCAACTTGCCAACCTTCTCAATTATCTCAAATGGTCCTACAAACCTCGGGCTCAACTTTCCACCCTTGCTGTGTTTAATCAGTCCCCTCCGAGGTGATATCTTCAAGAACACCTTGTCGCCGACCTCAAACTCTAGGCTCCGTCTCCGTCGGTCTGCATAACTTTTCTGCCTGCTTTGGGCGGTAAGCATCCATTTTTGGATGAGGTGGACATTATCAACAGTCTTCGTAAGTTCAGGTAGAAGGGTCGGGTCAAAAGTCTTCGTCTCACCTACTTCATCCTAGTAAATTGGGGATCGACACTTACGTCCATACAATGCCTCAAATGGGGCCATCCCGATAGTGGCCTAATAACTGTTATTATAAGTGAACTCCGCTAGAGACAGATATTTCTCCCAACTTTTTTCGAAGTCTAAAACATACGCCCTCAGCATATACTCTAGAATCTGAATAGTTCTCTCAGATTGTCCATCAGTCTGAGGGTGATAAGCCGTGCTGAAACTCAACTTCGTTCCCAAAGCTTCTTGTAATCTCTTCCAAAATCGGGAAGTAAAACGAGGATCCCTATCCTATACAATACTCACAGGCATCCCGTGCAACCTTACAATATCCGTCACATACATATCTCCCAGTTTCTCAAGACTATCCTCCTTGTTCATCGATAAGAAGTGCGCTGACTTGGTCAATCTATCCACTATGACCCAAACGGTGTCATGACCCTTTTGTGACCTGGGCAGGTCCATGACAAAGTCCATAGTTATGTGTTCTCATTTCCATTGAGGAATTTCCAACGGCTGAAGTAAACTTGCTAGTCGTTGATGTTCTGCTTTGACTCTCTGGCAAGTCAAATAACGTGCCACAAACTCAGCAATCTCTCTCTTCATGTTATTCCACCAATAGTATTGCTTCAAATCCCGGTACATCTTTGTTCCGCCGGGGTGAATAGTATATCTGGAGTTATGGGCTTCCTCAAGAATCTTCATTTTCAACTCTGGCTTATTAGGAACACAAATTCGATTCCTGAACCTCCAAATACCATCATCATGAAACTTGAAATCTGTGTTGCTTTCTTTAATCTTCTAAAACTGTTGGTCCTTCTGTTGAGGGTCTCGCAATTCAGACAACAAGGTCGATTGAACTTGTGTAGTGGCAAATATTAACCCTTTTTGAGTCAATTGTGGTTTCCACAAAAATGCTTCCACTAACAACTCCTGCACCTTAACTTCCAGTTTTGCCATACTCGCTTTCCGACTTAAAGCATCTGCAACTACATTTGCTTTACCGGGCACATAATTGATTGTGCATTTATAATCATCCAAAAGCTCCATCCACCGTCTTTGCTTCATGTTCAACTCCTTTTGTGAGAATAAGTATTTCAAGCTATTGTGATCAGTAAACACCTCGAACTTGTTACCCCACAGATAATGTCTTCATTTCTTGAGTGCAAACACAATAGCCGCTAACTTCAAATCATGCGTCGAGTAGTTCAATTCATACGGCTTCGGTTTCCTAGAAGCATACGCAATCACTCTACCATTTTGCATAAACACACAACCCAGTCCTTCATTCGAAGCATCGCTATAGATTACAAAACCTTGACTCCCTTAAGGCAATGCAAGAACAGGTACAGTAGTCAATCTTTTCTTCAATTCTTGGAAGCTATTCTCACACTTGTCATCCCACACGAACTTTGTTTTCTTTTGTGTGAGCTTTGTAAGCGGTCCTGCAAACTTTGAGAAATCCTTCACAAATAGCCGGCTAGACCAAGAAAACTCCGAACCTCCGTAACGTTTTTTCGGCTTCTTCCAAGACATCACCGCTTCTATCTTTGCTGGATCCACCGCTATTCCTTCTTGGGATATGATGTGCCCCAAAAATGAAATCTACTACAACCAAAATTCACATTTGCTAAACTTTGCATACAATTGATGCTCTCGAAGTTTCTGCAATACCAATCGCAGATGTTGTTCATGTTCAGCCTCGGATTTCGAGTATACCAAAATATCATCGATAAAGATCACCACAAATTGGTCCAAGTAGGGTTGAAACACCCTGTGCATCAAGTCCATAAAAGCTGCAGGGGCATTAGTTAGTCC
This sequence comes from Ehretia macrophylla, assembly GCA_037974665.1. Classification (NCBI taxonomy): domain Eukaryota; kingdom Viridiplantae; phylum Streptophyta; class Magnoliopsida; order Boraginales; family Ehretiaceae; genus Ehretia; species Ehretia macrophylla. The sequence goes on from CM075772.1 coordinate 63,665,488, forward strand.
AAATGGCATCACCACATATTCGTAATGCCCATATATCGTCCTGAAAGCCATTTTAGGCACATTCTCCTTTTTGATTCGTAACTGATAGTGCCTTTGCCTCAAGTCGAGCTTCGAATACACTTTGGCTCCTTGAAGTTGATCAAACAACTCGTCGATCAGTGGAAGTGGGTATTTATTCTTTACGGTCACTTGGTTCAATCCTCGGTAATCGATGCATAGCCTCAATGTTCTGTCTTTCTTCGTTACAAATAGGACTGGCGCACCCCACGGAGAAGAGCTTGGTTGAACAAACCCCTTCTTCAACAATCCTTGCAATTGGTCCTTCAGTTCTTGTAGCTCAGCTAGTGCCATACGATAGGGAGATTTAAATATCAGCTGGGTGCTAGGCAATAATTCTATAATGAACTCAATCTCCCGATTTGGGGGTAAGCCGGGCAATTCTTTTGGAAACACATCCGCATAATCTTTAATCACTGGCATCTCCTCCAACTTAGCTTTGTCCGACGGCTTGTTGATGAGGTAAGCTAAGTATCCACTACATCCTTTTCTCAAGGACTTCACTGTTTTCGTAGATGAAATGATGGAACTCCCGGTGAAGTCTCTTCGACCCATTACCTCCAATATTGGTTGACCAGGTATCTGGAATGTTACAATCTTCGTCCGGCAATCTAGTTGGGCATGATGCTTTGCCAACAAGTCCATCCCTAAGATGACTTCATAGTCTCGAAAGGGTAATACAATAAGATTGGTTGAGAATTCCCTATCTTTAATTTGGATTTTACATGCTTTACAAGCTGAGTGAGTAACAAGTTTAGAACCCATCAGAGTACCAACTTCTACTTCGTAAGGCAAGCATACAACTCGTAGTTTCACACGTTACACACATAAGGGAGTAATAAATGAATGAGTAGCACCTGGATCAATTAACACCCTAACATGTTGATTCAGTAACAAGAATGTACCTTCAACAACAGCGGTCTCCTCAGGAAGCTCCTCGCACTCAATAGTATAAGCTCTAGCCTGAACTCTAGGAACTGGAGTCTTGCCTCTACCAACTGGTTTAATCTGATTTTGTTCCCTTTTCCATTTAGGACAATCCTTGAACTGGTGTTGGTCGCTGCCACACCCTACACATCGTCCCGATTTCCTCCAACACTAGGCCTTGGCGTGACCCTTCCTGTTACAGTAAAAACAAGTGACAGTCAGAGTAGTAGGTGAACTACCTGTGGATCCACGAGTAGAAGAGGCTGATGGTGCTTTAGTCGGGCCACGGTTGTTAACTGGTCTGTTCTGGCTCTGACCCTGACTACGACTCTGAGTCTGGAATTTCCTCTGTTGACCTAGAGGCTGATATGGTTTCTTGTTCGGGTGGCTTGAACCAGCTCTATCAAGTTTCATCTTCTCAACTCGGGAGGCAGCCGCAAGGAGAGCAGAATAGGTAGTAAAGTCGTACGAAGCCAACTGGTCCTGAATTTCTGGCCTCAACCCATTTGTAAATTTTCACATCTTCGCCTCAGGGGTACTGACCATGTATTGAGCATAACGGGACAGTCAGTCAAAACGAGCCTCGTACTGGGCCACTGTCATGTTACCCTTGTTCAAGTGCATGAATTCCTGAATTTACCTCTACCTGGAAATTGCAGGTACGTATTTCTCCTTAAATGCCTTAACGAAATTACCCTACAAGCGAGGTGTATGATCAGTTTCCCAAAGTGCCTCCACAGTGTGCCATCAATGCTCAGCATCCCCATGCAACAGAAACACAGCGAACTCAATCTTTTCCTCATCAGTATAGTCAAGTGGCCTGAAAATCCTTTCAATCTCAGACAGCCAAGCCTTTGCCTTTTCATCATCAGCTTTCCCGAAGAATTTGGACGGGAGAAAATCAAGGAACTCCCGCATCCTGTTGTTTCTCCCATGGTTACCCTCATTCCTGTTGTTATTGTTATTGTTGTTTTCTTCACGTGCATCTTGACGTTCCATCACTCGCGACATGCGATCCATAGCATTCGCCATCATGTTAAACATAGCCATGTCGAGATTAGTTTGATGAGCATCTCCGGCTTCTTGGGGCTCACCGCTCCTATTAGTATTGCGAGTACCAGGGCCAGCCATCTATAGGCACATATTATTATGCACAATTTATTGGAATACGACAAACAAGAATTTAATGTATAAGGTATGCAAAATACAATTTTATATAGACATACAATTCTCGAAACAGTTAAGACATGTTAATCACATAAACACATAGAAACAGAGAAGGCACAATTGATATTGTCACACAATAACACACATAAACAAGTCATCCTGATAATCTTAGGGCTTCTACCCATGGTCCGAGAGTTTAACCTAGCTTAAGCAATCTAAGCTCTGATACCATTTCCCTAATGTGTCACGCCCCAACCCGACCTATATAGGTTAGACTAGGGTGTGATCTAAACATTCATATCATTTCACGTACTTAATCATTCATTAAGGTTTAACGCATAATGTTAGCCTAGAACTCCAAAAGATTCTCTGAAAAACCGACAGCATAACGGCTGTAATTGGCTCTTTAGTTTGACCTAATTCTCTAAACGCCTCAAAACTTTCGATCCCAAATTCAATTCCAACTAAGATTACTATTTATCGCCAATTGAAATGCCTACTAATTATTTCGAAGTCTCGTTTGATTAACAACCTAGCGTAGCAACTATGTCTCGTTTATATGTCAATCCTTGTGACAAAAGTACCTGTTGATCTTAGCTTACCAATGAGTACCTGCTTAAGATTGGATAGATTCATTTTATTTAACTCTTTACCTAATACTTCATAAGCCTGTGATAGATACTAAACAAAAGTAGTTATAGCAAAATGACCAAAAGAGTGTGTATCTAGCTATGATCAGTACAAGCCAAAATTACACACCAAATTACAACGGGGGTCATTTACAATACAAAAACAAGCAACATAAGAAATAGTCTTCAAGCAACATATCATTCACAAAATGGCCATAGTCAAGTAAGGCACGTAGGGCAAGCAATCATTCCAAGGAGTCATCAATAGGCACGTTGTCCTCGGGTACCTGTTCCTAGTCTTCTTCACCTGAGATGATAAAAGAGTGTGAGTCCTTATGAACTCAGCGATGGGGAACGAGAAATACGTTTTGAAACTCTTTTTCCGGTTAACTTATGAAAAACCCCTTTTTGAAAACATGTCATGTATTACAAGTAATAAGGTACGCCAGTACAATAATCAAATTGAGCAACAGATACAATTACCAATCATTTCAAGGATACGGTGAGCATTTGCTCTCAATATCGATTTCAATACGATTGTTGCGGCCGACTTCAATAATCCACTTATCGCTCCCATTTGGGTGTACTCCGGATGTACCCCGAAAACCTACGACCTAACTCTTCGAGGGTGGAACGCCAAGCGAGAGAGGGAATTGGACCATGGTAGTCACGGTGGCACCGGCAAGCCCGATGCCGCCCGGTGTGCGTGAAACGCTACCATGCCACAATGAAAGGTTGCAACCTTGTATGCAATGCACATTTATAACATTTAACATATCACATTAGGAGGACAACAAAGTAGGTTGCCTCCGAGTAGTTATAAGATCGCACGTTGACAAGTAAACACACGAGGCATGTTTGACATGTAATTTTACTTGTAAAACGCATGGAGTTATATGAATATTAAACGGACAGCCATGTAACACAAGTGAATCAAGTCATATAACTCATTTCGGGGTTCACTTAATCAAATAATAAGGTCATACTATATGCAACGACATCTACATGGGACCGGGTGCAAGAAAGGTCTACTTATCAACATGTAATTGTCGAAATCACATTTAGGGCTATAAAGACAACTACGGGCAGCCCACTAATCACACAAATAGACACGATAACCATAGGATCGATACTTAGCGAGTTTTTCATAGTCACTAGGGTTTCAATTCATGCTTACACGTACGATTAAGCCACAAGTTGACAAGTAATCAAACCAAGCCATGCATCGACTAATTAAACATCCTCAAGCATTCAAAACAGTCCACACAACATCCAAGTGCCACAATTCTAAGCATTTAATACAACAAGAGAAGTTGCAATAATTATCAAAGCATATCACTAGATGAAAACCTCACTGCAATGGTCTGTTTTCCCACAATCATTTAGACAAGCAAACAATCTCCAATTCCAGTGAACAAAATGTCAAATTAAAGCTTAAGGAGTGAACTAAATCCAGAAACAAACCTCGCATCATTTGGAGTTCGGATTCAAAAGTTATAGCCAAAACCGTGAGACTACGCAAAACTGTCTAGATTTGTACACATTTCAATACTTGTCGTTTTTGAGGACCTTAGGGTCAGATTTAGCCTTAGTCTATTTTTGATAAAAATGTCCAAAACTGAAAAATATGGAAACTTACTAAATTTTATGCATTTTTGGATATCATTTACTAAGTCACAACTGGTTCTTTCTACAAGGACAGTGAACTGCCAAAAACCTGCTTCATTTTCTCAGATTTTCCAGATTTGGACACCTTTCTATGTTTTGCTATTTTGGAGACCTTAGAGTCAAAATTGGCCTTGGCCTATTTCTACGAACACTGCTTAGAACTGGAAAAACTAGTCACCTATCAATTTTCAAGCATTTTCAACATCATTTACCTGGTCAAATTCACTTCGCTCCAACAAGTCAGAAAACTGCTATTTCCACAACTTCACCTATCTTTAAATTCTAGCCAAATATCTTGCCATGCATGTTTACAAAAGCTCATGTACATACATATATCACAAGTACAGCGGTAAAAATAGACATTTAAAGGCATGCATGTAGTTTTGGAAAGCTTTTAAAAGAGATTAACCCTTACCTTAGCAAGACAACAATGAAGATGCACAAAGCTCTTGATGATGCACAAGGTTGTCTTTTCTCCTTGCTTAGTCGAGAGACAACTTGAGATTATCTAATTCCTAGCTTAGTAACCATGTTCTTAGTATGTGCAAGTGGCTAGAACAAAAGGAAATGAAATAGAAGCTATCAACATACCTAAGCCGAAATGAAGGTTCTATGAGCTTGCATGTGTGTCTTTTTGCATTCTAGCTTGCTTGGTCGAGTTCCTTAGTAGCTTGAATGTCTTGATGAACCTTAGGATGATGAGCTTAAGCTACGGAGACTAGAATTGTAGCTAAGGCCGAGAGAGAGAGAGAGAGGAAATGAGAGAGTGAATGAGAGAAAGAAAAATAAGATGCTTTGAAGAGTTTGATGCCTTTTGTGGACATGTGTCGGCCTTGAGCTTCTAAATTTCAGATTTTGTGCCTTCAAGAGCATAATTTGAATCACCTTAGCATGGGCAATTGCGTGTGTCGAGATTTTGGTGCATTGGGTAGGGTTTTGAGTCATTTTTTTATGCTTTGTGTCATAGGTTGTCTAAGTTTAATTTTGAAATTGCAAGGCATTGTCAAATGCTCCATGTGGTCGGCCAAGCTAGTGGAAAATTCTGAATTTTTGTCTTGGTTGAGCTTATTTTATTGCATGTGCTTGGAATATGCAAAAAGAATGAAGAATAAAGAATAGGAATGTTTAGCTTTTTGTGAGATTTCATCTTCTAGTGAGTTGACTTAGCATTTTAATATTAGTTAGTGGAGTTTGTAGGATTAATTAATGATCTAGTACTTCGTGTAAGATGCTTTCTAGATTAGCGTGCGGGCACGTTTTCTTAGGTTTAGGCCACACGAAATGAGGTATTGCACATAAATCGAGGTCGGGCCTCACTACATGGGATTCGGTAATAGAAATGTGATGGATTAGGTTGTCGTCCGTTTCACGGCTGACGACGTACGATACGGGATGAAAAAACAACACAAAAGAAGAAAAGTGTCCCGAAACTGATAAAAACGTTCAATTTTGGGCTACGAAAATAGGCGCAGCCCAGCAGGCTAGCTGCCCTCATCGTAGAGCTCTCGGAGAGCTTCCCAACTGTATACTATACGCCGCGTAAGAGATCAAAAGTTACGGGCACCGGAGCGACGGATTCCTGGTCACAAGCCCAACTCCCTCGGTTTGCGGGCCCAGCCTCTACGTGAAGTGAAGTTGTCTTGCCCAAGGTGCCATGGGATTCAGTAATAGAAATGTGATGAATTAGGTTGTTGTCCTTTTCGTGGCTCACGACGTACGATCCGGGACGAAAAAATAGCACAAAAAGAGAAAAGTATCCCGAAACTGATGAAAATGTTAGATTTTGGGCTACGAAAACAGACGCAGCGGAGCAGGCTAGCTATCCCCGTCGTAGAGCTCTAGGAGGGCTTTCCAACGGTACACTGTGCGCCGCGTAGCTCTTTACGGATCAAAAGTGATGGGCACCGGAGCGACGGATACCTGGTCACAAGCCCTACGCCCTCGGTTTGCAAGCCCAGACTCTACGTGAAGTGAAGTTGTCTTGCCCAAGGTACCGTGGGATTCGGAAAAAAAAAATGTGATGGATTAGGTTGTCATCCTTTTTGCGGCTCACGTCGTACGATCAGGGATGAAAAAACAGCGCAAAAGAGAAAAGTATCTCAAAACTGATGAAAACTTTCGATTTTGGGATCCGAAAATAGACGCAGTAGAGCAGGCTTACTGCCCACGTCGTAGAGCTCTTGGTGAGCTTTCCAACGGTATGTTGTGCGCCGCATAACTCCTTACAGATCAAAAGTTATGGGCATTGGAGCGATATATACTTGGTCACAAGCCCCACACCCTCGGTTTGTGGGCCCAGCCTCTACGTGAAGTGAAGTTGTCTTGCCGAAAGTGCCATGGGATTCGGTAATAGAAATGTGATGGATTAAGTTGTCGTCCTTTTTGCGGCTCACGACGTACGATCCGGGATTCAAAAAAAGCGTAAAAGAAGAAAAGTGTCCCGAAACTGATGAAAACTTTCAATTTTGGGCTCTGAAAATAGGTGTAGTCGAGAAACCTTGCTGCCCGCGTCGTAGAGCTCTTGGAGTGCTTTCCAACGGTATGTTGTGCGCCGCGTAACTCTTTATGAAAAAAAAGTTATGGGCACCGGAGCGACGGATACCTGGTTACAAGCCCCACGCCCTCGGTTTGCTGGCCCAGCCTCTACGTGAAGTGAAGTTGTCTTGCCCAATTTCCCGTGGGATTCGGTAATAGAAATGTGATTGATTAGGTTGTCGTCCTTATCGCGAGTCACGACGTACGATCCGGGATGCAAAAATAGTGCAAAAGAAGAAAAGTATCCCAAAACTGATGAAAGCTTTTGAGTTTGGGCTCTGAAAATAGGCGCAGCCAAGCAGGCTTGCTGCTCGCGTCGTAGAGCTCTCAGAGAGCTTTCGAATGGTATGTTGTGCACTGTGTAACTCTTTACGGATAAAATCTTATAGGCACCGGAGCGACGAAAACTTGGTCACAAGCCCCACGCCCTCGGTTTGCTGGCCCAACCTCTAGGTAAAGTGAAGTTGTCTTGCCCAAGGTGTCATGGGATTCAGGAATAGAAATGTGATGGAGGAGCTTGTCGGCCTTTTCGCGGGTCACGACATACGATCCGGGACGCAAAAACAGCGCAAAAGAGGAAAAGTGTCCCGAAACTTATGAAAACTTTCGATTTTGGGCTCCGAAAATAGACGCAGCCGAGTAGGCTTGCTACCCTCTGTCGTAGAGCTCTCGGAGATCTTTCTAATGGTATGCTGTGCACCGCGTAACTCCTTTCGGATCAAAAGTTTTGGGCACCGGAGCGACGGATACCTGGTCACAAGCCCCATGCCCTCCGTTTGCTGGCCCAGCCTCTTCCTGAAGTGAAGTTGTCTTGCCCAAGGTGCCATGGGATTCGGTAATAGAAATGTGATGGATTAGGTTATCATCCTTTGCGTGGCTCACAAAGTACGATCCGTGACGAAAAAATGGCACAAAAGAAGAAAAGTATCCCGAAATTGATGAAAATGTTCAATTTTGGGCTCTGAAAATAGGTGCAGGCGAGCAGGCTGGCAGCCCACATCGTAGAACTCTCGGAGAGCTTCCCAACGGTATGTTGTGCGCCGCGTAACTCCTTACGGATCAAAAGTTATGGGTACCGAAGCGACAGATACCTGGTCACAAGCCCAACGCCCTCGTTTTGCTGGCCCAGCCTCTACGTGAAGTGAAGTTGTCTTGCCCAAGATGTCATGGGATTCCGTAATAGAAATGTGATGGATTAGGTTGTTGTCCTCTTCGCGGCACACGACGTACGATCCGGGACGCAAAAACAGTGCAAAAAAGGAAAAATGTCCCGAAACTGATGAAAACTTTTGATTTTGGGCTCCGAAAATAGGTGCAGCCGAGCAGGCTTGTTGCTCCTATCGTAGAGCTCCCAGAGAGCTTTCCAATGGTATGTTGTGCGTCGCGTAACTCCTTACGGATCAAAAGTTACGGGCACCAGAGCGACCGATACCTGGTCACAAGCCCTACGCCCTCTATTTTTGGGCCCAGTCTCTACGTGAAGTGAAGTTGTGTTGCCCAAGGTGCCATGGGATTCGGTAATAGAAATGTGATGGATTAGGTTGTCATCCTATTCGCGGCTCACAACGTACGATCCGGGATGGAAAAACTGTGCAAAAGAAGAAAAGTATCCCGAAATTGATGAAAAATTTCAATTTTGGGCTCTGAAAATAGGCGCAGCCGATCACACTTGCTTCCCCTATCGTAGAGCTTTCGGAAAGCTTTCCAACGGTATACTGTGCACTGCGTAACTCCTTACGAATCAAAAGTTCTAGGCTTCGGAGCGACAGATACTTGGTCACAAGCCCCATGCCCTAGGTTTGTGGGTCCATCCTCTACGTGAAGTGAAGTTGTCTTGCCCAAGGTGCGGTGGGATTCAGTAATATAAATGTGATGGATTAGGTTGTCATCCTTTTCGCGGCTCATGACGTACGATCCGGGAAGGAAAAACGGCGCAAAAGAAGAAAAGTATCCCAAAATTGATGGAAACGTTCAATTTTGGGGTTGAAAAACAGGCGCAGCCAAGTAGGCTGGCTTTCCACATCGTAGAACTCTCGTAGAGCTTTCCAACGGTATGTTGTGCGCCGCGTAACTCCTTATGAATCAAAAGTTATGGGCACCGGAGCGACGGATATTTGGTCACAAGGGCCAAGCACTCGTTTTGCTGGCCCAGCCTCTACGTGAAGTGAAGTTGTCTTGCCCAAGATGTCATGGGATTCCGTAATAGAAATATGATGGATTAAGTTGTCCTCCTCTTCACGGCACACGACGTACGATCCGGGATGCAAAAACAGTGCAAAAGAGGAAAAATGTCCCGAAACTTATTAATACTTTTGATTTTGGGCTCTGAAAATAGGCGTAGCCGAGCAGGCTTGTTGCCCCTATCGTAGAGCTCTTAGAGAGCTTTCCAACGGTATACTGTGCACCACGTAACTCCTTGCGGATCAATAGTTATGGGCATCGGAGCGACGGAAACTTGGTCACAAGCCCCACGCCCTCGGTTTGGAGGCCCAGCCTCTATTTAAAGTGAAGTTGTCTTGCCCAAGGTGCCGTGGAATTCAGTAATAGAAATGTGATGGATTAGGTAGTCGTCCTTTTCGCGGCTCACGACGTATAATCTGGGACAGAAAAACGGCGCAAAAGAAGAAAAGTATCCCAAAATTGATGAAAACGTTCAATTTTGGGCTAAAAAAACAAGCACAGTCGAACAGGCTTGCTACCCATGTTGTAGAGCTCTCGGAGAGCTTTCCAACGGTATGCCGTGCGCTGTTTATCTCTTTACGGATCAAAAGTTATGGGCACCGGAGCGACGGATACCTTGTCACAAGTCCCACGCCCTCGGTTTGCTGGCCCAGCCTCTACGTGAAGTGAAGTTGTCTTGCCCAAGGCGCCGTGGGATTCGGTAATAGAAATGTGATGGATTAGGTTGTCGTCCTTTTCGCTGCTCACGACATACGATCTGGGATTGAAAAACAGTGCAAAAGAAGAAAAGTATCCCGAAACTAATGAAAACATTCGATTTTGGGCTCAGAAAGATGAGGCTGCCGAACCGGCTTGCTGCCCACGGTGTACAGCACTCGGAGAGCTTTCCAAAGATATGTTGTGCACCATGTAACTCCTTACGGATCAAAAGTTATGGGCACCGGACCGACAGATACTTGGTCACAAGCCCCACGCGCTCGGTTTGCAGGTCCAGCCTCTATGTGAAGTGAAGTTGTCATGCCCAAGGTGCCATTGGATTCGTTAATATAAATGTGTTGAATTAGGTTGTCATCCTTTTCGCGGCTGACGATGTACGATCCCGGACGAAAAAACAGCGCAAAAGAATAAAAGTATCCCGAAATTGATGAAAACATTCGATTTTGGGCTTTGAAATCAGATGCAACTGAGCAGGCTTACTGCCCTCGTCGTAGAGCTCTCGGAGAGCTTTCCAATGGTATGCCGTGCGCCGCATAACTCCTTATGGATCAAAAGTTATGGGCAACGGAGCGACGAATACCTAGTCACAAGCCCCACGCCCTCTGTTTGTTGGCCCAGCCTCTATGAGAAGTGAAGTTGTCTTGCCCAAGGTGTCGTGGGATTCCATAATAGAAATGTGATGGATTAGGTAGTCGTCCTTTTCGCGACTCACGACGTACGATCCGGGAAGCAAAAACAGTGCAAAAGAATAAACGTATCCTGAAACTGATGAAAACTTTCAATTTTGGGCTCCAAAAATAGGCGCAGTCAAGAAGGCTTGCTCTCCCTGTCGTAGAGCTCTCGGAGAGCTTTCTAACGGTATGTTGTGCACCGCGTAATTCCTTACGGATCAAAAGTTATGGGCATCGGAGCGACGGATACCTGGTCACAAGCCCCACGCCCTTGGTTTATGGGCCCAGCCTCTACGTGAGGTGAAGTTTCCTGCCCAAGGTGCCGTGGGATTCAGTAATAGAAACGTGATGGATTTGGTTGTCGTCCTTTTCACGGCTCACGACGTACGATACGGGACGAAAAAACGGCGCAAAAGAAGAAAATTATCCTGAAATTGATGAAAACGTTCAATTTTGGGCTTGAAAAAAGGCGCAACCAAGCAAGCTGGCTGCCCACATCGTAGAACTCTCAGAGAGCTTTCCAACGGTATGTTGTGCGTCGCGTAACTCCTTACGGATCAAAAGTTATGGGCACCAGAGCGACGGATACTTGGTCACAAGCCCCATGCCCTCGGTTTGCTGGCCTGGCCTCTACGTGAAGTGAAGTTGTTTTGCCCAAGGTGTTGTGGGATTCGGTAATAGAAATGTGATTGATTAGGTTGTCGTCCTTTTCGCGGCTCACGACGTACGATGCGGGACGAAAAACAGCGAAAAATGAGAAATTTCTCCCAAAAATGATGAAAACGTTCAATTTTGGGCTCCAAAAACAAGCGCAGCCGAGAAGGCTTGTTGCCCCCGTCGTAGAGCTCTCGGAGAGCTTTCCAACTGTACGCTGTGCGCCGCGTAACTCCTTACGAATCAAAAGTTATGGGCACCGGAGCGACGGATACCTGGTCACACGCCCGTCACCCTCGGTTTGCGGGCCCAGCCTCCACGTGAAGTGAAGTTGTCTTGCCCAAGGTGCCGTGGGATTCGGTAATAGAAATGTGATTGATTTGGTTGTCGTCCTTTTCGCAGCTCACGACGTACGATCCGGGACAAAAAAAATAGCCCAAAAGAAGGAAAGTGTCCCGAAATTGATGAAAACATTCGATTTTGTGTTCCAAAAATAGGCGCAGCCGAGCAGGCTTACTACCCCCGTCGTAGAGCTCTTGGAGAGGTTTCCAACTGTACACTGTGCGCCAAGTAACTCCTTACGGATCAAAAGTTATGGGCACTAAAGCGACAGATACCTGGTCACAAGCCCCACGCCCTCGGTCTGCAGGCCCAGCCTCTACGTGAAGTGAAGTTGCCTTGCCCAAGGTATCGTGGGATTCAGTAATAGAAATGTGATGGATTAGGTTGTCGTCCTTTTCGCGACTCACGACGTACGATCCGGGACGGAAAAATGGCGCAAAAGAAGAAAAGTATCCCAAAACTGATGAAAACGTTTGATTTTGGGCTCGACAAATAGGCGCAGTCGAGTAGGATTACTGCCCACGTCGTAGAACTATCGGAGAGCTTTCCAACGGTATGCTATGTGCCGCGTAACTCCTTATGGATCAAAAGTTATGGGCACCTGAGCGACGGATACCTGGTCACAAGCCCCACGCCCTTGGTTTGCTGGCCCATGGTGCTGTGGGATTCGGTAATAGAAATGTGATGGATTAAGTTGTCATCCTTTTCGCGGCTCACGACGTACGATCCGGGACGGAAAAACAGCGAAAAAGGAGAAAACTGTCCTAAAAATGATGAAAACGTTCGATTTTGGGCTCCGAAAACAGGTGCAGTCGAGCAGGCATACTGCCCCCGTCGTAAAGCTCTCGGAGAGCTTTCCAACTGTATGCTGTGCGCCGCGTAACTTTTTACGGATCAAAAGTTACGGGCACCGAAGCAACAGATACCTGGTCACAAGCCCCACGCCCTCGGTTTGCAGGCCCAACCTCCACATGAAGTGAAATTGTCTTGCCCAAGATGCCGTGGCATTTGGTAATAGAAATGTGATGGATTAGGTTGTCGTCCTTTTCGCGACTCACGACGTACGATCCGGGACGCAAAAACAGTGCAAAGGAAGAAAAGTGTCCCGAAACTGATGAAAACTTTCAATTTTGGGCTCCGAAAATAGGCGCAGCCGGGCAGGCTTGCTGCCCCTGTTGTAGAGCTCTCGGAGAGCTTTCCAACGGTAAGCTGTGCACCGCGTAACTTGTGAGGCCCGACCTCGATTTACGTGCGATACCTCATTTCGTGTGCCCTAACCTAGATTTACGTGCCTTGACCTAGGTTTAAGAGTCATGTTTTGTTTTATGTGCCTTACATTGAATTACGGGCATTCATTTGGGGTTACGTGCATTTGCTTGGGAAATATGCATTCATCTCGTAGTTCGTATCTTACCTCATAGTGCGTGCCTTAAACCTAGGAAAGCGTGTCCGCACGCTAATCAAGAAAGCATCTTACACGAAGTACTAGATCATTAATTAATCCTACAAACTCCACTAACTAATATTAAAATGCTAATTCAACTCACTAGAAGACGCAATTGCACCAAAAACTAAGCATTCTTATTATTTATTATTTATTCTTTTGCACATCCCAAGCACACAATAAAATAAGCTCAAACAAGACAAAAAATTCAGATTTGAACACTAGCTTGGCCGACCACTTCTTGCATTTCAACAAGCTTGCATAATTCAAAAATCATTCCTAGACAAGCCTATGATACTATGCATAAAAAATGAAATGAAACACACCTACCAAGCTTCACTTTCTTGACCAAAGCACTCCATGCTTCCTCACATTTCAAGATTGCACAAGGACTAAGAGAATTTCAGATTTTTCAAGGCCCTAGGCCGACACACTCACACACAACACTTCATACCTCACAAACATTTCAATTGCTCTCAATTCCTCTCTCTCTCTCGGCCTTGGCTCCAATTTTAGTCTCCATAGCTTAAGCTCATCATCCTAAGGTTCTTCTAGACACTCAAGGCCCTAGGAAGCTCGACCAAGCAAGCTAGAAGCAAGAGAATTCGCACGCAAGCACACAAGACTCATCAATTTTTGGCATAGGTATGTTTGATAGCTTCTACTTCATTTCCTTTCGTTCTAGCCACATGCACATACTAAGAACTTGGTAACTAAGCTAGGAATTAGAGAATCTCAAGTTATCTCTCGGCCAAGCAAGGAGAAAAAAAAATATTGTGCATCATCAAGAGCTTTGTGCATCTTCATTATTGTCTTGCTAAGGTGAGGGCTAAAACACTTTTGAAAAGCTTTCAAAAACCACATGCATTCCTTCATATGTCTATTTTTACCTCTGTACTTGTGATATATATGTGTACATGAGCTTTTGTAGACATGCATGGCAAGATATTTGGCTAGAATTTGAAGATAGGTGAAATCGCGTAAATGCCAGTTTTCTGACTCGTTGGAACGAAGTGAATTTGACCAGGTAAATGATATTGAAAATGCGTGAAAATTGATAGGTGACTAGTTTTTCCAGTTATGAGCATTTTTTGTAGATATAGGCCATGGCCAATTGTGACTCTAAGGTCTCCAAAATGGCAAAACATCGAAAGGTGTCTAAATCTGGAAAATCTGGAAAGTCTGGAAAATGAAGCAGGTTTTTGGCATTTCACTATCACTGTAGAACGAACCAGTTTTGACTTAGAAATTGATATCTAAAATGCATGAAATTTGGTAGGTTGCTAGATTTTTCAGTTCTGGACATTTTTGTCAGAAATAGACCAAGGATAAATCTGACCCTATGGTCCTAAAAAATGACAAGTATTGAAATCTGTACCAATCTGGACAGTTTTGCGTAGTCTCACGGTTTTGGCTATAACTCTGGAACCCGAATTCCAAATGATGCGAGATTTGTTTTTGGATTTATTTCACTCCTTAAGCTTTAATTTAACATTTTGTTCACTGGAATTGGAGATTGTTTGCTTGTCTAAATGATTGAGGGAAGACAGACCATTGCAGTGAGGTTTTCATCTAGTGATATGCTTTGAAAATTATTGTAACTTCTCTTGTTGTATTAAATGCTTGGGATTGTGGCACTTGGATGTTGTGTGGACGGTTTTGAATGCTTGAGGATGTGTAATTAATCGATGCATGGCTTTGGTTTAATTTCTTGTCAACTCGTGGCTTAATTGTACGTGTAAGCATGAATTGAAACCCTAGTGACTATGAAAAACTCGCTAAGTATCGATCCTATGGTTATCGTGTCTAATTGTGTGATTAGTGGGCTGCCCGTAGTTGTCTTTATAGCCCTAAGTGTGATTCCGACAATTACATGTTGATAAGTAGAGTTTTATTGCACCCGGTCTCATGTAAACGTCGTCGTATGCTCGTATAACCTTATTACTTGATTACGTGAACTCCGAAATGAGTTATATGACTTGATTTACATGTGTTACATGGTTGCCCGTTTAATATTCATATAACTTCATTTGTTTTACAAGTGAAATTACATGTCAAACATACTCGTGTGTTTACTTGTCAAAGTGCGATCTTATAACTGCTCGGAGGCAACCTAGTTTGTTGTCCTCCTAATGTGATATGTTAAATGTTATAAATGAGCATTGCATACAAGGTTGCAACCTTTCATTGTGGCATGGTAGCGTTTCACGCACGCCGGGCGCTATCGGGCTTGCCGGTGCTACCGTGACTACCATGGTCCAATTCCCTCTCTCGCTTGGCATTCCACCCTCGGAGAGTTGGGTCGTAGGTTTTCGGGGTACATCCGGAGTACACTCAAATGGGAGCGATAAGTGGATTATTGAAGTCGGTTCCAACAATCGTATCAAAATCGATATTGAAAGCAAATGTTCACCGTGTCCTTGAAATGATTGGTAATTGTATCTGTTGCTCAATTTGATTCTTATACTTGCGTACCTTATTACTTGTAATGCGTGACATGTTTTCAAAAAGGGGCTTTTCATGAGTTAACCGGAAAAAGAGTTTCAAAACGTATTTCTCGTTCCCCCTCGCTGAGTTCATAAGGACTCACCCCCATTTATCATCTTAGGTGAAGAAGACCAGGAACAGGCACCCGAGGATAACGTGCCTATTGATGATTAGTTGCGCTACGTGCCTTACTTGACTATGGCCATTTTGTGAACGATATGTTGCTTTGAAGACTATTTCTTATGTTGCTTGTTGTTGTATTGTAAAGGACCCCCGTTGTAATTTGGGGTCTAATTTTGGTTTGTACTGATCATAACTAGATAGACACTCTTCTGGTCATTTTGCCATCGCTACTTTGGTTTAGTATCTATCACAGGCTTATGAAGTATTAGGTAAAGGGTTAAGTAAAATGAATCTATCCAATCTTAAGCAGGTACTCATTGGTAAGCTAAGATCAACAGGTACCTTTGTAACAAGGATTGACACATGAACGAGACATAGTTGCTACGCTAGGCTGTTAATCAAACGAGAATTCAAAATAATCATTAGGCATTTCAATTGGCGATAAAATAGTAATCTTAGTTGGAATCGAATTTGAGATCGAAAGTTTTGAGGCGTTTTGAGAATTAGGTCAAACTAAAGAGCCAATTACAGCCGTTATGCTGTCAGTTTTCTGGAGAATCTTTTGGAGTTCTAGGCTAACGTTAAGCATTAAACCTTAATGAACGATTAAGTACGTGAAATGATATGAATGTTTAGATCACACCTTAGTCTAACCTCTATAGGTCGGGTTGGGGCGTGACACCCTAGAGAAATGGTATCAGAGCTTAGATTGCTTAAGCCAGGTTTAACTCTCGGACCATAGATAGAAGGCCTAAGATTATCGGGATGACTTGTTTATGTGTGCTATTGTGTGACAATATCAATTGTGCCTTCTCTATTTCTATGTGCTTATGTGATTAACATGTCTTAACTATTTCAAGAATTGTGTGTTTATATAAAATTGTATGTTGTATACCTTATACATTAAATTCTTGTTTGTCGTATTCCGATAAATTGTGCATAATAATCTGTGCCAATAGATGGCTGTCCCTAGTACCCGCAATATTAATAGGAGCAGTGAGCCCCAAGAGGCCGGAGATGCTCATCAAACTAATCCCGGCATGGCTATGTTTAATATGATGGCGAATGCTATGGATCGCGTATCACAAGTGATGGAACGTCAAGATGCGCATGAAACAAACAACAACAACAATAACAGGAATGGTGGTAACAATGGAAGAAACAACAGAATGTGAGAGTTCCTTGACTTTCACCCGTCCAAATTCTTCGGGGAAGTTGATGATAAAAAGGCAGAGGCTTGGTTGTCTGAGATTGAAAGGATTTTCAGACCACTTGACTATACTGATGAAGAAAAGGTTGAGTTCGCTGTGTTTCTGTTGCACGGGGATGCTGAGCATTGGTGGCACACTGTGGAGGCACTTTGGGAAACTGATCATACACCTCGCTTGTGGGGTAATTTCGTTAAGGCATTCAAGGAGAAATACGTACCTGCATTTTCCAGGCAGAGGCGAATTAAGAAATTCATGCACTTGAACTAGGGTAACATGACGGTGGCCTAGTATGAGGCTCGTTTTGACAGACTGTTCCGTTATGCTCAATATATGGTCAGTACCTCTGAGGTGAAGATGTGGAAATTTACGTATGGGTTGAGGCCAGAAATTCAGGACCAATTGGCTTCGCATGACTTTACTACCAATTCTGCTCTCCTTGCGGCTACCTCCCGAGTTGAGAAGAGAAAACTTGATAGAGCCGGTTCGAGCCAGCCGAACAAGATACCATATCAGCCTCTAGGACATCAGAGGAAATTCCAAACTCAGAGTTGCAGTCAGGGCCAGAGCCAGAACAGACCAGTCAATAATCGTGGCCCGACTAAAGCACCATCAACCTCTTCCACCAGCGAATCCACAGGTAGTTCACCTACTACTCAGATTGTCACTTGTTCTTACTGTAACAGGAAGGGTCATACCGAGGCCTAGTGTTAGAGGAAATCGGGACGATGTGTAGGGTGTAGCAGTGATCAACACCAGGTCAAGGATTGTCCTAAATGGCAAGGGGGACAAAATCAGATTAAACCAGCTAGTAGAGGCAAGACTCCAATTCCTAGAGTTCAGGCCCGAGCTTACGCTATTGAGTACGAGGAGCTTCCTGAGGAGACTGCTGTTGTTGAAGGTACATTCTTGATACTGAATCAACCTGTTAGGGTGCTAATTGATCCAGGTACTACTCATTCATTTATTACTCCCTTATGTGTGCAACGTGTAAAACTACGAGTTGTATGCTTGCCTTACGAAGTAGAAGTTGGTACTCCGATGGGTTCTAAACTTGTTACTCGCTTAGCTTGTAAAGCATGTAAAATCCAAATTAAAGATAGGGAATTCTCAGCCAATCTTATAGTGTTACACTTTTGAGACTATGAAGTCATCTTAGGGATGGACTGGTTGGCAAAGCATCATGCCCAACTAGATTGCCAGACGAAGATTATAACATTTCAGATACCTGGTCAACCAATATTGGAGGTAATGGGTCGAAGAGACTTCATCGGGAGTTCCATCATTTCATCTACAAAAGCAGTGAAGTCCTTCAGAAAAGGATGTAATGGATACTTAGCTTACCTCATCAACAAGCCATCAGACAAAGCTAAGTTGGAGGAGATGCCAGTGATTAAAGATTATGCGGATGTGTTTCCAGAAGAATTGATAGGTTTACCTCCAAATCGGGAGATCGAGTTTATTATAGAATTACTGCATGGCACCCAACCGATATCTAAACCTCCCGATCGTATGGCACCAGCCGAGCTACAAGAGCTAAAGGACCAATTGTAGGGATTGTTGAAGAAGGGGTTTGCTCAACCAAGCTCTTCCCCATGGGGCGCGCCCATCCTATTTGTAAAGAAGAAAGTCGAACCGCTGAGGCTATGCATCGATTACCGAGGATTGAACCAAGTGACCGTCAAGAATAAATACCCACTTCCACTTATCACCGAGTTATTTGATCAACTTCAAGGAGCTAAAGTGTATTCGAAGCTCGACTTGAGGCAAGGGTACTATCAGTGTCGGATCAAAAAGGAAGATGTGTCTAAAACGGCTTTCAGGACGAGATATGGGTATTATGAATATGTGGTGATGCCATTTAGGCTAACTAATGCCCCTGCAGCTTTTATGGACTTGAAGCACAGGGTGTTTCAACCTTACTTGGACCAATTTGTGGTGATCTTTATTGATGATATTTTTGTATACTCGAAATCCGAGGCTGAGCATGAACAACATCTGCGATTGGTATTGTAGAAACTTCGAGAGCATCAATTGTATGTGAAGTTTAGCAAATGCGAATTTTGGTTGCGGCAGATTGTATTCTTGGGGCACATCATATCCCAAGAGAGAATAGCGGTGGACCCAGCAAAGATAGAAGTGGTGATGTCTTGGAAGAAGCCGAAAAATGTTACGGAAGTTCGGAGTTTTCTTGGTCTAGTCGGCTATTCCAGAGGTTTGTGAAGGATTTCTCAAAGATTGCAGGACCGCTTACAAAGCTCACTCAGAAGAAAACAAAGTTTGTGTGGGATGACAAGTGTGAGAACAGCTTTCAAGAATTGAATAAAAGATTAACTACCACACCTGTTCTTGCATTGCCTGAAGGGAGTCAAGGCTTTGTAATCTATAGCGATGCTTCGAAGGAAGGACTAGGTTGTGTGTTAATACAAAATGTGTAGAGTGATTGCATATGCTTCTAGGAAGCCGAAGCCGTATGAATTGAACTACCCGACGCATGATTGGAATTAGCGGCTATTGTGTTTGCACTCAAGAAATGGAGACACTATCTGTGGGGTAACAAGTTCGAGGTGTTTTCTGATCACAAGAGCTTGAAATGCTTGTTCTCACAAAAAGAGTTGAACATGAGGCAAAGACGGTGGATGGAGCTTTTGGATGATTATAACTGCACAATCAATTATGTGTCCGGTAAAGCAAATGTAGTTGCAGATGCCTTAAGTAGGAAAGCGAGCATGGCAAAACTGGAAGTTAAGGTACAGGAGTCGTTAGAGGAAACATTTTTATGGAAACCACAATTGACTCAAAAAGGGTTACTATTTGCCACTACACAAGTTCAATCGACCTTGTTGTCTGAATTGCGAGAGGCTCAACAGAAGGACCAACAGTTTCAGAAGATTAAAGAAAGCAACACAGATTTCAAGTTTCATGATGATGGTATTTGGAGGTTCAGGAATCAAATTTGTGTTCCTAATGATCCAGAGTTGAAAAAGAAGATTCTTGAAGAAGCCCATAACTCAAGATACACTATCCACCCCGGCGGAACAAAGATGTACCGGGATTTGAAGAAACACTATAGGTGGAATAACATGAAGAGGGAGATCGCGGAATTTGTGGCACGGTATTTGACTTGCCAGAGAATCAAAGCAGAACATCAACGACCAGCAGGTTTACTTCAGCCATTGGAAATTCCTCAATGGAAATGGGAACACATAACTATGGACTTTGTCATGGACCTGCCCAGGTCACAAAAGGGTCATGATGCCATTTCGGTCATAGTGGATCGATTTACTAAGTCAGCACACTTCTTACTGATGAACAAGGAGGATAGCCTTGAGAAACTGGGAGATACGTATGTGGCGGATATTGTAAGGTTGCACAGGATGCCTGTGAGTATTGTATCAGATAGGGATTCTCGTTTTACTTCCCGATTTTGAAAGAGATTGCAAGAAGCTTTAGGAACGAGTTGAGTTTCAGCACGGCTTATCACCCTCAAACTGATGGACAATCCGAGTGAACTATTCAGATTCTGGAGGACATGCTGAGGGCGTGTGTTCTAGACTTCGAGAAAGGTTGGGAGAAATATCTACCTCTAGTGAAGTTCGCTTATAATAACAGTTGCCAGGCCACTATCGAGATGGCCCCATTTGAGGCATTATATGAACGTAAGTGTCGATCCCCAATTTACTGGGATGAAGTAGGTGAGACGAAGACTTTTGACCCGACCTTGCTACTAGAACTCATGAAGACTGTTGATAATGTCCACCTCATCTAGAAACGGATACTTACCTCCCAAAGCAGGCAGAAAAGTTATGCAAACCGACGGAGATGGAGTCTAGAGTTTGAGGTCGGCGACAAGGTGTTCTTGAAGATATCATCTTGAAGGGGGCTGATTAAACACGACAAGGGTGGAAATTTGAGCCCGAGGTTTGTAGGACCATTTGAGATAATTGATAAGGTTGGCAAATTGGCGTATCGCTTGGAACTAACCCAAAACCTCTCCAATATTCACGATGTCTTTCATGTTTCAATGCTACGAAAGTATCACCCTGATCCATCACATATCTTGGAGCCAGAACCGTTATTGCTTCGGGAGAACTTGTATTATGAAAAGAAGCCTATTCGGATCCTAGACCAGCAAGATCGGGAGTTACGCAACAAATCTATACCGATGGTGAAAGTGTTATGGGACCACCATGGAGTTGAAGAAGCAACGTGAGAAAGACGAGATTAGATGGAGCAACAGTATCCATCATTATTTCAAAGATAATATTGAATTTCGGGACGAAATTCTTTTATGGAGGGAATGATGTGAGGCCCGACCTCGATTTACGTGCGATACCTCATTTCGTGTGCCCTAACCTAGATTTACGTGCCTTGACCTAGGTTTAAGAGTCATGTTTTGTTTTATGTGCCTTACATTGAATTACGGGCATTCATTTGGGGTTACGTGCTTTTGCTTGGGAAACGTGCATTCGTCTTATAGTTCGTGTCTTACCTTGTAATGTGTGCCCTAAACCTAGGAAAGCGTGCCCATACGCTAATCAAAAAAGCATATTACACGAAGGACTAGATTATTAATTAATTCTACAAACTCCACTAACTAATATTAAAATGCTAATTCAACTCACTAGAAGACGAAATTGCACCAAAAGCTAAGCATTCTTATTCTTTATTCTTTATTCTTTTGCACATCCCAAGCACACAATAAAATAAGCTCAAACAAGACAAAAAATTCAGATTTGAACACTAGCTTGGCCGACTACTTCTTGCATTTCAACAAGCTTGCATAATTCAAAAATCATTCCTAGACAAGCCTATGACACAATGCATAAAAAATGAAATGAAACACACCTACCAAGCTTCACTTTCTTGACCAAAGCACTCCATGCTTCCTCACATTTCAAGATTGCACAAGGACTAAGAGAATTTCAGATTTTTCAAGGCCCTAGGCCGACACACTCACACATAACACTTCATACCTCACAAACATTTCAATTGCTCTCAATTCCTCACTCTCTCTCGGCCTTGGCTGCAATTTTAGTCTCCATAGCTGAATCTCATCATCCTAAGGTTCTTCTAGACACTCAAGGCCCTAGGAAGCTCGACCAAGCAAGCTACAAGCAAGAGAATTCGCATGCAAGCACACAAGACTCATCAATTTTCGGCATAGGTATGTTTGATAGCTTCTACTTCATTTCCTTTCATTCTAGCCACATGCACATACTAAGAACTTGGTAACTAAGCTAGGAATTAGAGAATCTCAAGTTATCTCTCGGCCAAGCAAGGAGAAAAGACGATCTTGTGCATCATCAAGAGCTTTGTGCATCTTCATTATTGTCTTGCTAAGGTGAGGGCTAAAACTCTTTTGAAAAGCTTTCAAAAACCACATGCATGCCTTCATATGTCTATTTTTACCTCTGTACTTGTGATGTATATGTGTACATGAGCTTTTGTAGACATGCATGGCAAGATATTTGGCTAGAATTTGAATATAGGTGAAATCGCGTAAATGGCAGTTTTCTGACTTGTTGGAACGAAGTGAATTTGACCAGGTAAATTATGTTGAAAATGTGTGAAAATTTTGAAGTGACTATTTTTGCCAGTTCTGAGTATTTTTTGTAGAAATAGGACAAGGCCAATTTTGACTCTAAGGTGTCCAAAATGGCAAAACATCGAAAGGTGTCTAAATCTGGAAAATCTGGAAAATCTGGAAAGTCTGGAAAATGAAGCAGGTTTTTGGCAGTTCACTGTCCTTGTAGAACGAACCAGTTTTGACTTAGCAATTGATATCTAAAATGCATGACATTTTGTAAGTTGCTATATTTTTCAGTTCTGGACATTTGTTTCAGAAATAGATCAAGGCTAAATCTGACCCTAAGGTCCTAAAAAATGACAAGTATTGAAATGTGTACCAATCTGGACAGTTTTGCGTAGTCTCACGGTCTTGGCTATAACTCTTGAACCCAAACTCCAAATGATGCGAGGTTTGTTTCTGGATTTAGTTCACTCCTTAAGCTTTAATTTGAAATTTTGTTCACTGGAATTGGAGATTGTTTGATTGTCTAAATGATTGTGGGAAGAAAGACTATTGCAGTGAGGTTTTCATCTAGTGATATGCTTTGAAAATTATTGTAACTTCTCTTGTTGTATTAAATGCTTGGGATTGTGGCACTTGGATGTTGTGTGGACTATTTTGAATGCTTGAGGATGTGTAATTAATCGATGCATGGCTTTGGTTTAATTACTTGTCAACTCATGGCTTAATTGTACGTGTGAGCCTGAATCGAAACCCTAGTGACTATGAAAAACTCGCTAAGTATCGATCCTATGGCTATCGTGTCTAATTGTGTGATTAGTGGGCTGCCCGTAGTTTTCTTTATAGCCCTAAGTGTGATTCCGACAATTACATGTTGATAAGTAGACTTTTATTGCACCTGGTCTCATGTAAACGTCGTCGTATGCTCGTATAACCTTATTACTTGATTACGTGAACTCCGAAATGAGTTATATGACTTGATTTACATGTGTTACATGGCTGCCCGTTTAATATTCATATAACTCCATGCGTTTTTCAAGTGAAATTACATGTCAAACATGCCTCGTGTGTTTACTTGTCAACGTGCGATCTTATAACTGCTCGGAGGCAACCTACTTTGTTGTCCTCCTAATGTGATTGTTAAATGTTATAAATGTGCATTGCATACAAGGTTGCAACCTTTCATTGTGGCATGGTAGCGTTTCACGCACGCCGGGCGGCATCGGGCTTGCCAGTGCCACCGTGACTACCATGGTCTAAGTCCCTCTCTCGCTTGGCGTTCCACCCTCGGAGAGTTAGGTCATAGATTTTTGGGGTACATCCGGAGTACACCCAAATGGGAGCGATAAGTGGATTATTGAAGTCGGCCGCAACAATCGTATCGAAATCGATATTGAGAGCACATGCTCACCGTATCCTTGAAATGATTGGTAACTGTATGTGTTACTCAATTTGATTCTTATACTTTGCGTACCTTATTGCTTGTAATACGTGACATGTTTTCAAAAGGGGTTTTTCATAAGTTAACCGAAAAAAGAGTTTCAAAATGTATTTCTCGTTCCCCCTCGCTGAGTTCATCAGGACTCAACCTCTTTTATCATCTCAGGTGAAGAAGACCAGGAACAGTTACCCGAGGACAACTTGCCTATTGATGACTCAATGGAATGATTACTTGCCCTACATGCCTTACTTGACTATGGCCATTTTGTGAACGATATGTTGTTTTGAAGACTATTTCTTATGTTGCTTGTTGTTGTATTGTAAAGGACCCCCGTTGTAATTTGGGGTCTAATTTTGGTTTGTACTGATCATAACTAAATAGACACTCTTCTGGTCGTTTTGCCATCCTTACTTTGGTTTAGTATCTATCACAGGCTTATGAAGTATTAGGTAAAGGGTTAAGTAAAATGAATCTATCCAATCTTAAGCAGGTACCCATTGGTAAGCTAAGATCAACAGGTACCTTTGTAACAAGGATTGACATATGAACGAGAGATAGTTGCTACGCTAGGTTGTTAATCAACCGAGACTTCGAAATAATTAGTAGGCATTTCAATTGGCGATAAAATAGTAATCTTTGTTGGAATCGAATTTGAGATCGAATGTTTTGAGGCGTTTTGAGAATTAGGTCAAACTAAAGAGCCAATTACAACCATTATGCTGCCGGTTTTCTGGAGAATTGTGGAGTTCTAGGCTAACGTTAAGCGTTAAACCTTAATGAACGATTAAGTACGTGAAATGATATGAATGTTTAGATCATACCTTAGTCTAACCTCTATAGGCCGGGTTGGGGCGTAACACCTTAGAGAAATGGTATCAGAGCTTAGATTGCTTAAGCGAGGTTTAACTCTCGGACCATGGCTAGAAGGCCTAAGATTATCGATATGACTTGTTTATGCGTGCTATAGTGTGACAATATCAATTGTGCCTTCTCTGTTTCTATGTGCTTATGTGATTAACATGTCTTAACTATTTCAAGAATTGTGTGTCTATATAAAATTGTATGTTGTATACCTTATACATTAAATTCTTGTTTGTCGTATTCCGATAAATTGTGCATAATAATCTGTGCCAATAGATGGCTGTCCCTAGTACCCGCAATATTAATAGGAGCGGTGAACCCCAAGAGACAAGAGGTGCTCATCAAACTAATCCCGGCATGGCTATGTTTAATATGATGGCAAATGCTATGGATCGCGTATCACAAGTGATGGAATGTCAAGATGCACGTGAAACAAACAACAACAACAATGACAGGAATGGTGGTAACAATGGGAGAGACAACAGAATGCGAGAGTTCCTTGACTTTTACCTGTCCAAATTCTTCAGGGAAGTTGATGATGAAAAGGCAGAGGCTTGGTTGTCTGAGATTGAATGGATTTTCAGACCACTTGACTATACTGATTAAGAAAAGGTCGAGTTCACTGTGTTTCTGTTGCACGGGGATGTTGAGCATTGGTGGCACACTGTGGAGGCACTTTGGGAAACTGATCATACACCTCGCTTGTGGGGTAATTTCGTTAAGGCATTCAAGGAGAAATACGTACCTGCATTTTCCAGGAAAAGGCGAATTAAGGAATTTATACACTTGAACCAGGGTAACATGACGGTGGCCCAGTATGAGGCTCGTTTTGACAGACTGTTCCGTTATGCTCAATATATGGTCGGTACCCCTGAGGCGAAGATGTGGAAATTTATGAAAGGGTTGAGGCCAGAAATTCAAGACCAATTGGCTTCGCATGACTTTACTACCTATTTTGTTCTCCTTGCGGCTGCCTCCCGAGTTGAGAAGAGGAAACTTGATAGAGCCGGTTCGAGCCAGCTGAACAAGAAACCATATCAGCCTCTAGGACAACAGAGGAAATTCCAAACTCAGAGTCACAGTCAGGGCCAGAGCTAGAACAGACCAGTCAATAATCGTGGCCCGACTAAAGCACCATCAGCCTCTTCCACCGACGAATCCACAGGTAGTTCACCTACTACTCAGACTGTCACATGTTTTTACTGTAACAAGAAGGGTCACACCGAGGCCCAGTGTTGGAGGAAATCAGGACGATGTGTAGGGTGTAGCAGTGATCAACACCAGGTCAAGGATTGTCCTAAATGGCAAGGGGGACAAAATCAGATTAAACCAGCTAGTAGAGGCAAGACTCCAATTCCTAGAGTTCAGGACCGAGCTTACGCTATTGAGTACGAGGAGCTTCCTGAGGAGACTGCTGTTGTTGAAGGTACATTCTTGATACTGAATCAACCTGTTAGGGTGCTAATTGATCCAGGTACTACTCATTCATTTATTACTCCCTTATGTGTGCAACGTGTAAAACTACGAGTTGTATGCTTGCCTTACGAAGTAGAAGTTGGTACTCCGATGGGTTCTAAACTTGTTACTCGCTTAGCTTGTAAAGCATGTAAAATCCAAATTAAAGATAGGGAATTCTCAGCCAATCTTATAGTGTTACACTTTTGAGACTATGAAGTCATCTTAGGGATGGACTGGTTGGCAAAGCATCATGCCCAACTAGATTGCCAGACGAAGATTATAACATTTCAGATACCTGGTCAACCAATATTGGAGGTAATGGGTCGAAGAGACTTCATCGGGAGTTCCATCATTTCATCTACGAAAGCAGTGAAGTCCTTCAGAAAAGGATGTAGTGGATACTTAGCTTACCTCATCAACAAGCCATATGACAAAGCTAAGTTGGAGGAGATGCCAGTGATTAAAGATTATGTAGATATGTTTCTAGAAGAATTGCCCAGTTTACCTCCAAATCGGGAGATCGAGTTTATTTTAGAATTACTGCCTGGCACCCAGCCGATATCTAAAGCTCCCGATCGTATGGCACCAGCCGAGCTACAAGAGCTGAAGGACCAATTGCAGGGATTGTTGAAGAAGGGGTTTGTTCAACCAAGCTCTTCCCTGTGGGGCACGCCAGTCCTATTTGTAAAGAAGAAAGACGGAACGCTGAGGCTATGCATCGATTACCGAGGATTGAACCAAGTGACTGTCAAGAATAAATACCCACTTCCACTGATCAACTAGTTATTTGATCAACTTCAAGGAGCCAAAGTGTATTCGAAGCTCGACTTGAGGCAAGGGTACTATCAGTTGTGGATCAAAAAGGAAGATGTGCCTAAAACGGCTTTCAGGACGAGATATGGGTATTATGAATATGTGGTGATGCCATTTAGGCTAACTAATGCCCCTGCAGCTTTTATGGACTTGAAGCACAGGGTGTTTCAACCCAACTTGGACCAATTTGTGGTGATCTTTATTGATAATATTTTGGTATACACGAAATCCGAGGCTGAGCATGAACAACATCTGCGATTGGTATTGCAGAAACTTCGAGAGCATCAATTGTATGCGAAGGTTAACAAATGCGAATTTTGGTTGCCACAGATTGCATTCTTGGGGCACATCATTTCCCAAGAGGGAATAGCGGTGGACCCAGAAAAGATAGAAGTGGTGATGTCTTGGAAGAAGCCGAAAAATGTTACGGAAGTTCGGAGTTTTCTTGGTTTAGCCGGCTATTATCGGAGGTTCGTGGAAGATTTCTCAAAGATTGCAGGACCGCTTACAAAGCTCACTCAGAAGAAAACAAAGTGCGTGTGGGATGACAGGTGTGAGAACAGCTTCCAAGAATTGAAGAAAAGATTGACAACTACACCTATTCTTGCACTGCCTGAAGGGAGTCAAGGCTTTGTAATCTATAGCGATGCTTCTAAAGAAGGACTGGGTTGTGTGTTGATGCAAAATGGTAGAGTGATTGCATATGCCTCTAGGAAGCCAAAGTCGTATGAATTGAACTACCCGATGCATGATTTGGAGTTAGCGGCTATTGTGTTTGCACTCAAGAAATGGAGACACTATTTGTGGGGTAACAAGTTCGAGGTGTTTACTGATAACAAGAGCTTGAAATACTTGTTCTCACAAAAAGAGTTGAACATGACTCAAAGACGGTGGATGGAGCTTTTGGATGATTATAACTGCACAATCAATTATGTGTCCGGTAAAGCAAATGTAGTTGCAGATGCCTTAAGTCGAAAATCGAGCATGGCAAAACTGGAAGTTAAGGTGCAGGAGTCGTTAGAGGAAACATTTTTGTGGAAACCACAATTGACTCAAAAAGGGTTACTATTTGCTACTACACAAGTTCAATCGACCTTGTTGTCTGAATTGTGAGAGGCTCAACAGAAGGACCAACAGTTTCAGAAGATTAAAGAAAACAACACAAATTTCAAGCTTCATGATGATGGTATTTGGAGGTTCAGGAATCGAATTTGTGTTCCTAATGATCCAGAGTTAAAAAAGAAGATTCTTGAAGAAGCCCATAATTCAAGATACACTATTCACCCCGGCGGAACAAAGATGCACTGGGATTTAAAGCAACACTATTGGTAGAATAACATGAAGAGGGAGATCGCGGAATTTGTGGCATGGTGTTTTACTTGCCAGAGAGTCAAAGCAGAACATCAATGACAAGCAGGTTTACTTCAGCCGTTGGAAATTCCTCAATGGAATGGGGAACACATAACTATGGACTTTGTCATGGACCTGCCCAGGTCACAAAAGGGTAATGACGCCGTTTGGGTCATAGTGGATCGATTTACTAAGTCAGCGCACTTCTTACCGATGAACAAGGAGGATAGCCCTGAGAAACTGGGAGATACGTATGTGGCGGACATTGTAAGGTTGCACAGGATGCCTGTGAGTATTGTATCGGATAGGGATCCTCGTTTTACTTCCCGATTTTGAAAGAGATTTCAAGAAGCTTTGGGAATGAAGTTGAGTTTCAGCACGGCTTATCACCCTCAGACTGATGGCCAATCCGAGAGAACTATTCAGATTCTGGAGACATGCTGAGGGCGTGTGTTCTAGACTTCGGGAAAGGTTGGGAGAAATATCTGCCTCTAGTGAAGTTCGTTTATAATAACAGTTGCCAGGCCATTATCGAGATGGCCCCATTTGAGGCATTATATGAACGTAAGTGTCGATCCCCAATTTACTGGGATGAAGTAGGTGAGACGAAGACTTTTGACCCGACCTTGCTACTAGAACACATGAAGACTGTTGATAATGCCCACCTCATCTAGAAACGGATACTTACCTCCCAAAGCAGGTAGAAAAGTTATGCAAACCGACGGAAACGGAGTCTAGAGTTTGAGGTCAACGACAAGGTGTTCTTGAAGATATCACCTCGGAGAGAACTGATTAAACACGACAAGGGTGGAAAGTTGAGCCCGAGGTTTGTAGGACCATTTGAGATAATTGAGAAGGTTGGCAAATTGGCGTATCGCCTGGAACTACCCCAAAACCTCTCCAATATTCACGACGTCTTTCATGTTTCAATGCTACGGAAGTATCACCCTGATCCATCGCATATCTTGGAGCCAGAACCGTTGTAGCTTCGGGAGAACTTGTCTTATGAAAAGAAGCCCATTCGGATCCTAGACCAGCAAGATCGGGAGTTGCGCAACAAATCTATACCGATGATGAAAGTGCTATGGGATCACCATGGAGTTGAAGAAGCAACGTGGGAAAGACGAGACCAGATGGAGCAACAGTATCCAACATTATTTCAAAGGTAATATTGAATTTCGGGACGAAATTCTTTTATGGAGGGAAGGATGTGAGGCCTGACCTCGATTTTCGTATAATACCTCGTTTCATGTGCCCTAACCTATATTTGCGTGCCTTGACCTAGGCTTAAGAGTCGTGTTTTGTTTTATGTGCCTTGCATTGAATTACATGCATTCATTTGGGGTTGCGTCCATTTGCTTGGGAAACGTGCATTCTTCTCGTAGTTTGTGCCTTACCTTGTAATGTGTGCCCTAAACTTAAGAAAGCGTGCCTACACGTTAATCAAGAAACCATCTTACACAAAGCACTAGATCATTAATTAATCCTACAAACTCCACTAACTAATATTAAAATGCTAATTCAACTCACTAGAAGACGAAATTGCACCAAAAGCTAAGCATTCTTATTCTTTATTCTTTATTCTTTTGCACATCCCAAGCACACAATAAAATAAGCTCAAACAAGACAAAAAATTCAGATTTGAACACTAGCTTGGCCGACCACTTCTTGCATTTCAACAAACTTGCATAATTCAAAAATCATTCCTAGACAAGCTTATGACACAATGCATAAAAAATGAAATGAAACACACCTACCAAGCTTCACTTTCTTGACCAAAGCACTCCATGCTTCCTCACATTTCAAGATTGCACAAGGACTAAGAGAATTTCAGATTTTTCAAGGCCCTAGGCCGACACACTCACACATAACACTTCATACCTCACAAACATTTCAATTTCTCTCAATTCCTCTCTCTTTCTTGGTCTTGGCTGCAATTTTAGTCTCCATAGCTTAAGCTCATCATCCTAAGGTTCTTCTAGACACTCAAGGCCCTAGGAAGCTCGACCAAGCAAGCTAGAAGCAAGAGAATTCGCATGCAAGCACACAAGACTCATCAATTTTCGGCATAGGTATGTTTGATAGCTTCTACTTCATTTCCTTTCGTTCTAGCCACATGCACATACTAAGAACTTGGTAACTAAGCTAGGAATTAGAGAATCTCAAGTTATCTCTCAGCCAAGCAAGGAGAAAAGACGATCTTGTGCATCATCAAGAGCTTTGTGCATCTTCATTATTGTCTTGCTAAGGTGAGGGCTAAAACTCTTTTGAAAAGCTTTCAAAAACCACATGCATACGTTCATATGTCTATTTTTACCTCTGTACTTGTGATATATATGTGTACATGAGCTTTTGTAGACATGCATGGCAAGATATTTGGCTAGAATTTGAAGATAGGTGAAATCGCGTAAATGGCAGTTTTCTGACTTTTTGGAACGAAGTGAATTTGAGCAGGTAAATGATGTTTAAAATGCGTGAAAATTTTGAAGTGACTATTTTTTCCCGTTCTGAGAATTTTTCGTAGAAATAGGCCAAGGCCAATTTTGACTCTAAAGTCTCCAAAATGGCAAAACATCGAAAGGTGTCTAAATCTGGAAAATCTGGAAAATGAAGCAGGTTTTTGGCAGTTCACTGTCCTTGTAGAACGAACCAGTTTTGACCTAGCAATTGATATCTAAAATCCATGAACTTTAGTAGGTTACTATATTTTTCAGTTCTGGACATTTGTTTCAGAAATAGACTAAGGCTAAACCTGACCCTAAGGTCCTAAAAAACGACAAGTATTTAAATATGTACAAATCTGGACAGTTTTGCGTAGTATCACGGTTTTGGTTATCACTCTAGAACCCGAACTCCAAATGATGCGAGATTTGTTTCTGGATTTAGTTCACTCCTTAAGCTTTAATTTGAAATTTTGTTCACTGGAATTGGAGATTTTTTGCTTGTCTAAATGATTGTCGGAAGACAGACCATTGCAGTGAGGTTTTCATCAAGTGATATGCTTTGAAAATTATTGTAACTTCTCTTGTTGTATTAAATGCTTGGGATTGTGGCACTTGGATGTTGTGTGGACTGTTTTGAATGCTTGAGGATGTGTAATTAATTGATGCATGGCTTTGGTTTAATTACTTGTCAACTCGTGGCTTAATTGTACGTGTAAGCATGAATTGAAACCATAGTGACTATGAAAAACTCGCTAAGTATCGATCCTATGGTTATCGTGTCTAATTGTGTGATTAGTGGGCTTCCCGTAGTTGTCTTTATAGCCCTAAGTGTGATTCCGACAATTACATGTTGATAAGTAGACTTTTATTGCATCCGGTCTCATGTAAATGCCGTCGTATGCTCGTATAACCTTATTACTTGATTACGTGAACTCCGAAATGAGTTATATGACTTGATTTACATGTGTTACATGGCTGCCCATTTAATATTCATATAACGCCATTCGTTTTTCAAGGGAAATTACATATCAAACATGCCTCGTGTGTTTACTTGTCAACGTACGATCTTATAACTGCTCGGAGGCAACCTACTTTTTTTTCCTCCTAATGTGATATGTTAAATGTTATATATGAGCATTGCATACAAGGTTGCATCCTTTCATTGTGGCATGGTAGCGTTTCACGCATGCTGGGCGCCATCGGGCTTACCTGTGCTACCGTGACTACCATGGTCCAATTCCCTCTCTCGTTTGGCATTCCACCCTTGGAGTGTTGGGTTGTAGGTTTTTGGGATACATCCGGAGTACACCCAAATGGGAGCGATAAGTGGATTATTGAAGTCGGCTGCAACAATCGTATCAAAATCGATATTGAGAGCAATTGCTCACCATATCCTTGAAATGATTGGTAATTGTATCTGTTGCTCAATTTGATTCTTATACTTGCGTACCTTATTACTTGTAATACGTGACATGTTTTCAAAAAGGGGTTTTTCATAAGTTAACAGGAAAAAGAGTTTCAAAACGTATTTCTCGTTCCCCCTTGCTGAATTCATAAGGACTCATCCCCATTTATCATCTCAGGTGAAGAAGACCAAGAACAGGTACCCGAGGACAAGGTGCCTATTGATGACTCCTTGGAATGATTACTTGCCCTACGTGCCTTACTTGACTATGGCCATTTTGTGAACGATATGTTGCTTTGAAGACTATTTCTTATGTTGCTTGTTGTTGTATTGTAAAGGACCCCCATTGTAATTTGGGGTCTAATTTTGGTTTGTACTGATCATAACTAGATAGACACTCTTCTGGTCGTTTTGCCATCGCTACTTTGGTTTAGTATCTATCACAGGCTTATGAAGTATTAGGTAAAGGGTTAAGTAAAATGAATCTATCCAATCTTAAGCAGGTACTCATTGCTAAGCTAGGATCAACAGGTACCTTTGTAACAAGGATTGACACATGAACGAGACATAGTTGCTACGCTAGGTTGTTAATCAAACGAGACTTCGAAATAATTAGTAGGCATTTCAATTGGCGATAAAATAGTAATCTTTGTTGGAATCGAATTTGAGATCGAATGTTTTGAGGCGTTTTGAGAATTAGGTCAAACTAAAGAGCCAATTACAGCTGTTATGCTGTCGGTTTTTCAGAGAATCTTTTGGAGTTCTAGGCTAACGTTAAGCGTTAAACCTTAATGAACGATTAAGTACGTGAATTATATGAATGTTTAGATCACACCCTAGTCTAACCTCTATAGGTCGGGTTGGGGCGTGACACCCTAGAGAAATGGTATCAGAGCTTAGATTGCTTAAGCCAAGTTTAACTCTCGGACCATGAGTAGAAGCCCTAAGATTATCGGGATGACTTGTTTATGTGTGCTATTGTGTGACAATATCAATTGTGCCTTCTCTGTTTCTATGTGCTTATGTGATTAACATGTCTTAACTATTTCAAGAATTGTGTGTCTATATAAAATTGTATGTTGTATACCTTATACA
The DNA here is from genome assembly GCA_037974665.1 of Ehretia macrophylla. Lineage (NCBI taxonomy): Eukaryota > Viridiplantae > Streptophyta > Magnoliopsida > Boraginales > Ehretiaceae > Ehretia > Ehretia macrophylla. Next base: position 63,698,698 of record CM075772.1, read on the forward strand.
TTAAATTCTTGTTTGTCGTATTCTGATAAATTGTGCATAATAATCTATGCCTATAGATGGTTGACCCTAGTACCAACAATACTAATAGGAGCGGTGAGCCCCAAGAGACAGGAGATGCTCATCAAACTAATCCCGACATGGCTATGTTTAATATGATGGCAAATGCTATAGATCACGTATCATGAGTGATGGAACGTCAAGATGCACGTGAAACAAAGAACAACAACAATAATAGGAATCGTGGTAACAATAGGAGAAATAACAGAATGCGAGAGTTCCTTGACTTTCACCCGTCCAAATTGTTCGGGGAAGCTGATGATGAAAAGGCAGAGGCTTGGTTGTCTGAGATTGAAAGGATTTTCAGACCACTTGATTATACTGATGAAGAAAAGGTTGAGTTCGCTGTGTTTGTGTTGCATGGAGATGCAGAGCATTGGTGGTACACTGTGGAGGCACTTTGGGAAACTGATCATACACCTCGCTTGTGGGGGAATTTCGTTAAGGCATTCAAGGAGAAATACGTACCTACAGTTTCCAGGCAGAGGTGAATTGAGGAATTCATGCACTTGAATCAGGGTAATATGACGGTGGCCCAGTATGAGACTCGTTTTGACAGACTGTCCCGTTATGCTCAATATATGGTCGTACCCCTGAGGCGAAGATGTGAAAATTTACAAATGGGTTGAGGCCAAAAATTCTGGACCAGTTGGCTTCGCATGACTTTACTATTTATTCTGCTCTCCTTACGGCTGCCTCCTGAGTTGAGAAGAGGAAACTTGATAGAGCCGGTTCGAGCCAGCCGAACAAGAAACCATATCAGCCTCTAGGACAATAGAGGAAATTCCAAACTCAGAGTCGCAGATAGGGCCAGAGCCAGAATAGACCAGTCAATAATCGTGGCCCGACTAAAGCACTATCAGCCTCTTCCACCCGTAAATCCACAGGTAGTTCACCTACTACTCAGACTGTCACCTGTTCTTACTGTAACAGGAAGGGTCACACCGAGACCCAGTGTTGGAGGAAATCGGGACAATGTGTAGGGTGTGGCAGCGATTAACACCAGGACAAGGATTGTCCTAAATGGCAAAGGGGACAAAATCAGATTAAACCATCTAGTAGAGACAATACTCCAGTTCTTAGAGTTCAGGCCCGAGCTTACGCTATTGAGTGCGAGGAGCTTCCTGAGGAGACTGTTGTTGTTGAAGGTACATTCTTGATACTGAATCAACCTGTTAGGGTACTAATTGATCCAAGTGCTACTCATTCATTTATTACTCCCTTATGTGTGCAACGTGTGAAACTACGAGTTGTATGCTTGCCTTACGAAGTAGAAGTTGGTACTCCGATGGGTTCTAAACTTGTTACTCGCTCAGCTTGTAAAGCATGTAAAATCCAAATTAAAGATAGGAAATTCTTAGCCAATCTTATAGCGTTACCCTTTCAAGACTATGAAGTCATCTTAGGGATGGACTGGTTGGCAAAGCATCATGCCCAACTAGATTGCCGGATGAAGATTGTAACATTTCAGATACCTGGTCAACCAATATTGGAGGTAATGAGTCGAAGTGACTTCACCGGGAGTTCCATCGTTTCATCTACGAAAGCAGTGAAGTCCTTCAGAAAAGGATGTAGTGGATACTTAGATTACCTCATCAACAAGCCATCAGACAAAGCTAAGTTGGAGGAGATGCCAGTGATTAAAGATTATGCGGATGTGTTTCCAGAAGAATTGCCCGGTTTACCCCCAAAGTGGGAGATCGAGTTTATTATAGAATTACTGCTTGGCACCCAGCCAATATCTAAAGCTCCCTATCGTATGGCACCAGCCGAGCTACAAGAGCTGAAGGACCAATTGCAAAGATTGTTGAAGAAGGGGTTTGTTCAACCAAGCTCTTCCCCGTGGGGCGCGCAAGTCCTATTTGTAAAGAAGAAAGTCGAAACGCTGAGGCTATGCATCGATTACCGAGGATTGAACCAAGTGACCGTCAAGAATAAATACCCACTTCCACTTATCAACGAGTTATTTGATCAACTTCAAGGAGCTAAAGTGTATTCGAAGCTCGACTTGAGGCAAGGGTACTATCAGTTGCGGATCAAAAAGGAGGATGTGCCTAAAACGGCTTTCAGGACGAGATATGGGCATTATGAATATGTGGTGATGCCATTTGTACTAACTAATGCCCCTACAGCTTTTATGGACTTGATGCACAGGGTGTTTCAACCCTACTTGGACCAATTTGTGGTGATCCTTATTGATGATATTTTGATATACTCGAAATCCGAGACTGAGCATGAACAACATCTGAGATTGGTATTATAGAAACTTCGAGAGCATCAATTGTATGCAAAGTTTAGCAAATGCGAATTTTGGTTGCAGCAGATTGCATTTTTGGGGCACATCATATCCCAAGAAGGAATAGTGGTGGACCCAGCAAAGATAGAAGCAATGATGTCTTGGAAGAAGCTGGAAAATGTTACGGAAGTTCGGAGTTTTCTTAGTCTAGCCGGCTATTATTGGAGGTTTGTGAAGGATTTCTCAAAGATTGCAGGACCGCTTACAAAGCTCACTCAGAAGAAAACAAAGTTCGTGTGGGATGACAAGTGTGAGAACAGCGTTCAAGAATTGAAGAAAAGATTGACTACCGCACCTGTTCTTGCATTGCCTGAACGGAGTCAAGGCTTTGTAATCTATAGCGATGCTTCGAAGGAAGGACTGGGTTTTTTGTTGATGCAAAATGGTAGAGTGATTGCGTATGCCTCTCGGAAACCCAAGCCGTATGAATTGAACTACCCGACGCATGATTTGGAGTTAGCGGCTATTGTGTTTGCACTCAAGAAATGGAGACACTATTTGTGGGGTAACAAGTTCGAGGTATTTACTGATCACAAGATCTTGAAATACTTGTTCTCACAAAAAGAGTTGAACATGAGGAAAAGACGGTGGATCGAGCTTTTGGATGATTATAACTGTACAATCAATTATGTGTCCGGTAAAGCAAATGTAGTTGCAGATGCCTTAAGTTGGAAAGCGAGCATGGCAAAACTGGAAGTTAAGGTGCAGGAGTTGTTAGAGGAAGCATTTTTGTGGAAACCACAATTGACTCAAAAAGGGTTACTATTTGCCACTACACAAGTTCAATCGACCTTGTTGTCTGAATTACGAGAGGCTCAACAGAAGGACCAATAGTTTCAGAAGATTAAAGAAAGCAACACAGATTTCAAGTTTCATGATGATGGTATTTGGAGGTTCAGGAATCAAATTTGTGTTCCTAATGATCCAGAGTTGAAAAAGAAGATTCTTGAAGAAGCCCATAACTCAAGATACACTATTCACCCCGACGGAACGAAGATGTACCGGGATTTGAAGCAACACTATTGGTGGAATAACATGAAGATAGAGATCGCGGAATTTGTGGCACGATGTTTGACTTGCCAGAGAGTCAAAGCAGAACATCAACGACCGGCAGTTTTACTTCAGTTGTTGGAAATTCCTCAATGGAAATGGGAACACATAACTATGGACTTTGTCATGGACCTGCCCAGGTTACAAAAGGGTCATGACGCCGTTTGGGTCATAGTAGATCGATTTACTAAGTCAGTGCACTTCTTACCGATGAACAAGAAGGATAGCCCTGAGAAATTGGGAGAGACGTATGTGGCGGGTATTATAAGATTGCACGGGATGCCTGTGAGTATTGTATCGGATAGGGATCCTCGTTTTACTTCCCGATGTTGTAAGAGACTACAATAAGCTTTGGGAACGAAGTTGAGTTTCAGCACGGCTTATCACCCTCAGACTAATGGACAATCTGAGAGAACTATTCAGATTATGGAGGATATGCTGAGGGCGTGTGTTTTAGACTTCGGGAAAGGTTGGGAGAAATATCTGCCTCTAGCAGAGTTCGCTTATAATAACAGTTACCAAGCCACTATCGGGATGGCCCCATTTGAGGCATTGTATGGACGTAAGTGTCGATCCCCAATTTACTGGGATGAAGTAGGTGAGACGAAGACTTTTGACCCGACCCTACTACCAGAACTTATGAAGACTGTTGATAATGTCCACCTCATCCGGAAACGGATGCTTACCGCCCAAAGCAGGCAGAAAAGTTATGCAGACCGACGGAGACGGAGTCTAGAGTTTGAGGTCGGCGACAAGGTGTTCTTGAAGATATCACCTCGGAGGGGACTGATTAAACACGGCAAGGGTAGAAAGTTGACCCCGAGGTTTGTAGGACAATTTGAGATAATTGAGAAGGTTGGAAAATTGGCGTATCGCCTGGAACTACCCCAAAACCTCTCCAATATTCACGACGTCTTTCATGTTTCAATGCTACGGAAGTATCACCCTGATCCATCGCATATCTTGGAGCCAGAGCCGTTGCAGCTTCGGGAGAACTTGTCTTATGAAGAGAAGCCCATTCGGATCCTAGACCAGCAAGATCGGGAGTTGCGCAACAAATCTATACCGATGGTGAAAATGTTATGGGATCACCATGGAGTTGAAGAAGCAACGTGGGAAAGACGAGACCAGATGGAGCAACAGTATCTAGCATTATTTCAAAGGTAATATTGAATTTCGGGACGAAATTCTTTTAAGGAGGGGAGGATGTGAGGCCCAATCTCGATTTGCGTGCAATACCTCGTTTCATGTATCCTAACCTAGATTTGCGTGCCTGGACCTAGGTTTAAGAGTTGAGTTTCGTTTTACGTGCCTTGCATCGAATTCCGTGCATTCATTTGGGATTGCATGCATTTGCTTGAGAAACGTGCATTTATCTAGTAGTTCGTGCCTTACCTTGTAGTGCGTGTCATAAATCTAGGAAAGCGTGCCCGCACGCTATTCAAGAAAGCATCTTACACGAAGCACTAGATTATTAATTAATCTTACAAACTCCACTAACTAATATTAAAATGCTAATTCAACTCACTAGAAGACGAAATTGCACCAAAAGCTAAGCATTCTTATTCTTTATTCTTTATTCTTTTGCACATCCCAAGCACACAATAAAATAAGCTCAAACAAGACAAAAAATTCAGATTTGAACACTAGCTTGGCCGACCACTTCTTGCATTTCAACAAGCTTGCATAATTCAAAAATCATTCCTAGACAAGCCTATGACACAATGCATAAAAAATGAAATGAAACACACCTACCAAGCTTCACTTTCTTGACCAAAGCACTCCATGCTTCCTCACATTTCAAGATTGCACAAGGACTAAGAGAATTTCAGATTTTTCAAGGCCCTAGGCCGACACACTCACACACAACACTTCATACCTCATAAACATTTCAATTGCTCTCAATTCCTCTCTCTCTCTCGGCCTTGGCTGCAATTTTAGTCTCCATAGCTTAAGATCATCATCCTAAGGTTCATCTAGGCACTCAAGGCCCTATGAAGCTCGACCAAGCAAGCTAGAAGCAAGAAAATTTGCATGCAAGCACACAAGACTCATCAATTTTTGGCATAGGTATATTTGATAGCTTCTACTTCATTTCCTTTTGTTCTAGCCACATGCACATACTAAGAACTTGGTAACTAAGCTAGGAATTAGAGAATCTCAAGTTATCTCTCGGCCAAGCAAGGAGAAAAGACAATCTTGTGCATCATCAAGAGCTTGGTGCATCTTCATTGTGGTCTTGCTAAGGTGAGGGCTAAAACTCTTTTGAAAACCTTTCAACAACCACATGCATACGTTCATATGTCTACCTCTGTACTTGTGATATATATGTGTACATGAGCTTTTGTAGACATGCATGGCAAGATATTTGGCTAGAATTTGAAGATAGGTGAAATCGCGTAAATGGCAGTTTTCTGACTTTTTGGAACGAAGTGAATTTGAGCAGGTAAATGATGTTTAAAATGCGTGAAAATTGGTAAGTGACTAGGTTTTCCAGTTCTGAGCATTTTTTGTAGAAATAGGCCAAGGCCAATTTTGACTCTAAGGTCTCCAAAATGGCAAAACATCGAAAGGTGTCTAAATCTGGAAAATCTGGAAAGTCTGGAAAATGAAGCAGGTTTTTGGCAGTTCACTGTCCTTGTAGAACGAATCAGTTTTGACTTAGCAATTGATATCTAAAATGCATTAAATTTTGTAAGTTGCTAGATTTTTCAGTTCTGGACATTTGTTTCAAAAATAGACCAAGGCTAAATCTGACCCTAAGGTCCTCAAAAACGACAAGTATTGAAATGTGTACCAATCTAGACAGTTTCGCGTAGTCTCACGGTCTTGGCTATAACTCTTGAACCCGAACTCCAAATGATGCGAGGTTTGTTTCTGGATTTAGATCACTCCTTAAGATTTAATTTGTCATTTTGTTCACTGGAATTGGAGATTGTTTGCTTAATGATTGTGGGAAGACAGACCATTGCAGTGAGGTTTTCATCTAGTGATATGCTTTGAAAATTATTGTAACTTCTCTTGTTGTATTAAATGCTTGGGATTGTGGCACTTGGATGTTGTGTGGACTGTTTTGAATGCTTGAAGATGTGTAATTAATCAATGCATGGCTTTGGTTTAATTACTTGTCAACTCGTGGCTTAATTGTACGTGTAAGCATGAATTGAAACCATAGTGACTATGAAAAACTCGCTAAGTATCGATCCTATGGTTACCGTGTCTAATTGTGTGATTAGTGGGCTGCCCATAGTTGTCTTTATAGCCCTAAGTGTGATTCCGACAATTACATGTTGATAAGTAGACTTTTATTGCATCCGGTCTCATGTAAATGTCGACGTATGCTCGTATAACCTTATTACTTGATTACGTGAACTCCGAAATGAGTTATATGACTTGATTTACATGTGTTACATGGCTGCCCATTTAATATGCATATAACTCCATGCGTTTTTCAAGTGAAATTACATGTCAAACATGCCTCGTGTGTTTACTTGTCAACGTGCGATCTTATAACTGTTCGGAGGCAACCTACTTTGTTGTCCTCCTAATGTGATATGTTAAATGTTATAAATGAGTATTGCATACAAGGTTGTAACCTTTCATTGTGGCATGGTAACGTTTCACGCACGTCGGGCGCCATCGGGCTTGCCGGTGCTACTGTGACTACCATGGTCCAATTCCCTCTCTCGCTTGGCATTCTACCTTCAGAGAGTTGGGTCGTAGGTTTTCGGGGTACATCCAGAGTACACCCAAATGGGTGCGATAAGTGGATTATTGAAGTCAGTTGCAACAATCATATCAAAATCGATATTGAGAGCAAATGCTCACCGTATCCTTGAAATGATTGGTAATTGTATCTGTTGCTCAATTTGATTCTTATACTTGCGTACCTTATTACTTGTAATACATGACATGTTTTTAAAAAGGGATTTTTCATAAGTTAACCGAAAAAAGAGTTTCAAAACGTATTTCTCGTTCCCCCTCGCTGAGTTCATACGGACTCACCCCCTTTTATCATATCAAGTGAAGAAGACTAGGAACAGGTACCCGAGGACAACGTGCCTATTGATGACTCCTTGGAATGATTACTTGCCCTACGTGCCTTACTTGACTATGGCCATTTTGTGAACGATATGTTGCTTTGAAGACTATTTCTTATGTTGCTTGTTGTTGTATTGTAAAGGACCCCCGTTGTAATTTGGGGTCTAATTTTGGTTTGTACTGATCATAACTAGATAGACACTCTTCTGGTCATTTTGCCATCGCTACTTTGGTTTAGTATCTATCACAGGCTTATGAAGTATTAGGTAAAGGGTTAAGTAAAATGAATCTATCCAATCTTAAGCAGGTACTCATTGGTAAGCTAAGATCAATAGGTACTTTTGTAACAAGGATTGACACATGAATGAGACATAGTTGCTACGCTAGGTTGTTAATCAAACGAGAATTCGAAATAATTAGTAGGCATTTCAATTGGCGATAAAATAGTAACTGAGTTGGAATCGAATTTGAGATCGAAAGTTTTGAGGTCTTTTGAGAACTAGGTCAAACTAAAGAGCCAATTACAGCTGTTATGCTGTCGGTTTTTTAGAGAATCTTTTGGAGTTCTAGGCTAACGTTAAGCGCTAAACCTTAATGAACGATTCTGAAAATATTGGAGATTTGTGAAGGCTTGTTGCTGAAAATAGGCACAGCTGAGCAGGCTTGTTTCCCTTGTCGTAGAGCTCTTGGAGAGCTTTCAAACGGTATGCTGTGCACTGCGTAACTCCTTACGGATCAATAGTTATGGCATCAAAGTGACGGATACCTGGTCACAAGCCCCACACCCTCGGTTTGCGGGCCCAGCCTCTACATCAAGTGAATTTGTCTTGCCCAAGTTGCCGTGGTATTTAGTAATGGAAATGTGATGGATTAGGTTGTCGTTCTTTTCGCAGCTCACGACGTACGATCCGGGACGGAAAAACGGCGCAAAAGAAGAAAAGTATCCCGAAATTGATGAAAACGTCCAATTTTGGGCTCGAAAAACACGTGCAGCTGAGCAGGCTTGCTACCCATGTCGTAGAGCTCTCGGAGAGCTTTCCAACGTTATGCTGTGGGCCGCGTAACTCCTTATGTATCAAAAGTTATGGGCACCGGAGCGACGGATACCTGGTTATAAGCCCCACGCCCTCGGTTTGCTGGCCCAGCCTCTACGTGAAGTGAAGTTGTCTTGCCCAAGGTGCCGTGGGATTCGGTAATAGAAATGTGATGGATTAGGTTGTCATCCATTTCGCAACTCACGACGTACGATCCGGGATGCAAAAATAGCAAAAATTGAGAAAACTGTCCTGAAAATGATGAAAACGTTCGATTTTGGGCTCCGAAAATAGGTACAGCCGAGTAGGCTTGCTGCCCCCGTCGTAAAGCTCTCGGAGAGCTTTCCAACTGTATGCTGTGCGCCGCGTAACTCCGTACGGATCAAAAGTTACGGGCACCGGAGCGACGGATACTTGGTCACAGGCCCCACGCCCTCAGTTTGCGGGCCCAGCCTCTACATGAAGAGAAGTTGTCTTGCCCAAGGTGCCATGGTATTCGGTAATAGAAATGTGATGGATTAGGTTGTCGTCCTTTTCGCGGCTGACGACGTACGATCCGGGACGAAAAAACAATGCAAAAGAAGAAAAGTATCCCGAAACTGATGAAAATATTCGATTTTGGTCTTCGAAAATAGGAGCAGCTGAGCAGACCTGCTGCCCACGTCGTAGAGCTCTCAAAGAGCTATCCAACGGTATGCTGTGCACCATGTAACTCCTTACGGATCAAAAGTTATGGGCACCGGAGCGACAGATACTTGGTCACAAGCCCTACGCCCTCGGTTTGCGGGTCCAGCCTCTATGTGAAGTGAAGTTGTCTTGCCCAAGGTGCCATGGGATTCGGTAATAGAAATGTGATGGATTAGGTTATCGTTCTTTTCGCGGCTGACGATGTACGATCTGGGACGAAAAAACAGCGTAAAAGAAGAAAAGTATCCCGAAATTGATGAAAACGTTCGATTTTGGGCTTGAAAAATAGGCACAGCCGAGCAGGCTTACTGCCCACGTCGTAGATCTCTCAGAGAGATTTCCAACGGTATGCTGTGCGCCGCGTAACTCCTTATGATCAAAAGTTATGGGCACCGGAGCGACGGATACCTGGTCACAAGCCCCACGCCCTCGGTTTGCTAGCCCAGCCTCTATGTGAAGTGAAGTTGTCTTGCCCAAGGTGTCATGGGATTCCATAATAGAAATGTGATGGATTAGGTTGTCGTCCTTTTTGCGGCTCATGACATACGATCCGGGATGCAAAAACAATGCAAAAGAAGAAAAGTATCCCGAAACTAATGAAAACTTTCTATTTTGGGCTCCGAAAATAGGCGTAGCCGAGCAGGCTTGCTGCCCCTATCGTAAAGCTCTCGGAGAGCTTTCTGACGGTATGTTGTGCACCGCGTAACTCCTTACGGATCAAAAGTTATGGGCACCGGAGCGACTGATAGCTGGTCACAAGCCCCATGCTTTCGGTTTACGGGCCCAGCCTCTACATGAGGTGAAGTTGTCTTGCCCAAGGTGCCGTGGGATTCAGTAATAGAAATGTGATGGATTAGATTGTCGTCCTTTTCGCGGCTCATGACGTACGATCCGGGACCGAAAAATGGCGCAAAAGAAGAAAAGTATCCCGAAACTGATGAAAGATTTTGGGCTCGAAAAATTGAGGCAGCCGAACAGGCTTGCTGCCCACGTCGTAGAGCTCTCGGAGAGCTTTCCAACAGTATGTTGTGCGCCGCGTAACTCCTTACGGATCAAAAGTTATGGGCACCGGAGCGACGGATACCTGGTCACAAGCCCCACACCCTCGGTTTGCTGGCCTGGCCTCTACGTGAAGTGAAGTTGTCTTGCCTAAGGTGTTGTGGGATTCGGTAATAGAAATGTGATGGATTAGGTTGTCATCCTTTTTGCGGCTCACGACGTACGATTCAGGACCGAAAAACAACAAAAAAGGAGAAAACTGTCCTAAAAATGATGAAAACGTTCGATTTTGGGCTCCGAAAATAGGCGCTGCCGAGCAGGCTTGCTGCCCCCGTCGTAGATCTCTCGGAGAGCTTTCCAATTGTACGTTGTGCGCCGCGTAACTCCTTACAGATCAAAAGTTACGAGCACCGGAGCGACGGATACTTGGTCACACGCCCCTCGCCCTCGGTTTGCGAGCCTGTGAGGCCCGACCTCGATTTGCGTGTGATACCTCGTTTCGTGTTCCCTAACCTAGATTTGCATGCCTTGACCTAGATTTAAGAGTCGTGTTTCGTTTTGTGTGCCTTGCATTGAATTTCGTGCATACATTTAGGGTTGCGTGCATTTACTTGGGAAACATGCATTCATCTCGTAGTTCGTGTCTTACCTCGTAGTGTGTGCCCTAGACCTAGGTGAGCATGCCCACACGCTAATCAAGAAAGCATCTTACATGAAGCACTAGATCATTAATTAATCCTACAAACTCCACTAACTAATATTAAAATGCTAATTCAACTCACTAGAAGACGAAATCTTACAAAAAGCTAGACATTCTTATTCTTTATTCTTTATTCTTTTGCATATTCCAAGCACACAATTAAATAATGCTCAAAACATGACAAAAATTCAGAATTTTGCAAGCCTTGGCCAACCACATGGAGCATTTGAACAAGCATTGCATATTTCAAAGATTACCTAGACATTCTATGACAAGCTCATGACAGAAAGCATAAAAAAATGACTCAAAACTCTACCCAAGGCACCACAATCTCGGCCCACTCAATCACCCATGCTAAGATGATTCAAATTATGCTCTTGAAGACACAAATTCTGAAATTTGTGAAGCCCATAGCCAACACATGCAATCAAAGCCTCAAAACTCTTCAAAGCTTTCATTCTTTCTCTCTTTCTCTCATTCACTCTCTCTCTCTCGGCCTTGGCTGCAATCTCACTCTCCATAGCTTAAGTTCATCATCCTAAGATTCATCAAGACCTTCAAGCTACTAAGGAACTCGACCAAGCAAGCTAGAATGCAAAAGACACACATGCAAGCTCATAGAACCTTCATTTCGGCTTAGGTATGTTGATAGCTCCTATTTCATTTTCTTTTTGTTCTAGCCACTTGCACATACTAAGAACATGGTTACTAAGCTAGGAATTAGAGAATCTCAAGTTATCTCTTGGCCAAGCAAGGAGAAAAGACAACCTTGTTCATCATCAAGAGCTTTGTGCATCTTCATTGTTGTCTTGCTAAGGTGAGGGCTAAAACTCTTTCAAAAAGCTTTCAAAAACCACATGCATGCCTTTAAATGTCTATTTTTACCTATGTACTTGTGATATATGTGTGTGCATGAGCTTTTGTAAACATGCATGGCAAGATATTTGGCTAGAATGTGAAGATAGATGAAATCGCGTAAAGGACAGTCTTCTGACTTGTTGGAGCGAAGTGATTTTGAAAAGGTAAATGATGTTGAAAATGCGTGAAAATTGTTAGGTGACTATTTTTGCCAGTTCTGAGTATTGTTCGCAGAAATAGGCCAAAGCCAATTTTGACTCTAAGGTCCACAAAATGGCAAAACATCGAAAGGTGTCCAAATCTGGAAAATCTGGGAAAATAAAGCAGGTTTTTGGCAGTTCACTGTCCTTGTAGAACGAACCAGTTTTGACTTAGTAACTGATATCCAAAATGCATGAAATTTGGTATGCTGCTAGATTTTTCAGTTCAGGACATTTTTGTCAGAAATGGACTAAGGCTAAGTCTGACCCTAAGGTCCTCAAAAACGACAAGTATTGAAATGTGTGCAAATCTAGACAGTTTTGCGTAGTCTCACGGTTTTGGCTATAACTCTTGAATCCGAGCTCCAAATGATACGAGGTTTGTTTCTGGATTTAGTTCACTCCTTAAGCTTTAATATGACATTTTGTTCACTGGAATTGGAGATTTTTTGCTTGTCTAAATGATTGTGGGAAGACAGACCATTGCAGTGAGGTTTTCATTTAGTGATATGCTTTAAAAATTATTGTAACTTCTCTTGTTGTATTAAATGCTTGGGATTGTGGCACTTGGATGTTGTGTGGACTGTTTTGAATGCTTGAGGGTGTTTTAATTAATCGATGCATGGCTTGAATTTAATTACGGAACAACTTGAGGCTTAATCGCACGGGTAAGCATGAATTGAAACCCTAGTGACTAGGAAAACTAGCTAAGTGTTGATCCTATGGATATCGTGTTTAATTATATGATTAGTAGGCTTCCCGTAGTTGCCCTTATAGCTCTAAATGTGATTCTGATGATTACATGTTGACAAGTAGGCCTTTCTTGCACCCGGTCCCACGTAGATGTCGTTGCATGTTGTATAATCTTATTATTTGATTGCGTGAACCCCAAAATGAGTTATATGACTTGATTTACATGTGTTACATGGCTGTCCATTTAATATTCATATAACTCCATGCGTTTTACAAGTGAAATTGCCTGTCATAGCATGCCTCGCTTGTTTACTTGTCAATGTGCAATCTTATAACCGTTCGGAGGCAACCTACTTTGTTGTCCTCCTAATGTGATATATTAAATGTCATAAATGTGCATTGCATACAAGGTTGCAACCTTTCATTCTGGCGTGGTAGCGTTCACGCATACCGGGCGGCATCGAGCTTGCTGGTGCAACCATGACTACCATTGTCCAATTCTCTCTCTCGCTTGGGGGCTAGACTTCCTCGGAGAGTTGGGTCGTAGGATTTCGGGGTACATCCGGCGTACACCCATTTGGCGTGATAAGTAGATGATTTGAAGTCGGCCGCAACAACTGATACTGGAAATGAACTGAGAGCAAGAGCTCACCGTATCATTTTCACTATGTGTATAAGTACTCTCACTTGGTTCCTAGAGGACCTCGAGGAGGAAAGATGGGTAATTGTGTTCTTTTACTCTTATATTACGTTATGAACTTACTTGTGAAATATGTCATGCTTGCAAAAAGGGTTTTCATAAGTTGAACCGGAAAAAGAGTATCAAAACTTATTTCTCGTTCCCCCTCGCTGAGTTCATAAGGACTCACCCTCTTTTATCATCTCAGGTGAAGAAGACTAGGAACAGGTATCCGAGGACAACGTGCCTATTGATGACTCCTTGGAATGATTGCTTGCCATACGTGCCTTACTTGACCATGGCTATTTTTGTGAACGATATGTTGCTTGAAGACTATTTCTTATGCTGCTTGTTGTTGTATTGTAAATGACCCCCGTTGTAATTTGGGGTCTAATTTTGGCTTGTACTGATCATAACTAGATAGACACACTTATGGTCGTTGTTGCTATCGCTACTGGTTAGTAACTATCACAGGCTTATGAAGTATTAGGTAAAGGATTAAGTAAAATGAATCTATCCAATCTTAAGCAGGTACTCATGGGTAGGCTAAGATCAACAGGTACTTTTGTAACAAGGATTAACAAACAAACGAGACATAGTATCATGCTAGGTTGTTAATCAAATAAGACTTTGAGATAACTAGTAGGCGTTTCGACTGGTGATAAATAGTAATCTTAGTTAGAGATGAAATTGTGATTGAAAGTTTGGAGGCCTTTAGAAAATTAGGTCAAACTAAAGAGCCCAATTACAGTCGTTATGCTGCCGGTTTTTTCGGAGAATTTGTGGAGTTTAGGCTAAACGATAAGTGTTAAACCTTCATGAACGATTAAGTACGTGAAATGACTTTAATATTTAGATCACTCCCTAGTCTAACCTCTATAGGTCGGGTTGGGGCGTGACACCTTAGAGAAATGGTATCAGAGCTTAGATTGCTTAAGCCGGGTTTAACTCTCGGACCATGGGTAGAAGCCCTAAGGTTATTAGGATGACTTGTTTATGTGTGATAATGTTAATTGTGCCTTCTATGTTCTATGTGCTTATGTGATTAACATGTCTTAACTATTTCTAGAATTTTGTATCTATATAAAATTATATGTTGCATATCTTATGCATTAAATTCTTGTTTGTCGTATTCCAATAAATTGTGCATCGTAATCTGTGCCTATAGATGGCTGGCTGTCACGCCCCAACCCGGCCTATAAGGTTAGACTAGGGTGTGATATAAACATTCAAGTCACGTCCTGTACATAATCATTCATGAAAGTTTAACACTTAACGTTTTAGCCTAAACTCCAAAATTTTCCAGAAAACCGGCAGCATAACGGCTGTAACTGGGCTCTTTGGTTTGACCTAATTCTCTAAACGCCTCAAATTTTTCAATCTCAATTTCATTTCCAACTAAGATTACTATTTACCATCAATTGAAATTCCTATTGGTTATCTCGAAGTCTCGTTGATTAATAACCTAGTATGATACTATGTCTCGTCTGTTTGTTAATCCTCGTTACAAAAGTACCTGTTGATCTTAGCCTGATAGAGAGTACCTGCTTAGATTGGATAGGTTCATTTTACTTAATCCTATGGTGGATAATAGCCAATAATGATAGCAAAACGACCATAGTAATGTTACCTAGTTATTATCAGTACAAGCCAAGATTAGACCCCAAATTACAACGGGGGTCTTTTACATCACAAACATTAAGCAAGATGAAAAGAAATAGTCTTCAAGAAGCATAGTGTTCACAAATAGCCATAATCACGCAAAGCACATAGGACAGGCAATCACTCCAAGGAATCATCGTTAGGCACGTCGTCCTCGAGTACCTGTTCTTGATCTTCTTCACCTGAGATGATAAAAGATGGTGAGTCCTTATGAACTCAGCGAGGGGGAACGAGAAATAGGTTTTGAAACTCATTTTCCAGTTCAACTTATGAAAATCCTTTTGCAAGCATGAATATAACACAATTAAGTATATAACAATAATATAAAAGTAAAGGAACACAATTACCCGTCTTTCCTCCCCGAGGTCTTCTAAGAACCAAGCAAGAGTACTTATACACATAGTGAAAAGGATACGGTGAACTTTTGATCTTAGTTCATTTCTAGTATCATTTGTTGCGCCCGACTTCGAATCACCCCCTTATCACGCCAAATGGGTGTACTCCGGATGTACCCCGAAATCCTACGACCCAACTATCCAAGGAAGTCTATCCCCCAAGCGAGAGAGGAAGTTGGACAATGGTAGTCACGGTTGCACCGACAAGCCCGATGCCGCCAGGTGTGCGTGAACGCTACCACGCCAGAATGAAAGGTTGCAACCTTATATGCAATATACATTTATGACATTTAATATATCACATTATGAGGACAACAAAGTAGGTTTCCTCCAATCAGTCATAAGATTGCACATTGACAAGTAAACAAGCAAGGCACGATAAGACAAGTAATTTCACTTGAAAGGCATATAGAGTTATATGAACATTAAATGGGCAGCCATGTAACGCATGTAAATCAAGTCATATAACTCATTTCAACGTTCACGTAATCAAATAATAAGATTATTCAACATGCAACGACAATCCACGTGGGTTCAGGTGCAAGAAAGGCCTATTTGTCAACATGCAATGATCAAAATCACATTTAGGGCTATAAGGGCAACTACGGGCAGCCTACTAAACATATAATTATGCACAATATTCAAAGGATCGACACTTAGCAAGTTTACCTAGTCACTAGGGTTTCCATTTCGTGCTTACCCGTGCGATTAAGCCCCAAGTCAACTCAAAATCAATCTCAAGCCTTGCATTAGGTAATTCAAACATCCCCAAGTATTCAAAACAGTCCACACAACATCCCAATGCTACAATCCCAAGCATTTAATACCACATGAGAAGTTACAACAAATTTTTTAAGCATATAACTAAGTGAAACCCTCACTGCAATAGGCTGTATTCTCACAATCATTAAGACAAGAATACAATCTCCAATTCAAGTGAATAAGATGTCAAATTAAAGCTTAAGAAGTGAACTAAATTCAGAGACAAACCTTATATCATTTGGAGTTCGGGTCCACTAGTTATAGCCAAAACAGTGGGATTGCACAAAACTGCCCAGATTTGCACACATTTCAATACTTGTCGTTTTTTAGATCCTTAGGGTTAGATTTAGCCTTAGTCCATTTCTGACAAACATGTACAGAACTGCAAAATCTATCAGCCCACCAAATTTAATGCATGGTGGACATCATTTACTAAGTCAAAACTGGTTTGTTCTACAAGGTCAGTGCATCTACCAAAACCTGCTTCATTTTTTCCAGACTTCCAAATTTGGACACATTTTAATGATTTGCCATTTTGAGGACCTTAGAGTCAAAATTAGCTTTTGTCTATTTCGGCGAAAAATGTTCAAAACAGGAAAACTAGTTACCTACCAATTTTCATGAATTTTCAACATCATTGTCCTAGCCAAACTCACCTTGCAACAACAAGACAGAGAGCTGTCACAAAACCCGATTTCATCTATCATCACCTTCAAGCCAAAATCTTGCCATGCATGGTTGTAAAAGCTTATAAACACACATATATCTCAAGTACAGAAGCAAAGACAAACATTTAAGAGCATGCATGTGGATTTTTGAAGGATTTTCAAGAGGTTTTAGCCCTCACCTTAGCAAAACAACAAGAAGATGCACAAAACTTTGATGAAGCACAAATTTGGTCTTCTTCCTTGCTTAGCCGAGACACCACCCGATTTCTCTCTATTTTTCCTAGCTTAGTGACCAAGTTCTTAGTAGGTGCATGTGGTTAGAACAAGAAGAAATGAAATGGAAGCTAGCAAACTCACCTAGGCCGAAATGGAGACTCAAAGAGCTTGCATGTGTGATTCTTGCAACTTAGCTAGCTTGGTCGAGTTTCTTAGCTTGTTGCTTGTCTTGATGCACCATAGAATGATGAAGATGAGCTATGGAATGATGAAACTCAGCCAAGGCCGAGAGAGAGAGAGAAGAATGAGAGGGAGAGAGAGAAATGTGAGGAGAATGAGAGAAATGAAAAAAAAATGATAGCTTTTGCAAATGTTGATGCAAGTGTTCGGCCTTGAGCTTAGCAATTCTGATTTTTATGTCTTCAAGAAGCATTTTGAAATTCCTAGCATGGGCATGGAGCATCTTGTCGAGATTTGGGAGTTTTGAGGAGGTATTTGAGCTAGTTTTTTATGCATTTGTGTCATAGAATTGTCATAGATTGTCTAGGATAAATTTTGAATTAAGCAAAGCAATCACAAAGCTCACAAAGTGGTCGGCCAAGGCATCAAAAATTCTGATTTTTTGTCATCTTTTGAGCATTATTTAATTGTGTGTTTGAAAGTGCAAAAGAATAAGGAATAAAGAATAAGGAATGTCTAGCTTTTTGTGAGATTTTGTCTTCTAGTGGGTTGAATTAGTAATTTAATAATAGTTAGTGGAATTTGTAGGATTAATTAATGATCTAGTGCTTCATGTAAGATGCTTTCTTGATTAGCGTGAGGGCACGCTTTCCTAGGTCTAGGGCACGCACTACGAGGTAGGGCACGAAATACTAGATGAATGCACATTTTTCAAGAAAATGCACGCAACCCTAAATGAATGCACGTAATTCAATGCATGGCACACAAAATGAACACAATTCTTAAACCTAAGTCAAGGTACGCAAATCTAGTTTAGGGCACACAAAATGAGGTATCACACGCAAATCGAGGTCGGGCCTCATATCCTCCCCTCCTTAAAAGAATTTCGTCCCAAAATTCAATATTACCTTTGAAATAAAGCTGGATATTGTTGCTCCATCTGGTCTCGCCTTTCCCACATTGCTTCTTCAACTCCATGATGATCCCACAGCACTTTCACCATCGATATAGTTTTGTTGCACAACTCCCGATCTTGCTGGTCTAGGATCCGAATGGGCTTCTCTTCATAAGACAAGTTCCCCCAAAGCTGCAACGGCTCTAGCTCCAAGATATGCGATGGATCAGGATGATACTTCCGCAGCATTGAAACATGAAAGACGTCATGAATATTGGAGAGGTTTTGGGGTAGTGCCAGGCGATATGCCAATTTTCCAACCTTCTCAATTATCTCGAATGGTCCTACAAATCTCGGGCTCAACTTTCCACCCTTACCGTGTTTAATTAGTCCCCTTCGAGGTGATATCTTCAGGAACACCTTGTCGCCGACCTCAAACTCTAGGCTCCGTCTCCGTCGGTCTGCATAACTCTTCTGCCTGCTTTGGACGGCAAGCGTCCATTTCCGGATAAGATGGATATTATCAACAGTCTTCATAAGTTCAGGTAGAAGGGTTGGGTCAAAAGTCTTCGTCTCACCAACTTCATCCCAGTAAATTGGGGATCGACACTTACGTCCATACAACGCCTCAAATAGGGCCATCCCGATAGTGGCCTGATAACTATTATTATAAGTGAACTCCGCTAGAGATAGATATTTCTCCCAACCTTTCCCGAAGTCTAAAACACACGCCCTCAGCATATCCTCCAGAATCTGAATAGTTCTCTCCGATTGTCCATCAGTCTGAGGGTGATAAGCCGTGCTGAAACTCAACTTCGTTCCCAAAGCTTCTTGCAATCTCTTTCAAAATCGGGAAGTAAAACGAGAATCCCTATCCGATACAATACTCACAGGCATCCCGTGCAATCTTACGATCTCTGCCACATACATATCTCCCAATTTCTCAGGACTATCCTCCTTGTTCATCGGTAAGAAGTACGCCGACTTAGTCAATCTATCCACTATGACTCAAATGGTGTCACGACCCTTTTGTGACCTGGGCAGGTCCATAACAAAGTCCATAGTTATATGTTCCCATTTCCATTTAGGAATCTCCAACGGTTGAAGTAAACTTGTTGGCCGTTGATGTTCCGCTTTGACTCTCTGGCAAGTCAAACACCGTGCCACAAACTCCGCAACCTCTTTCTTCATGTTATTCCACCAATAGTGTTGCTTCAAATCCCCGTACATCTTTGTTCCACCGGGGTGAATAGTGTATCTTGAATTATGGGCTTCTTCAAGAATCTTCTTTTTCAGCTCTGGCTCATTAGGTACACAAATCCGATTCCTTAACCTCCAAACACTATCATCATGGAACTTGAAATCTGCATTGCTTTCTTTAATCTTCTAAAACTGTTGGTCCTTCTATTGAGCCTCTCGTAACTCGGACAACAAGGTCTATTGAACTTGTGTAATGGCAAAAAGTAACCATTTTCGAGTCAATTGTTGTTTCCACAAAAATGCTTCCTCCAACAACTCCTGCACCTTGACTTCCAGTTTTGCCATGCTCACTTTCCTACTTAAAGCATCTGCAACTACATTCGCTTGACTAGGCACATAATTGATTGTGTAGTTATAATCATCCAAAAGCTCCATCCACCGCCTTTGCCTCATATTCAACTATTTTTGAGAGAACAAGTATTTCAAGCTCTTGTGATCAGTAAATACCTCAAAATTATTACCCTACAGATAATGCCTCCATTTCTTGAGTGTAAACACAATAGCAGCTAATTCCAAATCATGCGTCAGGTAATTCAATTCATACGGCTTCAGTTTCCTAGAGGCATACGCAATCACTCTTCCATTTTGCATCAGTATACAACCCAATCCTTCTTTCGAAGCATCGCTATAGATTACAAAACCTTGACTCCCTTCAGGCAATGCAAGAACAGGCGCGGTAGTCAATCTTTTCTTCAACTCTTGGAAGCTGTTCTCACACTTATCATCCCACACGAACTTTGTTTTCTTTTGAGTGAGCTTTGTAAGCGGTCCTGCAATCTTAGAGAAATCCTTCACGAATCTCCGATAATAGCCAGCTAGACCAAGAAAACTCCGAACCTCCGTAACGTTTTCCGATATCTTCCAAGACATTACTGCTTCTATCTTTTCTGGATCCACCGCTATTCCATCTTGGGATATGATATGCCCCAAAAATGCAATCTGCTGCAACCAAAATTCGCACTTGCTAAACTTTGCATACAATTGATGCTCTCGAAGTTTCTGTAGTACCAACCGCAGATGTTGTTCATGCTCTGCCTCGAATTTCGAGTATACCAAAATATCATCAATGAAGATCACCACAAATTGGTCCAAGTAGGGTTGAAACACCCTGTGCATCAAGTCCATAAAAGCTGCAGGGGCATTAGTTAGTCCAAAAGGCATCACCACATATTCATAATGCCCATATCTTGTCCTGAAAGTCATTTTAGGCACATCTTCCTTTTTGATCCGTAACTGATAGTACCCTTGCCTCAAGTCGAGTTTCAAATACACTTTGGCTCCTTGAAGTTGATCAAATAGCTCGTCGATTAGTGAAAGTGGGTATTTATTCTTGACAGTCACTTGGTTCAATCCTCGGTAATCGATGCATAGCCTCAATGTTCCATCTTTCTTCTTTACAAATAGAACTGGTGCACCCCACAGAGAAGAACTTGGTTGAACAAACCCTTTCTTCAACAATCCTTGCAATTGGTCCTTCAATTCTTGTAGCTCGGCCGGTGCCATACGATAGGGAGCTTTAGATATCAGCTGGGTGCCAGGCAGTAACTCTATAATGAACTTGATCTCCCGATTTGGGGGTAAACCGGGCAGTTCTTCTGGAAACACATTCGCATAATCTTTGATCACTGGCATCTCCTCCAACTTAGCTTTGTCCGATGGCTTGTTGATGAGGTAAGCTAAGTATCCACTACACCTTTTTCTCAAGGACTCCACTGCTTTTGTAGATGAAATGATGGAACTCCCGGTGAAATCTCTTCAACCCATTACCTCCAGTATTGGTTGACCAAGTACCCGAAATGTTATAATCTTTGTCTGGCAATCTAGTTGGATATGATGTTTTGCCAACCAGTCCATCCCTAAAATGACCTCATAGTCTCGAAAAGGTAATACAATAAGATTGGCTGAGAATTCCCTATCCTTAATTTGGATTTTACATGCTTTACAAGCTGAGCTAGTAACAAGTTTAGAACCCATCGGAGTACCAACTTCTACTTCGTAAGGCAAACATACAACTTTCAGTTTCACACGTTGCACACACAAGGGAGTAATAAATGAATGAGTAGCACCCAGATCAATTAGCACCCTAACAGGTTGATTCAAAATGAAGAATGTACCTTCAACAACAGCGGTCTCCTCTGGAAGCTCCTAGCACTCAATAGTATAGGCTCGAGCCTGAACTCTAGGAACTGGAGTCTTGCCTCTACCAGCTGGTTTAACCTGATTCTGTCCTGCTTGCCATTTAGGGCAATCCTTGATCTGATGCTGATCACTGCCACATCTCACACATCGTCCTGACTTCTTCCAGTACTGGGCCTCGGTATGCCCCTTCTTGTCACAGTAAGAACAGTTAATAGACTGAGTAGCAAGTGAACTACCTGTAGATCCGCGGGTGGAAGAGGATGATGGCACTTTAGTCGGGCCACGGTTATTCACTGGTCTGTTCTGGCTCTGGCCCTGACTACGACTCTGGCCCTGGAATTTCCTCTGTTGACCTGAAGACTGGTATGGTTTCTTGTTCGACTAACTCAAACCGGCTCTATCAAGTTTTCTCTTCTCTACTCAGGAAGCAGCAGCAAAGAGAGCAGAATAGGTATCGAAGTCATGAGAAGCCAACTGGTCCTGAATCTCTGGTCTCAATCCAGTCGTAAATTTCCACATCTTCGCCTCCGGAGTACTGACCATATATTGAGCATAACGGGACAGTCGGTCAAAACGAGCCTCGTACTGGGCCACCGTCTTGTTACCTTAGGTCAAGTGCATGAACTCCTCAATCCGCCTCTGCCTGAAAACTGCAGGTACATATTTCTCCTTGAATGCCTTAACGAAATTATCCCACAAGCGAGGTGTTTGATCAGTTTCCACAGTGCCTCCACAGTGTGCCACCAATGTTTAGCATCCCCATGCAACAGAAACACAGCAAACTCCACCTTTTCTTCATCAGTATAATCAAGTGGCCTGAAAATCTTCTCGATCTCGGAC
The DNA here is from genome assembly GCA_037974665.1 of Ehretia macrophylla. Classification (NCBI taxonomy): domain Eukaryota; kingdom Viridiplantae; phylum Streptophyta; class Magnoliopsida; order Boraginales; family Ehretiaceae; genus Ehretia; species Ehretia macrophylla. Next base: position 63,721,009 of record CM075772.1, read on the forward strand.
AGCCAAGCCTCTGCTTTCTCATCATCAACTTCCCCGTGGAATTTAGTCAGGCGAAAGTCAAGGAACTCCCTCATTCTACTATGTCTCCCATGGTTACCATCATTCCTGTTGTTGATGTTGTTATTGGCTTCACGTGCATCTTGACGCTCCATCACTCGTGATATGCGACCCATGGCATTCGCGATCATGTTAAACATAGCCATGCCAGGATTAGTTTGATAAGCATCTCCGGTTTCTTGGGGTTCACCACTCCTATTAGTAGTGCGGGTACTAGGGCCAGCCATCTATAGGCACATATTACAATGCACAATTTATTGAAATACGACAAACAAGAATTTAATGCATAAGATATGCAATATAATATAGATACATAATTCTAGAAACAATTAAGACATGTTAATCACTTAAGCACATAGAACATAGAAGGCACAATTAACATTATCGCACAATAACATATAGACAAGTCATCCTAATTATCTTAGGGCTCTACCCATAGTCCGAGAGTTAAACCCAGCTTAAGCAATCTAAGCTCTAATACCATTTCTTATCTTATAAGGTGTCGCGCCCCAACCCGACCTATAAGGTTAGACTAGGGTGTGATCTAAACATTCAAGTCACGTCCTGTACATAATCATTCATGAAAGTTTAACACTTAACGTTTTAGCCTAAAATTCAAAATTTTCCAAGAAACCGGCAACATAACGGCTGTAACTGGGCTCTTTGGTTTGACCTAATTCTCTAAACGCCTCAAATTTTTCAATCTCAATTTCATTTCCAACTAAGATTACTATTTACCATCAATTGAAATGCCTATTGGTTATCTCGAAGTCTCGTTGATTAATAACCTAGTATGATACTATGTCTCGTCTATTTGTTAATCCTCGTTACAAAAGTACTTGTTGATCTTAGCCTGATAGAGAGTACCTGCTTAGATTGGATAGGTTCATTTTACTTAATCCTATGGTGGATAATAGCCAATAACGATAGCAAAACGACCATAGTAGTGTTACCTAGTTATTATCAGTACAAGCCAAGATTAGACCCCAAATTACAACGGGGGTCTTTTACATCACAAACATTAAGGAAGATGAAAAGAAATAGTCTTCAAGTAGCATAGTGTTCACAAATAGCCATAATCACGCAAAGCACATAGGACAGGCAATCACTCCAAGGAATCATCGTTAGGCACGTCGTCCTCGGGTACCTATTCTTGATCTTCTTCACCTGAGATGATAAAAGATGGTGAGTCCTTATGAACTCAGCGAGGGGGAACGAGAAATAGGTTTTGAAACTCATTTTTCGGTTCAACTTATGAAAATCCTTTTTGCAAGCATAAATATAGTACAATTAAGTACATAAAAATAATATAAAAGTAAAAGAACACAATTACCCATCTTTCCTGCCCGAGGTCCTCTAGGAACCAAGCGAGAGTACTTATACACATAGTGAAAAGGATACGGTGAGCTTTTCCTCTCAGTTCATTTCCAATATCAGTTGTTGCGGCCGACTTCAAATCATCCCCTTATCACGCCAAATGGGTGTACTCCGAAATCCTATGACCCAACTCTCCGAGGAAGTCTAGCCCCCAAGCGAGAGAGGGAATTGGACAATGGTAGCCACGGTTGCACCGGCAAGCCCGATGCCGCCCGGTGTGCGTGAACGCTACCACGCCAGAATGAAAGGTTGTAACCTTATATGCAATGCACATTTATGACATTTAATATATCACATTAGGAGGACAACAAAGTAGGTTGCCTCCGGAGAGTCATAAGATTGCACATTGACAAGTAAACAAGCGAGGCACGATAAGACAAGTAATTTCACTTGAAAGGCATATAGAGTTATATGAACATTAAACGGGCAGCCATGTAACACACGTAAATCAAGTCATATAACTCATTTCAACGTTCACGTAATCAAATAATAAGATTATTCAACATGCAACGACAATCCACGTGGGTTTGGGTACAAGAAAGGCCTATTTGTCAACATGCAATGATCAAAATCACATTTAGGGCTATAAGGGAAACTACGGGCAGCCTACTAAACATATAATTACGCACAATATTCAAAGGATCGACACTTAGCAAGTTTATCTAGTCACTAGGGTTTCCATTTCGTGCTTACCCATGCGATTAAGCCCCAAGTCAACTCAAAATCAATCTCAAGTCATGCATTAGTTAATTCAAACATCCCAAAGTATTCAAAACAGTCCACACAACATCCCAAAGCATTTAATACCACAAAAGAAGTTACAACAAATTTTCTAAGCATATAACTAAGTGAAACCCTCATTGCAATAGGCTGTCTTCTCACAATCATTAAGACAAGAATACAATATCAAATTCCAGTGAATAAGATGTCAAATTAAAGCTTAAGAAGTGAACTAAATTCAGAGACAAACCTTATATCATTTGGAGTTCGGGTCCACTAGTTATAGCCAAAACAGTGGGATTGCACAAAACTGCCCAGATTTGCACACATTTCAATACTTGTCGTTTTTAGGGTCCTTAGGGTCAGATTTAGCCTTAGTCCATTTCTGACAAAAATGTCCGTAACTGAAAAACCTAGCCGTACACCAAATTTAATGCATTTTGGAGATCATTTACTAAGTCAAAACTGGTTCGTTCTACAAGGTCAATGCATCTGTCAAAACCAGCTTCGTTTTTCCAGACTTCGGACACATCTTAATTATTATCCATTTTGAGGACCTTAGAGTCAAAATTAGCTTTAGCCTATTTCTGTGACAAATGTTCAAAAATGGTAAAACTAGTTACCTACCAACTTTCATGAATTTTTAACATCATTTGCCTAGCCAAACTCACCTCGTAACAACAAGACAGAGAGCTGTCACAAAACCCAATTTCATCTATCATCACCTTCAAGCCAAACTCTTGCCATGCATGGTTGTAAAAGCTTATAAACACACATATATCTCAAGTACAGAAGCAAATACAAACATTTAAGAGCATGCATGTGGATTTTTGAAGGATTTTCAAGAGGTTTTAGCCCTTACCTTAGTAAAACAACAAGAAGACAATTCTTAAACCTAGGTCAAGGCATACAAATCTAGATTAGGGCACACGAAATGAGGTATCGTACGCAAATCGAGGTCGGCCCTTTTCGTGGCTCACGACATACAATCCGGGACACAAAAACAGAGAAAAAGGAGAAAACTATCCAAAAATGATGAAAACGTTCGATTTTGGGCTCCGAAAATAGGCACAGCCGAGCAGGCTTGCTGCCCCCATCGTAGAGCTCTCGGAGAGCTTTCCAGCTATGTGTTATGCGCCGCGTAACTCCTTACGGATCAAAAGTTACGGGCACCGGAGCGACGGATACCTGGTCACAAGCCCCACGCCCTCGGTTTGCGGGCCCAGCCTCTACATGAAGAGAAGTTGTCTTGCCCAAGGTACCATGTGATTTGGTATTAGAAATGTTGTGGTCCTTTTCGCGACTCACGACGTACGATTCGGGACTGAAAAACAGCGTAAAAGAAGAAAAGTGTCCCGAAACTGATGAAAACGTTCGATTTTGAGCTACAAAAATAGGCATAGCCGAGCAGGCTAGCTGTCTCAGTCGTAGAGCTCTCGGAGAGCTTCCCAACAGTATGCTGTGCGCCGTGTAACTCCCTACGGATCAAAAGTTACGTGCACCGGAGCGATAGATTCCTAGTTACAAGCCCCACTCCCTCGGTTTCCGGGCCCAGCCTCTACGTGAAGTGAAGTTGTCTTGCCCAAGGTACCGTGGGATTCAGTAATAGAAATGTGATGGATTAGGTTGTCGTCCTTTTCGCGGCTCACGACGTACGATCCGGGATGGAAAAATAGCGCAAAAGAAGAAAAGTGTCCCGAAACTGATGAAAACGTTCGATTTTGGGCTACAAAAATTGGCGCAACAAAGCAGGCTATCTACGCTCGTCGTAGAGCTCTTGGAGAGCATTCCAACGGTATGCTGTGCGACGTCTAACTCTTTACGGATCAAAAGTGATGGTCACCGGAGTGACGGATACCTGGTCACAAACCCCACGCCCTCGGTTTGCGGGCCCAGCCTCTACGTGAAATGAAGTTGTCTTGCCCAAGGTGCCTTGGGATTCGCTAATAGAAATGTGATGGATTAGGTTGTCGTCCTTTTTGCCGCTCACGACGTACGATCCGGGACGAAAAAACAGCGCAAAAGAGAAAAGTATCCCGAAACTGATGAAAACTTTCGATTTTGGGATCCGAAAATAGGCGCAGCCGAGCAGGCTTGCGGCCCACGTCGTAGAGCTCTTGGTGAGCATTTCAACTGTATGTTGTGCGCCGCATAAATCCTTACAGATCAAAAGTTATGGGCACTGGAGCGACGAATACCTGGTCACAAGCCCCACGCCCTTGGTTTGCGGGCCCAGCCTCTAAGTGAAGTGAAGTTGTCTTGCCCAAGATGCCATGGGATTCAGTAATAGAAATGTGATGGATTAGCTTATCGTACTTTTTGCGGCTCACGACGTACAATCCGGGACAAAAAAATAGCACGAAAGAAGAAAAGTGTCTTGAAACTTATGAAAACGTTCGATTCTGGGCTACAAAGACAGGCGCAACCGAGCCGGCTAGCTTCCCTTGTCGTAGAGCTCTCGGAGAGCTTCCCAACAGTATGTTGTACGCCGCGTAACTCCTTATGATCAATAGTTACGGGCACCGGAGCGACAGATTCCTGGTCACAAGCCCCACTCCCTCGGTTTGCGGGCCCAACCTCCACATGAAGTAAAGTTGTCTTGTCCAAGGTGTCGTGAGATTCGGAAATAGAAATGTGATGGATTTGGTTGTCGTCCTTTTCGCGGCTCACAACGTACGATCCAGGACTAAAAAATAGCACAAAAGAAGGAAAGTGTCCCGAAACTGATGAAAACATTCGATTTTGGGCTCCGAAAATAGGCACAGCCGAGAAGCCTTGCTTCCCGCATCGTAGAACGCTCGGATTGCTTTCCAACGGTTGGGTGTGCGGTGCATAACTTTTTATGGATAAAAAATTATGGGCACTAGAGCGACGGATACCTGGTCACAAGCCCCACGCCCTCGGTTTGCTGGCCCAGCCTCTACGTGAAGTGAAGTTATCTTGCCAAGTTTTCGTGGGATTCGGTAATAGAAATGTGATGGATTGGGTTGTTGTCCTTTTCGCGGCTCACGATTTGGGATGCAAAAACAGTGCAAAAGAAGAAAAATGTCCCGAAACTGATGAAAACTTTCGATTTTGGGCTCTGAAAATAGGCGCAGCCGAGCAGGCTTGCCGCCCCTGCCGTAGAGCTCTTGGAGAGCTTTCTAACGGTATGCTATGCACCGCGTAACTCCTTACGGATCAAAAGTTATGGGCACCGGAGCGACGGATACCTGGTCACAAGCCCCACGCCCTTGGTTTACGGGCCCAGCCTCTACGCGAATTGAAGTTGTCTTGCCCAAGGTACCGTGGGATACAGTAATAGAAACGTGATGGATTAGGTTGTCGTCCTTTTCGCGGCTGACGACATACGATCCAGGACGGAAAAACGGTGCAAAAGAAGAAAAGTATCGCGAAACTGATAAAACATTCGATTTTGGGCTCGGAAAATTTAGGCAGCTGAGCAGGCTTCCTGCCCCCATTGTAAAGCTCTTGGAGAGCTTTCCAACTGTACACTGTGCACCGAGTAACTCCTTTCAGATCAAAAGTTATGGGCACTAGAGCGACGGATACCTGGTCACAAGCCCCACGCCCTCGGTTTGCGGGATCAGCCTCGACGTGAAGTGAAGTTGTCATGCCTAAGGTATCATGGGATTCCATAATAGAAATGTGATGGATTATGTTGTCGTCCTTTTCGGGGCTCACGACGTACTATTCGGGACGCAAAAACAGTGAAAAAGGAGAAAACTGTCCTGAAAATGATGAAAACGTTCGATTTCGGGCTCTGAAAATGGGCGCAACCGACCAAGCTTGCTGCCCCCGTCGTAGAGCTCTCGGAGAGCTTTCCAACTGTATGTTGTGTGCCGTGTAACTCCTTACGGATCAAAAGTTACGGGCATCGGAGCGACGGAAACCAGGTCACACGCCCCTCGCCCTCGGTTTGCGGGACAGCCTCCGCGTGAAGTGAAGTTGTCTTGCTGAAGGTGACATGGGATTCGGTAATAGAAATGTGATGGATTTGGTTGTCCTCATTTTCGCGGCTCACGACATATGATTCGGGACAAAAAAAAGCACAAAAGAAGGAGAGTGTCCCAAAACTGATAAAAACGTTCGATTTTGAGCTCCAAAAACAAGCACAGCCGAGCATGCTTGCTGCCGCCGTCATAGAGCTCCTGGAGAAGTTTCCAACTATACACTGTGCGCCGAGTAACTCATTTCGGATTAAAAGTTATGGGCACCGGAGTGATGAATACCTGGTCACAAGTCCCACGCCCTCAGTTTGCGAGCCCATCCTCTATGTCAAGTGAAGTTCTCTTGCCCAGGTGCCGTGGGATTCAGTAATAGAAATGTGATGGATTAGGTTGTCGTCCTTTTTGCGGCTCACGACGTACGATCCGGGACAGAAAAATAGCGCAGAAGAAGAAAAGTATCCCGAAATTGATGAAAACATTCGATTTTGTGCTCAAAAAATAGGCACAGCCGAGTAGGTTTACTACCCACGTCGTAGAGCCCTCGGAGAGCTTTCCAACGGTATGCTGTGCGCCGCGTAACTCCTTATGGATCAAAAGTTATGGGGACCGGAGCGACGGATACCTCGTCACAAGACCCACGCCCTTGGTTTGCAGGCCCAGCCTCTACGTGAAGTGAAGTTGTCTTTCCCATGGTCCTGTGGGATTCGGTAATAAAAAATTGATGGATTAGGTTGTCGTGCTTTTCGCGGCTCACGACATACGATCAGTGACAGAAAAACAGCGAAAAAGGAGAAAACTGTCCTGAAAATGATGAAAACGTTCAATTTTGGGCTCTAAAAACAGGTGCAGCCGAGCAGGCTTGCTACCCCCATCGTAGATCTCTCGGAGAGCTTTCCAACGATATGTTATGTCTCATGTAACCCCTTACGGATTAAAAGTTACAGGTACCGGAACGACGGATACCTGGTCACAAGCCCAACGCCCTCGGTTTGTGGGCTCAGCCTCTACGTGAGGTGAAGTTGTCTTGCCCAAGGTGCCATGGGATTCGGTAATAGAAATGTGATGGATTAGGAAGTCGTCCTTTTCACAGCTCATGACGTACGATCCGGGACGGAAAAACAGCGCAAAAGAGGAAAAATGTCCCGAAATTGATGAAAACGTTCGATTTTGTGTTCAGAAAATAGGCGCAGCTAAGCAGGCTTGCTGTCTATGTCATAGAGCTCTCGGAAAGCTTTCCAACGGTATGCTGTGCGCCATGTAAATCCATACGGATCAAAAGTTACGGGCACCAGAGCGACGGATACCTGGTCAAAAGCCCCACACCCTCAGTTTACAGTCGCAGCCTCCACGTGAAGTGAAGTTGTCTTGCCCAAGGTGTTGTGGGATTCCATAATATAAATGTGATGGATTAGGTTGTCGTCCTTTTTACAGCTCAAGACATACGATCCGGGACGCAAAAATAGTGCAAAAGAAGAAAAGTGTAACAAAACTAATGAAAACTTTCAATTTTGGACTACGGAAACAGGCGCAGTTGAGCAGGCTATCTACCCCCGTCGTAGAGTTCTTGGAGATCATTCCAACGGTACGCTGTGCGCCGCGTACCTCTTTACGGATCAAAACTGATGGTCACCGGAGCGACGGATACCTGGTCACTAGCCCCACGCCCTCGGTTTACACGCCCAGCCTCTACGTGAAGTGAAGTTTCTTGCCCAAGGTGCCGTGGGATTCGGTAATAGAAATGTGATGGATTAGGTTGTCGTCCTTTTAGCAGCTCACGACGTACGATCCGGGACGAAAAACAGCGCAAAAGAAGAAAAGTGTCCCGAAACTGATGAAAACGTTCGATTTTGGGCTACGAAAATAGTCGCAGCAGAGCAGGCTAGCTACCCCCGTCGTAGAGCACTTGGAAAGCATTCCAACGGTATGCTGTGCGCCGTGTAACTCTTTACGGATCAAAAGTGATGGTCACCGGAGCGACGGATACCTGGTCACAAGCCCCACGCCCTCGATTTTGCTGGCCCAGCCTCTACGTGAAATGAAGTTGTCTTGCCAAAGGTGCCATGAGATTTGATAATAGAAATGTGATGGATTAGGTTGTCGTCCTTTTTGCGTCTCACGACGTACGATCCGGGATGAAAAAATAGCGCAAAAGAGAAAAGTGTCCCGAAACTGATGAAAACTTTCGATTTTGGGATCCAAAAATAGACGGAACCGAGCAGGCTTGTTGCCAACGTCGTAGAGCTCTTGGTGAGCTTTTCAACGGTATGTTGTGCGCTGCATAACTCCTTACGGATCAAAAGTTATGGGCACTGGAGCGACGGATACCTGGTCACAAGCCTCACGTCCTCGGTTTGCGAGCCCAGCCTCTACGTGAAGTGAAGTTGTCTTGCCCAAGGTGCCATGGGATTCGGTAATAGAAATGTGATGGATTAGGTTGTCGTCCTTTTCGCGGCTCACGACGTACGATCCGGGATGAAAAAATAGCGTAAAAGAAGAAAAGTGTCCTAAAACTGATGAAAACGTTCGATTTTGGGCTACAAAAATAGGCGCAGCCGAGCAGGCTAGCTGCCCCTATCGTAGAGCTCTCGGAGAGTTTCCCAACGGTAAGTTGTGCGCCGCGTAACTCCTTATGATCAAAAGTTACGGGCACCGGGGCGACGGATTCCTGGTCACAAGCCCCACTCCCTCGGTTTGCGGGCCCAACCTCCACGTGAAGTAAAGTTGTCTTGTCCAAGGTGCCGTGGGATTCGGAAATAGAAATGTGATGGATTTGGTTGTCATCCTTTTCGCGGCTCACGACGTACGATCCAGGACTGAATAACAGCACAAAAGAAGGAAAGTATCCCGAAACTGATGAAAATGTTTGATTTTGGGCTCTGAAAACAGGCACAGCGGAGAAGCCTTGCTGCCCGCGTCATAGAGCTCTTGAAGTGCTTTCCAATGGTACGTTGTGCACCGCGTAACTCTTTATGGATAAAAAGTTATGGGCACCGGAGCGATGGATACCAGGTCACAAGCCCCACGCCCTCGGTTTGCTGGCCCGGCCTCTATGTGAAGTGAAATTGTCTTGCCCAAGGTGCTGTGGGATTCGATAATAGAAATGTGATGGATTAAGTTGTCGTCGTTTTCGCATCTCACGACGTACGATCCGGGACGAAAAAATAGCGAAAAAGGAGAAAATTGTCCCGAAAATGAAGAAAACTTTTGATTTTGGGCTCCGAAAATAGGTACAGCCGAGCAGGCTTGCAGCTCCTATCGTAGAGCTCTCGGAGAGCTTTCTAACGGTATGCTGTGCACCGCGTAACTCCTTACGGATCAAAAGTTATGAGCACCGGAGAAACGGATACCTGGTCACAAGCCCCATGCCCTTGGTTTACGGGCCCAGCCTTTATGTGAAGTGAAGTTGTCTTGCCCAAGGTGCCGTGGAATTCAGAAATAGAAACGTGATGGATTAGGATGTCGTCCTTTTCACGGCTCACGACGTACGATCCGGGATGAAAAAATGGTGCAAAAGAAGAAAAGTATCCCGAAACTGATAAAACATTCAATTTTGGGCTCGGAAAATCAAGGCAGCTGAACAGGCTTGCTGCCTACGTCGTAGAGCTCTCGGAGAGCTTTCCAATGGTATGCTGTGCGCTGAGCATTTTGGTAATAGAAATGAGATGAATTTGGTTGTCGTCCATTTCGTTGCTCACGACGTACGATCCGAGATAGAAAAATAGCGCAAAAGAAGGAAAGTGTCCCGAAACTAATGAAAACATTTGATTTTGTGTTCCAAAAATAGGCATAGTTGAGCAGGCTTGCTGTCCACGTCGTAGAGCTCTTGGAGAGCTTTCCAACTGTATGCTGTACGCCGTGTAACTCCTTACGGATCAAAAGTTATGGGCACTGGAGCGACGGATACCTAGTCACAAGCCCCACGCCCTCGGTTTGCTGGCCCAGCCTCTACGTGAAGTGAAGTTGTCTTGCCCAAGGTGCCGTGGGATTCGGTAATAGAAATGTAATGGATTTAGTTGTCATTCATTTCACGGCTCGCGACGTATGATCTGGGACAGAAAAACATCGCAAAAGAAGGAAAGTGTCACAAAACTGATGAAAACGTTCGATTTTAAGTTCCAAAAAAAGGCGCAAGTGTCACGCCCCAACCCGGCCTATAAAGGTTTGACTAGGGTGTGATCTAATATTCAAGTCATATCACATACTTAACCGTTCATGAAAACTTAACACTTAATGTTTTAGCCTAAACTCCAAAATTTTTCGGAAAACCGGCAGCATAACGGTTGTAATTGAGCTTTTTGGTTTGACCTAATTCTTTAAACGCCTCAAAATTTTCCAATCTCAATTTCATTTCCAACTAGGATTACTATTTACCTTCAATTGAAATGCCTACTGGTTATCTTGATGTCTCGTTTAATTAATAACCTAGCATGATACTATGTCTCGTCTGTGTGTTTATCCCCATTATAAAAGTACCTGTTGATCTTAGCTTAACAACGAGTACCTACTTAAGATTTGGTTGGTTCATTTTACTTAGCCCTTACCTAATACTTCATAATCATATTATAGATACTAGCAGCAATAATAACAAAATGACCACAGTAGTGTCTAGTTCTGTCTAGTTAATATCAGTACAAATCAAAATTAGACCCCAAATTACAATGGGAGTCTTTTACATTACAAACATTAAGCAACATAAAAAGAAATAGTCTTCAAGTAGCATAGTTCACAAATAGCCATAATCACACAAAGCACATAAGACAGGCAATCACTCCAAAGAATCATCGTTAGGCACATCGTCCTTGGGTACCTGTTCTTGATCTTCTTCACCTGAGATGATAAAAGAGGGTGAGTCCTTATAAACTCAGCGAGGAAGAACGAGAAATAGGTTTTGAAATTCATTTTCCGATTCGACTTATGAAAATCCTTTTGCAAGCATGACTATAACACAATTAAGTACAGAATAATAATAATACAAAAGTAAAGGAACACAATTACCAGTCTTTTCTCCCCGAGGTCCTCTAGGAACCAAGCGAGAGTACTTATACATATAGTAAAAGGATACGGTGAGCTTTTGCTCTCAGTTGTTGCGGCCGACTTCAAATCATCCCCTTATCATGCCAAGTGGGTGTACTCCGGATGTAACCCGAAATCCTACGACCCAACTCTCCTAGGAAGTCTAGCCCCAAGCGAGAGAGGGAATTGGACAATGGTAGTCACGGTTGTACTGACAAGCCCGATGCCGCCTGGTGTGCGTGAACGCTACCACGCCAGAATGAAAGGTTGCAACCTCATATGCAATGCACATTTATGACATTTAATATATCACATTAGGAGGACAACAAAGTAGGTTGCCTCCGGACAGTCATAAGATTGCACATTGACAAGTAAACAAGCGAGGCACGAATAGACAAGTAATTTCACTTGAAAGGCACATGGAGTTATATGAACATTAAACGGGCAGCCATGTACGCACGTAAATTAAGTCATATAACTCAATTCAAAGTGCACGTGATCAAATAATAAGACTATTCAACATACAACAACATTTACGTGGGTTTGGATGCAAGAAAGGCCTATTTGTCAACATGTAATGATCGAAATCACATTTAGGGCTATAAAGGAAACTACGGGCAGCTTACTCAACATATAATTACACACAATATCCAAAGGATCAACACTTAGCAAGTTTACCTAGTCTCTAGGGTTTCCATTTCGTGCTTACCCGTGCGATTAAGCCCCAAGTCAACTCAAAATCAATCTCAAGCCATGCATCAATTTATTCAAACATCGCCAAGTACTCAAAACAGTCCACACAACATCCCAATGCGATAATCCCAAGCATTTAATACCACAAGAGAAGTTACGACAAATTTTCTAAGCATATAACTAAGTGAAACCCTCACTGCAAAAGGCTGTTTTCTCACAATTATTAAGACAAGTAAACAATCTCCAATTCTAGTGAATAAGATTTCGAATTAAAGCTTAAGAAATGAACTAAAATCAGAAACAAACCTTGCATTATTTAGAGTTCGGGTCCAATAGTTATAGCCAAAACAGTGCGATTGCACAAAACTGTCCAGATTTGCACATATTTTAATATTTGTCGTGTTTGAGGTCCTTAGGGTCAGATTCAGCCTTAGTCCATTTCTAACAAAAATGTCCAGAACTACAAAGTCTAGCAGAACACCAAATTTCATGCATTTTAGACATCATTTACTAAGTAAAAACTGGTTCGTTCTACAAGGTCAGTGCATCTACCAAAACCTGCTTCATTTTTTCCAGACTTTCAGATTTGGACACATTTTAATGATTTGCCATTTTGAGGACCTTAGAGTCAAAATTAGCTTTGGCCTATTTCTGTGAAAAATGTTCAAAACTGGCAAAACTAGTTACCTACCAATTTTTATGCATTTTCAACATCATTTTCCTAGCCAAACTCATCTCACAACAACAAGACAGAAAGCTGTCACCAAACCCGATTTCATCGATCATCACCTTCGAGCCAAAATCTTGCCATGCATGGTTGTAAAAGCTTATAAACACACATATATCTCAAGTACAGAAGCAAAGACAAACATTTAAGAGCATTCATGTGGATTTTTGAAGGATTTTCAAAAGTTTTTAGCCCTCACCTTAGCAAATCAACTAGGAGATGCACAAAACTTTGATGAAGCACAAATTTCTTCTTCTTCCTTGCTTAGCCGAGACTCCAACTCGATTTTCTCTATTTTTCCTATCTTAGTGGCTAAGTTCTTAGTAGGTGCATGTGGTTAGAACAAGAAGAAAAGAAATGGAAGCTAGTAAACTCACCAAGGCCGAAACGGTGACTCAAAGAGCTTGCATGTGTGATTCTTGCAAGTTAGCTAGCTTGGTCGAGTCTCTATGCTTGTTGCTTTCCTTGTCTTGATGCACCATGGGATGATGAAGATGAGCAAAGGTAAGATGAAACTCAGCCAAGGCCAAGAGAGAGAGAGAGAATAATGAGAGGGAGAGAGAGAAATGTGAGGAGAAGGAGAAAAAATAGCAAAGAATGAAGGCTTTTGCAATTGTTGATCCAAGTGGTCGGCCTTGAGCTTAGCAATTCAGATTTTTATGTCTTCAAGATGCATCATTTGAAGTGTTTAGCATGGGCAAGGGCATATGTCGAGAATGGTGGAGTTTTGAGGAGGTTTTTGAGCAATTTTTTATGCATTTGTGTCATAGAATTGTCATAAGTTGTCTAGAATTAATTTTGAATTGAGCAAGCAAGCATAAAAGCTCACATGGTGGTCGGCCAAGGTATTAAAAAAATCTGATTTTTTGTCATGTTTCGAGCATTATTTAATTGTGTGTTGAAAGTGCAAAAAGAATAAAGAATAAAGAATAAGGAATGTCTAGCTTTTGGTGAGATTTTGTCTTCTAGTGGGTTGAATTAATAATTTAGTAATAGTTAGTAGAATTTGTAGGATTAATTAATAACCTAGTGCTTCGTGCAAGATGCTTTCTTGATTAGCATGAGGGCACGCTTTCCTAGGTCTAGGGCACGCACTACGAGGTAGGGCACGAACTACGAGACGAACGCACATTTTCCAAATAAATGCACACAATCCTAAATGAATGCGCGTAATTCAATGCATGGCACACAAAACGAACACAATTCTTAAACCTAGGTCAAGGCACGCAAATCTAGGTTAGGGCATACGAAACGAGGTATCACACGCAAATCGAGGGTGGGCCTCACAGCAAGCCACGCAAGCTTGCTGCACATGTCGTAGAGCTCTCGGAGAGCTTTCCAACAGTATGTTATACGTCATGTAACTCCTTACGGATCAAAAGTTACAGGCACTGAAGCGACGGATACCTGGTCACAAGCCCTACGCCCTCGGTTTGCGGGCCAACCTCTACGTGAAGTGTAGTTGTCTTGCCCAAGGTGCCATGGGATTCGGTAATAGAAATGTGTTGGATTAGTTTGTCATCATTGTCGCGGCTCACGACGTACGATCCGGGACAGAAAAATAACGCAAAAGAAGAAAAGTGTCCCGAAACTGATGAAAACGTTCGAATTTGGGACCCAAAAATAGGTGCAACCAAGCAAGCTTGCTAACCCCATCGAAGAGCTCTCGGAGAGCTTTCCAACGGTATACTGTGCGCCGCGTAACGCCTTAGGTATCAAAAGTTATGGGCATCGGAGCGACGGATACCCGGTCACAAGCCCCACGCCCTCGAATTGCGGGCCCAGCCTCTACGTGAAGTAAAGTTGTCTTGCCCAAGGTGCCGTGGGATTCGGTAATAGAAATGTGATGGATTAGGTTGTCGTCCTTTTCGCAGATCACGAAGTATGATCCGGGATGAAAAAACTAAGCAAAAGAAAAAAAGTATCCCGAAACTGATGAAAACATTCGATTTTGGGCCCTGAAAATAGGCGCAATCGAGCAGGCTAGTTGTCCCCGTAGTAGAGCTCTCGGAGAGCTTTCCAACAGTATGTTGTGCGCTGCGTAACTCCTTATAGATCAAATGTTATGGCATCGGAGCGATGGATACCTGGTCACAAGCCCCATGCCCTCGATTTGCAGGGCAGACTCTACATGAAGTGAAGTTGACTTGCCCAAGGTGTTGTGCGATTCAGTATTAGAAATGTGATGGATTAGGTTGTCGTCCTTTTCGCGGCTCAGTATCCCGAAAGTGATGTATTAGAAATGTGATGGATTAGGTACGATCCGGGATGGAAAAACAGTGCAAAAGAAGAAAAGTATCCCGAAATAGATGAAAACGTTCAGTTTTGGGCTTCTAGAATAGGCGCAGCCGAGCAAGCTTGCTTCCCAGGTCGTAGAACTCTCAGAGAGCTTTTCAACGGTATGTTGTGCACCACGTAACTCCTTACGGATCAAAAGTTATGGGCACCGGAGCGACGGATACTTGGTCACAAACCCTACGCCCTCGGTTTGCAGGTCCAGCCTCTACGTGAAGTGAAGTTGTCTTGCCCAAGGTGTCGTGGGATTCGGTAATAGAAATGTGATGGATTAGGTTGTCGTCCTTTTCAAGACTGACGACGTACGATCCGGGACGAAAAAATAGCGAAAACGAAGAAAAGTGTCTCGAAACTGATGAAAATGTTTGATTTTGGGATACCAAAATACGTGTAGCCGAGAAGGCTAGCTGCCCTCGAAGTAGAGCTCTCGGAGAGCTTTCCAACGGTATGCTGTGCACCGCGTAACTCCTTACGGATCAAAAGTTACGAGCACCGGAGCGACGGATTCCTAGTCACAAGCCCCACTCCTTCGGTTTGCGGTCCTAGCCTCTACATGAAGTGAAGTTGTCTTCCCTAAGGTGCCGTGGGATTCAGTAATAGAAATGTGATGGATTAGGTTTTCGTCCTTTTCACGGCTCACGACGTACAATCCGGGACGAAAAAACAGCGCAAAAGAAGAAAAGTGTCTCGAAACTGATGAAAACGTTCGATTTTGGGCTACGAAAACAGGCGCAGCTGAGCAGGCTAGTTGCCCCCATCGTAGAGCTCTAGGAGAGCTTTCCAACGATAAGCTGTGCACTGCGTAACTCTTTACGGATCAAAAGTGATGGGCACCGGAGCTACGGATACCTGGTTACAAGCGCCACGCCCTGGGTTTGCGGGCCCAGCCTCTGTGTGAAGTGAAGTTGTCTTGCCCAAGGTAAGGTGACATTCGGTAATAGAAATGTGATGGATTAGGTTGTTGTCCTTTTCGCAGCTCACGACGTACGATCCGGGACGAAAAAATAGCCCAAAAGAAGAAAAGTGTCTCGAAACTGATGAAAACGTTCAATTTTGGGATCCAAAAATAGGTACAGCTAAGCAGGCTTGCTGCCTACGTCGTAGAGCTCTCGGTGAGCTTTCCAACGGTATGCTGTGCGCCACGTAACTCCTTACGGATCAAAACTTACGAGCACCAGAGCGGCGGATTCCTGGTCACAAGCCCCACTCCCTCGGTTTGCGGGCCCAGCCTCCACGTCAAGTGAACTTTTTTTGTCCAAGGTGCCATAGGATTCGGTAATAGAAATGTGATGGATTTGGTTGTCGTCCTTTTCGCGGCTCACGACGTATGATCCGGGACTGAAAAACAGCACAAAAGAAGGAAAGTGTGCCGAAACTGATGAAAACGTTCGATTTTGGGCACCGAAAATAGGCGCAGCCGAGAAGCCTTGTTGTCCACGTCGTAGAGCTCTCGGAGTGCTTTCCAAAGGTATGTTGTACTCTTTACAGATAAAAAGTTATGGGCACCAGAGCGATAGATACCTAGTCACAAGCCCCACGCGCTCGATTTGCTGGCCCAGCCTCTACGTGAAGTTATGTTGTCCTGCCCAAGTCGTCGTGTGATTCCGTAATAGAAATGTGATGGATTAGGTTGTCGTCCTTTTTGCGGCTCACGACGTACTCTCCGGGATACAAAAACAGCGCAAAAGAAGAAAAATATCCCGAAACTGAGGAAAACTTTCGATTTTGGGCTCCGAAAATAGGCGCAACCGAGCAGGCTTGCTGCCCCTGTCGTAGAGCTTTCGGAGAGCTTTTTAACTGTATGTTGTGCACTGCGTAATTCCTTACAGATCAAAAGTTATGGGCACCAGAGCAACAGATACCTGGTCACAAGCCCCACGCCTTCGGTTTGCGGGCCCAGCGTCTACGTGAATTGAAGTTGTCTTGCCCAAGGTGCCGTGGGATTCAGTAATAGAAACGTGATGGATTAGGTTGTCATCCTTTTCGCGACTCACGACGTACTATCCGGGACGAAAAAACGGCGCAAAATAATAAAAGTATCCCGAAACTAATGAAAACATTCGATTTTGGGCTCAAAAAATTGAGGCAGCCGAGCCGGCTTGCTTCCCACGTCGTAGAGCTCTCGGAGTGCTTCCCAATTGTATTTTGTATGTCACGCCCCAACCCGGCCTATAAAGGTTAGACTGGGGTATGATCTAAACATTCAAGTCACGTCTCGTACTTAACCGTTCATGAAGATTTAACACTTAACGTCTTGGCCTAAACTCCAAAATTTTTCGGTAAACCGGCAGCATAACGGCTGTAATTGGGCTCTTTGGTTTGACCTAATTCTCTAAATGCCTCAATTATTCCAATCATTAATCCAATTCCATTAAGGACTCCTATTTGACACCAACCAATTGGCTAACTAGTTTACCTTGAAAGTCTCGTTTGGTTAATAAGCCTAACATGATAACTATGTCCTGTTTATTTGTCAATTTCCTATCATGCAAGTACCTATTATCCTTTAGTTTGCAAATGAGCACCTAAGTGAAATTAGATAGAATTAACTTAGTTGATTGTTCATCTAGTAGTTTGAATGCCTACGATAACTACTAATTAAGAAAACGAAAGAAAACAACCAAATAAAAGTTCGTCCGGTTACAGATAGTACAATCCCAGAATTAGACCTAAATTACAACGGGGTCATTTACATCAATAAACAACGAGCAACATAAAAGAAATAGTCTTCAAGTAGCATAGTTCACAAATAGCCAAAATCACGCAAAGCACACAAGACAGGCAATCACTCCAAGGAATCATCGTTAGGCACATCGTCCTCGGGTACCTGTTCTTGATCTTCTTCTCCTGAGATGATAAAAGAGGGTGAGTCCTTATGAACTCAGCGAGGGGGAACGAGAAATAAGTTTTGAAACTCATTTTCTGGTTAAACTTATGAAAATCCCTTTCTCAAACATGAATACAACAGAGATACAAGTACAGAAATACAAGTACAGAAATATAAGTACAGAACAGGAATACCGGTCTTTCCTCCCCGAGGTTCTCTAGGATCCAAGCGGGAGTACTTATACACGTAATAAAAAGGATACGGCGAGCTTTTGCTCTCAGATCAGTTTCAGAATTAGAAGTTGCGGCCGACTTCAAATCATTCCCCAAAACACACCAGGTGGGTGTACTCCGGATGTACCCCAAAATCCTACGACCCAACTCTCCGAGGAAGTCTAGCCCCCAAGCGAGAGAGGGAATGGGACCATGGAGGTCACGGTAACACCGGCAAGCCCGATGCCGCCCGGCGTGCGTGATCACTACCATGCCGACAGGAAAGGTTGCAACCTTGTATGCAATGCACATTTATGACAGGTAATATATATCACAGAAGGAGGACAACAAAGTAGGTTGCCTCCGGACAGTCATAAGATTGCACATTGACAGATAAACAAGCAGGACACGATAAGACAGGAAATTTCACTTGAAAGGCATATAGAGTTATATGGAAATTAATTGGGCAGCCACGTAACACATGTAAAACAGGCCATATAACTCATTAAAAGGTCCACGCAATCAAGTGATAAGATTACTCAACATGCAATGATATCAACATGGGTTCAAATGCAAGAAAAGCTTATTTGTCAACATGCAATGGTCAAGATCACTTTTAAAGTTATAAAACATTTACGGGCAGCCCACGCAACGTACAGTTTCCTCACAATATCCAATGGTTAACACTTAGCAAGAATACTTAGTCATTAGGGTTTCCATTTCATGCATAATCGTGCGATCAAACCCTAAGTCAACTTAACATCATTCCCAAGTCATACATCATTCAATTCATACATCCTCAAGTGCTTAAAACAGTCAACATAATATTCCAACACCACAATTCCAAGCAACTAGTGCCACAAAAGAGGTTACAATAGTTTTCCAAGCACATAGCTAAGTGGAACACTCACTGCAATAGGCTGTTTTCTCATAATCAAAAAATCTCCAAATTCAGTGAATAAGATGTCAAATTAAAGCTTAAGAAGTTAAATAAAATCAGAAACAAGCTTTGCATCAATTGGAGTTCAGAATCATTAGTTATAACCGAAACAGTGAGGTAACACAAAACTGTCCAGATTTGCACACTTTTCAGAAAATGACGTTTTTGAGGTCCTTAGTGTCATTTTTAGCTTTGGTCTATTTCTGACAAAGTTGTCCAGAACTAAAAAATATAGCAGTACACCAAATTTCATACATTTTGGACATCATTTACTAAGTCAAATATGGTTCGTTCCACAAGGTCAGTGCATCTGCCAAAACCTGATTCATTTTTCCAGATTTCCAGATTTGGTCACATTTTAATGATTTGCCATTTTGAGGACCTTAGGGTCAAAATTAGCTTCGGCCTATTTCTTGGAACAATGTTCAAAACTGTCCAAACTAGTCACCCACCAATTTTAAAGCATTTTCAACATCATTTGCTTAGCTAAACTTACCTCGAACAGACTGGTCAGAGAGCTGTCATCCATTTCGACTTCACCTAGCATCATTTTCAAGCCAGGATCTTGCCATGCATGGTTATTTAAGCTTATGAACGACCATATATCTCAAGTACAGAAGCAAACACACACATCTATGAGCATGCATGTGAGTTTTTAAAGAGTTTTCAAAAGGTTTTAACCCTCACCTTTGCAATCAACCAAAAGATGCTCAAAAACTTGTTGAAGCTTCAAATCTCTTCTTCTTCTTGCTTAGCCGAGATTCCAACTTGGTTTTCTCTATTTTCCTAGCTTAGTGACCAAGCTCTTAGTACATGCATGAGGTTAGAACAAGAAGAAAAGAAATGGAAGCCTAAAAACTCACCTAGGGCCGAAATGAGGACTTCAAAGGGCATGCATGTGTGATTTTTCGCATCCTAGCTTGTTTGCTTGAGTTTCTTTGATGATTGCTTGACTTGATCAACCATGGTGTGAAGAAGATGAGATATGGAAGGTGAGAACTCAGCCCAAAACCGAAATGGAGAGAGAGAATGAGAGGGAGAGAGAGAAAATGTGAGGAAAGTGAGAGAAATGAGAGAAAAATGAGGCTTTTGCAATTTTTTGAGCATGTGGTCAGCCTTGGGCATACAAATTCAGAATTTTTTTGTCTTCAAGATGGAATTTTGAAATGTTAGCATGGGCATAGGTGGTTTGGTCGAAAATGGTGTGAGAATTGAGGTGGTTTGAGCAATTTTTTATGCATTGATAAGTGTTTTTGTGTCATGACTTGTCTAGAATTATTTTGAATTAAACATGCATGCAAAAATCTGATTTTGTGTCATCTTTTGAATTGTTTTAACATGTGTGTAAGAGAATGTTGGGTATTTAGGGATTTTAGGTAGAATAAAATATAGGAATGTTTGTTGATGAGTTGAATTATGAATAGAATAATAGATAGTGGAAAATGTAGGAATAGTTTAGTATTATTTTATTGTTAGTGGAGTTTGTAGAGAATTTGAATTAGGAATATAATATTGGTTAGTGGATTGTGTAGGATTATTTTAGTGTCTAGTGCTTTGTGTAGGATTCTTTCTTGATCAACGTGGTGGCACGGATTCCTAGGTCTAGGGCACGAATTACGAGGTAGACACGAACTACGAGGTAAGACACGAACTACAAGACTAATGCACGTACTTCAAGACTAATGCACAGATTTCAATGCAAATGCACGCAATCCCTAGATAAATGTACGTAAACCAATACAAGGCACGTAATTCAAGACACGACTCTTAAACCTAGGTTAAAGCACGCAGTTCAAGGTTAATGCACACGAAACGAAGAGACACAAGCAAATCGAGGTCTCGCACGTAAATTAAGGTCATGACATGTTTATCTAGGTATCGCACGTATATCGAGAATTAGGGCACACAATTCTAGGTTAAGGCACGTATAACGAGGCATGCACGAAAACCAAGACATGGCACGTAATCTAGGGTCGGTCGTACAGTTCTAGGTCTAAGGCATGCAAATCGAGGTAAGGCACGTTATTCGGGGTCGGGCCTCACATTGTACGCCGCGTAACTCTTTACTGATCAAAAGTTACGGGCACCAGAGTAACGGATACCTGGTCACAAGCCCCACGCCCTCGGTTTGCGGGCCCAGCCTCTACATGAAGTGAAGTTGTCTTGCCCAAGGTACTGTGGGATTCGGTAATAGAAATGTGAAGGATTAGGTTGTTGTCCTTTTCGCGGCTCACGACGTACGATCTAGGACAAAAAAAACAGCGCAAAAGAAGGAAAGTGTCCCGAAACTGATGAAAACGTTCGATTTTGTTTTCCGAAAATAGGCGCAGGTGAGTAGGCTTGCTATCCACGTCGTAGATCTCTCGGAGAGCTTTCCAACGGTATGCTATGCGCCGCATAACTCCTTACGGATTAAAAGTTACGGGCACCGGAGCGACGGATACTTGGTCACATGCCCCACGCCCTCGGTTTACAGGCCCAGCTTCCACGTGAAGTGAAGTTGTCTTGCCCAAGGTGTCGTGGGATTCGGTAATAGAAATTTCATGGATTAGGTTGTCGTCTTTTTCGTGGCTCACGACGTACGATCCGGGATGCAAAAATAGTGCAAATGAAGAAAAGTGTCCCGAAATTGATGAAAACTTTCAATTTTAGGTTCCGAAAATGAGCACAGCCAAGTAGGCTTGCTGCCCCTGTTGTACAGCTCTCGGAGAGCTTTCCAACGGTATGCTGTGCACCGCGTCACTCCTTACGGATCAAAAGTTATGGGCACCAGAGCAACGGATACCTGGTCACAAACCCCACGCCCTCAGTTTGCTGGCCCAGCCTCTATGTGAAGTGACGTTGTCCTGCCCAATTCGTCGTGTTATTCCGTAATAGAAATGTGGTGGATTAGGTTGTCATCATTTTCGCGGCTCACGACGTACTATCCAGGACGCAAAAATAGTGCAAAAGAATAAAAGTGTCTCGAAACTGAAGAAAACTTTCGATTTTGGGCTCCAAAAATAGGCACAACCGAGCAGGCTTGCTACCCCTATCGTAGAGCTTTCGGAGAGCTTTCCAACTATATGATATGCGCCGCGTAACTCCTTACGGATCAAAAGTTATAGGCACCGGAGCGATGGATACCTGGTCACAAGCCCCACGCCCTCGGTTTGCGGGCCTAACCTCTACGTGAAGTGAAGTTGTCTTGCCCAAGGTACCGTGGGATTCAGTAATAGAAACGTGATGGATTAGGTTGTCATCCTTTTCGCGACTCACGACGTACTATCCGGGACGAAACAACGGCGCAAAAGAAGAAAAGTATCCCGAAACTAAGAAAACATTTGATTTTTGGCTCAGAAAATTGAGGCAGCTGTCACGCCCCAACCCGGCCTATAAAGGTTAGACTAGGGTGTGATCTAAACATTCAAGTCCATTCACATTCTTAGTCGTTCTAGGAGGTTTAGCACTTAACGTTTTATTCTAGACTCCAAAATTTTCCGAAAATTCGGCAGCATAACGGTTGTAATTGGGCTCTTTGTTTTGACCTAAATTATCTAACAGCCTCTATACTTCCAATTCAAGTCCATTCCCGACTACAAATTACTTTTTCATCATCAATTGAATTACCTATTGGTTATTTCGACGTCCCGTTTGATTGATAACCTAGCAAGATACTATGTCTCGTTTTGTCCATTTATTCTCGTTTCAAAATATGCCTGTTGATCATAGCTTATTAGCGAGTACCTGTTGAGATTGGATAAGTTCATTTGCCTATTCCTTAACTAAGCATCATAACATATGGTAGATACTAGTGATAATAAAAGCAAGAACGATCATAGTATGTCTAGTGTCAGTCTACTTAAAATAAGTGCAAACCAAAATTAGACCCCAAATTACAACGGGGGTCTATTACATCACAAACAACAAATAACGTAAGGGAAATAGTCTTCAAGTAACAAAAGTTCACAAGAAGTCGCGTTCAAGCAAAGCAACAATAACAAGCAATCATTCCAGGGGTTCATCATTAGGTACATTGAGCTCGGGTTGCTGTACCTGTTCTTCTTCACCTGAAATGATAAAAGAGGGTGAGTCCTTATGAACTCAGCGAGGGGGAAATAGAAATAAGTTTTGAAACTCATTTTCCGGTTAAACTTATGAAAATCCCTTTTTCAAACATGAATACAACAGAAATACAAGTACAGAAATACAAATACAGAAACAGGAGTACCGGTCTTTCCTCCCCGAGGTTCTCTAGGATCTAAGCGGGAGTACTTATACACATAATAAAAAGGATACGGTGAGCTTTTGCTCTTAGATCAGATCTAGGATCAATTATTGCGGCCGACTTCGAATCATCCCCCAAACACACCAGGTGGGTGTACTCCGGAGGTACCCCAAAATCCTATGACCCAACTCTCCGAGGAAGTCTAGCCCCCAAGCGAGAGAGGGAATGGGACCATGGAGGTCCCGGTACCACCGGCAAGCCCGATGCCGCCCGGCGTGCGTGATCACTACCATGCCGATAGGAAAGGTTGCAACCTTGTATGCAATGCACATTTATGACAGGTAATATATCACAGTAGGAGGACAACAAAGTAGGTTGCCTCCGAACAGTCATAAGATTGCACATTGACAGATAAATAAGCAGGACACGATAAGACAGGAAATTTCACTTGAAAGGCAAATAGAGTTATATGGAAATTAAACGGGCAGCCATGTAACACATGTAAAACAGGCCATATAACTCATTAAAAGGTCCACGCAATCAAGTGATAAGATTACTCAACATGCAATGATATCAACATGGGTTCAAATGCAAGAAAAGCTTATTTGTCAACATGCAATGGTCAATATCACTTTTGAAATTATAAAACATTTACGGGCAGCCCACGCAACGTACAGTTTCCTCACAATATCCAATGGTTAACACTTAGCAAGAATACTTAGTCATTAGGGTTTCTATTTCATGCATAATCGTGCGATCAAAACCCTAAGTCAACTTAACATCATTCCCAAGTCATGCATCAATCAATTCATACAACCTCAAGTGCTCAAAACAGTCCACATAATGTTCCAACACCACATTTCCATGCAATTAGTGCCACAAAAGAGGTTACAATAGTTTTCCAAGCACATAGCTAAGTGGAACACTCACTGCAATAGGCTGTTTTCTCACAATCAATCGAATAATCAAAAAATCTCCAAATTCAGTAAATAAGATGTCAATTTAAAGCTTAAGAAGTTAAATAAAATCAGAAACAAACCTTGCATCAATTGGAGTTCGGGATCATTAGATATAGCCGAAATAATGGAACTGCACAAAACTGTCCAGATTTGCCTATCTTTCGATATTTCATGTTTTTTGAGGTCCTTAGTTTCATTTTTAGCCTAAGCCTATTTCTGGAAAAAAATGTCTACAACTGAAAAATATAGCAGCACACAAAATTTCACGCAATTTTGATGTCATTTTCTAGGTCAAAAACCTCTCGTTCTACATAGTCAGTGCTTCTGTCAAAACTGTTTCATTTCCTCAAATTTTTCCAGATTTAGCTACCTTTCGCGATTTTGCCCTTTTGAGGACCTTAGAGCCAAAATTTGACTTTGCCTATTGCTGCGAAAATTGTTCAAAACTGTCCAACTAGTCACCTAGTGATTTTTACGCAATCTCAACATCATTTTCTTAGCCAAAATTACCTCGAACAGACTGGTCAGAAAGCTGTCTCATAAATTCGACTTTACCTAGCATCATTTTCAAGCCAAGTTCTTGCCATGCATGGTTGTTTAAGCTCATGAACGACCACATAACTCAAATACAGAAGCAAATATACACATTTGTGAACATGCATGTGAAATTTCAAAGAGTTTTCAAAAGCTTTTAACCCTCACCTTTGCAATCAACCAAACTATGCTCAAAAACCTGGTTGAAGCTCAAATCTGTTCTTCTCCTTGCTTGGCTGAGATTTCAACTTGGTTTTCTCTATTTTTCCTAGCCTAGTGATCAACCTCTTAGTGCATGCATGAAGTTAAAACATGAAGAAAAGAAATGAATGTCAAGAAGCTTACCTAAGGCCGAAATGCAGCTTCAGTGCACATGCATGAGTGTTTTTCGAACTCTAGCTTGATTGCTTGGTTTTCTTGATGATTTGCTTGCCTTGTTCGACCAAGGTGTGATGAAGATGAGCAAGAATGGTGGGAGTTCAGCCAAGGACCGAAATGGAGAGAGGAAAAGAGAGTGAGAGAGAAATGTGAGAGAAAGAAATGAAGAAAATGAAGATAAAACAAAGGCTTTGCAACTTGAGGAGCATGCTCGGCCTTGAGGCTTTCAATTTCAGCTTTTGTCTCCAAAATGCTTTAAATTTTGAATGCTAGAATGGGCATGCAAGGGCTGGTCGGATATGGTGAGGATTTGAAGGAATTTGAGCAATTATTTTAATGCCTTATGTCATTTTTTTGTCTTTGCATGCATAGAATAAAATATGTTGCTCAATTTTCTTGCTCAAGAACAAGACATGGCCGGCTATTTGCATGTGCCAAATCTGAATTTTGTGTCTTCTTTTGAGTGTTATTTTATTGTATTTTGGAAGTGCAAAAAAAAAGAATAATGCAAAAAGAATAAAGAATGTTTTGTTTTTTGTGCATTTTGTCTTCTAGTGAAAGAAATTTTGATTATTATATTGTTATTGGATTTTGTAGGATTGTTTAATAGCCTAGTATTTCGTGTAAGATACTTTCTTGATTAGCGTGAAGACACGCTTTCCTAGCTTTAGGGCACGCACTTCGAGGTAGGACACGAACTACGAGACGAACACACATTTTTCAAGTAAACGCACGTAACTCTATATGAATGCACGAAATTCAATGCAAGGCACACAAAACTAAATACAATTCTCAAACCTAGGTCATGGCACGCAAATCTAGGTTAGGGCAAACGAAGCTAGGTTTCGCACGCAAATCGGGGTCGGGCCTCACAGCAGCCGAGCTGGGTTGCTACCTGTGATACCCCAAAATGGGCACGTATTTAATTGCATTTATTATGTGTTATCTTAAATGGTAGCTGTGAGAACCCGAGCATTCATTACATGTGCATTCATTTATTTTAATCATTATTTGAAAAATAATATGTGCATTTACATGACTTATTTAGTGTTTTAAAATTTAAAATTGCATTTAAAGTTCATTTAAATTACATCTTGTTGACTTTCACATTCTTTGACTAAACTAGTTGACCTTTTCATCTACATTGACCAACTAGGACAAGGTGAAAATTTTTAAAATGTTTAATGAAAGGCAAACTTTGGATTAGAAATAAAAATGCAAGGTTAATTAGTCAAATTTTGGATCAACTTTGAAATTAAATCTGAACCAATTGGGGAAGATTTAGGTAGAAAATTATATATGGCTGGAAAGCTCTATAAGTCTAGTTTCTAAGGCTTCAAACCGTTCGTGAATTGGAGTTTTCTAGAAGAAGTTATGGCAGTTTTCGTAAGGTTGCGCAGGGCTGTTTTGGTTTACGTGGGTTTGACCGAAGACTTGACCTTTGACTTTCATTAAAGCTTATAAAGCACCAAAAAAAAATCCCAAAATTGCTCATCTTCTTCTTGCTTCAGCCGTGACCAGTCCAAACCCTAGGAATAGTAGATTTTTCACTATTTTGCTTATATCTTGAGCTAGAAGCGGAACCAAGACGCAAACCAAGCATTTTTGGACTCGTGTCAACATCTAGCATCTTTCTACCGATCGTTTTTGCCTTTATTTTGCGAAACAAAGGTGAGAGAATTTTTTTTCAAATCTTCCAAAGTTTATTTTTACGTCATAAAATGCTAGGATTGCATTTGTATCTTGCTAAATAGGTGTTAGAGAAGACTTTACCGATTAATTTCTTGTATAGAACATATTTTGTTGAAATTGGCTATTTTGAGTTGTTTTAATGATTTATATGCCTAAGTTGTGTCTAATCTTGATTCTTAGATTTTATATAATGCTCATATATGTTAATGAACCTATCTAGCATAATAAAATAACTTGAGATTGCAAAATGGAGCAAAATAAATGGAGAATGTAGCTTGCTGAATTTTTCTATTTTTGGGCGTTTAGGGGCTGTTTCGTTGGGCAAGTTTTGTGCACCCATTAGATTGCTTATTTTATGCTATTATATGGTTTATAAGCCTTTTATTAGACAGGAAAAAATGTTGGTAGTTGGAGGGTCATGGTGGTTTGGGTGGAATAAGCTAAATTGTTGGTGTTTTTTAGTTGAAAGGGTTGTTGTAGGTGCAAATGTGTGCTCCTTTGTGGTGTGTAATCTATACGCTTGTAATGGTGACCTTTGGGCTGCCTCGAAGTTATAATAGTAGCATGCTAAGGTTGTGTAGTGATAGGTGGAAGTTAGAATAATTTTGATTGCATAAGTTGCTATAATTGAGCTAGTATTGCCTACTTAGCTATTGTTCTCATTGTTATATTTGGCTGTGAATCACGTCTATGAGGTTTCTTGTGATAAATTTGTGTTCTATTACATGCTAGGTGGATCCATTGAGCCAAACTTGCGTCATGGAAACTAGTAGAGGTGAGGGAGAAACATTTATATGCATTTCTTTGAATGTTAGGGTTTGTGTTGAATTTTGTAATTGTTGTATATTATGATATAAATGCTTATGAATGCTTCCAAAACCTTCTAAAATGATTAGTGAACATTCTTTTGCAAGCTATTGGCATAGTTTATGGCTAGATTTTGAAATGACAAGTTAAAGAAGACAATGAATAGTATAAATTTTAAGGTTTTGATAAAATGTGCTTTCGGGTTTGATTCAATACTATAGTTAGGTGCTATAGATATTAATGAAGATAGTCTAATGACCCCATGTAGTTTAATTGCTCGGAACTTAGCTAAAACGCGACATAGCCGACTTTTTAAAAGGGGTTTCGGGTTAATGCTAATCTGGGTAGAATTGAGCTTCACATTTGGTATTGTTAGGCTACCTAAGTGCTATAGAAGCTTTGTTAACCCTTGTTTGAAGCCCGTATAAGATATGTGTAGTTCAAAGCTATAAGAGGGAAATTGGGGCTTTTGGGGTAATTGCGGGTAATTGAATGCGTTTGAGGGTTGTAAGGGTACCTTAAGGGCTAATTAGAATATTGGTATAGCTTCCCCTTGAATTTGAATCTCTAACATGAGTTTGGAAGGAAAATAGCTTGAATAACAAAGGGGTTTAAGTGCAAATTCAGTTGTTTCACGCTTCTAAAATCATGGCATGACTCCTTGTGTGTTTAAATGTGGTTTCTAGTTGTTTTGGAGCTTTTGGTATAGTTCTATGTGTATCTTGAATATTCCCCTTTGTAAAACTGCTTAATTGCTTGTGTAAATTGCTTTTATTCTAACTGCTTCGAGGTCAACCTACTTTGTTGATCTTCCTATGTGTTATAGCTTATATTGTTGATATTGTCTTGCCATTGATAAGTGCATTGCATAGTGGTTGCGCAACCATAGTGTCAGGGGCGGATGTGTTGAATATCGGTTGGGCGGCAGAGGGCTTGCCAGTGGATATTCAAACTCCGTGCCCTAGTCCCTCATTCGCCTGGTCCGGAGATTTCCAGGGGATGTTGGGTCGTAGGATTATCGGGGTACATCCGGAGTACACCCACTGGAGTGATTGGGATTATGCCGGCACAGTGATCGTGGTTCGTGGATCGTGAATGAAGATCAAGTGAAGATTGGAGTGTTGGGGTTAAGTGTAATGTATCCTTTTCAATGTGTGGTTACTTAATATGTTGTCATTCTTGAATGGTTTTAATTGTTATTAATGTTTAACTGTATTACTTGTTGCATTGCACGCCCCGGGAGACTTTATCCCTCACTGGGCAACAGTGGTTGCTCATACCTCGCTAACATGTTTCAGGAGGTGCATTTGGAGGAGGAGTTGCCTTAGTTGCAGTGTCTAATTGCGTGAGGTGGATTTATGGCTCTTGCTATTATGTGGAGATCTTGTTTGCTCTACCTTATTTTCTATTTTGTAACCTAAGTACTTATGTATATGTTTGAGTGATTGTAAGCTGAATGCTAGTTGATTGTAGTAGGAGATATGAACTATGGCATGTAATAACTTATATTTCTGCTCTTAGCTTCTCTGCATGCTTGGGAGTGAATAACTGGTTGTTTTCAATTTCTAAGAATGCTTAAAAGCTATCATGGAGTGGCATGATAAGCGGTTTGGTAAAGAAGTGAAGTTGGATGTATGCTTGCATGATTCTAACTGTTTGAATGTTTTAAGGCTCGGATGGCCTTAAAGTTTGAGTCTTTAATTAGAATTGGAGTTCTAGGTTGTTTTGTGGCTTTATTGGTTGCTTACAGGCTTTCAGAATGTGCACGGTACAGGGGAGACTCTGTCCGTTTGTCGGGTCCAGACTTAACCTTTAACGTGGGGTTGAGTCGGGGGGTTACATTTTAGGTGGTTTGAGACCGAGTTTGGGATTGGGTTGAGAATAGCATGGTTAGTAGAGCCTCCGGTCTCATGAGGGATTGGGGCGTTACAGGTGGTATCAGAGCTTAGTTAGCTCTCAGCCGGGACAGGGTCCTCGGTCTGTTGGGTAGCAAATCTTGAATGTGTACTTGTAAAAATTGTGTCTTGAAAGTGTGTACTTGTATGTGAGATTATGTGTCTTGATTTGAATGTGTGCACCTATGTGATATAGTTGTGCGTTATGTGTTAAATGCATGTTAATTGAAGTGAAATGAGTAAATGTGAATCAAATTGACCCCGTGACTTATTATTTGCTTGAATTATTGCTTGTAATGTGCGTATTTGAATGTCTTGAATTGGTTATGTTGTGATTTGCACTTGAATGACCTTTTTGATTAAATTGTTTTTATAAACTCTTTTATAATCATGCTTGTATAATAGCTTAAAGAATGTTTATACATATGTAATATCTTGGCATTCATACATAACCCGTCGAAATGGTAAGAAAGACTTCTTCCTTCCCCTGAAGAGAGGAGATTAATAGCAGGCCCTCCAAGTTGTGAGGATTAGCGGAATGAGAAGCAGTTGATCAGCCCTTTAATTGGGAGTTGGCGTTTATAATTAGAGCACTGTTATTTGGATTCTTCTCAAGGATTCCTCTATGCTCAGCAGTCAGGAATGAGTAGCTTCTTGGGGATTTCTATATGACAGTTCTCTGGAGCATTTCATTAATATTTTCTTGTTGGACATTCTTCTGGTACTTTCTTATTGGCACTCCTCAACAAGTTTTGTATTTGGGGTTCTACGCATAATGATTACTCTGTATTGCCTGTGGTATTCTGTGGATTTCTCATTAGGTTCCCTTAATGGTAAATTCGTACTATATTCTCACTTGGTTTTCTCGTCCAGCCGGGGATCTATATTCAATATTCAACTTGACTATCTTATTGGATGCATGGTATTTTCTTCGGTATTTCCTTTGATATTCCCTTTGGCATTGCTCTTAGCATTCGATAGCGGTATTCGGGATTTATTTGGTTTTTCTATTGGGTATTTCTCTTAAGGACTATATTGATATGTAAATATATCAGTGTACATACTGGGATTCTTATTAAGATTTCTGATTGGCTGTTCGTTGGAGCCTTTATTTGGCCTTATTACTTGGGAACCCTTAAGCAGTACTCTTGCGATTTCTTCTTGGGTCTTCCTATGGGCATTCTTATTCAGTGTTCTTACTACAGCAATCGATGAAGAGTAACCAGAGTTGGACTTCAGTTGATGTCGAGTTCTATTGGAAGATGAATTGCGAGGACGCAATTATTTTAAGGGGGGAAGGATGTGATACCCCAAAATGGGCACGTATTTAATTGCATTTATTATGTGTTATCTTAAATGGTAGCTGTGAGAACCCGAGCATTCATTA
This sequence comes from Ehretia macrophylla, assembly GCA_037974665.1. Lineage (NCBI taxonomy): Eukaryota > Viridiplantae > Streptophyta > Magnoliopsida > Boraginales > Ehretiaceae > Ehretia > Ehretia macrophylla. The sequence goes on from CM075772.1 coordinate 63,751,679, forward strand.
CATGTACATTCATTTATTTTAATAATTATTTGAAAAATAATATGTGCATTTACATGACTTATTTAGTGTTTTAAAATTTAAAATTGCATTTAAAGTTCATTTAAATTACATCTTGTTGACTTTCACATTCTTTGACTAAACTAGTTGACCTTTTCATCTACATTGACCAACTAGGACAAGGTGAGAATTTTTGGAATGTTAAATGAAAGGTAAACTTGGGATTGGAATCAAAAAAAACAAGGTTAAGTTAGTCAAATTTTGGATCAAATTTGAAATTAAATCTGAACCAATTGGGGAAGATTTAGGTAAAAAATTATATATGGTTGGAAAACTCTATGAGTCTAGTTTCTAAGGCTTCAAACCGTTCGTGAATTGGAGTTTTCTAGAAGAAGTATGGCCGTTTTCGTAAGGTTGTGCAGGGCTGTTTTGGTTTACGCGGGTTTGACCGAAGACTTGACCTTTGACTTTCATTAAAGCTTATAAAACACCAAAAAAAAATCCCAAAATTTCTCATCTTCTTCTTGCTTCAGCCGTGACCAGTCCAAACCCTAGGAATAGTAGATTTTTCACTATTTTGCTTATATCTTGAGCTAGAAGCGGAACCAAGACGCAAACCAAGCATTTTTGGACTCGTGTCGACGTCTAGCATCTTTCTACCGATCGTTTTTGCCTTTATTTTGCGAAACAAAGGTGAGAGAATTTTTTTTCAAATCTTCCAAAGTTTATTTTTACGTCATAAAATGCTAGGATTGCATTTGTATCTTGCTAAATAGGTGTTAGAGAAGACTTTACCGATTAATTTCTTGTATAGAACATATTTTGTTGAAATTGGCTATTTTGAGTTGTTTTAATGATTTATATGCCTAAGTTGTGTCTAATCTTGATTCTTAGATTTTATATAATGCTCATATATGTCAATGAACCTATCTAGCATAATAAAATAACTTGAGATTGCAAAATGGAGCAAAATAAATGGAGAATGTAGCTTGCTGAATTTTTCTATTTTTGGGCGTTTAGGGGCTGTTTCGTTGGGTAAGTTTTGTGCACCCATTAGATTTCTTATTTTATGCTATTATATGGTTTATAAGCCTTTTATTAGATAGGGAAAACTGTTGGTAGTTGGAGGGTCATGATGGTTTGGGTGGGGGAAGGTAAATTGTTGGTGTGTTTGAGTTGAAAAGGTTGGTTTAGGTGCAAATGTGTGCTCCTTTGTGGTGTGTAATCTATACGCTTGTAATGGTGACCTTTGGGCTGCCTCGAAGTTATAATAGTAGCATGCTAAGGTTATGTAGTGATAGGTGGAAGTTAGAATAATTTTGATTGCATAAGTTGCTATAATTGAGCTAGTATTGCCTACTTAGCTATTGTTCTCGTTGCTATATTTGGCTGTGAATCACGTCTATGAGGTTTCTTGTGATAAATATGTGTTCTATTACATGCTAGGTGGATCCATTGAGCCAAACTTGCGTCATGGAAACTAGTAGAGGTGAGGGAGAAACATTTATATGCATTTCTTTGAATGTTAGGGTTTGTGTTGAATTTTGTAATTGTTGTATATTGTGATATAAATGCTTATGAATGCTTCCAAAACCTTCTAAAATGATTAGTGAACATTCTTTTGCAAGCTATTGGCATAGTTTATGGCTAGATTTTGAAATGACAAGTTAAAGAAGACAATGAATAGTGTAAATTTTAAGGTTTTGATAAAATGTGCTTTCGGGTTTGATTCAATACTATAGTTAGGTGCTATAGATATTAATGAAGATAGTCTAATGACCCCATGTAGTTTAATTGCTCGGAACTTAGCTAAAACGCGACATAGCCGACTTTTTAAAAGGGGTTTCGGGTTAATGCTAATCCGGGTAGAATTGAGCTTCACATTTGGTATTGTTAGGCTACCTAGGTGCTATAGAAGCTTTGTTAACCCTTGTTTGAAGCCCGTATAAGATATGTGTAGTTAAAAGCTATAAGAGGGAAATTGGGGCTTTTGGGGTAATTGCGGGTAATTGAATGCGTTTGAGGGTTGTAAGGGTACCTTAAGGGCTAATTAGAATATTGGTATAGCTTCCCCTTGAATTTGAATCTCTAACATGAGTTTGGAAGGAAAATAGCTTGAATAACAAAGGGGTTTAAGTGCAAATTCAGTTGTTTCACGCTTCTAAAATCATGGCATGACTCCTTGTGTGTTTAAATGTGGTTTCTAGTTGTTTTGGAGCTTTTGGTATAGTTCTATGTGTATCTTGAATATACCCCTTTGTAAAACTGCTTAATTGCTTGGGTAAATTGCTTCTATTCTAACTGCTTCGAGGTCAACCTACTTTGTTGATCCTCCTATGTGTTATAGCTTATATTGTTGATATTGTCTTGCCATTGATAAGTGCATTGCATAGTGGTTGCGCAACCATAGTGTCAGGGGCGGATGTGTTGAATATCGGCTGGGCGGCAGAGGGCTTGCCAGTGGATATTCAAACTCCATGCCCTAGTCCCTCATTCGCCTGGTCTGGAGATTTCCAGGGGATGTTAGGTCGTAGGATTATCGGGGTACATTCGGAGTACACCCACTAGAGTGATGGGGATTGTGCCGGCACAGTGATCGTGGTTCGTGATCGTGAATGAAGATCAAGTGAAGATTGGAGTGTTGGGGTTAAGTGTAATGTATCCTTTTCAATGTGTGGTTACTTAATATGTTGTCATTCTTGAATGGTTTTAATTGCTATTAATGTTTAACTGTATTACTTGTTGCATTGCACGCCCCGGGAGACTTTATCCCTCACTGGGTAACAGTGGTTGCTCATACCTCACTAACATGTTTCAGGAGGTGCATTTGGAGGAGGAGTTGCCTTAGTTGCAGTGTCTAATTGCGTGAGGTGGATTTATGGCTCTTGCTATTATGTGGAGATCTTGTTTGCTCTACCTTATTTTCTATTTTGTAACCTAAGTACTTATGTATATGTTTGAGTGATTGTAAGCTGAATGCTAGTTGATTGTAGTAGGAGATATGAACTATGGCATGTAATAACTTATATTTCTGCTCTTAGCTTCTCTGCATGCTTGGGAGTGAATAACTGGTTGTTTTCAATTTCTAAGAATGCTTAAAAGCTATCATGGAGTGGCATGATAAGCGGTTTGGTAAAGAAGTGAAGTTGGATGTATGCTTGCATGATTCTAACTGTTTGAATGTTTTAAGGCTCGGATGGTCTTAAAGTTTGAGTCTTTAATTAGAATTGGAGTTCTAGGGTGTTTTGTGGCTTTATTGGTTGCTTACAGGCTTTCAGAATGTCCACGGTACAGGGGAGACTCTGTCCGTTTGTCGGGTCCAGACTTAACCTTTAACGTGGGGTTGAGTCGGGGCGTTACATTTTAGGTGGTCTGAGACCGAGTTTGGGATTGGGTTGAGAATAGCATGGTTAGTAGAGCCTCCGGTCTCATGAGGGATTGGGCCGTTACACTACCCACACGGTAGAGCTCTCGAAGAGCTTTCCAACTGTATGCTGTGTGCCGCGTAACTCTTTACGGATCAAAAGTTACGAGCACCGAAGCGACGGATACCTGGTCATAATCCCAACGCCCTCGGTTTGCGGGCCCAGCCTCCACGTGAAGTGAAGTTGTCTTGCCCAAGGTGCCATGGGATTTGGTAATAGAAATGTGATGGATTTGTTTGTCGTTCTTTTCGCGGCTCACGACATACGATCAATGACAGAAAAATAGCGCAAAAGAAGGAAAGTGTCGCAAAACTGATGAAAACATTCGATTTTGTGTTCCGAAAATAGGCGCAGCTAAGCAGGCTTGCTGTCCACGTCGTGGAGCTCTCGGAGAGCTTTCCAACTGTATGTTGTGCGCCGCGTAACGCCTTACGGATCAAAAGTTACGGGCACCGGAGCAACGGATACCTGGTCACAAGCCCCACGCCCTCGGTTTGCGGGCCCAACCACCACATGAAGTGAAATTGTCTTGCCCAAGATGCCATGGCATTTGGTAATAGAAATGTGATGGATTAGGTTGTCGTCCTTTTCGCGGCTCACGACGTACTATCCGGGACGCAAAAATAGTGCAAAAGAAGAAAAGTGTCCCGAAACTAATGAAAACTTTCAATTTTGGGCTCCGAAAATAGGCGCAGCTAAGCAAGCTTGATGCCCCTGTCGTAGAGCTCTCGGAGAGCTTTCCAACGGTATGCTGTGCACCGCGTAACTCCTTACGGATCAAAAGTTACGGGCACCGGAGCGACGGATACTTGGTCACAAGTCCCACGCCCTAGGTTTGCGGGCCCAGCCTCCACGTGAAGTGAATTTGTCTTGCCCAAGGTACCGTGGGATTCGGCAATAGAAATGTCATGGATTAGGTTGTCGTCCTTTTCGCGGCTGACGACGTACGATCCGGGACGGAAAAACAGTGCAAAAGAAGAAAAATGACTCGAAACTGATGAAAACGTTCGATTTTGGTCTCAGAAAATAGGCGCATCCGAATAAGCTTGCTACCCACGTCGTAGAGCTCTCGGAGAGCTTTTCAACTGTGTGTTGTGCGCCGCGTAACTCCTTATGGATCAAAAGTTATAGGCACCGGAGCGACGGATATCTGGTCACAAGCCTCATGCCCTCGGTTTACTGGCCCAAACTGTACGTGAAGTGAAGTTGACTTGCCCAAGGTGTTATGGGATTCGGTATTAGAAATGTGATGGATTAGGTTGTCGTCCTTTTCGTGGCTCACGACGTACGATTCGGGATGGAAAAACAGCGAAAATGGAGAAAACTGTCCTGAAAATGATGAAAATGTTTGATTTTCGGCTCTGAAAATAGGCACAGCCGAGCAGGCATGCTGCCCCCGTCGTAGAGCTCTCGGAGAACTTTCCAAATGTATGATGTACGCCGCGTAACTCTTTACGGATCAAAAGTTACGGGCACCGGAGCGACGGATACCTGGTCACAAGCCCAACGCCCTCGGTTTACGGGCCCAGCCACGTGAAGTGAAGTTGTCTGTCCCAAGGTACCGTGGTATTCAGTAATAGAAATTTGATGGATTTGGTTATCTTCCTTTTCGTGGCTTACGACGTACGATCCGGGACAGAAAAACAGCGCAAAAGAAGAAAAGTGTCCCAAAACTGATGAAAACGTTTGATTTTGTTGTTCGACAATAGGCACAGCTGACCAGACTTGCTATCCATGTCGTAGAGTTCTCGGAGAGCTTTCCAACGGTATGTTGTGCACCGTGTAACTTCTTATGGATCAAAAGTTACGGGCACCGGAGCGACGGATTCTTGGTCACAAGCCCCACGGCCTCAGTTTGCGGGCCCAGCCCCCATGTGAAGTGAAGTTGTCTTGCCCAAGGTGCTATGGGATTCGATAATAAAAATGTGATGGATTTGGTTGTCGACCTTTTCGCGGCTCACGACATACGATCCGGGATGCAAAAATAGTGCAAAAGAAGAAAAGTGTCCCGAAACTGATGAAAACTTCCGATTTTGGGCTCTGAAAATAGGCGCAGCTTGGCTGGCTTGGTGCCCCTGTCGTAGAGCTCCCAGAGAGCTTCCCAAAGGTATGTTGTGCGCCGAGTAACACCTTACAAATCAAAAGTTAAGGGCACCGGAGCGACGGATACCTGGTCACAAGCCCCTCGCCCTCAGTTTGCTGGCCCTGCCTATACGTGAAGTGACGTTGTCCTGCCCAAGTCATCGTGCGATTCGGTAATAGAAATGTGATGGATTAGGTTGTCGTCCTTTTCGCGGCTCATGATGTACGATTCGAGACGCAAAACCAGTGTAAAAGAAGAAAAGTGTCCCGAAACTGAGGAAAACTTTCGATTTTTGGCTCTGAAAATAGGCGCAACCGAGCAGTCTTGCTTCTCCTATCGTAGAGCTTTCGGAGAGCTTTCTAACTGTATGATATGCACCGAGTAACTCCTTACGGATCAAAAGTTATGGGCACCGGAGCGACGGATACCTGGTCACAAGCCCCACGCCCTCGGTTTGCGGGCCCAGTGTCTACATGAATTGAAGTTGTCTTACCCAAGGTGCCATGGGATTCAGTAATAGAAACGTGATGGATTAGGTTGTCGTCCTTTTTGCGGCACACGACGTACTATCCGGGATCGAAAAACGGCGCAAAAGAAGAAAAGTATCCCAAAACTAATGAAACCATTCGATTTTGGGCTCAGAAAATTGGGGCAGCTAAGCTGGCTTGATTCCTATGTCGTAGAGCTCTCGGAGAGCTTTCCAACTGTATGTTGTACGCCGCGTAACTATTTACGGATCAAAAGTCACGGGCATCGGAGCGACGGCTACCTGGTCACAAGCCCATTGCCCTCGGTTTACGGGCCCAGGCTCCACATGAAGTGAAGAGTTCTTGGCCAAGGTGCCATGGGATTCGCTAATAGAAATGTGATGGATTTGGTTGTCGTCCTTTTCGCGGCTCACGATGTACAATCCGGGATAAAAAAACAGCGCAAAAGAAGGAATGGGATCGAAAAATGGCGCAAAAGAAGAAAATTGTCCCAAAACTAATGAAAACATTCGATTTTGGGCTCAGAGAGCTCTTAGAGAGCTTTCCAACAGTATATTGTACACCGCGTAACTATTTACGGCTCAAAAGTTACGGGCATCGGAGCAACTGCTACCTGGTCACAAGCCCAATGTCCTCGGTTTACGGGCCCAGCCTCCACGTGAAGTGAAGAGTTCTTGGCCAAGGTGCCATGGGATTCGCTAATAGAAATGTGATGGATTTGGTTGTCGTCATTTTCGTGGCTCACGACGTACGATCCGGGACAGAAAAATAGCGCAAAAGAAGGAAAGTGTCCTGAAACTAATGAAAACGTTCAATTTTGTTTTCCAAAAATTGGCGCAGCCAAGCATGCTTGCTGCCCACGTCGTAGAGCTCTGGGAGAGCTTTCCAACGGTATGTTGTACGCCGCATAACTCCTTAGGGATCAAAAGTTACGGGCACCGGATACTTGGTCACAAGCCCCACGCCCTCAGTTTGCGGGCCCAGTCTCCACGTTAAGTGAAGTTGTCTTGCCCAAGGTGTCGTGGGATTCGGTAACAGAAATGTCATGGATTAGGTTGTTGTCTTTTTTGCGGCTCACGACGTACGATCCGGGACGCAAAAATAGTGCAAAAGAAGAAAAGTGTCCCGAAACTGATGAAAAATTTCAATTTTGCGCTGTGAAAATAGGCGCAGCTGAGCAGGCTTGATGCCCCTATTGTAGAGCTCACGAAGAGCTTTCCAACGGTATGCAGCGCACCGCATAACTTCTTACGGATCAAAAGTTATGGGCTCCGGAGCGACGGATACCTGGTCACAAGCCCAACGCCATCGGTTTACGGGCCCAGCCTCGACGTGAAGTGAAGTTGTCTGTCCAAAGGTGCCATGGAATTCGATAATACAAATGTGATGGATTTGGTTGCCCTCCTTTTCGCGGCTCACGACGTATGATCCGGGACAGAAAAACAGTACAAAAGAAGGAAAGTGTCCCAAAACTGATGATAACGTTCGATTTTGTATTCCAAAATTGGGCGTAGCTGAACAGGCTTGCAGTCCACGTCGTAGAGCTCTCGGATAGCTTTTCAACGGTATGCTGTGCGCCGCGTAACTCCTTACGGATCAAAAGTTACGAGCACCGGAGCGACGGATACTTGGTCACAAGCCCCACGTCCTCGGTTTGCGGGCCCAGCCTCTACCTGAAGTGAAATTGTCTTGCCCAAGGTGCCACGAGATTCGGTAATATAAATGTGATAGATTAGGTTGTCGTCCTTTTTGCGACTCACGATGTACGATCCGGGATGCAAAAATAGTGCAAAAGAAGAAAAGTGTCCCGAAATTGAAGAAAACTTTCAATTTTGGGCTCCAAAAATAGGCGCAGTCGAGCAGGCTTGCTACCCCTGTCGTACAGCTCTCGGAGAGCATTCCAACAGTATGTTGTCCACTGTGTAACTTCTTATGGATCAAAAGTTATGGGCATCAGAGCGACGGATACCTGGTGACAAGCCCCACGCCCTCGGTTTGCTGGCCCAGCCTTTACGTGAAGTGACATTGTCCTGCCCAAGTCGTCATGTGATTCGGTAATAGAAATGTGATGGATTAGGTTGTCGTCCTTATCGCGGCTCACGACGTACGATCCGGGACGTAAAAACAGTGCAAAAGAAGAAAAGTATCCCGAAACTGAGGAAAACTTTTGATTTTAGGCTCCGAAAATAGGCGCAACCGAGCAGGCTTGCTGCCCCTGTCGTAGAGATTTCGGAGAGCTTTCTAACTGTATGCTGTGCACCACGTAACTCCTTACGGATCAAAAGTTATGGGCACCGGAGCGACGGATACATGGTCACAAGCCCCACGCCCTTGGTTTGCGAGCCCAACGTCCACGTGAATTGAAGTTGTCTTGCCCAAGGTGCCGTGGAATTCAGTAATAGAACCGTGATGGATTAGGTTGTTGTCCTCTTTGCGGCTCACGACGTACGATCCGGGATGCAAAAACAGTGCACAAGAAGAAAAGTGTCCCGAAACTGATAAAAACTTTCGATTTTGGGCTCCAAAAATAGGCACAGCCGAGCAGTCTTGTTGCCCCTGTCGTAGAGCTCTCGGAGAGCTTTCCAACGGTATGCTGTATGCCGCGTAACTCTTTACGGATCAAAAGTTACGGGCACCGGAGCGACGGATACCTGGTCACAAGCCCATCGCCCTCGGTTTACGGGCCCAGCCTCCACGTGAAGTGAAGTTGTCTGTCCCAAGGTACCGTGGGATTCGGTAATAGAAATGTGATGGATTTGGTTGTCGTCCTTTTCACGACTCACGACATACGATCCGGGATAGAAAAACAGTGCAAAAGAAGAAAAGTGTCCCAAAACTGATAAAAAGGTTCAATTTTGTTTTCTGACAATAGGTGCAGCTGAGCAGGCTTGCTGTCCATGTTGTAGAGCTCTCGGAGAGCTTTCCAACGGTATGTTGTGTGCCGCGTAACTCCTTACGGATCAAAAGTTACGGGCACCGGAGCGACGGATACTTGGTCACAAGCCCCACGCCCTCGGTATGCGGGCCCAGCCTCCACGTGAAGTGAAGTTGTCTTGCCCAAGGTGCCGTGGGATTCGGTAATAGAAATGTCATGGATTAGGTTGTCGTTCTTTTCGAGGCTCATGACGTACGATTCGGGACACAAAAATAGTACAAAAGAAGAAAAGTGTCCTGAAACTGATGAAAACTTTTGATTTTGGGCTCCGAAAATATGCGCAATCGAGCAGGCTTGCTGCCCCTATCGTAGAGCTCTCGGAGAGCTTTCCAACGGTATGTTGTGCACCGTGTAACTCCTTATGGATCAAAAGTTATCGGCTCCGGAGCGACGGATACCTGGTCACAAGCCCCACGCCCTCGGTTTGCGGGCCCAGCCACTACGTGAAGTGAAGTTGTGTTGCCCAAGGTGCCGTGGGATTCTGTAATAGAAATGTGATGGATTAGGTTGTCGTCCTTTTTGCGGCTCACGACGTACGATCCAGGAAGCAAAAACTGCGCAAAAGAAGAAAAGTATCCCGAATTTGATGAAAACGTTCAATTTTGGGCATGAAAAATAGGCGCGGCTGAGAAGGTTTGCTACCCACGACGTAGAGCTCTTGGAGAGCTTTCCAACGGTATGTTGTGCGCAGCGTAACTCTTTACAGATCAAAAGTTATGGGCACCGGAGTGACAGATACCTGGTTACAAGCCCCACGCCCTCGTTTTGCTGGCCCAGCCTCTACGTGAAGTGAACTTGTCTTGCCCAAGGTGTCGTAGGATTCCGTAATAGAAATTTAATGGATTAGGTTGTCGTCCTTTTCGTGGCTCACGACGTACGATCCGGGATGAAAAAATGGCACAAAATTAGAAAAGTATCCCAAAACTGATGAAAACATTCGATTTTGGGCTCGGAAAATAGGCGCAGCCGAGCAGGCTTGCTGCCCACGTCGTAGAGCTCTCGGAGAGCTTTCCAACGGTAAGCTGTGCGCTGCGTAACTCCTTGTAGATCAAATGTTATGGGCACGGGAGTGACGGATACCTGGTCACAAGCCCCATGCCCTCGGTTTGCTGGCCCAGACTCTACATGAAGTGAAGTTGACTTGCCAAAGGTGCTGTGGGATTCGGTATTAGAAATGTGATGGATTAGGTTGTCGTCCTTTTTGCGGCTCACGACGTACGATCCGGGACGGAAAAACATCGAAAAAGGAGAAAACTGTCTTGAAAATGATGAAAACTTTCGATTTTGGGCTCCGAAAATAGGCGTAGCTTAGCTGGCTTGCTGCCCCTGTTGTAGAGCTCTCAGAGAGTTTTCCAACGGTATGCTGTGCACCGCGTAACTCCTTACAGATCAAAAGTTATGGGCTTAGGAGCGACGGATACCTAGTCACAAGCCCCACTCCCTCGGTTTGCGGGCCCAGCCACTACGTGAAGTGAAGTTGTCTTGCCCAAGGTGCCGTGGGATTTTGTAATAGAAATGTGATGGATTAGGTTGTCGTCCTTTTCGCGGCTCACGACGTACCATCCAGGAAGCAAAAACTGCGCAAAAGAAGAAAAGTATCCCGAATTTGATGAAAACGTTCAATTTTGGGCATGAAAAATAGGCGCGGCTGAGAAGGTTTGCTACCCACGACGTAGAGCTCTTGGATAGCTTTCCAACGGTATGTTGTGCACAGCGTAACTCTTTACGGATCAAAAGTTATGGGCACCGGAGTGACAGATACCTAGTCACAAGCCCCACGCCCTCGTTTTGCTGGCCCAGCCTATACGTGAAGTGAAGTTGTCTTGCCCAAGGTGTCGTGGGATTCCGTAATAGAAATGTGATGGATTAGGTTGTCGTCCTTTTCGCAGCTCACGACATACGATCCGGGATGAAAAAACGGCACAAAAGCAGAAAAGTATCCCAAAACTGATGAAAACATTCGATTTTGGGCTCGGAAAATAGGCGCAGCCGAGCAGGCTTACTGCCCACTTCATAGAGCTCTCGGAGAGCTTTCCAACGGTAAGCTGTACACTGCGTAACGCCTTGTAGATCAAATGTTATGGGCACCGGAGCGACGGATACCTAGTCATAAGCCCCATGCCCTCGGTTTGCTGGCCCAGACTCTACATGAAGTGAAGTTGACTTGCCCAAGGTGCTGTGGGATTCGGTATTAGAAATGTGATGGATTAGGTTGTCGTCCTTTTCGCGGCTCATGACATACGATCAGTGACAGAAAAACAGCGAAAAAGGAGAAAACTGTCCTGAAAATGATGAAAACGTTCAATTTTGGGCTACCAAAAGAGGCACAGCTGTGAGGCCCGACCTCGAATTGCGTGCGATACCTCGTTTCGTGTGCCTAACCTAGATTTGCGTACCTTGACCTAGGTTTGAGAATTGTGTTCATTTTATGTGCCATGCATTGAATTATGTGCATTCATTTAGGGTTGCGTGTATTTACTTGAAAAACGTGTGTTCGTCTCGTAGTTCGTGTACTACCTCGTAGTGCGTGCCCTAGACATAGGAAAGCGTACCCTCACGCTAATCAAGAAAGCATCTTACACAAAGCACTAGACTATTAAACAATCCTACAAAATCCACTATCAATGTTATAATCCTAATTCAACTCACTAGAAAACAAAAATTCACTAACCACTAGACATTCCTTATTCTTTATTCTTTGTTCTTTTTGCACTTTCAACATACAATTAAATAACACTCAAAAGATGACAAAAATTCAGAAATTGTACATGCTATGGCCGGCCATACCAAGACATTTGAGCAAGGAATAAAAAATTATTCATTTCAACATGCATGCTTAGACAAACTATGACAAACACTTAGCACAATGCATAAAAAATGCTCAAAACCACCTCAATTCTCCACCATTCTCGACATTACTCCCTTGCCCATGCTAAACATTTCAAAATTAAAGCATCTTGAAGACACAAAGCTGAAAATTTCAAGCCCCAAGGCTGAACATGCTCATCAAACTTCAAGGCCTTTGTTTCTTTTTCATTCTCTCATTTTCCTCTCACATTTCTCTCTCTCCCTCTCATTTCTCTCTCTCTCTCTCGGCCTTGGCTGATTCTCTTCACTTCAAAACTCATCTTCATCATCCTAAGGTCATTCAAGGCAAGCCCAAGCAAAGGAAAACAAGTAGTTAGCTCAAAAGATGCATGCAAGCACATAAAGGCTTCATTTCGGCCCTAGGTGAGTTTTTAAGCTTCCATTTCTTTTCTTCTTGTTCTAACCTCATGCATGTACTAAGAGCTTGGTCACTAAGCTAGGAAAAATAGAGAAAATCTAGTTGGAATCTCGGCTAGGCAAAGAAGAAGAAGATTGTGCTTCAACAAGTTTTTGTGCATCTTCTTGGTTGATTGCTAAGGTGAGGGCTAAAACCTTTTGAAAATCCTTCAAAAATCCACATGCATGCTCATAAATGTATGTCTTTGCTTCTGTACTTGAGTTATATGTTTGTTCATAAGCTTTTACAACCATGCATGGCAAGATCTTGGCTTGAAAGTGATAATAGGTGAAGTCGGATTATGTGACAGCTCTCTGACCAGTTGTTTCGAGGTGCGTTTGGCTAGGCATATGATGTTTAAAATGCATGAAAATTGGTAGGTGACTAGTTTTTCCGATTTTAAACATTTTTCACCGAAATAGGCCTAAGCTAATTTCGACACTAAGGTCTTCAAAATGGCAAATCATTAAAATGTGTCCAAATCTGGAAATCTGGAAAAATGAAGCAGGTTTTGGCAGATGCACTGACCTTGTAGAACGAACCAGATTTGACTTAGTAAATGATATCAAAAATGTATTAAATTTGGTGTGCTGCTAGATGTTCCAGTTCGGGACATTTTTGTCAGAAATGGACTAAGGCTAAAACCGACCCTAAGGACCTCAAAAATGTCAATCATCAAAATGTGGGCAAATCTGGACAGTTTTGTGCTATCCCACTGTCTCGGCTATAACTAATGATCCCGAACTCCAAATGATGCAAGGTTTGTTCCTGATTTTAGGTCACTCCTTAAGATTTAATTTGACATCTAATTCACTAGAATTGGAGATTGTTTTCTTATCTTAATGATTGTGAGAAAACAGCCTACTGCAGTAAGCGTTTCACTTAATGTTATGCTTAGAAAAATTGTTGTAACTTCTCTTGTTGAAATAAATGCTTGGGATTGTAGCTTTGGGATGTTGTGTGAACTGTTTTGAATGTTTGAGGATGTTGAATTAAATGATGCATGGCTTGAGATTGATTTTGAATTGGTTTGGGGCTTAAATTGCACGGATACGCACGAAATGGAAACCCTAATGACTAGGTAGTCTTGCTAAGTGTTGATCATTTGGATATTGTGTGGAATGATGTGTTTAGTAGTCTGCCCGTAGATGCCCTTATAGTACTAAATGTGATTTTGATCATTGCATGTTGACAAATAGGCTTTTCTTGCATCTGAGCCCACGTAGATGTTGTTGCATGTTATATAATCTTATTATTTGATTACGTGGACTTTGAATTGAGTTATATGACTTGATTTATGTGCGGTACATGGCTGTCCGTTTAATATTCATATAACTCCATATGCTTTTCAAGTGAAACTACTTGTCCATTCGTGCCTCGCCTGTTTACTTGTCAATGTGCAATCTTATGACTGTCCGGAGGCAACCTACTTTGTTGTCCTCCTAATGTGATATGTTAATGTCATAAATGTGCATTGCATACAAGGTTGTAATCTTTCCTGTCGGCATGGTAGCGATCACGCACACTGGGCGGCATCGGGCTTGCCGGTGTACCCGTGACTACCATGGTCCCATTCCCTGTCTCGCTTGGGGGCTAGACTTCCTTGGAGAGTTGGGTCATAGGATTTCGGGGTACATCCGGAGTACACCCACCTGCCGTATTAAGGGGATGATTTGAAGTCGGCCGCAACAACTGATTCTGGAACTAATCTAAGAGCAAAAGCTCATTGTATCCTTTTTACTATGTGTATAAGTACTCTCGCTTAGTTCCTAGAGAATCTCGGGGAGGAAAGACTGGTATTTCTATTCCTGTACTTATATTATTGTTATATTCATGCTTGCAAAAGGATTTCATAAGTTGAACCGGAAAATGAATTTCAAAACCTATTTCTCGTTTCTCCCTCGCTGAGTTCATAAGGACTCACCCTCTTTTATCATCTCAGGTGAAGAAGATCCAGAACAGGTACCCGAGGAGGGTGTGCCTAACGATGAATCCTTGGAGTGATTGCCTGTTTGTGTGCTTTGCGTGATTATGGCTACTTGTGAACTTTATGCTATTTGAAGACTATTTCCTTTTATGTTGCTCGATGTTGTAATGTAAGACCCCTGTTGTAATTTGGGGTCTAATTTTGATTTGTACTGATATTGCTAGATAGACACTAGACACTACTATGATCGTTTTGCTATTATTACCGCTAGTATCTATCATAGGTTATGACGTATTAGTTAAGGACTAAGTAAATGAACCTATCCAATCTTAAACAGGTACTTTTGTAACGAGGATAAACAAACAAACGAGACATAGTATCATGCTAGGTTATAAATCAAACGAGACATCGAGATAACTAATAGGCATTTCAATTGATGTTAAATAGTAATCCTAGTTGGAAATGAAACTTGAGATTAGAAAATTTTGAGGTGTTTAGAGAATTAGGCCAAACCAAAGAGTCCAATTACAGTCGTTATGCTGCCGGTTTTCCGAAAAACTTTAGAGTTTAGACTAAAACGATAAGTGTTAAATCTTCATAAACAGTTAAGTATGTGACATGTCCTGAACGTTTAGATCACATCCTAGTCTAACCTTATAGGCCGGGTTGAGGCGTGACAATAGCCGAGCAGGCATGCTCCCCCCGTCATAGAGCTCTCAAAGAGCTTTCCAATGGTATGTTGTGCATCCCGTAACTCCTTACGGATCAAAAGTTACAGCACCGGAGCAACGGATACTTGGTCACAAGCCCCGCCCTCGGTTTGCGGGCCCAGCCTCTACGTGAAGTGAAGTTGTCTTGTCCAAGCTGCCGAGGAATTCGGTAATAGAAATATGATGGATTACGTTGTCGTCCTTTTCGCGGCTTACGACGTATGATCCAGGAAGGGAAAACGGCGCAAAAGAAGAAAAGTATCTCAAAACTGATGAAAATGTTCAATTTTGGGCTTAGAAAACAGGTGCAGCCAAGCAGGGTTGCTGCCCACGTCGTAGAGCTCTCTGAGAGCTTTCCAACGGTATGTTGTGCGTCGCGTTACTCCTTACGTATCAAAAGTTATGGGCCCTGGAGCGACGGATACCTGGTCACAAGCCCAATACCCTCGGTTTACGGGCCCAGCCTCGACGTGAAGTGAAGTTGACTTGCCCAAGCTGCCGTGGGATTCGGTAATAGAAATGTGATGGATTAGGTTGTCGTCCTTTTTGCCGATCACGAAGTACGATCCGGGACAAAAAAAAAAGCAAAAGAAGAAAATTGTCCTGAAACTGATGAAAACGTTCAATTTTGGGCTCTGAAAACAGGCGCAGCCGAGCAGGCTAGCTGTCCCCGTCGTAGAGCTCTCGGAGAGCTCTCCAAAGTTATGCTGTGCGTCGCGTAACTCCTTCGAATCAAAAGTTATGGGCACCGGAGCGATGGATGACTGGTCACAAGCCCCATGCCCTTGGTTTGCGAGCCCAGCCTCTACATGACGAGAAGTTGTCTTGCCTAAGGTGCCATGGGATTCAGTTATAAAAATGTGATGGATTAGGTTGTCATCCTTTTTGCGGCTCATGACTTACGATCTGGGACGGAAAAATAGGGCAAAAGAAGAAAAGTGCCCCAAAACTGATGAAAACGTTCAATTTTGGGCGGCAAAATTAGGTGCAGCCTAGCAGGCTTGCTACCCACTTCGTAGAGCTCTCGGATTGCTTTCCAATCGTATGCTGTGCACCACATAACTCCTTACAGATCAAAAGTTATGGGCACCAGAGCGACGGAGACTTGGTCCCAAGCCCCACGCCCTCGGTTTGCGGGCCTAGGCTCTACATGAAGTGAAGTTGTCTTGCCCAAGGTGCCATGCGATTTGGTAATAGAAATGTGATGGATTAGGTTGTCATCCTTTTCGCGGCTCACGTCGTACGATCCGGGATGGAAAAACAGCGAAATAGAAGAAAAGTGTCTCGAAACTAATGAAAATATTCGATTTTGAGATACGAAAATACGTGCAACTTAGTAGGCTAGCTACCCTCGTCGTAGAGCTCTAGGAGAGCTTTCCAACTATACACTGTGCACCACGTAACTTTTTACGGATAAAAAGTTATGGGCACCGGAGAGACGGAGACTTGGTCACAAGCCCCACGCCCACGGTTTGCAGGCCCAACCTCTGCGTGAAGTGAAGTTGTCTTGCCCAAGGTGCCATGGGATTCGGTAATAGAAATGTGATGGATTCGTTTGTTGTCCTTTTCGTGGCTCACGACGTACGATCCAGGAGAAAAGTGTCCCGAAACTGATGAAAACGTTCAATTTTGGGTACCAAAAATAGGCGCAGCTCAGCAGGTTTGCACTACACGTCGTAGAGCTCACGGAGAGCTTTCCAACGGTATGCTGTGCGCCGCGTAACTCCTTACGGATCAAAAGTTATGGGCTCTGGAGTGACAAATACCTGGTCACAAGCCCCACGCCCTCGGTTTGCGGGCCTAACCTCCATGTTAAGTGAAGTTGTCTTGCCCAAGGTGCCGTGGGATTCGGTAATAGAAATGTGATAGATTGGGTTGTCGTCCTTTTCGCTGCTCATGACGTACGAGCCGGGACTTAAAAACAGCACGAAAGAAGGAAAATGTCCAGAAACTGATGAAAATATTCAATTTTGGGCTCCGAAAACAGACATAGCCAAGAAACCTAGCTTCCCGCGTCGTAGAGATCTTGGAGAGCTTTCCAATGGTATGTTGTGCGCCGCGTAACTCTTTACAGATAAAAAGTTATGGCCACCGGAACGACGGATACCTGGTCACAAGCCCCATGTCCTCGGTTTGCGGGCCTAGCCTCTACGTGAAGTGAAGTTGTCTTGACCAAGGTGCCATGGGATTCGATAATAGAAATGTGATGGATTAGGTTGTCGCCCTTTTCGCGGCTCACGACGTACGATCCGGTATGGAAAAATAGGAAAAATGGAGAAAACTGTCCTAAAAATGATTAAAATGTTCAATTTTGGTCTCCGAAAGAAGACACAGCCGAGCAGGCTTGCTGGCCCCGTCATAGAGCTCTCAGAGAGCTTTACAACTGTACACTGCGCGCTGAGTAACTCATTACGAATCAAAAGTTATGGGCACCGGAGCGACGGATACCTGGTCACAAGCCCCACGCCCTCGGTTTGTGGGTCCAGCCTCTACGTGAAGTGAAGTTGTCTTGCCCAAGGTTCCGTGGGATTCAGTAATAGAAATGAAATGGATTAGGTTGTCGTCTTTTTCTCGGCTAATGGCGTACGATCCGGGACATAAAAAACGGCGCAAAACAAGAAAAGTATCCCGAAACTGATGAAAATGTTCGATTTTGGGCTCAGAAAATAGGCGCAACCGAGCAGGTTTGCCACCTACGTCGTAGAGGTCTCGGAGAGCTTTCTAGCAGTATGTTGTGAGCCGCGTAACTCCTTACGGATCAAAAGTTACAGGCACCGGAGCGACTGATTCCTGGTCACAAGCCCCACTCCCTCGGTTTGCGAGCCCAGCCTCCACGTCAAGTGAAGTTGTCTTGTCCAAGGTACAGTGGGATTCGGTAATAGAAATGTGATAGATTTGGTTATCGTCCTTTTCACGGCTCACGACGTACGATCCGGGACTTAAAAACAGCACGAAAGAAGGAAAGTGTCCAGAAACTTATGAAAACATTTGATTTTGGGCTTCGAAAACAGCCCCAGCCAAGAAGCCTTGCTACCAGCATCGTAGAGCTCTCGGAGTGCTTTCCAATGGTATGTTGTGCACTGCATAACTCTTTACAGATAAAATGTTATGGGCACCGGAGCGACGGATACCTGGTCACAAACCCTACGCCCTCGGTTTGCTGGCCCAGCCTCTACGTGAAGTGAAGTTTTCTTGCCTAAGGTGTCGTGTGATTCCATAATAGAAATGTGATGGATTATGTTGTCGTCCTTTTCGCGGCTCACGACGTATGATCCGGGACGCAAAAACAGTGCAAAAGAAGAATAGTGTCCCAAAACTAATGAAAACCTTCAATTTTGGGCTCCAAAAATAGGATCAACCGAGCAGGCTTGCTACCCCTGTCGTAGAGCTTTCGGAGAGCTTTCTAACGGTATGCTGTGCACCACGTAACCCGTTACGGATCAAAAGTTATGGGCAACGGAGCGACGGATACCTGGTCACAAGTCCCACGCCCTCGATTTGTGGGCCCAGCCTCTATGTGAAGTGACGTTGTCTTGCCTAAGGTGCTGTGGGATTCAGTAATAGAAACGTGATGGATTAAGTTGTCGTCCTTTTTGCGGCTCATGACGTATGATCCGGGACGGGAAAATGGCGCAAAAGAAGAAAATTATCCCGAAACTGATGAAAACGTTCGATTTTGGGCTCCGAAAACAGGCGCAGCCGAGCAAGCTTGCTTTGCACCACATAACTCCTTACGGATCAAAAGTTATGGGCACCGAAGCATCGGATACCTGGTCACAAGCCCCACGTCCTCAATTTGCGGGTCCAGCCTCTACGTGAACTGAAGTTGTCTTGCCCAAGGTGACATGGGATTCGGTAATAGAAATGTGATGGATTAGGTTGTCATCCTTTTCGTAGCTGACGACGTACGATCCGGGAAAAAAAAATAGCGCAAAAGAAGAAAAGTGTTCCGAAACTGATAAAAACATTCAATTTTGGGCTGTAAAAATACGTGCAGCCTAGCAGGATAGCTACCCCCATCGTAGAGCTCTTAGAGAGCTTTCCAATGGTATGTTGTGCGCCGCGTAACTCCTTGCAGATCAAAAGTTACGAGCATAGGAGCGACGGATACTTGGTCACAATCCCCACGCCCTCGGTTTGCGGGCCCAGCCTCTGCGTGAAGCGAAGTTGTCTTGCCCATGGTGCCGTGAGATTCGATAATAGAAATGTGATGGATTAGGTAGTCGTCTTTTTCGCAGCTCACGACGTATGATACGGGACAAAAAAACGGCGCAAAAGAAGAAAAGTATCCCGAAACTGATGAAAATGTTCAATTTTGGGCTCGAAAAATAGGCGCAACCGAGCAGGCTTGCTACCCACGTCGTAGAGCTCTCTGAGAGCTTTCCAACGGTATGTTGTGCGCTGTGTAACTCCTTATGGATCAAAAGTTATGGGCACCGGAGCGACGGATACCTGGTCACAAGCCCCACGCCCTCGGTTTGCAAGCCCAGCCTCTACATGAAGTGAAGTTGTCTTGCCCAAGGTGCCATGGGATTCGTTAATAGAAATGTGATGGATTAGTTATCGTCCTTTTAACGGCTCACGACATACGATCCGGGAAGAAAAAACATTGCAAAAGAAGAAGAGTATCCCGAAACTTATGGAAACATTCGATTTTGGGCTCCGAAAACAGGCGCAGCCGAGCAAGCTTGCTTTGCACCACATAACTCCTTACGGATCAAAAGTTATGGGCACCGAAGCATCGGATACCTGGTCACAAGCCCCATGGCCTCGGTTTACGGGTCCAACCTCTACGTGAATTGAAGTTTTCTTGCCTAAGGTGCCATTGGATTCGGTAATAGAAATGTGATGGATTAAGTTGTCATCCTTTTCGTAGCTGACGGCGTACGATTCGGGAAGAAAAAATAGCGCAAAAGAACAAAAGTGTTCCGAAACTGATAAAAACGTTCGATTTTGGGCTATAAAAATACATGCAGCCTAGCAGGCTAGCTACCCCCATTGTAGATCTCTCAGAGAGCTTTCCAATGGTATACTGTGCGCCGCGTAACTCCTTGCAGATCAAAAGTAACGAGCACAGGAGCAACAGATACTTGGTCACAAGCCCCACGCCCTCGGTTTGCGGCCCCAACCTCTACATGAAGTGAAGTTGTCTTGCCCAATGTGCCGTGGGATTCTATAATAGAAATGTGATGGATTAGGTTGTCGTCCTTTTCACGGCTCACGAAGTACGATCTGGGACAGAAAAACGGCGCAAGAGAAGAAAAGTGTCCCGATACTGATGAAAACATTCAATTTTGGGATCCGAAAATAGGCGCAGCTAAGCAGGCTTGTTGTTCATGTCGTAGAGCTCTCGGAGTGCTTTCCAACAATATGATTTGCACCGCGTAACTCCTTACGGATCAAAAGTTACGGGCACCGGAGCGACAGATACCTGGTCACAAGCCCCACGCCCTCGGTTTGCGGGCCTAGCCTCTACGTGAAGTGAAGTTGTCTTGCCCAAGGTACTGTGGGATTCTGTAATACAAATGTGATGGATTATGTTGTCGCCCTTTTCGCGGCTCACGACGTACTATCCGGGATGCAAAAATAGCGAAAAAAGAGAAAACTGTCCCGAAAATGATGAAAACATTCGATTTTGGGATCTGAAAACAGGCGCAGCCGAGCAAGCTTACTGCCCCCGTGGTAGAGCTCTCGGAGAGCTTTCCAACTGTATGCAGTGCGCCGCGTAACTCTTTACGAATCAAAAGTTATGGGCACCAAAGCGACGGATACCAGGTCACAAGCCCAACGCCCTTAGTTTATGGGCCCAGCCTCTACGTGAAGTGAGGTTGTCTTGCTGAAGGTATCGTGGGATTCTTTAATAGAAATGTGATGGATTTGGTTGTCGTCCTTTTTGCTGCTCACGACGTACGATTCGGGACAGAAAAATAGGTCAAAAGAAGAAAAATGTCCTGAAACTGATGAAAATGTTTGATTTTGGGCTCCGAAAATAGGCGGCGCAAAGCACGCTTGATGTCCATGTCGTAGAGCTCTCGGAGAGCTTTCCAACGGTATGATGTGCGCCGCGTAACTCTTTACAGATCAAAAGTTATGAGCACCGGAGCGACAGATACCTAGTCACAAGCCCCACGCCCTTGATTTGCGGGCCCAGCCTCTACGTGAAATAAAGTTGTCTTGCCCAAGGTATCGTGGGATTCGGTAATAGAAATTTTATGGATTAGGTTGTCGTCCTTTTCGAGGCTCACAACGTACGATCCGGGACGGAAAAACAGAGCAAAAGAATAAAAGTGTCCCGAAATTGATGAAAACTTTCGATTTTGGGCTCCGAAAATAGGCGTTGCCGAGTTGGCTTTCTGCCCTTGTCGTAGATCTCCTGGAGGGCTTTCCAACGATATACTGTGCGTTGCATAACTCCTTACGGATCAAAAGTTATTGGCACTAGAGTGACGAAGACCTGGTCACAAGCCCCGCGCCCTCGATTTACGGGCCCAGCCTCTACGTGAAGTGAAGTTGTGAGGCCCTACCTCGATTTGCGTGCGATACCTCGTTTCGTGTGCCCTAATCTAGTTTTGCGTGCCTTGACCTAGATTTAAGAATTGTGTTTCGTTTCGTGTGCCTTGCATTGAATTACGTGCATTCATTTAGGGTTGCATGCATTTACTTGGAAAACGTACGTTCATCTTGTAGTTCGTGCCTTACCTCGTGGTGCGTACCCTAAACTTAGGAAAGCATGCCCACATGCTAATCAAGAAAGCATCTTACACGAAGCACTACATCATTATTTAATCCTACAAACTACACTAACTAATATTAGAATGCTAAGTCAATGCACTAGAAGACAAAATCTCACAAAAAGCTAGACATTCTTATTCTTTATTCTCTATTCTTTGCATATCTCAAACACACAATTAAAATAATGCTCAAAAGATGACAAAGATTCAGCATTTTTTTCAAGCCTCGGCCGACCATGTAGGAGCATGTGATCAAGCTTTGCAATTTCAAAGTTCATGCTTAGACAAGTTATGACACAATGCATAAACAATTGGCTCAAAACACTACCCAAAGCTCCACCATCTCGACACACACTCCATGCCCATGCTAGGTGATTCAAACATGCTCCTTGAAGACACAAAAATCTGAAATTTACAAGCTCAAGGCCAACACAAGCATCTTATACATCAAAGCCTTTCATTTTTCTTTCATTCTTTCTTTCCTTCTCACATTTTCTCTCACTCTCTCTCATTTCTTCTCTCTCTTTAGGCCCTAGCTGAAATTGTAGACTCCATAGCTAAGTTCTTCATCCTAAGGCTCTTCAAGACCTCCAAGCTACTTAGGAGCTCGACCAAGCAAAGCTAGGAGCAAAGAAACACACATGCAAGCTCATTGAACCTTCATTTCGGCTTAAGTGAGTTTGTTAGCTACCATTTCATTTTCTTCTTGTTCTAACCACATGCTCCTACTAAGAACTTGGTTACTAAGCTAGGAAATTAGAGAAAATCAAGTGGTCTCTCGGCTAAGCAAGGAAAAAGGGTTGACATTGTGCTTCATCAAGAGTTGTGCATCTTCTTTGTTGTCTTGCTAAGGTGAGGGCTAAAACTTCTTGAAAAGCTTTTAAAAACCACATGCATGCCTTTGAATGTCTATTTCTACTTCTGTACTTGTGATATATGTGTGTTCATGAGCTTTTGTAAACATGCATGGCAAGATATTTGGCTAGAATGTGATGATAGATGAAATCGTGTATGGGACATCCTTCTGTCTTGTTGGTATGGGGTGATTTTGACAAGGTAAATGAGGTTAAAGATGCATGAAAATTGGTAAGTGAGAGCATTTTTTTCAAAAATAGGCAGAAGCTAAGTTTGACTTTAAGGTCCTCAAAATGGCAAAATATCAAAATGTGTCCAAATCTGGAAAATCTGGGAAAATGAGGAAGGTTTTGGCAGATTCACTATTCTTGTAGAACGAACCGGTTTTGACTTAGTAAATGATATCCAAAATGCATGATATTTTGTGTGCTGCTAGATTTTTCAGTTCTGGACATTTTTTTTCAGAATTGGACTAAGGCTAAATCTGACCCTAAAGCCCTAAAAAATGACAAGTATTGAAATGTGTGCAAATCTGGACAGTTTTGCGTAGTCTCACTGTTTTGGCTATAACTTTTGAACCCAAACTCCAAATGATGCGAGGTTTGTTTCTGGATTTAGTTCACTCCTTAAGATTTAATTTGACATTTTGTTCACTGGAATTGGAGTTTGTTTGCTTGTCTCAATGATTGTGAGAAAACAGGCATTTGCAATGAGGTTTTCATCTAGTGATATGCCTTGAAAATTATTGTAACTTCTCTTGTTGTATTAAATGCTTGGGATTGTGACAATGGGATGTCATGTAGACTGTTTTGAATGCTTGAGGGTGTTTGAATTAATCAATGCATGGCTTGAGTTTAATTACGAGATGACTTGGGGCTTAGTCGCATGGGTAAGCACGAATTGAAACCTTAGTGAGTAGGTAAACTCGCTAAGTGTTGATCCTATGTATCTTGTTTAATTATGTGATTAGTAGGCTGTCCGTAGTTGCCCTCATAGCCCTAAACATGATTTCGATGATTACATGTTGACAAGTAGGCCTTTCTTGCACCCGGTCCCACGTAGATGTCGTTGCATGATGAATAATCTTATTATTTGATTACGTGAACTTCGAAATAAGTTATATGACTTGATTTACATGCGTTACATGGCTGCCCGTTTAATGTTCATATAACTCCATGTGTTTTTCAAGTGAATTTACTTGTCATATCGTGCCTCGCGTGTTTACTTGTCATTGTGCAATCTTATGACTGCTCGGAGGCAACCTACTTTGTTGTCCTCCTAATGTGATATATTAAATGTCATAAATGTGCATTGCATATAAGGTTGCAACCTTTCATTCTGGCGTGGTAGCGTTTACGCACACCGGGTGGCATTGGGCTTGTCAGTGCAACCTTGACTACCATTGCCTAATTCCCTCTATCGCTTAGGGGCTAGACTTCCTCAGAGAGTTGGGTCGTAGGATTTCGGGGTACATCCAGAGTACACCCATTTCGCGTGATAAGGAGATGATTTGAAGTTGGCCGTAACAACTGATACTGGAAATGAACTGAGAACAAAAGATCACCGTATCCTTTTCACTATGTGTATACGTACTCTCGCTTGGTTCCTAGAGGACCTCGGGGAGGAAAGACGGGTAATTGTGTTCTTTTAAGCAGGTAAATGAATCTATCCAATCTTAAGCAGGTACTCATTGTTAAGCTAAGATCAACAGGTACTTTTGTAATGAGGATTAACAAACAAACGAGACATAGTATCATGCTAGGTTATTAATAAAACGAAACTTCGAGATAACTAGTAGGCATTTTGATTGGTTATAAACAGTAATCTTAGTTGGAAATGAAATTGAGATTGAAAGTTTTGAGGTCTTTAGAAAATTAGGTCAAACCAAGGAGCCCAATTACAGCCGTTATGCTGCCAGTTTTTTGGAGAATTTGTGGAGTTTTAGGCTAAAACGTTAAGTGTTAAACTTTCATGAACGATTAAGTACATGATATGACTTGAATGTTTAGATCATACCATAGTCTAACCATTATAGGCCGGGTTGCAGCGTGACACCTTACAAGAAGAATGATATCAGAGCTTAGATTGCTTAAGCCGGGTTTAACTCTTGGACCATGGGTAAAAGCCCTAAGGTTATTAGGATGACTTGTTTATGTGTGATAATGTTAATTGTGCCTTCTATGTTCTATGTACTTATGTGATTAACATGTCTTAATTGTTTCTAGAATTGTGTATCTATATAAAATTATATGTTACATATCTTATGCATTAAATTCTTATTTGTCGTATTCCAATAAATTGTGCATCGTAATATGTGCCTATAGATGGCTGGCCCTAGTACCCGTACTACTAATAGGAGCGGTGAAACCCAAGAGACCGGATATGCTTACAAAATTAATCCCAGCATGGCTAGGTTTAATATGATGGCGAATGCCATGAATCGCGTGTCGCGAGTGATGGAACGGCAAGATGCACGTGAAGCAAACAACAACAACAACAGGAATAATGGTAACCATGGGAGACATACCAGAATGCTAGAGTTCCTTCACTTTCACCTGTCCAAATTCCATGGGGAAGCTGATGATGAAAAAGCAGAGGCTTGGCTGTCTGAGATCGAGAGGATTTTCAGACCACTTGACTATACTAATGAAGAAAAGGTAGAGTTCGTTGTGTTTCTGTTACACGGGGATGCTGACCATTGGTGGCACACTATGGAGGCACTTTGGGAAACTGATCATACACCTCGCTTGTGGGGTAATTTCGTTAAGGTATTTAAGGAGAAATATGTACCTGCAGTTTCCACTCAGAGGCGGATTGAGGAATTCATGCACTTGAACCAGGGTAACATGACGGTGGCCCAGTACGAGGCTCGTTTTGACTGACTGTCCCGTTATGCTCAATACATGGTCAGTACCCCTGAGGTGAAGATGTGAAAATTTACGAATAGGTTGAGGCCAGAAATTCATGACCAGTTGGCTTCACATGACTTCGATACTTATTCTGCTCTCCTTGCTGCTGCTTCCCGAGTTGAGAAGAGAAAACTTGATAGAGCCGGTTCAAGCCAGCCGAACAAAAAACCATATCAACCTTCAGGTCAACAGAGGAAAATCCAGAGCCAGAGTCGTAGTCAGGGCCAGAGCTAGAACAGACCAGTTAATAACCGTGGCCTGACTAAAGCACCATCAGCCTCTTCTACTCGTGGATCCACAGGTAGTTCGCCTGCTACTCAGTCTATCAACTGCTCTTATTGTGACAAGAAGGATCACACCGAGGCCCAGTGCTGGAAGAAGTCAGGACGATGTGTACGGTGTGGCAGTGATCAGCATAAGATCAAGGATTGCCCTAAATGGCAAGGAGGACAAAATCAAGTTAAACCAGCTGGTAGAGGCAAGACTCTAGTTCCTAGAGTTCAGGCTCGAGCTTATGCTATAGAGTGCGAGGAGCTTCCAGAGAAGACCGCTGTTGTTGAAGGTACATTCTTGATACTGAATCAACCTGTTAGGGTGCTAATTGATCCAGGTGCTACTCATTCATTTATTACTCCCTTATGTGTGCAACGTGTGAAACTACAAGCTGTATATTTGCCTTACGAAGTAAAAGTTGGTACTCC
The DNA here is from genome assembly GCA_037974665.1 of Ehretia macrophylla. Classification (NCBI taxonomy): domain Eukaryota; kingdom Viridiplantae; phylum Streptophyta; class Magnoliopsida; order Boraginales; family Ehretiaceae; genus Ehretia; species Ehretia macrophylla. The sequence continues at coordinate 63,777,705 of CM075772.1, forward strand.
GATGGGTTCTAAACTTGTTACTAGCTCAGCCTGTAAAGCATGTAAAATCCAAATTAAAGATAGAAAATTCTCAGCCAATCTTATTGTTTTACCTTTTCGAGACTATGAAGTCATCTTAGGGATGGACTGGTTGGCAAAGCATCATGCCTAACTAGATTACCGGATGGAGATCGTAACATTCCAGATACATGGTCAACCAATATTGGAGGTAATGGATCAAAGAGACTTCACCGGGAGTTCCATCATTTCATCTACGAAAGCAGTGAAGTCCTTGAGAAAAGGATGTAGTGGATACTTAGCTTACCTCATCAACAAGCTGTCAGACAAAGCTAAGTTGGGGAAGATGCCAGTGATTAAAGATTATGCGGATGTGTTTCCAGAAGAATTGCCCGGTTTATGCCCAAATTGGTAGATCGAGTTCATTATAGAATTACTACCTGGCACCTAGCTGATATCTAAAGCTCCCTATCATATGGCGCCGACCGAGCTACAAGAATTGAAGGACCAATTGCAAGGATTGTTGAAGAAGGGGTTTGTTCAACCAAGTTTTTCACCGTGGGGTGCGCTAGTCTTATTTGTAAAGAAGAAAGACGGAACGCTGAGGCTATGCATCGATTACCGAGGATTGAACCAAGTGACCGTCAAGAATAAATACCCACTTCCACTGATCGACGAGTTGTTTGATCAACTTCAGAGAGCCAAAGTGTATTCGAAGCTCGACATGAGGCAAGGGTACTATCAGTTGCGGATCAAAAAGGAGGATGTGCCTAAAACGGCTTTCAGGACGAGATATAGGCATTATGAATATGTGGTGATTCCATTTGGACTAACTAATGCTCCTGCAACTTTTATGGACTTGATGCACAGGGTGTTTTAACCCTACTTGGACCAATTTGTGGTGATCTTTATTGATGATATTTTGGTATACTCGAAATCCGAGGCTGAGCATGAACAACATCTGCGATTGGTACTGCAGAAACATCGAGAGCATCAATTGTATGCAAAGTTTAGCAAATGTGAATTTTGGTTGCATCATATTGCATTTTTGGGGCATATCATATCCCAACAGGGAATAGCAGTGGATCCAGCGAAGATAGAAGCAGTGATGTCTTGGAAGAAGCCGAAAAATGTTACAAAAGTTCGGAGTTTTCTTGGTCTAGCGGCTATTATCGGAGGTTCGTGAAGGATTTCTCTAAGATTGCAGGACCGCTTACAAAGCTCACTCAAAAGAAAACAAAGTTCGTGTGGGATGACAAGTGTGAAAACAGTTTCCAAGAATTGAAGAGAAGGTTCACTACTGCACCCGTTCTTGCATTGCCTGAAGGGAATCAAGGTTTTGTAATCTATAGTGATGCTTCGAAGGAAGGACTGGGTTGTGTGTTGATGCAAAATGGTAGAGTGATTGCATATGCTTCTAGGAAACCGAAGCCGTATGAATTGAATTACCCGACACATGATTTGGAGTTAGCGGCTATTGTGTTTGCACTCAAGAAATAGAGGCACTATCTGTGGGGTAACAAGTTCGATGTGTTTACTGATCACAAGAGCTTGAAATACTTGTTCTCACAAAAAGAGTTGAACATGAGGCAAAGGCGGTGGATGGAGCTTTTGGATGATTATAACTACACAATCAATTATGTGCCCAGTAAAGCAAATGTAGTTGCAGATGCCTTAAGTCGGAAGGCGAGCATGGCAAAACTGGAAGTTAAGGTGCAGGAGTTGTTAAAGGAAGCATCCTTGTGGAAACCACAATTGACTCAAAAAGGGTTACATTTTGCCACTACGCAAGTTCAAACAACCTTGTTGTCTGAATTACGAGAGGCTCAACAGAAGGACCAACAGTTTCAGAAGATTAAAGAAGGCAACACAGATTTCAAGTTTCATGATGATGGTATTTAGAGGTTTAGGAATCGGACTTGTGTTCCTAATGAGCCAGAGCTGAAAAAGAAGATTCTTGAAGAAGCCCATAACTCAAGATACACTATCCACCCCGGTGGAACAAAGATGTACCGGGATTTGAAGCAATACTATTGGTGGAATAACATGAAGAGATAGATCGCGGAGTTTGTGGCATGGTGTTTGACTTGCCAGAGAGTCAAAGCAGAACATCAACGACCAATAGGTTTACTTCAACCGTTGGAGATTCCTCAATGGAAATGGGAACATATAACTATGGACTTTGTTATGGACCTGCCCAGGTCACAAAAGGGTCATGACGCCGTTTGGGTCATAGTGGATAGATTGACTAAGTCAGCGCACTTTTTAACTATGAACAAGGAGGATAGTCCAGAGAAACTGGGAGATATGTATGTGGCGGAGATTGTAAGATTGCATGGGATGCCTGTGAGTATTGTATCGGATAGGGATCCTCGTTTTACTTCCCGATTTTGGAAGAGATTGCAAGAAGCTTTGGGAATGAAGTTGAGTTTCAGCACAGCTTATCACCCTCAGACTGATGGACAATCTGAGAGAACTATTCAGATTCTGGAGGATATGCTAAGGGCGTGTGTTTCAGATTTCGGGAAAAGTTGGGAGAAATATTTGCCTATAGCGGAGTTCGCTTATAATAATAGTTATCAGGCCACTATCGAGATGGACCCATTTGAGGCATTGTATGGACGTAAGTGTCGATCCCTAATTTACTGGGATGAAGTAGATGAGACGAAGACTTTTGACCCGACCCTTCTACCTGAACTTATGAAGACTGTTGATAATATCCACCTCATCCGAAAACAGATGCTTACCGCCCAAAGCAGGCAGAAAAGTTATGCAGACCGACGGAAACGGAGCCTAGAGTTTGAGGTCGGCGACAAGGTGTTCTTGAAGATATCACCGCGGAGGGGACTGATTAAACATGGCAAGGGTGGAAAGTTGAGCCTGAGGTTTGTAGGACCATTCGAGATAATTGAGAACGTTGGTAAATTGGCGTATCGCCTAGCACTACCCCAAAACCTCTCCAATATTCACGATGACTTTTATGTTTCGATGCTGCGGAAGTATCACCCTGATCCATCGCATATCTTGGAGCCAGAGCCGTTGCAGCTTCGGGAGAACTTGTCTTATGAAGAAAAGCCCATTCGGATCCTAGACCAGCAAGATCGGGAGTTGCGCAACAAATCTATACCGATGGTGAAAGTGTTATGGGATCATCATGGAGTTGAAAAAGCAACGTGGAAAAGGCGAGACCAGATGGAGCAACAATATCCAGCTTTATTTCAAAGGCAATATTGAATTTTGGGATGAAATTCTTTGAAGGAGGGGAGGATGTGAGGCTCGACCTCGATTTACGTGCGATACCTCATTTTGTGTGCCCTAACTTAGATTTGCGTGCCTTGACCTAGGTTTAAGAATTGTGTTTCATTTTGTGTGCCTTGCATTGAATTACGTGCATACATTCAGGGTTGCGTGCATTTATTTGGAAAATATTCATTCATCTTGTAGTGCGTGCCTTACCTCGTAGTGCGTGTCCTAAACCTAGAAAAGCGTGCCCACACGCTAATCAAGAAAGCATCTTACACGAAGCACTACATCATTAATTAATCCTACAAACTCCACTAACTAATATTAGAATGCTAAGTCAATGCACTAGAAGATAAAATCTCACAAAAAGCTAGACATTCTTATTCTTTATTCTTTATTCTTTGCATATCCCAAACACAATTAAAATAATGCTCAAAAGATGACAAAGATTCAGCATTTTTTCAAGCCTTGGCCGACCATGTAGGAGCATGTGATCAAGCTTTGCAATTTCAAAGTTCATGCTTAGACAAGTTATGACACAATGCATAAAAAATTGGCTCAAAACTCTACCCAAAGCTCCACCATCTCGACACACACTCCATGCCCATGCTAGGTGTTTCAAACATGCTCCTTGAAGACACAAAAATCTGAAAGTTACAAGCTCAAGGCCGACACAAGCATCTTATTCATCAAAGCCTTTCATTTTTCTTTCATTCTTTCTTTCCTTCTCACATTTTCTCTCACTCTCTCTCATTTCTTCTATCTCTCTCGGCCCTAGCTGAAATTGTAGACTCCATAGCTAAGTTCTTCATCCTAAGGCTCTTCAAGACCTCCAAGCTACTTAGGAGCTCGACCAAGCAAAGCTAGGAGCAAAGAAACACACATGCAAACTCATTGAACCTTCATTTCGGCTTAGGTGAGTTTGTTAGCTTCCATTTCATTTTCTTCTTGTTCTAACCATATGCACCTACTAAGAACTTGGTTACTAAGCTAGGAAATTAGAGAAAATCAAGTGGTCTCTCGGCTAAGCAAGGAAAAAGGGTTGACATTGTGCTTCATCAAGAGTTTGTGCATCTTCTTTGTTGTCTTGCTAAGGTGAGGGCTAAAACTTCTTGAAAAGCTTTTAAAAATCACATGCATGGCTTTGAATGTCTATTTCTACCTCTGTACTTGTGATATATGTGTGTTCATGAACTTTTGTAAACATGCATGGCAAGATATTTGGCTAGAATGTGATGATAGATGAAATCGCGTATGGGATAGCCTTTTGTCTTGTTGGTGCGGGATGATTTTGACAAGGTAAATGAGGTTGAAAATGTATGAAAATTGGTAGGTGATTAGTTTTGCCAGTTCTAAGACTTTTTTGCAGAAATAGGTAGAAGCTAAGTTTGACTCTAAGGTCCTCAAAATGGCAAAATATCAAAATGTGTCAAATCTGGAAAATCTGGGATAATGAAGAAGGTTTTGGCAGATTCACTGTTCTTGTAGAACGAACCCGTTTTAACTTAGTAAATGATATCCAAAATGCTCGAAATTTTATGTACTACTAGATTTTTCAGTTCTGGACATTTTTATCAGAAATGAACTAAGGCTAAATCTGAGAGTAAGGCCCTAAAAAATGACAAGTATTGAAATGTGTGCAAATCTGGACAGTTTTGCGTAGTCTCACTGTTTTGGCTATAACTCTTGAACCCGAACTCCAAATGATGCGAGGTTTGTTTCTGGATTTAGTTCACTCCTTAAGATTTAATTTGACATTTTGTTCACTGGAATTGGAGTTTTTTTGCTTGTCTCAATGATTGTGAGAAGACAGGCCATTGCAGTGAGGTTTTCATCTAGTGATTTGCCTTGAAATTTTTTGTAACTTCTCTTGTTGTATTAAATGCTTGGGATTGTGACATTGGGATGTCGTGTAGACTGTTTTGAATGCTTGAGTGTGTTTGAATTAATCAATGCATGACTTGAGTTTAATTACGAGATGACTTGGGGCTTAATCGCACGGGTAAGCACGAATTGAAATCCTAGTGACTAGGTAAACTTGCTAAGTGTTGATCCTATGGATATCGTGTTTAATTATGTGATTAGTAGGCTGCCCGTAGTTGCCCTCATAGCCCTAAACATGATTTCGATGATTACATGTTGACAAGTAGGCCTTTCTTGCACCCGGTCCCACGTAGATGTCGTTGCATGTTAAATAATCTTATTATTTGATTACGTGAACTTCGCAATGAGTTATATGACTTGATTTACATGCGTTACATGGCTGTCCGTTTAATATTCATATAACCCCATGTGCTTTTCAAGTGAAATTACTTGTTATATCGTGTCTTGCGTGTTTACTTGTCAATGTGCAATCTTATGACTGCTTGGAGGCAACCTACTTTGTTGTCCTCCTAATGTGATATATTAAATGTCATAAATGTGCATTGCATACAAGGTTGCAACCTTTCATTCTGGCGTGGTAGCATTCACGCACACCGGGTAGCATCGGGCTTACCGGTGCAACCGTGACTACCATTGTCCAATTCCCTCTCTCGCTTGGCAGCTAGACTTCCTCGGAGAGTTGGGTCGTAGGATTTCGGTGTACATCCGAAGTACACCCATTTGGCGTGATAAGGGGATGATTTGAAGTCGGCTGCAACAACTGATACTGGAAATGAACTGAGAGCAAAAGCTCACCGTATCCCTTTCACTATGTGTATAAGTAATCTCGCTTGGTTCCTAGAGGACCTCGGGGAGGAAAGACGGGTAATTGTGTTCTTTTACTTTTATATTACATTATGTACTTACTTGTGATATATGTCATGCTTGCAAAAGGGTTTTCATAATTGAACCGGAAAAAGAGTTTCAAAACTATTTCTCGTTCCCCTCGTTGAGTTCATAAGGACTCACCCTATTTTGTCATCTCAGGTAAAGAAGACCAGGAACAGGTACCCGAGAACAACCTGTCTAATGATGATTCCTTGGAATGATTGCTTGCCCTTCTTGCCTTGCTTGACTATGGCCATTTTGTGAACGATATGTTGCTTGAAGACTATTTCATTTCTTATGATGCTTGTTATTGTATTGTAAATGACCCTCGTTGTAATTTGGGGTCTAATTTTGGCTTGTACTGATCATAACTAGATAGACAATACTATGGTCGTTTTTGCTATCGCTATTGACTAGTATCCATCATAGGATTATGGAGTATCAGGTAAGGATTAAGTAAAATGAATCTATCCAATCTTAAGCATGTAATCATTGTTAAGCTAAGATCAACAGGTACTTTTGTAACGAGGATTAACAAACAAACGAGACATTATATCATGCTAGGTTATTAATCAAACGAGACTTCGAGATAACTAGTAGGCGTTTCGATTGGTTATAAACAGTAATCTTAGTTGGAAATGAAATTGAGATTGAAAGTTTTGAGGTCTTTAGAAAATTAGGTCAAACCAAGGAGCCTAATTACAGTTGTTATGCTACCGGTTTTTTGGAGAATTTGTGGAGTTTTAGGCTAAAACGTTAAGTGTTAAACTTTCATGAACGATTAAGTACGTGATATGACTTGAATGTTTAGATCACACCCTAGTCTAACTTTTATAGGTCGGGTTGGGCGTGACAGAAGTTGTCTTGCCCAAGGTGTCGTGGGATTCAGTAATAGAAATGTGATGGATTAGATTGTCGTCCTTTTCGCGGCTCACGACGTACGATTCGGGACGAAAAAACGGTGCAAAAGAAGAAAAGTATCTTGAAATTGATGAAAACATTAAATTTTGGGCTCGAAAAACAGGCGCAGCCGAGCAGGCTGGCTGCCCACGTCATAGAGCTCTCGGAGAGCTTTTCAACGGTATCTTGTGTGCAGCGTAATTCCTTATGGATCAAAAGTTATGGGCACCGGAGTGACGGATACCTGGTCACAAGCCCCACGCCCTCGGTTTGCTGGCCCAGCCTCTACGTGAAGTGAAGTTGTCTTGCCCAAGGTGTCATGGGATTCGGTAATAGAAATGTGATGGATTAGGTTGTCGTCCTTTTCGCGGCTCACGACATACGATCCGGGATGTAAAAACAGTGAAAATGAAGAAAACTATCCCGAAAATGATGAAAACGTTCGATTTTGGGCTCCGAAAACAGGCGCAGCCTAGCATGTTTGCTGTCCCCATCGTAGAGCTCTCGGAGAGCTTTCCAACTGTACGCTGTGCACCGCGTAACTCCTTACGGATCAAAAGTCACGGGAACTAGAGCCACGGATACCGGGTCACATGCCCCACGCCCTCGGTTTGTAGGCCCAACCTCCACGTGAATTGAAGTTGTCTTGCCCAAGGTTCCGTGGAATTCGGTAATAGAAATGAGATGAATTTGGTTGTCGTCCATTTCGTTGCTCACGACGTACGATCCGAGATAGAAAAATAGCGCAAAAGAAGGAAAGTGTCCCGAAACTAATGAAAACATTTGATTTTGTGTTCCAAAAATAGGCGTAGTTGAGCAGGCTTGCTTTCCACGTCGTAGAGCTCTTGGAGAGCTTTCCAACGGTATGCTGTTCGCCGCGTAACTCCTTACGTATCAAAAGTTATGGGCACCGAAGCGACGGATACCTGGTCACAAGCCCACGCCCTCGGTTAGCGGGCCCAGCCTCTACGGGAAGTGAAGTTGTCTTGCCTAAGGTGCCGTGGGATTCAGTAATAGAAATGTAATGGATTTGGTTGTCGTTCATTTCACGGCTCGCGACGTACGATCCGGGACAGAAAAACATCGCAAAAGAAGGAAAGTGTCACAAAACTGATGAAAACGTTCGATTTTAAGTTCCAAAAAAAGGCGCAAGTGTCACGCCCCAACCCGGCCTATAAAGGTTAGACTAGGGTGTGATCTAATATTCAAGTTATATCACATACTTAACCGTTCATGAAAACTTAACACTTAATATTTTAGTCTAAACTCCAAAATTTTCTGGAAAACCGGCAGCATAACGGTTGTAATTGGGCTCTTTGGTTTGACCTAATTCTCTAAATGCCTCAAATTTTTCCAATCTCAATTTCATTTCCAACTAGGATTACTATTTACCATCAATTGAAATGCCTACTTGTTATCTTGATGTCTCGTTTAATTAATAACCTAGCATGATACTATGTCTCGTCTTTGTGTTTATCCCCGTTACAAAAGTACCTGCTGATCTTAGCTTAACAACGAGTACCTGCTTAAGATATGGTTGGTTCATTTTACTTAGCCCTTACCTAATACTTCATAATCCTATTATAGATACTAGCAGCAATAATAATAAAATGACCACAGTAGTGTCTAATGTCTGTCTAGTTAATATCAATACAAACCAAAATTAGACCCCAAATTACAACGGGGGTCTTTTACATTACAAACATTAAGCAACATAAAAAGAAATAGTCTTCAAGTAGCATAGTTCACAAATAGCCATAATCACGCAAAGCACATAGGACAGGCAATCACTCCAAAGAATCATCGTTAGGCACGTCGTCCTCGGGTACCTGTTCTTGATCTTCTTCACCTGAGATGATAAAAGAGGGTGAGTCCTTATGAACTCAGCGAGGGGGAACGAGAAATAGGTTTTGAAACTCATTTTCCGGTTCAACTTATGAAAATCCTTTTGCAAGCATGAATATAACACAATTAAGTACATAACAATAATACAAAAGTAAAGGAACACAATTACCCGTCTTTCCTCCCCGAGGTCCTCTAGGAACCAAGCGAGAGTACTTATACATATAGTAAAAGGATACGGTGAGCTTTTGCTCTCAGTTGTTGCGACCGACTTCAAATCATCCCCTTATCACGCCAAGTGGGTATACTCCGGATGTACCCTAAAATCCTATGACCCAACTCTCCGAGGAAGTCTAGCCCCTAAGCGAGAGAGGAAATTGGACAATGGTAGTCATGGTTGCACCGGCAAGCCCGATGCCGCCCGGTGTGCGTGAACGCTACCACGCCAGAATGAAAGGTTGCAACCTTATATGCAATGCACATTTATGATATTTAATATATCACATTAGGAGGACAACAAAGTAGGTTGCCTCCGGACAGTCATAAGATTGCACATTGGCAAGTAAACAAGCGAGGCACGAATAGACAAGTAATTTCACTTGAACGGCACACGAAGTTATATGAACATTAAACGGGTAGCCATGTGCGCACGTAAATTAAGTCATATAACTCAATTCAAAGTCCACGTAATCAAATAATAAGACTATTCAACATGCAACAACATTTACGTGGGTTTCGATACAAGAAAGGCCTATTTGTCAACATGCAATGATCGAAATCACATTTAGGGCTATAAGGGCAACTATGGACAACCTACTCAACATATAAATACACACAATATCCAAAGGATCAACACTTAGCAAGTTTACCTAGTCACTAGGGTTTCCATTTCGTGCTTACCCGTGCGATTAAGCCCCAAGTCAACTCAAAATCAATCTCAAGCCATGCATCAATTTATTCAAACATCCCCAAGTACTCAAAACAGTCCATCCCGATGCCATAATCCCAAACATTTAATACCACAAGAGAAGTTACAACAAATTTTCTAAGCATATAACTAAGTGAAACCCTCACTGCAAAAGGCTGTTTTCTCACAATTATTAAGACAAGTAAACAATCTCCAATTCCAGTGAATAAGATGTCAAATTAAAGCTTAAGAAATGAACTAAAATCAGAAACAAACCTTGCATCATTTGGAGTTCGGGTCCAATAGTTATAGCCAAAACTGTGGGATTGCACAAAACTGTCCAGATTTGCACACATTTCAATATTTGTCGTTTTTGAGGTCCTTAGGGTCAGATTCAGCCTTAGTCCATTTCTGAAAAACATGTCCAGAACTGCAAAATATAGCATAACACCAAATTTCATGCATTTTGGACATCATTTACTAAGCCAAAACTGGTTCGTTCTACAAGATCAGTGCATCTGCCAAAACCTGCTTCATTTTTTCCAGACTTCCAGATTTGGACACATTTTAATGATTTGCCATTTTGAGGACCTTAGAATCAAAATTAGCTTTGGCCTATTTCTGTGAAAAATGTTCAAAGCTAGCAAAACTAGTTACCTACCATTTCTCATGCATTTTCAACATCATTTGCCTAGCCAAACTCATCTCACAACAACAAGACAGAAAGCTGTCACCAAACCCGATTTCATCTATCATCACCTTCGAGCCGAAAACTTGCCATGCATGGTTGTAAAAGCTTATAAACACACATATATCTCAAGTACAGAAGAAAAGACAAACATTTAAGAGCATGCATGTGGATTTTTGAAGGATTTTCAAAAGGCTTTAGCCGTCACCTTAGCAAATCAACAAGGAGATGCATAAAACTTTGATGAAGCACAAATTTCTTCTTCTTCCTTGCTTAGCCGAGACTCCAACTTGATTTTCTCTATTTTTCCTAGCTTAGTGGCCAAGTTCTTAGTTGGTGCATGTGGTTAGAACAAGAAGAAAAGAAATGGAAGCTAGTAAACTCACCAAGGCCGAAATGGTGACTCAAAGAGCTTGCATGTGTGATTCTTGCAACTTAGCTAGCTTGGTCGAGTCTCTATGCTTGTTGCTTGCCTTGATGCACCATGGGATGATGAAGATGAGCAAAGGTAAGATGAAACTCAGCCAAGGTCGAGAGAGAGAGAGAGAAGAATGAGAGGGAGAAAGAGAAATCTGAGGAGAATGAGAAAAAATGACAAAGAATGAAGGCTTTTGCAATTGTTGATGCAAGTGGTCGGCCTTGAGCTTAGCAATTCATATTTTTATGTCTTCAAGATGCATCATTTGAAGTGTTTAGCATGGGCAAGGGCATATGTCGAGAATGGTGGAGTTTTGAAGAGGTTTTTGAGCAATTTTTTATGCATTTGTGTCATAGAATTGTCATAAGTTGTCTAGAATTAATTTTGAATTGAGCAAGCAAGCATAAAAGCTCACATGGTGGTCGGCCAAGGTATTAAAAAAATCTGATTTTTTGTCATCTTTCGAGCATTATTTAATTGTGTGTTGAAAGTGCAAAAAGAATAAGGAATAAATAATAAGGAATGTCTAGCTTTTGGTGAGATTTTGTCTTCTAGTGGGTTGAATTAATAATTTAGTAATAGTTAGTAGAATTTGTAGGATTAATTAATAACCTAGTGCTTCGTGCAAGATGCTTTCTTGATTAGCATGAGGGCACGCTTTTCTAGGTCTAGGGCACGCACTACAAGGTAGGGCACGAATTATGAGACGAACGCACATTTTCTAAGTAAATGCATGCAATCCTAAATGAATGCATGGCACACAAAACGAACATAATTCTTAAACCTAGGTCAAGGCACGCAAATCTAGATTAGGGCACACGAAATAAGGTATCGCACGCAAATCGAGGTCGGGCCTCACAGCAAGCCACGCAAGCTTGCTGCCCACGTCGTAGAGCTCTCGGAGAGCTTTCCAACAGTAGTCTGTGCGCCACGTAACTCCTTACAGATCAATAGTTACGGGCACCGGAGCGACGGATACCTGTTCACAAGCCCCACGCCCTCGGTTTGCGGGCCAACCTCTACTTGAAGTAAAGTTATCTTGCCCAAGGTGTCGTGGGATTTAGTAATAGAAATGTGATGGATTAGGTTGTCGTCCTTTTCGCGGCTCACGACGTACGATCCGGGATGGAAAAACAGCGTAAAAGAAGAAAAGTGTCCTGAAACTGATGAAAACGTTCGAATTTGGGACCCAAAAATAGGTGCAGCCGAGCAAGCTTGCTGACCCCATCGAAGAGCTCTCGGAGAGCTTTCCAACGGTATGCTGTGCGCTGCGTAACGCCTTACGTATCAAAAGTTATGGGCATCGAAGCGAAGGATACCTGATTATAAGACGCACGCCCTCGGATTGTGGGCCCAGTCTCTACGTGAAGTGAAGTTGTCTTGCCCAAGGTACCATGGGATTCAGTAATAGAAATGTGATGGATTAGGTTGTCGTCCTTTTTGTGGATCACGGCGTACGATCCGGGACGAAAAAACTAAGCAAAAGAAAAAAATTATCCCGAAACTGATGAAAACATTCGATTTTGGGCCCTGGAAATAGGCGCAATCGAGCAGGCTAGTTGTCCCCGTAGTAGAGCTCTCGGAGAGCTTTCCAACAGTATGTTGTGCGCTGCGTAACTCCTTATAGATCAAATGTTATGGGCATCGGAGCAATGGATACCTGGTTACAAGCCCCATGCCCTCGATTTGCTGGCCCAGACTCTACCTGAAGTGAAGTTGACTTGCCCAAGGTGCTGTGCGATTCAGTATTAGAAATGTGATGGATTAGGTTGTCGTCCTTTTCGCGGCTCACGAGGTACGATCCGGGATGAAAAAATAGTGCAAAAGAAGAAAAGTATCCCGAAAGTGATGAAAACGTTTCGTTTTGGGCTTCCAAAATAGGCACAACCGAGTAGGCTTGCTGCCCACATTGTAGAGCTCTCAGAGAGCTTTCCAACGGTATGCTGTGCACCACGTAACTCCTTGCGGATCAAAAGTTATGGGCATTGGAGCGACGGATACTTGGTCACAAACCCCACGCCCTCGGTTTGCGGGTCCAGCATCTACGTGAAGTGAAGTTGTCTTGCCCAAGGTGTCGTGGGATTCGATAATAGAAATGTGATGGATTAGGTTGTCGTCCTTTTCGAGACTAACGACATATGATCCGGGACAGAAAAACAGCGAAAAAAAAAGAAAAGTATCTCGAAACTGATGAAAATGTTTGATTTTGGGATACGAAAATACGTGCAGTCGAGAAGACTAGCTACCCCCGAAGTAGAGCTCTTGGAAAACTTTCCAACGATACGCTGTGCACCGCGTAACTCCTTACGGATCAAAAGTTACGAGTACCGGAGCGGCGGAGTCCTAGTCACAAGCCCCACTCCTTCGGTTTGCGGACCCAGCCTCTACGTGAAGTGAAGTTGTCTTGCCCATGGTACTGTGGGATTCAGTAATAGAAATGTGATTGATTAGGTTGTTGTCTTTTTTGCGGCTCACGACGTACAATCCGGGACGAAAAAACAGCGCAAAAGAAGAAAAGTGTCTCGAAATTGATGAAAACGTTCGATTTTGGGCTACGAAAACAGGTGCAGCCGAGCAGGCTAGCTGCCCCCGTCGTAGAGCTCTAGGAGAGCTTTCTAACGGTAAGCTGTGCGCTGTGTAACTCTTTACGGATCAAAAGTGATGGGCACCGGAGCTACGGATACCTGGTTACAAGCGCCACGCCCTGGGTTTGCGGGCCCAGCCTCTGTGTGAAGTGAAGTTGTCTTGCCCAAGGTAAGGTGACATTCGGTAATAGAAATGTGATGCATTAGGTTGTCGTCCTTTTCGCGACTCACAACGTACGATCGGGGATGAAAAATCAGCACAAAAGAAGAAAAGTGTCTCAAAACTGATGAAAATGTTCAATTTTTGGATCCAAAAATAGGTGCACCTAAGTAGGCTTGCTACCCACATCGTAGAGCTCTAGGTGAACTTTCCAACGGTATGCTGTGCGCCGCGTAACTACTTACGGATCAAAACTTACGGGCACTGGAGTGACGGATTCTTGGTAACAAGCCCCACTCCCTCGGTTTATGGGCCCAGCCTCCGTGTCAAGTGAAGTTTTTTTGTCCAAGGTGCCGTAGGATTCGGTAATATAGATGTGATGGATTTGGTTGTCGTCCTTTTCGCGGCTCACGACGTACGATTCGAAACTGAAAAACAGCACAAAAGAAGGAAAGTGTGCCGAAACTGATGAAAACGTTCGATTTTGGGCACCGAAAATAGGCGCAGCCGAGAAGCCTTGTTGTCCACGTCGTAGAGCTCTCGGAGTGCTTTCCAAAGGTATGTTGTACTCTTTACAGATAAAAAGTTATGGGCACCAGAGCGATAGATACCTAGTCACAAGCCCCACGCGCTCGATTTGCTGGCCCAGCCTCTACGTGAAGTTATGTTGTCCTGCCCAAGTCGTCGTGTGATTCCGTAATAGAAATATGATGGATTAGGTTGTTTTCCTTTTCGCGGCTCACGACTTACGATCCGGGACGCAAAAACAGTGCAAAAGAAAAAAAGTGTCCCGAAACTGAGGAAAACTTTCGATTTTGGGCTCCAAAAATAGGCGCAACCGAGCAGGCTAGCTGTCCCTGTCGTAGAGCTTTCGGAGAGCTTTCTAACTGCATGTTGTGCACCACGTAATTCCTTACGGATCAAAAGTTATGGGCACCAGAGCAACAGATACCTGGTCACAAGCCCCACGCCCTCGGTTTACGGGCCCAGCGTCAACATGAATCGAAGTTGCCTTGCCCAAGGTGTCGTGAGATTCAGTAATAGAAACGTGATGGATTAGGTTGTCATCCTTTTCGCGGCTCACGACGTACTATCCGGGACGGAAAAACGGCGCAAGAGAAGAAAAGTATCCTGAAACTAATAAAAACATTCAATTTTGGGCTCAGAAAATTGAGACAGCCGTGCCGGCTTGCTACCCTCGTCGTAGAGCTCTCAGAGAGCTTTCCAATTGTATGCTGTACGCCGCGTAACTCTTTACGGATCAAAAGTTACGGGCACCGGAGCGACGGATACCTGGTCACAAGCCCAACTCCCTCGGTTTACGAGCCCAGCCTCCACGTGAAGTGAAGTTGTCTTGCCCAAGGTGCCGTGGGATTCGGTAAGAGAAATATGATGGATTTGGTTGTCGTCCTTTTCAAGGCTCACGACGTACAATCCGGGATAGAAAAATAGCGCAAAAGAAGGAAAGTATCCCGAAAATGATGAAAATGTTCGATTTTGTTTTCCGAAAATAGGCGCAGCTGTGCAGGCTTGCTATCCACGTCGTAGATCTCTCGGAGAGCTTTCCAACGGTATGTTGTGCGCCACGTAACTTCTTACGGATCAAAAGTTACGGGCACCAGAGCGACGGATACTTCGTCACAAGCCCTACGCCCTCGGTTTGCAGGCCCAGCCTTCACGTGAAGTGAAGTTGTGTTACCCAAGGTGCCATGGGATTCGATAATAGAAATGTTATGGATTAGGTTGTCGTCTTTTTCGCGGCCCACGACGTACGATCCGGGACCCAAAAAAAGTGCAAAAGAAGAAAAGTGTCCCGAAACTGATGAAAACGTTCAATTTTGGGCTCCGAAAACAGGCGCAGCTGAGCAGGCTTGCTGCCCCTGTCGTAGAACTCTCGGAGAGCTTTCCAACGATATGTTATGCACCGCGTAACTCCTTACGGATCAAAAGTTATGGGCATCGGAGCGATTGATACCTTGTCACAAGCCCCACGCCCTCGGTTTGTGGGCCCAGCCTTTACGTTTAGTGAAGTTGTCCTGCCTAAGTCGTCGTATGATTCCATAATAGAAATGTGATGGAGTAGGTTGTCGTCTTTTTCACTGCCCACGACGTACGATCCAAGACGCAAAAACAGTGCAAAAGAAGAAAAGTATCCCGAAACTGAAGAAAACTTTCGATTTGGGGCTTTGAAAAAAGGCACGGCCGAGCAGGCTTGCTGCCCCCGTCGTGGAGTTCTCGGAGAGCTTTCCAACGATATGCTGTGCACCCCGTAACTCCTTACGGATCAAAAGTTATGGGCACCGGAGCGACGGATACCTGGTCACAAGCCCCACGCCTTCGGTTTGCGGGCCCAGCGTCTACGTGAATTGAAGTTGTCTTGCCCAAGGTGCCGTGGGATTCAGTAATAGAAACGTGATGGATTAGGTTGTCATCCTTTTCGCGACTCACGACGTACTATCCGGGACGAAAAAACGGCGCAAAATAATAAAAGTATCCCGAAACTAATGAAAACATTCGATTTTGGGCTCAAAAAATTGAGGCAGCCGAGCCGGGTTGCTGCCCACACAGTAGAGCTCTCAGTGAGCTTTCCAACTGTATGCTGTACGCCGCGTAACTCTTTATGGATCAAAATTTACGGGCACCGGATCGACAGATACCTGGTCACAAGCCCAATGCCCTCGGTTTTTGGGCCCAGCCTCCACGTGAAGTGAATAGTTCTTGCCCAAGGTGCCGTGGGATTTGCTAATAGAAATGTGATGGATTTAGTTGTCGTCCTTTTCGCGGCTCACGACGTACGATCCGAGACCGAAAAATAATGCAAAAGAAAAAAAGTGTCTAGAAAATGATTAAAACATTCGATTTTGGGCTTCGAAAATAGGCGGAGCCGAGCAGGCTTGCTGTCCATGTCGTAGAGCTCTCGGAGAGCTATCCAACGGTATGCTTTGCGCCGCGTAACTCTATACGGATCAAAAGTTACGGGCACCAGAACGATGGATACTTTGTCAAAAGCCCCACGCCCTCGGTTTGCGGGCCCATCCTTTACGTGAAGCGAAGTTGTGTTGCCCAAGGTGCCAAGGGATTCGGTAATATAAATTTGATGGATTAGGTTGTCATCCTTTTCAAGGCTCACAACGTACGATCAGTGATGGAAAAATAATGCAAAAGAGGAAAAGTGTCCCGAAACTAATGAAAACTTTCGATTTTGGGCTCCGAAAATTGGCGGAGCTTTGCTGGCTTGCTACCCCTGTAGTAGAGCTCTCAGAGAGCTTTTCCGACGGTATGTTCTGCACCGCATAACTCCTTACGGATCAAAAGTTATGGGCACCGGAGCGACGGATACTTGGTCACAAACCCGACGCCCTCGGTTTGCGCGCCCAACCTCTACCTGAAGTGAAGTTGTCTTGCCTAAGGTGCCGTGGGATTCTATAATAGAAATGTGATGGAGTAGGTTGTCGTCCATTTCGCGGCTCACGACGTACGATCAGGGACGGAAAAATGGCACAAAAGAAGAAAAGTATCCTGAAACTGATGAAAACGTTCAATTTTGGGCTAAAAAAAATGGCGCAGCCGAGCAGGCTTGCTACCCACGTTGTAGAGCTCTCGGAGAACTTTCCAACCGTAAGCTGTGCGCTGTGTAACTCCTTGTAGGTCAAATGTTATGGGCACCGGAGCAACGGATACCTGGTCACAAGCCCCATGCCCTCGGTTTGCTGGCCCAGACTCTACGTGAAGTGAAGTTGACTTGCCCAAGGTGCTGTGGGATTCAGTATTAGAAATGCGATGGATTAGGTTGTCGTCATTTCCGCGGCTCACGACTTACGATCAGGGATGGAAAAACAGCGAAAAAGGAGAAAAATGTCCTTAAAATGATGAAAAGATTTGATTTTGGGCTCTGAAAATAGGCACAGCCGAGCAGGCATGCTGCCCCCGTCGTAGAGCTCTCGGAGAACTTTCCAACTGTATGTTGTACGCCGCGTAACTCTTTACGGATCAAAAGTTACGGGCACCGGAGCGACGGATACCTGGTCACAAGCCCATCGCCCTCGGTTTACGGGCCCAACCTCCACATGAAGTGAAGTTTTTTGTCCTAAGGTACCGTGGTATTCAGTAATAGAAATGTGATGGATTTGGTAGTCGTCCTTTTTGCGGCTTACGACGTACGATCCGAGAAAGAAAAATAGCGCAAAAGAAGGAAAGTGTCCCAAAACTGATGAAAACATTCGATTTTGTTTTCCGACAATAGGCGCAGCTGAGCAGGCTTTCTGCCCCCGTCGTAGAGCTCTTGGAGTGCTTTCCAACAGTATGTTGTGCACCGTGTAACTCCTTACGGATCATAAGTTATGGGCAACAGAGCAACGGAGACTTGGTCACAAGCCCCACGCCCACAGTTTACGGGCCCAACCTCTACGTGAAGCGAAGTTGTCTTGCCCAAGGTGCCGTGGGATTCGGTAATATAAATGTCATGGTTTAGATTGTCGTCCTTTTTCGGGGCTCACGACGTACGATCCGGGATGCAAAAATAGTGCAAAAGAAGAAAAGTGTCCCAAAACTGATGAAAACTTCCGATTTTGGGCTCCGAAAATAGGCGCAGCTTGACTAGCTTGCTACCCCTGTTGTAGAGCTCTCGGGGAGCTTTCCAAAGGTATGCTGTTCACCGCGTAACTCCTTACGGATCAAAAGTTATGGGCACCGGAGCAACAGATACCTGGTCACAAGCCCCACGCCCTCAGTTTGCTGGCCCTGCCTCTACGTGAAGTGACGTTGTCCTGCCCAAGTAGTCGTACGATTTGGTAATAGAAATGTGATGGATTAGGTTGTCTTCCTTTTCGCGGCTCATAATGTACGATTCAGGACGCAAAACCAGTGCAAAAGAATAAAAGTGTCCCGAAATTGAGGAAAACTTTCGATTTTTGGCTCTGAAAATAGGCGCAACTGAGCAGGCTTGCTTTCCCTATCGTAGAGCTTTCGGAGAGCTTTCTAACTGTATGTTGTGCACCGAGTAACTCCTTACGGATCAAAAGTTATGGGTACCGGAGCGACGGATACATGGTCACAAGCCCCACGCCCTTGGTTTGCTGGCCCAGCGTCTAGGTTAATTGAAGTTGTCTTGCCCAAGGTGCCGTGGAATTCAGTAATAGAACCGTGATGGATTAGGTTGTCGTCCTTTTCGTGACTCACGACGTACTATCCGGGATCGAAAAACGGCGCAAAAGAAGAAAATTATCCCAAAACTAATGAAAACATTCGATTTTGGGGTCAGAAAATTGAGGCAGACGAGCTAGCTTTCATCCCACATCATAGAGCTCTCAGAGAGCTTTCCAACTGTATGTTGTACGCCGCGTAACTATTTACAGATCAAAAGTTACGGGCATCGGAGCGACGGCTACCTGGTCATAAGCCCAATGCCCTCCGTTTATGGGCCCAGCCTCCACATGAAGTGAAGAGTTCTTGGCCAAGGTGCCATGGGAATCGGTAATAGAAATGTGATGGATTTGGTTGTCGTCCTTTTCGCTGATCCCGATGTACAATCCGGGACAAAAAAACAGCACAAAAGAAGGAAAGTGTCCCGAAACTGATGAAAACGTTCGATTTTGTTTTCCGAAAATAGGCGCAGGTGAGTAGGCTTGCTATCCACGTCGTAGATCTCTCGGAGAGCTTTCCAACGGTATGCTATGCGCCGCATAACTCCTTACGGATTAAAAGTTACGGGCACCGGAGCGACGGATACTTGGTCACATGCCCCACGCCCTCGGTTTACAGGCCCAGCTTCCACGTGAAGTGAAGTTGTCTTGCCCAAGGTGTCGTGGGATTCGGTAATAGAAATTTCATGGATTAGGTTGTCGTCTTTTTCGCGGCTCACGACGTACGATCCGGGACGAAAAAATAGCGTAAAAGAAGAAAAGTATCCCAAAACTGATGAGAACGTTCGATTTTGGGCTCTGAAAACAGGCGCAGCCGAGTAGGCTTGCTGTCCCCGTCGTAGAGCTCTCGGATAGCTTTCTAACGGTATATTGTGCACTGCGTAACTCCATACGGATCAAAAGTTATGGGCACCAGAGCGACTGATACCTGGTCATAAGCCCCACGCCCTATGTCTGCAGGCCCAGCCTCTATGTGAAGTGAAGTTGTCCTGCCTAAGTCGTCGTGTGATTCCGTTATAGAAATGTGATGAAATAGTTTGTCGTCTTTTTCGTGGCTCACGACGTACGATCCGAGACGTAAAAATAGTGCAAAAGAAGAAAAACTTGCCGAAATTGATGAAAACTTTCAATTTTGGGCTCCAAAAATAGGCGCAACCGAGCAGGCTTGCTGCCCCTGTCGTAGAGCTTTCGGAGAGCTTTCTAACTGTATGCTGTGCACCGAGTAACTCCTTACGGATCAAAAGTTATGGGCACCGGAGCGACGGATACCTGGTCACAAGCCCCACGCCTTCGGTTTGCGGGCCCAGCGTCTACGTGAATTGAAGTTGTCTTGCCCAAGGTGCCATGGGATTCAGTAATAGAAACGTGATGGATTAGGTTGTCGTCCTTTTCGCAGCTCACGACGTACAATCCGGGACGAAAAAACGGCGCAAAAGAAGAAAAGTATCCCGAAACTAATGAAAACATTTGATTTTGGGCTCAAAAAATTGAGGCAGCTAAGCTGGCTTGCTACCCACGTCGTAGAGCTCTCGGAGAGCTTTCCAACTGTATGCTGTATGCCGCGTAACTCTTTACGGATCAAAAGTTACGGGCACCGGAGTGACGGATACCTAGTCACAAGCCCAATGCCCTCGGTTTACGGGCCTAGCCTCCACGTGAAGTAAAGTGTTCTTGACCAAGTTACCATGGGATTCGATAACAGAAATGTGATGGATTTGGTTGTCATCCTTTTCGAGACTCACGGTGTACGATCCGGGACAGAAAAACAGCGCAAAAGAAGGAAAGTGTCCCGAAATTGATGAAAACGTTCGATTTTATTTTCCAAAAATAGGCGCAGCTGAGCAGGCTTGATGCCCCTGTCGTAGAGCTCTCGGAGAGCTTTCTAACGATATACTGTGCGCCGCATAACTCTTTACGGATCAAAAGTTACGGGCATTGGAGCGACGGATACTTGGTCACATGCCCCACGCCCTCGATTTGCGAGCCGAGCCTCCACGCGAAGTGAAGTTGTCTTGCCCAAGGTGCTGTGGGATTCGGTAATAGAAATGTCATGGATTAGGTTGTCGTCCTTTTCGCAACTCACGATGAACGATCCGGGACAAAAAATAGTGCAAAAGAAGAAAAGTGCCCCGAAATTGATGAAAATATTCAATTTTGGGCTCCAAAAACAGGTGCAACCTGGCTGGCTTGCCACCCCTGTCGTAGAGCTCTCGGAGAGCTTTTCGATAGTATGTTGTGCACCGCATAACTCTTTACAGATCAAAAGTTATGGGCTCCGGAGCGACGGATACTTGGTCACAAGCCCCACGCCCTCGGTTTGCAGGCCCAGCTACTACGTGAAGTGACCCTTTCTTGCCTAAGGTACCGTGGGATTCCGTAATAGAAATGTGATGGATTAGGTTGTCGTCCTTTTCGCGGCTCACGACGTACGATTCGGGACGGAAAAATGGCACAAAAGAAGAAAAGTATCCTGAAACTGATGAAAACGTTCAATTTTGGGCTCGGAAAATAGGCGCAGCCGAGCAGGCTTGCTACCCACGTTGTAGAGCTCTCGGAGAACTTTCCAACCGTAAGCTGTGCGCTGTGTAACTCCTTGTAGGTCAAATGTTATGGGCACCGGAGCAACGGATACCTGGTCACAAGCCCCATGCCCTCGGTTTGCTGGCCCAGACTCTACGTGAAGTGAAGTTGACTTGCCCAAGGTGTTATGGGATTCGGTATTAGAAATGTGATGGATTAGGTTGTCGTCCTTTTCGTGGCTCACGACGCACGATCAAGGATGGAAAAACAGCGAAGAAGGAGAAACTATCCTAAAAATGATGAAAAGGTTCGATTTTGGGCTCTAAAAATAGGCACAACCAAGCAAGCATACTGCCCCCGTCGTAGAGCTCTTGGAGAACTTTCAAACTGTATGCTGTACGCCGCGTAACTCTTTACGGATCAAAAGTTACGGGCACCGGAGCAACGGATACTTGGTCAAAAGCCCAACGCCCTCGGTTTACGGACCCAGCCTATACGTGAAGTGAAATTGTCTGTCCTAAGGTACCATGGTATTCGGTAATAGAAATGTGATGGATTTGGTTGTCGTCCTTTTCGCAGCTTACGACGTACGATCCGGGATAGAAAAACAGCACAAAAGAAGAAAAGTATCCCAAAACAGATGAAAACGTTCGATTTTGTTTTCTGACAATAGGCACAGCTGAGCAGACTTGTTATCAACGTCGTAGAGCTCACGGAGAGCTTTTCAATGGTATGCTGTGCGCCGTGTAACTCCTTACGGATCAAAAGTTACGGGCACCAGAGCGACGGATACTTGGTCACAAGCCGCACGCCCTCGGTTTGCGGGCCCAGCCTCCATGTGAAGTAAAGTTGTCTTGCCCAAGGTGCTATGGGATTTGGTAATAGAAATGTCATGGATTAGGTTGTCGTCCTTTTTCCGGGCTCACGACGTACGATCCAGGATGCAAAAATAGTGCAAAAGAAGAAAAGTGTCTCGAAACTGATGAAAACTTCCGATTTTAGCCTCTGAAAATAGGCGCAGCTTTGCTGGCTTGCTGCCCCTGTCGTAGAGCTCTCGGAGAGCTTTCCAAAGATATTCTATGCACTGCGTAACTCCTTACGGATCAAAAGTTATGGGCACCGGAGCGACGGATACCTGGTCACAAGCCCCACGCCCTCAGTTTGCTGGCCCAGCCTCTACATGAGGTGACGTTGTCCTACCCAAGTCATCGTGCGATTCGGTAATAGAAATGTGATGGATTAGATTGTCGTCCTTTTCGCGGCTCATGATGTACGATTCGAGACACAAAAACAGTGCAAAAGAAGAAAAGTATCCCGAAACTGAGAAAAACTTTCGATTTTTGGCTCTGAAAATAGGCGCAACCGAGCAGGCTTGCTTCCCCTATCGTAGAGCTATCGGAGAGCTTTCTAACTATATGTTGTGCACCGAGTAACTCCTTACAGATCAAAAGTTATGGGTACCGGAGTGACGGATACATGGTCACAAGCCCCACGCCCTTGGTTTACGAGCCCAACGTCCACGTGAATTGAAGTTGTCTTGCCCAAGGTGCCGTGGAATTCAGTAATAGAACCGTGATGAATTAGGTTGTCGTCCTTTTTCGGGGCTCACGACGTACGATCCAGGATGCAAAAATAGTGCAAAAGAAGAAAAGTGTCCCGAAACTGATGAAAACTTCCGATTTTGGGCTCCGAATATAGGCGCAGCTTTGCTGGCTTGCTGTCCACGTTGTAGAGCTCTCGGAGAGCTTTCCAAAGGTATGTTGTGCACCGCGTAACTCCTTACGGATCAAAAGTTATGGGCACCAGAGCGACGGATACCTAGTCACAAGCCCCACGCCCTCGGTTTGCTGGCCCTGCCTCTACGTGAAATGACATATCCTGCCCAAGTAGTCGTGCGATTTGGTAATAGAAATGTGATCGATTAGGTTGTCGTCCATTTTGCGGCTCATGATGTACGATTCGGGACGCAAAACCAGTGCAAAAGAAGAAAAGTGTCCCGAAACTGAGAAAAACTTTTGATTTTTGGCTCTAAAAATAGGCGCAACCGAGCAGGCTTGCTTCCCCTATCGTAGAGCTTTCGGAGAGCTTTCTAACTGTATGTTGTGCACCGAGTAACTCCTTATGGATCAAAAGGTATGGGTACCGGAGCGACGGATACATGGTTACAAGCCCTACGCCCTTGGTTTGCGGGCCCAGCGTCTTCGTGAATTGAAGTTGTCTTGCCTAAGGTGCCGTGGAATTCAGTAATAGAAACGGGATGGATTAGGTTGTCGTCCTTTTCGCGGCTCACGGCGTACTATCCGGGACGAAAAAATGGCGCAAAAGAATAAAAGTATCCTGAAACTAATGAAAACATTTGATTTTGGGCTCAAAAAATTAAGGCAGCCGAGCCGGCTTGCTTTCCACGTCGTAGAGCTCTCGGAGTGCTTTCCAACTATATTTTGTACTCTGCGTAACTATTTACGGATCAAAAGTTACGGGCACTAGAGCGACGGATACCTGGTCACAAGCTCAATGCCCTCGGTTTTTTGGCCCAGCCTCCACGTGAAGTGAATAGTTCTTGCCCAAGGTGCCGTGGGATTCATTAATAGAAATGTGATGGATTTGGTTGTCGTCCTTTTCGCGGCTCACGGCGTACGATCTGAGACATAAAAACATCGCAAAAGAAGGAAAGTGTCCCAAAAATGATGAAAATGTTTGATTTTGTTTTTGAAAAATAGGCACAGCTAAGCATGCCATCTTTTCACATCGTAGAGCTCTCGGAGAGCTTTCTAATGGTATGCTCTGCGCCGCGTAACTCGTTACGGATCAAAAGTTACGGGAACCGGAGCGACGGTTACTTGGTCACAAGCCCCACGGCCTCGGTTTGCGGGCCCAGCCTCCACGTGAAGTGAAGTTGTCTTGCCCAAGGTGCTGTGGGATTCAGAAATAGAAATGTTATGGATGAGGTTGTCGTCCTTCTAGCGGCTCACGACGTACGATCCGGGATGAAAAAATAGCGCAAAAGAAGAAAAGTGCCTCGAAACTGATGAAAATGTTCAATTTTGGGCTCCGAAAATAGGTCCAGCTGAGCAGGCTTGCTACCCCTGTCGTAGAGCTCTCAGACAGCTTTCCAACGGTATGCTGTGCGTCGCGTAACTCCCTACGGATCAAAAGTTATGGGCACCAGAGCGACGGATACCTGGTCACAAGCCCTACGCCCTCGGTTTGCTGGCCCAGCCTCTATGTGAAGTGACGTTGTCCTGCCTATGTCATCGTGTGATTCCGTAATAGAAATGTGATAGAGTAGGTTGTCGTCTTTTTTGCGGCCCACGTCGTACGATCCAGGACGCAAAAAACAGTGAAAAAGAAGAAATGTGTCCCGAAACTGAAGAAAACTTTCGATTTTGGGTTAAAAAAATAGGCGCAACCAAGCAGGCTTATTGCACCTGTCGTAGAGCTCTCAGAGAGCTTTCCAACTGTATGTTGTGCACCACGTAACTCCATACGGATCAAAAGTTATGGGGACCGTAGCGATGGATACCTGGTCACAAGCCTCACGCCCTCGGTTTGCCGGCCCAGTGTCTACGTGAATTGAAGTTGTCTTGCCCAAGGTACCGTTGGATTCAGTAATAGAAATGTGATGGATTAGGTTGTCGTCCTTTTCGCGGCTCACGACGTACTATCCGGGACGGAAAAACGGCGCAAAAGAAGAAAAGTATCCCGAAACTATGAAAATATTCGATTTTTGGCTCAGAAAATTGAGGCAGCCGAGCCGGGTTGCTACCCACACAGTAGAGCTCTCGGAGAGCTTTCCAACTGTATGTTGTACGCCGTGTAACTCTTTACGGATCAAAAGTTATGGGCACCGGAGCGACGGAAACCAGGTCACACGCCCCTCGCCATCGGTTTGCGGGCCCAGCCTCCATGTGAAGTGAAGTTGTCTTGCCCAAGGTGCGGTGGGATTCGGTAATAGAAATATGATAGATTTGGTTGTTGTTCTTTTTGCGGATCACGGCGTACGATCCGGGACAGAAAAACAGCGCAAAAGAAAGAAAGTGTCCCGAAACTGATGAAAACATTCAATTTTGTGTTCCAAAAATAGGCACAGGTAAGAAGGCTTGCAGTCCATGTCGTAGAGCTCTCAGAGAGCTTTCCAACGGTATGTTGTGCGCCGTGTAACTCTTTACGGATCAAAAGTTACAGGCACCGGAGTGACGGATACTTGGTCAAAAGCCCCACGCCCTCGGTTTGCGGGCCCAGTCTCCACGTGAAGCGAAGTTGTCTTGCTCAGGGTGCCATGAGATTTGGTAATATAAATGAGATGGATTCGGTTGTCGTCCTTTTCGCGGCTCACGACATACGATCCGGGATGAAAAAATAGTGCAAAAGAAGAAAAGTATCCTGAAACTGATGAAAACATCCAATTTTGGACTCCAATAATAGGAGCAACTGGGCAGGCTTGCTACACCTGACGTAGAACTCTCAGAGAGCTTTCCAACGGTATGTTGTGCGCCGCATAACTCCTTACGGATCAAAAGTTATGGGTACCGGAGCGACGGAGACCTGGTCCCAAGCCCCACGCCCTCGGTTTGCTGGCGCAGCCATTACGTGAAGTGAAGTTGTCTTGCTTAAGGTGCCGTGGGATTCTGTAATATAAACTAGATGGATTAGGTTGTCGTCCTTTTCACGGCTCACGACGTACGATCCGGGATGAAAAAATGGCACAAAATTAGAAAAGTATCCCGAAACTGATGAAAACATTCGATTTTGGGCTCTGAAAAGAGGCACAGCTGAGCAGGCTTGCCACCCACGTCGTAGAGCACTCGTAGAGCTTTCCAATTATAAGTTGTGCGCTGCGTAACTCCTTGTAGATCAAATGTTATGGGCACCGGAGCAACGGATACCTGGTCACAAGCCCCATGCCCTCGGTTTGCTGGCCCAGACTCTACGTGAAGTGAAGTTGACTTGCCCAAGGTGCTGTGGGATTCGGTATTAGAAATGTGATGGATTAGGTTGTCGTCCTTTTCGCGGCTCACGAGGTACGATCCGGGATGGAAAAACAGCGAAAAAGGAGAAAAATGTCCTTAAAATGATGAAAATGTTTGATTTTGGGCTCCGAAAACAGGCGCAGCCGAGCAGGCTTGCTGGCCACGTCGTAGAGCCCTCGGAGAACTTTCCAACTGTATGTTGTACGCCGTGTAACTCTTTACAGATCAAAAGTTATGGGCACCGGAGCGACAGATACTTGGTCACAAGCTCCATGCCCTCGGTTTGTGGGCCCATCCTCTACATGAAGTGAAATTGTCTGTCCTAAGGTACCATGGTATTCGGTAATAGAAATTTGATGGATTTGGTTATCTTCCTTTTCGTGGCTTACGACGTACGATCCGGGACAGAAAAACAGCGCAAAAGAAGAAAAGTGTCCCAAAACTGATAAAAAGGTTCAATTTTGTTTTCTGACAATAGGTGCAGCTGAGCAGGCTTGCTGTCCACGTCGTAGAGCTCTCGGAAAGCTTTCCAACGGTATACTGTGCGCCGCGTAACTCCTTACGGATCAAAAGTTACGGGCACTAGAGCGACGGATACTTGGTCACAAGCCCCACGCCCTCGGTTTGCAAGCCCAGCCTCCACGTGAAGTGAAGTTGTCTTGCCCAAGGTGCCATGGGATTCGGTAATAGAAATGTCATGGATTAGGTTGTCTTCCTTTTCGGGGCTCACGACGTACGATCCAGGACGTAAAAATAGTACAAAAGAAGAAAAGTGTCCCGAAACTGATGAAAACTTCTGATTTTGGGCTCCGAAAATAGGCGCGGCCTAGCTGGCTTGCTGCTCTTGTTGTAGAGCTCTCGGAGAGCTTTCCAACGGTATGCTATGCACCGCGTAACTCCTTACGGATCAAAAGTTATGGGCACTAGAGCGACGGATACCTGGTCACAAGCCCCACGCCCTCAGTTTGCTGGTCCAGCCTCTACGTGAAGTGACGTTGTCCTACCCAAGTGGTCATGTGATTCCGTAATAGAAATGTGATGGATTAGGTTGTCGTCCTTTTCGCGGTTCACGACGTACGATCCGGGACGCAAAAACAGTGCAAAAGAGGAAAAGTGTCCCGAAACTGAGGAAAACTTTCAATTTTGGGCTCCGAAAATAGGCGCAACCAAGCAAGCTTGCTGCCCCTGTCGTAGAGATTTCGGAGGGCTTTCTAACTGTATGATATGCACCGAGTAACTCCTTACGGATCAAAAGTTATGGGCACCGGAGCGACGGATACCTGGTCACAAGCCCCACGCCCTCGGTTTGCGGGCCCAGTGTCTACATGAATTGAAGTTGTCTTACCCAAGGTGCCATGGGATTCAGTAATAGAAACGTGATGGATTAGGTTGTCGTCCTTTTCGCAGCTCACGACGTACAATCCGGGACGGAAAAACGGCGCAAAAGAAGAAAAGTATCCCAAAACTAATGAAAACATTCGATTTTGGGCTCAGAAAATTGGGGCAGCTAAGCTGGCTTGATTCCTATGTCGTAGAGCTCTCGGAGAGCTTTCCAACTGTATGTTGTACGCCGCGTAACTATTTACGGATCAAAAGTTACTGGCACCGGAGCGACGGATACCTGGTCACAAGCCCAATGCCCTCGGTTTACGGGCCCAGCCTCCACATGAAGTGAATAGTTTTTGCCCAAGGTGCCATGGGATTCGCTAATAGAAATGTGATAGATTTGGTTGTCGTCCTTTTCGCGGATCACGACATACGATCCGGGACAGAAAAACGTCGCAAAAGAAGGAAAGTGTCCCGAAACTAATGAAAACGTTTGATTTTGTTTTTCAAAAATTGGCGCAGCTGAGCAGGCCTTCTGTCCACGTCATAGAGCTCTCGGAGAGCTTTCCAACGGTATGTTGTGTGCCGCGTAACTCCTTATGAATCAAAATTATGGGCACCGGAGTGACGGATACCTGGTCACATGCCCCACGCTCTCGGTTTGCAAGCCCAGCCTCTATGTGAAATGAAGTTGTCTTGCCCAAGGTGTCGTGGGATTCGGTAATAGAAATGTCATGGATTATGTTGTCGTCCTTTTCACGGCTCATGGCGTAAGATCCGGGATGAAATAACAGTGCAAAAGAAGGAAAGTATCCCAAAGCTGATGAAAATGTTCGATTTTGGGCTCCCAAAATAGGCACAACAGTGCAGGATTGCTGCCTCTGTCGTAGACCTCTCAGAGAGCTTTCCAATGGTATGCTGTGCACTGCGTAACTTCTTACAGATCAAAAGTTATGGGCTCTAGAGCGACGGATACCTGGTCACAAGCCCAACGCCATCGGTTTACGGGCCCAGCCTCGACGTGAAGTGAAGTTGTCTGTCCAAAGGTGCCATGGAATTCGATAATAGAAATGTGATGGATTTGGTTGTCGGCCTTTTCGCGGCTCACGACGTACGATCCGAGACAGAAAAACAGCACGAAAGAATAAAGGTGTTCCGAAACTGATGAAAATGTTCGATTTTGTATTCCAAAAATAGGCGCAGCTGAACAGGCTTGTTGTCCACATCGTAGAGCACTTGGAGAGCTTTCCATAAGTATGCTTTGCACCGCGTAACTCATTACGGATCAAAAGTTACGAGCACCAGAGCGACGGATAGTTGGTCACAAGCCCCACACCCTCGATTTGCGGGCCCAGCCTCCACGTGAAGTGAAGTTGTCTTGCCCAAGGTGCCGTGCGATTCGGTAATAGAAATGTTATGGATTAGGTTGTCGTCCTTTTTGCGACTCACGATGTACGATCCGGGATGCAAAAATAGTGCAAAAGAAGAAAAGTGTCCCGAAATTGAAGAAAACTTTCGATTTTGGGCTCCAAAAATAGGCGCAGCCGAGCAGGCTTGCTGCCCCTATCGTAGAGCTCTCGGAGAGCTTTCCAACGGTATGCTGTGCACCGTGTAACTTCTTACGGATCAAAAGTTATGGGCATCGAAGCGACGGATACCTGGTGACAAGCCCCACGCCCTCGGTTTGCTGGCCCAGCCTTTACGTGAAGTGACGTTGTCCTACCCAAGTCGTCATGTGATTCCGTAATAGAAATGTGATGGATTAGGTTGTCGTCCTTTTCGCGGCTCACGACGTACGATCCGGGACGTAAAAACAGTGTAAAAGAAGAAAAGTGTCCTAAAACTAAGGAAAACTTTTGATTTTGGGCTCCAAAAATAGGCGCAACCGAGCAGGCTTGTTGCCCCTGTCGTAGAGCTTTCGGAGAGCTTTCTAACTGTATGCTGTGCTCCGAGTAACTCCTTACGGATCAAAAGTTATGGGCACCGGAGGGACGGATACCTGGTCACAAGCCCCACGCCTTCGGTTTGCGGGCCCAACGTCTACGTGAATTGAAGTTGTCTTGTCCAAGGTGCCATGGGATTCAGTAATAGAAACGGGATGGATTAGGTTGTCGTCCTTTTCGCGGCTCACGGCGTACTATCCGGGACGAAAAAATGGCGCAAAAGAATAAAAGTATCCTGAAACTAATGAAAACATTTGATTTTGGGCTCAAAAAATTAAGGCAGCCGAGCCGGCTTGCTTTCCACGTCGTAGAGCTCTCGGAGTGCTTTCCAACTGTATGATGTACGCCGCGTAACTCTTTATGGATCAAAAGTTACGGGTATCGAAGCGACGGATACTTGGTCATAAGCCCAACGCCATCGGTTTACGGTCCTAGCCTCCACGTGAAGTGAAGTTGTCTATCCCAAGGTACCGTGGGATTCGGTAATAGAAATGTGATGGATTTGGTTGTCGTCCTTTTGGCGACTCACGACGTACTATCCGAGATAGAAAAACAGCGCAAAAGAAGGAAAGTGTCACAAAACTGATGAAAATGTTCGATTTTATTTTTCAAAAGTAGGCCTAGCTGAGTAGGCTTGCTATCCATGTCATAGAGCTCTCGGAGAGCTTTCCAATGGTATATTGTGCGCCGTGTAACTCCTTACGGATCAAAAGTTACGGGCATCGGAGCGACGGATTCTTGCTCACATGCCCCATGCCCTCGGTTTTCGGGCCCAGTCCCCACATGAAGTCAAGTTGTCTTGCCCAAGGTACCGTGGGATTCGGTAATAGAAATGTCATGGATTAGGTTGTCGTCCTTTTCGTGGCACACGACGTACGATACGGGACACAAAAATAGTACAAAAGAAGAAAAGTGTCCCGAAACTGTTGAAAACTTTTGATTTTGGGCTCTGAAAATAGGCGCAGCCAAGCAGGCTTGCTGCCCCTGTCGTAGAGCTCTCGGAGAGCTTTCCAACGGTATGCTGTGCGCCGTGTAACTCCTTACGGATCAAAAGTTATCGACTCCGGAGCGACGGATACCTGGTCACAAGCCCCACGCCCTCTGTTTGCTGGCCCAGCCTCTACTTGAAGTGAAGTTGTCTTGCCTAAGGTGCTGTGGTATTCGGTAATAGAAATGTGATGGATTAGGTTGTCGTCCTTTTCGTGGCTCACGACGTACGATCCGGGACTAAAAAATGGCGCAAAAGAAGAAAAGTATCCTGAATTTGATGAAAACTTTCAATTTTGGGCTCGAAAAATAGGCGCGGCCGAGTAGGCGCGGCCGAGAAGGCTTCCTACCCATGATGTAGAGCGCTAGGAGTGCTTTCCAACGGTATGTTGTGCGCAGCGTAACTCTTGACGGATCAAAAGTTATAGGCACCGGAGCGACGGATACCTAGTCACAAGTCCCACGCCCTCGGTTTTGCCGGCCCAGCATCTACGTGAAGTGAAGTTGTCTTGCCCAAGGTGTCGTGGGATTCTTTAATAGAAATGTGATGGATTAGGTTGTCGTCCTTTTCGCAGCTCACGGCGTACGATCTGGGACGGAAAAATGGCACAAAAGAAGAAAAATATCCCGACACAGATGAAAACGTTCGATTTTGGGCTCGAAAAATAGCGCAGCCGAGCAGGCTTGCTACCCACGTCGTAGAGCTCTCGGAGAGCTTTCCAATGGTAAGCTGTGTGCTGCGTAACTCCTTGTAGATCAAATGTTATGGGCACCAGAGCGACGGATACCTGGTCACAAGCCCCATGCCCTCGGTTTGCTGGCCCAGACTCTACATGAAGTGAAGTTGACTTGCCCAAGGTGCTGTGGGATTCGGTATTAGAAATGTGATGGATTAGGTTGTCGTTCTTTTCACGGCTCACGGCGTACGATCCGGGACGGAAAAACAGCGAAAAAGGAGAAAACTGTCCTAAAAATGATGAAAACTTTCGATTTTGGGCTTTGAAAATAGGCACAGCTTAGTTGGCTTGCTGCCCCTGTCGTAGATCTCTTGGAGAGCTTTCCAACGGTATGCTGTGTACCGTGTAACTCCTTACAGATCAAAAGTTATGGGCTTAGGAGCGACGGATACCTGGTCACAAGCCCCACGCCCTCGGTTTGCGGGCCCAGCCACTACGTGAAGTGAAGTTGTGTTGCCCAAGGTGTCGTGGGATTCTGTAATAGAAATGTGATGGATTAGGTTGTCATCCTTTTTGCGGCTCACGACGTACGATCCGGGACGGAAAAACGGCGCAAAAGAAGAAAAGTATCTCGAATTTGATGAAAACATTCAATTTTGGGCTCGAAAAATAGGCGCGGCCGAGAAGGCTTGCTACCCACGACGTAGAGCTCTCGGATAGCTTTCCAACGGTATGTTGTGCACAGCGTAACTCTTTACGGATCAAAAGTTATGGGCACCGGAGTGACAGATACCTAGTCACAAGCCCCACGCCCTCGTTTTGCTAGCTCAACCTCGACGTGAAGTGAAGTTGTCTTGCCCAAGGTGTCGTGGGATTCCGTAATAGAAATGTGATGGATTAGGTTGTCGTCCTTTTCGCGGCTCACGACGTACGATCCGGGATGAAAAAACGGCACAAAAGCAGAAAAGTGTCCCAAAACTGATGAAAACGTTCGATTTTGTTTTCTGACAATAGGCACAGCTGAGCAGACTTGTTATCCACATCGTAGAGCTTTTGGAGAGCTTTCCAACGGTATGCTGTGTGCCGCATAACTCTTTACGAATCAAAAGTTACGGGCACCAGAGCGACGGATACTTGGTCACAAGCCCCACGCCCTCGTTTTGCGGGCCCAGCCTCTACATGAAGAGAAGTTGTCTTGCCCAAGGTTTCATGGGATTCGGTAATAGAAATGTCATGGATTAGGTTGTCGTCCTTTTTCGGGGCTCACGACGTACGATCCAGGATGCAAAAATAGTGCAAAAGAAGAAAAGTGGCCCAAAACTGATG
This sequence comes from Ehretia macrophylla, assembly GCA_037974665.1. Taxonomy (NCBI): domain Eukaryota; kingdom Viridiplantae; phylum Streptophyta; class Magnoliopsida; order Boraginales; family Ehretiaceae; genus Ehretia; species Ehretia macrophylla. The sequence goes on from CM075772.1 coordinate 63,810,086, forward strand.
AAAACATTCGATTTTGGGCTCCGAAAATAGGCGGAGCTTTGCTGGCTTGCTGCCCCGTCGTAGAGCTCTCGGAGAGCTTTCGAACTGTATGCTTTGCACTGCGTAACTCCTTACGCATTAAAAGTTATGGGCAACGGAGCGAGGGAGACCTGGTCATAAGCCCTACGCCCTCTGTTTGTGGGCCTAGCCTCTACGTGAAGTGACATTGTCCTGCCCAAGTTGTCGTGCGATTCGCTAATAGAAATGTGATGGATTAGGTTGTCGTCCTTTTCGCGGTTCACGACGTACGATCCGGGACGCAAAAACAGTGCAAAAGAGGAAAAGTGTCCCGAAACTGAGGAAAACTTTCAATTTTGGGCTCCGAAAATAGGCGCAACCAAGCAAGCTTGCTGCCCCTGTCGTAGAGATTTCGGAGGGCTTTCTAACTGTATGATATGCACCGAGTAACTCCTTACGGATCAAAAGTTATGGGCACCGGAGCGACGGATACCTGGTCACAAGCCCCACGCCTTCGGTTTGCGGGCCCAACGTCTACGTGAATTGAAGTTGTCTTGTCCAAGGTGCCATGGGATTCAGTAATAGAAACGGGATGGATTAGGTTGTCGTCCTTTTCGCGGCTCACGGCGTACTATCCGGGATCGAAAAACGGCGAAAAAGAAGAAAATTGTCCCAAAACTAATGAAAACATTCGATTTTGGGCTCAGAAAATTGGGGCAGCCGAGCCGGCTTGATTCCCATGTCGTAGAGCTCTCGGAGAGCTTTCCAACTGTATGTTGTACGCCGCGTAACTATTTACGGATCAAAAGTTACGGGCACTAGAGCGACGGATACCTGGTCACAAGCTCAATGTCCTCGGTTTACGGGCCCAGCCTCCACGTGAAGTGAAGAGTTCTTGGCCAAGGTGCCACGGGATTCGGTAATAGAAATGTGATGGATTTGGTTGCCGTCCTTTTTGCGGCTCACGACGTACGATCCGGGATGAAAAAATAGCGCAAAAGAAGAAAAATATTCTGAAACTGATGAAAACATTCGATTGTGGGCTCAGAAAATAGTTGCAGCCAAGCAGACTTTCTACCCCTATCGTCGAGCTCTCGGAGAGCTTTCCAACGGTATGTTGTGCACCGCGTAACTTCTTACGGATCAAAAGGTATGGGCACCGGAGCGACGGAGACCTAGTCTCAACCCCACGCCCTCGGTTTGCTGGCCCAGCCTTTACGTGAAGTGACATTGTCCTGCCCAAGTCGTCATGTGATTCGGTAATAGAAATGTGATGGATTAGGTTGTCGTCCTTATCGCGGCTCACGACGTACGATCCGGGACGTAAAAACAGTGCAAAAGAAGAAAAGTATCCCGAAACTGAGGAAAACTTTTGATTTTAGGCTCCGAAAATAGGCGCAACCGAGCAGGCTTGCTGCCCCTGTCGTAGAGATTTCGGAGAGCTTTCTAACTGTATGCTGTGCACCACGTAACTCCTTACGGATCAAAAGTTATGGGCACCGAAGCGACAAATAACTGATCACAAGCCCCACGCCCTCGATTTGCGGGCCCAACGTCTACGTGAATTGAAGTTGTTTTTCCCAAGGTACCATGGGATTCAGTAATAGAAATGTGATGGATTAGGTTGTCGTCCTTTTCACGGCTCACGACGTACTATCCAGGATGAAAAAACGGCACAAAAGAAGAAAAGTATCCCGAAACTAATGAAAACATTTGATTTTGGGCTCAAAAAATTGAGGCAGCTAAGCTGGCTTGCTACCCACGTCGTAGAGCTCTCGGAGAGCTTTCCAACTGTATGCTGTATGCCGCGTAACTCTTTACGGATCAAAAGTTACGGGCACCGGAGTGACCCAGTCCCCATTGGTTTAATTTCCTTCTTTTTTTCTTTTTTTCCTCTTTTTTTTTTTTTTTTTTTACCCATAGGCAGCGGCCTATTCCTGCTGCCCAGTCTCCATTGGTTTAATTTCCTTCTTTTTTTCTTTCTTTTTTTTTATTTATATTTTTTATTTTTTATTTTTACCCATAGGCAGAGGCCTATTCCTGCTGCCCTGGTCATAAGCCCAATGCCCTCGGTTTACGGGCCTAGCCTCCACGTGAAGTGAAGTTGTCTGTCCCAAGGTACCGTGGGATTCGGTAATAGAAATGTGATGGATTTGGTTGTCGTCCTTTTCACGACTCACGACATACGATCCGGGATAGAAAAACAGTGCAAAAGAAGGAAAGTATCCCGAAATTGATGAAAACGTTCGATTTTTTTTTCCAAAAATTGGAGCAGCTGAGCAGGCTTGCTGTCCATGTCGTAGAGCTCTCGGAGAGCTTTCCAACTGTATGTTGTGTGCCGCGTAACTCCTTACGGATCAAAAGTTACGGGCACCGGAGCGATGGATATTTGGTCACAAGCCCCAAGCCCTCGGTATGCGGGCCTAGCCTCCACGTGAAGTGAAGTTGTCTTGCCTAAGGTGCCGTGGGATTCGGTAATAGAAATGTCATGGATTAGGTTGTCATCCTTTTCGCGGCTCACGACGTACGATTCGGGACGCAAAAATACTGCAAAAGAAGAAAAGTGTCCCGAAACTGATGAAAACTTTCGATTTTGGGCTCCAAAAATAGGCGCAGCTAAGAAGGCTTGTTGCCCCTGTCGTAGAACTCTCGGAGAGCTTTCTAACAGTATGATGTGCACCGTGTAACTCCTTACGGATCAAAAGTTATCGACTCCGAAGCGACGGATACCTGGTCACAAACCCCACGCCCTCAGTTTGCGGGCCCAGCTACTACGTGAAGTGAAGTTGTCTTGCCCAAGGTGCCGTGGGATTCTGTAATAGAAATATGATGGATTAGGTTGTTGTCCTTTTCACGGCTAACGACGTACGATCCGGGATGGAAAAATGGCGCAAAAGAAGAAAAGTATCCCGAATTTGATGAAAACGTTCAATTTTGGGCTCGAAAAATAGGCGCGGCCGAGCAGTCTTTATGCCCACTATGTAGAGCTCTCGGAGAGCTTTCCAATGGTATGTTGTGCGCAGCGTAACTCTTTACAAATCAAAAGTTATGGGCACCGGAGTGACAGATACCTGGTCACAAGCCCCACGCCCTCGTTTTGCTGGCCCAGCCTCTACGTGAAGTGAAGTTGTCTTGCCCAAGGTGTCGTGGGATTCCGTAATAGAAATGTGATGGATTAGGTTGTCGTCCTTTTCGCGGTTCACGACGTACGATCTGGGACGAAAAAACTGCACAAAAGAAGAAAATTATCTCGACACTGATGAAAACGTTTGATTTTGGGCTCAAAAAACAGGCGCACGACGTATGATCCGGGATGAAAAAATAGAGGAAAAGGAGAAAACTGTCCTGAAAATGATGAAAACTTTCGATTTTAGGCTCTAAAAATAGGCGCAGTTGAGTAGTCTTGATGCCCCCGTCGTAGAGCTCTCGAAGAGCTTTCCAACGGTATGTTGTTCCCCGCGTAACTCCTTGCACATCAAAAGTTATGGGCACTAGAGCGATAGATACCTAGTCACAAGTCCCACGCCCTCGGTTTACGAGCCCAGCCACTACGTGAAGTGAAGTTGTCTTGGCCAAGGTGTCGTGGGATTCAGTAATAGAAATGTGATGGATTAGGTTGTCGTCCTTTTCGCGGCTTATGACGTACGATCCAGGACGGACAAACAGCGCAAAAGTAGAAAAGTATCTCGAATTTGATGAAAACGTTCAATTTTGGGCTCGAAAAATAGGCGCGGCCGAGCAGTCTTTATGCCCACTATGTAGAGCTCTCGGAGAGCTTTCCAATGGTATGTTGTGCGCAGCGTAACTCTTTACGGATCAAAAGTTATGGGCACCGGAGTGACAGATACCTAGTCACAAGCCCCACGCCCTCGTTTTGCTGGCTCAGCCTCGACGTGAAGTGAAGTTGTCTTGCCCAAGGTGTTGTGGGATTCCGTAATAGAAATGTGATGGATTAGGTTGTCGTCCTTTTCGCGGCTCACGACGTACGATTCGGGACGGAAAAATGGCACAAAAGAAGAAAAGTATCCTGAAACTGATGAAAACGTTCAATTTTGGGCTCGGAAAATAGGCGCAGCCGAGCAGGCTTGCTACCCACGTTGTAGAGCTCTCGGAGAACTTTCCAACCGTAAGCTGTGCGCTGTGTAACTCCTTGTAGGTCAAATGTTATGGGCACCGGAGCAACGGATACCTGGTCACAAGCCCCATGCCCTCGGTTTGCTGGCCCAAATTCTACGTGATGTGAAGTTGACTTGCCCAAGGTGCTATGGGATTCAGTATTAGAAATGTGATAGATTCGGTTGTCGTCCTTTTCGCGGCTCATGACGTACGATCCGGGACGGAAAAACAGCGAAAAGGAGAAACTGTCCTGAAAATGATGAAAAGGTTGGGCTCTGAAAACAGGCACAGCTGTGAGCCCCGACCTCGAATTGCATGCGATACCTCGTTTCGTGTGCCTAACCTAGATTTGCGTACCTTGACCTAGGTTTGAGAATTGTGTTCATTTTATGTGCCATGCATTGAATTATGTGCATTCATTTAGGGTTGCGTGTATTTACTTGAAAAACGTGTGTTCGTCTCGTAGTTCGTGTACTACCTCGTAGTGCGTGCCCTAGACCTAGGAAAGCGTGCCCTCACGCTAATCAAGAAAGCATCTTACACAAAGCACTAGACTATTAAACAATCCTACAAAATCCACTATCAATATTATAATCCTAATTCAACTCACTAGAAGACAAAAATTCACTAAACACTAGACATTCCTTATTCTTTATTCTTTGTTCTTTTTGCACTTTCAACATACAATTAAATAACACTCAAAAGATGACAAAAATTCAGAAATTATACATGCTATGGCCGGCCATACCAAGACATTTGAGCAAGGATTAAACAATTATTCATTTAAACATGCATGCTTAGACAAACTATGACAAACACTTAGCACAATGCATAAAAAATGCTCAAAACCACCTCAATTCTCCACCATTCTCGACATTACTCCCTTGCCCATGCTAAACATTTCAAAATTAAAGCATCTTGAAGACACAAAGCTGAAAATTTCAAGCCCCAAGGCCGAACATGCTCATCAAACTTCAAGGCCTTTGTTTCTTTTTCATTCTCTCATTTTCCTCTCACATTTCTCTCTCTCCCTCTCATTTTTCTCTCTCTCTTTCTCGGCCTTGGCTGATTCTCTTCACTTCACAACTCATCTTCATCATCCTAAGGTCATTCAAGGCAAGCCCAAGCAAAGGAAAACAAGTAGTTAGCTCAAAAGATGCATGCAAGCACATAGAGTCTTCATTTTGGCCCTAGGTGAGTTTTTAAGCTTCCATTTCTTTTCTTCTTGTTCTGACCACATGCATGTACTAAGATCTTGGTCACTAAGCTAGGAAAAATAGAGAAAATCTAGTTGGAATCTCGGCTAGGCAAAGAAGAAGAAGATTGTGCTTCAACAAGTTTTTGTGCATCTTCTTGGTTGATTGCTAAGGTGAGGGCTAAAACCTTTTGAAAATCCTTCAAAAATCCACATGCATGCTCATAAATGTATGTCTTTGCTTCTGTACTTGAGTTATATGTTTGTTCATAAGCTTTTACAACCATGCATGGCAAGATCTTGGCTTGAAAGTGATAATAGGTGAAGTCGGATTATGTGACAGCTCTCTGACCAGTTGTTTCGAGGTGAGTTTGGCTAGGAAAATGATGTTGAAAATGCATATAAATTGGTAGGTGACTAGTTTTGCCAGTTTTAAACATTTTTTGCAGAAATATGCCAAAGCTAATTTCGACTCTAAGGTCTTCAAAATGGAAAATTATTAAAATGTGTCCAAATCTGGAAATCTGGAAAAATGAAGCAGGTTTGGTAGATGCACTGACCTTGTAGAACAAACCAGATTTTATTTAGTAAATGATATCCAAAATGTATGAAAGTTGGTGTACTGCTAGATTTTTCAGTTCTGGATATTTTTGTCAGAAATGGACTAAGGCTAAAACTGACCCTAAGGACCTCAAAAACGTCAATTACTGAAAAGTGTGCAGATCTGGACAGTTTTGTGCTATTCCACTGTTTCGGCTATATCTAATGATCCCAAACTCCAATTGATGCAAGGTTTGTTCCTGATTTTAGTTAACTTCTTAAGATTTTATTTGAGATCTTCTTCACTGGAATTGGGGATTGTTTGTTTATCTTAATGATTGTGAGAAAACAGCCTATTGCAGTAAGGGTTTCACTTAGTGTTATGCTTAGAAAAATTGTTGTAACTTCTCTTGTTGAAATAAATGCTTGGGATTGTAGCTTTGGGATGTTGTGTGGACTGTTTTGAATGTTTGAGGATGTTGACTTAAATGATGCATGGCTTGAGATTGATTTTGAATTGGTTTGGGGCTTAAATTGCAAGGATACGCACGAAATGGAAACCCTAATGACTAGGTAGTCTTGCTAAGTGTTGATCATTTGGATATTGTGTGGAATGATGTGCTTAGTAGGCTGCCCGTAGATGCCCTTATAGTCCTAAATGTGATTTTGATCATTGCATGTTGACAAAAAGGATTTTCTTGCATCCGAGCCCACGTAGATGTTGTTGCATGTTATATAATCTTATTATTTGATTATGTGGACTTTGAATTGAGTTATATGACTTGATTTATGTGCGGTACATGGCTGTCCGTTTAATGTTCATATAACTCCATATGCTTTTCAAGTGAAACTACTTGTCCATTCGTGCCCCGCCTGTTTACTTGTCAATGTGCAATCTTATGACTGTCCGGAGGCAACCTACTTTGTTGTCCTCCTAATGTGATATGTTAATGTCATAAATGTGCATTGCATACAAGGTTGCAACCTTTCCTGTCGGCATGGTAGCGATCACGCACACCGGGCAGCATCGAGCTTGCCGGTGCACCCGTGATTACCACTGTCCCATTCCCTCTCTCGCTTGGGGGTTAGACTTCCTCGGAGAGTTGGGTCGTAGGATTTCGGGGTACATCCGGAGTACACCCACCTGGCGTGTTAAGGGGATGATTTGAAGTCTGGCGCAACAACTGATTCTGGAACTGATCTAAGAGCAAAAGCTCACTGTACCCTTTTTACTATGTGTATAAGTACTCTCGCTTGGTTCCTAGAGAACCTCAGGGAGGAAAGACCGGTATTTCTATTCCTGTACTTATATTATTGTTTTATTCATGCTTGCAAAAGGATTACATAAGTTGAATCGAAAAATGAGTTTCAAAACCTATTTCTCGTTCCCCCTCGCTGAGTTCATAAGGACTCACCCTCTTTTATCATCTCAGGTGAAGAAGATCCAAAACAGGTACCCGAGGACAGTGTGCCTAACAATGAATCCTTGGAGTGATTGCCTGTTTGTGTTCTTTGCGTGATTATGGCTACTTGTGAACTTTATGCTACTTGAAGACTATTTCCTTTTATGTTGCTCGATGTTGTAATGTAAAGACCCCTGTTGTAATTTGGGGTCTAATTTTGATTTGTACTGATATTGCTAGACAGACACTAGACACTACTATGATCGTTTTGCTATTATTACTGCTAGTATCTATCATAGGTTATGATGTATTAGTTAAGGACTAAGTAAATGAAACTATCCAATCTTAAACAGGTACTTTTGTAACGAGGATAAACAAACAAATGAGACATAGTATCATGCTAGGTTATAAATCAAACGAGACATCGAGATAACCAATAGGCATTTCAATTGATGTTAAATAGTAATCCTAGTTGGAAATGAAACTTTAGATTAGAAAATTTTGAGGCGTTTAGAGAATTAGGCCAAACCAAAGAGTCCAATTACAGCCGTTATGCTGCCGGTTTTCCAAAAAATTTTAGAGTTTAGACTAAAACGATAAGTGTTAAGTCTTCATAAACGGTTAAGTATGTGACATATCCTGAACGTTTAGATCACACCCTAGTCTAACCTTATAGGCCGGGTTGGGGCGTGACAATAGCCGAGCAGGCATGCTCCCCCCGTCGTAGAGCTCTCGGAGAACTTTCCAACAGTATGTTGTACGCCGCGTAACTCTTTACGGATCAAAAGTTACGGGCACCGGAGCGACGGATACCTGGTCACAAGCCCAATACCCTCGGGTTACGGGCCCAGCCTCGACGTGAAGTGAAGTTGACTTGCCCAAGCGGCCGTGGGATTCGGTAATAGAAATATGATGGATTAGGTTATCGTCCTTTTCGCAGCTCACGACGTATGATCCGGGAAGGAAAAACGGCGCAAAAGAAGAAAAATATCCCGAAACTGATGAAAATGTTCGATTTTGGGCTCCGAAAACAGGTGTAGCCTAGCAGGCTTGCTCCCACGTCGTAGAGCTCTCTGAGAGCTTTCCAACGGTATGTTGTGCGTCGCGTTACTCCTTACGTATCAAAAGTTATGGGCCCCGGAGCGACGGATACTTTGTCACAAGCCCCACGTCCTCGGTTTGCGGGCCCAGCCTCTACGTGAAGTGAAGTTGACTTGCCCAAGCTTCCATGGGATTCGGTAATAGAAATGTGATAGATTAGGTTGTCGTCCTTTTCGCAGATCACAAAGTACGATCTGGGACCAAAAAAAAAGCAAAAGAAGAAAAGTGTCCCGAAACTGATGACAACGTTCAATTTTGGGCTCTGAAAACAGGCGCAGCCGAGCAGGCTAGCTGTCCCCGTCGTAGAGCTCTCGGAGAGCTCTCCAAAGTTATGCTGTGCGTCGCGTAACTCCTTCGAATCAAAAGTTATGGGCACCGGAGCGATGGATGACTGGTCACAAGCCCCATGCCCTTGGTTTGCGGGCCTAGCCTCTACATGAAACGAAGTTGTCTTACCCAAGGTGCCATGGGATTCGGTAATAGAAATGTGATGGATTAGGTTGTCATCCTTTTCGGGGCTCACGACGTACTATCCGGGATGAAAAAATAGCGCAAAAGAAGAAAAGTATCCCGAAATGGATGAAAATTTTTGATTTTAGTCTCCGAAAACAGGCACAGCCAAGCAGGTTTACTACCCACGTCGTAGAGCTCTTGGAGTGCTTTCAAACGATATTTTGTGCACCGCGTAACTCCTTATGGATCAAAACTTATAGGCACCAGAGCGACGAATACTTGGTCACAAGCCCTACGCCCTCGGTTTGCCGGCCCAGCCACTACATGAAGTGAAGTTGTCTTGCCCAAGGTATTGTGGGATTTGGTAATAGAAAAGTGATGGATTAGGTTGTCGTCCTTTTCGCGAATGACGACGTACAATCCGGGACGAAAAAATAGCGGAAAAGAAGAAAAGTGTCTCAAAACTGATAAAAATGTTTGATTTTGGGATACGAAAATACATACAGCTTAGCAGGCTAGCTGCCTCCGTCGTAGAGCTCTAGGAGAGCTTTCCAACGGTAAGCTGTGCACCGCGTAACTTTTTGCGGATCAAAAGTGATGGGCATCGGAGTGGCGGATACTTGGCACAAGTACCACGCCCTCGATTTGCTGGTCCAGCCTCTGCGTGAAGTGAAGTTGTCTTGCCCAAGGTGCCATGGAATTCGGTAATAGAAATGTGATAGATTAGTTTGTTGTCCTTTTCGTGGCTCACGACGTACGATCCAGGATGAAAAACCAGCGAAAAAGGAGAAAAGTGCCTCGAAATTGATGAAAATATTCAATTTTGGGATCCAAAAATAGGCGCAGCTCTGCAGGCTTGCTGGCCACGGCGTAGTGCTCTCGGTGAGCTTTCCAACGGTATGTTGTGCGCCGCGTAACTCCTTACGGATCAAAAGTTATGGGCACCGGAGCGACGGATACCTGGTCACAAGCCCCACGCCCTCGGTTTGCGGGCCTGGCCTCCACGTCAAGTGAAGTTGTCTTGTCCAAGGTGCAGTGAGATTCGGTAATAGAAATGTGATGGATTTGGTTGTCGTCCTTTTCACGGCTCACAACGTACGATCCGGGACTGAAAAACAGCACGAAAGAAGGAAAGTGTCTAGAAACTGATGAAAACATTTGATTTTGGGCTCCGAAATCAGCCGCAGCCAAGAAGCCTTGCTGCCTGCGTCGTAGAGCTCTTGGAGTTGTTTCCAATGGTATGTTGTGCGCCGCGTAACTCTTTACAAATAAAAAGTTATGGGCACCGGAGCGACGGATACCTGGTCACAAGCCCCACGCCCTCGGTTTGCTGGCCCAGCCTCTACATGAAGTGAAGTTGTCTTGCCTAAGGTGTCGTGTGAATCCGTAATAGAAATTTGATGGATTATGTTGTCGTCCTTTTCGCGGCTCACAACGTACAATTCGGGACCGAAAAACAGCAAAAAAGGAGAAAACTGTCCTAAAAATGATAAAAATGTTCGATTTTGGTCTCCGAAAAGAGACGCAGCCGAGCAGGCTTGCTGGCCCCTTGTAGAGCTCTCGGAGAGCTTTACAACTGTACACTGTGCGCTGAGTAACTCCTTACGGATCAAAAGATATGGGCACCGGAGTGACGGATACCTAGTCACAAGCCCCACGCCCTCGGTTTGTGGGCCCAGCCTCTACGTGAAGTGAAGTTGTCTTGCCCAAGGTACCGTGGGATTCAGTAATAGAAATTTGATGGATTAGGTTGTCGTCTTTTTCCCGGCTCACGACGTACGATCCGGGACAAAAAACGACGTAAAAGAAGAAAAGTATCCCGAAACTGATGAAAACGTTTGATTTTGGGCTCGGAAAATAGGTGCAGCCAAGCAGGCTTACTACCCACGTCGTAGAGCTCTCGGAGAGCTTTCTAGCAGTATGTTGTGAGCCGCGTAACTCCTTACGGATCAAAAGTTACAGGCACCGGAGCGACTGATTCCTGGTCACAAGCCCCACTCCCTCGGTTTGCGAGCCCAGCCTCCACGTCAAGTGAAGTTGTCTTGTCCAAGGTACAGTGGGATTCGGTAATAGAAATGTGATAGATTTGGTTATCGTCCTTTTCACGGCTCACGACGTACGATCCGGGACTTAAAAACAGCACGAAAGAAGGAAAGTGTCCAGAAACTTATGAAAACATTTGATTTTGGGCTTCGAAAACAGCCCCAGCCAAGAAGCCTTGCTACCAGCATCGTAGAGCTCTCGGAGTGCTTTCCAATGGTATGTTGTGCGCCGCGTAACTCTTTACAGATAAGAAGTTATGGGCACCGGAGCGATTGATACCAAGTCACAACCCCCACGCCCTCGGTTTGCTGGCCCAGCCTCTACGTGAAGTGAAGTTGTCTTGCCTAAGGTGTCGTGTGATTCCGTAATAGAAATGTGATGGATTATGTTGTCGTCCTTTTCGCGGCTCACGACGTATGATCCGGGACGCAAAAATAGTACAAAAGAAGAATAGTATTCCGAAACTGATGAAAACCTTCGATTTTGGGCTCCAAAAAGAGGATCAACCGAGTAGGCTTGCTACCCCTGTCGTAGAGCTTCCGGAGAGCTTTCTAACGGTATGATGTGTATCGCGTGACTTGTTACGGATCAAAAGTTATGGACACCGAAGCAACAGATACCTGGTCACAAGCCCCACGCCCTCAGTTTGCGGGCCCAGCCTCTACGTCAAGTTAAGTTGTCTTGCCCAAGGTGCCGTGGGATTCAGTAATAGAAATGTGATGGATTAGGTTGTCGTCCTTTTCGCCGCTGACGACGTATCATCCGGTATGTAAAAATAGCAAAAAAGAAGAAAATTATCCTGAAACTGATGAAAACATTTGATTTCTGGCTCCGAAAATAGGCGCAGTCGAACAGGCTTGCTTTGCACTACATAACTCCTTATGGATCAAAAGTTATGGGCACCGAAGCGACGGATACTTGGTTACAAGCCCCACGGCCTCGGTTTGCGGGTCTAGCCTCTACATGACCTGAAGTTGTCTTGCCCAAGGTGCCATGGGATTCGGTAATAGAAATGTGATGGATTAGGTTGTCATCCTTTTCGTAGCTGACGACGTACGATCCGGGAAGAAAAAATAGCACAAAAGAAGAAAAGGGTTCCGAAACTGATAAAAATGTTTGATTTTGGGCTGTAAAAATACATGCAGCATAGCAGGCTAGCTAGCCCCATCGTAGAGCTCTCAGAGAGCTTTCCAACGGTATGCTGTGCACTGCGTAACTCATTGCAGATCAAAAGTAACGAGCACAGGAGCGACGGATACTTGGTCACAAGCCCTACGCCATAGGTTTGCGGGCCCAACCTCTACATGAAGTGAAGTTGTCTTGCCCAAGGTACAGTGGGATTCAGTAATAGAAACGTGATGGATTAAGTTGACGTCCTTTTCGCAGCTCACGACGTATGATCCGGGACGAAAAAACGGCGCAAAAGAAGAAAATTATCCCGAAACTAATGAAAACATTCAATTTTGGGCTTCGAAAACAGGCGCAGCCGAGCAGGCTAGCTGCCCCCATCGTAGAGCTCTTGGAGAGCTTTCCAACGGTATACTGTGCACCGCATAACTCCTTACGGATCAAAAGTTATGGGCACTGGAGCGACGGATACCTGGTCATAAGTCCCACGCCCTCGGTTTACGGGCCCAGCCTCTACATGAAGTGAAGTTGTCTTGCACAAGGTGCCATGGGATTCGGTAATAGAAATGTGATGGATTAGTTGTCGTCATTTTCGCGTCTTATGACATACGATTCGGGACGGAAAAACAGCGCAAAAGAAGAAGAGTATCCCGAAACTTATGGAAACATTCGATTTTGGGCTCCGAAAACAGGCGCAGCCGAGCAAGCTTGCTTTGCACCACATAACTCCTTACGGATCAAAAGTTATGGGCACCGAAGCATCGGATACCTGGTCACAAGCCCCACGTCCTCAATTTGCGGGTCCAGCCTCTACGTGAACTGAAGTTGTCTTGCCCAAGGTACCGTGGGATTCGGTAATAGAAATGTGATGGATTAGGTTGTCGTCCTTTTCGTAGCTGACGACGTACGATCCGGGAAAAAAAAATAGCGCAAAAGAAGAAAAGTGTTCCGAAACTGATAAAAACATTCAATTTTGGGCTGTAAAAATACATGCAGCCCAGCAGGCTAGCTACCTCAATCGTAGAGCTCTCAGAGATCTTTCCAATGGTATGTTGTGCGCCGCGTAACTCCTTGCAGATCAAAAGTTACGAGCATAGGAGCGACGGATACTTGGTCACAAGCCCCACGCCCTCGGTTTGCGGGCCCAACCTCTACATGAAGTGAAGTTTTCTTGCCCAACGTGCCGTGGGATTCGATAATAGAACTGTGATGGATTAGGTTGCCGTCTTTTTTGCGGCTCACGACATACGATCCGGGACAGAAAAACAGCGCAAGAGAAGAAAAGTGTCTCGATACTGATGAAAACATTCGATTTTGGGATCCAAAAATAGGCGCAGCTAAGCAGGCTTACTGTTCATGTCGTAGATCTCTCGGAGAGCTTTCCAACAGTATGCTATGCGCCACGTAACTCCTTACGGATCAAAAGTTACGGGCACCGGAGCGACGGATACCTGGTCACAAGCCCCACGCCCTCGGTTTACGGGCACAGCCTCTAAGTGAAGTGAAGTTGTCTTGCCCAAGGTTGCAGTGGGATTCGGTAATAGAAATGTGATGGATTAAGTTGTCGTCCTTTTTGCGGCTCACGACGTACGATCCGGGACGGAAAAATAGCGAAAAAGGAGAAAACTGTCCTAAAAATGATGAAAACGTTCGATTTTGGGCTCCGAAAATAGGTGCAGTCGAGGAGGCATACTGCCCCCGTCGTAAAGCTCTCGGAGAGCTTTCCAACTGTATGCTGTGCTCCGCGTAACTCTTTACGGATCAAAAGTTACGGGCACCGGAGCGACGGATACCTGGTCACAAGCCCAACGCCCTCAGTTTGCGGGCCCATCCTCCACGTGAAGTGAAGTTGTCTTGCCCAAGGTGCCATGGGATTTGGTAATAGAAATGTGATGGATATGGTTGTCTTCCTTTTCGCGGCTCACGACGTACGATCCGGAACAGAAAAACAGCACAAAAGATGGAAAGTGTCCCGATATTGATGAAAATGTTCGATTTTGGGATCCAAAAATAGGCGCAACAAAGCAGGCTTACTATCCATGTCGTAGAGCTCTCGGAGGGGTTTCCAACGGTATGATGTGCGCGGCGGAACTCTTTACAGAGCAAAAGTTACGGGCACCGGAGCGATAGATACCTAGTCACAAGCCCCACGCCCTTGATTTGCGGGCCCAGCCTCCACGTGAAGTGAAGTTGTCTTGCCCAAGGTGTCGTGGGATTCGGTAATAGAAATGTCATGGATTAGGTTGTCGTCCTTTTTGCGGCTCACAACGTACAATCTGGTACACAAAAACAGTGCAAAAGAAGAAAAATGTTCCGAAACTGATGAAAACTTTCGATTTTGGGCTTCGAAAATAGGCGCTACCAACCAGGCTTTCTGCCCCTGTCGTAGAGCTCTCGGAGAGCTTTCCAACGGTATGCTGTGCACTGCGTAACTCCTTACGGATCAAAAGTTATGGGCACCGGAGCGACGGATACCTGGTCACAAGCCCCATGCCCTCGGTTTGCGGGCCCAGCCTCTACGTGAAGTGAAGTTGTGAGGCCCAACCTCGATTTATGTGCGATACCTCGTTTCGTGTGCCCTAACCTAGATTTGCGTGCCTTGACCTAGGTTTAAGAATTGTGTTTCGTTTTGTGTGCCTTGCATTGAATTACGTGCATACATTTAGGGTTGCGTACATTTATTTAGAAAATGTGCATTCATCTCGTAGTGCGTGCCTTACCTTGTAGTGCGTGCCCTAAACCTAGGAAAGCGTGCCCACACGCTAATCAAGAAATCTTCTTACACGAAGCACTACATCATTAATTAATCCTACAAACTACACTAACCAATATTAGAATGCTAAGTCAATGCACTAGAAGATAAAATCTCACAAAAAGCTAGACATTCTTATTCTTTATTCTTTATTCTTTGCATATCCCAAACACACAATTAAAATAATGCTCAAAAGATGACAAAGATTCAGCATTTTTTTCAAGCCTCGGCCGACCATGTAGGAGCATGTGATCAAGCTTTGCAATTTCAAAGTTCATGCTTAGACAAGTTATGACACAATGCATAAACAATTGGCTCAAAACTCTACCCAAAGCTCCACCATCTCGACACACACTCCATGCCCATGCTAGGTGATTCAAACATGCTCCTTGAAGACACAAAAATCTGAAATTTACAAGCTCAAGGCCAACACAAGCATCTTATACATCAAAGCCTTTCATTTTTCTTTCATTCTTTCTTTCCTTCTCACATTTTCTCTCACTCTCTCTCATTTCTTCTCTCTCTCTCGGCCCTAGCTGAAATTGTAGACTCCATAGCTAAGTTCTTCATCCTAAGGCTCTTCAAGACCTCCAAGCTACTTAGGAGCTCGACCAAGCAAAGCTAGGAGCAAAGAAACACACATGCAAGCTCATTGAACCTTCATTTCGGCTTAAGTGAGTTTGTTAGCTACCATTTCATTTTCTTCTTGTTCTAACCACATGCTCCTACTAAGAACTTGGTTACTAAGCTAGGAAATTAGAGAAAATCAAGTGGTCTCTCGGCTAAGCAAGGAAAAAGGGTTGACATTGTGCTTCATCAAGAGTTATGCATCTTCTTTGTTGTCTTGCTAAGGTGAGGGCTAAAACTTCTTGAAAAGCTTTTAAAAACCACATGCATGACTTTGAATGTCTATTTCTACCTCTGTACTTGTGATATATGTGTGTTCATGAGCTTTTGTAAACATGCATGGCAAGATATTTGGCTAGAATGTGATGATAAATGAAATCGCATATGGGACAGCCTTCTGTCTTGTTGGTACAGCGTGATTTTGACCAGGTAAATGAGGTTGAAGATGCGTGAAAATTGGTAGGTGAGAGCATTTTTCGCAGAAATAGGCAGAAGCTAAGTTTGGCTCTAAGGTCCTCAAAATGGCAAAATATCAAAATGTGTCCAAATCTGGAAAATCTGGGAAAATGAAGAAGGTTTTGGCAGATTCACTGTTCTTGTAGAAAAAACCAGTTTTGACTTAGTAAATGATATCCAAAATGCATAAAATTTGGTGTACTGCTAGATTTTTCAGTTCTGGACATTTTGTTCAGTAATGGACTAAGGCTAAATCTGAACCTAAGGCCCTCAAAAATGACAATTATTGAAATGTGTGCAAATCTGGACAGTTTTCCGTAGTCTCACTGTTTTGGCTATATCTCTTGAACCCGAACTCCAAATGATGCGAGGTTTGTTTTTTAATTTAGTTCACTCCTTAAGATTTAATTTGACATTTTGTTCACTGGAATTGGAGTTTGTTTGCTTGTCTCAATGATTGTGAGAAAACAGGCCATTGCAATGAGGTTTTCATCTAGTGATTTGCCTTGAAAATTATTGTAACTTCTCTTGTTGTATTAAATGCTTGGGATTGTAACAATGGGATGTCATGTAGACTGTTTTGAATGCTTGAGTGTGTTTGAATTAATCAATGCATGACTTGAGTTTAATTACGAGATGACTTGGGGCTTAATCGCACGGGTAAGCACGAATTGAAATCCTAGTGACTAGGTAAACTTGCTAAGTGTTGATCCTATGGATATCGTGTTTAATTATGTGATTAGTAGGCTGCCCGTAGTTGCCCTCATAGCCCTAAACATGATTTCGATGATTACATGTTGACAAGTAGGCCTTTCTTGCACCCGGTCCCACGTAGATGTCGTTGCATGTTGAATAATCTTATTATTTGATTATGTGAACTTCGCAATGTGTTATATGACTTGATTTACATGCGTTACATGGCTGCCCGTTTAATATTCATATAACTCCATGTACTTTTCAAGTGAAATTACTTGTTATATCGTGCCTCGCGTGTTTACTTGTCAATGTGCAATCTTATGACTGCTCAGAGGCAACCTACTTTGTTGTCCTCCTAATGTGATATATTAAATGTCATAAATGTGCATTGCATACAAGGTTGCAACCTTTCATTCTGGCGTGGTAGCATTCACGCACACCGGGCGGCATCGGGCTTGTCAAATAAACGAATCTATCCAATCTTAAGCAGGTAAATGAATCTATCCAATCTTAAGCAGGTAAATGAATCTATCCAATCTTAAGCAGGTATTCATTGTTAAGCTAAGATCAACAGGTACTTTTGTAACGAGGATTAACAAACAAACGAGACATAGTATCATGCTAGGTTATTAATCAAACGAGACTTCGAGATAACTAGTAGGCGTTTCGATTGGTTATAAACAGTAATCTTAGTTGGAAATGAAATTGAGATTGAAAGTTTTGAGGTCTTTAGAAAATTAGGTCAAACCAAGGAGCCCAATTACAGCCGTTATGCTGCCGGTTTTCTGGAGAATTTGTGGAGTTTTAGGCTAAAACGTTAAGTGTTAAACTTTCATGAACGATTAAGTACGTGATATGACTTGAATGTTTAGATCACACCCTAGTCTAACCTTTATAGGTCGGGTTGGAGCGTGACACCTTATAAGAAGAATGATATCAGAGCTTAGATTGCTTAAGTCGGGTTTAACTATCGGACCGTGGGTAGAAGCCCTAAGGTAATTAGGATGACTTGTTTATGTGTGATAATGTGATTAACATGTCTTAATTGTTTCTAGAATTGTGTATCTATATAAAATTATATGTTGCATATCTTATACATTAAATTCTTGTCTTGTCATATTCTAATAAATTGTGCATCATAATCTGTGCCTATAGATGGCTGGCCCTAGTACCCACACTACTAATAGGAGCGGTGAGCCCCAAGAGACCGGAGATGCTTATCAAACTAATCCCGGCATAGCTATGTTTAATATGATGGCGAATTCCATGGATCACGTGTCGCGAGTGATAGAACACCACGATGCACGTGAAGCAAACAACAACAACAACAGGAATGATGGTACCCATGGGAGACATAGCAGAATGCTGGAGTTCCTTCACTTTCACCTGTCCAAATTCCACGAGAAAGCTGATGATGAAAAAGCAGAGGCTTGGCTGTCTAAGATCGAGAGGATTTTCAAACCACTTGACTATACTAATGAAGAAAAGGTGGAGTTCGCTATGTTTCTGTTACACGAGGATGCTGACCATTGATGGCACACTGTGGAAGCACTTTGGGAAACTGATCATACACTTCGCTTGTGGGGTAATTTCGTTAAGGCATTTAAGAAGAAATATGTACCTGCAGTTTCCAGGCAGAGCCGGATTGAGGAATTCATGCACTTGAACCAGGGTAACATGATGGTGGCCCAGTACGAGGCTCGTTTTGACCGACTATCTAGTTATGCTCAATACATGGTTAGTGCCCTTGAGGCGAAGATGTGGAAATTTACGAATGGGTTGAGGCCGGAAATTCAGGACCAGTTGGCTTTGCATGACTTCGATACTTATTCTGCTCTCCTTGCTGCTGCTTCCCGAGTTGAGAAGAGAAAACTTGATAGAGCCGGTTCAAGCCAGCCGAACAAGAAACCATATCAGCCTTCAGGTTACCAGAGGAAATTCCAGAGCCAGAGTCGTAGTCAGGGCCAGAGCAAGAACAGACCAACTAATAACCGTGGCCTGACTAAAGTCCCATCGGCCTCTTCCACCTGTGGATCCACAGGTAGTTCACCTGCTACTCAGTCTATCAACTACTCTTACTGTGACAAAAAGGACCACACCGAGGCCTAGTGCTGGAAGAAGTCAGGACGATGTGTGTGGTGTGGTAGTGCTCAGCATCATGTCAAGGATTCCCCTAAATGGCAAGGAGGACAAAATCAAGTTAACCCAGCTGGTAGAGGCAAGACTCCAGTTCCTAGAGTTCAGGCTCGAGCTTATGCTATAGAGTGCGAGGAGCTTCCAGAGAAGACCGCTGTTGTTGAAGGTACATTCTTGATACTGAATCAACCTGTTAGGGTGCTAATTGATCCAGGTGCTACTCATTCATTTATTACTCCCTTATGTGTGCAACGTGTGAAACTACAAGCTGTATATTTGCCTTACGAAGTAGAAGTTGGTACTCCGATGGGTTCTAAACTTGTTACTAGCTCAGCTTGTAAAGCATGTAAAATCCAAATTAAAGATAGAAAATTCTCAGCCAATCTTATTGTATTACCTTTTCGAGACTATGAAGTCATCTTAGGGATGGACTGGTTGGCAAAGCATCATGCCCAACTAGATTGCCGAAAAAAGATTGTAACATTCCGGATACCTGGTCAACCAATATTGGAGGTAATGGGTCGGAGAGACTTCACGGGGAGTTCCATCATTTCATCTACGAAAGCAGTGAAGTCCTTGAGTAAAGGATGTAGTGGATACTTAGCTTACCTCATCAACAAGCCGTCGGACAAAGCTAAGTTGGAGGAGATGCCAGTGATTAAAGATTATGCGGATGTATTTCCAGAAGAATTGCCCGGTTTACCCCAAATCGGTAGATCGAGTTCATTATAGAATTACTACCTGGCACCTAGCCGATATCTAAAGCTCCCTATCGTATGGCACCGGCCAAGCTACAAGAATTGAAGGACCAATTGCAAGGATTGTTGAAGAAGGGGTTTGTTCAACCAAGTTCTTCACCGTGAGGTGCGCCAGTCCTATTTGTAAAGAAGAAAGACGGAACGTTGAGGCTATGCATCGATTACCGAGGATTGAACCAAGTGACCGTCAAGAATAAATACCCACTTCCACTGATTGACGAGTTGTTTGATCAACTTCAAGGAGCTAAAGTGTATTCAAAGCTTGACTTGAGGCAAGGGTACTATCAGTTGCGGATCAAAAAGGAGGATGTGCCTAAAACGGCTTTCAGGACGAGATAAGGGCATTATGAATATGTGGTGATGCCATTTGGACTAACTAATGCCCCTGCAGCTTTTATGGACTTGATGCACAGGGTGTTTCAACCCTACTTGGACCAACTTTTGGTGATCTTCATTGATGATATTTTGGTATACTCGAAGTCTGAGGCTGAGCACGAACAACATCTGTGATTGGTACTGCAGAAACTTCGAGAGCATCAATTGTATGCAAAGTTTAGCAAATGTGAATTTTGGTTGCAGCATATTGCATTTTTGGAGCATAGCATATCCCAAGAGGGAATAGCAGTGGATCCAGCGAAGATAGAAGCGGTGATATCTTGGAAGAAGCCGGAAAATGTTACGAAGTTCAGAGTTTTCTTGGTCTAGCCAGCTATTATCGGAGGTTCGTGAAGGATTTCTCTAAGATTGCAGGACTGCTTACAAAGCTCACTCAAAAGAAAACAAAGTTCGTGTGGGATGACAAGTGTGAGAACAGTTTCCAAGAATTGAAGAGAAGGTTCACTACCGCATCCGTTCTTACATTGCCTGAAGGGAGTCAAGGTTTTGTAATCAATAGTGATGCTTCGAAGGAAGGACTGGGTTGTGTGTTGATGCAAAATGGTAGAGTGATTGCATATACTTCTAGGAAACCGAAGCCGTATGAATTGAATTACCCGATGCATGATTTGGAGTTAGCGGCTATTGTGTTTGCACTCAAGAAATGGAGGCACTATCTGTGGGGTAACAAGTTCGAGGTGTTTATTGATCACAAGAGCTTGAAATACTTGTTCTCACAAAAGAAGTTGAACATGAGGCAAAGACGGTGGATGAAGCTTTTGGATGATTATAACTGCACAATCAATTATGTGCCCGGTAAAGCAAATGTAGTTGCAGATGCCTTAAGTCGGAAGGCGAGCATGGCAAAATTGGAAGTTAAGGTGCAGGAGTTGTTAGAGGAAGCATCCTTGTGGAAACCACAATTGACTCAAAAAGGGTTACATTTTGCCACTATGCAAGTTCAATCAACCTTGTTGTCTGAATTACGAGAGGCTCAACAGAAGGACCAACAGTTTCAGAAGATTAAAGAAGGCAACACAGATTTCAAGTTTCATGATGATGGTATTTGGAGGTTTAGGAATCGGACTTGTGTTCCTAATAAGCCAGAGCTGAAAAAGAAGATTCTTGAAGAAGCCTATAACTCAAGATACACTATCCACCCCGGTAGAACAAAGATTTACCGGGATTTGAAGCAACACTGTTGGTGGAATAACATGAGTTGACCTAGGTTTAAGAATTGGGTTTCGTTTTGTATGCCTTGCATTGAATTACGTGCATACATTCAGGGTTGCATACATTTATTTGGGAAACATGCATTCATCTCATAGTGCGTGCCTTACCTCGTAGTGCGTGCCCTAAACCTAGGAAAGCATGCCCACACGCTAATCAAAAAAGCATCTTACACGAAGCACTACATCATTAATTAATCCTACAAATTCCACTAACTAATATTAGAATGCTAAGTCAATGCACTAGAAGACAAAATCTCACAAAAACTAGACATTCTTTATTCTTTATTCTTTATTCTTTGCATATCCCAAACACAATTAAATAATGCTCAAAAGATGACAAAATTCAGAATTTTTTTCAAGCCTTGGCCGACCATGTAGGAGCATGTGATCAAGCTTTGCAATTTCAAAGTTCATGCTTAGACAAGTTATGACACAATGCATAAAAAATTGGCTCAAAACTCTACCCAAAGCTCCACCATCTCGACACACACTCCATGCCCATGCTAGGTGATTCAAACATGCTCCTTGAAGACACAAAGATCTGAAATTTACAAGCTCAAGGCCGACACAAGCATCTTATTCATCAAAGCCTTTCATTTTTTCTTTCATTCTTTCTTTCCTTCTCACATTTTCTCTCACTCTCTCTCATTTCTTCTCTCTCTATCTCGGCCCTAGCTGAAATTGTAGACTCCATAGCTATGTTCTTCATCCTAAGGCTCTTCAAGACCTCCAAGCTACTTAGGAGCTCGACCAAGCAAAGCTAGGACCAAAGAAACACACATGCAAGCTCATTGAACCTTCATTTCAGCTTAGGTGAGTTTGTTAGCATCCATTTCATTTTCTTCTTGTTCTAACCACATGCTCCTACTAAGAACTTGGTTACTAAGCTAGGAAATTAGAGAAAATCAAGTGGTCTCTCGGCTAAGCAAGGAAAAAGGGTTGACATTGGGCTTCATCAAGAGTTATGCATCTTCTTTGTTGTCTTGCTAAGGTGAGGGCTAAAACTTATTGAAAAGCTTTTAAAAACCACATGCATGCCTTTGAATGTCTATTTCTACCTCTGTACTTGTGATATATGTGTGTTCATGAGCTTTTGTAAACATGCATGGGAAGATATTTGGGTAGAATGTGATGATAAATGAAATCGCATATGGGACACCCTTCTGTCTTGTTGGTACAGCGTGATTTTGACCAGGTAAATGAGGTTGAAGATGCGTGAAAATTGGTAGGTGACTAGTTTTTCCAGTTCTAAGAATTTTTTACAGAAATAGGGAGAAGCTAAGTTTGACTCTAAGGTCCTCAAAATGGCAAAATATCAAAATGTGTCCAAATCTGGAAAATCTGGGATAATGAAGAAGGTTTTGGTAGATTCACTGTTCTTGTAGAACGAACCCGTTTTAACTTAGTAAATGATATCCAAAATGCATGAAATTTTATGTACTGCTAGATTTTTCAGTTTTGGTCAATTTTGTCAGAAATGAACTAAGGCTAAATCGGACCCTAAGGCCCTCAAAAATGACAAGTATTGAAATGTGTGCAAATCTGGACAGTTTTGCGTAGTCTCACTGTTTTGGCTATAACTCTTGAACCCGAACTCCAAATGATGTGAGGTTTGTTTCTAGATTTAGTTCACTCCTTAAGATTTAATTTGACATTTTGTTCACTGGAATTGGAGTTTGTTTGCTTGTCTCAATGATTGTGAGAAAACAGGCCATTGCAATGAGGTTTTCATCTAGTGATTTGCCTTGAAAATTATTGTAACTTCTCTTGTTGTATTAAATGCTTGGGATTGTGACATTGGGATGTCGTGTAGATTGTTTTGAATGCTTGAGGGTGTTTGAATTAATCAATGCATGACTTGAGTTTAATTACGAGATGACTTGGGGCTTAATCGCACGGGTAAGCACAAATTGAAACCCTAGTGACTAGGTAAACTCGCTAAGTGTTGATCCTATGGATATTGTGTTTAATTATGTGATTAGTAGGCTGCCCGTAGTTGCCCTCATAGCCCTAAACATGATTTCGATGATTACATGTTGACAAGTAGGTCTTTCTTGCACCCGGTCCCACGTAGATGTCGTTGCATGTTGAATAATCTTATTATTTGATTACGTGAACTTGGCAATGAGTTATATGACTTGATTTACATGCGTTACATGGCTGCCCATTTAATATCCATATAACTCCATGTGCTTTTCAAGTGAAATTACTTGTTATATCGTGCCTTGCGTGTTTAATTGTCAATGTGTAATCTTATGACTGCTCGGAGGCAACCTACTTTGTTGTCCTCCTAATGTGATATATTAAATGTCATAAATGTACATTGCGTACAAGGTTACAACCTTTCATTCTGGCGTGGTAGCATTCGCGCACACCGGGCGGCATCGGGCTTACCGGTGCAACCGTGACTACCATTGTCCAATTCCCCATCTTGCTTGGGGGCTAGACTTCCTCGGAGAGTTGGGTCGTAGGATTTCGGGGTACATCCGAAGTACACCCATTTGGCGTGATAAGGGGATGATTTGAAGTCGGCTGCAACAACCGATACTGGAAATGAACTGAGAGCAAAAGCTCATCGTATCCCTTTCACTATGTGTATAAGTAATCTCGCTTGGTTCCTAGAGGACCTCGGGGAGGAAAGACGGGTAATTGTGTTCTTTTACTTTTATATTACATTATGTACTTACTTGTGATATATGTCATGCTTGCAAAAGGGTTTTCATAATTGAACCGGAAAAAGAGTTTCAAAACTTATTTCTCGTTCCCCCTCGCTGAGTTCATAAGGACTCACCCTCTTTTGTCATCTCAGGTGAAGAAGACCAGGAACAGGCACCCGAGGACAACGTGCCTAATGATGATTCCTTGGAATGATTGCTTGCCCTACGTGCCTTGCTTGACTATGGCCATTTGGTGAACGATATGTTGCTTGAAGACTATTTCATTTCTTATGATGCTTGTTATTGTATTGTAAATGACCCCTGTTGTAATTTGGGGTGTAATTTTGGCTTGTACTGATCATAACTAGATAGACACTACTATGGTCGTTTTTGCTATCGCTATTGACTAGTATCCATCATAGGATTATGAAGTATCAAGTAAGGATTAAGTAAAATGAATCTATCCAATCTTAAGCAGATACTCATTGTTAAGCTAAGATCAATAGGTACTTTTGTAACGAGGATTAACAAACAAACGAGACATAGTTTCATGCTAGGTTATTAATCAAACGAGACTTCGAGATAACTAGTAGGCGTTTTGATTGGTTATAAATAGTAATCTTAGTTGGTATTGAAATTGAGATTGAAAGTTTTGAGGTCTTTAGAAAATTAGGTCAAACCAATGAGCCCTATTACAACCGTTATGCTACCGGTTTTTAGGAAAATTTATGGAGTTTTAGGCTAAAACGTTAAGTGTTAAAATTTCATAAACGATTAAGTACGTGATATGACTTGAATGTTTAGATCACACTCTAGTCTAACCTTTATAGGTCGGGTTAGGGCGTGACAAAAGTTATCTTGCCCAAGGTGCTGTGGGATTCAATAATAGAAATGTGATGGATTAGGTTGTCGTCCTTTTCGCGGCTCATGATGTACGATTTAGGACGGAAAAACGGTGCAAAAGAAGAAAAGTGTCTCGAAATTGATAAAAATGTTCGATTTTGGGCTCCAAAAAGAGGCACAACCGAGCAGGCTTACTGCCCACGTCGTAGAGCTCTCGTAGAGCTTTCCAACGGTATGCTGTGCGCCGCGCAACTCCTTACGGATCAAAAGTTATGGGCACCGGAGCGACGGATACCTGGTCACAAGCCCCACGCCCTCGTTTTGCTGGCCCAGCCTCTACGTGAAGTAAAGTTGTCTTACCCAAGGTGTCGTGGGATTTCGTAATAGAAATGTGATGGCTTAGGTTATCGCCCTCTTTGCGACTCACGACGTACGATCCAGGACGCAAAAATAGTGCAAAAGACTAAAAGTATCCTGAAATTGATGAAAACTTTCAATTTTGGGCTCCGAAAATTGGCGCAGTCGAGCAGGCTTGCTGTCCCTGTCGTAGAGCTCTCGAAGAGATTTCCAACGGTATGCTGTGCACCGCGTAACTCCTTACGGATCAAAAGTTATAGGCACCGGAGCGACGGATACCTAGTAACAAGCCCCACGCCCTCGGTTTGCAGGCCCAGCCTCTACGTCAAGTGAAGTTGTCTTGCCCAAGGTGTCATGGGATTCAGTAATAGAAATGTGATGGATTAGGTTGTCGTCCTTTTCGCGGCTCACGACGTACGATCCGGGACGGAAAAACGGAGCAAAAGAAGAAAAGTATCCCAAAATTGATGAAAATGTTCAATTTTGGGCTCGAAAAATAGGCGTAGCCGAGCAGGCTTGCAACCCATGTCGTAGAGCTCTTGAAGAGATTTCCAACGGTATGCTGTGCACCGTGTAACTCCTTACGGATCAAAAGTTATGGGCACCAGAGCGACGGATACCTGGTCACAAGCCCCATGCTCTCGGTTTGCTGGCCCAGCCTCTACGTGAAGTGAAGTTGTCTTGCCCAAGGTGCCATGGGATTCAGTAATAGAAATGTGATGGATTAGGTTGTCGCCCTTTTCGCAGCTTACGACGTACGATCCAGGACGCAAAAACAGCAAAAAATGTGAAAACTATCCCGAAAATGATGAAAACGTTCGATTTTGGGCTCCGAAAACAGGTGCAGCAGAGTAGGCTTGCTGCCCCCATCGTAGAGCTCGCGGAAGGCTTTCCAACGATATGCTGTGCACCGCGTAACTCCTTACGAATCAAAAGTTATGGGCACCGGAGCGACGGATGCCTGGTCACATGCCCCACGCCCTCGGCTTGCGGGCCCAGCCTCTACGGGAAATGAAGTTGTCTTGTCCAAGGTTCCATGGGAATCGGTAATAGAAATGTGATGGATTTGGTTGTCGTCCTTTTCGCAGCTCACGACGTTCGATCCGTGACAGAAAAACAGACCAAAAGAAGAAAAGTGTCTTGAAACTGATGTAAACGTTCGATTTTGGTCTCTGAAAATAGGCGCAACTGAGCAGACTTGTTGTCCACGTCGTAGAGCTCTAGGAGAGCTTTCCAACGGTATGCTGTGCGTCGCATAACTCCTTACGTATCAAAATTTGTAAGCACCGAAGCGACGAATACCTGGTCACAAGCCCCACGCCCTCGGTTAGCAGGCCCAACCTCTACGTGAAGTGAAATTGTCTTGCCCAAAATGCCATGGGATTCGATAATAGAAATGAGATGGATTAGGTTGATGTCCTTTTCGCAGCTCACGAAGTACGATCCGGGACGGAAAAACTACGTAAAGGAAGAAAAATATCACGAAACTGAAGAAAACGTTCGATTTTGGGCTCTGAAAATAGGCGCAGCCAGGCAAGCTAGTTGTCCCCATCGTAAAACTCTCGTAGAGATTTCCAAAGTCATGTTGTATGCTGCGTAACTCCTTATGGATCAAAAGTTATGGGCACCGGAGCGACGGATACCTGGTCACAAGCCCCATGCCCTCGGTTTGCGGGCCCAGCCTCTACATGAAATAAAGTTGTCTTGCCCAAGGTTCCGTGGGATTCAGAAATAGAAATGTGATGGATTAGGTTGTCACCTTTTTCGCGGCTCACGACGTACGATCCTGGACGAAAAAACAGTGCAAAAGATGAAAAGTATCCCCAAACTGATGAAAACATTTGAATTTGGGTTCCGAAAACAGGCGCAGTCGAGCAGGCTTGCTACCCCCATTGTAGAGCTCTCATAGAACTTTCCAACGGTATGCTGTGCGCTGCGTAACTCCTTACGAATCAAAAGTTAGGGGCACCGGAGTGAGGGATACCTGGTCACAAGCCTCATACCCTCGGTTTGCGGGCCCAACCTCTACATAAAGTGAAGTTGTCTTGCCTAAGGTGCAGTGGGAGTCGATTATAGAAATGTGATGGATTATGTTGTCGTCCTTTTCACAGCTCACGAAGAACGAACCGGGACGAAAAAATAGCACAAAAGAAAAATGTATCCCAAAGCTGATGAAAACGTTCGATTTTGGGCTCCAAAAATAGGCGCAGCCGAGCAGGCTTGCTGTGCACCACATAACTCCTTACGGATCAAAAGTTATGGGCACCGAAGCGACGGATACCTGGTGACAAGCCCCACGCCCTCGGTTTGCAGGTCCAGCCTCTTCGTGAACTGAAGTTGTCCTGCCCAAGGTGTCGTGGGATTCGGTAATAGAAATGTGATGGATTAGGTTATCATCCTTTTTGCGGCTGACGACGTACAATCCGGGATGAAAAAATAGCACAAAAGAAGAAAAGTGTCCTGAAACTGATAAAAATGTTAGATTTTGGGCTGTAAAAATATGTGCAGCTAAGCAGGCTAGCTGCCCCTATCGTAGAGCTCTCGGAGAGCTTTCCAATGGTATGTTGTACGCCACATAAGTCCTTACGGATCAAAAGTTACGAGTACCAGAGCGACGGATTCTTGGTCACAAGCCCCACGCCCTCGGTTTCTGGGCCCATCCCCCACGTGAAGTGAAGTTGTCTTGCCCAAGGTGCCGTGGGAGTCGGTAATAGAACTGTGATGGATTAGGTTGTCGTCCTTTTCGCAGCTCACGACGTGCGATCCGGGACGAAATAACAGCGTAAGAAATGAAAAGTGTCCCGATACTAATGAAAACATTCGATTTTGGGCTCTAAAAATAGGCGTAGCTGAGCAGGCTTGCAGCCCACGTCGTAGAGCTCTTGGAGAGCTTTCCAACGGTATGCTATGCGCCGCGCAACTCCTTATGGATCAAAAGTTATAAGCACCGGAGTAACGGATACCTGGTCACAAGCCCCACACCATCGGTTTGCGGGCCCCGCCTCTATGTGAAGTGTACTTGCCTTGTCCAAGGTGCCGCGGGATTCGGTAATAGAAATGCGATGGATTAGGTAGTCATCCTTTTCACGGCTCACGACGTACGATCCGAGACGAAAAAACATCGCAACTAAAGAAAAGTGTCCCAAAACTAATGAAAATGTTCAATTTTGGGCTACGAATATAGGTGCAGCTGAGAAGCCTAGCTGCCCCTGTCGTAGAGCTCTCGGAGAGCTTCCTAACGGTATGTTGTGCGTCGCGTAACTCTTTACGACTCAAAAGTTATGGGTACCACAGCGACGGATACCAGGTCACAAGCCCCACGCCCTCGGTTTGCTGGTCCAGCCGCTACGTGAAGTGAAGTTGTCTTGCCCAAGGTACTGTGGGATTCAGTAATAGAAATATGAGGGATTAGGTTGTCGTCCTTTTTGCGGCTCACGACGTACGATCCGGGACCGAAAAATAGTAAAAAAGGAGAAAACTATACTGAAAATGATAAAAATGTTCAATTTTGGGCTCGGAAAATTTAGGCAGCTGAGCAGGCTTCCTGCCCCCATTGTAAAGCTCTTGGAGAGCTTTCCAACTGTACACTGTGCACCGAGTAACTCCTTTCAGATCAAAAGTTATGGGCACCGGAGCGATGGATCCCTGGTTACAAGCCCCACGCCCTCGGTTTGTGGGCCCAGCCTCTACATCAAGTGAAGTTGCCATGCCCAGGTGTCGTGGGATTCAGTAATAAAAATGTGATGGATTAGGTTGTCGTCTTTTTTGCGGCTCCCGACGTACGATCCGGGACACAAAAAACGGTCCAAAAGAAGAAAAGTCTCCCGAAACTGATGAAAACGTTCGATTTTGGGCTCGAAAAATAGGTGCAGCCTAGCAGGCTTGCTACCACGTCGTTGAGATCTCGGAGAGCTTTCTAACGGTGTGTTATGAGCCGTGTAACTCCTTACGTATCATAAGTTATGGGCATCGGAGCGACGGATGCCTAGTTATAAGGCCCAAGCCCTCGGCTTGCGGGCCCAGCCTCTATGTGAAGTGAAGTTGTCTTGACCAAGGTGCCATGGGATTCGATAATAGAAATGTGATGGATTAGGTTGTCGTCCTTTACGCAGCTCACGACGAACAATCCGGGACGAAGAAACACCGCAAAAAATAGAAAAGTGGCCCAAAAATGATGAAAACTTTTGATTTTAGGGGCCAAAAACAGGCGCAACTGTGAGGCCCGACCTCGATTTACATGCAATACCTCGTTTCGTGTGCCCTAATCTTGAATTGCGTGCCTTGACCTAGGTTTAAGAATTGTGTTTCATTTTGTGTGCCTTGTATTGAATTATGTGCATTCATTTAGGGTTGCATGCATTTACTTGGAAAACGTGCATTCATCTCGTAGTTCGTATCCTACCTCATAGTGCGTGCCCTAAACCTAGGAAAGCGTGCCCTCACGCTAATCAAAAAAGAATCTTATACGAAACACTAGATCATTAATTAATCCTACAACTCCACTAACTAATATTAAAATGCTAATTCAACTCACTAGAAGACAAAATCTCACAAAAAGCTAGACATTCTTATTCTTTATTCTTTGCATATCCCAAACACAATTAAAATAATGCTCAAAAGATGACAAAATTCAGCATTTTTTCAAGCCTTGGCCGACCATGTAGGAGCATGTGATCAAGCTTTGCAATTTCAAAGTTCATGCTTAGACAAGTTATGACACAATGCATAAAAAATTGGCTCAAAACTCTACCCAAAGCTCCACCATCTCGACACACACTCCATGCCCATGCTAGGTGATTCAAACATGCTCCTTGAAGACACAAAGATCTGAAATTTACAAGCTCAAGGCCGACACAAGCATCTTATTCATCAAAGCCTTTCATTTTTCTTTTTTTCTTTCTTTCCTTTTCACATTTTCTCTCACTCTCTCTCATTTCTTCTCTCTCTCTCTCGGCCCTAGCTGAAATTGTAGACTCCATAGCTAAGTTCTTCATCCTAAGGCTCTTCAAGACCTCCAAGCTACTTAGGAGCCCGACCAAGCAAAGCTAGGAGCAAAGAAACACACATGCAAACTCATTGAACCTTCATTTCGGCTTAGGTGAGTTTGTTAGCTTCCATTTCATTTTCTTCTTGTTCTAACCACATGCACCTACTAAGGCCAACTCCAATAGCTTCCTTACCTTTTTCTCTACATGTAGGGGATTTGGAACACTTTTCTTATATCTAGGGATCTCCTATTTGAGTTTCACTCTAACAGCTTCCCTACATTTAATTAATCTATTAATTTAGGAAATCCCTATTTTAGTTTCACTCCAACAGCTCCCCTATTGTAGAAATTTCCTATTTTTATTTTATTCAAATATTTTCTTCTTTTATTTCAATTAAACATATCATTAATTATATATATATATATATATATATATATATTTATATGTATATATATATATATATATATATGTATTTATATTTCGGAGACCTTCTATTTGTAATTACTAACATAAATATTTATTTTTAAATATTATTTTTTATTGTTTGATTTAAAACTTTTCCACTAATTTTTAATTTTTTGATTATATTTGTTATCATTGGAGAGTTTAATTTTTAAATTTTTTATTTTATTTTATTTTTTAATATTTTTCTGACAGTGAATAGTGTTTAGGGGATGGAGTAGGGGATGATAGTTTTTTTCCTACATGTAGAGAATATGAAAATAAGTGTAGAGATTCCCTACAATTTAGAGGATGGGGTAGGGGATCTGTTGGAGTGCAATTACTCCAATTCCCTTTCTACATGTAGAGTAAGGAGTCATGTAGGGATTCTCTTGGAGTTAGCCTAAGAACTTGGTTACTAAGCTAGGAAATTAGAGAAAATCAAGTGGTCTCTCGGCTAAGCAAGGAAAAAGGGTTGACATTGTGCTTCATCAAGAGTTTGTGCATCTTCTTTGTTGTCTTGCTAAGGTGAGGGCTAAAACTTCTTGAAAAGCTCTCAAAAATCACATGCATGCCTTTAAATGACTATTTTTACCTCTGTACTTGTGATATATGTGTGTTCATGAGCTTTTGTAAATATGCATGGCAAGATATTTGGCTAGAATGTGATGATAGATGAAATCGCGTATGGGACAGTCTTCTGTCTTGTTGGTGTGAGGTGATTTTGACCAGGTAAATGATGTTGAAAATGTGTGAAAATTGGTAGGCAACTATTTTTGCCAGTTCTGAGCATTTTTCACAGAAATAGGCCAAAGCTAATTTTGACTCTAAGTCCTCAAAATGGCAAATTATCAAAATGTGTCCAAATCTGGAAAGTCTGGAAAAATGAAGCAGGTTTTGGCAGATTCAATATTCTTCTAGAACGAACCAGTTTTGACTTAGTAAATGACATCCAAAATGCATGAAATTTAGTATTCTACTATATTTTGCAGTTCTGGACATTTTTTCCAGAAATAGACTAAGGCTAAATCGGACCCTAAGGTCCTCAAAAATGAAAAGCATTGAAATGTATACAAATTTGGACAATTTTGCGTAGTCTCACTGTTTTGGCTATAACTCTTGAACCCGAACTCCAAATGATGCGAGGTTTGTTTCTGAATTTAGTTCACTCCTTAACTTTAATTTGACATTTTTTTTCACTGGAATTTGATATTGTTTTCTTGTCTCAATGATTGTGAGAAAACAGACCATTGCAGTGAGGTTTTCATCTAGTGATATGCTTAGAAAAATTATTGTAGCTTCTCTTGTTGTATTAAATGCTTGGGATTGTGGCATTTGGATGTTGTGTAGACTATTTTGAATGCTTGTGCGTGTTTGAATTAATCAATGCATGGCTTGAGTTTAATTATAAGATGACTTGAGGCTTAATCGCACGGGTAAGCACGAATTGAAACCCTAGTGACTAGGTAAACTCGCTAAGTGTTGATCCTATGGATATCGTGTTTAATTATGGGATTAGTAGGCTGCCCGTAGTTGCCCTTGTAGCTCTAAATGTGATTTCGATGATTACATGTTGACAAGTAAGCCTTTCTTGCACCCGGTCCCACGTAGATATCGTTGCATGTTGAATAATCTTATTATTTGATTACGTGAACTTCGCAATGAGTTATATGACTTGATTTACATGCGTTACATGGCTGCCCGTTTAATATTCATATAACTCCATGTACTTTTCAAGTGAATTTACTTGTCATATCGTGCCTCGCGTGTTTACTTGTCAATGTGCAATCTTATGACTGATCGGAGGCAACCTACTTTGTTGTCCTCCAAATGTGCTATATTAAATGTCATAAATGTGCATTGCATACAAGGTTGCAACCTTTCATTCTGGCGTGGTAGCGTTCACGCACACCGGGCGGCATCGAGCTTGCCAGTGCAACCGTGAGTACCATTGGCCAATTCCCTCTCTCCCTTGGGGGCTAGGCTTCCTCGGAGAGTTGGGTCGTACGATTTTGGGGTACATCCGGAGTACACCTATTTGGCGTGATAAGGGGGTGATTTGAAGTCGGCCGCAACAACTGACACTGGAAATGAACTGAGAGCAAAAGCTCACCGTATCCTTTTCACTATGTGTATAAGTACTCTCGCTTGGTTCCTAGAGGACCTCGGGGAGGAAAGATGGGTAATTGTGTTCTTTTGCTTTTACATTACATTATGTACTTACTTGAGATATATGTCATGCTTGCAAAAGGGTTTTCATAATTGAACCGGAAAAAAGAGTTTCAAAACTTATTTCTCATTCCCCCTCGTGAGTTCATAAGGACTCACCCTCTTTTATCATCTCAGGTGAAGAAGACCAGGAACAGGTACCCGAGGACAACGTGCCTAATGATGATTCCTTGGAGGGATTGCTTGCCCTACTTGCCGTGCTTGGCTATGGCCATTTTGTGAACGATATGATGCTTGAAGACTATTTCATTTCTCATGACGCTTGTTATCGCATTGTAAATGACCCCCGTTGTAATTTGGGGTCTAATTTTGGCTTGTACTAATCATAACTAGATAGACATTATTATGGTCGTTTTTGTTATCGCTATTGACTAGTATCCATCGTAGGATTATGAAGTATCAAGTAAGGATTAAGTAAAATGAATCTATCCAATCTTAAGCAGATACTCATTGTTAAGCTAAGATCAACATGTACTTTTGTAACGAGGATTAACAAACAAACGAGACATAGTTTCATGCTAGGTTATTAATCAAACGAGACTTCGAGATAACTAGTAGGCGTTTCGATTGGTTATAAACAGTAATCTTAGTTGGAAATGAAATTGAGATTGAAAGTTTTGAGGTCTTTAGAAAATTAGGTCAAACCAATGAGCCCAATTACAGCCATTATGCTGTCGGTTTTTTGAAGAATTTGTGGATTTTTAGGCTAAAACGTTATGTGTTAAACTTTTATGAACGATTAAGTACGTGATATGACTTGAATGTTTAGATCACACCCTAGTATAATCTTTATAGGTCGGGTTGGGGCGTGACACCTTATAGAAGAATGGTATCAGAGCTTAGATTACTTAAGCCGGGTTTAACTCTCGGACCATGGGTAGAGCCCTAAGGTAATTAGGATGACTTGTCTATATGTTATTGTGTGATAATGTTAATTGTGCCTTCTATGTTCTATGTGCTTACGTGATTAACATATCTTAATTGTTTCTAGAATTGTGTATCTATGTAAAATTGTATGTTTCATACCTTATACATTAAATTTTTGTCTTGTCATATTCCAATATATTGTACACCGTAATCTGTGTCTATAGATGGCTGGCCCTAGTACCCGTACTACTAATAGGAGCGGTGAGCCCCAAGAGACCGGAGATACTTATCAAACTAATCCCGGCATGGCTATGTTTAATATGATGGCGAATGCCATGGATCGTGAGTAGCAAGTGATGGAACGTCAAGATGCACGTAAAGCAAACAACAACGATATGAATGATGGTAACCATGGGAGACATAGCAGAATGCGGGAGTCCCTTGACTTTCGCCCATCTAAATTCCACGGGGAAGCTGATGATGAAAAGGCGGAGGCTTGGCTGTTTGAGATCGAGAGGATTTTCAGACCGCTTGACTATACTGATGAAGAAAAGGTGGAGTTCGTTGTGTTTCTCTTGCACGGGGATGCCGAGCATTGGTGGCACACTGTGGAGGCACTTTGGGAAATTGATCATACACCTCGCTTGTAGGGTAATTTCGTTAAGGCATTCAAGGAAAAATACGTACCTGCAGTTTTCAGACAGAGGCGGATTGAGGAATTCATGCACTTGAACCAGGGTAACATGACGGTGGCCCAATACGAGGCTTGTTTTGACCGACTGTCCCGTTATGCTCAATACATGGTGAGTACCCCTGAGGCAAAGATGTGAAAATTTACGAATGGGTTGAGGCCAGAAATTCAGGGCTAGTTGGCTTCGCATGACTTCGATACCTATTCTGCTATCCTTGCTGCTGCTTCCCGAGTTGAGAAGAGAAAACTTGATAGAGCCGGTTCAAGCCAGCCGAACAAGAAACCATATCAGCCTTCAAGTCAACAGAGGAAATTCCAGAGTCAGAGTCGCAGTCAGGGCCAGAGCCAGAATATACCAGCTAATAACCGTGGCCCGACTAAAGCACCATCAGCCTCTTCCACCCGCGGATCCATAGGTAGTTCGCCTGCTACTCAGTCTATCAACTACTCTTACTGTGACAAGAAGGGTCACACCAAGGCCCAGTGCTGGAAGAAGTCATGATGATGTGTGCGGTGTGGCAGTGATCAGCATCAGATCAAGGATTGCCCTAAATGGCAAGGAGGACAAAATCAAGTTAAACCAGCTGGTAGAGGCAAGACTCCAATTCCTAGAGTTCAGGCTCGAGCTTATGCTATAGAGTGCGAGGAGCTTCTAGAGGAAACCGCTGTTGTTGAAGGTACATTCTTGATACTGAATCAACCTGTTAGGGTGCTAATTGATCCAGGTGCTACTCATTCATTTATTACTCCCTTATGTGTGCAACGTGTGAAACTACGAGCTGTATGTTTGCCTCACGAAGTAGAAGTTGGTACTCCGATGGGTTCTAAACTTGTTACTAGCTCAGCTTGTAAAGCATGTAAAATCCAAATTAAAGATAGGGAATTCTCAGCCAATGTTATTGTATTACCTTTTCGAGACTATGAAGTCATCTTAGGGATGGACTGGTTGGCAAAGCATCATGCCCAACTAGATTGCCGGATGAAGATTGTAACGTTTCGGTTACTTGGTCAACCAATATTGTATGTCATGGGTCGAAGAGACTTTATCGGTAGTTCCATCATTTCATCTACGAAAGCAGTGAAGTCCTTAAGAAAAAGGGTGTGTTGGATACTTAGCTTACCTCATCAACAAGCCGTCAGACAAAGCTAAGTTGGAGGAGATGCCAGTGATTAAAGATTATGCGGATGTGTTTCCAGAAGAATTGCCCGGTTTACCATCAAATCGGGAGATCGAGTTCATTAAAGAATTACTGCCTGGCACCCAGTTGATATCTAGAGCTCCATATCGTATGGCACCAGCCGAGCTACAAGAACTGAAGGGCCAATTGCAAGGATTGTTGAAGCAGGGGTTCGTTCAACCAAGTTCTTCTCCGTGGGAAGTGCCAGTCCTATTTGTAAAGAAGAAAGATGGAACATTAAGGCTATACATCGATTACCGAGGATTGAACCAAGTGACTGCCAAGAATAAATACCCACATCCACTTATCGACGAGTTGTTTGATCAACTTCAGGGAGCCAAAGTGTATTCGAAGCTCAACTTGAGGCAAAGGTACTATCAGTTGCGGATCAAAAAGGAGGATGTGCCTAAAATGACTTTCAAGACGAGATATGGGCATTATGAATATGTGGTGATGCCAATTGGGCTAACTAATGCCCCTGCAGCTTTTATGGACTTGATGCACAGGGTGTTTCAACCCTACTTGGACCAATTTGTGGTGATCTTCATTGATGATATTTTGGTATACTCGAAATCCAAGGCTGATCATGAACAACATCTGTGATTGGTACTGTAGAAACTTCAAGAGCATCAATTGTATGGAAAGTTTAGCAAATGTGAATTTTGGTTGCAGCAGATTGCATTTTTAGGGCATATCATATCCCAAGAGGGAAAAGCAGTGGATCCAGCAAAGATAGAAGCGGTGATGTCTTGGAAGAAGCCGAAAAATGTTACGGAGGTTCGGAGTTTTCTTGGTCTAGCCTGCTATTATTGAAGGTTTGTGAAGGATTTCTCAAATATCGCAGGACCGCTTACAAAGCTCACTCAAAGGAAAATAAAGTTCGTGTGGGATGACAAGTGCGAGAACAGTTTCCAAGAATTGAAGAAAAGATTGACTACCGCATCTGTTCTTGCATTGCCTGAAGGGAGTCAAGGTTTTGTAATCTATAACGATGCTTCGAAGGAAGGACTGGGTTGTGTGTTGATGCAAAATGTTAGAGTGATTGCGTATGCTTCTAGGAAACTGAAGTCGTATGAATTGAATTACCCAACGCATGATTTGGAGTTAGCGGCTATTGTGTTTGCACTCAAGAAATGGAGGCACTATTTGTGGGGTAATAAGTTCGAGGTGTTTACTGATCATAAAAGCTTGAAATATTTGTTCTCACAAAAAGAGTTGAATATGAGGCAAAGACAGTGGATGGAGCTTTTGGATGATTATAACTGCACAATCAATTATGTGCCGGGTAAAGAAGATGAGGTTGCAGATGCCTTAAGTCGAAAGCCAAGCAAAGCAAAACTGGAAGTTAAGGTGCAGGAGTTGTTAGAGGAAGCATTCTTGTGGAAACCACAATTGACTCAAAAAGGGTTACTTTTTGCCACTACACAAGTTCAATCGACCTTGTTGTCTGAATTACGAGAGGCTCAACAGAAGGACCAACAGTTTCAGAAGATTAAAGAAGGCAACATAGATTTCAAGTTTCATGATGATGGTATTTGGAGGTTTAGGAATTGGATCTGTGTTCCTAATGAGCCAGAGCTGAAAAAGAAGATTCTTGAAGAGGCCCATAATTCAAGATACACTATTCACCTCGGCGAAACAAAGATGTACCGGGATTTGAAGCAACACTATTGGTGGAATAACATGAAGAGAGAGATCGCGGAGTTTGTGGCACGATGTCTGACTTGCCAGAGAGTCAAAGGAGAATATCAACGACCAGTAGGTTTACTTCAACCGTTGAAAATTCCTCAATGGAAATGGGAACATATAACTATAGACTTTGTTATGGACCTGCCCAGGTCACAAAAGGGTCATGACGCCGTTTGGGTCATAGTGGATAGATTGACCAAGTCAGCGCACTTTTTACCGATGAACAAGGAGGATAGTCCTGAGAAATTAGGAGATATGTATGTGGCAGACATTGTAAGATTGCACGGGATGCCTGTGAGTATTGTATCGGATAGGGATCCTCGTTTTACTTCCCGATTTTGGAAGAGATTGCAAGAAGCTTTAGGAACAAAGTTGAGTTTCAGCACGGCTTATCACCCTCAGACTGATGGACAATCTGAGAGAACTATCCAGATTTTGGAGGATAAGCTGAGGGCGTGTGTTTTAGACTTTGGGAAAGGTTGGGAGAAATATATGTCTCTAGCGGAGTTCGCTTACAATAACAGTTATCAGGCCACTATCGGGATGGCCCCATTTGAGGTATTGTATGGACGTAAATGTCGATCCCCAATTTACTGGGATGAAGTAGGTGAGACGAAGACTTTTGACCCGACCCTTCTACCTGAACGTATGAAGACTATTGATAATATCCACCTCATCCGGAAACGGATGCTTATCGCCCAGAGCAGGCAGAAAAGTTATGCAGACCGACGGAGACGGAGCCTAGAGTTTGAGGTCGGCGACAAGGTATTCTTGAAGATATCACCCCGGAGGGGACTGATTAAACACGGCAAGGGTAGAAAGTTGAGCCCGAGGTTTGTAGGACCATTTAAGATAATTGAAAAGGTTGGCAAATTGGCGTATCGCCTGGAGCTACCCCAAAACCTCTCCAATATTCACTACGTCTTTCATGTTTCGATGCTGCTGAAGTATCACCCTGATCCATCGCATATCTTGGAGCCAGAGCCGTTGCAGCTTCGGGAGAACTTGTCTTATGAAGAAAAGCCAATTTGGATCCTAGACCAGTAAGATCGGGAGTTGCGTAACAAATCTATACCGATGGTGAAAGTGTTGTAGGATCATCATGGAGTTGAAGAAGCAACGTGGGAAAGGCGAGACCAGATGGAGCAACGATATCCAACTTTATTTCAAAGGTAATATTGAATTTCGGGGTGAAATTCTTTTAAAGATGGGAGGATATGAGGCCCGACCTCGATTTACGTGCGATACCTCGTCTCATGTGCCTAACCTAGATTTGCGTGCCTTGACCTAGGTTTAAGAATTGTGTTTCATTTTGTGTGCCTTGCATTGAATTACATGCATTCATTTAGGGTTACGTGTATTTACTTGAAAAATATGCATTCGTCTCGTAGTTCATGCCCTACCTCGTAGTGCGTGCCCTAAACCTAGGAAAGCGTGCCCTCACGCTAATCAAGAAAGCATCTTACACGAAGCACTACATCATTAATTAATCCTACAACTCCACTAACTAATATTAAAATGCTAATTCAACTCACTAGAAGACAAAATCTCACAAAAAGCTAGACATTCTTATTCTTTATTCTTTATTCTTTGTATATCCCAAACACACAATTAAAATAATGCTCAAAAGTTGACAACGATTCAGCATTTTTTCAAGCCTTGGCCGACCATGTAGGAGCATGTGATCAAGCTTTGCAATTTCAAAGTTCATGCTTAGACAAGTTATGACACAATGCATAAAAAAATTGGCTCAAAACTCAACCCAAAGCTCTACCATCTCGGCACAAACTCCATGCCCATGCTAGGTGATTCAAACATGCTCCTTGAAGACACAAAAATCTGAAATTTACAAGCTCAAGGCCGACACAAGCATCTTATTCATCAAAGCCTTTCATTTTTCTTTCATTCTTTCTTTCCTTCTCACATTTTCTCTCACTCTCTCTCATTTCTTCTATCTCTCTCGGCCCTAGCTGAAATTGTAGACTCCATAGCTAAGTTCTTCATCCTAAGGCTCTTCAAGACCTCCAAGCTACTTAGGAGCTCGACCAAGCAAAGCTAGGAGCAAAGAAACACACATGCAAACTCATTGAACCTTCATTTCGGCTTAGGTGAGTTTGTTAGCTTCCATTTCATTTTATTCTTGTTCTAACCACATGCACCTACTAAGAACTTGGTTACTAAGCTAGGAAATTAGAGAAAATCAAGTGGTCTCTCGACTAAGCAAGGAAAAAGGGTTGACATTGTGCTTCATCAAGAGTTTGTGCATCTTCTTTGTTGTCTTGCTAAGGTGAGGGCTAAAACTTCTTGAAAAGCTTTCAAAAACCACATGCATGCCTTTAAATGACTATTTTTACCTCTGTACTTGTGATATATGTGTGTTCATGAGCTTTTGTAAACATGCATGGCAATATATTTGGCTAGAATGTGATGATAGATGAAATTGCGTATGGGACAGTCTTCTGTCTTGTTGGTGCGAGGTGATTTTGACCAGGTAAATGATGTTGAAAATGCGTGAAAATTGGTAGGTAACTATTTTTTCCAGTTCTGAGCATTTGTCGTAGAAATAGGCTAAAGCTAATTTTGACTCTAAGGTCCTCACAATGGCAAATTATCAAAATGTATCCAAATCTGGAAAATCTGGGAAAATGAAGCCGGTTTTTGGCAGATTCACTGTTCTTGTAGAACGAACCAGTTTTGACTTAGTAAATGACATCCAAAATGCATGAAATTTGGTATGATGCTATATTTTTCAGTTCTGGACATTTTTGTCAGAAATAGACTAAGCCTAAATCAATTCTAAGGTGTCACGCCCCAACCCGACCTATAAGGTTAGACTATGGTGTGATCTAAACGTTCAGGACATGTCACATACTTAACCATTTATGAAGATTTAACACATATCATTTTAGTCTAAACTCCAAAGTTTTTCGAAAAACTGGCAGTATGACGGTTGTAATTGGACTCTTTGGCTTGGCCTAATTCTCTAAACGCCTCAAATTTTTTTTCTAATCTCAAGTTTCATTTCCAACTAGGATTACTATTTAACATCAATTGAAACGCCTATTGGTTATCTCGATGTCTCGTTTGATTTATAACCTAGCATGATACTATGTCTCGTTTGTTTGTTTATCCTCGTTACAAAAGTACCTGTTGATCTTAGCTTAATAGCGAGTACCTGTTTAAGATTGGATAGGTTCATTTACTTAGTCCTTAACTAATACGTCGTAACCTATGATAAATACTAGCGGTAATAATAGCAAAACGATCATAGTAGTGTCTAGTGTCTGTCTAGCAATATCAGTACAAACCAAAATTAGACCCCAAATTACAACGGGGGTCTTTTACATTACAATATCAAATAACATGAAAGAAATAGTCTTCAAGTAGCATGGTTCGCAAATAGCCATAAACACGCAAAGCACACAAACATGCAATCACTCCAAGGATTCATCGTTAGGCACACCGTCCTCGGGTACCTATTCTAGATCTTCTTCACCTGAGATGATAAAAGAGGGTGAGTCCTTATGAACTCAGCGAGGGGGAACGAGAAACAGGTTTTGAAACTCAATTTCCGGTTCAACTTATGAAATCCTTTTTGCAAGCATGAATATAACAATAATACAAGTACAGGAACAGAAATACCGGTCTTTCCTCCCCGAGGTTCTCTAGGAACCAAGCGAGAGTACTTATACAGATAGTAAAAGGATACAGTGAGCTTTTGCTCTCAGATCAGTTCCAGAATCAGTTGTTGCGGCCGACTTCAAATCATTCCCCAAACACTCCAGGTGGGTGTACTCCGGATGTACCCCGAAATCCTACGACGCAACTCTCCGAGGAAGTCTAGCCCCCAAGCGAGTGAGGGAATGGGACCATGGTAGTCACGGGTACACCAGCAAGCCCGGTGTGCGTGATCGCTACCATGCCGATAGGAATGATTGCAACCTTGTATGCAGTGCACATTTATGACATTAACATATCACGTTAGGAGGACAACAAAGTAGGTTGCCTCCGGACAGTCATAAGATTGCACATTGACAAGTAAACAGGCAGGACACGATAAGACAAGTAATTTCACTTGAAAGGCATATAGAGTTATATGAACATTAAACGGGCAACCATGTGACACATATAAATCAAGCCATATAACTCATTTCGAGGTCCACGTAATCAGGTGATAGAATTATTCAACATGCAACAACATTTACGTGGGCTCGAATGCTAGAAAAGCCCATTTGTCAACATGCAATGATCAAAATCACATTTAGGACTATAAAGGCATTTACGGGCAGCCTGCTAAGCATATAATTCCACACAATATCCAAATGATCAACACTTAGCAAGCCTACCTAGTCATTAGGGTTTCCGTTTCATGCTTAACCGTGTGATTAAACCCTAAGTCAACTCAAAGTCAATCTCAAGTCATGCATCATTTAATTCAAATATCCTCAAGTTCTCAAACAGTCCACACAAAATCCCAACACCACAATTCCAAGCAATTAACACCACAAGAGAGGTTACAACAATTTTTGCAACATATAACCAAGTGAAACCCTCACTGCAATAGGCTATTTTCTCATAAACATTAAGACAAACAAACAATCTCCAATTCCAGTAAATAAGATGTCAAATTAAATCTTAGGAAGTTAACTAAAATCAGAAACAAATCTTGCATCAATTGGAGTTCGGGATCATTAGATATAGCTGAAACAGTGGGATAGCACAAAACTGTCTAGACTTGCACACTTTTCAGTAATTGACGTTTTTGAGGTCCTTAAGGTCATATTTAGCCTTGGTCCATTTCTGACAAAAATGTCCAGAACTGAAAATTCTAGCAGCACACCCAACAATTTCATGCATTTTGGACATCATTTACTAAGTCAAATCTAGTTCGTTCTACAAGGTCAGTGCATTTGCCAAAACCTGCTTCATTTTTCCAGATTTCCAGATTTGGATACATTTTAAAGATCTGCTATTTTGAGGACCTTAGAATCAAAATTAGCTTTGGCCTATTTCTGTGAAAAATGTTCAAAACTGTCCAACCTAGTCACTTACCAATTTTTATACATTTTCAACATCATTTTCCTTGCTACACTTACCTCGAAACAAACTGGTCAGAGAGTTGTCAACAATCCGACTTCACCTATCATTACTTTCAAGCCAAGATCTTGCCGTGCATGGTTGCAAAAGCTTATGAACGAACATATAACTCAAGTACAGAAGCAAAGACATACATTTATGAGAATTCATGTGAATTTTTGAAGGATTTTCAAAAGGTTTTAGCCCTCACCTTAGCAAACAACCAAGAAGATGCACAAAAACTTGTTGAAGCTCAAATCTCTTCTTCTTCTTGCTTAGCCGAGATTCCAACTTGGTTTTCTCTATTTTTCCTAGCCTAGTGATCAATCTCT
This sequence comes from Ehretia macrophylla, assembly GCA_037974665.1. Classification (NCBI taxonomy): domain Eukaryota; kingdom Viridiplantae; phylum Streptophyta; class Magnoliopsida; order Boraginales; family Ehretiaceae; genus Ehretia; species Ehretia macrophylla. Next base: position 63,852,442 of record CM075772.1, read on the forward strand.
TAGTGCATGCATGAGGTTAGAACAAGAAGAAAGGAAATGGAAGCCAAGAAACTTACCTAGGGCCGAAATGAAGGCTTCAAAAGGCATGCATGTGTGATTTTCGAACTCTAGCTAGTTTGGTTGAGCTTCTTTGATGGTTGCTTGTCTTGATGCACCAAGAATTGATGAAGATGAGCAAGGGATGGTGAGAACTCAGCCAAGGCCGACAGAGAGAGAGGAAAAATAAGAGGGAGAGAGAGAGAAATGTGAGAGGAAAGAAGAAATGACAACAAAAAAAAACAAAGGCCTTGGAGTTTGATAAGCATGTTCGGCCTTGGGCTTCCAAAATTCCTGATTTTGTGTCTTCAAGATGTGATTTTAAAATGATAGCATGGGCAATGGTGGTTTGGTCGAACAATGAGAGGAAATTGAGGTGGTTTTGGGCAATTTTTTTTGCATTGATAAGTGTTTTTGTGTCATAACTTGTCTAGAATCATTTTGAATTAAACATGCATGCAAGAAACCACATAGTGGTCGACCAAGGCTACTAAAAAATGTTGAATTTTGTCAACTTTTGATCATTATTTAATAGTGTCTTGAAAGTGCAAAAAGAATAAGGAATAAAGAATGGAGAATGTTTAGTGTTTAGTGAATTTTTGTCTTCTAGTGAGTTGAATTAGGATTATAATATTGATAGTGGATTTTGTAGGATTATTTAATAGTCTAGTGCTCCGTGTAAGATGCTTTCTTGATTAGCGTGAGGGCACGCTTTCCTAGGTCTAGGGCACATACTATAAGATAAGACATGAACTACGAGACAAATGCACGTTCTTCAAGTAAATGCACGCAACCCTAAATGAATGCACGTAATTCAATGCGTGGACATATAATGAACACAATTCTTAAACCTAGGTCAAGACATGCAAATCTAGATTAAGGCACACGAAACGAGGTATCACACGCCAATCAGGGTCGGGCCTCAAAGCTACGCCTCTTTTTGGAGCCAAAAATCAAACATTTTCATCAGTTTCGGGATACTTTTCTTCTTTTGTGTGGTTTTTTTGGTCCCGGATCGTACGTCGTGAGCCGCGAAAAGGTCGACAACCTAATCCATCACATTTCTATTTCCGAATCCCACGGCACCTTTTGCAACACAACTTCACTTCACGTGGCGGCTGGGCCCGCAAACCGAGGTCATGGGACTTGTGACCAGGTATCCGTCGCTCCGATACCCATAACTTTTGATCCGTAAGGAGTTATGCGGCGCACAGCATACTGTTGGAAAGCTCTCCGATAGCTATACGACGTGGGCAATAAGCCTGCTCAGCTGTACCTAATTTCGGAGCTCAAAATCGAACGTTTTAATCAGTGTTGGGACACTTTCCTTCTTTTGTGCTATTTTTCCATCCAGGATCGTACGTCGTGAGCCGCGTAAAGGACGACAACCAAATCCATCACATTTCAATTACCGAATCCCACGGCACCTTGGTCAAGACAACTTCACTTCACATGGCTACTGGGCCCGCAAACCGAGGGCATGGGGCTTGTGACCAGGAATCGGTCGCTCCGGTGCCCGTAACTTTTGAACCGTAAGGAGTTACGCGGCGTACAGCATACCGTTGGAAAGATCTCCGAGAGCTCTACGATGGGGGATGATAGCCTGCTGGGTTTTGCCTACTTTCGGAGCTAAAAATTGAACGTTTTCATCAATTTTGGGACACTTTTCTTCTTTTGTGCTGTTCTTTTCATCCCGGATCGTACGTCGTGAGTCGCGAAAGGGACGACAACCTAATCCATCACATTTTTATTACCGAATCCCGTGGCACCATGGGCAAGACAACTTCACTTCACGTGGTGGCTGGGCCCGCAAACCGAGGGCGTGGGGCTTGTGACCAGGAATCCGTTGCTCCGGTGCCCGTAACTTTTGATCCGTAAGGATTTACACGGCGCACAGCATATTATTGGAAAGCTCTCCGAGAGCTCTACGACAGGGGCAACTAGCCTACTCGGTTGTGCCTAATTTCAGAGCCAAAAATCGAACGTTTTATTTAGTTTTGGGACATTTTTCTTCTTTTGCGCTGTTTTTTTGGTCCCGGATCGTACGTTGTGAGCGACAAAAAGGAGGAAAACCTAATCCATCACATTTTTATTACCGAATCTCCCGGCACCTTGGGCAAGACAACATCACTTCACATAGAGGCTGGGCTCGCAAACCGAGGGCGTAAGGCTTGTCACCAGGTATCCATCGCTCCGGTGCCCATAACTTTTGATTTGTAAGGAGTTACGCAACGTACAACATATCATTGGAAAGCTCTTCGAGAGCTCTACGACGCGGGCTGCTAGCCTGCTTAGTTATACCAGTTTTCTAAGCCAAAAATTGTACGTTTTCATCCATTTCGAGATATTTTTTATTTTTGTGCTATTTTTTTCATCCCGGATCGTACATCGTGAGCCGCGAAAAGGACGACAACCTAATCCATCACATTTATATTACCGAATCCCACAACACCTTGGGCAAGACAACTTCACTTCACATAGAGGCTGGGCCCGCAAACCGAGGGCATGGGGATTGTGACCAGGTATCCGTCGCTCCGGTGCCCATAACTTTTGATCCGTAAGGAGTTACGCGATGCACAACATACCGTTGGAAAGCTCTCCGACAACTCTACGACGTGGGCAGCAAGCCTGCTTAGCTGTACCTATTTTCGGAGCTCAAAATTGAACGTTTTCATCAGTGTCGGTACACTTTCCTTCTTTTGTGCTGTTTTTCTGTCCCGGATCGTACGTCGTGAGTCGCGAAAAGGACAACAACCAAATCCATCACATTTCTATTACCAAATCCCACGGCACATTGGGCAAGACAACTTCAGTTCACGTGGTGGCTGGGCCCGCAAATCGAGGGTGTAGGGCTTGTGACTAGGAATTCGTCGCTCCGGTGCCCGTAACTTTTGATCCATAAGGATATACGCGTCTCACAGCATACTGTTGGAATGCTGTCCGAGAGCTCTACGACGGGGGCAGCTAGCTTGCTGGGTTGCGTCTATTTTTAGAGCCAAAAATCGAACGTTTTCATCAGTTTCGGGATACTTTTCTTCTTTTGCACTATTTTTTTCGTCTCGGATCTTACGTCGTGAACCGCGAAAAGGAGGACAACCTAATCCATCTCATTTCTATTACCGAATCCCATGGTACCTTGGGTAAGACAACATCACTTCACGTAGAGCTGGGCCCATAAATCGAGGGCCTAAGGCTTATAACCAGGTATCCGTCGCTCCGGTGCCTACAACATTTGATCCGTAATGAGTTACGCGGCGCACAGCATACCGTTGGAAAGCTCTCCGATAGCTCTACGATGTGGGCAGTAAGCCTGCTCGGCTGTACCTATTTTCAGAGCTCAAAATCGAACGTTTTCATCAGTTTTGGGACACTTTCCTTCTTTTGTGCTGTTTTTCCGTCCAGGATCGTACGTCGTGAGCCGCGAAAAGGACGATAACCTAATCCATCACATTTCTATTACCGAATCCCATGGCACCTTTGGCAAGACAACTTAACTTCACATAGAGGCTGGGCCCACAAATCGAGGGCGTGGGGCTTGTGACCAGGTATCCGTCGCTCCGGTGCCCATAACTTTTGATCCGTAAGGAGTTACGCGGCGCACAGCATACCGTTGGAAAGCACTCTGAGAGCTCTACGACTTGGATAGCAAGCTTGCTCGGCTGTACCTATTTTTGGAGCTCAAAATTGAACATTTTCATCAGTTTCGGGATACTTTCCTTCTTTTGTGCTATTTTTCTGTCCAGGATCGTACATCATGAGCCGCGAAAAGGTCGACAACCTAATCCATCACATTTCTATTACCGAATCCTATGGTACCTTGGGCAAGACAACTTTACTTCACGTGGTGGTTGGGCTCGCAAACCGAGGACGTGGGACTTATGACTAGGAATTCGTCGCTCCGGTGCCCGTAATTTTTTATCCGTAAGGAGTTTCGCGGCGCACAATATACTGTTGGAAAGCTCTCCAAGAGCTCTATGACGGGGGTAGCTAGCCTGCTCGGTTGCACCTATTTTCATAGCTGAAAATTTATCATTTTCATCAGTTTCGGGACACTTTTCTACTTTTGCGCTGTTTTTTCCATCCCGGATCGTTCGTCATTAGCCGTAAAAAGGACGACAGCCTAATGCATCACATTTCTATTACCGAATCCCATGGCAACTTGGGCAAGACAACATCACTTCATGTAGAGGCTGGGCCCGCAAACCAAGGGCGTGAGGCTTGTGACCAGGTATCCATCACTCCGGTGCCCATAACTTTTGATCTGTAAGGAGTTACGCGGCGTACAGCATACCGTTGAAAAGCTCTCTGAGAGCTCTACGATGTGGGCAGCTAGCCTGCTCGGTTGCGCTGATTTTTTGAGGCAAAAATTGAATGTTTTCATTAGTTTCGAGGCACGTTTATATTTTTGTGCTATTTTTTTCATCTCGGATTGTACGTCGTGAGCGCCAAAAAGGACGACAACCTAATCCATCATATTTATATTACCGAATCCCACGGTACCTTGGGCAAGACAACTTCACTTCATGTAGAGGCTGGGCCCGCAAACCAAGGGCGTGGGGCTTGTGACCAGGAATCCATTGCTATGGTGCCCGTAACTTTTGATCCGTAAGGAGTTACGTGGCGCACAGCATACCGTTGGAAAGCTCTCCGAGAGCTCTACGACAGGGGATGTGAGCTTACTTGCTTAGCTGCGCCTATTTTCAGCGCATAAAATTGAATGTTTTCATCAGTTTTGTGACACTTTTCTTCTTTTGCGCCGTTTTCTCATTCCGGATCGTACGTCGTCAGTCGCGAAAAGGACAACAACCTAATCCATCACATTTCTATTACCGAATCCCACAGTACCTTGGGCAAGACAACTTCACTTCACGTAGAGGCTAGGCCCGCAAACTGAGGGCGTGGAGCTTGTGACCAGGTATCCGTCGCTCTGGTGCCGATAACTTTTGATTCGTAAGGAGTTATGCGACGCACAATATGCCGTTAGAAAGCACTCCGAGAGCTTTACGACATGGGCAGCAAGCTTGCTCAGCTGCACCTATTTTCGAAGCTCAAAATTGAACATTTTCATCAGTTTTGGGACATTTTCCTTCTTTTGTGCTGTTTTTCTGTCCCGAATCGTACGTCGTGAGCCACGAAAAAGATGACAACCTAATCCATCACATTTCTATTACTGAATCTCACGGTACCTTGTAAAGGATTAAGTAAATGAATCTATCCAATCTTAAGCAGGTACTCACTGGTAAGCGAAGATCAACAGGTACTTTTGTAACAAGGATTAACAAACAAACGAGACATAGTATCATGCTAGGTTGTTAATCAAACGAGACTTCGAGATAACTAGTAGGCATTTCAATTGGTGATAAATAGTTATCTTAGTTGGAAATGAATTTGAGATTGAAAGTTTTGAGGCCTTTAGAAAATTAGGTCAAACTAAAGAGGCCAATTACAACCGTTATGCTTCCGATTTTTTGGAGAATTTGTGGAGTTTAGGCTAAACGTTAAGTGTTAAACCTTCTTGAATGATTAAGTACGTGAAAGGACTTGAATGTTTAGATCACACCCTAGTCTAACCTCAATAGGTCGGGTTAGGGCGTGACACCTTAGAGAAATGGTATTAGAGCTTAGATTGCTTAAGTCGGGTTTAACTCTCGGACCATGGGTAGAAGCCCTAAGGTTATTAGGATGACTTGTTTGTGTGTGATAATGTGTGATAATGTTAATTGTACCTTCTATGTTCTATGTGCTTATGTGATTAACATGTCTTAACTGTTTCTAGAATTGTGTATCTATATAAAATTATATGTTGCATATCTTATGCATTAAATTCTTGTTTGTCGTATTCCACTAAATTGTGCATCGTAATCTGTGCCTATAGATGGCTGGCCCTAGTACCCGTAATAATAATAGGAGCGGTGAGCCTCAAGAGACCGGAGATGCTCATCAAAATAATCCTGGCATGGCTATGTTTAATATGATGGCGAATGCCATGGATCGCATGTCGCGAGTGATGGAACATCAAGAAGTACGTGAAGCAAACAACAACAACAACAACAACAGGAATGATGGTAATAATGGGAGAAATAGCAGAATGCAGGAGTTCCTTGACTTTCGCCCGTCTAAATTCTTCGGGGAAGCTGATGATGAAAAGGCAGAGGCTTGGCTGTTTGAGATTGAAAGGATTTTCAGGCCACTTAACTACACTGATGAGGAAAAGATGGAGTTCGCTGTGTTTCTGTTGAATGGGGATGCTGAGCATTGGTGGCACACTATGGAGGCACTTTGGGAAATTGATCATACACCTCGCTTGTGGGGTAATTTTGTTAAGGCATTCAAGGAGAAATACGTACCTGCAGTTTCCAGGCAGAGGCGAATTGAGGAATCCATGCACTTGAACCAGGGTAACATGACGGTGGCCCAGTACGAGGCGCGTTTTGACCGACTTTCCCGTTATGCTCAATACATGGTCAGTACCCCTGAGGTGAAGATGTGGAAATTTATGAATGGATTGAGGCCAGTTATCCAAGATCAGTTGGCTTCGCATGACTTCACTACCTATTCTGCTCTCCTTGCTGCTGTTTCCCGAGTTGAGAAGAGGAAACTTGATAGAGCCAGTTCAAGCCAGCCGAACAAGAAACCATATCAGCCTCTAGGACAACAGAGGAAATTCCAGACCCAGAGTCGCAGTCAGGGCTAGAGCCAGAACAGACCAGTTAATAACCGTGGCCCGACTAAAGCACCATCAGCCTCTTCCACCCGCTGATCCACAGGTAGTTCACCTACTACTCAGACTGTCACCTATTCTTACTATGACAAGAAGGGTCACACCGAGGCCCAATGCTGGAAGAAGTCAGGACGATGTGTGCGGTGTGGCAGTGACAGCATCAGATCAAGGATTGCCCTAAATGGCTAGGAGGACAAAATTAGATTAAACCAGCTGGTAGAGGCAAGACCCCAGTTCCTAGAGTTCAGGCCCGAGCTTATACTATTGAGTGCGAGGAGCTTCCTGAGGAGACTACTGTTGTTGAAGGTACATTCTTGATACTGAATCAACCTGTTAGGGTGCTAATTGATCCAGGTGCTACTCATTCATTTATTACTCCCTTATGTGTGCAACGTGTAAAACTACGAGTCGTATGTTTGCCTTACGAAGTAGAAGTTGGTACTCCGATGGGTTCTAAACTTGTTACTCGCTCAGCTTGTAAAGCATGTAAAATTCAAATTAAGGATAGGAAATTCTCAGCCAATCTTATTGTATTACCCTTTCGAGACTATGAAGTCATCTTAGGGATGGACTGGTTGGCAAAGCATCATGCCCAACTAGATTGCTGGACGAAGATTGTAACATTCCAGATACCTGGTCAACCAATACTGGAGGTAATGGGTCGAAGAGACTTCACCGGGAGTTCCATCATTTCATTAACGAAAGCAGTGAAATCCTTGAGAAAATGATGTAGTGGATACTTAGCTTACCTCATCAACAAGTCATCAGACAAAGCTAAGTTGGAGGAGATGCCAGTGATTAAGGATTATGCGGATGAGTTTCCAGAAGAATTACCCGGTTTACCCCCAGATCGGGAGATTGAGTTCATTATAGAATTATTGCCTGGCACCCAGCCGATATCTAAAGCTCCCTATCATAGGGCAACAGCCGAGCTACAAGAATTGAAGGACTAATTGTAAGGATTGTTGAAGAAGGGGTTTGTTCAACCAAGTTCTTCTCTGTGGGGCGCGCCAGTCCTGTTTGTAAAGGAAGAAAGATGGAACGTTGAGGCTATACATAGATTACCGAGGATTGAACCAAGTGACCGTCAAGAATAAATACCCACTTCCACTAATCGACGAGTTGTTTGTTCAACTTCAAGGAGCCAAAGTATATTCAAAACTCGACTTGAGGCAAGGGTACTATCAGTTGCGGATCAAAAAGGAGGACGTGCCTAAAACGGCTTTCAGGACGAGATATGGGCATTATGAATATGTGGTAATGCCATTTGGGCTAACTAACGCCCCTACAGCTTTTATGGACTTGGTGCACAGAGTGTTTCAACCTTACTTGGACCAATTTGTGGAGATCTTTATTGATGATATTTTGGTATACTCAAAATCCGAGGCTGAGCATGAACAACATCTGCAATTGGTACTGCAGAAACTTCGAGAGCATCAATTGTACGCGAAGTTTAACAAATGTGAATTTTGGTTGCATCAGATTGCATTTTTGGGGCATATCATATCCCAAGAGGGAATAGCAGTAGATCCAGCAAAGATAGAAGCGGTGATGTCTTGGAAGAAGTCGGAAAATGTTACAGAGGTTCGGAGTTTTCTTGGTCTAGTCGGCTATTACCGGAGGTTCGTGAAGGATTTCTCAAAGATTGCAGGACCGCTTACAAAGCTCACTCAAAAGAAAACAAAGTTCGTGTGGGATGACAAGTGTGAGAACAGCTTCCAAGAATTGAAGAAAATATTGACTACTACACCTATTCTTGCATTGCCTGAAGGGAGTCAAGGTTTTGTAATCTATAATGATGCTTCGAAGGAAGGACTGGGTTGTGTGTTGATGCAAAATGGTTGAGTGATTGCGTATGCCTCTAGAAAACCGAAGCCGTATGAATTGAACTACCCAACGCATGATTTGGAGTTAGCGGCTATTGTGTCTGCACTCAAGAAATGGAGGCACTATCTGTGGGGAAACAAGTTCGAGGTGTTTACTGATCACAAGAGCTTGAAATACTTGTTCTCACAAAAAGAGTTGAACATGAGGCAAAGACGGTGGATGGAGCTTTTGGATGATTATAACTGCACAATCAATTATGTGCCCGGTAAAGCAAATGTAGTTGCAGATGCCTTAAGTCGGAAAGCAAGCATGGCAAAACTAGAAGTTAAGGTGCAGGAGTTGTTAGAGGAAGCATTTTTGTGGAAACCACAATTGACTCAAAAATGATTACTATTTTCCACTACACAAGTTCAATCGACCTTGTTGTCTGAGTTGCAAGAGGCTCAACAGAAGGACCAACAATTTCAGAAGATTAAAGAAAGCAATACAGATTTCAAGTTTCATGATGATAGTATTTGGAGGTTCAGGAATCGAATTTGTGTTCCTAATGATCCAGAGTTGAAAAAGAAGATTCTTGAAGAAGCCCATAATTCAAGATACACTATCCACCCCAGCGGAACAAAGATGTACTGGGATTTGAAGCAACACTATTGGTGGAATAACATGAAGAGAGAGATTGCTGAGTTTGTGGCACGGTGTTTGACTTGCCAGAGAGTCAAAGCAGAACATCAACAACTGACAGGTTTACTTCAGCCGTTGGAAATTCCACAATGGAAATGGGAACACATAACTATGGACTTTGTCATGGACCTGCCTAGGTCACAAAAGGGTCATGACGCTGTTTGGGTCATAGTGGATAGATTGACCAAGTCAGCACACTTCTTACCGATGAACAAGGAGGATAGTCCTGAGAATATGGGAGATATGTACGTGGCGGATATTGTAAGGTTGCACGGGATGCCTGCGAGTATTGTATCAGATAGGGATCCTCGTTTTACTTCCCGATTTTGGAAGAGATTGCAAGAAGCTTTGGGAACGAAGTTGAGTTTCAGCACGGCTTATCACCCTCAGACTGATGGACAATCTGAGAGAACTATTCAGATTCTGGAGGATATGCTGAGGGCGTGTGTTTTAGACTTCGGAAAAGTTTGGGAGAAATATCTGCCTTTAGCGGAGTTCGCTTATAATAACAGTTATCAAGCCACTATCGGGATGGCCCCTTTTGAGGCATTGTATGGACGTAAGTGTCGATCCCCAATTTACTGGGATGAAGTAGGTGAGACGAAGACTTTTGACCCGACCCTTCTACCTGAACTTATGAAGACTATTGATAATGTCCACCTTATCCGAAAACGGATACTTACCGCCCAAAGCAGGCAGAAAAGTTACGCAGACCGATGGAGACGGAGCCTAGAGTTTGAGGTCGGCGACAAGGTGTTCTTGAAGATATCACCTCGGAGGGGACTGATTCAACACGGCAAGGGTGGAAAGTTGAGCCTGAGATTTGTAGGACCATTTGAGGTAATTGAGAAGGTTGGCAAATTAGCATATCGCCTGGAACTACCCCAAAACCTCTCCAATATTCACGACGTCTTTCAAGTTTCAATGCTACGAAAGTATCATCCTGATCCATCGCATATCTTGGAGCCAGAGCCATTGCAGCTTCGGGAGAACTTGTCTTATGAAGAGAAGCCCATTCAAATCATAGACCATCAAGATCGGGAGTTGCGCAACAAATCTATACCGATGGTGAAAGTGTTGTGGGATCACCATGGAGTTGAAGAAGCAACGTGGGAAAGGCGAGATCAGATGGAGCAGCAGTATCCAGCATTATTTCAAAGGTAACATTGAATTTCGGGACGCAATTCTTTTAAGGAGGGGAGGATGTGAGGCTCGGCCACGATTTGCATGCGATACCTCGTTTTGTGTGCCCTAACCTAGATTTACGTGCCTTGACCTAGGTTTAAGAGTCGTGTTTCATTTTGTGTGCCTTGCATTGTATTACGTGCATACATTTAGGGTTGCGTGCATTTACTTGGGAAACGTGCATTCGTCTCGTAGTTCGTGTCTTACCTCGTAGTGCGTGCCCTAAACCTAGGGAAGCGTGCCCACACGCTAATCAAGAAAGCATCTTGCACGAAGCACTAGATCATTAATTAATCCTACAAATTCCACTAACTAATATTAAAATGCTAAGTCAATGCAGTAGAAGACGAAATCTCACAAAAAGCTAAACATTCCTATTCTTTATTCTTAATTCTTTTGCATATTCCAAGCACATGCAATAAAATAAGCTCAACCACGGCAAAAATTCAGAATTTTCCACTAGCTTGGCCGACCACATGGAGCCTTTGACAATGCTTTGCAATTTCAAATTTATACCTAGACATTCTATGACAAGCTCATGACACAAAGCATAAAAAAATGACTCAAAACCCTACCCAATGCACCACATTCTCGACACACTCACTTGCCCATGCTAAGGTGATTCAAAACATGCTCTTGAAGACACAAAAATCAGAATTTTACAAGCTCAAGGCCGACCAAATGCTCAAGCCTTTCATTTCATTCTCTCTTTCTCTCTTTCTCTCATTCACTCTCTCATTTCCTCTCTCTCTCTCGGCCTTAGCTGCAATTCTACACTCCATAGCTTAAGCTCATCATCCTAAGATTCATCAAGGCATTCAAGCCACTAAGGAACTCGACCAAGCAAGCTAGAAGCCAAGAAACATGCATGCAAGCTCATAGCACATTCATTCGGCCCTTAGGTATGTTGATAGCTTCTATTTAATTTTCTTTTTGTCCTAGCCACTTGCACATACTAAGAACATGGTTACTAAGCTAGGAATTAGAGAATCTGAAGTTGTCTCTCGGCTAAGCAAGGAGAAAAGTCGATCTTGTGCTTCATCAAGAGCTTTGTGCATCTTCATTATTGTCTTGTTAAGGTGAGGGCTAAAACTCCTTTGAAAAGCTTTCAAAAACCACATGCATGCCTTTAAATGTCTATTTTTACCTCTATACTTGTGATATATGTGTGTACATGAGCTTTTGTAAACATGCATGGCAAGATATTTGGCTAGAATGTGAAGATAGATGAAATCGCGTAAAGGACAGTCTTCTGACTTGTTGGAGCGAAGTGATTTTGACCAGGTAAATGATGTTGAAAATGGGTGAAAATTAGTAGGCGACTAGCTTTGCCAGTTCTGAGCATTTTTCTCAGAAATAGGCCAAAGCCAATTTTGACTCTAAGGTCTCCAAAATGGCAAAACATCGAAAGGTGTCCAAATCTGGAAAATCTGAGAAAATAAAGCAGGTTTTTGGCAGTTCACTGTCCTTGTAGAACGAACCAGTTTTGACTTAGTAAATGATATCCAAAATGCATGAAATTTGGTATGCTGCTATATTTGTCAGTTCTGGACATTTTTGTAAGAAATAGACTAAGTCTAAATCTGAACCTAAGGCACTAAAAAATGACAAGATCGAAATGTGTAGAAATCTGGACAGTTTTGCGTAGTCGCACAGTTTTGGCTATAACTCTTGAACCCGAACTCCAAATGATGCAAGATTTGTTTCTGGATTTAGTTCACTCCTTAAGCTTTAATTTGACATTTTTTTCACTGGAATTGGAGATTTTTTGCTTGTCTAAATGATTGTGGGAAGACAGACCATTGCAGTGAGGTTTTCATCTAGTGATATGCTTTGAAAATTATTGTAACTTCTCTTGTTGTATTAAAAGCTTGGAATTGTGGCACTTGGGTGTTGTGTGGACTGTTTTGAATGATTGAGGATGTTTAATTAATCGATGCATGACTTTGACTTAATTACGTGACAACTTGTGGCTTAATCGCACGGGTAAGCATGAATTGAAACCCTAGTGACTATGAAAACCCGATAAGTGTTGATCCTATGGTTATCGTGTCTAATTATTTGATTAGTGGGCTGCCCGTAGTTGTCCTTATAGCCCTAAATGTGATTCCGATGATTACATGTTGACAAGTAGACCTTTCTTGCACCCGGTCCTACGTAGATGTCGTTGCATGTTGTATAATCTTATTATTTGATTGCGTGAACCCAGAAATGAGTTATATGACTTGATTCACATGTGTTACATGGCTGTCCGTTTAGTATTCATATAACTCCATGTGCCTTACATGTGAAATTACCTGTCATAGTATGCCCCGCTTGTTTACTTGTCAATGTGCAATCTTATGACTGTTCGGAGGCAACCTACTTTGTTGTCCTCCTAATGTGATATATTAAATGTCATAAATGTGCATCGCATACAAGGTTGCAACCTTTCATTCTGGCGTGGTAGCGTTCACGCACACCGGGCGGTATCGGGCTTGCCGGTGCAACCGTGACTATCATTGTCCAATTCCCTCTCTCGCTTGGGGGCTAGACTTCCTCGGAGAGTTGGGTCGTAGGATTTCGGGGTACATCCGGAGTACACCCATTTGGCATGATAAGTGGATAATTTGAAGTCAGCCGCAACAACTGATACTGGAAATGAACTGAGAGCAAAAGCTCACCGTATTCTTTTCACTATGTGTATATGTACTCTCGCTTGGTTTCTAGAGGACCTCGGGGAGGAAAGACGGGTAATTGTGTTCCTTTACTCTTATATTACATTATGAACTTACTTGTGATATATGTCATGCTTGCAAAAAGGGTTTTCATAAGTTGAACCGGGAAAAGAGTTTTAAAACGTATTTCTCGTTCCCATTCGCTAAGTTCATAAGGACTCACCCTCTTTTATCATCTCAGGTGAAGAAGACCAGGAACAGGTAACCGAGGACAACGTGCCTATTGATGACTCCTTGGAATGATTGCTTGCCCTACGTGTCTTACTTGACTATGGCCATTTTTGTGAACGATATGTTGCTTGAAGACTATTTCTTATGTTGCTTGTTGTTGTATTGTAAATGACCCCCGTTGTAATTTGGGGTCAAATTTTGGGTTGTACTGATCATAACTAAATAGACACTCTTGTGGTTGTTTTTGCTATCGCTATTGGTTAGTATCTATTACAGGCTTATAAAGTATCAGGTAAAGGATTAAGTAAATGAATCAATCCAATCTTAAGCAGGTACTCACTGGTAAGCTAAGATCAACAGGTACTTTTGTAACAAGGATTAACAAACAAACGAGACATAGTATCATGCTAGGTTATTAATCAAACGAGACTTCGAGATAACTAGTATGCGTTTCAATTGGTGATAAATAGTAATCTTAGTTGGAAATGAATTTGAGATTGAAAGTTTTGAGGCCTTTAGAAAATTAGGTCAAACTAAACAGCCCAATTACAACTGTTATGGTGCTGATTTTCTGGAGAATTTGTGGAGTTTAGGCTAAACGTTAAGTGTTAAACCTTCTTGAACGATTAAGTACGTGAAAGGACTTGAATGTTTAGATCACACCCTAGTCTAACCTCTATAGGTCGGGTTGGGGCGTGACAAGAACGGTTGAGATCGTGATGGCGTTTGGAGCTACACCAAATAGAGTATCCTTTATTCAATGGTCATTATAGTTTATGTGATGTCTTGTTATTGATGTTTATTGTGTATTTACTGCTCAAAGGATCATTTCCAAGGAGTATAGTAAATACTGTTAGAGATCTATCGGATCCTCACTGGGCTTGTTTTATATAAGCTCACTCTCAATTATTGCATGCATGCAGGTGTTACTGATTATGACTACGAGTATGTGCCTCCTGAAGAGGGAAATGTGCTGTATGTGGATGACTCTTATGTGCAGGAGCCATTGCCATGAGATTATCTTAGTTGTTGTAAAACCATGTTTTGTATAACCTATTTCGAAATGTAGGAATGGCCTATGTACTAAGTTGGAACGGAGGCGTATAACTATGAATGGGTTGTTGAAGGAATGATTATTGTATAATATGGTTATGTTGTATGCTGTTTATTTTAATTGAGGAGTTGATTGTTGAATGATTTGTGGAGTTGGTTGCATGTTGTTCTTAAGAGGTTGGTTTAGAGACTTGGTGTCTTAAATACTGTCGTTATACTGCCGAAATTCTGTTGCGTCCTAACTGATTGTAGGAGGGTCGAGTTGGGGCGTACAGGTGCAGCCGAGCAGGCTTGCTGCCCACGTCGTAGAGCTCTTGGAGAGCTTTCCAATGGTATGTTGTGCGCCGTGTAACTACTTACAAATCAAAAGTTACGGGCACCGGATTCCTGGTCACAAGCCCTACGCCCTCGGTTTGCTGGCCCAGCCTCTACGTGAAGTGAAGTTGTCTTGCCCAAGGTGCCATGGGATTCGGTAATAGAAATGTGATTGTTTAGGTTGTCGTCCTTTTCGCGGCTCACGACGTACGATCCGGGACGAAAAAACAGGGCAAAAAAGAAAATTGTCCCGAAACTGATGAAAATATTCAATTTTGGGGTTCGAAAATAGGCACAGGTGAGCAGGCTAGCTGCCCACGTCGTAGAGCTCTCGTAGAGCTTTCCAACGGTATACTGTGCGCCGCGTAACTCTTTATGGATCAAAAGTTATGGGCACCGGAGCGACGGATACCTAGTCACAAGCTGTACGCCCTCGGTTTGCTGGCCCAGCCTCTACGTGAAGTGAAGTTGTCTTGCCCAAGGTGGCGTAGGATTCGGTAATAGAAATGTGATGGATTTTGGTGTCGTCCTTTTCGCGGCTCGCGACGTACGATCCGGGATCGAAAAACAGCACAAAAGAAGGAAAGTATCCCGAAACTGATGAAAACGTTTGAATTTGGGCTCCGAAAATAGGCGCAGCCGAGCAGGCTTGTTGCCCACGACATAGAGCTCTCGTAGAGCATTCCAACCGTATGCTGTGCACCGCGTAACTCTTTACAGATCAAAAGTTATGGGCACCGGAGCGACGGATACCTGGTCACAAGCCCCACGCCCTCGGTTTGCTGACCTAGCCTCTACGTGAAGTGAAGTTGTCTTGCCCACGGTACCGTGGGATTCGGTAATAGAAATGTGATGGATTAGGTTGTCGTCCTTTTCGCGACTCACGACGTACGATCCGGGACAGAAAAACAATGCAAAAGAAGAAAAGTGTCCCAAAACTGATGAAAAGTGATCGATTAGGTTATCGTCCTTTTCGCGGCTCATGACGTACGATCCGGGATGAAAAAACAACGTAAAAGAAGAAAATTATCCCGAAACTGATGAAAACATTCGATTTTGGGCTCCAAAAATAGGCGCAGCCGAGCAGGCTTGTTGCCCCCATCGTAGAGCTCTCGGAGAGCTTTCCAACGGTATGTTGTGCGCCGCGTAACTCCTTACGCTTTCCATCGTAGAGCGACGGATACCTGGTCACAAGCCCCACGCCCTCGGTTTGCGGGCTCAGCCTCTATGTGAAGTGAAGTTGTCTTGCCCAAGGTGCCATGGGATTCGGTAATAGAAATGTGATGGATTAGGTTGTCGTCCTTTTCGCTGCTCACGACGTACGATCCGGGACGGAAAAAAAGCACAAAAGAAAAAAAATATCCCGAAACTAATGAAAACATTTGAATTTGGGCTTCGAAAACAGGCGCAGCCAAGCAGGCTTGCGACCCACATCGTAGAGCTCTCGTACAGCTTTCCAACAGTGTGGTGTGCACCGCGTAACTCCTTACGGATCAAAAGTTATGGGCATCGGAGCGACGGATACTTGGTCACAAGCCCCACGCCCTCTGTTTGCTGGCCCATCCTGTACGTGAAGTGACGTTGTCTTGCCCAAGGTGCCGTGGGATTCGGTAATAGAAATGTGATGGATTAGGTTGTCGTCCTTTTCGCGGCTCACGACGTACTATCCGGGATGGAAAAATAGCGCAAAAGAAGAAAAGTGTCACGAAACTGATAAAAATGTTCAATTTTGGGCTCCGAAAATAGGCGCAGCCGAGCAGGCTTGTTGTCCCCGTCGTAGAGCTCTCGGAGAGCTTTCCAACGGTATGTTGTGCGCCTCGTAACTCTTTACAGATCAAAAGTTGTGGGCACCGGAGCGATGGATACCAGGTTACAAGCTCCACGCCCTCAGTTTGCGGGCCCAGCCTCTACGTGAAGTGAAGTTGTCTTGCTCAAGGTGCCCTGGGATTCAAAAATAGAAATGTGATGGATTAGGTTGCCGTCATTTTCGTGGCCCACGACGTACGATCCGGGACGGAAAAAAAGCGCAGAAGAAGAAAAGTGTCCCGAAACTGATGAAAACGTTCTATTTTAGGCTCCAAAAAAAGGCACAGCTGACCATGCTTGCTGCCCACGTTGTAGAGCTCTTGGAGAGCTATCCAATGGTATGTTGTGCGTCGCGTAACTCCTGACGGATCAAAAGTTACGGGCACCGGATTCCTAGTCACAAGCCCTACACCCTCGGTTTGCAGGCCCAGCCTCTACATCAAGTGAAGTTGTCTTGCCCAAGGTGCCATGCGATTTGGTAATAGAAATGTGATAGAATAGGTTGTCGGCCTTTTTGCGGCTCACGACGTACGATCCGGGACAGAAAAATAGCGCAAAAGAAGAAAAGTATCCCGAAACTGATGAAAACATTCAATTTTGGGCTCCGAAAACAGGTGCAACTGAGCAGGCTTGCTAGCCCCGTCGTAGAACTCCCGGAGAGCTTTCCAACGGTATACTGTGCGTCACGTAACTCCTTACGGATCAAAAGTTATAGGCACCGGAGCGACGGATACTTGGTCACAAGACCCACGCCTTCGGTTTGCTGGCCCAGCCTCTACGTGAAGTGAAGTTGTCTTTCCCAAGGTGCCGTGGGATTAGGTAATAGAAATGTGATGGATTAGGTTGTCGTCCTTTTCGCGGCTCACGATGTACGATCCGGGACGGAAAAACAGCATAAAAGAAGAAAAGAGTCCCGAAACTGATGAGAACATTTGATTTTGGGCTCCGAAAATAGGCACAGTTGAGCAGGCTTGCTACCCCCGTCGTAGAGCTCTCGGTGAGCTTTCCAACAGAATGTTGTGCGCTGCGTAACTCCTTACGGATCAAAAGTTATGGGCACCGGAGTGATGGATACCTGGTCACAAGCCCCACACCCTCGGTTTGCGGGCCCAGACTCAACGTGAAGTGAAGTTGTCTTGCCCAAGGTGTCATGGGATTCGGTAATAGAAATGTGATGGATTAGGTTGTCGTCCTTTTCGCGGCTCACGACGTACGATCTGGGACGGAAAAACAACGTAGAAGAAGAAAAGTGTCCCGAAACTGATGAAAACATTTGATTTTGGTCCTTGAAAAGAGGCGCAGCCTAGCAGGCTTCTTACCCTTATCGTAGAGCTCTAGGAGAGCTTTCCAACGGTATGCTGTGAGCCGCGTAACTCCTTACGGATCAAAAGTTATGGGCACCGGAGCGACGGATACCTGGTCGCAAGCCCTACGCCCACGGTTTGCGGGCCCAGCCTCTACGTGAAGTGAAGTTGTCTTGCCCAAGGTGTCATGGGATTCGGTAATAGAAATGTGATTGATTAGGTTGTCGTCTTTTTTGCGGCTCACGACGTACGATCCGGGACAGAAAAACAGCGCAAAAGAAGAAAAATATCCCGAAACTAATGAAAACGTTCAATTTTGGGCTCCGAAAAGAGGCACAGCTGAGCAGAATTGCTACCCACGTCGTAGAGCTCTTGGAGAGCTTTCCAACGGTATGCTGTGCGCCGCGTAATTCCTTACGAATCAAAAGTTATGGGCACCGGAGCGACGGATACTTGGTGACAAGCCCCACGCCCTCGGTTTGTGGGCCCAGCCTCTACGTGAAGTGAAGTTGTCTTACCCAAGGTGCCATGGTATTCGGTAATAGAAAAGTGATGGATTAGGTTGTCGTCCTTTTCGCAGCTCACAACGTACGATCCGGGACGGAAAAACAAAGCAAAAGAAGAAAAGAGTTCAGAAACTGATGAAAACGTTAGATTTTAGGCTCCGACAAAAGGCGCAGCTAAGCAGGATTACTGCCCCCATCGTAGATCTCTCGGAGAGCTTTCCAACGGTATGTCGTACGCTGCATAACTCCATGTGGATCAAAAGTTATGGGCACCAGAGCAACGGATACCTGGTCACAAGCCCCACGCCCTCGGTTTGCAGGGCCAGCCTCTACGTGAAGTGAAGTTGTCCTGCCCAAGGTGCCATGGGATTCGGTAATAGAAATGTGATGGATTAGGTTGTCGTCCTTTTCGCAGCTCACGACATGCGATTCGAGATGGAAAAACAGCGCAAAAGAAGAAAAGTGTCACGAAACTGATGAAAATGTTCAATTTTGGGCTCCGAAAATAGGTGCAGCCAAGCAGTCTTGCTGCCCCTGTCGTAAAGCACTCTGAGAGTTTTCCAATGGTATGTTGTGCGCCGCGTAACCGCTTACGGATCAAAAGTTATATAGGCACCGGAGCGACGGATACCTGGTCACAAGCCCCACGCCCTCGGTTTACGAGCCCTTCCTCTACGCGAAGTAAACTTGTCTTGCCCAAGGTGTCATGGGATTCGGTAATTGAAATGTGATGGATTAGGTTGTCGTCCTTTTCGCGGCTCACGACGTACGATCCGGGATGAAAAAAAAGCGCAAAAGAAGAAAAGTGTCCCGAAACTAATGAAAACGTTCGATTTTAGGCTCCGAAAAAAGCCACAGCCGACCAGGCATGCCACCCACGTTGTAGAGCTCTTGGAGAACTTTCCAATGGTATGCTGTGCGTCGCGTAACTCCTGACGGATCAAAAGTTACGAGCACCAGATTCCTGGACACAAGCCCCACGCCTTCGGTTTGCGGGCCCAGCCTCTACGCGAAGTGAAGTTGTCTTGCCCAAGGTACAATGGGATTCGGTAATAGAAATGTGATGGATTAGGTTGTCGTCCTTTTCGCGGCTCACGACGTACGATCCGGGACGGAAAAACAGCGCAAAAGAAGAAAAGTGTCACGAAAATGATGAAAATGTTCAATTTTGGGCTCCGAAAATAGGTGCAGTTCAGCAGGCTTGCTACACCTATCATAGAGCTCTTGGAAAGCTTTCCAACAGTATGTTGTACGCCTCATAACTCCTTACGGATCAAAAGTTATGGGCACCGGAGCGACGGATACCTGGTCACAAGCCCCACATCGTCGGTTTGCAGGCCCAGCCTCTACGTTAAGTGAAGTTTTCTTGCCTAAGGTGCCCTAGGATTCGCTAATAGAAATGTGATGGATTAGGTTGTCGTCCTTTTCGCGGCTCACAATGTATGATACGGGACGAAAAAATAGCGCAAAAGAAGGAAAGTGTCCCAAAACTGATGAAAACATTCAATTTTGGGCTCAAAAAATAGGCGCAGCCGAGCAGGATTGTTACCCACATCGTAGAGCTCAAGGAGAGCTTTCCAACGGTAAGTTGTGAGCCGCGTAGCTCCCTACGGATCAAAAGTTATGGGCACCGGAGCGATGGATACCTGGTCACAAGCCCCATGCCCACGGTTTGCGAGCCCAGCCTCTACGTGAAGTGAAGTTGTCTTGTCCAAGTTGCCGTGGGATTCGAAAATAGAAATGTGATGGATTAGGTTGTCGTCTTTTTCGCGGCTCACGACGTACGATCCGAGACAGAAAAACAGCGCAAAACAAGAAAAGTATCTCGAAATTGATGAAAATGTTCGATTTTGGACTCCGAAAAGAGGCAGAGCCGAGCATGCTTGCTACCTATGTCGTAGAACTCTCGGAGAGCTTTCCAACGGTATGTTGTCTGCCGCGTAACTCGTTACATATCAAAAGTTATGGACACCGGAGCGACGGATACCTGGTCACAAGCCCCATGCCCTCGGTTTGTAGGCCCAAACACTACGTGAAGTGAAGTTGTCTTGCCCAAGGTGCCATGGTATTCGGTAATAGAAATGTGATGCATTAGGTTGTCGTCATTTTCTCGGCTCACGACGTCCGATCCGGGACGGAAAAACAGCACAAAGTAAGAAAAGTATCCCGAAACTAATGAAAACGTTTGATTTTGGGCAACAAAAAGAAGCGCAGCCTAGCAAGCTTGTTACCCACATCGTAGAGCTCTCGTAGAGCTTGCCAATGGTATGTTGTGCGCCGCGTAACTCCTTACGGATCAAAAGTTATTGGCACCGGTGCGACGGATACCTGGTCACAAGCCCTACGCCCTCGGTTTGCTGGCTCAGACTCTACATGAAGTGAAGTTGTCTTGCCCAAGGTGCAGTGGGATTCGGTAATAGAAATGTGATGGATTAGGTTGTCGTCCTTTTCGCGACTCACGACGTACGATCCGTGACGGAAAAAAAAATGCAAAAGAAGAAAAGAATCCCGAAACTGATGAAAATGTTGGATTTTGGGCTATGACAACAGGCGCAGCAGAGCAGGATTGCTGCCCTGTCGTAGAGCTCTCGGAGAACTTTCCAACGGTATGCTATGCGTCGCATAACTCCTTGAGGATCAAAAGTTATGGGCACCGGAGTGACGGATACCTGGTCACAAGCCCCACACCCTCGGTTTGCGGTCCCAGCCTCTACGTGAAGTGAAGTTGTCTTGCCCAAGGTAACGTGGGATTCGGTAATAGAAATGTGATGGATTAGGTTGTCATCCTTTTCGCGGTTCACGACGTACGATCCGGGACGAAAAAACAGCACAAAAAAAGAGAAGTATTTCGAAACTAATGAAAATGTTCAAATTTTGGCTCCAAAAACAGGCGCAGCCGTGCAGGCTTGCTGCCCACGTCGTAGAGCTCTCGTTGAGCTCTCAAACGGTATGATGTGCGCCGCGTAACTCCTTGCGGATCAAAAGTTATGGGCACCGGAGCGACGGATACCTGGTCACAAGCTTGACGCACTCTGTTTGCTGGCCCATCCTCTGTGTGAAGTGAAGTTGTCTTGCCCAAGGTGCCGAGGGATTTGGTAATAGAAATGTGATGGATTAGATTGTCGTCCTTTTCGCGGCTCACGACGTACGATCCGGGATGGAAAAATAGCGCAAAAGAAGAAAAGTGTCCCAAAATTGATGAAAATGTTCAAATTTGGGCTCCGAAAATAAGCGCAACCAAGCAGGCTTGCTGACCCAGTCGTTGAGCTCTCTGAGAGCTTTCCAACGGTATGTTGTGCACCGCGTAGCTCCTTACGGATCAAAAGTTATGGGCACCGGAGTGACAGATACCTGGTCACAAGCCCCACGCCCTCGGTTTACGGGCCCAGCCTCTACGTGAAGTGAAGTTGTCTTGCCCAAGGTGCCGTGAAATTCGGTAATAAAAATGTGATGGATTAGGTTGTCATCATTTTTGCGGCTCACGACATACAATCCAGGACGGAAAAACAGCGCAGAAGAATAAAAGTATCCCAAAACTGATGAAAATGTACTATTTTGGTCTCCGAAAGTAGCCGCAGCCGAGTAGGCTTGCTGCCCACATCGTAGAGGTCACGGAGAGCTTTCCAACGGTATGCTGTGCGCCTCGTAACTTTTTACAGATCAAAAGTTATGAGCACCGGAGCGACGGATACCTAGTCACAAGCCCCACGCCCTCGCTTTGCGGGCCCAGCCTCTACGTGAAGTGAAGTTGTCTTGCCTAAGGTGCCGTGGGATTCGGTAATAGAAATGTGATGGATTACGTTGTCGTCCATTTCACGGCTCACGATGTACGATCCGGGACCCAAAAAAAGCACAAAAGAAGAAAAGTGTCCCCAAACTGATGAAAACATTCAAATTTAGGCTCCAAATAGAGGCGCAACCGAGCAGGATTGCTGCCCACGTTGTAGATCTCTCGGAGAGCTTTCCAACGGTATGCTATGCGCCTCGTAACTCTTTACGGATCAAAAGTTGTGGGCACCGGAGTGACGGATACGTAGTCACAAGCCCCACGCCCTCGCTTTACGGGCCTAGCGTCTACGTGAAGTGAAGTTGTCTTGCCTAAGGTACCATGGGATTCGGTAATAGAAATGTGATGGATTAGGTTTTCGTCCTTTTCGCGGCTCATGACGTACGATCCGGGCCGAAAAATAGCGTAAAAGAAGAAAAGAGTCCTAAAACAGATGAGAACGTTCGATTTTTGGCTTCGAAAACTGGCTCAGATGAGCAGGCTTGCTACCCCCAACGTAGAGCTCTCGAAGAGCTTTCCAACGGTATGTTGTGTGCCGCCTAACTCCTCATGAATAAAAAGTTATGGGCACCAGAGCGACGGACACCAGGTCACAAGCCCTACGCCCTCGGTTTACGGGCCCAACCTCTACGTGAAGTAAAGTTGTCTTGCCCAAGGTGCCGTTGGATTCGGTAATAGAAATGTGATGGATTAGGTTGTCGTCATTTTTGCGGCTCACGACATACGATTCAGGATGGAAAAACAACACAAAAGAAGAAAAGTATCACAAAACTGATGAAAATGTTCGAATTTGGGCTCCGAAAATAGGCGCAGCCGAGCAGGCTTGTTGCCCACATCGTAGAGCTCTTGAAGAGCTTTCCAACGGTATGTTGTGCGCCGCGTAACTCCTTATGGATCAAAAGTTATGGGCACCGGAGCGACGGATACCTAGGCTCAAGCCCTACACCCTCTGTTTGCTGGCCCAGCCTCTACATGAAGTGAAGTTGTCTTGCCTAAGGTGTCGTGTGATTCAGTAATAGAAATATGATGGATTAGGTTGTCGTCCTTTTCGAGGTTCACGACGTACGATCCGGGATAGAAAAGCAGCGCAAAAGAAGAAAAGTATCCCGAAATTAATGAAAATGGTCGATTTTGGGCTCCAAAAAGAGGCACAGCCGAGAAGGCTTGCTACCCACGTCGTAGAGCTCTCGGAGAGCTTTCCAACGGTATGTTGTGCACCGTGTAACTCCTTACGGATCAAAAGTTATGGGCACCCGTGCGACGGATACAAGGTCACAAGCCCCACGCCCTATGTTTGCGGGCCCAGCCTCTACGTGAAGTGAAGTTGTCTTTCCCAAGGTACCGTGTGATTCGGTATTAGAAATGTGATGGATTAGGTTGTCGTCCTTTTCGCGGTTCACGACATACGATCTGGGACGGAAAAATAGCGTAAAAGAAGAAAAGTGTCCCAAAACTGATGAAAATGTTTGATTTTGGGCTCCAAAAATAGGCGCAGCCGGGCAGGCTTGCTGGCCCTGTCATAGAACTCTCGGAGAGCTTTCCAACGGTATGTTGTGCGCCGTGTAACACCTTACGGATCAAAAGTTATGGGTGCCGGATTCCTAGTCACAAGCCCTATGCCCTCGATTTACGGGCCCAACCTCTACGTGAAATGAAGTTGTCTTGTCCAAGGTTTCATGGGATTCGGTATTAGAAATGTGATGGATTAGGTTGTCGGCCTTTTCGCGGCTCACGGTGTACGATCCGGGACGAAAAAACATCGCAAAAGAAGAAAAATCTCCCGAAACTAATGAAAATGTTTGATTTTGGACTCCGAAAATAGGTGCAGCCGAGTAGGCTTGCTGGCCCCGTTGTAGACCTCTCGGAGAGCTTTCCAACGGTATGCCGTGCGCTGCGTAACTCCTTACAGATCAAAAGTTATGGGCACCGGAGCGATAGATACTTGGTCACAATACCCACACCTTCGGTTTGCTGGCCCAGCCTCTACGTGAAGTGAAGTTGTCTTGCCCAAGGTTGTGAGGACCGACCTTGATTTGCGTGTGATACCTCGTTTAATGTGTCCTAACCTAGATTTGCATGCCTTAATCTAGATTTAAGAATCGTGTTTCGTTTTGTGTGCCTTGCATTGAATTACGTGCATTCATTTAAGATTGCGTGCATTTACTTGGAAAATGTGCATTCATCTCGTAGTTTGTGTCCTACCTCGTAGTGCGTGCCCTAAACCTAGGAAAGCGTGCTCTCACGCTAATCAAGAAAGCATCTTACACAAAGCACTAGATCAATAATTAATCCTACAAATTCCACTAACTAATATTAAATTACTAATTCAACCCACTAGAAGACAAAATCTCACAAAAAACTAGATATTCCTTATTCTTTATTCCTTATTCTTTTGCACTTTCAAACACACAATTAAATAATGCTCAAAAGATGACAAAAAATTCAGATTTCTCAAGCCTTGGCCGACCACCTTGTGTGCCTTGTGCTTGCTTTGCATAATTCAAATCTTATTCCCAAACATTCTATGACACAAAGCAATAAAAAACTTAGCTCAAACCCTCCTCAAAGCTCAAATTCTCGACACAAAGCTCCTTGCCCATGCTAAGTAATTCAAAAACCATGCTTCTTGAAGACACAAATCTGAAATTTCTATGCCCAAGGCCGACACATGCTTCATCAATTGCAAGGCTTTCATTTTTCATTCATTTATCTCATTTCCTCACATTTCTCTTTCTCCCTCTCATTCTTCTCTCTCTCTCTCTCTCGGATTTGGCTGAGTTCCTATACGCCATAGCTTATCTTCATCACTCCATGATTCATCAAGGCAAGCAAGAAGCTAAGGAGCTCGACTAAGCAAGCTAGGTTGCAAAGAAAAACACATGCAAGCTTATTGAACATCCATTTCGGCTTAGGTGAGTTTGCTAGCTTCCATTTCTTTTCTTCTTGTTCTAACCACATGCATCTACTAAGAACTTGGTCACTAAGCTAGGAAAAATAGAGAAAATCGAGTGGTGTCTCGGCTAAGCAAGGAAGAAGATCAACTTTGTGCTTCACCAAGAGTCTTGTTCATCTTCTTGTTGTTTTGCTAAGGTGAGGGCTAAAACTTCTTGAAAATCTTTCAAAAAACCACATGCATGCTCTTAAATGTTTAGCTTTGCTTCTGTACTTGAGATATATGTGTGTTCATAAGCTTTTACAACCATGCATGGCAAGATTTTGGGCTAGAATGTGATGTTAGATGAAATCGTGCATGTGACAGCTTTCTATCTTGTTGGTGCGAGGTGATTTTGGCTAGGTAAATGATGTTGCAAATGTGTGCAAATTGGTAGGTAACTAGTTTTGCCAGGTCTGAACAGTTTTCACAGAAATAGGCCAAAGCTAATTTTGACTCTAAGGTCCTCAAAATGGCAAATCATTAAAATGTGTCCAAATCTGGAAAGTCTAGAAAAATGAAGTAGGTTTTGGCAGATTCACTGACCTTGTGGAACGAACCAGTTTTGACTTAGTAAATGATATCCAAAATGCATGATATTTGGTTTTTTGCTAGAGTTTTCAGTTCTGGACATGTTTGTCAGAAATGGACTAAGGCTAAATCGGACCTTAAGGACCTCAAAAACGACAAGTATGGAAATGTATACAAATCTGGACAGTTTTGTGCAGTCTCACTGTTTTGGCTATAACTATTGAACTCGAACTCCAAATGATGCGAGGTTTGTTCTGAATTTATTTCACTTATTAAGATTTAATTTGACATCTTATTCACTGGAATTGGAGATTGTTTGCTTGTCGTAATGATTGTGAGAAAACAGCCCATTGCAGTGAGGGTTTCACTTAGTGATATGCTTAGAAAAATTATTGTAGCTTCTCTTATTGTGTTAAATGCTTGGGATTGTGGCATTGGGATGTTGTGTGGACTGTTTTGAATACTTGAGGGTGTTTGAATTAATCGATGCATGGCTTGAGTTTGATTTTGAGATGACTTGGGGCTTAATCGCACGGGTAAGCACGAATTGGAACCCTAGTAACTAGGTGAATTTGCTAAGTGTTGATCCTTTGGATGTTGTGTTGGATTATGTGTTTAGTAGGCTGTCCGTAGTTGCCCTTGTAGCCCTAAATATGATTTCGATGATTTCATGCTGATAAGTAGGCTTTTCTTACACCCGGTCCCACGTAGATGCCGTTGCATGATGAATAATCTTATTAATTGATTACGTGAACTTTGAAATTAGTTATATGACTTGATTTACGTGCGTTACATGGCTGCCCATTTAATGTTCATATAACTCCATGTGCCTTACATGTGAAATTACTTGTCTTATCGTGCCTCACTCGTTTACTTGTCAATGTGCAATTTTATGACTGCTCGGAGGTAACCTACTTTGTTGTCCTCCTAATGTGATATATTAAATGTCATAAATGTGCATTGCATACAAGGTTGCAACCTTTCATTCTGGCGTGGTAGCGTTCACGCACACCGGGCGGCATTGGGCTTGCCGGTGCAACCGTGACTACTATTGTCCAATTCCCTCTCTCACTTGGGGGCTAGATTTCCTCAGAGTTTGGGTCGTAGGATTTTGGGGTACATCCGGAGTACACCCATTTGGCATGATAGGAGGATGATTTGAAGTCGGTCGCAATAGCTGATACTAGAAATGAACTGAGAGCAAAAGCTCACCGTATCCTTTTCACTATGTGTATAAGTACACTCGCTTGGTTCCTAGAGGACCTCGGGGAAGAAAGACGGGTAATTGTGTTCCTTTACTTTTACATTATTGTTATGTACTTATTTGTGATATATTCATGCTTGCAAAAAGGGTTTTCATAAGTTGAACCGGAAAATGAGTTTCAAAATCTATTTCTCGTTCCCCCTCGCTGAGTTCATAAGGACTCACCCTCTTTTATCATCTCAGGTGAAGAAGATCAAGAACAGGTACCCGAGGACGACGTGCCTAACGATGATTCCTTGGAATGATTGCCTGTCTTATGTGCTTTGCTTGATTATGGCCATTGTGAACACTATGCTGCTTGAAGACTATTTCTTTTCATGTTGCTTGATGTTTGTAATGTAAAAGACCCCCGTTGTAATTTGGGGTCTAATTTTGGCTTGTACTGTTAATAACTAGACAGACACTACTATGGTCGTTTTGCTATCGTTACTGGTTAGTATCTATCATAGGATTATGAAATATCCGATAAGGGCTAAGTAAAATGAACCTATCCAATCTTAAACAGGTACCCATTGTTAAGCTAAGGTCAACATGTACTTTTGTAACAAGGATTAACAAACAAACGAGACATAGTATCATGCTAGGTTATTAATCAAACGAGACTTCAAGATAATTAGTAGGCTTTTCATTCGATGATAAATAGTAATCTTAGTTGGAAATGAATTTGAGATTGTAGATTTTGAGGCGATTAGAGAATTAGGTCAAACTAACGAGCCCAATTACAGCCGTTATGCTATCGGTTTTTCGGAGAATTTGTGGAGTTTAGGCCAAAATGTTAAGTGTTAAACCTTCATAAACGGTTAAGTATGTGATATGACTTGAATGTTAGATCACACCCTAGTCTAACCTTTATAGGCCAGGTTGGGGCGTGACACCCTATAGAAGAAATAGTATCAAAGCTTAGATTGCTTAAGCCGGGTTTAACTCTCGGACCATGGGTAGAGCCCTAAGATAATTAGGATGACTTGTCTATATGTTATTGTGTGATAATGTTAATTGTGCATCGTAATCTGTGCCTATAGATGGCTGGCCCTAGTACCCGCACTACTAATAGGAGCGGTGAACCCCAAGAGACCGAAGATGCTTATCAAACTAATCCCGGCATAGCTATGTTTAACATGATGGCAAACGCCATGGATCGCGTGTCGCGAGTGATGGAACGTCAAGATGCACATGAAGCCAACAACAACAACAATAACAGGAATGATAGTAACCATGGGAGACATAGCAGAATGAGGGAGTTCCTTGACTTTCGCCCGTCCAAATTCCACGGGGAAGCTGATGATGAGAAAGCAAAGGCTTGGCTGTCCGAGATCGAGAGGATTTTTAGGCCACTTTATTATACTGATGAAGAAAAGGTGGAGTTTGCTGTGTTTCTGTTGCACGGGGATGCCGAGCAATGGTGGCACACTGTAGAGGCACTATGGGAAACTGATCAGACACCTCACTTGTAGGGTAATTTTGTTAAGGCATTCAAGGAGAAATATGTACCTGCAGTTTCCAGGCAGAGGCGGATTGAGGAGTTCATGCACTTGACCCAGGGTAACATGATGGTGGCCCAGTACGAGGCTCATTTTGACCGACTGTCCCGCTATGCTCAATACATGGTCAGTACTTCGGAGGCGAAGATGTGGAAATTTACTACTGGATTGAGGCCAGAGATTCAGGACCAGTTGGCTTCGCATGACTTCGATACCTATTATGCTCTCTTTGCTGGTGCTTCCCGAGTTGAGAAGAGAAAACTTGATAGAGCCGGTTCGAGTCAGCCGAACAAGAAACCATACCAGCCTTCAGGTCAAGAGAGAAAATTCCAGGGCCAAAGTCGTAGTCAGGGCCAAAGCCAGAACAAACTAGTAAATAACTGTGGCCCGACTAAAGCGCCATCAGCCTCTTCCACCCGCGGATCCACAAGTAGTTCACCTGCTACTCAGTCTGTCAACTATTCTTACTATGACAAGAAGGGGCATACCAAGGCCTAGTGCTGGAAGAAGTCAGAACGATGTGTGCGGTGTGGCAGTGATCAGCATCAGATCGAGGATTGCCCTAAATGGCAAGCAGGACAGAATCAGGTTAAACCAGCTGGTAGAGGCAAGACTCCAGTTCCTAGAGTTCAGGCTCGAGCTTATGCTATTGAGTACGGGGAGCTTCTAGAGGAGACCGTTATTGTTGAAGGTACATTATTCATACTGAATCAACCTGTTAGGGTACTAATTGATTCGGGTGCTACTCATTCATTTATTACTCCCTTATGTGTACAACGTGTGAAACTACGAGTTGTATGTTTGCCTTACGAAGTAGAAGTTAGTACTCCGATGGGTTCTAAACTTGTCACTAGCTCAGCTTGTAAAGCATGTAAAATCCAAATTAAAGATAGGGAATTCTCAGCCAATCTTATCGTATTACCTTTTCGAGACTATGAGGTCATTTTAGGGATAGACTGGTTGGCAAAGCATCATGTCCAACTAGATTACTGGACGAAGATTGTAATGTTCCGGGTACCTGTCAACCAATCCTGGAGGTAATGGGTCGAAAAGATTTCACCGGGAGTTCCATCATTTCATCTACGAAAGTAGTGAAGTCCTTGAGAAAAGGGTGTAGTGGATACTTAGCTTACCTCATCAACAAACTGTCGGACAAAGCTAAGTTGGAAGAGATGCCAGTGATCAAAGACTATGCAGATGTGTTTCCAGAAGAATTGCCCAGTTTACCCCCAAATTAGGAGATCGAGTTCATTATAGAGTTATTACCTGGTACCCAACCGATATCTAAAGCTCCCTATCATATGGCACCGGCCGAGCTACAGGAATTGAAGGACCAATTGCAAGGATTGTTGAAGAAGGGGTTTGTTCAACCAAGTTCTTCTTCGTGGGGTGCACCAGTTCTATTTGTAAAGAAGAAAGACGAAACGTTGAGGCTATGCATCGATTACCGAGGATTGAACCAAGTGACTGTCAAGAATAAATACCTACTTCCACTGATCGACGAGTTGTTTGATCAACTTCAAGGAGCCAAAGTGTATTCGAAACTCGACTTAAGGCAATGGTACTATCAGTTGCGGATCAAAAAGAAGGATATGCCTAAAACAGCTTTCAAGACAAGATATGGGCATTATGAATATGTGGTGATGCCATTTGGACTAACCAATGCCCCTGCAGCTTTTATGGACTTGATGCACAGGGTGTTTCAACCCTACTTGGACCAATTTGTGGTGATCTTCATTGATGATATTTTGGTATACTCGAAATCCGAGGCTGAGCATGAACAACATCTGCGGTTGGTACTGCAGAAACTTTGAGAGCATCAATTGTATGCAAAGTTTAGCAAGTGCGGATTTTGGTTGCAGTAGATTCCATTTTTGGGGCATATCATATCCCAAGAGGGAATAGAAATGGATCCAGCAAAGATAGAAGTAGTGATGTCTTGGAAGAAGCCGGAAAATGTTACGGAGGTTCGGAGTTTTCTTGGTCTAGCCAGCTATTATCGAAGGTTCGTGAAGGATTTCTCTAAGATTGCAGGACCGCTTACAAAGCTCACTCAAAAGAAAACAAAATTCGTGTAGGATGACAAGAGTAAGAACAACTTCCAAGAATTGAAGAAAAGATTGACTACTGTACCTGTTATTGCATTACCTGAAGGGAGTCAAGGTTTTGTAATCTATAGCGATGCTTCGAAGGAAGGAATGGGTTATGTGTTGATGCAAAATAGAAGGGTGATTGTGTATGCTTCTAGGAAACCGAAGTCGTATGAATTGAACTGCCCAACGTATGATTTGGAGTTAGCGGCTATTGTGTTTGCACTCAAGAAATAGAGGCACTATCTGTGGGGTAACAAGTTTGAGGTGTTTACCGATCACAAGAGCTTGAAATACTTGTTCTCACAAAAAGAGTTGAACATGAGGCAAAGGCGGTGGATGGAGCTTTTGGATGATTATAACTGTACAATCAATTATGTGCCCGGTAAAGCAAATGTAGTTGCAGATGCCTTAAGTTGGAAAGCGAGCATGGCAAAACTGGAAGTTAATGTGTAGGAGTTGTTGGAGGAAGCATTTTTGTGGAAACCACAATTGACTCGGAAAGGGTTACTTTTTGCTACTACACAAGTTCAATCGACCTTGTTGTCTGAATTACGAGAGGCTCAACAGAAGGACCAACAATTCGAGAAGATTAAAGAAAGCAACACAGATTTCAAGTTTCATGATGATGGTATTTGGAGGTTTAAGAATCGGATTTGTGTTCCTAATGAACCAGAGCTGAAAAAGAAGATTCTTGAAGAAGTCCATAATTCAAGATATACTATTCACCCCGGCGGAACAAAGATGTACCAGGATTTGAAGCAACACTATTGGTGGAATAACATGAAGAGAGAGATTGCAGAGTTTGTGGCACGGTGTTTGACTTGCCAGAGAGTCAAAGCGGAACATCAACGACCGGCAGGTTTACTTCAACCGTTGGAGATTCCTCAATGGAAATGGGAACATATAACTATGGACTTTGTTATGGACCTGCCCAGGTCACAAAAGGGTCATGACGCCGTTTGGGTCATAGTGGATAGATTGACTAAGTCAGCGCACTTTTTACCGATGAACAAGGAGGATAGTCCTGAGAAATTGGGAGATATGTATGTGGCGGAGATTGTAAGATTGCACGGGATGCCTGTGAGTATTGTATCGGATAGGGATCCTCGTTTTACTTCCCGATTTTGGAAGAGATTGCAAGAAGCTTTGGGAACGAAGTTGAGTTTCAGCACGGCTTATCACCCTCAGACTGATGGACAATCGGAGAGAACTATTCAGATTCTGGAGGATATGCTGAGGGCGTGTGTTTTAGATTTCGGGAAAGGTTGGGAGAAATATCTGTCTCAAGCGGAGTTCGCTTATAATAATAGTTATCAGGCCACTATTGGGATGGCCCCATTTGAGGCGTTGTATGGACGTAAGTGTCGATCCCCAATTTACTAGGATGAAGTAGGTGAGACGAAGGCTTTTGACCCGACCCTTTTACCTGAACTTATGAAGACTGTTGATAATATCCACCTCATCCGGAAACGGATGCTTACCGCCCAAAGCAGGCAGAAGAGTTATGCAGACCGACGGAGACGGAGTCTAGAGTTTAAGGTCGGCGACAAGGTATTCCTGAAGATATCACCTCGGAAGGGACAGATTAAACATGGCAAGGGTGGAAAGTTGAGCCCGAGATTTGTAGGACCATTTGAGATAGTTGAAAAGGTTGGCAAACTGGCGTATTGCCTAGCACTACCCCAAAACCTCTCCAATATTCACGACGCCTTTAATGTTTCAATGATGCGGAAGTATCACCCTGATCCATCGCATATCTTGGAGCCAGAGCCGTTGCAGCTTTGGGAGAACTTGTGTTATGAGGAGAAGCCCATTCGGATCCTAGACCAGCAAGATCGGAAGTTGCGCAGCAAAACTATACCGATGGTGAAAGTGCTGTGGGATCATCAATGAGTTGAAGAAGCAACGTGGGAAAGGCGAGAACAGATGGAGCAATAGTATCCAGCTTTATTTCAAAGGTAATATTGAATTTCGGGATGAAATTCTTTTAAGGAGGGGAGGATGTGAGGCCCAACCTCGATTTGTGTGCGATGCCTCGTTTCATGTGCCCTAACCTAGATTTGCGTGCCTTAATCTAGATTTAAGAATCGTGTTTTGTTTTGTGTGCCTTGCATTGAATTACGTGCATTCATTTAAGGTTGCGTGCATTTACATGGAAAACGTGCATTCGTCTAGTAGTTCATGCCCTACCTCGTAGTGCGTGCCCTAAACTTAGGAAAGCGTGCCCTTACGCTAATCGAGAAAGCATCTTACACAAAGCACTAGATCAATAATTAATCCTACAAATTCCACTAACTAATATTAAATTACTAATTTAACCTACTAGAAGACAAAATCTCTCAAAAAGCTAGACATTTCTTATTCTTTATTCCTTATTCTTTTGCACTTTCAAACACACAATTAAATAATGCTCAAAAGAGGACAAAAAATTCAGATTTCTCAAGCCTTGGCCGACCACCTTGTGTGCCTTGTGCTTGCTTTGCATAATTCAAATCTTATTCCCAAACATTCTATGACATTCTATGACACAAAGCAATAAAAAAATTACCTCAAACCCTCCTCAAAGCTCAAATTCTCGACACAAAGCTCCTTGCCCAAGCTAAGTAATTCAAAAACCATGCTTCTTGAAGACACAAATCAGAAATTTCTATGCCCAAGGCCGACACATGCTACATCAATTGCAAGGCTTTCATTTTTCATTCATTTATCTCATTTCCTCACATTTCTCTTTCTCCCTCTCATTCTTCTCTCTCTCTCTCGGCTTTGGCTGAGTTCCTATACTCCATAGCTTATCTTCATCACTCCATGATTCATCAAGGCAAGCAATAAGCTAAGGAGCTTGACTAAGCAAGCTAGGTTGCAAAGAAAAACACATGCAAGCTTATTGAACATCCATTTCGGCTTAGGTGAGTTTGCTAGCTTCCATTTCTTTTCTTCTTGTTCTAACCACATGCATCTACTAAGAACTTGGTCACTAAGCTAGGAAAAATAGAGAAAATCGAGTGGTGTCTCGGCTAAGCAAGGAAGAAGATCAACTTTGTGCTTCACCAAGAGTCTTGTTCATCTTCTTATTGTTTTGCTAAGGTGACGGCTAAAACTTCTTGAAAATCTTTCAAAAAACCACATGCATGCTCTTAAATGTTTAGCTTTGCTTCTTTATTTGAGATATATGTGTGTTCATAAGCTTTTACAACCATGCATGGCAAGATTTTGGGCTAGAATGTGATGTTAGATGAAATTGTGCATGTGACAGCTTTCTATCTTATTGGTGCGAGGTAATTTTGGCTAGGTAAATGATGTTGAAAATGTGTGAAAATTGGTAGGTAACTATTTTGCCAGGTCTGAACATTTGTCACAGAAATAGGCCAAAGCTAATTTTGATTCTATGGTCCTCAAAATGGAAAATCATTAAAATGTGTCCAAATCTGGAAAGTCTGGAAAAATGAAGCAGATTTTGGCAGATTCACTGACCTTATGGAATGAACCCGTTTTTACTTAGTAATTAACATCCAAAATGCATGAAATTTGGTGTTCTGCTATATGTTTCAGTTCTGGACATTTTTTTCAGAAATGGACTAAGGCTAAATCTGACCCTAAGGATCTCAAAAACGACAAGTATTGAAATGTGTGCAAAGTTGGACAGTTTTGTGCAGTTTCACTGTTTTGGCTATACTATTGAACCCGAACTCCAAATGATGCGAGGTTTGTTTCTGAATTTAGTTCACTTATTAAGCTTTAATTTGACATCTTATTCACTGGATTTGGAGATTTTTTGCTTGTCTTAATGATTATGAGAATACAGTCCATTGCAGTGAGGGTTTCACTTAGTGATATGCTTAGAAAAATTATTGTAGCTTCTCTTGTTGTGTTAAATGCTTGGGATTGTGGCATTGGGATGTTGTGTGGACTGTTTTGAATACTTGAGGGTGTTTGAATTAATCGATGCATGGATTGAGTTTGATTTTGAAATGACTTGGGGCTTAATCACACGGGTAAGCACGAATTGGAACCCTAGAAACTAGGTGAATTTGCTAAGTGTTGATCCTTTGGATTATGTGTTTAGTAGGCTGCCCGTAGTTGCCCTTGTATCCCTAAATATGATTTCATGCCGATAAGTAGGCTTTTCTTGCACCCGGTCCCACGTAGATGCCGTTGCATGATGAATAATCTTATTAATTGATTACGTGAACTTTGAAATGAGTTATAGGACTTGATTTACGTGCGTTACAAAGGTGTCGTGGGATTCGGTAATAGAAATGTGATGGATTAGGTTGTTGAACTTTTCACGGCTCACGACGTACGATCCGGGACGGAAAAACAGCGAAAAAGAAGAAAAGAGTCCCGAAACTGATGAGAACATTAGATTTTTGGCTTCGAAAACAGGCGCAGTTGAGCAGGCTTGCTACCCCCGTCGTAGAGCTCTCGGAGAGCTTTCCAACAGTATGTTGTGCGCCGCGTAACTCCTTACGGATCAAAAGTTATGGGCACCGGAGCGACGGATACCTGGTTACAAGCCCCACGCCCTCGGTTTGCGGGCCCAGCCTCTACGTGAAGTGAAGTTGTCTTGCCCAAGGTGCCATGGGATTCGGTAATAGAAATGTGATGGATTAGGTTGTCATCCTTTTCACGGCTCACGACTTACAATCCGGGAGAAAAAACAGAGCAAAATAAGAAAAGTGCCCCGAAATGGATAAAAACATTCAATTTTGGGCTCCGAAAAGAGCCGCAACCAAGCAGACTTGCTACCCACGTCGTAGAGCTCTAGGAGAGCTTTCCAACGGTATGTTGTACACCGCGTAACTCCTTGCGGATTAAAAGTTATGGGCACCGGAGCGATAGATACCTGGTCACAAGCCCCACGCACACGGTTTGCGAGCCCAGCCTCTATGTGAGGTGAAGTTGTCTTGCTCAAGGTGCCATGGGATTCGGTAATATAAATGTGATGGATTAGGTTGTTGTCTTTTTTGCGGCTCACATCATACGATCCGGGAGAAAAAAACAGCGCAAAAGAAGAAAAGTATCTCAAAACTGATGAAAACGTTTGATTTTGGTCTCCGAAAAGGGGTGCAGCAGAGCAAGATTGCTGCCCACGTCGTAGAGCTCTAGGAGAGCTTTCCAACGGTATGCTGTGCATCGCGTAACTCCTTACGGATCAAAAGTTATGGGCACCGGTGTGACGGAGACCTGGTCACAAGCCCCACGCCCTCGGTTTGCGGGCCCAGCCTCTACGTGAAGTGAAGTTGTCTTGCCCAAGGTGTCATGGGATTCGGTAATAGAAATGTGATGGATTAGGTTGTTGTCCTTTTCGCGGCTCACGACGTACGATCCGGGACAGAAAAAAAGCACAAAAGAAGAAAAGTGTCCCGAAACTGATGAAAACGTTCGATTTTGGGCTCTGAAAATAGGCGTAGCCGAGTCGGCCTATTGGCCCTGTCGTAGAACTCTCAGAGAGCTTTCCAACGGTATGTTGTGTGCTGCGTAACACCTTACGGATCAAAAGTTATGGGCACCAGATTCCTGGTCACAAGCCCTATGCCCTCGGTTTACGGGCCTAGCCTCTACGTGAAGTGAAGTTGTCTTGTCTAAGGTTCCATGGGATTCGGTAATAGAAATGTGATGGATTAGGTTGTCGGCCTTTTCGCGGCTCACAACGTACGATCCGGGACGGAAAAATAGCGCAAAAGAAGAAAAGTATCCCGAAACTGATGAAAACATTCGATTTTGTGACAGAAAAACAGCGCAAAAGAAGAAAAATCTTCTGAAACTTATGAAAACGTTCAATTTTGGACTCCGAAAATAGGCGTATCCGAGCAGGCTTGCTGGCCCCGTCGTAGACCTCTCGGAGTGCTTTCCAACGGTATGCCGTACGCCGCATAACTCCTTACAGACCAAAAGTTATGGGCACCGGAGCGACGGATACTTGGTCACAAGACCCACGCCTTCGGTTTGCTGGCCCAGCCTCTACGCAAAGTAAAGTTGTCTTGCCCAAGGTGTCGTGGGATTCGGTAATAGAAATGTGATGGATTAGGTTGTCGTTCTTTTCGCGGCTCACGACGTACGATCCGGGACGGAAAAACAGCGAAAAAGAAGAAAAGAGTCCCGAAACTGATGAGAACATTAGATTTTTGGCTCCAAAAATAGGCACAGTTGAGTAGGCTTGCTACCCCCATCATAGAACTCTCAGAGAGCTTTCCAACAGTATGTTGTGCGCCGCGTAACTCCTTACAGATCAAAAGTTATGGGCACCGGAGCGACGGATACCTGGTCACAAGCCCCACGCCCTCGGTTTGCGGGCCCAGCCTTTGCGCGAAGTGAAGTTGTCTTGCCCAAGGTGCCGTGGAATTCAGTAATAGAAATGTGATGGATTAGGTTGTCGTCCTTTTTGCGGCTCATGACGTACGATACGGGACGAAAAAATAGCGCAAAAGAAGAAAAGTGTCCCGAAACTGATGAAAACATTCGATTTTGGGCTCTGAAAAGAGGTACAGCCAAGCAGTCTTGTTATCCAAGTCGTAGAGCTCTAGGAGAGCTTTCCAACGGTATGCTGTGCACCGCGTAACTCCTTACGGATAAAAAGTTATAGGCACCGGAGCGACGAATACCTAGTCACAAGCCCCACGCCCTCGGTTTGCGGGCCCAGCCTCTGCGTGAAGTGAAGTTGTCTTGCCCAAGGTGCCGTGGGATTCGGTAATAGAAATGTGATGGATTAGGTTGTCGTCCTTTTCGCGGCTCACGACGTACGATACGGGACAAAAAAACAGCGCAAAAGAAGAAAAGTGTCCCGAAACTGATGAAAACATTCGATTTTGGGCTCCGAAAAGAGGTGCAGCCGAGCAGTCTTGTTATCCAAGTCGTAGAGCTCTAGGAGAGCTTTCCAACGGTATGCTGTGCACCGCGTAACTCCTTACGGATCAAAAGTTATAGGCACCGGAGCGACGGATACCTGGTCACAAGCCCCACGCCCACGGTTTGCGGGCCCAGCCTCAACGTGTGGTGAAGTTGTGTTGCCCAAGGTGCCGTGGGATTCGGTAATAGAAATGTGATGGATTAGGTTGTCGTCTTTTTCGCGGCACACATCATACGATCCGGGACAGAAAAACAGCGCAAAAGAAGAAA
The DNA here is from genome assembly GCA_037974665.1 of Ehretia macrophylla. Taxonomy (NCBI): domain Eukaryota; kingdom Viridiplantae; phylum Streptophyta; class Magnoliopsida; order Boraginales; family Ehretiaceae; genus Ehretia; species Ehretia macrophylla. The sequence goes on from CM075772.1 coordinate 63,889,968, forward strand.
AGTATCCCAAAACTAATGAAAACGTTCGATTTTGGCCTCCGAAAAAGAAGCGCAGCTGGGCAAGATTGCTGCCCACATCGTAGAGCTCTCGGAGAGCTTTCCAACGGTATGCTGTGCACCGTGTAACTCCTTACGGATCAAAAGTTATGGGCACTGGTGCGACAGATACCTGGTCACAAGCCCCACGACCTCGGTTTGTGGGCCCAGCCTCTACGGGAAGTGAAGTTGTCTTGCCCAAGGTGCCATGGTATTCGGTAATAGAAATGTGTTGGATTAGGTTATCGTCCTTTTTGCGGCTCACGACGTACGATCCGGGACAAAAAAACAGCGCAAAATTAGAAAAATATCCCGAAACTGATGAAAATATTGGATTTTGGCATCGAAAAAAAGGCGCAGCTGAGCAAGCTTGCTACCCCCGTCGTAGAGCTCTCAGAGAGCTTTCCAGCGTTATGCTGTGCACCGCGTAACTCATTACGGATCAAAAGTTATGGGCACCCGTGTGACGGATACTTGGTGACAAGCCCCACGACCTCGGTTTGCTGGCCTAGCCTCTACGTGAGGTAAAGTTGTCTTGGCCAAGGTGCCGTGGCATTCGGTAATAGAAATGTGATGGATTAGGTTGTCATCATTTTCGCGGCTCACGAAGCACGATCCGGGACGAAAAAATAACGCAAATGAAGAAAAGAGTCCCGAAACTGATGAAAATGTTAGATTTTAGGCTCCGATAACAGGCGCAGCTGAGCAGGATTGCTACCCCCGTCGTAGAGCTCTCGGAGAGCTTTCCAACGGTATGCTGTGCGCCGCGTAACTCCTTGTGTAGCAAAAGTTATGGGCACTAGAGCGAAGGATACCTGTTCACAAGTACCATGCCCTCAATTTGCGAGCCCAGCCTCTACGTGAAGCGAAGTTGTCTTGCCCAAGGTGCCGTGGGATTTGGTAATAGAAATGTGATAGATTAGGTTGTCGTCCTTTTCGCGGATCATGACGTACGATCCGGGACAGAAAAACAACGCAAAAGAAAAAAGAGTCCTGAAACTTATGAAAATGTTGGATTTTAGGCTATGACAATAGGCGCAGCAGAGTAGGATTGCTGCCCCCATCGTAGAGCTCTCGGTGAGCTTTCCAACGGTATGTTGTGCGCCGCGTAACTCCTTGTGGATCAAAAGTTATGGGCACCGGAGCGACGGATACCTGGTCACAAGCTCCACGCTCTCGGTTTGCGGGCTCAGTCTCTGCGTGAAGTGAAGTTGTCTTGCCCAAGGTGCCGTGGGATTCGGTAATAGAAATGTGATGGATTAGGTTGTCGTCCATTTCGCAGCTCACGACGTACGATCCGGTATGGAAAAATAGTGCAAAAGAAGAAAAGTGTCACGAAACTGATGAAAACGTTCAATTTTGGGCTCCGAAAATAGGCGCAGCCGAGCAGGCTTGCTGCCCCCGTCGTAGAGCTCTCTAAGAGCTTTCCAACGGTATGTTGTGCGCCGCGTAACTCCTTAAGGATCAAAAGTTGTGGGCACCGGAGCGACGGATACCTGGTCACAAGCCCTACGCCCTCGGTTTGCGGGCCCTTCCTCTACGTGAAGTGAAGTTGTCTTGCCCAAGGTGCTGTGGGATTCGGTAATAGAAATGTGATAGATTAGGTTGTCGTCATTTTCGCGGCTCACGACGTACGATCCGGGACGGAAAAACATCGCAAAAGAAGAAAAGTATCCCAAAACTGATGAAAACGTTTGATTTTGGGCTCCGAAAATAGGTACAGCTGAGCAAAGCTTGCTGCCCAAATCGTAGAGCTCTCGGAGAGCTTTCCAACAGTATGTTGTGCGCCTCGTAAGTCTTTACGGATCAAAAGTTGTGGGCATTGGAGCGAGGGATACCAGGTTACAAGCCCCACGCCCTCGGTTTGCTGGCCCAGCCTCTACGTGATGTGAAGTTGTCTTGCCCAAGGTGCCGTGGCATTCGGTAATAGAAATGTGATGGATTAGGTTGTCGTCCTTTTCGCGGCTCACGACGCACGATCTGGGACAGAAAAACAACGCAAAAGAAAAAAAGAGTCCCGAAACTAATGAAAATGTTGGATTTTGGGCCCCGATAACAGGCGCAGCTGAGTAGGATTGCTCCCCCCATCGTAGAGCTCTTGGAGAGCTTTCCAACGGTATGTTGTGCGCCGCATAACTCCTTGTGGATCAAAAGTTATGGGCACCGGAGCGACGGATACCTGGTCACAAGCCCCACGCCCTCGGTTTGCGGGCCCAGCCTCTACGTGAAGTGAAGTTGTCTTGCCCAAGGTACCGTGGGATTCGGTAATAGAAATGTGATGGATTTGGTTGTCGTCCTTTTCGCGGTCACGACGTACGATCCGGGACGGAAAAACAATACAAAAGAAGAAAAGAGTCCCGAAACTTATGAAAACGTTGGATTTTAGGCTCTGACAACAGGTGCAGCAGAGTAGGATTGCCGCCCCCGTCGTAGAGCTCTCGGTGAGCTTTCCAACGGTATGCTGTGCGCCGCGTAACTCCTTGTGGATCAAAAGTTATGGGCACCGGAGCAACGGATACCTGGTCAAAAGCCCCATGCCCTCGGTTTGCAGGCCCAGCCTCTGCGTGAAGTGAAGTTGTCTTGCCCAAGATGCCGTGGGATTCGGTTATAGAAATGTGATGGATTAGGTTGTCGTCCTTTTCGCCGCTCACGACGTACGATCCGGTATGGAAAAATAATGCGAAAGAAGAAAAGTGTCACGAAACTGATGAAAACGTTCAATTTCGGGCCCCGAAAATAGGCGCAGCCGAGTAGGCTCGCTGCCCCCGTCGTAGAGCTCTCTAAGAGCTTTGCAACGGTATGTTGTGCGCCCCGTAACTCCTTACGGATCAAAAGTTGTGGGCACCGGAGCGACGGATACCTGGTTACAAGCCCCACGGCCTCGGTTTGTTGGCCCTTCCTATACGTGATGTGAAGTTGTCTTGCCCAAGGTGCTGTGGGATTCGGTAATAGAAATGTGATGGATTAGGTTGTCGTCTTTTTCGCGACTCATGACGTATGATCCGGGACAGAAAAATATCGCAAAAGAAGAAAAGTATCCCAAAACTGATGAAAACGTTCAATTTTGGGCTCCGAAAATAGGTACAGCTGAGCAAAGCTTGCTTCCCAAATCGTAGAGCTCTCGGAGAGCTTTCCAACAGTATGTTGTGTGCATCGTAAGTCTTTACGGCTCAAAAGTTGTGGGCATTGGAGCGAGGGATACCAGGTTAGAAGCCCCATGCCCTCGGTTTACGGGCCCAGCTTCTACTTGAAGTGAAGTTGTCTTGCCCAAGGTGCCGTTGGATTCGGTAATAGATATGTGATGGATTAGGTTGTCGTCCTTTTCGTGGCTCACGACGTACGATCCGGGATAGAAAAAAAGCGCAAAAGAAGCAAAGTGTCCCAAAATTGATGAAAACGTTCGATTTTAGGCTCCAAAAAATGGTACAGCTGACCAGGCTTGCTACCCACGTTGTAAAGCTCTTGGCGAGGTTTCCAATGGTATGTTGTGCGTCGCGTAACTCCTGACGGATCAAAAGTTACGGGTACCGGATTCCTGGTCACAGGCCCCACGACCTCGGTTTACGGGCCCAGACTCTATGTGAAGTGAAGTTGTCTTGCCCAAGGTGTCGTGGGATTCGGTAATAGAAATGTGATGGATTAGGTTGTTATCCTTTTCGCGGCTCAAGGAGTACGATCCGGGATGAAAAAACAGCGCAAAAGAAGAAAAGTGTCCCGAAGCTGATGAAAACGGTTGATTTTGGGCTTCGAAAATAGGCCCAGCCGAGCAGGCTTGATGCCCCCGTTGTAGAACTCTAGGAGTGCTTTCCAACGGTAAGCTGTGCGCCATGTAACTCCTTACGGACCAAAAGTTATGGGCATCGGAGCGACGGATACCTGGTCACAAGCCCCATGCCTTCGGTTTGCTGGCCCAGCCTCTACGTCAAGGCGAAGTTGTCTTGCCCAAGGTGCCATGGGATTCGGTAATAGAAATGTGATGGATTAGGTTGTCGTCCTTTTCGCGGCTGACTATGTACGATACGGGACGAAAAAATAGCGCAAAAGAAGAAAAGTGTACCGAAACTGATGAAATCGTTCGATTTTGGCCCAGCCTCCATAAAGCTCTAGGAGAGCTCTCCAACGGTATGCTGTGAGCTGCGTCACTCCTTACAGATCAAAGGTTATGGATACCGGAACGACGGATACCTGGTCAACAGCCCCATGCCCACAGTTTGCGGGCCCAACCTCTACGTAAAGTGAAGTTGTCTTGCCCAAGGTGTTGTGGGATTCGGTAATAGATATGTGATGGATTAGGTTGCCATCTTTTTCGCGGCTCACGACGTACGATCCAGGACAAAAAAATAGTGTAAAAGAAGAAAAGTATCCCAAAACTGATGAAAACGTTCGATTTTGGTCAGCGAAAAGAGGCGCAGCCTAGTAGGCTTGCTACCCACGTCGTAGAGCTCTTTGAGAGCTTTCCAACGGTATGTTGTACGCCACGTAACTCCTTACGGATCAAAAGTTATGGGCATTGGAGCGTCGGATACCTGGTCATAAGCCCCACGCCCTCTGTTTATGCGCCCTGGCTCTAAGTGAAGTGAAGTTTTCTTGCCCAAGGTGCCATGGTATTCGGTAATAGAAATGTGATAGATTAGGTTGTCATCCATTTCTCGGCTCACGACGTACGATCCGAGACGGAGAAACAGCACAAAAGAAGAAAAGTATCCCAAAACTGATGAAAGCGTTCGATTTTGGGCTCCAAAAAGAGGTACAGCCGAGCAGGCTTGTTGCCCATGTCGTAGAGCTCCCGTAGAGCTTTCCAACGGTATAATGTGCACCGCGCAACTCCTTACGGATCAAAAGTTATGGGCAACGGTGCGACGAATACTTGGTCACAAGCCCCACACCCTCGGTTTGCTAGCCCAGCCTCTACGTGAAGTGATGTTGTCTTGCCCAAGTTGCAGTGGGATTCGGTAATAGAAATGTGATGGATTAGGTTGTCATCCTTTTTGTGGCTCACGACGTACGATCCGGGACGGAAAAACAACTCAAAAGAAGAAAAGAGTCCCGAAACTGATGAAAACGTTGGTTTTTGGGCTCCGACAATAGGCGCAGCTGAGCAGGATTGCTGCCCCCGTCGTAAAGCTCTAGAAGAGCTTTCCAACGGTATGCTGTGCGCCGCGTAACTCCGTGTGGATCAAAAGTTATGGGTACCGGAGCGACAGATACCTGGTCATAAGCCCCACGCCCTCGGTTTGTGGGCCCAGCCTCTACGTGAAGTGAAGTTGTCTTGCCCAAGGTACCATGGGATTCGGTAATAGAAATGTGATGGATTAGGTTGTCGTCTTTTTCGCTGCTCATGACGTACGATCCGGGACGGAAAAATCACGCAAAAGAAGAAAAGTATTCCGAAACTGATGAAAACGTTCGAATTTGGGCTCCAAAAACAGGCGCAGCCGTGCAGGCTTGCTGCCCACGTCGTAGAGCTCTCGTTGAGCTCTCAAACGGTATGCTGTGCACCACGTAACTCCTTACGGATCAAAAGTTATAGGCACCGGAGCGACGGATACCTGGTCACAAGTCCCACGCCCTCGATTTGCTGGCCCAACCTCTACGTGAAGTGAAGTTGTCTTGCCCAAGGTACCGTGGGATTCGGTAATATAAATGTGATGGATTAGGTTGTCGTCTTTTTTGCGGCTCACGACGTACGATCTGGGACGGAAAAACAGCGTAAAAAGAGAAAAATGTCCCGAAACTAATGAAAATGTTCAATTTTGGGCTCCAAAAACAAGTGACCGAGTAGGCTGGCTGCCCCTGTCATAGAGCTCTCTGAGAGCTTTCCAACGGTATGCTGTGCCCCGCGTAACTCCTTACGGATCAAAAGTTATGGGCACCGGAGCGACGGATACCTGGTCACAAGCCCTACGCTCTTGGTTTGCGGGCCCAGCCTCTACGTGAAGTGAAGTTGTCTTACCCAAGGTGCCATGGGATTCGGTAATAGAAATGTGATGGATTAGGTTGTCGTCCTTTTCGCGGCTCATGACGTACGATACGGGATAGAAAAACAGCGCAAAAGAAGAAAAGTATACCGAAACTGATGAAAACATTCGATTTTGGGCTCCGAAAAGAGGTACAGCCGAGCAGGCTTGTTACCCACGTCGTAAAGCTCTAGGAGAGCTTTCCAACGGTATGATGTGAGCTGCGTCACTCCTTACGGATCAAAAGTTATGGATACCAGAGCAACGGATACCTGGTCAAAAGCCCAACGCCCAGGGTTTGCGGGCCCAGCCTCTACGTGAAGTGAAGTTGTCTTGCCCAAGGTGCCATGGGATTCGGTAATAGATATGTGATGGATTAGGTTGTCGTCTTTTTCGCGGCTCACGACGTACGATCCGCGACAAAAAAACAGTGTAAAAGAAGAAAAGTGTCCCAAAACTGATGAAAACGTTCGAATTTGGTCTGTGGAAAGGGGCACAGCCGAGCAAGCAGTGTCGTAGAGCTCTCGGAGAGCTTTCCAACGGTATGCTATGCACAGCGTAACTCCTTACGGATTAAAAGTTATGGGCACCAGAGCGACGGATACCTGGTCACAAGCCCCACACCCTCGGTTTGTGGGCCCAACCTCTAATTGAAGTGAAGTTCTCTTGCCCAAGGTGCCATGGTATTCGCTAATAGAAATGTGATGGATTGGGTTGTCGTCCTTTTCACGGCTCACGACGTAAGATCCAAGACGGAAAAACAGCGCAAAAGAAGAAAAGTATCCCAAGACTGATGAAAACATTCGATTTTGGTGTCCGAAAAGAGGCACAGCTGAGCAAGCTTGCTACCCACGTCGTAGAGCTCTCGTATACTTTTCTAACGTTATGATGTACGCCGCGTAACTCCTTACGGATTAAAAGTTATTGGCACCGGAGCGACGGATACCGGGTCACAAGCCCCACGCCCTCGGTTTGCTGGCCCAGCCTCTACGTGAAGTGAAGTTGTCTTGCCCAAGGTGCCGTGGGATTCGGTAATAGAAATGTGATGGATTAGGTTGTCGTCCTTTTTGCGGCTTACAACGTACGATCCGAGATGGAAAAAGAACGCAAAAGAAGAAAAGAGTCCCAAAACTGATGAAAATGTTGGATTTTGGGCTCTGACAACAGGCGCTGCTAAGCAGGAATGCTGCCCCCATCGTAGAGCTCTCGGAGAGCTTTCCAATGGTATGCTGTGCGCCGCGTAACTCCTTGTGGATCAAAAATTATGGGCACCGGAGCGACAAATACCTAGTCACAAGCCCCATGCCCTCGGTTTGTGGGCCCAGCCTCTACGTGAACTGAAGTTGTCTTGCCCAAGGTGCCGTGGGATTCAGTAATAGAAATGTGTTGGATTAGGTTGTCGTCCTTTTCGCGGCTCACGACGTACGATTCGGGACGAAAAAATCACGCAAAAGAAGACAAGTATCACAAAACTAATGAAAACGTTAAAATTTGTCTCCAAAAATAGGCGCAACTGTGCAGGCTTACGGCCCACATCGTAGAGCTCTCGTTGAGCTCCCAAACGGTATGTTGTGCACCGCGTAACTCCTTACGGATCAAAAGTTATGGGCACCGGAGCGACGGATACCTGGTCACAAGCACCACGCCTTCGGTTTCCTGGCCCATCCTCTATGTGAAGTTAAGTTGTCTTGCCCAAGGTGACGTGGGATTCGGTAATAGAAATGTGATGGATTAGGTTGTCGTCCTTTTCGCGGCTCACGACGTTCGATCCGGGATGGAAAAACAACACAAAAGAAGAAAAGTGTCCCGAAATTAATAAAAATGTTCAATTTTGGGCTCCAAAAACAAGCGCAGCCGAGCAGGATTGCTGCCATCGTCGTAGAGCTCTCTGAGAGCTTTCAAACGGTATGTTGTGTGCCGCGTAACTCTTTACAGATCAAAAGTTATGGGCACCAGAGCGACGGATACTTGCTCGCAAGCCCCACGCCCTCGGTTTGCGGGCCCAGCCTCTACTGTGATGTGAATTTGTCTTGCCCAAGGTGCCTTGGGATTAGGTAATAGATATGTGATGGATTAGCTCGTCCTTTTCACGGCTCATGACGCACGATCCGGGAAGGAAAAATAGAGCAATAAAAGAAAAGTGTCCCGAAATTGATGAAAACGTTCAATTTTGTTCTCCGAAAAGAGACGCAGACGAGCAGGCTTGCTGGCCTAGTCCTAGAACTCTCGGAGAGCTTTCCAACGGTATGCTTTGCACCACGTAACTCCTTACGGATCAAAATTTATGTGCACCGGAGCGACGGATACTTGGTCATAAGCCCATGCCCTCGGTTTGCTGGCCCAGCCTCTACGTGAAGTGAAGTTGTCTTGCCCAAGGTACCATGGGATTCGGTAATAGAAATGTGATGGATTAGGTTGTCGTCCTTTTCGCGGCTCACGACGTATGATACGGGACGGAAAAACTACGCAAAAGAAGAAAAGTGTCCCAAAACTATGAAAACGTTCGATTTTGGGCTCCGAAAAGAGGTACAGCCGAGCAGGCTTGTTACCCACGTCGTAAAGCTCTAGGAGAGCTTTCCAACGGTATGATGTGAGCTGCGTCACTCCTTACTGATCAAAATTTATGGATACCAGAGCGACGAATACCTGGTTAAAAGCCCAACGCCCAGGGTTTGCGGGCCCAGCCTCTACGTGAAGTGAAGTTGTCTTGCCCAAGGTGCCGTGGGATTCGGTAATAGATATGTGATGGATTAGGTTGTCGTCTTTTTCGCGGCTCACGACGTACGATCCGGGACAGAAAAATAGCGTAAAAGAATAAAAGTATCCCAAAACTGATGAAAACGTTCGATTTTGGTCTGTGGAAAGAGGCACAGCCGAGCAGGATTACTGCCCACGTCGTAGAGCTCTCGGAGAGCTTTCCAACTGTATGCTGTGCGCTGCGTAACTCCTTACGGATCAAAAGTTATGGGCACGGGACCGACGGATACCTGGTCACAAGCCCCACACCCTCGGTTTGTGGGCCCAGCCTATAATTGAAGTGAAGTTTTCTTGCCCAAGGTGCCATGGTATTTGGTAATAGAAATGTGATGGATTAGGTTGTCGTCCTTTTCTCGGCTCACGACGTACGATCCGGGATGGAGAAACAGCGCAAAAGAAGAAAAGTATCCCAAAACTGATGAAAACATTTGATTTTGGGCTCCAAAAAAAGGTGCAGCTGAGCAGGCTTGCTGCCCACGTGGTAGAGCTCTCGTAGAGCTTTCCAACAGTATAATGTGTGCCGCGTAACTCCTTACGGATCAAAAGTTATGGGCACTGGTGCGACGAATACTTGGTCACAAGCCCCACGCCCTCGGTTTGCTAGCCCAGCCTCTACGTGAAGTGAAGTTGTCTTGCCCAAGGTGCCGTGGGATTCGGTAATAGAAATGTGATGGATTAGGTTGTCATCCTTTTTGCGGCTCACGACGTACGATCCGGGACGGAAAAACAACGCAAAAGAAGAAAAGAGTCCTAAAATTGATGAAAACGTTCAATTTTGGGCTCCGACAACAGGTGCAGCTGAGCAGGATTGCTGCCTCCATTGTAGAGCTCTCGGAGAGCTTTCCAACGGTATGCTGTGCATTGCGTAACTCCTTACAGATCAAAAGTTATAGGCACCGAAGCGACGGATACCTGGTCACAAGCCCCACGTCCTCGGCTTGCGGGCCCAGCCTCTACGTGAAGTGAAGTTGTCTTGCCCAAGGTACCATGAGATTTGGTAATAGAAATGTGATGGATTAGGTTGCCGTCCTTTTCGAGGATCACGACGTACGATCCGGGACGAAAAAATCGCGCAAAAGAAAAAAGTATCCCAAAACTGATGAAAACGTTCGAATTTGGGCTCAAAAAATAGGCGCATCTGTGCAGGCTTGCGGCCCACATCGTAGAGCTCTTGTTGAGTTCTCAAACGGTATGCTGTGCGCCGCGTAACTCCTTACAGATCAAAACTTATGGGCACCAGAGCGACGGATACCTTGTCACAAGCCCCACGCCCTCTGTTTGCTGGCCCATCCTCCACGTGAAGTAAAGTTGTCTTGTGCAAGGTGTCGTGGGATTTGGTAATAGAAATGTGATGGATTAGGTTGTCGTCCTTTTTGCGGTTCACGACGTTCGATCCGGGATGGAAAAACAGTGCAAAAGAAGAAAAGTGTCCCGAAACTGATGAAAATTGATTTGACTGTATTTGCAGCACTCAAATCATTGTATTTGTACTGCATTTGCATCTTAACTCTGGAATAAATGCAACACTTTGATACTTTCAATGCATTGTAGGAAAATACTGAAAAGTGAAGAATCAGGCCCGAAATGATCCAAATTGCAAGTCAAGAAGTAAGAATGGGAAAGCATGAGAAGCGGTTGAAGAATGAAGCTCATAGAAAAGAAACTTGGCTGAAACTAGCATGAAATCGGACTCAGAACATTGACCCAGATGATCTCAAATAGTGACCCATATCCGTTTTTGGCAAATCCTATTAGTTTTTCAAGTAGAAACAGCATTCTGAGCACAACGCAGGACTTTTGTCCTGAGTGCGGCGTGATTTTAGCCAAATTCCATCGTTTGGAGGGTCAAAACAGTGAAAAACGCCCAATAATGCTGCGGTCAACAATCTGGTCAAAGTCAACAAACGAAAAAAGTCAACTATTTTAGAATTTTGCCTATAAATAGAGCTTCAATCCTTTGAGAATTCTAGAGTTAATTTTGGAGTATTATCAATATTTTTGATATAATTCCAAGTTAATTCTATTTAGTTTTAAATTTTAGTTTTAGTTAATTAAGTAGTGGTAGAATACGGGTGAAGTCCTGCCTAGGTGGCTCTTATTCGGGGAAATTTTTCCCGAATAGCTACTTTTAGGGGGAAGTCCGACCCAAGTAGTTATTATTCGGGGGAGGTTCTGCCCGAATAGCTTTTAATAGGAAAGCTCTTATTCGGAGGAAACTCATCCCTAATAGTTCTTATTCGAGGGAAATTAGCTCCGCCCGAATAGCTATTTTGCGTCGGACCTCTGCTCAAATTTTGGGAATCAGAAATACGCGTTCGTCAATATGGGCAGCCTTTCTTGACTCTCTTTTATTTACATAACTCGTATTCATTTATGTCTGAGTAGATTGATATCTAGGGGTGAATAATGTAAATGATAGTATTTTAATATATGGTCTCGGATTTAGTTTATTCAATTCATATTGCAATGTATGGCTTGTTTTATTTAAGTATTTCATACGTAATGCTTTTAAGTAGACGTTATAATTGCTTTATTTTCGCTTCATAAATATTATACTTGTAGTTAATATTATGAATGCGTTACTTTAGTGCCATATAATTGTTTTAATCATGAGTCTATAGGTTGTACCATAGATTCTATGAAACTGTAGGTTGTACCATAGTTTCTATCTGTAAGGTTAATTTCTTAGTTTAGTTTGCCTTGTTGTACTTGGTTAAAATAAACTAAGTAGATTAACTAGGTCTATAGCTTTTAGCTTAACCGGGTGTATGCTTGTAGCTTAAGCCCTTGCAGAATTAGATAAACTAGATATCGAACCTATATTAATTGTCTTATTTACATGTTCAAACCCCTAGATCACCACCTCTTGTATTCTACTAATACTTAATATAACTTAGATAATTTAGTTAGTTTAATTTAGTTTACATTTCTAGCACGTTACTCAAACCTACCTTGCGATTTGTCACTTAAGCGCTTTAACACTTTCACACTACTTCACTAACTTAAACTAGCGAGCTTCCCTGTGGTACGATTCCGCACTCAGAGCACACTACACTACAAAGATCCGTGCACTTGCGGGTATTTTAACTTAGTTATTTTTCGCACATTTTAACGCACAACCCGTTCGCATCAAGTTTTTGGCGCCGTTGCCGGAGAAGCACGGTATAGTTTAGTTTTTGATAAAAGTATTTGTGAACTTGTTTAAGTGTTTATTTTATCCGTTTTATTTAAAAATAAAAAAATAAAATAAAAAAATAATAAATAATAAATAAATAAATAATAATAAATAATAAATAATAAATAAATAAATAAAATAATAAATATATATATATTTTTAAAAAATTATTTTATTTTATTTATTTTTTAAAAAATTATTTTTATTTTTATTTTTTTAAAAAAAAAATTTTTTTAAAAATATATATTTAAAATTTTAGAAATTTTGATTTATTGGAAAATGAGTCATTTTAATGATTCATCTAATCAATGAGCTTTTATCTATTACTGCTTGTAAAGTATATTAGTATTTTTTAATCTTATAATTATATTTCGTATTTAAAGTTTATAAGTCGTTGTATGCACGGGCATTGTTCTTTGGATCCAGAACTCGCCCCGTTTGATCCTGAGCTCGAGAAAAATTTGCATAGGAAGTTAAAATTCCCAATGGCAGATCAAGAAATAAATATCCCGCCTCTTCCTATAGCTCAGCCTGTTAATGAACCTGTAAACCAACTGATGACTTTACGTCAACATTTTTCACCAGGTGATTTTGACCTTGAATTTGCCATAGCCCCACTGGCTCTTGGCAATATAAATTTTGAGCTCAAAACATGGACTATTTCAATGCTTTCTTCCTTCTATGGAAAAAGCAATGAAAATCCTCACGCTCACATCGTGCAATTCATTGAAGCATGCACAACGCTTCACATTCCTAATGTGAGCCATGAAAATATTTACCTGCGTCTGTTTCCCTTTTCATTGAAAGATAAAGCCAAACAATGGCTAAATCATCTAGACGTAGGAGTGATCACTTCTTGGGGAGAACTTATTCGGAAATTTTTACATAGGTTCTTCCCAATGGCTAAGACTACTACTTTGCGAACAGGCATCATGACATTCGCACAGTCAGACTTAGAGCCATTTCATGAATCGTGGGAAAAGTTTAATGATCTTAAGAATCAGTGTCCTCATCATGGGTTTGATCGTCCCGAACTCTTGCATTATTTCTTCAAATGTCTTACCCCTCATAATAAGATGATAGTTAATGCAATGAGCAATGGAGGTTTCTATAACCTTACAGCGGACGAAGCTTGGAGAAGAATAGAAAATATTGCTGAAGACTCTCTCCAAAACACTGCTGATGACAGAGAGAGTAAGAGCACCCAAAATCCCCAAAAGAGGGCATTGTTTGAAGTTAACTCTATATCTAATTCCCAATTGACTGACAAAGTGGATGCCTTAGCTCATCAACTAGAAAAATTCATCTCTCTAGGGTCTTCTTCTTCTTCAGCTCCTCAGATCACGGAAGTTTGTACCATATGTTATGCAGTAGATCACTCTACTCTGGACTGTCCAATTGGTTCACAATTTCCTGAATTCATGCAAGAACAAGTCTGTGTCGCCCAATGATATACAAGGAATTACAATCCGTATTCTAACACGTATAATTCAGGCTGGCGAGACAATCCCGCATTTTCGTGGCGACAAGGGAATCAAGAGACTCAGTTCCCTCAACATCAATATCAAAAAAGACAAGGAAACTATGAGCCTCATCAACAAAGTCAGCAAGGAAATGTTGACAATCGATTCCCTTAACAGCAATATCAGAGGCCACAAAATAATAACCCTCCTGGTTACTATCAAGTCCAACAGGACAATCCGTTCAGAACACAACGGAACAATGTCCCACCTCTTCCTCCTGCACAGTCATCATCTGATGACAAATTTGACAAACTTATGCAAATGTTTCAAGTTCAACAATAGTCTATTGCTAAACTTGAAGGACAAATTGGACAGATGGCCTAAACTTTAAGTAAGAGAGACGAGGGTAAGCTTCCATCTCAGACCGTGGTAAATCCACGAGGACAGTGTAATACTGTCCAAACTGAGACAGTACAAGAACATGCCAAGGCTGTAGTTACCCTTAGGAGTGGGAAAATCATTGATAACCAGGTTAGAGTAAAGGTTAGGGATGTTCCAGAAGAAATTGAGGAATTAGAGGAATCTGAGATTGAGGTTTTAAGCAAAGATGTTAAAGATTGCCATAGGAATAAAAACCTAACGGTGGAGCCTATAGTTGAACCATCCTCACGAGCACCTTTTCCCACAGCTCTGTCCCGTCCAAAGCCGACTGATGATCCTAAACAACTCAAGGTCTTAGAGCATCTGAAAGATATTAAGATCAATTTGCCATTAGTTGAGGTAATACAACAGATTCCAGCCTATGCCAAATTTCTGAAGGATTTGTGTGTGAAAAAGAGATGGACCAACTCCATTCCTAAGAAGGTCCGTCTTACTGAAAAGGTTAGCAATATCTGCACTAGAGGACTACCTCAGAAGTGCAGTGACCCAGGAGTTTTCACCATTCCATGCTTAATTAATGACCAACGCATAGAAAGCGCCTTGATAGACTTAGGATCTAGTGTTAACCTCATCCCTCGCACAGTCTACCAAAGGTTAGGTCTTGGAGTGTTAACACTGACTAATGTGACCCTTCAACTGGCAGATAGATCTGAGCGACGACCTCGAGGTGTTGTAGAAGATGTGATCATTAGAGTAGGAGAATTCTTATTCCCAGTGGACTTCATTGTGTTAGATATGGACTTAGGCCCTGATAACAAAAATACCACTCCCGTTTTACTAGGCAGACCATTTCTAGCAATAACTGATGCTGTTATCGATTGTAGGACGGGTATGATAGAACTAACATTTGGGAACATAAGAACTAAGCTAAGGGTTGCTGATGCAGCCACCAAATTGAATCAAGATGAGGAAGAAGAATGCTTTCATGTTGGTAGCATTGACTCATGTATAGATGAGTTTGCCCAATTGATTCTAACTCCTAATCAAGAAATAGCTGAGTTAGAATGACTTTTGTATGAATGCGATATTTCTCCTGAAATGGTCGCCTCTGCTTCCATTGTTGTTGATCCAAATAAGGACGATCAAGTAATAACTCATTTCCCTGAAGTTTCAGAATATCCCACAATTGAGTCCCTACCAGTTTTGGAACTCAAAACCTTGCCCCCACATCTTAAGTATGCCTACTTAGGACCTGATGAGACTCTTCCAGTCATCATTGGCTCGGATTTGACTCCCGAGCATGAAGATAGACTGTTAAAAGTCCTAAGTACCCATAAACAGGCAATAGGTTGGACGATTTCTGACTTGAAAGGCATTTATCCCTCTATGTGTATGCATAAAATTCATCTCGAGGAAGGAGTTACTCCTTCTTGAGAATTTCAGAGAAGACTAAACCCAAGGATGGGTGATGTCATCCACAAGGAGATCATTAAGTTGCTTGATGTGAGTATTATATACCCAATTTCTGATAGTCTATGGGTAAGTCTAGTACAAGTGGTACCGAAGAAATCTGGGATTACTATGGTTCCGAATGATAAAGGCGAGCTAATTTCTACACGCACCACAACGGGGTGGCGTGTATGCATTGACTATAGAAAGCTCAATTCCAAAACAAGGAAAGACCACTTCCCTTTACCCTTTCTTGACCAAGTCCTAGATAGAATTGCCAAACAAGGCTACTACTGCTTTCTGGATGGGTATTTGGGATATAACTAAATCCCAGTCTTTCCTGAAGATCAGGAAAAGACTACATTCACATGCCCTTATGGGACCTTTGCGTTCCGACGCATGCCTTTCGGTCTTTGCAATGCTTCTGCGACGTTTCAAAGATATGTGATGGCTCTTTTCTCAGACATGATCGAAAAGTTCATCGAAGTCTTTATGGATGACTTCTCAGTATTTGGAACTACCTTCGACGAGTGCCTCACACACCTTTCTCTAGTGTTAGACCGATGCGTTGAAACAAATTTGGTTCTAAGTTGGGAAAATAGCCACTTTATGGTTAGGCAAGGTATAGTTCTGGGTCATGTTGTTACACAGGATGGAACCCATGTGGACCCAGCCAAAGTCGAGTTAATAGAAAAGCTGCCCTACCCAAGACAGTGCGTGATATTTGATCATTCCTTGGTCACGCCGGTTTTTATCGACGTTTCATCAAGGATTTCAGCCATATAGCCTGACCACTCTCTAGTCTTCTAGGAAATGATACTGAGTTCAAATTTGATGACAAGTGCTCAGAAGCTTTTGAGAAACTTAAATCCTTACTATCATCTGCTCCTATCATCCAACCTTCTGTCTACAGTCTCCCCTTTGAGATAATGTGCGGTGCATCAGACTATGCAGTGGGAGCTGTATTAGGACAGCGTAGGGATAAACTGCCTACCGTGATATATTATGCTAGCAAAACCTTGGATGATGCACAAAAGAACTATACAACCACTGAAAAGGAATTGTTGGCTATAATCTTCTCATTGGACAAATTCAGATCTTACATCTTAGGATCCAAAGTAATAGTATACACGGACCACGTAGCTTTGGGGTATTTACTGACCAAAAAGGATAC
Source organism: Ehretia macrophylla (assembly GCA_037974665.1). Classification (NCBI taxonomy): domain Eukaryota; kingdom Viridiplantae; phylum Streptophyta; class Magnoliopsida; order Boraginales; family Ehretiaceae; genus Ehretia; species Ehretia macrophylla. Next base: position 63,906,360 of record CM075772.1, read on the forward strand.
AAAGCCCCGTTTAATCCGTTGGCTATTACTCATTCAATAGTTTGACCTTGAGATCAAGGACAAGAAAAGAAGCGAGAATTCTGTCGCCGATCATCTATCACGTCTTATACGTGATTTTCCTATTGTCTCTTTGCCTTTCAAAGACACGTTCCTTTATGAACAACTTTTTGCCATCTCACATAAGACCCCGTGTTATGCCCACTTTGTCAATTATTTGGCTGCCCAAGAGTTTCCAACTCATTGGGGTAAAAGAGAAAGGGAACGGTTCAGGGCACAAGTCAAGTACTTTATCTGGGAAGATCCCTATCTTTTCAAGATTTGTGCCGATTAGGTCATTAAATTTGACAGCATACTCCAATTTTGCCACTCTGAAGCATGTGGTGGACATTTTGGAGGAAAAATGACGCAGTCCTTCAAAGTGGGTTCTTCTGGCCCACTCTTTTCAAAGATGCCCAGCAAATGTGTAAGAATTGCCCACAATGTCAACAAGCTGGCTCTATCTCAAGAAAGAACATGATGCCCCTTACACCTATCCTCATTTGTGAAATATTCGATATGTGGGGTATAGACTTCATGGGTCCCTTCTTTCCTTCCTCAGGCTATTCTTATATTCTTGTTGGTGTGGACTATGTGTTCAAATGGGTAGAAGCAGTGGCAACCCGAACCAATGACCATAAAGTTGTGGTCAAGTTCATTAAAGAGAATATATTTTCTCGATTTGGGGTGCCACGTGTGCTTATAAGTGACGGAGGACAGGATTTCCGTCACAGGACATTAGAAGCCTTATTGAGAAAATACTCTATCCACCACAAGATAACAACGCCTTACCACCCACAAACAAGTGGGCAAGTGGAGGTATCAAATAGGGAGATTAAGTCAATTCTTCAGAAAACGGTTAGGCTCGATCGCAAAGATTGGTCAACTCGTCTGTATGACACATTGTGGGCCTACTGTACTGCTTTCAAAACTCCTATCGGTATGTCCCCGTATAAATTGGTATACGGTAAAGTTTGCCACCTTCCTGTTGAGCTAGAGCATAAAGCCTATTGGGTTATTAAGGCCCTGAACTTTGACTTACAACAGGCAGGTGAAGGTAGGAAGTTGGCGTTGAGTGATCTGGAAGAGCTTCGTTTCGAAGCTTATGAGAATGCCAAGCTCTACAAAGAGAGAATGAAAAGGATTCATAATAGATCTATTTTAAGAAAAACTTTCTCTCCTTTTGATAAAGTTTGGTTGTTTAACTCCAAATTGAAGTTCTTCCCAGGAAAGTTAAGAACAAGATGGGATGGTCCTTATGAAGTGGTTAAAGTATATCCTTCTGGAGTTATCTTAATTAAAAATCCCACAGATGGGCATGTTATCACAGTCAATGGACAAAGATTGAAACATGCATTCAATCCAAATATGGTTCCTCATGAAGTTGAATTTGTAGAACTTCAGGACCTTGCAGGCATTCCATAAATGAGATTATGCCAAGCTAAAGGCATTACAACTCAGCACAACCGTCTGGCTGAAGACGTTAAACTTAGCGCTACTAGGAGGCAACCTAGATTTTTAAAATGCTTATGTGTGTTTAGTTTCTTTTGTTTGTGTGATTTTATGATTTCCTTAGTCCTCTGTATTTACTTTGTTTATGTATTTATAGATAACTCTTGAACCCCATAAAAGAGGTTAAATGGTCTGGGTAGTTAAATTATTTGCTTAATATATTAGTTATTTTCCGTGACCATATTTCTTTGTGATTTCTCCCCTATATATTTGTTTGACTTTTTTTTTATTTTTAGTATAGCTAACTTTTATTTTTGCTGTGTTGATGATAATCTGTAAAATGCTGTGTCTATTTAATTAAAGAATGATACATCTTTTGGCAAAAGTTAGTAGAAAGGCTTTGACATCAACATAAAAATGCTTCACATCAGGTGATATCTTTCCTTACTACATTTCCCTTTATACCTGATCAACATGCGCTGTAGAGTAAGCAAACCATAGGTTTGGGGATGTAGCATTTGTCATTATATTCTTTCTTGCATATTATACTCTCACTGTCTTACATTGTTATTTGCTTGAGGACAAGCAAAGTTTCGGTATGGGGGTGCGTGTATTTCATGAAAATCTTTTTCAAAATATGCAAGAAATACACTACTTGTGTTCACAAGAAAGAGTATTTGCTATCTTACTTATTTAAAGGAAGATGATTTAGATGATTTGAGAACTTTTATTGTTAGCTATGTATTGTGAAAAACTCTGAGGAAACTCTGTAAGAAAAACTTTGGAGTATTGTATCCATGAGTAAACCTAGCTGTTCTTTTTTTCTTCAATTGATAGCTATGTGATGATGAAAGGACTGAGATAGGATTACCGTTTATTATAAGAACTTCTTGTGATTGAAACCTGAACCCTTATGCCATGTCTGTACAATATGTTATGTTATTTTGTCTGTATGTACACTCTGAAAAAAAGAAGAAAAAGAAAAGAAAAAAAAACAACAAAGAAAACAATGAAAAAAAAATAGAAAAAGAAAAAAAAAAGAGTTGTACATACCTTTACTGTTGAATAAAATTTTTGGTGTAAATATGTTGTAAATCTCTAAGCACCACTATCCTAGACATTGTAATTTGAGATATGTACTATAATGTAAGGTTTCGAGTCTGGATATATCGGGTGAATAAGGCACGTAGGGGTCCTTTTAAAACCTGGCAACCTCAGTCATAATGGTAGGGAATTGTTGGCCTTGAAGCCCGCTACATGGTATATTCAGAAAACAAAGGAAACTTAACACTATATAGAGGTATTATTTGTTGTACTTTTATATTTCTGGCAAATGTTAAAGGGTTAAGGCATGATCAAGAGTTTGATTACAAATGTAGGTAAGAATATCAAAGTCCATTCTGTTTGCATAACTTGAAAGTTGAGAATTGAATGAACTTAATCTGCTTAGTTTACTTCTAAATATGTACCCCGAAGTAATCAATAGTCGATTTCTAATAAGAATACCTATTTGAGAAAAATTTGCAAAAGGTTCTCTTATCATGATTATCATTAACTATTGAATAGGTTTAAGATAGTGAATTGTATTTCTCATGATTTATTTTTGGAATATGTTTGACAAAAATTTAGGATAGATTTTTGCATCTGTTTTTGACTTGTAAAAATTCTGCAAAAATTCACTTTCACATCTATTTTAAAGACAGTCTTGCTTGAGGACAAGCAATGTTTAGGTTTGGGGATGTTGATGAGACTGTATTTGCAGCACTCAAACCATGGTATTTGTACTGCATTTGCATCTTAACTCTGGAAAAAAATGCAACACTTTGATACTTTCAATGCAATGTAGGAAAATACTGAAAAGTGAAGAATCAGGCCTGAAATGATCCAAATTGCAAGTCAAGACGTAATAATGGGAAAGCATGAGAAGCAGTTGAAGAATGAAGCTCATAGAAAAGAAACTTGGCTGAAACTAGCACGAAATTGGACTCGGAACATTGACCCAGATGATCTCAAATAGTGACCCATATCCTTTTTTGGCAAATCATATCAGTTTTCGGGTAGAAACAGCATTCTGAGCACAATGCAAGACTTTTGTCCTACGCGCAGCGTGATTTTAGCCAAATTCTATTGTTTGGAGGGTCAAAACAGTGAAAAATGTCCAAAAATGCTGCGGTCAACAATCTGGTCAAAGTCAACAAACGAAAAAAAGTCAACTATTTCAGAATTTTGCCTATAAATAGAGCTTCAATCCTTTGAGAATTCTAGAGTTAATTTTGGAGTATTATCAATATTTTTGATATAATTCCAAGTTAATTCTATTTAGTTTTAAATTTTAGTTTTAGTTAATTAAGTAGTAATAGAATACAGGGGAAGTCCCGCCTAGGTAGCTCTTATTCAGGAAAATTTTGCCCGAATAGCTACTTTTAGGGGGAAGTCCGACCTAAGTAGTTATTATCCGGGAGAGGTTATGCCCGAATAGCTTTTAATAAGAAAGCTCTTATTCGGGGGAAACTCATCCCTAATAGTTCTTATTCGGGGGAAATTAGCTCCGCCCGAATAGCTATTTTGCGTCGGACCTCTGCTCAAATTTCGGGAATCAGAAATACGCGTTCGTCAATATGGGGAAGCCTTTCTTGACTCTCTTTTATTTACATAACTCGTATTCATTTATGTCTGAGTAGATTGATATCTAGGGGTGAATATTGTAAATGATAGTATTTTAATATATAGTCTCGGATATAGTTTATACAATTCATATTGCAATGTATGGCTTGTTTTAATTAAGTATTTCATACTTAATGCTTTTAAGTAGACGTTATGATTGCTTTATTTTCGCTTCATAAATATTATACTTGTAGTTAATATTATGAATGCATTACTTTAGTGCCATATAATTGTTTTAATCATGAGACTATAGGTTGTACCATAGACTCCATGAAACTATAGGTTGTACCATAGTTTCTATCTGTAAGGTTAATTCCTTAGTTTAGTTTGCCTTGTTGTACTTGGTTAAAATAAGCTAAGTAGATTAACTAGGTCTATAGCTTTTAGCTTAACCGGGTGTATGCTTGTAGCTTAAGCCCTTGCAGAATTAGATAAATTAGATATCGAACCTATATTAATTGTCTCATTTACATGTTCAAACCCCTAGATCACCACCTCTCGTATTCCACTAATACTTCGTATAACTTAGATAATTTAGTTAGTTTAATTTAGATTACATTTCTCTCACGTTACTCAAACCTACCTTGCGATTTGTCACTTAAGCGCTTTAACACTTTCACACTACTTCACTAACTTAAACTAGCAAGCTTCCCTGTGGTACGATTTCGCACTCAGTGCACACTACACTACAAAGATCCGTGCACTTGCAGGTATTTTAACTTGGTTATTTTGCGCGCATTTTAATGCACAACCCGATCGCATAAAAAATGTTCAATTTTGGGCTTCGAAAATAAGTGCAGTCGAGCAGGCTTGTTGCCCTCGTCGTAGAGTTCTCTGAGAGCTTTCCAACGGTATGTTGTGTGCTACGTAACTCGTTACGGATCAAAAGTTATGGGCACCGGAGTGACGGATACCTGGTCACAAGCCCCACACACTCGGCTTGCGGGCCCAGCCTCTATGTGAAGTGAAGTTGTCTTGCTTAAGGTGTCGTGGGATTCGGTAATAGAAATATGATGGATTAGGGAGTCGTCTTTTTCGCGGCTCACGACGTACGATCCGGGACGGAAAAACAGCGCAAAAGAAGAAAAGTGTCCGGAAACTGATGAAAACATTCCATTTTGGGCTCCAAAAATAGGCGCAGACGAGCAGGCTTGCTGGCCCCGTCGTAGAACTCTCGGAGAGCTTTCCAACGGTATGCTGTGCGCCACGTAACTCCTTACGGATCAAAATTTATGGGCACCGGAGCGACGGATACCTGATCACAAGCCCCACGCCCTCGGTTTGCGAGCCCAGCCTCTACGTGATGTGAAGTTGTCTTGCCCAAGGTGCTGCGGGATTCGATAATAGAAATGTGATGGATTAGGTTGTCGTCCTTTTCGAGACTCACGACGTACGATCCGGGATGAAAAAAAAATTACAAAAGAAGAAAAGTGTCCCGAAACTAATGAAAACGTTCGATTTTAGGCTCTGAAAAGAGGCGCAGCCGAGAAGGCTTGCTGCCCACATCGTAGAGCTCTTGGAGAGCTTTCCAATTGTATGCTGTGCGCCGCGTATGTGAGGCCCGACCTTGATTTGCGTGTGATACCTCGTTTCGCATGTCCTAACCTAGAATTGTGTGCTTTGACCTAGGTTTAAGGGTCGTGTCTCATTTTATGTGCCTTGCATCGAATTACAGGCACCAGATTGCCGGTCACAAGCCCCACGCCCTCAGTTTGTAGGCCCAGCCTCTACGTGAAGTGAAGTTGTCTTGCCCAAGGTGCCGTGGGATTTGGTAATAGAAATGTGATGGATTAGGTTGTCGTCCTTTTTGCGGCTCACGACGTACGATCCGGGACGGAAAAACAGCGCAAAGGAAGAAAAGTGTCCCGAAACTGATGAAAACATTCAATTTTTGGCTCCGAAAACTTACGTAGCCGAGCAGGCTTGGTGCTCTCACCGTAGAGCTCTCAGAGAGCTTTCCAACGGTATGCTGTGCGCCGCTTAACTCCTTATGGATCAAAAGTTATGGGCACCAGAGCGACGGATACTTGGTTACAAGACCCACGCCCTCGGTTTGCTGGCGCAGCCTCTACGTGAAGTGAAGTTGTCTTACCCAAGGTGCCATGGGATTCGGTAATAGAAATGTGATGGATTAGGCTGTCGTCCTTTTCAGCGCTCACGACGTACGATCCGGGCCGAAAAAATAGCGCAAAAGAAGAAAATAGTCCCGAAACTGATGAGAACGTTCGATTTTGGGCTGCGAAAACAGGCACAGTTGAGCAGGCTTGCTACCCTCGTCATAGAGCTCTCGGAGAGCATTCCAACGGTATGTTGTGCGCCGCGTAACTCCTTACGGATCAAAAGTTATGGGCACCGGAGCTACGGATACCTGATCACAAGCCCCACGCCCTCGGTTTGCGGGCCCAGCCTCTACGTGAAGTGAAGTTGTCTTGCCCAAGGTGCTATGGGATTCGGTAATAGAAATGTGATGGATTAGGTTGTCGTCCTTTTCGCAGCTCACGACGTACGAACCGGGACTGAAAAACAATGCAAAAGAAGAAAAGTGTCCCGAAACTGATGAAAACGTTCGATTTTGGGCTCCGAAAATAGGCGCAGCCGAGCAGGCTTGTTGCCCACGTCATAGAGCTCTCGGAGAGCTTTCCAACGGTATGTTGTGCGCCGCGTAACTCCTTACGGATCAAAAGTTATGGGCACCGGAGCGACGGATACCTGGTCACAAACCCCACGCCCTCAGTTTACGGGCCCAGCCTCTACGTGATGTGAAGTTGTCTTGCCCAAGGTGCCGTGGGATTCGGTAATAGAAATGTGATTGATTAGGTTGCCGTCATTTTCGCGACTCACGACGTACGATCTGTGTGAGGCCCGACCTCGATTTGCGTGTGATACCTCATTTCGTGTGCCCTAGCCTAGATTTACGTGCCTTAACCTAGATTTAAGAATCATGTTTTGTTTTATGTACCTTGCATTGAATTACGTACATTCATTTAGGGTTGCGTGCATTTACTTGGGAAATGTGCATTCATCTCGTAGTTCGTACCCTACCTCGTAGTACGTGCCTTAGACCTATGAAAGCGTGCTCTCACGCTAATCAAGAAAGCATCTTACACGAAGCATTACATCAATAATTAATCCTACAAATCCCACTTATTAATATTAAAATGCTAAGGCAATGCACTAGAAGACGAAATTGCACCAAAAGCTAGACATTCTCATTCTTTATTCCTTATTCTTTTGCACTTTTCAAACACACAATTAAATAATGCTCAAAAGATGACAAAGATTCAGATTTTTCAAGCCTTGGCCGACCACCTTGTGTGCTTTGTGCATGCTTTGCATAATTCAAAGTATTCCCCAAACATTCTATGACAATGTAATGACACAAAGCAATAAAAAATTAGCTCAAAACCCTCCTCAAAGCTCCCAATCTCGACATAAGCTCCTTGCCCATGCTAGGTGATTCAAAATCATGCTTCTTGAAGACACAAATCTGAAATTTGTATGCCCAAGGCCGACACATGCTTCAACATTTGCAAAAGCTTTCATTTTTCCTTCATTTCTCTCAATTCCTCTCATTCTTCTCTCTCCCTTTCATTCTTCTCTCTCTCTCTCGGCCCTAGCTGAATATTGTAGACTCCATAGCTCATCTTCATCACTCCATGGTTCATCAAGGCAAGCAAGAAGCTAGGGAGCTCGACTAAGCAAGCTAGGTTGCAAGAAACACACATGCAAGTTCTTTGAATCTCCATTTCGGCTTAGGTGAGTTTGCTAGCTTCCATTTCTTTTCTTCTTGTTATAACCACATGGACCTACTAAGAACTTGGTTACTAAGCTAGGAAATTTGAGAAAAATCGAGTGGTGTCTCAGCTAAGCAAGGAAAAGGGTCAACTTTGTGCTTCACCAAGAGTCTTGTGCATCTTCTTGTTGTTTTGCTAAGGTGAGGGCTAAAACTTCTTGAAAATCTTTCAAAAATCCACATGCATGCTCTTAAATTCTATCTTTACTTCTGTACGTGAGATATATGTGTGTTCATGTGCTTTTATAAACATGCATGGCAAGATTTTGGGCTAGAATGTGATGATAGATGAAATCGTGCATGTGACAGCTTTCTGTCTTGTTGTTACGAGGTGATTTTGGCTAGGTAAATGATGTTAAAAATGCGTAAAAATTGGTAGGTAACTTTTTTTTCCAGTTCTTAACATTTTTCTCAGAAATATGCCAAAGTTAATTTTGACTCTAAGGTCATCAAAATGGCAAACTATGAACATGTGTGAAATTCTGGAATGTCTGGAAAAATGAAGCAGGTTTTGGCAGATTCACTGACCTTGTAGAACGAACCAGTTTTGACTTAGTAAATGACATCCAAAATGCATGAAATTTGGTGTGATACTATATTTTTCAGTTTTGGACGTTTTTGTCAGAAATGGACTAAAGCTAAATCTGACCCTAAGGCCCTCAAAAATGACCAATATTGAAATGTGTGCAAATCTGGACAGCTTTGTGCAGTCTCACTGTTTTGGCTATATCTATTGAACCCAAACTCCAAATAATGCGAGGTTTGTTTCTGAATTTATTTTACTTCTTAAGCTTTAATTTTACATCTTGAACACTGAAATTGGAGTTTGTTTGCTTGTCTTAATGATTGTGAGAATACAGTCTATTGCAGTGAGGGTTTCACTTAGTGATATGCTTAGAAAAATTATTGTAGCTTCTATTGTTGTATTAAATGCTTGAGATTGTGGAATTGGGATATTGTGTGGACTATTTTGAATACTTGAGGGTGTATGAACTAATCAATGCATGGCTTGAGTTTGATTTCGAGATGACTTGGGGCTTAATCGCACGGGTAAGCACGAATTGGAACCCTGGTAACTAGGTGAATTTGCTAAGTGTTGATCCTTTGGATGTTGTGTTGTATTATGTGTTTAGTAGGCTGCCTGTAGGTGCCTTGTAGCCCTAAATATGATTTCGATGATTTCATGTTGATAAGTAGGCTTTTCTTACACCCAGTCCCACGTAGATGCCGTTGCATGATGAATAATCTTATTATTTGATTACGTGAACTTTGAAATGAGTTATATGACTTGATTTACGTGCGTTACATGGCTGCCCATTTAATGTTCATATAGCTCCATATGCCTTTCAAGTGAAATTACTTGTTTTATCGTGCCTCGCTTGTTTACTTGTCAATGTGCAATCTTATGACTGCTCGGAGGCAACTTACTTTGTTGTCCTCCTAATGTGATATATTAAATGTCATAAATGTGCATTGCATACAAGGTTGCAACCTTTCATTCTAGCATGGTAGCGTTCATGCACACCGGGCGGTATCAGGCTTGCCGGTACAACCATGACTTCCATTGTCCAATTCCCTCTCTCGCTTGGGGCTAGACTTCCTCGGAGATTTGGGTCGTAGGATTTCGGGGTACATTCGGAGTACACCCATTTGGCGTGATAAGGGGATGATTTGAAGTCGGCCGCAACAACTAATACTGGAAATGAATCGAGAGCAAAAGCTCACCGTATCCTTTTTACTATGTGTATATGTACTCTCACTTGGTTCCTAGAGGACCTCGGGGAGGAAAGACGGGTAATTGTGTTCCTTTACTTTTATATTATATTATGTACATACTTGTGATATATTCATGCTTGTAAAAAAGGATTTTTCATAAGTTGGACCGGAAAATGAGTTTCAAAACTTATTTCTCGATTTCCCCTCGCTGAGTTCATAAGGACTCACCCTCTTTTATCATCTTAGGTGAAGAAGATCAAGAACATATACCTAAGGACGACGTGCCTAACGATGATTCCTTGGAATGATTGCCTGTCCTATGTGCTTTGCTTGATTATGGCCATTGTGAACACTATGCTGCTTGAAGACCATTTCTTTTCATGTTGCTTGATGTTTGTAATGTAAAAGACCCCCGTTGTAATTTGGGGTCTAATTTTGGCTTGTACTAATAATAACTGGATAGACACTACTATGGTCATTTTGCTATCGTCATTGGCTAGTATCTATCATAGGATTATGAAGTTTCAGGTAAGGACTAAGTAAAATGAACCTATCCAATCTTAAGCAGGTACCCATTGTTAAGCTAAGATCAACAAGTATTTTTGTAACGAGGATTAACAAACAAACGAGACATAGTATCACGCTAGGTTATTAATCAAACGAGACTTCGAGACAACTAGTAGCATTTCAATTGATGAATAGTAATATTTATTGGAAATGAAATTGAGATTGGAAATTTTGAGGCGTTTAGAGAACTAGGTCAAACTAAAGAGCCCAATTACAGCCGTTATGCTGCCGGTTTTTCAAAAAAATTGTGGAGCTTAGGCTAAACGTTAAGTGTTAAACTTTTATGAACGATTGAGTACGAGACATGACTTGAATGTTTAGATCACACCCTAGTCTAACCTTTATAGGCCGGGTTGGGGCGTGACAATCCGGGACGGATAAACAGCGCAAAAGAAGAAAAGTATCCCGAAACTGATGAAAATGTTCATTTTGGGCTCTGAAAGAGGTGCAGCTGAGCAAGATTGCTACCCACGTCGTAGAGCTTTCGGAGAGCTTTCCAACGGTATGTTGTGTGCCGTGTAACTCCTTATGGATCAAAAGTTATGGGCACCAGAGCGACAGATACCTGGTCACAAGCCCCATGCCCTCGATTTGTTGGCCCAACCTCTACGTGAAGTGAAGTTGTCCTGCCCAAGGTGCCATGGTATTCGGTAATAGAAATGTGATGGATTAGGTTGTCGTCCTTTTCTAGGCTCACGACGTACGATCTGGGACGGAAAAACAGCGCAAAAGAAGAAAAGTATCCCGAAACTAAAGAAAACATTCGATTTTGGGCTCCGAAAAGAGGCGCAGCCGAGCAGGCTTGCTGCCCACATCGTAGAGCTCTTGTAGAGCTTTCCAACAGTATGTTGTACGCCGCATATGTGAGGCCCGACCTCGATTTGCGTGTGATACCTCGTTTCGCATATCCTAACCTAGAATTGCGTTCTTTGACCTAGGTTTAAGGGTCGTGTCTCGTTTTATGTGCCTTGCATCGAATTACGTGCATTCATTTAGGGTTGCGTGCATTTACTTGGGAAACGTGCATTCGTCTCGTAGTTCGTGCTTTACCTCGTAGTGCGTGTCATAAACCTAGGAAAGAGTGCCCGTACGCTAATCAAGAAAGCATCTTACACGAAGCACTAGATTATTAACTAATCCTACAAACTCCACTAACTAATATTAAAATGCTAAGTCAATGCACTAGAAGACAAAATTTCACCAAAAGCTAAACATTCTTATTCTTTATTCTTTATTCTTTTGCATATTCCAAGCACATACAATAAAATAAGCCTTAACCAAGACAAAAAAATTCAGAAATTTCACAAGCTATGGCCGACCATGTGAAGAGCTTGTGCATGCTTTGCAATTTCAAAAATCATTCCTAGACAAGCCTATGACACAATGCATAAAAAAATGAAACAAAACACACCTACCAAGCTTCACTTTCTCGACCAAAACACTCCATGCTTCTTCACATTTCAAGATTGCACAAGGACTAAGGGAATTTCAGATTTTTCAAGGCCCTAGGCCGACACACTCACATACAAACACTTCATTCCTCACAAACATTTCAATTTCTCTCATCTTCTCTCACTCTCTCGTCCTTGGCTGCATTCATGACTCTCCATAGCTTAAGCTCATCTCCTAAGGTTCACCTAGGCACACAAGGACTCTAGGAAGCTCGACCAAGCAAGCAAGAAGCCAGAAAACGCATGCAAGCACACAAGAACCCTTCATTTCGGCTTAGGTATGTTTGATAGTTTCTATTTCATTTCCTTTTGATCTAGCCACATGCACATATTAAGAACATGGTAACTAAGCTAGGAATTAGATAATCTCAAGCTATCTCTCGGCCAAGCAAGGAGAAAAGACGATTTTGTGCATCTTCAAGAGCTTTGTGCATCTCATTTATTGTCTTGCTAAGGTGAGGGCTAAAACTCTTTTAAAAAGCTTTCAAAAACCACATGCATGCCTTCATATGTCTATTTTTTCTTCTGTACTTGTGGTATATGTGTGTACATGAGCTTTCGTAACCATGCATGGCAAGATATTTAGCTAGAACTTGAAGATAGGCAAAAATCGCGTAGCTGGCAGATTTCTGTCTTGTTAGAATGAAGTGTATTTGGCTTGGTAAATGATTTTGAAAATGCGTGAAAATTGAAAGGTGACTAGTTTTTCCAGTTTTGAGCAATTTTCATAGAAATAGGACAAGGCCAATTTTGACTCTAAGGTCTCCAAAATGGCAAAACATCGAAAGGTGTCTAAATCTGGAAAATCTGGAAAAATGGAGCAGGTTTTTGGCAGTTCACTGTCCTTGTAGAACGAAACATATTTGACCTAGTAAACAATATCTAAAATGTATGAAATTTTGTAGGTTGCTGGATTTTTCAGTTCTGGACATTTTTGTCAGAAATAGACTAAAGCTAAATCTGACCCTAAGACCCTCAAAAATGGAAAGTATTGAAATATGTACAAATCTGTACAGTTTTGCGTAGTCTCATGGCTTTAGCTATAACTCTTGAATCCGAACTCCAAATGATGCGAGGTTTGTTTTTGGATTTAGTTCACTTAATAAGATTTAATTTGAAATTTTATTCACTGGAATTGGATATTGTTTACTTGTCTAAATGATTATGGGAAGACAGACCATTGCGGTGAGGTTTTTATCTAGTGATGTGCTTTGAAAATTATTGTAACTCCTCTTGTGGTATTGAATGCTTGGGATTGTGGCACGTAGATGTTGTGTGGACTGTTTTGGATGATTGAGGATGTTTTAATTAATCGATGCATGGCTTGGGTTTAATTACGTAACAACTTGCGGCTTAATCGCACGTGTAAGCATGAATTGAAACCCTATTGACTATGAAAACTCGCTAAGTGTTGATCCTATAGTTATTGCGTCTAATTGTGTGATTAGTGGGCTGCCTAATAAATGTTAAGTATGCTTGAAATGTGATTCCAATGATTACATGTTGATAAGTAGACTTTTCTTGCACCCGGTCCCACGTAGACGTCGTTGCATGCTTGTATAAACTCATTATCTGATTACGTGAACCCCGAAATGAGTTATATGACTTGATTTATATGTGTTACGTGGCTGCCCATTTAATATTCATATAACTCCATGTGCTTTACAAGTGAAATTACATGTCAAAACTTGCCTCGTGTGTTTACTTGTCAATGTGCAATCTTATAACTGCTCGGAGGCAACCTACTTTGTTGTCCTCCTAATTTGATATATTAAATGTTATAAATGTGTATTGAATACAAGGTTGAAACCTTTCATTCTGGCGTGGTAGCGTTTCACGCACACCGGGCGGCATCGGGCTTGTCGGTGCAACCGTGACTACCATTGTCCAATTCCCTCTCTCGCTTGGGGGCTAGACTTCCACGGAGAGTTGGGTCGTAGGATTTTGGGGTATATCCGGAGTACACCCATTTGGCGTGATAAGTGGATGATATGAAGTCGGCCGCAACAACCGTTATTGGAAATGAATTGAGAGCAAAAGCTCACCGTATCCTTTTCACTATGTGTATAAGTACTCTCGCTTGGTTCCTAGAAGACCTCAGGGAGGAAAGACGGGTAATTGTGTTCTTTTACTTTTATATTACATTATAAACTTACTCGTGTTATATGTCATGCCTTCAAAAAGGGTTTTTTCATAAGTTAACCGGTAAAAGAGTTTCAAAACGTATTTCTCATTCCTCTCACTGAGTTCATAAGGACTCACCCTCATTTATCATTACAGGTGAAGAAGATCAGGAATAGGTACCTGAGGATAACGTGCCTATTGATGACTCCTTGGAGTGATTGCCTGCCCTACGTGCCTTACTTGACTGTGGCTATTTTGTGAACGATATGTTTGTTTTGAAGACTATCTCTTATGTTGTTGTCATTGTTATTGTAAAAAACCGCCGTTGTAATTTGGGGTCTAATTTTGCTTTGTACTGATCATAACTAGATAGACACTCTTTTAGTCGTTTTGCTATCACTACTTTGGTTTAGTATCTATCACAAGCTTATGAAGTATTAGGCAAAGGGTTAAGTAAAATGAATCTATCCCATCTTAAGCAGGTACTCATTTGTAAGCTAAGATCAACAGGTACTTATGTAACAGGGATTGTCAAATAAATGAGACATAATTAATATGCTAGGTTGTTAATCAAATGAGACTTCGAGATAACTAGCAGGCTTTTCAATTGGTGATAAATAGTAATCTTAGATGGAAATGAATTTGTGATTGAAAGTTTTGAGGCGTTTAGAAAATTAGGTCAAACTAAAGAGCCAATTACAGCCGTTATGCTGCCGGTTTTCTGAAGAATTTTTGGAGTTCTAGTCTAACGGATAAGCTTAATCTTCGTTAATCAGTTATAGTCATAAAAGAACGTGAATGTTTAGATCACACCCTAGTCTAACCTCTACAGGTCGGGTTGGGGGCGTGACACCTTATAGAAATGGTATCAGAGCTTAGATTGCTTAAGCCGGGTTTAACTCTCGGACCATGGGTAGAAGCCCTAAGGTTATTGGGATGACTTGTTTATGTGTGTTAATGTGTGACAATATCAGTTGTGCCTTCTCTGTTTCTATGTGCTTATGTGATTAACATGTCTTAATTGTTTCGAGAATTGTATGTCTATGTAAAATTGTATGTTGCATACCTTATACATTAAATTCTTGTCTTATCATATTCCAATAATTGAGCATAATAATCTGTGCCTATAGATGGCTGGCCCTAGTACCCGCAATACCAATAGGAGCGATGAGCCTCAAGGAGCCGGAGATGCTCATCAAACTAATCCCGGTATGGCCATGTTTAACATGATGGAGAATGCTATGGATCACGTGTCGCGAGTGATGGAACGTCAAGATGCACGTGAAGCAAACAACAACAACAACAATAGGAATTGTGGTAACAATGGGAGAAACAGCAGAATGCGGGAGTTCCTTAACTTTCACTTGTCCAAATTCTATGGGGAAGCTGATGATGAAAAGTCAGAAGCTTGGCTGTCTGAGATTGAAAGGATTTTCAGGCCACTAGACTATACTAATGAAGAAAAGATTGAGTTCGCTATGTTTCTGTTGCACGGGGATGCTGAGCATTGGTGGCACACTGTGGAGGCACTTTGGGAAACTGATCATACACCTCGCTTGTGGGGTAATTTCGCCAAGGCATTGAAGGAGAAATAGGTACCTGCAGTTTGCAGGCAGAGGCGAATTGAAAAATTCATGCACTTGAACCAAGGTAACATGACGGTGGCTTAGTATGAGATTCGCTTTGACAGACTGTCCCGTTATGCTCAATACATGGTCAGTACCTCTGAGGCAAAGATATGGAAATTTACGAATGGGTTGAGGCCAGAAATTTAGGACCAGTTGGCTTCACATGACTTTACTACCTATTCTGCTCTCCTTGCTGCTGCCTCTTGAGTTAAGAAGAGGAAACTTGATAGAGCCAGTTCAAGCTAGTCGAACAAGAAACCATATTAGCCTCCAAGACAACAGAGGAAATTCCAGACTCAGAGTCGCAGTCAGGTCCAGAGCCAGAACAGACCAGTCAATAACCGTGGCCCGACTAAAGCACCATCAGCCTCTTCCACCCGTGGATCCACAGGTAGTTCACTTGCTACTCAGTCTATCAACTGTTCTTACTGTGACAAGAAGGGTCACACCGAGGCCCAGTGCTGGAAGAAGTCAGGACGATGCGTGCGGTGTGGTAGTGATCAGCATCAGATCAAGGATTGCCCTAAATGGCAAGGAGGACAAAATCAGATTAAACCAGCTGGTAGAGGCAAGACTCCAGTTCCTAGAGTTCAGGCCCGAGCTTATGCTATTGAGTGCGAGGAGCTTCCTGAGGAGACTGCTGTTGTTGAAGGTACATTCTTGATACTGAATCAACCTGTTAGGGTGTTAATTGATTCAAGTACTACTCATTCATTTATTACTCCCTTATATGCGCAATGTGTGAAACTACGAGTTGAATGTTTGCCTTACGAAGTAGAAGTCGGTACTCCGATGGGTTCTAAACTCGTTACTAGCTCAGCTTGTAAAACATGTAAAATCCAAATTAAGGATAGGAAATTATCAGCCAATCTTATAGTGTTACCTTTTCGAGACTATGAAGTCATCTTAAGGTTGGACTGGTTGGCAAAGCATTATGCCCAACTAGATTGTCGGACGAAGATTGTGACATTCTAAATACCTGGTCAACCAACATTAGAGGTAATGGGCTGAAGGGAATTCACTGGGAGTTCCATCATCTCATCTACGAAAGCAGTAAAGTCCTTGAGAAAAGGGTGTAGTGGATACTTAGCTTACCTCATGAACAAGCCATCGGACAAAGCTAAGTTGAAGGAGATGCCAGTGATTAAAGATTATGCTGACGTGTTTCCAGAAGAATTGCCGGGTTTGCCTCCGGATCGGGAGATCGAGTTCGTAATAGAATTACTGCCTGGCACCCAGCCGATATCTAAAGTTCCCTATCGTATGGCACTAGCTGAGCTACAAGAATTGAGGGACCAATTGCAGGAATTGTTGAAAAAGGGGTTTGTTCAACCAAGTTTTTCTCCGTGGGGCGCACCAGTCCTATTTGTAAAGAAGAAAGACGGAACGTTGAGGCTATGCATCGATTACCGAGCATTGAACCAAGTGCCCGTCAAGAATAAATACCCACTTCTACTGATCGACGAATTGTTTGATCAACTTCAAGGAGCTAAAGTGTATTTGAAACTAGACTTGAGACAAGGGTATTATCAGTTGCGGATCAAAAAAAAGGATGCACCTAAATCGACTTTCAGGACGAGATATGAGCATTATGAATTTGTGGTGATGCCATTTGGGCTAACTAATGCCCCTGCAGCTTTTATGGACTTGATGCACAGGGTGTTTCGACCCTACTTGGACCAATTTGTGGAGATCTTTATTGATGATATTTTGGTATACTCAAAATCCGAGGCTGAGCATGAACAACATCTGCGATTGGTATTGCAGAAACTTCAAGAGCATCAATTGTATGCAAAGTTTAGCAAATGCGAATTTTGGTTGTGGCAGATTGCATTCTTGGGGCACATCATATCCCAAGAGGGAATAGCGGTGAACCTAGCAAAGATAGAAGCGGTGATGGCTTGGAAGAAGTCGAAAAATGTTACGAAAGTTCGGAGTTTTCTCGGTTTAGCCAGCTATTATCAGAGATTCGTGAAGGATTTCTCAAAGATTGCAAGACTGCTTACAAAGCTCACTCAAAAGAAAACAAAGTTCGTGTGGGATGACAAGTGTGAGAACAGCTTTCAAGAATTGAAGAAAAGATTGACTACCGCACTTGTTCTTGCATTGCCTGAAGGGAGTCAAGGCTTTGTAATCTATAGCGATGCTTCGAAGGAAGGACTGGGTTGTGTGTTAATGCAAAATGGTAGAGTGATTGTGTATGCCTCTAGGAAGCCCAAGCCGTATGAATTGAATTACCTGACGCATGATTTGGAGTTAGCAGCTATTGTGTTTGCACTCAAGAAATGGAGACACTATCTGTGGGGTAACAAGTTTGAGGTGTTTACTGATTACAAGAGCTTGAAGTACTTGTTTTCACAAAAAGAGTTGAACATGAGGCAAAGACGGTGGATGGAGCTCTTGGATGATTATAACTGCACAATCAATTATGTGCCCGGTAAAGCAAATGTAGTTGTAGATGCCTTAAGTTGGAAAGCGAGTATGGCAAAACTGGAAGTTAAGGTACAGGAGTTGTTAGAGGAAACATTTTTGTGCAATCCACAATTGACTCGAAAATGGTTACTATTTGCCACTACACAAGTTCAGTCGACCTTGTTGTCTGAATTACGAGAGGCTCAACAGAAGGACCAACAGTTTCAGAAGATTAAAGAAAGCAACACAGATTTCAAGTTTCATGATGATGGTATTTGGAGGTTCAGGAATCGAATTTGTGTTCCTAATGAGCCAGAGTTGAAAAAGAAGATTCTTGAAGAAGCTCATAATTCAAGATACACTATTCACCCCGGCGGGACAAAGATGTACCGGGATTTGAAGCAACACTATTGGTGGAATAACATGAAGAGGGAGACCGCGGAGTTTGTGGCATGATGTTTGACTTGCCAGAGAGTCAAAGCAGAACATCAATGACCGGCAGGTTTACTTTAGCCGTTGGAAATTCCTCAATGGAAATGGGAACACATAACTATGGACTTTGTCATGGACCTACCCAGGTCACAAAAGGGTCATGACGCTGTTTGGGTCATAGTGGATAGATTGACTAAGTCAGCGCACTTCTTACCGATGAACAAGGAGGATAGCCCTGAGAAACTGGGAGATATGTATGTGGCGGATATTGTAAGGCTACATGGGATGCCCATAAGTATTATATCGGATAGGGATCCTCATTTTACTTCCCGATTTTGGAAGAGATTGCAAGAAGCTTTGGGAACGAAGTTAAGTTTCAGCACGGCTTATCACCCTCAAACTAATGGACAATCTGAGAGAACTATTCAGATTCTGGAGGATATGCGGAGGGCGTGTATTCTAGACTTCGAAAAAAGTTGGGAGAAATATCTACCCCTAGTGGAGTTCGTTTATAATAACAGCTATCAAGCCACTATCGGGATGGCCCCATTTGAGGCATTGTACGGGCGCAAGTGTCGATCCCCAATATACTGGGATGAAGTAGGTGAGACGAAGACTTTTGATCCGACCCTTCTACCTAAACTTATGAAGACTGTTAAGAATGTCCACCTTATCCAGAAACGGATGCTTACCGCCCAAAGCAGGTAGAAAAGGTATGCAATGTCACGCCCCAACCCGACCTATAGAGGTTAGACTAGGGAGTGATCTAAACATTCAAGTCCTTTCACGTACTTAATCATTCAAGAAGGTTTAACACTTAACGTTTAGCCTAAACTCCACAAATTCTCCGAAAAACCGGCAACATAACGGCTGTAATTGGGCTCTTTAGTTTGACCTAATTTTCTAAAGGCCTCCAAACTTTCAATCTCAAATTCATTTCCAACTAAGATTACTATTTATCATCAATTGAAACGCCTACTAGTTGTCTCGAAGTCTCATTTGATTAACAACCTAGCATGATAACTATGTCTCGTTTGTTTGTTAATCCTTGTTACAAAAGTACCTATTGATATTTTCTTAACAATGAGTACCTACTTAAGATTGGATAGATTCATTTTACTTAATCTTTACCTGATACTTCATAATCCTATGATAGATACTAGCCAGTAGCGATAGCAAAACGACCACAAGAGTGTCTAACTAGTTATGATCAGTACAAGCCAAAATTAGACCCCAAATTACAACGGGGGTCATTTACAATACAATAACAAGCAACATAAGAAATAGTCTTCAAGCAACATATCGTTCACAAAATGGCCATAGTCAAGTAAGGCACGTAGGGCAAGCAATCATTCCAAGGAATCATCATTAGGCACGTTGTCCTCGGGTACCTGTTCCTGGTCTTCTTCACCTGAGATGATAAAAGAGGGTGAGTCCTTATGAACTCAGCGAGGGGGAACGAGAAATAAATTTTGAAACTCATTTTCCGGTTCAACTTATGAAAACCCTTTGCAAGCATGACATATATCACAAGTAAGTACATAATGTAATATAGAAATAAAAGAACACAATTACCCGTCTCTCCTCCCCGAGGTCCTCTAGGAACCAAGCGAGAGTACTTATACACATAGTGAAAAGGATACGGTGAGCTTTTGCTCTCAGTTCATTTTCGGTATCAGTTGTTGCGGCCGACTTCAAATCATCCCCTTATCACGCCAAATGGGTGTACTCCGGATGTACCCTGAAATCCTACGACCCAACTCTCCGAGGAAGTCTAGCCCCCAAGCGAGAGAGGGAATTGGACAATGGTAGTCACGCTTGCACTGGCCATTTTGTGAACGATATGTCACAATCCCAAGCATTTAATACAACAAGAGAAGTTACAACAATTTTCAAAGCAAATCCCTAATTGAAAACCTCACTGCAATGATCTGTTTTCTCACAATCATTGAGACACGCAAAAAAAATTAAATTCCAGTGAACAAAAGTTCAAATTAAAGCTTAAGGAGTGAACTAAATCCAGAAACAAACCTCGCATCATTTGGAGTTCAGGTTCAAGAGTTATAGCCAAAACCGTGAGACTACGCAAAACTGTCCAGATTTGCACATATTTCAATACTTGTCGTTTTTTAGGACCTTAGGGTCAGCTTTAGCCTTAGTCTATTTCTGACACAAATGTCCAGAACTGATAACTATAGCAGCATAACAAATTTCATGCATTTTGGATATCATTTACTAAGTCAAAACGGGTTTGTTCTACAAGGACAGTGAATCTGCCAAAACCTGCTTCATTTTTCCAGATTTTCCAGATTTGGACACCTTTCAATGTTTTTCCATTTTGGGGACCTTAGATTCAAAATTAGCTTTGGCCTATTTCTATGAAAAATTCTCAAAAATGGCAAAACTAGTCACCTACCAAATTTCGTGCATTTTCAACATCATTTACCTAGTCAAAATCACTTCGTTCCAACAGAACAGAAAGCTGCCAAATACGCGAGTTCACCTATCTTCACATTCTAGCCAAATATCTTGCCATGCATGTTTACAAAAGCTTATGTACACACATATATCACAAGTACAGAGGTAAAAATAGACATTTAAAGGCATGCATGTGGTTTTTGAAAGCTTTTCAAAGAAGTTTTAGCCCTCACCTTAGCAAGACAACAAGAAGATGCACAAGACTCTTGATGAAGAATAATGTCGACCTTTTTCCTTGCTTAGCCGAGAGACCACTTGAGATTTCTCTAATTCCTAGCTTAGTAACCATGTTCTTAGTATGTGCAAGTGGCTAGAACAAAAGAAAATGAAATGGAAGCTAACAAACTTACCTAAGCCGAACTGAATGTGCTATGAGCTTGCATGTGCATTTCTTTGCTCCTAGCTTTGCTTGGTCGAGCTCCTAAGTAGCTTGCATGACTTGATGAACCATTGAGTGATGAACTTAAGCTATGGAGAGTAGGATTTCAGCTAGGGCCGAGAGAGAGAGAGAAGAAATGAGAGAGTGAGAGAAAATGAGAGAAAGAAGGAAAGAATGAAAGAAAAATGAAAAGCTTGATGGGTTTGATGCTTGTGTCGGCCTAGGGCCTTGAAATTTCAGATTTTTGTGTCTTCAAGGAGCATTTTTGAATCACCTAGCATGGGCATGGAGTGTGTGTCGAGATTGGTGTGCATTGGGTAGGGTTTTGAGTCAATTTTTTTATTGTTTTGTGTCATAACATGTCATAGAATGTCTAGGTTTAATTTTGAATCATGCAAGGCAAGCACAAATGCAAGAAAGTGGTCCGCCAAGGCATTGCAAACTTCTGAATTTTTGTCTTGGTTGAGCAATATAATATTGTGTGTTTGGGATGTGCAAAAGAATAAGGAATAAAGAATAAAGAATGCTTAGCTTTTGGTGCAATTTCGTCTTCTAGTGAGTTGAATTGGTATTTTAATATTAGTTAGTAGAATTTGTAGGATTAATTAATGATCTAGTGCTTCGTGTAAGATACTTTCTTGATTAACGTGTGGGCACGCTTTCCTAAGTTTAGGGCACGTACTACGAGGTAAGACACGAACTACGAGACGAATGCACGTTTTTCAAGTAAACGCACGCAACCCTAAATGAATGCACGTAATTCAATGCAAGGAACACAAAATGAAACACAATTCTTAAACCTATGTCAAGGCACGCAAATCTAGGCTAAAGTACATGAAACGAGGTATCGCACGCATATCGAGGTCGGGCCTCACATTTTTCCCTCCTTAAAACAATTTTGTCCCAAAATTCAATATTACCTTTGAAATAATGCTGGATACTGTTGCTCCATCTGGTCTCGCCTTTCGCACGTTGCTTCTTCAACTCCATGATGATCCCACAACACTTTCACCATCGGTATAGATTTGCTGCGCAACTCCCGATCTTGCTGGTCTAGGATATGAATGGGCTTCTCTTCATAAGAAAAGTTCTCCCGAAGCTGCAACGGTTCTGGCTCCAAGATATGCGATGGATCAGGATGATACTTCCGTAGCATTGAAACATGAAAGACGTCGTGAATATTGGAAAGGTTTTGGGGTAGTTCCAAGCGATACGCCAATTTGCCAACCTTCTCAATTATTTGAAAGGGTCCTACAAACCTCAGGCTCAACTTTCCACCCTTGTCGTGTTTAATCAGTCCCCTCTTAGGTGATATCTTCAAGAATGCCTTGTCGCCGACCTCAAACTCTAGACTCCGTCTCCGTCGGTCTGCATAACTTTTCTGCCTGCTTTGGGCGGTAAGCATCTGTTTCCGGATGAGGTGAACATTATCAACAGTCTTCATAAGTTCAGGTAGAAAGGTCGGGTCAAAAGTCTTCGTCTCACCTACTTCATCCCAATAAATTGGGGATCGACACTTACGTCCATACAATGCCTCAAAGGGGCCATCCCGATAGTGGCCTGATAACTATTATTATAAGCGAACTCTGCTAAAGGCAGATATTTCTCCCAAATTTTCCCAAAATCTAAAACACACGCCCTCAGCATATCCTCCAGAATCTGAATAGTTCTCTCAGATTGTCCATCAGTCTAAGGGTGATAAGCCGTGCTGAAACTCAACTCATTCCCAAAGCTTCTTGCAATCTCTTCCAAAATCGGGAAGTAAAACGAGGATCTCTATCCGATACAATACTTCCAGGCATCCCGTGCAATCTTACAATCTCTGCCACATACATATCTCCCAATCTCTCAGGACTATCTTCCTTGTTTATCGGTAAGAAGTGCGCTGACTTAGTCAATCTATCCACTATGACCCAAATGGCGTCATGACCCTTTTGTGACTTGGGTAGGTCCATAACAAAGTCCATAGTTATATGTTCCCATTTCCATTGAGGAATTTCCAACGGCTGAAGTAAACCTGCTGGTCGTTGATGTTCTACTTTGACTCTCTGGCAAGTCAAACACCGTGCCACAAACTCTGCAATCTCTCTCTTCATGTTATTCCACCAATAGTGTTGCTTCAAATCCCGGTACATCTTTGTTCCGTCGGGGTGAATAGTGTATCTTGAGTTATGGGCTTCTTCAAGAATCTTCTTTTTCAGCTCTGGCTCATTAGGAACACAAATCCGATTCCTAAACCTCCAAATACCATCATCATGAAACTTGAAATCTGTGTTGATTTCTTTAATCTTCTGAAACTGTTGGTCCTTCTGTTGAGCCTCTCGTAATTCAGACAACAAGGTCGATTGAACCTGTGTAGTGGCAAAAAGTAACCCTTTTTGAGTCAATTGTGGTTTCCACAAGAATGCTTCCTCTAACAACTCCTGCACCTTAACTTCCAGTTTTGCCATGCTCGCTTTTCGACTTAAGGCATCTGCAACTACATTTGCTTTACCGGGCACATAATTGATTGTGCAGTTATAATCATCCAAAAGCTCCATCCACCGCCTTTGCCTCATGTTCAACTCTTTTTGTGAGAACAAGTATTTCAAGCTCTTGTGATCAGTAAACATCTCAAACTTATTACCCCACAGATAGTGCCTCCATTTCTTGAGTGCAAATACAATAGCTGCTAACTCCAAATTATGCGTCAGGTAGTTCAATTCATACAGCTTCAGTTTCCTAGAAGCATACGCAATCACTCTACCATTTTGCATCAACACACAACCTAGTCCTTCCTTCGAAGCATCACTATAGATTACAAAACCTGACTCCCTTCAGGCAATGCAAAGACATGTGTGGTAGTCAATCTTTTCTTCAATTCTTGGAAACTGTTCTCACACTTGTCATCCTATACAAACCTTGTTTTCTTTTGATTGAGCTTTGTAAGCGGTCCTGTGATCTTTGAGAAATCCTTCACAAACCTCCGATAATAGCCGGCTAGACCAAGAAAACTCTGAACCTCCGTAACGTTTTCCGGCTTCTTCCAAGACATCACCGCTTCTATCTTTGCTGGATCCACTGCTATTCCCTCTTGGGATATGATGTGCCCCAGAAATGCAATCTGCTACAACCAAAATTCACATTTGCTAAACTTTGCATACAATTGATGCTCTCGAAGTTTCTGCAATACCAATCGCAGATGTTGTTCATGCTCAGCCTCGGATTTCGAGTATACCAAAATATCATCAATGAAGATCACCACAAATTGGTCCAAGTAGGGTTGAAACACCCTGTGCATCAAGTCCATAAAAGCTGCAGGGGCATTAGTTAGCCCAAATGGCATCACCACATATTCATAATGCCCATATCTCGTCCTGAAAGCTGTTTTAGGCACATCCTCCTTTTTGATCCGCAACTGATAGTACCCTTGCTTCAAGTCGAGCTTCGAATACACTTTGGCTCCCTGAAGTTGATCAAACAACTCGTCGATCAGTGGAAATGGGTATTTATTCTTAATTGTCACTTGGTTCAATCCTCGATAATCGATGCATAGCCTCAACGTTCCGTCTTTCTTCTTTACAAATAGGACTGGCGCACCTCACGAAGAAGAACTTGGTTGAACAAACCCCTTCTTCAACAATCCTTGCAATTGGTCCTTCAATTCTTGTAGCTCGGTTGGTGCCATATGATAGGGAGCTTTAAATATTGGATGGGTGCCAGGCAGTAATTCTATAATGAATTCGATCTCCCGATTTGGGGGTAAACCGGGCAATTCTTCTGGAAACACATCCGCATAATCTTCAATCACTGGCATCTCCTCCAACTTAGCTTTGTCCGACGGCTTGTTGATGAGGTAAGCTAAGTATCCACTACATCCTTTTCTCAAGGACTTCACTGCTTTCGTAGATGAAATGATGGAACTCCCGGTGAAGTCTCTTCAACCCATTACCTCCAATATTGGTTGACCAGGTATCTGGAATGTTACAATCTTCGTCCGGCAATCTAGTTGGGCATGATGTTTTTCCAACCAGTCCATCCCTAAAATGACTTCATAGTCTCGAAAAGGTAATACAATAAGATTGGCTGAGAATTCCCTATCTTTAATTTGGATTTTACATGCTTTACAAGCTGAGCGAGTAACAAGTTTAGAACCCATTGGAGTACTACTACTTCGTAAGGGAAACATACAACTCGTAGTTTTACACGTTATACACATAAGGGAGTAATCAATGAATGAGTAGCACCTGGATCAATTAGCACCCTAACAGGTTGATTCAATATCAAGAATGTACCTTCAACAACAGCAGTCTCCTCAGGAAGCTCCTCGCACTCAATAGCGTAAGCTCGGGCCTAAACTCTAGGAACTGGAGTCTTTCCTCTACCAGCTGGTTCAACCTGATTTTGTCCTCCTTGCCATTTAGGGCAATCCTTGATCTGATGCTGATCACTGCCACACCGCACACATCGTCCTAACTTCTTCCAGCATGAGCCTCGTTGTGACCCTTCTTGTCACAGTAAGAATAGTTGATAGACTGAGTAGCAGGTGAACTACCTGTGGATCCGCAGGTGGAAGAGGCTGATGGTGCTTTAGTCGGGCCACGGTTATTAACTGGTCTGTTCTAGCTCTGGCCCTGACTACGACTCTGACTCTGGAATTTCCTTTGTTGACCTAGAGGCTGATACGGTTTCTTGTTCGGCTGGCTCGAACCGGCTCTATCAAGTTTTCTCTTCTCAACTCGGGAAGCAGCAGCAAGGAGAGCAGAATAGGTATCGAAGTCATGCGAAGCCAACTGGTCCTGGATTTCTGGCCTCAATCCAGTCGTAAATTTCCACATCTTCGCCTCAGGAGTACTGACCATGTATTGAGCATAACGGGATAGTCGGTCAAAACGATCCTCGTACTGGGCCACCGTCATGTTACCCTAGTTCAAGTGCATGAATTCCTCAATCCGCCTCTGACTGGAAACTGCAGGTACATATTTCTCCTTGAATGCCTTAACGAAATTACCCCACAAGCGAGGTGTCTGATCAGTTTCCCAAAGTGCCTCCACAGTGTGCCACCAATGCTCAGCATCCCCGTGCAACAGAAACACAGCGAACTCCACCTTTTCTTCATCAGTATAGTCAAGTGGCCTGAAAATCCTCTCGATCTCAGACAGCCAAGCCTCTGCTTTTTCATCATCAGCTTCCCCGTGGAATTTGGACGGACGAAAGTCAAGGAACTCCCGCATTCTGCTATTTCTCCCATGGTTACCATCATTCCTGTTGTTGTTGTTTGCTTCACGTGCATCTTGACGTTCCATCACTCGCGACACGCGATCCATGGCATTCGCCATCATATTAAACATAGCCATGCCGGGATTAGTTTGATGAGCATCTTCGGTCTCTTGGGGCTCACCGCTCCTATTAGTAGTGCGGGTACTAGGGCCAGCCATCTATAGGCACAGATTACGATGCACAATTTATTGGAATACGACAAATAAGAATTTAATGTATAGGATATGCAACATAATATAGATACACAATTCTAGAAACAATTAAGACATGTTAATCACATAAACACATAGAACATAGAAGGCACAATTAACATTATCACACATAAACTAGTCATCCTAATTACCTTAGGGCTTCTACCATGGTCCGAGAGTTAAACCCGACTTAAGCTATCTAAGCTCTAATACCATTAAGATGAGGTGTCACGCCCCAACCCGACCTATAGAGGTTAGACTAGGGAGTGATCTAAACATTCAAGTCCTTTCACGTACTTAATCGTTCAAGAAGGTTTAACACTTAACATTTAGCCTAAACTCCACAAATTCTCCGGAAAACCGGCAGCATAACGGTTGTAATTAGGCTCCTTAGTTTGACCTAATTTTCAAAAGGCCTCAAAACTTTCAATCTCAAATTCATTTCCAACCAAGATTACTATTTATCATCAATTGAAATGCCTACTAGTTGTCTCAAAGTCTCGTTTGATTAACAGCCTAGCATGATAACTAAGTCTCGTTTATTTGTTAATCCTTGTTACAAAAGTACCTGTTGATCTTAGCTTAACAATGAGTACCTGCTAAAGATTGGATAGATTCAGTTTACTTAATCCTTACCTGATACTTCATAATCCTATGATAGATACTAGCCAGTAGCGATAGCAAAACGACCACAAGAGTGTCTAACTAGTTATGATCAGTACAAGCCAAAATTAGACCCCAAATTACAACGGGGGTCATTTACAATACAATAACAAACAACATAAGAAATAGTCTTCAAGCAACATATCATTCACAAAATGGCCATAGTCAAGTAAGGCACGTAGGGCAAGCAATCATTCCAAGGAATCATCATTAGGCACATTGTCCTCGGGTACCTGTTCCTGGTCTTCTTCACCTGAGATAATAAAAGAGGGTGAGTCCTTATGAACTCAGCGAGGGGGAACGAGAAATAAATTTTGAAACTCATTTTCCGGTTCAACTTATAAAAACCCTTTGTAAGCATGACATATATCACAAGTAAGTACATAATGTAATATAGAAATAAAAGAACACAATTACCCATCTCTCCGCCCCGAGGTCCTCTAGGAACCAAGCGAGAGTACTTATACAGATAGTGAAAAGAATATAGTAAGCTTTTGCTCTCAGTTCATTTCCGGTATCAGTTGTTGCGTCCGACTTGAAATCATCCCCTTATCACGCCAAATGGGTGTACTCCGGATGTACCCCGAAATCCTATGACCCAACTCTCCGAGGAAGTCTAGCCCCAAGCGAGAGAGGGAATTGGACAATGGTAGTCACGGTTGCACCGGCAAGCCCGATGCCGCCCGGTGTGCGTGAACGCTACCACGCCAGAATGAAAGGTTGCAACCTTGTATGCAATGCACATTTATGACATTTAATATATCACATTAGGAGGACAACAAAGTAGGTTGCCTCCGAGCAGTCATAAGATTGCACATTGACGAGTAAACACGCGAGGCACGATATGACAAGTAATTTCACTTGAAAAGTACATGGAGTTATATGAATATTAAATGGGCAGCCATGTAACGCATGTAAATCAAGTCATATAACTCATTTCGAAGTTCACGTAATCAAATAATAAGATTATACAACATGCAACGACATCTACGTGGGACCGGGTGCAAGAAAGGCCTACTTGTCAACATGTAATCATCGAAATCATTTTTAGGGCTATGAGGGAAACTATGGGTAGCCTACTAATTACATAATTAAATACGATATCCATAAGATCAACAGTTAGCGAGTTTTTCCTAGTCATTAGGGTTTCATTTCAAGTTCACCCGTGCGATTAAGCCCTAAGTTGTCACGTAATTAAACTCAAGCCATGCATTGATTAATTAAAACACCCTTAAGCATTCAAAACAGTCCACAAAACATCCAAGTGTCACAATCCCAAGCATTTAATACAACAAGAGAAGTTACAATAATTTTCAAAGCAAATCCCTAATTGAAAACCTCACTGCAATGGTCTGTTTTCTCACAATCATTGAGACAAGCAAACAAACTCCAATTCCAATGAAAAAAATGTCAAATTAAATCTTAAGGAGTTAACTAAATCCAGAAACAAACCTCGCATCATTTGGAGTTCGGGTTCAAGAGTTATAGCCAAAACCGTGAGACTACGCAAAACTGTCCAGATTTGTACACATTTCAATACTTGTCATTTTTGAGGGCCTTAGGGTCAGATTTAGCCTTAGTATATTTCTGATAAAAATGTCCAAAACTGAAAAATATAGAAATATTCCGAATTTCATGCATTTTAGATATCATTTACAAAGTCAAAACTGGTTCGTTCTACAAGGACAGTGAACTGCCAAAAACCTGCTCCATTTTCCCAGATTTTCCAGATTTGGACACCTTTCAATGTTTTTCCATTTTGGGGACCTTAGAGTCAAAATTAGCTTTGGCCTATTTCTATGAAACATGCTCAAAACTGGCAAAAATAGTCACCTACGAAATTTAACACATTTTGAACATTAGTTACCTAGTCAAAACTACTTCGTTCCAACAAAACAGAAAGCTGCCAAATACGCGAGTTCACCTATCTTCACATTCTAGCCAAATATCTTGCCATGCATGTTTACAAAAGCTCATGTACACACATATATCACAAGTACAGAGGTAAAAATAGACATTTAAAGGCATGCATGTGGTTTTTGAAAGCTTTTCAAAGAAGTTTTAGCCCTCACCTTAGCAAGACAACAAGAAGATGCACAAGACTCTTGATGAAGCATAATGTCGACCTTTTTCCTTGCTTAGCCGAGAGACCACTTGAGATATCTCTAATTCCTAGCTTAGTAACCATGTTCTTAGTATGTGCAAGTGGCTAGAACAAAATAAAATGAAATGGAAGCTAACAAACTTACCTAAGCCGAACTGAATGTGCTATAAGCTTGCATGTGCGTTTCTTTGCTCCTAGCTTTGCTTGGTCGAGCTCCTAAGTAGCTTGCATGACTTGATGAACCATTGAGTGATGAACTTAAGCTATGGAGAGTAGGATTTCAGCTAGGGTCGAGAGAGAGAGAGAAGAAATGAGAGAGTGAGAGAAAATGAGAGAAAGAAGGAAAGAATGAAAGAAAAATGAAAAGCTTGATGGGTTTGATGCTTGTGTCGGCCTAGGGCCTTGAAATTTCAGATTTTTGTGTCTTCAAGGAGCATGTTTGAATCACCTAGCATGGGCATGGAGTGTGTGTCGAGATTGGTGTGCATTGGGTAGGGATTTGAGTCAATTTTTTTATTGTTCTGTGTTATAACATGTCATAGAATGTCTAGGTTTAATTTTGAATCATCCAAGGCAAGTACAAATGCAAGAAAGTGGTCGGCCAAGGCATTGCAAAATTCTGAATTTTTGTCTTGGTTGAGCAATATAATATTGTATGTTTGGGATGTGCAAAAGAATAAGGAATAAAGAATAAAGAATGCTTAGCTTTTGGTGCAATTTCATCTTCTAGTAAGTTGAATTGGCATTTTAATATTAGTTAGTGGAATTTGTAGGATTAATTAATGATCTAGTTCTTTGTGTAAGATGCTTTCTTGATTAACGTGTGGGCATGCTTTCCTAAGTTTTGGGCACGTACTACGAGGTAAGGCACAAACTACGAGACGAGTGCACATTTTTCAAATAAACGCATGCAACCCTAAATGAATGCACGTAATTCAATGCAAGGCACACAAAATGAAACACAATTCTTAAACCTAGGTCAAGGCACACAAATCTAGGTTAGGGCACACAAAACGAGGTATCGCACGCAAATCGAGGTCAGGCCTCACATGCAGACCGACGAAGATGGAATCTAGAGTTTGAGGTCGGCGACTAGGTGTTCTTGAAGTTATCACCTCGGAGGGGACTAATTAAACATGGCAAGGGTGGAAAGTTGAGCCCGAGGTTTGTAGGACCATTTGGGATAATTGAGAAGGTTGGCAAATTGGCGTATCGTCTGGAACTACCCCAAAACCTCTCCAATATTCATGATGTCTTCCATGTCTTAATGCTACGGAAGTATCACCCTGATCCATCGCATATCTTGGAGCCAGAGCCGTTACAACTTTGGGAGAACTTGTCTTATGAAGAAAAGCCTATTCGGATCCTAGACGAGCAAGATCGGGAATTACACAACAACTCGATACCAATGGTGAAAGTGTTGTGGGATCACCATGAAGTTGAAGAAGTAACATGGGAAAGACAAGACCAGATGGAGCAACTGTATCCGGCATTATTTCAAAGGTAATATTGAATTTCGGGATGAAATTCTTTTAAGGAGGGGAGGATGTGAGGCCCGACCTCGATTTACGTGTGATACCTCGTTTCATATGTCCTAACCTAGAATTGCATCCTTTGACCTAGGTTTAAGGGTCGTGTCTCATTTTATGTGCCTTGCATCGAATTACTTGCATTCATTTAGGGTTGCGTGCATTTACTTAGGAAACGTGCATTCATCTCGTAGTTCATGCTTTACCTCGTAGTGCGTGCCCTAAACCTAAGAAAATGTGCCCGCACGCTAATCAAGAAAGCATCTTACACGAAGCACTAGATTATTAACTAATCCTACAAACTCCACTAACTAATATTAAAATGCTAAATCAATGCAGTAGAAGACAAAATTTCACCAAAAGCTAAACATTCTTATTCTTTATTCTTTATTCCTTTGCGTATTCCAAGCACATACAATAAAATAAGCCTTAACCAAGACAAACAAATTCAGAAATTTCACAAGCTATGGCCGACCATGTGAAGAGCTTGTGTATGCTTTGCAATTTCAAAAATCATTCCTAGAGAAGCCTATGACACAATGCATAAAAAATGAAACAAAACACACCGACCAAGCTTCACTTTCTCGACCAAAACACTCCATGCTTCTTCACATTTCAAGATTGCACAAGGACTAAGGGAATTTCGGATTTTTCAAGGCCCTAGGCCGACACACTCACATACAAACACTTCATTCCTCACAAACATTTCAATTTTTCTCATCTTCTCTCACTCTCCCGTCCTTGGCTGCATTCATGACTCTCCATAGCTTAAGCTCATCTCCTAAGGTTCACCTAGGCACACAAGGACTCTAGGAAGCTCGATCAAGCAAGCAAGAAGCTAGAAAACGCATGCAAGCACACAAGAACCCTTCATTTCGGCTAGGTATGTTTGATACCTTCTATTTCATTTCCTTTTGATCTAGCCACATGCACATACTAAGGACGTGGTAACTAAGCTAGGAATTAGAGAATCTCAAGCTATCTCTCGGCCAAGCAAGGAGAAAAGACAATTTTGTGCATCTTCAAAAGCTTTGTGCATCTCATTTATTGTCTTGCTAAGGTGAGGGCTAAAACTCTTTTAAAAAGCTTTCAAAAACCACATGCATGCCTTCATATGTCTATTTTTACTTCTGTACTTGTGGTATATGTGTGTACATGAGCTTTTGTAACCATGCATGGCAAGATATTTAGCTATAACTTGAAGATAGGCAAAAATCGCGTAGCTGGCAGATTTCTGACTTGTTAGAACGAAGTATATTTGGCTTGGTAAATGATGTTTAAAATGCGTGAAAATTAGTAGGTCACTAGTTTTTCCAGTTCTGAGAAATTTTCGTAGAAATAGGCCAAGGCCAATTTTGACTCTAAGGTCTCCAAAATGGCAAAACATCGAAAGGTGTCTAAATCTGAAAAATCTGGAAAAATGGAGCATGTTTTTGGCATTTCACTGTCCTTGTAGAACGAAACAGTTTTTACCTAGTAAACGATATCTAAAATGCATGAAATTTGGTATGTTGCTGGAATTTTCAGTTCTGGACATTTTTGTCAGAAATATACTAAAGCTAAATCTGACCCTAAGACCCTCAAAAATGGAAAGTATTGAAATATGTAATAATCTGGACAGTTTAATTTGACATTTTATTCACTGGAATTGGAGATTTTTTACTTGTCTAAATGATTGTGGGACGACAGACCATTACGGTGAGGTTTTTATCTAGTGATATGCTTTGAAAATTATTGTAACTCCTCTTATGGTATTGAATGCTTGGGATTGTGACACGTAGATGTTGTGTGGACTGTTTTGGATTATTGAGAATGTTTTAATTAATCGGTGCATGGCTTGGGTTTAATTACGTAATAACTTGCGGCTTAATCGCACGTGTAAGCATGAATTGAAACCCTATTGACTATGAAAACTCGCTAAGTGTTGATTCTATAGTTATTGCGTCTAATTGTGTGATTAGTGTGTTGTCTAATAAATGTTAAGTATGCTTGAAATGTGATTCCAATGATTACATGTTGATAAGTAGACTTTTCTTGCACCCGGTCCCATGTAGACGTCATTGCATACTTGTATAAACTCATTATCTGATTACGTGAACCTCGAAATGAGTTATATGACTTGATTTATATGTGTTACATGGCTGCCTGTTTAATATTCATATAACTCCATGTGCTTTACAAGTCAAAACTTGCCTCGTATGTTTACTTGACAACATGCGATCTTATAACTGCTCGGAGGCAACCTACTTTATTGTCCTCCTAATGTGATATGTTAAATGTTATAAATGTGCATTGCATACAAGGTTGCAACCTTTCATTCTGACGTGGTAGTGTTTCACGCACACCGAGTGGTATCGGGCTTGCCGGTGCAACCGTGACTACCATTGTCCAATTCCCTCTCTCGCTTGGGGGCTAGACTTCCTCAGAGAGTTGGGTCATAGGATTTCGGGGTACATCCGGAGTACACCCATTTGGCGTGATAAATGGATGATATGAAGTCGGTTGCAACAACCATTATTGGAAATGAATTGAGAGCAAAAGCTCACCGTATCCTTTTCACTATGTGTATAAGTACTCTCGCTTGGTTCCTAGAGGACCTCGGGGAGGAAAGACGGGTAATTGTGTTCTTTTACTTTTATATTACATTATAAACTTACTCGTGTTATATGTCATGCCTTCAAAAAGGGGTTTTCATAAGTCAAACTGGAAAAAGAGTTTCAAAACGTATTTTTTGTTCCCTCTCGCTGAGTTCATAAGGATTCAACCTCTTTTATCATCACAGGTGACGAAGATCAGGAACAAGTACCGAGGATAACGTGCCTATTGATGACTCCTTGGAGTGATTGCCTGCCCTACGTGCCTTACTTGACTGTGGCTATTTTGTGAACGATATGTTTGTTTTGAAGAGTATCTCTTATGTTGTTGTCATTGTTATTGTAAAAGACCCCCGTTGTAATTTGTGGTCTAATTTTGGTTTGTACTGATCATAACTAGATAGACACTCTTCTGGTCATTTTGCTATCACTACTTTGGTTTAGTATCTATCACAGGCTTATGAAGTATTAGGCAAAGGGTTAAGTAAAATGAATCTATCCCATCTTAAGAAAGTACTTATTTGTAAGCTAAGATCAACAGGTACTTATATAACAGGGATTGTCACATAAACGAGACATAATTAATTTGCTAGGTTGTTAATCAAATGAGACTTCGAGATAACTAGCAGGCTTTTCAATTGGTGATAAATAGTAATCTTAGTTGGAAATGAATTTGTGATTGAAAGTTTTGAGACATTTAGAAAATTAGGTCAAACTAAAGAGCCAATTACAACCGTTATACTGCCGGTTTTCCGAACAATTTTTGGAGTTCTAGTCTAACGGATAAGCTTAATCTTCGTTAATCAGTTATAGTCATAAAAGAAAGTGAATGTTTAGATCACACCCTAGTCTAATCTCTACAGGTCGGGTTGGGGGCTTGACAGCGTAACTCCTTATGGATCAAAAGTTATGGGCACCGGTGCGACGAATACTTGGTCAAAAGCCCCACGCCCTCGGTTTGCTGGCCCTGCCTCTACGTGAAGTGAAGTTGTCTTGCCCAAGGTGCCATGGGATTCGGTAATAGAAATTTGATGGATTAGGTTGTCGTCCTTTTTGCGGCTCACGACGTACGATCCAGGATGAAAAAATAACGCAAAAGAAGAAAAGAGTCTCGAAACTGATGAAAACGTTCGATTTTGGGCTCCGACAATAGGCATAGCCGAGCAGGATTGCTGCCCCCGTCGTAGAGCTCTCGAAGAGCTTTCCAACAATATGCTTTGCGCTGCGTAACTCCTTACGGATCAAAAGTTATGGACACCGGAGCAACGAATACCAGGTCACAAGCCCCACGCCCTCAGTTCGTGGGCCCAGCCTTTACATGAAGTAAAGTTGTCTTGCTCAAGGTACCATGGGAATCGGTAATAGAAATGTGATGGATTAGGTTGTCATCCTTTTCGCGGCTCACGACGTACGATCCGGGATGAAAAAAAAGAGCAAAAGAAGAAAAGTATCCCAAAACGGATGAAAATATTTGAATTTGGGCCCCAAAAATGGGCGAAGCCGAGCAGGGTTGCTGCCCACGTCGTATAGCTCTCCAACGGTATGCTGTGCGCCGCGTAACTCCTTATGGATCAAAAGTTATGGGCACCGGAGCGACGGATACCTGGTTACAAGCCCCACGCCCTCGGTTTGTAGGCCCAGACTCTACGTGAAGTAAAGTTGTCTTGCCCAAGGTATTGTGGGATTCAGTTATAGAAATGTGATGGATTAGGTTGTCGAGCTTTTTGAGGCTCACGACGTACGATTCATGATGGAAAAATAGCGCAAAAGAAGAAAAGTATCCCAAAATTGATGAAAACGTTCGATTTTGGACTCCGAAAATAGGCGCAGCCGAGCAGACTTGTTGCCCACGTCGTAGAACTCTCAAAGAGCTTTCCAACGGTATTCTGTGCGCCTCGTAACTCCTTACTGATCGAAAGTTATGGGCACCGGAGCGACGGATACTTGGTCACAAGCCCCATGCCCTCAGTTTGCAGGCCCAGCCTCTACGTGAAGTGAAGTTGTTTTGGCCAAGGTGCCGTGGGATTCGGTAATAGAAATGTGATGGATTAGGTTGTCGTCCTTTTCGCAGCTCACGACGTACGATCCGGGACGAAAAAAAAAGCTCAAAAGAAGAAAAGTATCCCGAAATTGACGAAAATGTTCGATTTTGGGAGATGAAAACAGGCGCAGTCGAGCAAGGTTGCTGTCCACATCGTACAGCTCTCGTAGAGCTTTCCACCGGTATGTTGTGTGCCGCGTAACTCCTTACGGATCAAAAGTTATGGGCTCCGGAGCGACGGATACCTGGTCACAAGCCCCACGCCCTCTGTTTGCTGGCCTAGCCTCTACGTGAAGTGAAGTTGTCTTGCCGAAGGTGCCGTGGGATTCGGTAATAGAAATGTGATGGATTAGGTTGTCGTCCTTTTCACGGCTCACGACGTATGATCCGGGACGGAAAAAAAGTGCAAAAGAAAAAAAGTATCCCAAAACTGATGAAAACGTTCGATTTTGGGCTCCAAAAACAGGCGCTACAAAGCAGGATTGCTGCCCACGTCGTAGAGCTCTCGTAGAGCTTTCCAACAGTATGTTGTGCGCCGCGTAACTCCTTACGGATCAAAAGTTATGGGCACCGGAGCGACAAATACCTGATCATAAGCCCCACGCCCTAGGTTTGCTAGCCCAGCCTCTATGTGAAGTGAAGTTGTCTTGCCCAAGGTGCCATGGGAATCGGTAATAGAAATTTGATGGATTAGGTTGTTGTCCTTTTCGCAGCTCACGACGTACGATACGGGATGAAAAAACTGCGCAAAAGAAGAAAAGTGTCCCGAAATACATTAAAACATTTGATTTTGGGCTCCAAAAATAGGCGTCGCCGAGCAAGCTTGCTGCCCCTATCGTAGAGCTCTTCGAGAGCATTCCAACGGTAGGCTATGCGCTGCGTAACTCCTTACGGATCAAAAGGTATGGGCACCGGAGCGACGGATACCTGGTCACAAGCCCCACGCCCTCGGTTTGCAGGCCCAGCCTTTACATGAAGGGAAGTTGTCTTGCCCAAGGTGTCATGGGATTCAGTAATAGAAATGTGATGGATTAGGTTGTCGTCCTTTACGCGGCTCACGCCATACGATCCAGGACAGAAAAAAAAGCGCAAAAGAAGAAAAATAACCTGAAACTGATGAAAATGTTCGATTTTGGACTCCAAAAACAGGCGCAGCCGAGCAGGCTTTCTGCCCACGTCGTAGAGCTTTCGAACGGTATGTTGTGCACCGCGTAACTCCTTACGGATCAAAAGTTATGGGCACCGGAGCGATGGATACGTGGTCACAAGCCCCACGACCTCGATTTGCTGGCCCAACCTCTATGTGAAGTGAAGTTGTCTTGCCCAAGGTGCCGTGGGATTCGGTAATAGAAATTTTATGGATTAGGTTGTCGTCCTTTTCGTGGCTCACGACGTATGATACAGGATGGAAAAACAGCACAAAAGAAAAAAAGTGTCACGAAACTGATGAAAACGTTCGATTTTGGTATCCAAAATAAGGCACAGCCGAGCAGGCTTGTTGCCCTCGTCGTAGAGCTCTCTGAGAGCATTCTAACGGTCTGCTGTGCGCTGCGTAACTCCTTACGGATCAAAAGTTATGGGCACCGGAGCAACGAATATCTGTTCACAAGCCCCACGCCCTCGGTCTAAGGGCCCAGCCTTTACGTGAAGTAAAGTTGTCTTGCCCAAGGTGCCATGGGATTCGGTAATAGAAATGTGATGGATTAGGTTGTCGTCCTTTTCGCGACTCAAGACGTACGATCCGGGACGGAAAAAAAATGCAAAAGAAGAAAAGTATCCCAAAAATGAGGAAAACATTTGATTTTGGGCTCCGAAAATAGGCGCGGTTGAGCAGGCTCGCTGCCCACGTTGTAGAGCTCTTGGAGAGCTTTTTAATGGTATTCTGTGCACAGCGTAACCCCTTACGGATCAAAAGTTACGGGCACCGAATTCCTGGTCACAGGCCCTACGCCCTCGGTTTGCGGGCCTAGCCTCTACGTGAAGTGAAGTTGTCTTGCCCAAGGTGCCATGAGATTCGGTAATAAAAATGTGATGGATTAGGTTGTCGTCCTTTTCGCGGCTCACGACGTACGATCCGGGACGGAAAAACAGCGCAAAAGAAGAAAATTGTCCCAAAACTGATGAAAACGTTCAATTTTGGCCTCCAAAAATAGGCACAACTAAGCAAGCTTGCTGCCCCCGTCGTAGAGCTCTCAGCGAGCTTTCTAACAGTATGCAGTGCGCCGCGTAACTCCTTACGGATCAAAAGTTATGGGTACCGGAGCGACAGATACTTGGTCACAAGACCCACGCCCTCGGTTTGCTGGCCCAGTCTCTACGTAAAATGAAGTTGTCTTGCCCAAGGTGCCATGGGATTCGGTAATAGAAATATGATGGATTAGGTTGTCTTCCTTTTCGCGACTCACGACGTACGGACCGGGACAGAAAAACAACACAAAAGAAGAAAAGTGTCCCAAAACTGATGAAAACGTTCGATTTGGGGCTCCGAAATGAGGCGTAGTGGAGCAAGCGCTCTCGGAGAGCTTTCCAACGGTATATTGTGCACCGCGTAACTCTTTACGGATCAAAAGTTACGGGCACCGAAGCGACGGATTCCTAGTAACAATCCCCACGCCCTCAGTTTGCGGGCCCAGCCTCTACGTGAAGTGAAATTGTCTTACCCAAGGTACCGTGGGATTCGGTAATAGAAATGTGATGGATTAGATTGTCGTCATTTTCGCGGCTCACAACGTACGATCCGAGATGAAAAAATAGCGAAAAAGAAGAAAAGTATCACAAGACTGATGAAAACATTCGATTTTGGTCTCCGAAAATGGGCGAAGCCGAGCAAGCTTTCTGCCCCCATAGTAGAGCTCTCGTAGAGCTTTTCAACGGTATGTTGTGCGCCGCGTAACTCCTTACGGATTAAAAGTTATGGGCAACGGAGCGACGGATACCTGGTCACAAGCCCCACGCTCTCGGTTTGCTGGCCCAGCCTCTACGTGAAGTGAAGTTGTCTTGCCCAAGGTGCCGTGGGATTCGGTAATAGAAATGTGATGGATTAGGTTGTCGTCCTTTTCGCGGCTCACGACGTACGATCCGGGACGGAAAAATAATGCAAAAGAAGAAAAGTCTTCCGAAACTGATGAAAACATTCTATTTTGGGCTCCGAAAATAGGTGCAGAGGAGCAGGCTTGTTGCCCACGTCGTAGAGCTGTCGGAGAGCTTTCCAACGGTATGCTGTGCGCCGCGTAACACCTTACGGATCAAAAGTTACGGGCACCGGAGCGACGGATTTCTAGTCACAATCCCCACGCCCTCGGTTTGCGGGCCCAGCCTCTACGTGAAGTGAAATTGTCTTGCCCAAGGTACCATGGGATTCGGTAATAGAAATGTGATGGATTAGGTTATCGTCATTTTTGCAACTCACGACGTACGATCCAGGGCGAAAAAACAGCGCAAAAGAAAAAAAGTATCACAAAACTGTAGAAAACGTTCAATTTTGGGCTCCGAAAATAGGCGAAGCCGAGCAAGCTTGCTGCCCACGTCGTAGAGCTCTCGTAGAGCTTTCCAACGGTATGCTGTGCGCCGCGTAACTCCTTACGGATCAAAAGTTATGGGCACTAGAGTGACGGATACCTGGTCACAAGCCCCACGCCCTCGGTTTGCTGGCCCAGCCTCTACGTGAAGTGAAGTTGTCTTGCCCAAGGTGTCATGGGATTCGGTAATAGAAATGTGATGGATTAGGTTGTCATCCTTTTCGCGGCTCACGACATACGATTCGGGACGAAAAAATAGCGCAAATGAAGAAAAGTGTCCTGAAACTGATTAAAACATTCGATTTTAGGCTCCGAAAATAGGCACAACATAGCAGGCTTGTTGCCCACGTCGTAGAGCTCTTGGAGAGCTTTCCAACGGTATGCTGTGCGCCGCGTAACTCCTTACGGATCAAAAGTTACAAGCACCGGAGCGACGGATTCCTGGTCACAAGCCCCATGCCATCGGTTTGCGGGCCCAGCCTCTACGTCAAGTGAAGTTGTCTAGCTCAAGGTGCCACGGGATTCGGTAATAGAAATGTGATGGATTAGGTTGTCGTCCTTTTCGCGGCTCACGACGTACGATCCGGGATGGAAAAACAGCGCAAAAGAATAAAAGAGTCCCGAAACAGATGAGAACGTTTGATTTTTGGCTCCTAAAATAGGCTCAGTTGAGGAGGCTTGCTACACCCATCGTAGAGCTCTCGGAGAGCTTTCCAACGGTATGCTGTACGCCGCGTAACTCTTTATGGATCAAAAGTTATGGGCACAAGAGCGATGGATACCTGGTCACAAGCCCCACGCCCTCGGTTTGCGGGCCCAGCCTCTACATGAAATGAAATTGTCTAGCCCAAGGTACCGTGGGATTCGGTAATAGAAATGTGATGGAATAGGTTGTCGTCATTTTCACAGCTCACGACGTACGATGCAGGATGAAAAAACAGCACAATAGAAGAAAAGTATCACAAAACTGATGAAAACGTTCGATTTTGGGATCCAAAAATAGGTGAAGCCAAGCAAGCTTGCTGCCCACGTCGTAGAGCTCTCAGAGAGCTTTCCAACGGTATGCTGTGCGCCGCGTAACTCCTTACGGATCAAAAGTTATGGGCACCGGAGCGACAGATACCTGGTCACAAGCCCCACGCCCTCAGTTTGTTGTCCCATCCTCTACGTGAAGTGAAGTTGTCTTGCCCAAGGTACCATGGGATTCGGTAATAGAAATGTGATGGATTAGGTTGTCTTCCTTTTCGCGACTCACGACGTACGATCCGGGACAGAAAAATAGCGTAAAAGAAGAAAAGTGTCCCAAAACTGATAAAAACGTTCGATTTTGGGCTCCGAAAAATGACGCAGGCGAGAAGTCTTTCTGCCCGCGTCGTAGAGCTATCGGAGAGCTTTCTAACGGTATGTTGTGCGCCGCGTAACTCCTTACAGATCAAAAGTTATGGGCACCGGAGCGACGGATACCTGGTCACAAGCCCCACGCCCTCGGTTTGCTGGCCCAGCCTCTACGTGAGGCGAAGTTGTCTTGCCTAAGGTGCCATGGGATTTGGTAATAAAAATGTGATGGATTAGGTTGTCGTCCTTTTCGCGGCTCAAGACGTACGATTTGGGACGAAAAAACAGCGCAAAAGTAAAAAAGTGTCCCGACACTGATGAAAACATTCAATTTTGTGCTCCAAAAATTGGTGCAACCGAGCAGGCTCACTGCCCCCATCGTAGAGCTCTCGGAGAGCTTTCCAATGGTATGTTGTGCGCCACATTACTCCTTACGGATCAAAAGTTATATGCACCGCAGCGACGGATACCTGGTCACAAGCCCCACGCCCTCGGTTTGCGGGCCCAGCCTATACGTAAAGTGAAGTTGTCTTACCAAGGTGCCGTGGGATTTGGTAATAGAAATGTGATAGATAAGGTTTTCATCCTTTTTGCGCTCACGACGTATGATCCGGGACGAAAAAATGACACAAAAGAAGAAAAGTATCCGAAAACAAATGAAAACGTTCAAATTTGGTCTTCGAAAATAGAAGTAGCCGAGCAGGCTTGATGCCCACGTCGTAGAGCTCTCGTAAAGCTTTCTAACAGTATGCTTTGCGCTGCACAACTCCGTACGGATCAAAAGTTATGGGCACCGGAGCGATGGATACGTGGTCATAAGCCCCACGCCCTCTGTTTGCTGTCCCATCCTCTACGTGAAGTGAAGTTGTCTTGCCCAAGGTGCCATGGGATTTGGTAATAGAAATGTGATGGATTAGGTTGTCGTGCTTTTCGCGACTCACGACGTACGATCTGGGATGAAAAAATAGCGTAAAAGAAGAAAAGTGTCCCGAAACTGATGAAAACGTTCAATTTTGGGCTCTGAAAACAGGTGCAGCCGAGCAGGCTTTCTGATCCTGTCGTAGAGCTCTCAGATAGCTTTCCAACGGTATGATGTGCGCCTCGTAACTCTTTACGGATCAAAAGTTGTGGGCACCAGAGCGACGGATACCTGGTCACAAGCCCCACGCCCTCGGTTTGCGGGCCCAGCCTCTACGGGAAGTGAAGTTGTCTTGCCCAAGGTGTCGTGGGATTCGGTAATAGAAATGTGATGGATTAGGTTGTCTTCCTTTTCGCAGCTCACGACGTACGATCCAGGACGGAAAAAACGCACAAAAGGAAAAAAGTGTCCCGTAACAGATGAAAACGTTCGATTTTAGGCTCCGAAAAGACGCACAGCCGAGCAGGCTTGCTGCCCATGTCGTAGAACTCTTGGAGAGCTTTCCAATGGTATGTTGTGCGCCGCGTAACTCTTTACAGATCTAAAGTTACGGGCACCGGATTCCTTGTCACATGCCCCACACCCTCGGTTTGTAGGCCCAGCCTCTACGTGAAGTAAAATTCTCTTTCCCAAGGTGCCATGGGATTCGGTAATATAAATGTAATGGATTAGGTTGTCTTCCTTTTCGCGACTCACGACGTACGATCCGGGACAGAAAAACAACGCAAAAGAAGAAAAGTGTCCCAAAACTGATAAAAATGTTTGATTTTGGGCACCAAAATGAGGCGCAACTAAGCAAGCATGCTGAACGTGTCGTAGATCTATCGGAGAGCTTTCCAACGGTATGTTGTGCGCCACATAACTCCTTACAGATCAAAAGTTATGTCACCGGAGCGACGGATACCTTGCCACAAGCCCCACGCCCTCGGTTTGCTGGCCCAGCCTCTACGTGAAGTGAAGTTGTCTTGCCCAAGGCGCCGTGCGCTTTGGTAATAGAAATGTGTTGGATTAGGTTGTCTTCCTTTTCGCGGCTCATGTCGAAAGATCCGAGATGGAAAAACAGCGCAAAAGAAGAAAAGTGTCCCCAAATAGATGAAAATTTTCAATTTTGGGCACCATAAATAGTCGCAGCCGAGCAGGCTCGCTGTCCCCATCATAGAGCTCTCAGAGAGCTTACCAACTATATGTTGTGCGCTGCATAACTCCTTACGGATCAAAAGTTATGGGCACCGGAGCGACGGATACCTGGTCACAAG
This sequence comes from Ehretia macrophylla, assembly GCA_037974665.1. Lineage (NCBI taxonomy): Eukaryota > Viridiplantae > Streptophyta > Magnoliopsida > Boraginales > Ehretiaceae > Ehretia > Ehretia macrophylla. The sequence goes on from CM075772.1 coordinate 63,948,901, forward strand.
CCCCACGCCCTCTGTTTGCTGTCCCATCCTCTACGTGAAGTGAAGTTGTCATGCCCAAGGTGCCATGGGATTCGGAAATAGAAATGTGATGGATTAGGCTGTCGTCCTTTTCGCAGCTGACGACGTATAATCCGGGATAGAAAAACAGCGTAAAAGAAGTAAAGTGTCCCGAAACTGATGAAAACGTTCGATTTTGGGCTCCGAAAATAGTTGCAGCCTAGCAGGCTTTCTGATCCAATCGTAGAGCTCTCGGATAGCTTTCCAACGGTATGATGTGCGCCTCGTAACTCTTTACGGATCAAAAGTTGTGGGCACCAGAGCGACGGATACCTGGTCACAAGTCCCATGCCCTTGGTTTGTGGGCCCAGCCTCTACGTGAAGTGAAGTTGTCTTGCCCAAGGTGCCGTGGGATTCAGCAATAGAAATGTGATGGATTAGGTTGTCTTCCTTTTCGCAGCTCACGACGTACGATCCGGGACGGAAAAAAAAGCACAAAAGAATAAAAGTGTCCCGTAACAGATAAAAACGTTCGATTTTATGCTCCGAAAAGATGCGCAACCGAGCAGGCTTGCTGCCCACGTCGTAGAACTCTTGGAGAGCTTTCCAATGGTATGTGCAAAACTCCTTACAGATCTAAAGTTACGGGCACCGGATTCCTTGTCACAAGCCCCACGTCCTCGGTTTGCGGGCCCAGCCTCTATGTGAAGTGAAATTCTCTTTCCCAAGGTGCCATGGGAATTGGTAATAGAAATATGATGGATTAGGTTGTCTTCCTTTTTGCGACTCACGACGTACGATCCGGGATAAAAAAATAACGCAAAAGAAGAAAAGTGTCCCAAAACTGATAAAAACGTTTCATTTTGGGCTCCGAAATGAGGCACAACCGAGTAGGCTTGCTGCACGTGTCGTAGATCTCTCGGAGAGCTTTCCAACGGTATGTTGTGCGCAGCGTAACTCCTTACGGATCAAAAGTTATGGGCACCGGAGCGATGGATACCTTGTCACAAGCCCCACGCCCTCGGTTTGCTGGCCCATTCTCTACGTGAAGTGAAGTTGTCTTGCCCAAGGTGCCGTGGGATTTGGTAATAGAAATGTGATGGATTAGGTTGTAGTCCTTTTCGCGACTCATGACGAAAGATCCAAGACGGAAAAACAGCGCAAAAGAAGAAAAGTGTCCCCAAATAGATGAAAAAATTCAATTTTGGGCACCAAAAATAGTCACAGCCGAGCAAGCTCGCTGTCCCCATCATAGAGCTCTCGGAGAGCTTACCAACTGTATGTTGTGCGCCGCGTAACTCCTTACGGATCAAAAGTTATGGGCACTGGAGCGACGGATACCTGGTCACAAGCCCCACGCCCTCGGTTTGCGGGCCCAACCTATACGTGAAGTGAAGTTGTCTTGCCCAAGGTGCCATGGGATTCGGTAATAGAAATGTAATGGATTAGGTTGTCGTCCTTTTCGCGGCTCACGACATACGATCCGGGACGGAAAAACAGCGCAAAAGAAGAAATGTATCCCAAAATTGATGAAAACGTTCGATTTTGGGCTCCAAAAACAAGGGCAGCTAAGCAGGCTCGCTGCCCACGTCGTACAGCTCTCGGAGAGCTTTCCAACGGTATGTTGTGCGCCTCGTAACTCTTTACGGATCAAAAGTTGTGGGCACCGTTGCGAGGGATACCTGGTCACAAGCCCCATACCCTGGGTTTGCGGGCCCAGCCTCTACGTAAAGTGAACTTGTCTTGCCCAAGGTGTCGTGGGATTGGGTAATAGAAATGTGATGGATTAGATTGTCGTCCTTTTCGCGGCTCACGACGTACGATCTGAGACAGAAAAAAAAGTGCAAAAGAAGAAAACTGTCCCGTAACTGATGAAAACGTTCGATTTTAGGCTCCGAAAAGAGGCGCAGCCGAGCAGGTTTGCTGCCCACATCGTAGACCTCTTGGAGAGCTTTCCAATGGTATGTTGTATGCCGCGTAACTCCTTACGGATCAAAAGTTACGGGCATCGGATTTCTTGTCACAAGCCCCACGCCCTCGGTTTGCGGGCCCAGCCTCTACGTGAAGTGAAGTTGTCTTGCCAGAGGTTCCATGAGATTCGGTAATAGAAATGTGATGGATTACGTTGTCGTCCTTTTTGCGGCTCACGATGTACGATCCAGGAGGAAAAAACACCGCATAAGAAGAAAAGTGTACCAAAACTGATGAAAATGATCAATTTTGGGCTCTGAAAATAGGCGCAGCCGAGCAGGCTTACTACCCTCGTCGTAGAGCTCTCGGAGGGCTTTCCAACGGTATGCTGTACGTCGCGTAACTCCTTACGGATCAAAAGTTATGGGCACCGGAGCGACGGTTACCTCGTCAAAAGCCCCACGCCGTTGGTTTACGAGTCCAGCTTGTATGTGAAGTGAAGTCGTCTTGCCTAGGGTGCCATGGGATTCGGTAATAGAAATGTGATGGATTAGGTTGTCATCCTTTTCGCAGCTCATGACGTACGATCCGTGATGGAAAAAAAAGAGCAAAAGAAGAAAAGTATCCCGAAATTGACAAAAATTTTCGATTTTGGGCTCTGAAAATAGGCGCAGTCGAGCAGGGTTGCTGTCCACGTCGTACAGCTCTCGTAGAGATTGCCACCGGTATGCTGTGCGCCGCGTAACTCCTAACAGATCAAAAGTTATGGGCTCCGAAGCGAGGGATACCTTGTCACAAGCCCCACGCCCTCTGTTTTCTGGCCCAGCCTCTATGTGAAGTGAAGTTGTCTTGCCCAAGGTTCCGTGGGATTCGGTAATAGAAATATGATGGATTAGGTTGTCGTCCTTTTCGCGGCTCACGACGTACGATCCGGGTCAGAAAAAAAGTGCAAAAGAAAAAAAGTATCCCAAAACTAGGAAAACGTTCGATTTTGGGCTCCAAAAACAGGCGCTGCAAAGCAGGCATGCTGCCCACGCCATAGAGCTCTCGAAGAGCTTTCCAACAGTATGTTGTGCGCCGCGTAACTCCTTACGGATCAAAAGTTATGGGCACCGGAGCGACAAATACCTGATCATAAGCCCCACGCCCTCGGTTTGCTGGCCCAGCCTCTATGTGAAGTGAAGTTGTCTTGCCCAAGGTGCCGTGGGAATCAGTAATAGAAATTTGATGGATTAGGTTGTCGTCCTTTTCGCGCCTCGCGATGTACGATACGGGATGGAATAACAGCGCAAAAGGAGAAAAGTGTCCCGAAATGGATGAAAACGTTTGATTTTGGGCTCCGAAAATAGGCGCCCCCGAGCAGGCTTGTTGCCTCCATCGTAGAGCTCTCTGAGAGCTTTCCAACGGTAGGTTGTGTGTCACGTAACTCCTTACGGATCAAAAGGTATAGGCACCGGAGCGACGGATACCTGGTCACAAGCCCCATGCCCTCGGTTTGCGGGGCCCAGCCTTTACATGAAGGGAAGTTGTCTTGCCCAAGGTACAGTGAGATTCGGTAATTGAAAAGTGATAGATTAGGTTGTCATCCTTTTCGCGGCTCACGCCGTACGATACGGGACAGAAAAAAAAAAGCACAAAAGAAGAAAAGTATCCCGAAACTGATGAAAACGTTCAATTTTGGGCCCCAAAAGCAGGCACTGCCGAGCTGGCTTTCTGCCCACGTCGTAGAGCTCTCGTAGAGCTTTCCAATGGTATGCTGTGCGCCGCGTAACTCCTTACGGATCAAAAGTTATGGGCACCGGAGCGACGGATACCTGGTCACAAGCCCCACGCCCTCGGTTTGCTGGCCCAGCCTCTATGTGAAGTGAAGTTGTCTTGCCCAAGGTGCCATGGGATTCGGTAATAGAAATTTTATGGATTAGGTTGTCGTCCTTTTCGCGGCTCACGACGTACGATACAGGATGCAAAAATAGCGCAAAAGAAGAAAAATGTACCGAAACTGATGAAAACGTTCGATTTTGGGCTCCAAAATAAGGCACAGTCGAGCAAGCTTGCTCCCCTCGTTGTAGAGCTCTCTGAGAGCATTTTAACGGTATGTTGTGCGCTGCGTAACTCCTTACGGATCAAAAGTTATGGGCGCCGGAGCAACGGATATCTGTTCACAAGCCCCACGCCCTCGGTTTAAGGGCCTAGCCTTTACGTGAAGTGAAGTTGTCTTGCCCAAGGTGCCGTGGGATTCGCTAATAGAAATGTGATGGATTAGGTTGTCGTCCTTTTCGCAGCTCAAGACGTACGATCCGGGACGGAAAAAAAGGGCAAAAGAAGAAAAGTATCCCGAAACTGAGGAAAACGTTCGATTTTGGGCTCCGAAAATAGGCGCAGCTTAGCAGCCTCGCTGCCCACGTTGTAGATCTCTTGGAGAGCTTTCCAATGGTATGCTGTGCGCCGCGTAACTCCTTACGGATCAAAAGTTACAGGCACCGTATTCTTCGTCACAAGCCCTACGCCCTCGGTTTGCGTGCCCAGCCTCTACGTGAAGTGAAGTTGTCTTGCCCAAGGTGCCATGGGATTCGGTAATAGAAATGTGATGGATTAGGTTGTCGTCCTTTTCACGGCTTACGACGTACGATCCAGGACGGAAAAACAGCGCGAAAGAAGAAAATAATCCCGAAACTAATGAAAATGTTCAATTTTGGCCTCCGAAAATAGGCATAGCCGAGCAGGCTTGCTGCCCCTGTCGTAGAGCTCTCAGCGAGCTTTCTAACGGTATGTAGTGCGCCGCGTAACTCCTTACGGATCAAATGTTATGGGCACCGGAGTGACAGGTACTTGGTCACAAGACCCACGCCCTCGGTTTGCTGGCCCAGCCTCTATGTAAAGTGAAGTTGTCTTGCCCAAGGTGCCATGGGATTCGGTAATAGAAATGTGATGGATTAGGTTGTCTTCCTTTTCACGACTCACGACGTACGATCTGGGACAAAAAAATAGCACAAAAGAAGAGAAGTCTCCTAAAACTGATGAAAACTTTCGGTTTTGGGCTTCGAAATGAGGTATAACCGAGCAGATTTGCTGCTCTCGTCGTAGCGCTCTCGAAGAGCTTTCCAACGGTATACTGTGCGCTTCATAACTCTTTACGGATCAAAAGTTACGGGTACCGAAGCGACGGATTCCTGGTAACAATCCCCACACCCTCGGTTTGCGGGCCCAGCCTCTACGTGAAGTGAAATTGTCTTGCCCAAGGTACCGTGGAATTCAGTAATAGAAATGTGATAAATTAGGTTGTCGTAATTTTCGCAGCTCACGACGTACGATCCAGGACGAAAAAACAGTGCAAAAGAATAAAAGTATCACAAGACAGATGAAAACGTTCAATTTTTGGCTCCGAAAATAGGCGAAGCTAAGCAGGCTTGCTGCCTCCATCGTAGAGCTCTCGTAGACCTTTTCAACGGTATGCTGTGCACCGCATAACTCCTTACGAATTAAAAGTTATGGGCAACGGAACGACGGATACCTGGTCACAAGCCCCACACTCTCGGTTCGCTGGCCCAGCCTCTACGTGAAGCAAAATTATCTTGCCCAAGTTGTTGTGGGATTCGGTAATAGAATTGTGATGTATTTGGTTCTCGTCTTTTTCGTAGTTACAATGTACGATCCGGGATGAAAAAATAACCCAAAGGAAGAAAAGTGTCCCAAAACTGATGAAAACGTTCGATTTTGGGCTCTGAAAACAGGCGAAGCCGAGCGGGCTTGTTGCCCACATCATAGAGTTGTTGGAGAGCTTTCCAATGGTATGCTGTGCGCCGCGTAACACATTACGGATCAAAAGTTACGGGCACCGGAGCGACGGATTTCTGGTCACAATCCCCACGCCCTCGGTTTGCGGGCCCAGCCTCTACTTGAAGTGAAATTGTCTTGCCCAAGGTACCATGTGATTCGGTAATAGAAATATGATGGATTAGGTTGTCGTCATTTTCGCAGCTCACGACGTACGATCCGAAATGAAAAAACACAGCAAAAGAAGAAAAGTATCACAAAACTGATGAAAACGTTCAATTTTGGGCTCCGAAAATAGGCGAATCTGAGCATGCTTGCTGCCCCCATCGTAGAGCTCTCGTAGAGCTTTTCAACAGTATGTTGTGCACTGCATAACTCCTTACGAATTAAAAGTTATGGGCAACGGAGCGACGGATACCTGGTCACAAGCCCCACGCTCTCGGTTCGCTGGCCCAACCTCTACGTGAAGTGAAGTTGTCTTGCCCAAGGTGGTATGGGATTCCGTAATAGAAATGTGATGAATTAGGTTATTGTCCTTTTCGAAGCTCACAGCGTGCGATCCGGGACGAAAAAATGGCGCAAAAGAAGAAAAATATCACAAGACTGATGAAAACATTCAATTTTGGGCACCGAAAATAGGCGAAGCCGAGCGGGCTTGTTGCCCACATCGTAGAGCTCTTGTAAAGCTTTCCAACAGTATGTTGTGTACCGCGTAACTCCTTACGCATCAAAAGTTACGGGCACTAGTGCGACGAATTCCTGGTCACAAGCCCCACGCCCTCGGTTTGCGGGCCCAGCCTCTACGTGAACTGAAGTTGTCTTGTGAGGCCCGACCCCGAATAACGTGTCCTACCTCGATTTGCACGCCTTAGACCTAAAATTAAATGACCGACCTTGGATTACGTTTCCTGTCTTGGTTTTCGTGCATACCTCGTCATACGTGCCTTGACCTAGAATAGTGTGCCCTAATCCCCGACTCACATGCAGTACTTAGAAATACGTACCTTGACCTCGATGTACGTGCGTTATCTCATTTCGTGTGCCCTAACCTTGAACTGCGTACCTTAACCTAGATATAGAGTCATGCCTTGATTTGCGTGCATTTGCATTAGAATCCATGCATTTATCTTGAAGTACGTGCATTAGTCATGAAGTTCGTGTCTACCTCGTAATTCGTGCCCTAGACCTAGGAATCCGTGCCACCACGTTGATCAAGAAAGAATCCTGCACAAACCACTAGACACTAAAATAATCCTACACAATACAGTAACCAATATTATATTCCTAATTCAAATTCTCTACAAACTCCACTAACAATAAAATAATACTAAACTATTCCTACATTTCCCACTAACTATTATTCTATTCATAATTCAACTCATCAACAAACATTCCTATATTTTATTCTACCTAGATTCCCTAATTTCTCAACATTCCTATGACAATTCTAATGACACAAATGCATAAAGAATTATTCCTAGACAAACTATGAGAAACACATAGCACAAAGCCTAAACAAAATGCTCAAAACCACCTAAATCCTCTACCTTGCCCAACCACACCACCTTTGCCCATGCTAAACATTTTAAAATCACACATTGAAGACACAAAAATCAGAATTTAATGGCCCAAGGCCGACCAAGTGCTTGAATAATGCAAAAGCCTTCATTTTTTTGTCATTTCTTCTTTCCTCTCACATTTTCTCTCTCTCCCTCTCATTCTCTCTCTCCATTTCGGTTTTGGCTGAGTTCTCTCCACCTCTTAGCTCATCTTCATCATCCTAAGGTGCATCAAGACAAACCACAAGCAAAGAAACTCACCCAAGCAAGCTAGGATGCAAGAAACACACATGCAAGCATTTTGAGTCACCATTTTCGGCCTAGGTAAGTTTTCTTGGCTTCCATTTCTTTTCTTCTTGTTCTAACCTCATGCATGTGCTAAGAGATTGATCACTAGGCTAGGAAAAATAGAGAAACCAAGTTGGAATCTCGGCTAAGCAAGAAGAAGAAGAGATTTGAAGCTTCAACAAGTTTTTTGTGCATCTTTGTGGTTGATTGCTAAGGTGAGGGTTAAAACCTTTTGAAAACTCTTCAAAAATTCACATGCATTCTCATAAATGTGTGTATTTGCTTCTGTACTTGAGCTATATGGTCGTTCATAAGCTTAAACAACCATGCATGGCAAGATCTTGGCTTGAAAATGATGCTAGGAAAAGTCGAAATTGTTGACAGCTCTCTGACCAGTCTGTTCGAGGTAAGTTTAGCTAGGAAAATTATGTTTAAAATGCTTAATAAATGGTAGGTAACTTGTTTGGACAGTTCTGAACATTTTTCCCAGAAATAGGCCGAAGCTAATTTTGACTCTAAGGTCCTCAAAATGGCAAATCTTTAAAATGTGACCAAATCTGGAAATCTGGAAAAATGAAGCAGGTTTTGGCAGATGCACTGACCTTGTGGAACGAACCATATTTGACTTAGTAAATGATGTCCAAAATGTATTAAATTTGATTTACTGCTATATTTTTCAGTTCTGGAGAATTTGGTCAGAAATGGACCAAGGCTAAAACTGACCCTAAGAATCTCAAAAACGTCAATTTCTAAAAAGTGTGCAAATGTGGACAGTTTTGTGCTATTCCACTGTTTCGGCTATATCTAATGATCCCGAACTCCAAATAATGCAAGGTTTGTTTCTGATTTTAGTTAACTTCTTAAGATTTAATTTTACATCTTATTCACTGAATTTGGATATTGTTTTCTTATCTGATTGATTGTGAGAAAACAGCCTATTGCAGTAAGGGTTTCAGGATTATAGCTACGGGATGTTGTGTGGACTGTTTTGAATGTTTGAGGATGTTGAATTAAATGATGCATGGTTTGAGATTGACTTTGAGTTGGGTTAGGCTCAAATTGCATGAATATACATGAAATAGAAACCCTAATGACTAGGTAGTTTTGCTAAGTATTGATTAATTGGACATTGTGTGGGAATTATATGCTTAGTGGGCTGCCCGTAAATGTCTTATTACTTCAAATGTGATTTTGACCATTGCATGTTGACAAATAAGCTTTTCTTGCACCCGAACCCATGATTGATGTCATTGCATGTTGATTAATCTTATCACTTGATCACGTGGGCTTCTTAATGAGTTATATGGCATGTTTTACATGTGTTACATGGCTGCCCGTTTAATTTTCATATAACTCTATATGCCTTCAATTGAAATTTCCTATCTTATCGTGCCCTGCTTGTTTACCTGTCAATGTGCAATCTTATGACTATTCGGAGGTAACCTACTTTGTTGTCCTCCTACTGTGATATATTACCTGTCATGAATGTGCATTGCATACAAGGTTGCAACCTTTCCTGTTGGCATGGTAGCGATCACGCACACCGGGCGGCATCGGGCTTGCCGGTGCACCCGTGACTACCATGGTCCCATTCCCTCTCTCGCTTGGGGGCTAGACTTCCTCGAAGAGTTGGGTCGTAGGATTTCGGGGTACATCCGGAGTACACCCACCTGGCGTGTTTGGGGCATGATTTGAAGTCGGCCGCAACAACTGATTCTGGAACTGATCTGAGAGCAAAAGCTCACCGTATCCTTTTACTATGTGTATAAGTACTCTCGCTTGGTCCCTAGAGAACCTCGGGGAGGAAAGACTGGTATTCCTATTCCTGTATCTTATATCATTGTTATATTCATGCTTGTAAAAAGGATTTTCATAAGTTAAACTGGAAAATGATTTTCAAAACCTATTTCTCATTCCCCCTCGCTGAGTTCATAAGGACTTACTCTTTTTTTTTGTCACAGGTGCAGCAGATTTGGAACAAGTACCCGAAGTAAATGTGCTTGTTGATGATTCCTGGGAGTGACTACGTGCTTTTGTGCTTTGCCTAAAAGGGGTTGCTATATGGATATTGTGTTTGATTGCAAAATGTTCATTTTATTGATGTAAATTACCCCGTTGTAATTTGGGTCTAATTCTGGGATTGTACTATCTATAACCGGACGAACTTTTATTTGGTTGTTTGCTTTCGTTTTCTTGATTAGTAGTTGTCGTAGGCAGTCAAACCACTAGATGAACAATCAACTAAGTTAATTCTATCTAATTTCACCGAGGTGCTCATTTGCAAACTAAAGGATAATAGGTACTTGTATGATAGGAAATTGACAAATAAATAAGACATAGTTATCATGTTAGGCTTATTAGCCAAACGAGACTTTCAAGATAAACTAGTAAGCAAATCGGTTGGTGACAAATAGGAGTCCCTAATGGAATTGGATTAATGATTGGAATAATTGAGGCGTTTAGAGAATTAGGTCAAACCAAAGAGCCCAATTACAGCCGTTATGCTACCGGTTTTCCAGAAAAACTTGGAGTTTAGGCCAAAACATTAAGTATTAAATCTTCATCAACGGTTAAGTATGTGACATGTCCTGAACGTTTAGCTCACACCCTAGTCTAGCCTCTATAAGTCGGGTTAGGGCGTGACACCTTAGAATAGAATGGTATCAGAGTTTAGTTTAGTAACTAGGCGGTAGTTGGGTTCAACTCTCGGACCATGGGTAGAAGCCCTAAGGTAATTATGATGTCTTGTTTATATGTGTTAATGTGTGCTAATGTGCTTTAATTGCTTTGAGAACTGAATACTATGTGCCTTTGTGGACTATATGTATTATGTGTCATGCACACCGACACGTTAGTGCCCTCGATAATGCATGCATGCTTTTATACTCCTTCCTTGATACATGTGCATGTTATATAACCACGAATAACTGTTTATACACATAGATAGTTAGGATTATAACTTTCAGGGAAGTGAATTCATGTAGGAAGAACGAAAAGTCTCGGTTAGAGATTTCTGGCATCTTCACAAGTACTTGATGGATAGTATGTATTATTCGATATGCATGTATATAAAATGCGTAGCACAGGTATAATTGTTAAGGTAAAATTATCTCCTTATTTTTGGAATACTTATACCTGTGATTAAGTTTTCAATTTTATGGCTATGAAGTTTTGATTCTGTTAAACTATTCTTCTCATTGTGGTTCAAGTATAAAGGATTAAAGACATACTACTTCCTTAGATATAAGGGTATACTATTAAATATGTAGAGTAGTATATATTCTCATGTGCTGATAGTGGAGGTTGACTTGGAGGTTTCTTTGAATCCATTTCTCACATCTTAAAATTGTCTTGTTAGGCTATCTAAGAAGGTAGCAATATGCTCATACGATTGAATCCTTACTTGATTGGAATTAAGCATTGATGAATTTGATATGGTATATACTAGCGAGTTTCAAGTTCACTAAATGTTGAGATCATAACCTAGAAATTAAAAGATGAATTCGTGGAAGTTGACGATAGTTACTTTTAGGGGTTAAATTATTAAGACATGGATAGTGTATTTGAGTGACTTAGCAATGGATAACCTCAAGACATGTAGGCAACTCTGAAGACCGAATTTAACAAGGTTGATGAATCTTTAGTATAACAAGATATGGGGATACTATAATCAAGGAATTCAAGTAGCTAGAACTCGTGTTTGGAAAACTGCACCTAAAATGTTAGGTCGGATAGAAGTTTAAGGCATTGAATTATGCATTAAATGACTAATGTTGCTAAAGGTCCTAAGTTGGATATTTATGATATTAAGAAACATGGTATTAGTTTGGTGTCCCTCGAACTTAGCTGTAAATACGCAAGTAAGTCATTCTATGCTCTCGTTATTTGGATACCCTAGAGGATATTAGGAAGCATATATCCCTAAGTAATATCGATGGACCTATTATATAAACCATCGAAATGATATTAAGCATCTGGTTGCAAAGTAGAGTCGTTAGGATATGATTAGTAATCCTAAATAGCTAATAGTAAGTATGCATGATGATTCATGGTGAACCCTAGAACCTAAGGTCGATGAGTCTTGACGCTCTTAGCTAGTTGAACATGTAAATGAGAAGAGTAAGATTTCATAGAGTTAAGATAGAGATCAATTAGAGTCATAATGACCCAAGAGACTATTGCTAGACCATAGTATCTATGTGCACTGGTTCACATGTAGAAACTAGCGAGGGGTAGACTTCGAATTGTGGTCGTTGAATAAGAGAGGTGAATCTTGTAGTAATAGTTAATTAAGTGGTTGATTACTTTTGAGGTGCTATTAGTTTGTAGTGTGGTTGTAGGCGTTATGTTGACACGATCTTGAAGTTATTGTGTGTAGCGAGCTACTTGGATTAGTATGGTAAGTGTCTTATGAGCTAGATCATTTCGGTACCCATTTATAGTCCTAGGATTGTTGTTGTATGACCGGTAACCTAGTAGAGAATTGATCTCGCTTACATGGCTATGAACCTAGCTTAGTAACATTAATGTCGAAGATATATTGGCGGGCATTAAGTGTTCGAAGGAATGACTAGGTCGCTAAATGAGTAGGACCATTGTCTTCTTAAGTATGACGTAACCTTGGATCGAGGTGAGTGGAATTTATTTAAGGTTGAAACTATTCACCTTAGGAGTTTTGGATAAGATTAAAAGAAAATTCTGAAGCCTCGTGACGTGAAAATAGAGATTTGAATAAGAAGATAGATTGTGGATCATAAGCTGATGAATTTTACTTGTAAGAGTTGAACTAGTGTAACATGATTAGTTTACCCATGCAATTTCGATGGCAATTTGTTGGTGATACTTAATAAACCTTAGAATTCGAGTTTAATGAATCTCAACGGTCTTTCTCCTTGATTACGAGCGTGAAGATTAACAAAGCTGGGAAAGGATGTTAGTGAATAGGAGCTTATAACCAGAAGACTAGTCATTAGAAGATTTACTAATCCAATGTACCTTCAAGATAAGAACTATGATACTACCGATAGATGACGACTTGAGATGGATTAGTTTGTTTGGTGAGTTCAACCTGAAAATAGGGTCGTATCGTGAAAATGATCCGTAAATTGTGTATGACCTATGTGATAACAGTTTTGAAGCTAGTAGATAGGATATGTAAATCGGATATAGACCTATCATCTTGAAATTAGCGTATATCACCCTAGGATCATGGAATTATTGTGATATTTCTTTTGAGGTATGAATGCGAGATTGACACAACATGAGTCATGATTTTGGAGTTATTGTTATATTGTTAGAATACCGATGCAACTTTGATGACTATGTTTGAAGACTCTAACCTTAGTTAATGAACTTAACCTTAAGATCAAATGGAGAATAGAGTCATTCAAAGGAACAAACTGTAAATGTAGAGGTCCCACCGAATTAAATGATTGGAGAAAGCTAGGAAGTGAATTTGTTGTGGTAAGAGAGATCACAGAGCAAAGGACGACCCGGAGTTGGAAAATAACAATGGTCGGAATCCGTCTAAATGACCTTAACAAGTAAGAATGAATTTCGGAATGAAATTCTTTTAAGGAGGGAAGGATGTGAGGCCCGACCCCAAATAACATGTCCTACCTCGATTTGTGTGCCTTAGACTTAAAATTAAATGACCGACCTTGGATTACGTGTCCTGTTTTGGTTTTCGTGCATACCTTGTCTTACATGCCTTGACCTAGAATAGTGTGCCCTAATCGCCAACTTACATGCGGTACCTAGAAATACGTGCCTTGATCTCGATGTACGTGCGTTATCTCGTTTCGTGTGCCCTAACCTTGAACTGCGTACCTTAACCTAGATATAGAGTCATGCCTTGATTTTCATGTATTTGCATTAGAATCCGTGCATTTATCTTGAAGTACGTGCATTAGTTATGAAGTTCGTGTCTTACCTTGTAGTTCGTGTCTACCTCGTAATTCGTGCCCTAGACCTAGGAATCCGTGCCACCACGTTGATCAAGAAAGAATCCTGCACAAAGCACTAGACACTAAAATAATCCTACACAATCCACTAACCAATATTATATTCCTAATTCAAATTCTCTACAAACTCCACTAACACTAAAATAATACTAAACTATTCCTACATTTCCCACTAACTATTATTCTATTCATAATTCAACTCATCAACAAACAATCCTATATTTTATTCTACCTAGGTTCCCTAATTTCTCAACATTCCTATGACAATTCTAATGACACAAATGCATAATGAATTATTCCTAGACAAACTATGACAAACACTTAGCACAATGCATAAAAAAAAATGCTCAAAACCACCTAAATCCTCTACCTTGCTCAACCAAACCACCTTTGCCCATGCTAAACATTTTAAAATCACACATTGAAGACACAAAAATCAGAATTTAATGGCCCAAGGCCGACCAAGTGCTTGAATAATGCAAAAGCCTTCATTTTTTTGTCATTTCTTCTTTCCTCTCACATTTTCTCTCTCTCCCTCTCATTCTCTCTCTCCATTTCGGTTTTGGCTGAGTTCTCTCCACCTCTTAGCTCATCTTCATCATCCTAAGGTGCATCAAGACAAACCACAAGCAAAGAAACTCACCCAAGCAAGCTAGGATGCAAGAAACACACATGCAAGCATTTTGAGTCACCATTTTCGGCCTAGGTAAGTTTTCTTGGCTTCCATTTCTTTTCTTCTTGTTCTAACCTCATGCATGTGCTAAGATATTGATCACTAGGCTAGGAAAAATAGAGAAACCAAGTTGGAATCTCAGCTAAGCAAGAAGAAGAAGAGATTTGAAGCTTCAACAAGTTTTTGTGCATCTTTGTGGTTGATTGATAAGGTGAGGGTTAAAACCTTTTGAAAACTCTTCAAAAATCCACATGCATGCTCATAAATGTGTGTATTTGCTTCTGTACTTGAGCTATATGGTCGTTCATAAGCTTAAACAACCATGCATGGCAAGATCTTGGCTTGAAAATGATGCTAGGTGAAGTCGAAATTGTTGACAGCTCTCTGACCAGTTTGTTCGAGGTAAGTTTAGCTAGGAAAATGATGTTAAAAATGCTTAGAAATTGGTAGGTGACTAGTTTGGACAGTTTTGAACAGTTTTCCCAGAAATATGCCGAAGATAATTTTGAGTCTAACGTCCTCAAAATGGCAAATCATTAAAATGCGTCCAAATCTGGAAATCTGGAAAAAATGAAGCAGGTTTTGGCAGATGCACTGACCTTGTAGAACGAACCATATTTGACTACGTAAATCATTTCCAAAATGTATTAAATTTGGTGTGTTGCTATATTTTTCAGTTCTGGACATTTTTGTCTGAAATGGACTAAGGCTAAAACTGATCCTAAGAGTCTCAAAAACGTCAATTTCTGAAAAGTGTGCAAATCTGGACAGTTTTCTGCTATTCCACTGTTTCGGTTATATCTAATGATCCCGAACTCCAAATGATGCAAGGTTTGTATCTGATTTTATTTAATTTCTTAAGATTGCATTTGACATCTTATTTACTGAATTTGGAGATTGTTTTCTTATCCGATTGATTGTGAGAAGACAGCCTATTGCAGTAAGGGTTTCACTTAATGTTGTGCCTAGAAAAATTGTTGTGACTCCTCTTGTTGAATTAAATGCTTGGGATTATAGCTATGGGATGTTGTGTGGACTGTTTTGAATGTTTGAGGACGTACGATCTGGGATGGAAAAACAGCGCAAAAGAAGAAAAGAGTCCCGAAACAGATGAGAACGTTCGATTTTTGGCTCCGAAAATAGGCTCAGTTGAGCGCGCTTGCTACACCCATCATAGAGCTCTCGGAGAGCTCTCCAACAGTATGCTGTACGCCGCGTAACTCTTTACGGATCAAAAGTTATGGACACCGGAGTAATGGATACCTGGTCACAAGCCCCACGCCCTCGATTTGCGGGCCCAGCCTCTACGTGTAGTAAAGTTGTCTTGCCCAAGGTACCGTGGGATTCGGTAATAGAAATGTGATGGATTAGGTTGTCTTCCTTTTCGCGACTCACGACGTACGATCCGGGACAGAAAAACAAAAAGAAGAAAAGTGTCCCAAAACTGATGAAAAAGTTCAATTTTGGGCTCCGAAAAGAGGCACGGCCGAGCATGTTTGCTGCCCGCGTTGTAGAGCTCTCGGAGAGCTTTCCAACAGTATGTTGTGCGTCGTGTAACTCTTTACGGATCAAAAGTTACGGGCACCGGAGCGACGGATTCCTGGTCACAATCCCCACGCCCTAGGTTTGCGGGCCCAGCCTCTACATGAAGTGAAATTGTCTACCCAAGGTACCGTGGGATTCGGTAATAGAAATGTGAGGGATTAGGTTGTCGTCCTTTTCGCGGCTCATGACGTACGATCCGGGACGGAAAAATAGTGCAAAAGAAGAAAAGTATCCCGAAACATATGAAAACATTCAATTTTCGGCTCCAAAAATAGTCACAACCGAGAAGGCTCGCTGCTGCAATTGTAGAGCTCTCGGAGAGCTTTCCAACGGTATGTTGTGCGCCGCGTTACTCCTTACGGATCAAAAGTTATAGGCACCGGAGCGACGGATACCTGGTCACAAGCCCCACGCCCTCGGTTTGCGGGCCCAGCCTCTACGTGAAGTGAAGTTGTCTTGCCAAGGTGCCGTGGGATTTGGTAATAGAAATGTGATGGATTAGGTTGTCGTCCTTTTTGCGGCTCACGACGTACGATCCGGGACGAAAAAATAACGCAAAAGAAGAAAAGTATCCAAAAACTAATGAAAACGTTCGAATTTGGTCTCCGAAAATAGGAGCAGCCGAGCAGGCTTGCTGCCCACGTCGTAGAGCTCTCGTAGAGCTTTCCAACGGTATGCTGTGCGCCGCGTAACTCCTTACGGATCAAAAGTTATGGGCACCGGAGCGACGGATACCTGGTCACAAGCCCCACGCCCTCTGTTTGCTGTCCCATCCTCTATGTGAAGTGAAGTTGTCATACCTAAGGTGCCATGGGATTCGGTAATAGAAATGTGATGGATTAGGTTGTCATCCTTTTCGCGGCTGACGACGTACAATCCGGGATGGAAAAACAGCGTAAAATAAAAAAAGTGTCTCGAAACTGATGAAAACGTTCGATTTTGGGCTCCGAAAATAGTTGCAGCTAAGCAGGCTTTCTAATCCCGTCGTAGAGATCTCGGATAGCTTTCCAACGGTATGTTGTGCACCTCGTAACTCTTTACGAATCAAAAGTTGTGGGCACCGGAGCGACGGATACCTGGTCACAAGCCCCACGCCCTGGGTTTGCGGGCCCAGCCTCTACGGGAAGTGAAGTTGTTTTGCCCAAGGTGTCGTGGGATTCGGTAGTAGAAATGTGATGGATTAGGTTGTCTTACTTTTCGCGGCTTGCGACGTACGATCCACGATGGAAAAAAAGTACAAAAGAAGAAAAGTGTCCCGTAACAAATGAAAACATTCGATTTTAGACTCTGAAAAGATGCGCAACCGAGCAGGCTTGCTGCCCACGTCGTAGAACTCTTGGAGAGCTTTCCAATGGTATGTTGTGCACCGCGTAACTCCTTACAGATCTAAAGTTACGGGCACCGTTTTCCCTGTCACAAGCCCCACGCCCTCGGTTTGCGGGCCCAGCCTCTACGTGAAGTGAAATTGTCTTGCCCAAGGTGCCGTAGGATTCGGTAATAGAAATGTGATGGATTAGGTTATCTTCCTTTTCGCGACTCACGACGTACGATCCGGGATAGAAAAATAACGCAAAAGAATAAAAGTGTCCCAAAACTGATAAAAACGTTTGATTTTGGGCTCCGAAATGAGGCGCAACCAAGCAGGCTTGCTGCACGTGTCGTAGATCTCTCGGAGAGCTTTCCAACGGTATGTTGTGCGCTGCGTAACTCCTTACGGATCAAAGGTTATGGGCACCGGAGCGACGGTTACCTTGTCACAAGCCCCACGCCCTCGGTTTGCTGGCCCAGCCTCTACGTGAAGTGAAGTTGTCTTGCCTAAGGTGTCGTGGGATTTGGTAATAGAAATATAATGGATTAGGTTGTCATCCTTTTCACGGCTCATGACGAAAGATCCGAGACGGAAAAACAGCGCAAAAGAAGAAAAGTGTCCCAAATTACGTGAAAAAATTCAATTTTGGGCACCAAAAATTGTCGCAGCTGAGCAGGCTCGCAGTCCCCATCATAGAGCTCTCGAAGAGTTTTTCAACGGTATGCTGTGCGTCGCATAACTCCTTACGAATCAAAAGTTATCGGCACCAGAGCGATGGATACCTGGTCACAAGCTCCACGCCCTCGGTTGCGGGCTCAGCCTATATGTGAAGTGAAGTTGTCTTGCCCAAGGTGCAGTGAGATTCGGTAATAAAAATGTGATGGATTAGGTTGTCGTTCTTTTCGAGGCTCATGACGTACGGTTCGGGACGGAAAAACAACGTAAAAGAAGAAAAGTTACCCGAAACTAATGAAAATGTTTGCCTTTGGGCTCCCAAAATAGGCGCAGCCGAGCAGGCTTGATGCCTCCGTTGTAGAACTCTCAGAGAGCTTTCTAACGGTATGTTGTGCGCCACATAACTACTTACGGATCAAAAGTTATGGGCATCGGAGCGATGGTGACCTTGTCCCAAGCTCCACGCCCTCGGTTTGCGGGCCTAACCTCTACGTGATTTTCGCGGCTCACGACGTACAATCCGGGATAGAAAAACTGCGCAAAAGAAGAAAAGTATCCCAAAATTGATAAAAACGTTAGATTTTGAACTACGAAAACAAGCGCAGCTTAGTAGGCTTACTACCCACGTCGTAGAGCTCTCGGAGAGCTTTCCAACGGTATGCTGTGCGCCTCGTAACTCTTTACTGATCAAAAGTTATGGGCACCGGAGCGAGGGATACCTGGTCACAAGCCCCACACCCTGGGTTTGCGGGCCCAGCCTCTACGTGAAGTGAACTTGTCTTGCCCAAGGTGTCGTGGGATTGGGTAATAGAAATGTGATGGATTAGGTTGTCGTCCTTTTTGCGACTCATGACGTACGATCCGGGACGGAAAAAAAGTGCAAAAGAAGAAAACTGTCCCGTAACTGATGAAAATGTTCGATTTTAGGCTCCGAAAAGAGGCGCAGTCGAGCAGGTTTGCTGCCCACGTCGTAGAGCTCCTGGAGAGCTTTCCAATGGTATGTTGTGCACCGCGTAACTCCTTACGGATCAAAAGTTACGGGCACCGAATTCCTTGTCACAAGCCCCACGCCCTCGGTTTTCGGGCCCAGCCTCTACGTGAAGTGAAGTTGTCTTGCCTGAGGTACTATAGGATTCAGTAATAGAAATGTGATGGATTAGGTTGTCGTCCTTTTCGCGGCTCACGACGTAAGATCCGGAACGGAAAAACACCGCATAAGAAGAAAAGTGTACCAAAACTGATGAAATCTTTTGATTTTGGGCTCTGAAAACCGGCGCAGCTGAGTAGGCTTTATACCCTCGTCGTAGAGCTCTCGGAGGGCTTTCCAACGGTATGCTGTACGTCGCGTAACTCCTTACGGATCAAAAGTTATGGGCACCGGAGCGACGGATACTTGGTGACAAGACCCACGCCCTCGATTTGCTGGCCCAGCCACTACGTGAAGTGAAGTTGTCTTGCCCAAGGAGCCATTGGATTCGGTAATATAAATGTTATGGATTAGGTTATAGTCATTTTCGTGGCTCACGACGTACGATCCGGGACGAAAAAATAGCGCAGAAGAAGAAAAGAGTCCCGAAACAGATGAGAACGTTCGAATTTGGGCTCCGAAAACTAGTGTAGTTGAGCAGGCTAGCTAAC
This sequence comes from Ehretia macrophylla, assembly GCA_037974665.1. Taxonomy (NCBI): domain Eukaryota; kingdom Viridiplantae; phylum Streptophyta; class Magnoliopsida; order Boraginales; family Ehretiaceae; genus Ehretia; species Ehretia macrophylla. The sequence goes on from CM075772.1 coordinate 63,968,233, forward strand.
CCCGTCGTAGAGCTCTCGTAGAGCTTTCCAACGGTATGTTGTGCGCCGCGTAACTCCTTACGGATCAAAAGTTATGGGCACCGTAGCAACAGATACCTGGTAACGAGCCCCACACCCTCGGTTTGCGGGCCCAGCCTCTACGTGAAGTGAAACTATCTTGCCCAAGGTGCTATGGGATTCAGTAATTGAAATGTGATAGATTAGTTGTCATCCTTTTCGCGGCTCACGACGTACGATACGAGAAAAAAAAATGCAAAAGAAGAAAAGAGTCCCGAAACTAATGAAAACGTTCAATTTTGGGCTTCGACAATAGGCGTAACCGAGAAGGATTGTTAACCCCGTCGTAGAGCTCTCGGAGAGCTTTCCAACGGTATGCTGTGCGCCACGTAACTCCTTATGGATCAAAAGTAATGGGCACAGGAGCGACGGATACCTGGTTACAAGCCCCACACCCTCGGTTTGCGGGCCCAACCTCTACGTGAAGTGACGTTGTCTTGCCCAAGATGCCATAGGATTCGGTAATAGAAATGTGATGGATTAGGTTGTCATCTTTTTTGCGGCTCGCGACGTACGATCCTAGACGGAAAAACTGTGCAAAATAAGAAATGTATCCCGAAACTGATAAAAATGTTCGAATTTGGGCTCCGAAAAGAGGAGCAGCCGAGCAGGATTGTAGCCTACGTCGTAGAGCTCTCTGAGAGCTTTCCAACGGTATGCTGTGCACCGCGTAACTCCTTAAGGATCAAAAGTTATGGGCACTAGAGCGACGGATACCTGGTCACAAGCCCCACGCCCTCGGTTTGTGGACCCAGCCTCTACGTGAAGTGAAGTTGTCTTGCCCAAGGTGCCATGGTATTCGGTAATAGAAATGTGATGGATTAGGTTGTTGTCCTTTTCTCGGCTCATGACGCACGATCCGGGATGGAAAAACTGCGCAAAAGAAGAAAAGTGTCCCGAAACAAATGAAAATGTTAGATTCTGGGCTCCGACAACAGGCGCTGTCGAGCAGGATTGCTGCCCCCGTCGTAGAGCTCTAGGAGAGCTTTCCAACGGTATGTTGTGCGCCGCGTAACTCCTTACGGATCAAAAGTTATGGGCATCGGAGCGACGGATACTTGGTCACAAAACACACGCCCTCGGTTTGCGGGACCAGCCACTACGTGAAGTGAAGTTGTCTTGCCCAAGGTGCCGTGGGATTCGGTAATAGGAATGTGATGGACTAGGTTGTCGTCCTTTTCGCAGCTCACGACGTAAGATCCGGGATGAAAAAATAGTACAAAAATGAAAAGTGTCCCGGAACTGATGAAAACGTTAGATTTTGGGCTCCGAAAATAGGCGTAGTGGGGCAGGCTTGCTTCTCCCGTTGTAGAGCTCTCGGAGTGCTTTCCAACGGTATGTTGTGCGCCGCGTAACTCCTTACGGATCATAAGTTATGGGTACCGATGCGACAGATACCTAGTCACAAACCACACACCCTCGGTTTGCGGGCCCAGCCTCTACGTGAAGTGAAGTTGTCTTGCCCAAGGTGCCATGGGATTCGGTAATAGAAATGTGATGGATTAGATTGTCGTCCTTTTCGCGGCTCACGACGTACGATCCGGGACGAAAAAATAGCGCAAAAGAAGAAAAGTGCCCCGAAACTGATGAAAACGTTCAATTTTGGGTTCCCAAAACAGGCGCAACCAAGCAGGATTGCTGCGTACATCGTAGAGTTCTCATTGATCTTTCCAACGGTATGCTTAAAAGTTATGGGAACCGGTGCGACGGATAGTTGGTCACCAACCCCGCGACCTCGGTTTGCTGGCCCAGCCTCTACGTGAAGTGACGTTTTCTTGCCCAAGGTGACGTGCGATTCGGTAATAGAAATGTGATGGATTAGGTTATCGTCCTTTTCGCGGCTCATGACGTACGATCCGAGACGGAAAAATAGCTCAAAAGAAGAAAATAGTCCCAAAATTGATGAAAATGTTCAATTTTGGGTTCCAACAACAGGCGCAACTATGCTGGATTACTGCCCCCGTCGTAGAGCTCTCGGAGAGCTTTCCAACGGTATGCTGTGCGTAGCGTAACTCCTTACGGATCAAAAGTTATGGGCACCGGAGCGACGGATACCTGGTCACAAGCCCCACACCCTCGGTTTGCGGGCCCAGCCTTTATGTGAAGTAAAGTTGTCTTGCCTAAGGTGTCGTGGGATTCGGTAATAGAAATGTGATGGATTAGGTTGTCGTACTTTTCGCAGCTCACGACTTACGACCGGGACTGAAAAAAAGCAAAAAAAAACAAAAGGATCCCGAAACTGATGAAAACGTTTGATTTTGGGCTCCGAAAATAGGCGCAGCCGACCAGGCTTGCTACCCACGTCATAGAGCTCTCATAGAGCTTTCCAACGGTATGCTCAAAAGTTAAGGGAACCGGTGGACGGATACTTGGTCACAAGCCCCACGTGCTCGGTTTGCTGGCCCAGCCTCTACGTGAAGTGAAGTTGTCTTGCCCAAGGTGCCATGGTATTCGGTAATAAGAATGTGATGGATTTGGTTGTCGGTCTTTTCTCGGCTCACGACGTACGATCCAGGACAAAAATATAGCGCAAAGGAAGAAAAGTGTCTCGAAACTGATGAAAACATTCGATTTTGGGATTCGAAAATAGGCGCAGCCGTTCAAGCTTGCTGCCCACGTCGTAGAGCTCTCGTAGAGCTTTCCAACAGTATGTTGTGTGCCAGGAAACTCCTTACGGATCAAAAGTTATGGGAACCGGTACGACGGATACTTGGTCACAAGCCCCACGCCCTCGGTTTGCTGGCCCAGCCTCTACTTGAAGTGAAGTTGTCTTGCCCAAGGTGCCGTGGGATTCGGTAATAGAAATGTGATGGATTAGTTTGTAGTCCTTTTCGCGGCTCACGACGTGCGATCCAGGTCAGAAAAACAGCGCTAAAGAAGAAAAGAGTCCCGAAATTGATGAAAACATTCGATTTTGGGCTCCAACAACAGGCGCAGCCGAGCAGGATTGCTGCCTCCATCGTAGAGCTCTCGGAGAGCTTTCCAACGGTATGCTGTGCGCCGCATAACTCCTTACAGATCAAAAGTTATAGGCACCGGAGCGACGGATACCTGGTAACAAGCCCCACACCCTCAGTTTGCGGGCCCAGCCTTTACGTGAAGTAAAGTTGTCTTGCCCAAGGTGCCGTGGGATTTGGTAATAGAAATGTGATGGATTAGGTTGTCGTCCTTTTCGCGGCTCACGACGTACGATCCAGGACGGAAAAAAAGCGCAAAAGAAGAAAAGTATCCTGAAATTGATTAAAACGTTCAATTGGGCTTCAAAAATTGGCACAACCGAGCAGGATTGCTGCCCACATCGTAGAGCTCGCGTAGAGCTTTCCAACGGTATGTTGTGCACTGCGTAACTCCTTACGGATCAAAAGTTATGGGCACCAAAGCGACGGATACCTTGTCATAAGCCCCATGCCCTCGGTTTGCTGGCCCAGCCTCTATGTGAGGTGAAGTTGTCTTGCCCAAGGTGCCGTGGGATTCGGTAATAGAAATTTGATGGATTAGGTTGTTATCCTTTTCGCTGCTCACGACGTACGATACGGGATAGAAAAATAGCGCAAAAGAAGAAAAGTGTCCCAAAATCGATGAAAACGTTTGATTTTGGGCTCCAAAAATAGGCACAGTCAAGCAGGCTTGCTACCCCCGTCGTAGAGCTCTCTGAGAGCTTTCCAACGGTATGCTGTGCGCCGCGTAACTCCTTACGGATCAAAAGTTATGGGCACCGGAGCTACGGATACCTGGTCACAAACCCACGCCCTCGGTTTGCGAGCCCAGCCTTAACGTGAAGTGAAGTTGTCTTGCCCAAGGTGTTGTGCGATTCGGTAATAGAAATGAGATGGATTAGGTTGTCATCCTATTTGCGGCTCACGACGTACGATCTAGGACGAAAAAATAACGTAAAAGAAGAAAAGAGTCCCGAAACTGATGAAAATGTTCAATTTTGGGCTCCGACAACAGGCGCAGCTGAGCAGGATTGCTCCCCACGTCGTAGAGCTCTCGTAGAGCTTTCCAACGGTATACTGTGCGCCGCTTAACTTCTTACGGATAAAAAGTTATGGGCACTGGAGCGACGGATACCTGGTCACAAGCCCCACGCCCTCGGTTTGCGGGCCCAGCCTTAAGGTGAAGTGAAGTTGTCTTGCCCAAGGTGCCGTGGGATTCGATAATAGAAATGTGATGGATTAGGTTGTCATCCTTTTCGCGGCTCACGACGTACGATCCGGGACGGAACAACAGCGCAAAAAAAGAAATGAGTCTTGAAACTGATGAAAACGTTTGAATTTGGGCTCCGACAATAGGCGTATATGAGTAGGATTGCTTCCCCTGTAGTAGAGCTCTCGGTGAGCTTTCCAACGGTATACTGTGTGCTGTATAACTCCTTACGGATCAAAAGTTATGGGCACCGGAGCGACGGATACTTGGTCACAAGCCCCACACCCTCGGTTTGTGAGCCCAGCCTTTACGTGAAGTAAAGTTGTCTTGCCCAAGGTGTCGTGGGATTCGGTAATAGGAATGTGATGGATTAGGTTGTCATCCTTTTCGCGGCTTACGACGTACGATCCGAGACGGAAAAACAGCGCAAAAGAAGAAACGAGTCCCAAAATTGATGAAAATGTTCAATTTTTGGGCTCCGACAACAGGCATAGCCGAGCAGGATCGCTGCCTCTATCGTAGAGCTCTCGGAGAGCTTTCCAACGGTATGCTGTGCGCCGCGTAACTCCTTACAGTTCAAAAGTTATAGGCACCGGAGCGACAGATACCTAGTAACAAGCCCCACACCCTCAGTTTGCGGGCCCAGCCTTTACGTGAAGTAAAGTTTTCTTGCCCAAAGTGCCATGGGATTCGATAATAGAAATGTGATGGATTAGGTTGTTATGCTTTTCGCGGTTCACAACGTACGATCCGGGACAAAAAAAAACCGCAAAAGATTAAAAGTATCCCGATACATATGAAAATGTTCGGTTTTGGGCTTCAAAAATAGGCGCAGCCGAGCAGGATTGCTACCCACGTCGTAAAGCTCGCGTAGAGCTTTCCAACGGTATGTTGTGCACCACGTAACTCCTTACGGATCAAAAGTTATGGGCACCGGAGCGACGGATACCTTGTTATAAGCCCCACGCCCTCGGTTTGCTGGCCCAGCCTCTATGTGAGGTGAAGTTGTCTTGCCCAAGGTGCTGTGGGATTCGGTAATAGAAATTTGATGGATTAGGTTGTCATCCTTCTCGCTCCTCACGACGTACGATACGGGATGGAAAAATAGCGCAAAAGAAAAAAAGTGTCCCGAACTGATGAAAACGTTCGATTTTAGGCTCCAAAAATAGGTGCAGCCGAGCAGGCTTGCTGCCCCAGTCCTAGAGCTCTCTGAGAGCTTTCCAACGATATGCTGTGTGCTGCGTAACTCTTTACAAATCAAAAGTTATGGGCACTGGAGCGACGGATACCTGGTCACAAACCCACGCCCTCGGTTTGCGGGCTCTGCCTTAACGTGAAGTAAAGTTGTCTTGCCCAAGGTACCGTGCAATTCGGTAATAGAAATGTGATGGATTAGGTTGTCGTCCTTTTCGCGGCTCACGACGTATGATCCAGGACGGAAAAACAACGCAAAAGAAGAAAAGAGTCCTGAAACTGATGAAAATGTTAAATTTTGGGCTCCGACAATAGGCGCAGCTGAGCAGGATTACTCCCCCCATCGTGGAGCTCTCGGAGAGCTTTCCAACGGTATACTGTGCACCACGTAACTCCTTATGGATAAAAAGTTATGGGCACCGGAGTGACGGATACCTGGTCACAAGCCCCACGCCCTCGGTTTGCAGGCCTAGCCTTAAGGTGAAGTGAAGTTGTCTTGCCCAAGGTGTCGTGGGATTCGGTAATAAAAATGTGATATATTAGGTTGTCATCCTCTTCGCGGATCACGACGTACGATCCGGGACGTAAAAACTGCGCAAAAGAAGAAAAGAGTCCTGAAACTGATGAAAACGTTCAAATTTGGGCTCCGATAATAGATGTAGGTGAGTAGGATTGCTGCCCCCGTTGTAGAGCTCTCGGTGAGCTTTCCAACGGTATGCTGTGTGCCGCGTAACTCCTTACGGATCAAATGTTATGGGCACGGGAGCGACGGATACTTGGTCACAAGCCCCACACCCTCGGTTTGCGAGCCTAGCCTTTACGTGAAGTAAAGTTGTCTCACCTAAGGTGCCGTGGGATTCGGTAATAGGAATGTGATGGATTAGGTTGTCATCCTTTTCGTGGCTCACGACGTACGATGCGGGATAGAAAAACAGCGCAAAAGAAAAAAAGTATCCCGAAACTGATGAAAACGTTCTATTTTGGGCTCTGAAAACAGATGCAGTCAAGCAGGCTTTCTGCACACGTCGTAGAGCTCTCGTAGAGCTTTCCAACGGTATGTTGTTCGTCGCGTAACTCCTTACGGATCAAAAGATATGGACACCGGAGCGACGGATACCTGGTCATAAGCCCCACGCCCTCAGTTTGCTGGCCCAGCCTCTATGTGAAATGAAGTTGTCTTGCGGAAGGTGCCGTGGGATTCGATAATAGAAATTTGATGGATTAGGTTGTCGTCCTTTTCGCGGCTCACAACGTACGATACGGGATAGAAAAATAGCGCAAAAGAAGAAAAGTGTCACAAAACTGATGAAAACATTCGATTTTGGACTCCGAAAACAAGCGCAACCGAGCAGGCTTGCTGCCCAAATCGTAGAGCTCTTGTAAAGCTTTCCAACGGTATGCTGTGCGGCGTATAACTCCTTACGGATCAAAAGTTATGGGCACTGGAGCGACGGATACCTGGTCACAAGCCCCACGCCCTCTGTTTGCTGGCCGAACCTCTACGTGAAGTGAAGTTGTCTTGCCCAAGGTGCCGTGGGATTCGGTAATAGAAATGTGATGGATTATGTTGTCGTCTTTGTCGCGGCTCGCAAACTTACGATCCGGGATGGAAAAACAGCACAAAAGAAGAAAAGTATCCCGAAACAGATGAAAATGTTCGATTTTGGGCTCCAAAAAGAGGTGCAACCGAGCAGGATTGCTGCCCACATCGTAGAGCTCTCGGAGAGTTTTCCAACGGTATGCTGTGCGCCGCGTAACTCCTTACGGATCAAAAGTTATGGGCACCGGAGCGACGGATACCTAGTCACAAGCCCCACGCCCTTGGTTTGTGGGCCCAGCCTCTACGTGAAGTGAAGTTGTCTTGCCCAAGGTGCCGTGGTATTCGGTAATAGAAATGTAATGGATTAGGTTGTCGTCCTTTTCGTGGCTCACGACGTACAAGGATGAAAAACAGCGCAAAAGAAGAAAAGTGTCCCGAAACTAATGAAAACGTTCGATTTAGGGCTCCAATAAGAGGCTCAGCCGAGCAGGCTTGCTGCCCACATCGTAGAGCTCTCGGAGAGCTTTCCAACGGTTTGCTGTGCGCAGCATAACTCATTGCGGATCAAAAGTTATGGGTACCGGAGCGACGGAAACTTGGTCACAAGCCCCACGCCCTCGGTTTGTGGGTCCAGCCTCTACGTGAAGTGAATTTGTCTAGCCCAAGGTGCCGTGAGATTCGGTAATAGAAATGTGATGGATTAGGTTGCCGTCCTTTTTGCGGCTCACGACGTACGATTCGGGACCGAAAAATAGCGCAAAAGAAGAAAAGTATCCCGAAACTGATGCAAATGTTCGATTTTGGGATTCGAAAAGATGTGCAGCCGAGCAGGCTAGTTGCCCACATCATAGAGATCTCGTGGAGCTTTCCAACGGTATGCTGTGTACCTCATAACTCCTTACGGATCAAAAGTTATGGGCACTAGAGCGACGGATACTTGGTCACAAACCCCACGCCCTCGGTTTGCTAGCCCAGCCTCTACGTGAAGTGCAGTTGTCTTGCCCAAGGTGCCGAGGGATTCGGTAATAGAAATGTGATGGATTAGGTTGTCGTCCTTTTTGCTGCTCCCGACGTACGATTCAGGATGAAAAAATAGCGCAAAAGAAGAAAAGAGTCCCGAAACTGATGAAAACATTCGATTTTGGGTTCCGCCATCTGGCGCAGCCGAGCAGGATTGCTGCCCCCGTAGTAGAGCTCTCAGAGAGCTTTCAAACGGTATGTTGTGTGCCATGTAATTCCTTACAGATCAAAAGTTATAGGCACCGGAGCTACGGATACCTGGTCACAAGCCCCACGTCCTCGGTTTGCGGGCCCAGCCTCTACGTGAAGTGAAGTTGTCTTACCCAAGGTGCCGTGGTATTCGGTAATAGAAATGTGATGGATTATGTTGTCATCCTTTTCGCGGCTCACGACGTACGATCCGGGTCGAAAAAATAGCGCAAAAGAAGAAAAGTATCCCGAGCCTAATGCAAAAGTTTGATTTTGGACTTCGAAAAGAGGCACAGCTAATCAGGCTTGCTGCCCACATCGTAGAGCTCTCGTAGAGCTTTCCAACGATATGCTGTGCACCCGGTAAATCCTTACGGATCAAAAGTTATGGGCACTAGAGCGACGGATACTTGGTCACAAACCCCACGCCCTCGGTTTGCTAGCCCAGCCTCTACGTGAAGTGCAGTTGTCTTGCCCAAGGTTCTGTGGGATTCGGTAATAGAAATGTGATGGATTTGGTTGTCGTCCTTTTTGGTGCTCACGACGTACGATCCGGGATGAAAAAACAGCGCAAAAGAAGAAAAGAGTCCTGAAATAGATGAAAAGTTTTATTTTTGGCTCTGTCAATAAGCGTTGCCGAGAAAGCTTGCCACCCCAGTCGTAGAGCTCTCAGAGAGCTTTCCAACGGTATGCTGTGCACCGTGTAATTCCTTACGGATCAAAATTTATGGGCACCGGAGCGATGGATACCTGGTCACAATCCCCACGCCCTCGGTTTACGGGCCCAGCTTGTACGTGAAGTGAAGTTGTCTTGCCCAAGGTGTCGTGGAATTCGGTAATAGAAATGTGATGGATTAGGTTGACGTCCTTTGCGCGGCTCACGACATACGATGCGGAATGAAAAAAAAGTGCAAAAGAAGAAAAGTATCCCAAAACTGACGAAAACGTTCTATTTTGGGTTCTGAAAATAGGCGCAGCCGAGTAGGCTTGCTGCCCACGTCGTAGAGCTTTGGTAGAGCTTTCCAACGGTATGCTGTGCGTCGCGGAACTCCTTACGGATCAAAAGTTATGGGTACCGGAGCGAGGGATACCTAGTCACAAGCCCCATGCCCTCGGTTTGCTGGCCCAACCTCTACGTGAAGTGAAGTTGTCTTGCCCAAGGTGTCATGGGATTCGGTAATAGAAATGTGATGGATTTGGTTGTCGTCCTTTTCCCGACTCACGACGTTCGATCCGGGATGAAAAAATAGCGCAAAAGAAGAAATGTGTCCCAAAACTGATGAAAATGTTCGAATTTGTTCTCCAAAAATAGGCGCAGCCGAGCAGGCTTGCTGCCCCTATTGTGGAGCTCTCGGAGAACTTTTTAACGGTATACTGTGCGCTGTGTAACTCCTTACGGATCAAAATTTATGGGCATTGGAGCGACGGAGACTTAGTCCCGAGCCCCATGCCCTCGGTTTACGGGCCCAGCCTCTACGTGAAGTGAAGTTGTCTTGCCCAAGGTGACATGGGATTCGGTAATAGAAATGTGATGGATTATGTTGTCGTCTTTGTCGCGGCTCATGACGTACGATCCAGGATGAAAAAACAGCGCCAAAGAAGAAAAGTATCCCGAAACTGATGAAAACGTTTGATTTTGGGCTCTGAAAAGAGGTGCAGCTATGCAGCCTTGCAGCCCACATCGTATAGCTCTCGGAGAGCTTTACAACGATATGCTGTGCGCCGCGTAAGTCTTTACGGATCAAAAGTTATGGACACCGAAGCGACAGATACCTCATCACAAGCCCCACGCCCTCGGTTTGCGGGCCCAGCCTCTACATGAAGTGAAGTTGTCTTGCCCAAGGTGCCGTGGTATTCGGTAATAGAAATCTGATGGATTAGGTTGTCGTCCTTTTCGTGGCTCACGACGTACGATCCGGGACAAAAAAACAGCACAAAAGAAGAAAAGAATCCCGAAACTGATGAAAATATCGATTTAGGGCTCCAAAATGAGGCTCAGCCAAGCAGGCTTGCTGCCCACGTCGTAGAGCTCTCGGAGAGCTTTCCAACGGTTTGCTATGCGCTGCGTAACTCCTTGTGGATCAAAAGTTATGGGCACCGTAGCGACGGATACCTGGTCACCAGCCCCACGCCCTCGGTTTGCGGGCCGAGCCTCTACGTGAAGTGAATTTGTCTTGCCCAAGGTGCCTTGGAATTCGGTAATAGAAATGTGATGGATTAGGTTGTCGTCCTTTTCGCGGCTCACGACGTACGGTCTGAGACAGAAAAATAGTTCAAAAGAAGAAAAGTATCCCGAAACTGATGCAAATGTTCGATTTTGGGATTCAAAAAGAGGCGCAGACGAGTAGGCTTGCTACCCACATCGTAGAGCTCTCATATAGCTTTCCAACGGTATGCAGTGCACCGCGTAACTCCTTACGGATCAAAAGTTATGGGCACCGGAGCGACGGATACTTGGTCACAAGCCCCACGCCCTCGGTTTGCTGGCCCAGCCTCTACGTGAAGTGAAGTGGTCTTGCCCAAGGTGTCACGCCCCAACCCGACCTATAGAGGTTAGACTAGGATGTGATCTAAACATTCATATCATTTCACGTACTTAATCGTTCATTAAGGTTTAACACTTAACGTTAGCCTAAAACTCCAAAAATTCTCCGAAAAACCAGCAGCATAACGGCTGTAATTGGACTCTTTAGTTTGACCTAATTTTCTAAAGGCCTCAAAACTTTCAATCTCAAATTCATTTCCAACTAAGATTACTATTTATCACCAATCGAAATGCCTACTAGTTATCTCGAAGTCTCGCTTGATTAACAACCTAGCATGATAACTATGTCTCGTTTGTTTGTCAATCCTTGTTACAAAAGTACCTGTTGATCTTAGCTTACCAATGAATACCTGCTTAAGATTGGATAGATTCATTTTACTTAACCCTTTACCTAATACCTCATAAGCCTGTGATAGATACTAAACCAAGTAGCGATAGCAAAACGACCAGAAGAGTATCTATCTAGTTATGATCAGTACAAACCAAAATTTGACCCCAAATTACAACGGGGGTCATTTACAATAGTAATAGTAAGCAACACAAGAAATAGTCTTCAATACAAAATGTCATTCACCAAATAGCCACAGTCAAGTAAGGCACGTTGGATAGACAATCACTCCAAGGAGTCATCAATAGGCACGTTATCCTCAGGTACCTGTTCCTGATCTTCTTCACCTGTAATGATAAAAGAGGGTGAGTCCTTATGAACTCAGCGAGGGGGAACACGAAATACGTTTTGAAACTCTTTTTTCGGTTCAACTTATGAAAAACCCCTTTTGAAACATGTCACGTATCACAAGTAATAAGGTACACAAAGTATAAGAATCAAATTGAGCAACAGATACAATTACCAATCATTTCAAGGATACGGTGAGCATTTGCTTTCAATATCGATTTCGATACGATTGTTGTGGCCGACTTCAATAATCCACTTACCGCTCCCATTTGGGTGTACTCCGGATGTACCCCGAAAACCTACGACCCAAATCTCCGAGGGTGGAATGCCAAGCGAGAGAGAGAATTGGACCATGGTAGTCACGGTAGCACCGACAAGCTCGATGCCGCCCAGCGTGCGTGAAACGCTACCATGCCACAATGAAAGGTTGCAACCTTGTATGCAATGCACATTTATAACATTTAACATATCACATTAGGAGGACAACAAAGTAGGTTGCCTCCGAGTAGTTATAAGATTGCACATTGACAAGTAAACACGCGAGACACGCTATGACAGGTAATTTCACTTGCAAGGCACATGGAGTTATATGAATATTTAACGGGCAACCATGTAACACATGTAAATCAAGTCATATAACTCATTTCAGGATTCACGTAATCAAATAATATGGTCACACAACATGCAACGACGTTTACGTGGGAACGGGTGCAAGAAAGGTCTACTTGTCAACATGTAATCATCGGAATCATATTTAGGGTTATAAGGACAACTACGGGCAGCCCACTAATCACATAATTAGACACGATAACCATAGGATCAACACTTAGCGAGTTTTCAAAGTCACTAGGGTTTCAATTCATGCTTACCCGTGCGATTAAGCCACAAGTTGTCATGTAATTAAGTCAAGGCCATGCATCGATTAATTAAACATCCTCAATCATTCAAAACAGTCCACACAACATCCAAGTGCCACAATCCCAAGCATTTAATACCACAAGAGAAGTTACAATTGTCATGCCCCAACCCGGCCTATAAGGTTAGACTAGGGTGTGATCTAAACGTTCAGGACATGTCACATACTTAACCATTTATGAAGATTTAACACCTATCGTTTGAGTCTAGACTCCAAAGTTTTCCGAAAAACCGGCAGCATGACGGCTGTAATTGGACTCTTTGGTTTGGCCTAATTCTCTAAACGCCTCAAAATTTTCTAATCTCAAGTTTCATTTCCAACTAGGATTACTGTTTAATATCAATTGAAATGCCTATTGGTTATCTCGATGTCTCGTTTGATTTATAACCTAGCATGATACTATGTCTCGTTTGTTTGTTTATCCTCGTTACAAAAGTACCTGTTGATCTTAGCTTAATAGCGAGTACCTTTTTAAGATTGGATAGGTTCATTTACTTAGTCCTTAACTAATACGTCATAACCTATGATAGATATGAGCGGTAATAATAGCAAACAATCACAGTGGTGTCTAGTGTCTGTCTAGTTAATATCAGTACAAACCAAAATTAGACCCCAAATTACAACGGGGGTCTTTACATTACAACATCGAGCAACATAAAAGGAAATAGTCTTCAAGTAGCATAAAGTTCACAAGTAGCCATAATCACGCAAAGCACACAAACAGGAAATCACTCCAAGGATTCATCGTTAGGCACACCGTCCTCAGGTACCTGTTCTGGATCTTCTTCACCTGAGATGATAAAAGAGGGTGAGTCCTTATGAACTCAGCGAGGGGGAACGAGAAATAGGTTTTGAAACTCATTTTCCGGTTCAACTAATGAAATCCTTTTGCAAGCATGAATATAACAATAATATAAGTACAGGAACAGAAATACCGGTCTTTCCTCCCCGAGGTTCTCTAGGAACCAAGCGAGAGTACTTATACACATAGTAAAAAGGATACAGTGAGCTTTTGCTCTCAGATCAGTTCCAGAATCAGTTGTTGCGGCCGACTTCAAATCATCCCCTTAACACGCCAGGTGGGTGTACTCCGGATGTACCCCGAAATCCTACGACCCAACTCTCCGAGGAAGTCTAGCCCCCAAGCGAGAGAGGGAATGGGACCATGGTAGTCACGGGTGCACCGGCAAGCCCGATGCCGCCCGGTGTGCATGATCGCTACCATGCTGACAAGAAAGGTTGCAACCTTGTATGCAATGCACATTTATGACCTTTAATATATCACATTAGGAGGACAACAAAGTAGGTTGCCTCCGGACAGTCATAAGATTGCACATTGACAGGTAAACAAGCGAGGCACGAATAGACAAGTAATTTCACTTGAAAAGCATATGGAGTTATATGAACATTAAACGGGCAGCCATATAACACATGTAAATCAAGTCATATAACTCATTTCAAAGTCCACGTAATCAAATAGTAAGATTATTCAACATGTAACAACATCTACGTGGGCTCGGATGCAAGAAAGGCCTATTTGTCCACATGAAATGATCAAAATCACATTTAGGGCTATAAGGGCATCTACGGGCAGCCTACTAAGCATATAATTCCACACAATATCCAAATGATCAACACTTAGCAAGACTACCTAGTCATTAGGGTTTCCATTTCGTGCATATCCGTGCAATTTGAGCCCAAAACCAACTCAAAGTCAATCTCAAGTCATGCATCATTTAATTCAACATCCTCAAACATTCAAAACAGTCCACACAATATCCCAAAGCTACAATCCCAAGCATTTAATTCAACAAGAGAAGTTACAACAATTTTTCTAGGCATAACACTAAGTGAAACCTTTACTGCAATAGGCTGTTTTCTCACAATCATTAAGATAAGCAAAAAATCTCCAATTCTAGTGAATAAGATGTCAAATTAAAGCTCAAGAAGTGAACTAAAATCAGGAAGAAACCTTGCATCATTTGGAGTTCGGGATCATTAGATATAGCCGAAACAGTGGGATAGCACAAAACTGTCCAGATTTGCACACATTTCAATGACTGTCGTTTTTGAGGTTCTTAGGCTCAGATTTAGTCTTGGTCCATTTCTGACAAAAATGTCCAGAACTGGAAAATCTAGCAGTACAGAAAATTTCATGCATTTTGGACATTATTTACTAAGTCAAATCTGGTTTGTTCTACAAGATCAGTGCATCTGCCAAAACCTGCTTCATTTTTTCAGATTTCCAGATTTGGACACATTTTAAAGATTTACCATTTTGAAGACCTTAGAGTCAAAATTAGCTTTGAACTATTTCTGTGAAAAATGTTCAAAACTGGCCAAACTAGTCACTTACCAATTTTCATGCATTTGAAACATCATTTGTCTAGCTAAACTTACCTCAAAACAAACTGGTCAGAGAGCTGTCAACAATCCAACTTCACCTATCATCACTTTCAAGCCAAGATCTTGCCATGCATGGTTGCAAAAGCTTATGAACGAACATATAACTCAAGTACAGAAGCAAAGACATACTTTTATGAGCATGCATGTGGATTTTTGAAGGATTTTCAAAAGGTTTTAGCCCCCACCTTAGCAATCAACCAAGAAGATGCACAAAAACTTGTTGAAGCACAAATTTCTTCTCCTCCTTCGCCTAGCTGAGGTTCCAACTAGATTTTCTCTATTTTTCCTAGCTTGGTGACCAAGCTCTTAGTACATGCATGAGGTTAGAACAAGAAGAAAAGAAATGGAAGCTTAAAAACTCACCTAGGGCCGAAATGAAGACTCTATGTGCTTGCATGCATCATTTGAGCTAACTACTTGCTTTCCTTTGCTTGGGCTTGCCTTGAATGACCTTAGGATGATGAAGATGAGTTGTGAATTGTAGAGAATCAGCCAAGGCCGAGAGAGAGAAATGTGAGAGGAAAATGAGAGAATGAAAAGAAACAAAGGCCTTGAAGTTAGATGAGCATGTTCGGCCTTGGGGTTTTCAATTTCAGCTTCGTGTCTTCAAAATTCTTTAATTTTGAAATGTTTAGCATGGGCAAAGGTGGTTTGGTAGAGCAAGGTAGAGGATTGAGGTGGTTTTGAGCATTTTTTTATGCATTGTGCTAAGTGTTTGTCATAGTTTGTCTAAGCATGCATGTTTAAATGAATAATTGTTGAATCCTTGCTCAAATGTCTTGGTATGGCCAGCCATAGCATGTGTAATTTCTGAATTTTTGTCATCGTTTGAGTGTTATTTAATTGTGTTTTGAAAGTGCAAAAAGAATAAAGAATAAAGAATAAGGAATGCTTAGTGTTTAGTGAATTTTTTGTCTTCTAGTGAGTTGAATTATGATTATAATATTGATAGTGGATTTTGTAGGATTATTTAGTAGTCTAGTGCTTTGTGTAAGATGCTTTCTTGATTAGCGTGAGGGCACGCTTTCCTAGGTCTAGGGCACGCACTACGAGGTAGGACACGCACTACGAGACAAACACACGTTTTTCAAATAAATGTATGCAACCCTAAATGAATGCACGTAATTCAATGCATGGCACATAAAATGAAAACAATTCTTAAACCTAGGTCAAGGCACACAAATTTAGATTAGGGCACACGAAACGAGGTATAGCACGCAAATCGGGGTCGGGCCTCACAACAATAATTTCCAAAGCATATCACTAGATAAAAAACCTCACTGCAATGGTCTGTTTCCGACAATCATTTAGACAAGCAAACAATATCAAATTTCAGTGAACAAAATTTCAAATTAAATCTTATTAAGTGCACTAAATTTAGAAACAAACCTCGCATCATTTGGAGTTCGGATTCAAGAGTTATAGCCAAAACCGTGAGACTACGCAAAACTGTCCAGATTTGTACACATTTCAATACTTGTCATTTTTGTTGGCTTAGGGTCCGATTTAGCCTTAGTCTATTTCTGACAAAAATGTGCAGAACGGAAAAATCTAGCAACCTACCAAATTTCATGTATTTTAATTATCATTTGCTAAGTCAAAACCGGTTCGTTCTACAGGGACAGTGAACTGCCAAAAACCTGCTTCATTTTCCAGATTTTCCAGATTTTCCAGATTTAGATACCTTTCGATGGTTTTCCATTTTAGAGACCTTAGAGTCAAAATTGGGCTTGGCCTATTTCTATGAAAAATGCTCAGAACTGGCAAAACGAGTCACCTACCAATTTTCACACATTTACAACATCGTTTACCAGGCCAAATACACCTCATCCTAACAAGTCAGAAATCGGCCATTTTCGCAATTTTATCTATCTTCAACTTCTAGCTAAAAATTTTGCCATGCATGGTTACAAAAGCTCATGTACACACACATACCACAAGTACAGAGGTAAAAATAGACATATGGAGGCATGCATGTGGTTTTTGAAAGCTTTTAAAAAGGATTAACCCTCACCTTAATCTATTGACAACAAATGATGCTCAAAACTCTTGAAGATGCACAAATGGTCTTCTCTCCTTGTTTGGCTGAGGGATAATGCTTGATTTCCTTAATTCCTAGCTGAGTTACCATGGCCTTAGTATGTGCATGTGGTTAGAACAAAAGGGAGATGAGATAGAAGCTATCAAACATACCTAAGCCAAAATGAGTGTTCTATGAGCTTGCATGCATGTCTTTTTGCTTCTAGCTTGCTTGGTCGAGCTTCCTAGGGCCTTGAGTGTCTAGATGAACCTTAGGATGATGAGCTTAAGCTATGGAGTATGATGAAGCAACCTAGGCCGAGAGGGTAAGAGAAAATGAGAGGATGAGAGAATGAAATGAATGAAGTGTTGGTGTTTGTGAGTTTGTCGGCCTAAGGCTTCAAAATTTCTGATTTTTGTGTCTTCAAGAGCATATTTTGAATTGCCTAGCATGGGCATTGAATGGATCGATAAGGTGAAGCATGGTGTAGGATAAAATAATGCTTGGTTTCCTTTTTTTTTTTTTTTTTGCATTGTGTCATAGAATGTCTAAACTTGATTTTTTTTTGAAATTGCAAGCATGACAAAAGCTCCTCACATGGTCGGCCAAGGCAAGCTCAAATCTGAATTTTTTTTGTCTTGTTTTGAGCTTATTTTATTGTGTGCTTGGGATGTGCAAAAGAATAAAGAATAAAGAATAAGAATGTTTAGCTTTTGGTGAAATTTCGTCTTCTAGTGAGTTGAATTAGCATTTTAATATTAGTTAGTGGAGTTTGTAGGATTAATTAATAATCTAGTGCTTCGTGCAAGATGCTTTCTTGATTAGCTTGCGGGCAAGCCTTCTTAGGTTTAGGGCACACACTACGAGGTAAGGCACAAACTACGAGATGAATGCACGATTCCCAAGCAAATGCACGCAACCCTAAATGAATGCACGTAATTCGATGCAAGGCACATAAAATGAGACACGACTCTTAAACCTAGGTCAAGGCACGTAATTCTAGGTTAGGGCACACGAAACGAGGCATCGCACCCAAATCGAGGCCGGGCTTCACACAAGGTACCGTGGGATTTGGTAATAGAAATGTGATGGATTAGGTTGTTGCCCTTTTCGCGGCTCACGACGAACGATCCGGGACGGAAAAATAGAGCAAAAGAAGAAAAGAGTCCCAAAACTAAGGAAAACGTTTGATTTTGGGCTTCGACAACTGGCTCAGACGAGTAGCATTGCTGCCCCTATTGTAGAGCTCTCAGAGATCTTTCCAACGGTATGTTGTGCACCATGTAATTCCTTATAGATCAAAAGTTATGGGCATCGGAGCGACGGATACCTAGTCACAAGCCCCAACCCTCGGTTTGCAGGCCCAGCCTCTACGTGAAGTGGAGTTGTCTTGCCTAAGGTGCCGTGGGATTCGGTAATAGAAATGTGATGGATTAGGTTGTCGTCCTTTTCGCGGCTCATGACGTACGATTCGACATGGAAAAACAGAGCAAAAGAAGAAAAGAGTCCCAAAACTGATGAAAATGTTTGATTTTTGGCTCTGACAACAGGCGCTACTGAGCAAGCTTGCTGCCTCCGTCGTAGAGCTCTCAGAGAGCTTTCTAAAGGTATGCTATGCGTCACGTAACTCCTTACGGATCAAAAGTTATGGGCACCGGAGCGACGGATACCTGGTCACAAGCCCCAACCCTCGGGTTGCTGGCCCAGCCTCTACGTGAAGTGAAGTTGTCTTGCCCAAGGTGTCATGGGATTTGGTAATAGAAATGTGATGGATTAGGTTGTAGTCCTTTTTGCGGCTCACGAAGTATGATTCGGGATGAAAAAACAGCGCAAAAGAAGAAATGTGTCCCAAAACTGATGAAACCGTTTGAATTTCAGCTCCGAAAATAGACGCAGCCGAGCAGGCTTGCTTTCCTTATTGTGGAGCTCTCGGAGAGCTTTTCAACGGTATACTGTGCGCTGCGTAACTCCTTACGGATCAAAAGTTATGGGCATTAAAACGACGGAGACCTAGTCTTGAACCCCACGCCCTCGGTTTGCAAGCCCAGCCTCTACGTGAAGTGAAGTTGTCTTGCCCAAGGTGTCGTGGGATTCGGTAATAGAAATGTGATGGATTAGGTTGTCGTCCTTTTCGCAGCTCACGACATACGATCCGGGATAAAAAAACAGCGCAAAAGAATAAATATGTCCCAAAATTGATGAAAATATTCGAATTTGGGCTCCGAAAATAGGCACAGCCGAGCAGGCTTGCTACCCCCGTCGTAGAGCTCTCGGAGAGCTTTCTAAAGGTATGCTGTACGTTGCGTAACTCCTTACGGATCAAAAGTTATGTGCACCGGAGGGACGAAGACCTGGTCCTAAGCCCCACGCCCTCGGTTTGCGGGCTCAGCCTCTACGTGAAACGAAGTTGTCTTGCCCAAGGTGCCATGGGATTCGGTAATATAAATGTGGTGGATTAGGTTGTCGTGCTTTTCGCGGCTCACAACGTACGATCAGAGACGGAAAAGCAGCGCAAAAGAAGAAAAGTGACCCAAAATTGATGAAAACATTCGATTTTGGACTCCGAAAACAGGCGCAGTTGAGCATGCTCGCTGCCCTGTCGTAGAACTCTCGGAGAGCTTTCCAACGGTATATTGTGTGCCGCGTAAATCCTTAGGGATCAAAAGTAATGGGCACCGGAGCGACGGAGACCTGGTCCCAAGCCCCACGCCCTCGGTTTGCTGGCCCAGCCTCTACCTGAGGTGAAGTTGTCTTGCCCAAGGTGCCGTGGGATTCGGTAATAGAAATGTGATGGATTAGGTTGCTGTCTTTTTTGCGGCTCACGACATACGATCCGGGACGGAAAAATAACGGAAAAGAAGAAAAGTGTCCTGAAACTGATGAAAACGTTTGATTTTGGGCTCAAAAAATAGGCGCAACTAAGCAGGCTTGCTGCCCCTGTCGTAGAGCTCTCGGAGAGCTTTTCAACGATATGCTGTGTGCCGCGTATCTCCTTGCGGATCAAACGTTATGGGCAGCGGAACGACAGAGACCTGGTCCCAAGCCCCATGCCCTCGGTTTGCGGGCCCAACCTCTACGCGAAGTGAAGTTGTCTTGCCCAAGGTACCATGGGACTCGGTAATAGAAATGTGATGGATTAGGTTGTCGTCCTTTTCGCGGTTCACGTCGTACGATCTGGGATGAAAAAATAGAACAAAAGAAGAAATGTGTCCCAAAACTAATGAAAACGTTCGAATTTGGGCTTCGAAAATAGGCACAGCCAAGCAGGCTCTCTGCCCTGTCATAGAGCTCTCGGAGAGCTTTCCAACGGCATGCTGTGCGTCGCGTAACTCCTTACGGATCAAAAGTTATGAGCACCGGAGCGACGAAGACCTGGTCCCAAGCCCCACGCCCACGGTTTGCGGGCCCAGCCTCTACGTGAAGTGAAGTTGCCTTGCCCAAGGTGCCATGGGATTCGGTAATAGAAATGTGATGGATTAGGTTGTCGTCCTTTTTGCGGCTCACGACGTACGATCCGGGATGGAAAAATAGCGCAAAAGAAGAAAAGTGACCCAAAATTGATGAAAACATTCGATTTTGGGCTCCAAAAATAGGCGCAGCCAAGCATGCTCGCTGCCCGGTTGTAGAGGTCTCGGAGACCTTTCCAACGGTATGTTGTACGCCGCGTAACTCTTTACGGATCAAACGTTATGGGCACCGGAGCGACGGAGACCTGGTCCCAAGCCCCACGCCCTCGATTTGCGGGCCCAGCCTTTACGTGAAGTGAAGTTTTCTTGCTCAAGGTGTCGTAGGATTCAGTAATAGAAGTGTGATAGATTAGGTTGTCGTCCTTTTTGGGGCACAAAACGTACTATCTGGGACAGAAAAATAGCACAAAAGAATAAAAGTGTCACAAAACTGATGAAAACGTTCGATTTTAGGCTCCGAAAATTGGCGCAGTCGAGCAGGCATGCTACCCTCATCGTAAAGCTCTCGGAGAGCTTTGCAATTGTATGTTGTGCGCCACGTAACTTGTCACGCCCCAACCCGACCTATAAGGTTAGACTAGGGTGTGATCTAAACATTCAAGTCACGTCTCGTACTTAATTGTTCATGAAAATTTAACACTTAATGTATTAGCGTAAACTCCAAAAATTTTTCGGAAAACCGGTAGCATAACGACTGTAATTGGGCTCTTTGGTTTGACCTAATTCTCTAAACGCCTCAAATTTTCCAATCTCAATTTCATTTCCAACTATGATTACTATTTACCATCAATTGAAATGCCTACTGGCTATCTCGATGTCTCGTTTGATTAACAACCTAGCATGATACTATGTCTCATTTGTTTGTTTATCCTCGTGACAAAAGTACCTGTTGATCTTAGCTTAACAACGAGTACCTGCTTAAGATTTGGTTGGTTCATTTTACTTAGCCCTTACCTAATACTTCATAATCCTATTATAGATACTAGCAGTAATAATAGCAAAATGACTATAGTAGTGTTTGTCTAGTTCATATCAGTACAAACCAAAATTAGACGTCAAATTACAATGGGGGTCTTTTACATTACAAATAACAAGCAACATAAAAGAAATAGTCTTCGAGTAGCATAGTTCACAAATAGCCATAATCACGCAAAGCACATAGGACAGGTAGTCATTCCAAGGAATCATCGTTAGGCACATCGTCCTCAGGTACCTGTTCTTGATCTTCTTCA
This sequence comes from Ehretia macrophylla, assembly GCA_037974665.1. Taxonomy (NCBI): domain Eukaryota; kingdom Viridiplantae; phylum Streptophyta; class Magnoliopsida; order Boraginales; family Ehretiaceae; genus Ehretia; species Ehretia macrophylla. Next base: position 63,989,641 of record CM075772.1, read on the forward strand.
CCTGAGATGATAAAAGAGGGTGAGTCCTTATGAACTCAGCGAGGGGGAACGAGAAATAGGTTTTGAAACTCATTTTCCGGTTCAACTTATGAAAATCCTTTTGTAAGCATGAATGTACACAATTAAGTACATAACAATAATATAAAGTAAAGGAACACAATTACCAGTCTTTCATCCCCGAGGTCCTCTAGGAACCAAGCGAGAGTACTTATACATATAGTAAAAGGATACAGTGAGCTTTTGCTCTCAGTTGTTGCGGCCGACTTCAAATCATCCCCTTATCACGCCAAGTGGGTGTACTCCGGATGTACCCCGAAATCCTACGACCCAACTCTCTGAGGAAGTCTAGCCCCCAAGCGAGAGAGGGAATTGGACAATGGTAGTCACGGTTGCACCGGCAAGCCCGATGCTACCTGGTGTGCGTGAACGCTACCACGCCAGAATGAAAGGTTGCAACCTCATATGCAATGCACATTTATGACATTTAATATATCACATTAGGAGGACAACAAAGTAGGTTGCCTCCGGACAGTCATAAGATTGCACATTGACAAGTAAACAAGTGAGGCACGAATAGACAAGTAATTTCACTTGAAAGGCACATGGAGTTATATGAACATTAAATGGGCAGCCATGTACGCATGTAAATTAAGTCATATAACTCAATTCAAAGTCCACGTAATCAAATAATAAGACTATTCAACATGCAACAACATTTACGTGGGTTTGGATGCAAGAAAGGCCTATTTGTCAACATGCAATGATCAAAATCACATTTAGGGCTATAAGGGCAACTACGGGCAGCCTACTCAACATATAATTACACACAATATCCAAAGGATCAACACTTAGCAAGTTTACCTAGTCACTAGGGTTTCCATTTCGTGCTTATCCGTGCGATTAAGCCTTGGTCAACTCAAAAACAATCTCAAGCCATGCATCAATTAATTCAAACATCCCCAAGTACTCAAAACAGTCCACACAACATCCCAATGCCACAATCCCAAGCATTTAATACCACAAGAGAAGTTACAACAAATTTTCTAAGCATATAACTAAGTGAAACCCTTACTGCAATAGGCTGTATTCTCACAATAATTAAGACAGGTAAACAATATCCAATTCCAGTGAATAAGCTGTCAAATTAAATCTTAAGAAGTGAACTAAAATCAGAAACAAACCTTGCATCATTTGGAGTTTGGGTCCAATAGTTATAGCCAAAACAGTGGGATTGCACAAAACTGTCCAGATTTGTACACATTTCAATACTTGTCGTTTCTGAGGTCCTTAGGGTCAGATTTAGCCTTGGTCCATTTCTGACAAAAACGTCCAGAACTGAAAATCCTAGAAGCAAACCTAATTTCATGCATTTTGGACATCATTTACTAAGTCAAATCTGATTCGTTCTACAAGGTCAGTGCATCTGCCAAAACCTGCTTCATTTTTCCAGACTTCCAGATTTTGACACATTTTAATGATTTGCCATTTTGAGGACCTTAGAGCAAAAATTAGCTTTGGCCTATTTCTGTGAAAAATGTTCAAACCTGGCAAAACTAGTTACCTACCAATTTTTATACATTTTCAACATCATTGTCCTAGCCAAATTCACCTCGCAACAACAAGTCAGAGAGCTGTCAACAAACCCGATTTCATATATCATCACCTTCAAGCCAAAATCTTGCCATGCATGGTTGTAAAAGCTTATAAACACACATATATCTCAAGTACAGAAGCAAAGACAAACATTTAAGAGCATGCATGTGGATTTTTGAAGGATTTTCAAAAGGTTTTAGCCCTCACCTTAGCAAATCAACAAGAAGATGCACAAAACTTTGATGAAGTACAAATTTCTTCTTCTTCCTTGCTTAGTCGAGACTCCAACTCGATTTTCTCTATTTTTCCTAGCTTAGGGGCCAAGGTCTTAGTAGATGCATGTGGTTAGAACAAGAAGAAAAGAAATGAAAGCTAGGAAACTCACCAAAGCCGAAATGGTGACTCAAAGAGCTTGCATGTGTGATTCTTGCAATGTATTTAGCTTGGTCGAGTCTCTTTGCTTGTTGCTTGTCTTGATGCACCATGGAATGATGAAGATGAGCAATGGTAAGATGAAACTCAGCCAAGGCCGAGAGAAAGAGAGAAGAATGAGATGGAAAGAGAGAAATGTGAGGAAATGAGAGAATGAAGGAAAAAAAATGAAGGCTTTTGCAATTGTTAAGGCATATGTCAGCCTTGAGCTTTGTAATTCAGCTTTTTTTATATCTTCAAGGAGCATTTTGAAATTCCTAGCATGGGCAAGTCACATTTGGTCGAGATTGGGAGTTTTGAGGAGGTGTTTGAGCTAGTTTTTTATGCATTTGTGTCATAGAATTGTCATAGTTTGTCTAGGAATCAAGTTGAATTAAACAAGCAAGCACAAAAGCCCACATGGTGGTCGGCCTAGGCATCTAAAAATCTGATTTTTTGTCATCTTTTGAGCATTACTTAATTGTGTGTTGAAAGTGCAAAAAGAATAAGGAATGTCTAGCTTTTTGTAAGATTTTGTCTTCTAGTGGGTTGAATTAGTAATTTAATAATAGTTAGTGAAATTCGTAAGATGGTTTCTTGATTAGCGTGAGGGCACGCTTTCCTAGTTCTAGGGCACGCACTATGAGATAGGGCACGAACTACGAGACGAACACATATTTTCTAAGTAAATGCACGCAACCCTAAATGAATGCACGTAATTCAATGCATGGCACACAAAACGAACACAATTCTTAAACCTAGGTCAAGGCACTCAAATCTAGGTTAGGGCACACGAAATGAAGTATTGCATGCAAATCGAGGTCGGGCCTCACATAACTCCTTACGGATAAAAAATAATGGGCCCCGGAGCGACGAAGACCTGGTCCCAAGCCCCACGCCCCCGGTTTGCGGGCCCAACCTCTACGTGAAGCGAAGTTGTCTTGCCCAAGGTGCCATGGGATTCGGTAATAGAAATGTGATAGATTAGGTTGTCGTCCTTTTCGCGGCTCACAACGTACAACCCGAGAAAGAAAAACAGCGCAAAAGAAGAAAAACATCCAAAACTGATGAAAACGTTCAATTTTGGGCTCCAAAAATACGCGCAGCAAATTAGGCTTGTTGCCCCGTCGTAGAGCTGTCGGAGAGCTTTCTAATGGTATGTTGTGCGCCATGTAACTCCTTACGGATCAAAAGTTATGGGCACCGGAGCGAAGGAAACCTAGTCCCAAGCCCCACGCCCTCAATTCGCGGGCCCAGCCTCTACGTGAGGCGAAGTTGTCTTGACCATGGTGTTGTGGGATTTGGTAATAGAAATGTGATGGATTAGGTTGTCGTCCTTTTCGCAACTCATGACGTATGATCCGGGATGGAAAAACAGCGCAAAAGAAGAAAAGTGTCTCGAAACTGATGAAAATGTTTGATTTGGGCTCCGAAAATAGGCGCAGATGAGCAGGTTTGCTACCTCGGTCGTAGAGCTCTCAGAGAACTTTCCAACGGTATGCTGTGCGTTGCATAACTCTTTACGAATCAAAAGTTATGGGCACCGGAGCGATGGAGACCTGGTTCCAAGCTCCACACCCTCGGTTTGCGGGCCCAGCCTCTACATGAAGCGATGTTGTCTTGCCCAAGGTGCCATGGGATTCGGTAATTGAAATGTGATGGATTAGGTTGTCGTCCTTTTCGCGGCTCACGACGTACGATTCGGGACCCAAAAACAGCGCAAAAGAAGAAAAGCGTCTGAAACAGATGAAAATGTTCAATTTTGGGCTCCGAAAACTGGTGCAACAAATCAGGCTTGTTGCCCCAGTCGTAGAGCTCTCGGAGAGCTTTCCAATGGTATGTTGTGCGCCGCGTAACTCCTTACGGATCAAAAGTTATGGGCACCGGAGCGAAGGAGACCTGGTCCCAAGCCGCACGCCCTCGGTTTGCGGGCCCAGCCTCTACGTGAGGGCGAAGTTGTGTTGCCCAAGGTGTCATGAGATTCGGTAATATAAATGTGTTGGATTAGATTGCTGTCCTTTTCGCTACTCACGACGTACGATCTAGGACGGAAAAAATTGCGCAAAAGAAGAAAAGTGTCCCGAAACAAATGTAAACGTTCGACTTTGGGCTCCAACAACAAGCGCAACTGAGCAGGCTTGCTACCCTTGTCATAGAGCTCTCGGAGAGCTTTTCAACGGTATGCTGTGCGCCGCGTAACTCCTTACGAATCAAAAGTTATTGGCAGCGGAGCGACGGAGACCTGGTCCCAAGCCCCACGCCCTCGGTTTGCGGGCCCAGCCTCTACGTGAAGTGAAGTTGTCTTGCCCAAGGTGCCTTGGGATTTGTTAATAGAAATGTGATGGATTAGGTTGTCATCTTTTCGCGGCTTACGACGCACGATCTGGCACGAAAAAGCAGTGCAAAAGAATAAATGTGTCCCAAAACTGATGAAAACGTTCGATTTTGGGCTCCAAAAATTGCTTGGCTGCCCCATCGTAGAGCACTCAGAGAGCTTTCCAACGGTATGCTGTGCGCTGTGTAACTCCTTACGGATCAAAAGTTATGGGCACCGGAGAGACGGAGACCTGGTCCCAAGCCCCACAACCTCGGTTTGCAGGCCCAGCCTCTATGTGAGGTGAAGTTGTCTTGCCCAAGGTGCCGTGGGATTCGGTAATAGAAATGTGATGGATTAGGTTGCTGTCCTTTTCGCGGCTGACGACGTGCGATTCGGGATGGAAATACAACGCAAAAGATGAAAAGTGTCCCGAAACTTATGAAAACGTTCAATTTTTAGCACCAAAAATAGGCGCATCTTAGCAGGCTTGCTGCCCCTGTCGTAGAGCTCTCGAAGAGCTTTTCAACTGTATGATGTGCACCGTGTAACTCCTTACGGATCAAAAGTTATGAGCAGCGGAGTGACGGAGACTTGGTCCCAAGCCCCACGCCCTCGATTTACGGGCCCAGCCTCTACGTGAAGTGAAGTTGTCTAGCCCAAGGTGTAGTGGGATTTGGTAATAGAAATGTGATGGATTAGGTTGTCGTCCTTTTTGCGGCTCACGACGTACCATCCGGGTTGAAAAAATAGTGCAAAAGAAGAAATATGTCCCAAAACTAATGAAAACGTTTGATTTTGAGCTCTGAAAATAGGCACAGTCTAGCAGGCCTACTATCCCCGTGGTAGAGCTCTCGTAGAGCTTTCCAACGGTATGCTGTGTGCCACGTAACTCCTTACGGATCAAAAGTTATAGGCACCGGAGCGACGGAGACCTGGTCCCATGCCCCACACCCTCGGTTTGCGGGCTTAGCCTCTATATGAAGCGAAGTTGTCTAGCCCAAGGTGCTGTGGGATTCAGTAATAGAAATGTGATGGATTAGGTTGTCGTCCTTTTCACGGCTTATGACGTACGATCAAGGGACGAAAAAAAAATGCAAAAGAAGAAAATTGACCCAAAATTGATGAAAACATTCAATTTTGGGCTTCGAAAACAGGCGCAACAGAGCATGCTCACTGCCCGGTCGTAGAGCTCTCAAAGAGCTTTCCAAAGGTATGTTGTGCGCCACGTAACTCCTTACGGATCAAAAGGTATGAGCACCAGAGCGACGGAGACCTGGTCTCATGCCCCACGCCCTCGGTTTGCGGACCCAGCCTCTATGTGAAGCAAAGTTGTCTTGCCCAAGATTCCATAGGATTCGGTAATATAAATGTGATGGATTAGGTTGCCGTCCTTCTTGCGGATCACAACGTACGATCCGGGACGGAAAAACAGTGCAAAAGAAGAAAAGTATCACAAAATGGATGATAATGTTTGATTTTGGGCTCCGAAAATAGGCGCAGCTGAGAAGGCTTGCTGCCCCCGTCGTAGAGCTTTCATAGAGCTTTCCAACGGTCTGTTGTGCGCCGCATAACTCCTTACGGATCAAAAGTTATGGGCACCGGAGCGACGGAGACCTGGTCCCAAGCCCCACGCCCTCGGTTTGCAGGCCCAGCCTCTACGTGAAGTGAAGTTGTCTTGCCCAAGGTGCCGTGGGATTCGGTAAGAGAAATGTGATGGATTAGGTTGTCGTCCTTTTCGCGGCTCACGACGTACGATCCGGGACGGAAAAACAGCTCAAAAGAAGAAAAATATCCCGAAATTGATGAAAATGTTTGATTTTGGGCTCTGAAAATAGGTGCAGCTGAGCAAGCTTGCTGCCCTTGTCGTAGAGCTCTCGGAGTGCTTTCCAACGGTATGTTGTGCGCTGCGTTACTCCTTTCGGATCAAAAGTTATAGGCACCGGAGCAACGAAGACCTGGTCCCAAGCCCCACACACTCGATCTGTAGGCCCAGCCTCTACGTGAAGTGAAGTTGTCTTGCCCAAGGTGTTGTGGGATTCGGTAATAGAAATGTGATGGATTAGGTTGTCGTCCTTTTCGCAGCTTACGACGTACGATCCGGGATGAAAAAACAGCGCAAAAGAAGAAAAATATCCTGAAAATGATGAAAACGTTCAATTTTGCACTTCAAAAATAGGTGAGCCGAGTAGGTGATCTGCCCCTGTTCTCAGAGAGCTTTCCAACGGTATGCAGTGCGCAGCGTAACTCCTTATGGGTCAAAAGTTCTGGGCACCGGAGCGACGAAGACTTGGTCCCAAACCCCACGCCCTCGGTTTGCGGGCCCAGCCTCTACGTGAAATGAAGTTTTCTTGCCCAAGGTGTCGTGGGATTCGGTAATAGAAATGTGATAGTTTAGGTTGTCATCATATTCGCGACTCACGACGTACGATCTGAGACGGAAAAACAGTGCAAAAGAAGAAAAGTTTCCCAAAATTGATGAAAACGTTCGATTTTGGGGTCCTAAAATAGCCACCGTCAAGCAGGCTTGTTGCCCCTATCGTAGATCTATCGGAGAGCTTTCAAACGGTATGTTGTGCGCCGCGTAACTCCATACGGATCAAAAGTTATGGGCACCGGATCGACGGAGACCTGGTTCCACGCCCCACGCCCTCAGTTTGTAGGCCTAGCCTCTACGTGAAGTGAAGTTTTCTTGCCCAAGGTGCCGTCGGATTCTGTGATAGAAATGTGATGGATTAAGTTGTCATCCTTTTCGCAGCTCACGACGTACGATCCGGGACTGAAAAACAGCGCAAAAGAAGAAAAGTGTCCCAAAATTAATGAAAACATTCGATTTGGGGCTCCGAAAACAGTCGCAGCCGATCAGGATTGCTGCACCGTCGTACAGCTTTCGGAGAACTTTCGAACGGTATGTTGTGCGCCGCGTAACTCCTTACGGATCAACAGTTATGGGCACCGGAGCGACGGAGACCTGGACGCAAGCCCCACACCATCGGTTTGCGGTCTAGCCTTTACGTGAAGTGAAGTTGTCTTGCCCAAGGTGCCATGGGATTCGGTAATAGAAATGTGTTGGATTAGGTTGTCGTCCTTTTCGCGGCTCAAGACGTATGATCCGGGACGAAAAAATAGCGCAAAAGAAGAAATATGTGCCAAAACTGATAAAAACGTTTGATTTTGGGCTCCAAAAATTGGTGCAGCATTGCAGGATTGCTGCCCAGTCGTAGAGGTCTCGGAGAGCTTTCCAACACCTTACGGATCAAAAGTTATGGGTACCGGAGCGACGGAGACCTTGTCCCAAGCCTCACGCTCTCGGTTTACTGGCCAAGCCTTTACGTCAAGCGAAGTTGTCTTACCCAAGGTGGCATGGGATTCAGTAATAGAAATGTGATGGATTAGGTTATCGTCCTTTTCGCGGCTCACGACGTACGATCCGGGACAAAAAAAAAATGACTAAAAAGAAGAAAAATATCCCGAAATTGATGAAAAAGTTCAATTTTGGACTCTAAAAATAGGGGCAGCCGAGCAGGCTTGCCGCCCCCGTCGTAGAGCTCTCGGAGAACTTTGCAACGGTATGCTGTACACTGCGTAACTCCTTACGGATCAAAAGTTATGGGCACCAGAGCGACGAAGACCTGGTCCCAAGCCCCACGCCCTCGGTTGGCGGGCCTAGCCTCTACGTGAAGCGAAGTAGTCTTGCCCAAGGTGCCGTGGGATTCGGTAATAGAAATGTGATGGATTAGGTTGTCGTCCTTTTCGAGGCTCACGACGTACGATCCGGGACGAAAAAACAGCGCAAAAGAAGAAAAGTGTCCCAAAATTGATGAAAATGTTCGATTTTGGGCTCCGAAAATAGTTGCAGCCGATCAAGCTTGCTGCACCGTCGTAGAGCTTTTAGAGAGCTTTAGAACGGTATGTTGTGCACCGTGTAACTCCTTACGGATCAATAGTTATGGGCACCGGAGCGACGGAGACCTGGACCCAAGCCCCACGCCATCGGTTTGCGGCCCAGCCTCTACGTGAAGCGAAGTTGTCCTGCCCAAGGTGCCATGGGATTCGATAATAAAAATGTGATGGATTAGGTTGACGTCGTTTTCGCGGTTCATGACGTATGATCCGGGACAGAAAAACTGCGCAAAAAAAAATAGTATCCCGAAACTGATAAAAATGTTCAATTTTGGGCTTCAAAAATAGGAGCAGCAAATCAAGCTTGCTACCCCTGTCGTAGAGCTCTCGGAGTGCTTTCCAACGGTATGTTGTTCGCTCTGTAACTCATTTCGGATCAAAAGTTATAGGCACCAGAGCGACGGAGACCTAGTCCCAATCCCCACGCACTCGGTCTGCGGGCCCAGCCTCTACGTGAAGCGAAGTTGTCTTGCCCAAGGTGCCGTGGGATTCAGTAATAGAAATGTGATGGATTAGGTTGTCGTCCTTTTTGCGGCTCATGACATACGATCCGGGACGGAAAAACAGTACAAAAGAAGAAAAATGTCCCGAAACTAATGAAAATGTTCAATTTTGGGCTTCAAAAATAGGTGCAGCTAAGCAGTATTGCTACCCACGTCGTAGAGCTCTCGAAGAGCTTTCCAACGGTGTGCTGTGTGTCGCGTAACTCCTTATGGATCAAAAGTTATGGGCACCAGAGCAACAGAGACTTGGTCCCAAGCCCCACGCATTTGGTTTGCGGGCCCAGCCTCTACGTTAAGCGAAGTTGTCTTACCCAAGGTGTTGTGGTATTCGGTAATAGAAATGTGATGGACTAGGTTGTCGTCCTTTTCATTGCTCACGACGTACGATCCGGGACGGAAAAAAAGCGCAAAAGAAGAAAATTGTCCCGAAATTGATGAAAACGTTCGATTTTGGGCTCCGAAAACTGGCACAACAAAGTAGGCTTATTTCCAATGTCGTAGATCTCTTGGAGTGCTTTCCATCGGTATGTTGTGCGCCACGTAACTCCTTACGGATCAAAAGTTATGGGCAACGTAGCGACGGATACCTGGTCACAAGCCCGACTCCCTCGGTTTGCGGGTCCAACCCCTACGTGAAATGAAGTTGTCTTGCCCAAGATGCCGTGGGATTCGGCAATAGAAATGTGATAGATTAGGCTGTCGTCATTTTCGCTGCTCACGACGTACGATCCTGGACGGAAAAACAGCGCAAAAGAAGAAAAGTATCCCGAAACTGAAGAAAACATTCGATTTTGGGCACCAAAAACAGGTGCTGCTAAGTAGGCTTGCTGCCCTGGTCGTGGAGCTCTCAGAGAGCTTTCCAACGGTATGCTGTGCGCCACGTAACTCCTTACGGATCAAAAGTTATGGGCACTAGAGTGACGGAGACCTAGTCCCAGGCCCCACACCCTCAGTTTGCTGGCTCAGCCTCTACGTGAGGCGAGGTTGTTTTGCCCAATGTGCCATGGGATTTGCTAATAGAAATGTGACGGATTAGGTTGTCGTCCTTTTCGCGGCTCACGACATACGATCCGGGACAGAAAAATAGCATAAAAGAAGAAAAGTGTCCCGAAATTGATGAAAACTTTCAATTTTGGGCTCCAAAAACAGCCTCAGTCGAGCAGGATTGTTGCCCCTGTCGTAGAGCTATCGAAGAGCTTTCAAACGGTATGCTGTACACCGCGTAACTCCTTACGGATCAAAAGTTATGGGCACCGGAGCGACGGAGACCTGGTCCCAAGCCCCACGCCCTCGGTTTGCGGGCCCAGCCACTACGTGAAGTGAAGTTGCCTTGCCCAAGGTGCCGTGGGATTCGGTAATAGAAATGTGATGGATTAAGTTGTCATCCTTTTTGCGGCTCACGACATACGATCCGGGACAGAAAAACAGCGCAAAAGAAGAAAATTGTCCTAAAACTAATGAAAACGTTTGATTTGGGGCTCCAAAAATAGTCGCAGCCGAGCAGGCTTGTTGTCCTGTCGTAGAGCTCTCAGATATCTTTCCAATGGTATGTTGTGGGCCGCGTAACTCCTTACGGATCAAAAGTTATGGGCACCGGAGCGACGGAGACCTGGTCCCAAGCCCCATGCCATCAGTTTGCGGGCCCAGCCTCTACGTGAAGTGAAGTTGTCTTGCCTAAGGGACCATGGGATTCGGTAATAGAAATGTGTTGGATTAGGTTGTCGTCCTTTTCGCGTCCACGACGTACGATCCGGGATGAAAAAATAGCACAAAAGAAGAAATGTGTGCCAAAACTGATGAAAACGTTCGATTTTGGGCTCCGAAAACTAGCACAGCATTGCAGGCTTGCTAACCCGTCGTAGAGCTCTCGGAGAGCTTTCAAACGGTATGCTGTGTGCTGCGTAACTCCTTACGGATCAAATGTTATGGGCACCAGAACGAATGAGACCTGGTCCCAAGCCTCACGCCCTCGGTTTGCGGGACCAGCCTCTACGTGAAGTGAAGTTGTCTTGCCCAAGTTTCTGTGGGATTCGGTAATAGAAATGTGATGGATTAGGTTGCGGCTCACGACGTACGATCCGGGACGGAAAAACAGCGCAAATGAAGAAAAGTGTCCCAAAATTGATGAAAACGTTTGATTTTGGACTCCGAAAATAGGCGCAGCTGAGCAGGCTAGCTGTCCTGTCGTAAAGCTCTCGTAGAGCTTTCCAACTGTATAGTATGCACCGCGTAACTCCTTACGGATCAAAAGTTATGTGCACCGGAGCGACGGAGACCTGGTCGCAAGCCTCACGCCCACGGTTTGCGGGCCAAGCCTCGACGTCAAGCGAAGTTGTCTTGCCCAAGGTGCCATAGAATTCGGTAACAGAAATGTGATGGATTAGGTTGTCGTTCATTTCGGGGCACACGACGTACGATCCGGGACAGGCAATTACCCGCAAGCCCTATGCCGCCCGGCACGATATGACGCTACCAAGCCCAACACTTTCACATAAGGGACTACGCACAACGCTTTCACATAAGGGATTACGCCCAACACTTTTACATAAGGGATTATGCCCAACGCTTTCACATAAGGGACTACGCCCAACGCTTTCACATAAGGGATTATGCCCAACGCTTTCACATAAGGGACTACGCCCAACGCTTTCACATAAGGGACTACGCCCAATCGCATTCACATTCGCATAAGGGTACCCACCCAACGCATTCAACGCATTCGCATAAGGGTATCCACCCAACGCATTCACATTCGCATAAGGGTATTCACCCAACACATTCAACGCATTCACATAAACCATTTAACTCATATTCATGACAAATAAAGGAGATCAACAAAGTAGGTTGAACTCCCATGCATATTCACGTATCATGTTCATTTGACAAACTCCCAACCATATACCCGAGCAATCATGCCACATTTAACATGCATCAATACACTCACATTTAAAGGCAACACATTCTTTAATTCAACCAAACATCATTAAACATATATCCAACACATTAGTACCAACATTCAACTATCAAAGAACATGATCTTTTCAACACATTAACATCACCTAAGTACATAAAAAACATGACATTTACACATTAACACCAATTAAACCTTAAAAGAATATAATCACTACAAATCAACTCTAACCTTCTAACAATATTAAACCATCCTATGAATCTCTACAACACATAATTTCAACACAATCAATATAGCAACTAACTATAATGCATCATGAACACATTACAACAACAAAACCAAGCATTAAACAATCTAAACAAACAAATCTATAAAATTGCATAGTTGCTGGAATTTTATGAAATTAATCAAAATAAACTCCTAAATTCACCAAACTCTCACTAAAGCGATGAAATCATATACCAATCACATATATATAATCATAAACACCAAATCTAACTCAAATTCTCAACTTCTAATTAATAAAGTTAACACAAAATCACCTATTTCATCACCAATAAATTCATATGTATGTATTAAGCTCTCACATTACTACTACAACATATAATCATCTATATAAGCACTTATAACACACTTATATATAATTTCTACGAATCGAAGTAAGCATACACAACAATACATTTGTATTTATATATAACACATTCGACAATTGATATCTCACATTTAGGTAATAAAGTAGATCACCCAACCCATAGTAAACATTTACAACATGCTTGACAAGGACTCTACAACACTCAATTAACAAACTAGCTAAGACACTTCTAATTTCTAAATCATCGGAAGCTTAAATTAATCAAATTGTATGTCTATGATGAAATTCTCTAAATCCCCTGTTTTTCTATCCAGAAATAAAGTTTATCGAATGTAGATAGTTCTAGGTTCAAACAGAACTCAATTCCGAGTTAAATTCATTGAGTTATAGCCATTTTAGTGTAAGTACTACAAACTGTCCAGTTGTAACGTCTTTCTGCCACATCTCGGAAATGAAAAATTCGGAAGGTATAAACGTTGGAATATGACTTTTTCTAAAACATAAAGTTTGTTCCCAACTGCCTAATCTAGTTACTGTAAAAATTTAATTCGATTCCGAGATCGTTTACTATTTTTAAGACATAAAAGAAATTAGAGGCAATGAGCTGTCCAATAAACAATTGATAGCTTTCATGACAAATTCACTTCCTATCTTACTTCTATAACATCACAAACCTCAAATACAAGTACAAACAAGATCACACAATATTACAACAACCTAGATCTACAAACCCTAGCACTTATATTCAAAAATGCAAAACAAATACAAGATATAGCAACAAGAACACAACAAACCCAAAAGTCTACTCCTAACACATATATCTAGCATTATGAATCAAGATAACAACATTTCTTCAAACTAAATTTAATTTCCAGAATTTAAATCATGCAAGCACACAACCTCCCTCACTTTAATTAAGCATCTAAGGCTAGAAATGAAGATGAAATGGCAAGAAGAAGCTTCTCTATAGATCAAACTTTGCTCAAATCCACCAAGGAATGAAGAATCAAGCTTGGAAATAGTTTTTCTTCTTTTTTCTCTTAAAGCAGAATCTTGTAGGTGTTCTAGGTGTTGTGTGTGTTTTTGTCTTGCAAAATAATGTTTGGCTGAAATAAATAGGCTAAGTCCAATGGTCAAGTAACTAATAAGCAAAGTCAAATAGCATTTGTTTGGTCAAACCCGTGTATACAAAAAAACTTTGACACCTTTTACTAAAATGATCATCACTTATGCTAGAGAACTCCAATTCATGAACGGTTTGAAGTGTTAGAAACTAGACTTGTAGAGCTTTCCAACCATATATAATTTTCCATATAAATGTTCCCAATTAGTACAGTGTGTATATTTTGTCTTGCAAGAATAATGATAGGTTGATATTTAAAGACCAAGTCAAAGTTGGTGTTTTACAAAATGTCTTATGTATTTGTATGTATTTTAGTATGCATACATGTATGTAATAAAATTATCTAATATATTTATACATATTCAAATACGTATACATATATGTATTGTATAAATATAATGTAAAAAATAATTTAGTGGACAAATTAAGTCAAATACGAAAAGTCAAAAAGTCAAAGTTATCATACTAAGTATATTCTAATAGATTTATATGTATTTATATATGTATTATATGTATATAAGAGTAAGACTAAGTCAAATACGGTGGTCTTAGTAAAAATATGACTATATATATTCAAACGTATACAATTTAAATGCAAATTCGTTGTAGTAAAATTGTTAAACACATAATTAGCACATAATACTACTAAATAATGTTTAAAACAAATAAATGCACATATAATGAAATGCTCGGGTCTCACAAAGTACTTCAAACTTTTATGATCAGTGAAAATCTCGAACTTACTGCCCCACAGATAATCACGCCACTTTTTAAGTGCGAAGACTACAGCTGCTAACTCAAGATCATGAGTCGGATAATTCACCTCATAAGGCTTCAACTTTCTAGAAGCATAGGCAATAACCCGACCATTATGCATAAGTACACATCCTAAGCCCTCCTTAGATGCATCGCTGTAGATAACCATATTATCAGTCCCCTCTGGTGGAGCAAGTACTGGAGCGGTAGTCAACCACTTTTTCAACTCCTGAAACCTACTCTCACATTTCGCATCCCAAGTAAAGCTGGTCCGTTTTTGAGTTAACTTAGAAAGTGGCCCTGCAATCTTCGAAAAGTGCTTCACAAACCTACGGTAATAACCCACCAAGGCAAGGAAGCTACGAACCTCTAAAACATTCTCCGGCCGTTTCCAAGACATCACCACTTCAATCTTAGTGGGATCTATAGATATACCGTTCTGTGTAATCACATGGCCAAGAAAAGATATTCGTTGTAGCCAAAATTCACATTTGTTGAACTTCGCAAACAACTAATGCTCCTACAGCTTTTGTAAGACAAGTCGTAGATGTTGCTTGTGTTCCAATTTAGATTTAGAATAAACCAAGATATCACCAATAAAGATTACCACGAACTAATCCAAATATGGCTGAAAGACCCAATGCATAAGATCCATGAATGCTGTCAGTGCATTAGTCAGACCAAAGGGCATAACTACAAATTCATAATGCCCGTACCGAGTCCTAAAAAGCAGACTTCGGAACATCCTCCGTACGAATCCGAAGCTGATAATACCCCTACCTCAAGTCAAATTTAGAGTACACTTTGGCTCCCTGAAGTTGATCAAACAACTCATCAATTAGTGGCAAAAGGTACTTGTTCTTGATGGTCACCTGATTCAAACCACGATAGTCAATACACAATCTCAAGGTACCATCCTTCTTCACAAATAAAACAGGAGCTCCCCATGATAAAGAACTCTGCTAAATGAAACCCTTCTCTATTAACTCATGCAACTGAGTTTTCAGCTCCTTCAACTCAGCTGGTGCCATCTGGTACGCTGATTTAGAAATAGGTTGAGTACCGGGAATAAGATTAATCACAAACTCCACATCTCTCTCTGGCAGTAATCCTGGCAACTCCTCAGGAAATACATTGGGATATTCTCGAATAATAGAAACTTCCTCCAGTTGTAGCTTATCAGATGGCTTGTTGATCAAATAAGCTAGATAACCCGAACATCTCTTACTCACCAACTTAACGGCTTTAGTTGTTGAGATAACAAAACTCGTCTTAGCACCCCAGTTCCCCGCTACCTCTACTACTGGCTGATCTGGCAACTGAAACCGTACTACCTTCGTTCTACAGTTTAACTGGGCATCATACTTAGAAGTCAATCCATACCTAAGATAACATCATACCCCCGGATAGAAAATAAGATAAGGTCTGAAGGAAAATTATGCCCCTTAACAAGTATTCTACAGTCTTTACATACTAAGCCAGTCACATACTTATCAGTCAAAGAAGTACTAATCTCAACCACATAAGGCAATCTTTCAGGTTGCATATTAACACGTTGCACACAAGCAGGAGTAATGAAAGAATGCGTAGCACCAGAATCAATCAACACTTTAACAAGTTGATCAAGTATAAGGAAATTACCTTCCACAACTGCCGTCTCCTCAGGCATCTCCTCCAAATCGACTACATAGGCTCGAGACTGAACCCGCTGCTGGTGAGGTGCACTGCCCGCAAATCTACTCTGATACCCCTGAGTCACTGCCCGACCCTCCGTCCTCTGAAATCTAGGGCAATCCTTCACCCTATGCTGATTGCTGTCGCAACCCAAACACGTTCCTGCCTTCGCCCTGCAGTCGGCCTCCACATGGCCCTGACGCTTGTAGTAAGTACACTGCGATGACGAAGCACTGCCACTGCCCCTAGAAGAACCAGAAGCCAAAGAAGCAGCTATACCAGCCTGCTACTGAGATCTCACAACACTAGGCCTATAATGACCCTGAGACTGGGTCGGCCTATACTGGGACTGAGCCTGATAAGACCCTTGCTGAAACTGAGGCCGATAATAACCCTGCTGACACTGCGGCCTGAAAGAACCCTACTGCGCTGGCAGCCTATACACAACCTGGTGTACTGGAGGCCTATACATTACCTGGTAGCCCTGCTAGCCCTGCGGCTGATATGGCCTCTTACTAGGCTGACTAGATACAATATGTTCCCCTTTCCTCTTCTATAGTCTAGAAGCTGCATCAAAGGCCTCAGTAAATATATCATACTGATTCAGGGCCATTGCATCCTGAATCTCATGCCTCAAACCCTACATGAACCTATGAGTCTTACGCTCCCCATCAGCTACAAATCCGGTGCATATCGGGACAGTCTAGTAAAAGTGGCCTCATACTGAGCCATTGAAGCATCTCCTTGAACTAGAGATAGAAACTCGGTCTCTCTCCTTTCCCGTGCAATCCTCGGGATATACTTCGCCCGAAATGCTCTCAGAAAGGTATCCCAGACATAAGGAATACCCTGAGTTTCCCAACTAGATCTCACCATGCACCACCATTCCTCTGCCTCATCATCAAACAAGTATACAGCAAATGTGACCTTCTTCTCATCAGTATAATCTAGTGGATCAAATATTTTCTCCACTTTATTAATCCAAGCCTCGGCTTTTTGATCATTTGGCTCCCCCTGAAACCTCGGTGGATAATACCCCAAGAACTCCTTCAGTGTACCACGCCCGTGGTATCCACCCTGAACATTCAATAACTGAGCCTGCAGTGCCTGAGCTTGGGCAGCCTACCCTGCTAGTAATTGTGCCTGCCCGGCCATAATCTCAGTCATCCTATCCATGGCTACACCTATATGATCATTACCCCGATCTCGGCCCAGTGCCACATTATCCGGAACCTCATTACCACCCTTAGGCCTACCACATGTTCTCGGACGCCCAACCATTCTACTAATCAAAAAGTTAGCACAGGTTATAGCACGTAAACAGACTATAAACAACTATTAGCATATAAACAACAAACTCATATAAAGCACATAAATCACTTAAGTATCAATCACATAAACAAATTGATCACATAATCACATAAGCACTAAATCACATATTTACTTAATCACTTAATCATATTAACACATGGTTCACTTTTCTTTCACTTCATACATACTTTCATGCTAAGACCATTACCCACATTCCGAGAATACCCCGGCTGACGACTAAACATGCACTCTGATACCACTTAATGTCACGCCCCAACTTGACCCCTCCTACAATCAGTCAAAACGCAACAAAATTTCGGTAGTATAACGACAATAGTTAGGACACCGAGGCTCTAAACCAACCCCTTCGCAACTCATACAACCAAACTCCACAAATAATTCAACAATCAACTCCTCAGTTAAGTTAACAACATACAACACAACCATATTATACATTTTTCATTCTTTCAACAATTCATTCATAGTTATTCACCTCCGTTCCAACATAAAACATTAACTATAATATACATTGTAAAATAGATTAAAACCAACCTAGCAACCTATTCATAATCAAAAGAAAGACTACTAAGTTAGCGTCATTTAGTTTATTATCTTTGCTACAACTTATAAGACAACTAAGTTTAATATACAAGACAACAAAGTGTACAACATCTCAGACGTCAAGGACAAGACTCTAGCACATAGGACTCGTCCACATATGGCACATTATCCTCTTCTGGAGGCACGTACCTATAATCTTGTTCAATAACACCTGTAAGCATGCAATAATAGAGAGTGAACTTATATAAAACAAGATCAGTGATGATTCGATAGATCTCTAACAATATTTACTATACTCCTTGGAAATCATGCTTTGAGTAGTAAACACATAACAATCATCAATAACAATATAAGCACATTGATTATAATGACCAATCAATAAAGGATACTCTAGTTGGTGTAGCTCCAAATGCCATCACGATCTCAACTGTTCTTCTTGTAACTCCTCATTACTCAAGCACCCGAGGTACCTCTCTAGCCTCTCCCTCCATGACACCTCCGTCATGCGAGCTGGGGGTAGCCTATGACAGTTATGCCGGTTTCAACCCGACAGCCCGATACTGCCCGAGAGGTGGCACACACATACCAAGACTCATGACAATAATAATAAACATTCACATCGCAGGAGGACAACTTTGCAGGTTGACTATCTCCCGGCTTATCAATAATCATATTTTCAACAATATAGCAACAACTAATCAAATCAACAACAAACAACTAAGTTAGATGATAAAGTAGGCCACCCAACTTAACATGTATTAAACCACACAATCAAACCCTAGTCTAACCATTAACAACTCACAATTCAGTCACTCAAACACCACCGAAACAACCAAAGGCATAATTCAACATTTTAAAGAAAGACAACCTAAACTTCTAATAATCGTAACTTACATTTTACTAATCCAAACACCTCCAAACCAGTTTCTATCACTCATCCACTCAATCAACTACATTAGCCCTCTTGGAAACCAACCAAAATCCATCCAGATCAAGCCCAACAACCCTAAAACCCTAATGCGTCATGGCTGAAATTTCTGGACTTTCACACCGACATTGCAATCAAAATTTTGGCATTACAACATTACTACCACGTATTTAACCAACTTTTACAAACTAACAGCAAGCAATTCCAACAACCACAATAACATTTATTCAACAAATAGCCAAAATACTCAACTTTTAATACCCGAAAATAGAAATGCATACTACAACGGTTCAAATCTTATATAAACACATATAAATGATCCTTAGCATGCACTGAGCAATAACATAACATCAATTCAACATTCTAACGGTTCAAAATTCAATTATACGCAAAAACATAAAAGATGACATTTGAGATCTAAAATTTTCCTCTCACCTTTGATGTGTTATGAAGCTAGAAAGATGCTTAATGAATGCCCAACAAGTGAATTCGAGCTTTGGTTGATGAAATTTGGCCTTGAATTGCAACTTTTAATGAAAAATTACCTTGAAAACCTTGAGTTTTTCTTCCCTCTTTTCTCCTATGGTGCTTTCAGCCTAGTGTGTGTGATTGAGTGTGTTTTGTGAGCTTTCTAATGTGTGTTGATGCTAATATACTCAAGGTCAACTAAGTTAAAATGGTCAAAGTTAGTTTCTTAGTTTATTTTTAGTGTTTTCTTGTCTTTTAATTTAGTTTCTTGACTATTTCTTGCTCAAACATTAAATTGACACTTAGACTATTCCTAGACAATTTATTTTAGGTGACAAAGAGTTTTACATTCAAACATTTTCATCCGAGTCGGCTTAAAACTCGATTTTTGCAAAAGAATGTGCAAAAATCCTTTTAAATTCCTAAGTCGATTTGAAATCCGTTTTAATCAAACACATGTCTATTAATGTCCGAGAACTAAGTTTTTAAGGGTTAAAAAGACCAGTGTCAAAATTATAGCAGACGTGTTTCAAAAATACTATTCATAAAAGTTGACAATAAAATTTCTGATTTCGTTTTTTATGAAAATTTCATGAATGCACACTTAGCATGTATTAGGAGTATAAATCACAGATCTAGCACATTCTAAGTCATATAACAGACAAACATGTCAAATCATGCAAAACGAGGCAAAGCATGTAAATCGATGTAAGAACGAAAACTGAGGTTTCATACCTAAAATTTACCAAATCTTAAATTATATTCTAAAGATTCCTCGGATTCTTCCTCAAACCTACTCAACACTACTTCATCATTATTCAAAATATTCTCCAAAAAATCTTTTTGCATAAGACTAAGAAAAGACCCTTCAATTAATGGATCAATCTTATCAAGAATAAAACATTCAAGACCATCATCTCTATTTGCAAACCTAGCAGCATTAGCAACATTCATATTTACCTTAATATCTCCAAATGTAAAATCCAATTCTCCAGTTGCACAGTGAATTTTTGCATTAACTGTTGCTAAAAATGGTCTCCCTAGTATAACTGGAGTTTGGAACTTTTGAATTTCTCCTGGTTCCATATCTAGCACAACAAAATCCACAGGAAAATAAAATTCATCAACCTTTATCAACACATCTTCAATCATGCCCCTAAGAATTCTAAGTGATCTATCAACCAATTGAAGGGTGACAGGAGTAGGTTTCAATTCTCCTATATCTAACAGCTCAAAAAGATTAAAGGGGAGAAGATTCACACTAGCTTCTAAATTAAGAAGGGCACGATCCGCAAAGTGATTACCAATATAGCAAGGAATAGTAAATGCTCCTGGATCTTTCAATTTTGGTGGAACATGAGAAGTGATAATGCTACTTACCTTTTCGGTCAACCTTACTTTGTTGGATATCAGAGATGAATTTCTCCTTTTCTGAGTGCACAATTCCTTAAGAAATTTTGCATAAGCAGGAATTTGCCTGATGATTTCTAACAGAGGTAAATTGATTTTCACTTGCTTAAAGGTTTCAAGCATTTCTTCCCTTTTTGAATCTTTATTAGGTGGATTGCCTAATGCCTGTGGAAAAGGTACCTTGGGACTCAAAGTCAATGGAATATTTTCATGTGGAATTAAAGTTTCAGGTTCATTTGCAGTTTCTTTTGATGAATCAACAGTAACTTGAGACTTAGCTTTTGCTTTGCGAGTCTTGCATTTTCGTAAGCCTCAACACTTACTTTGTTATCAACTTTCTTACCACTTCGCAATGTAGTGACAGCTTGAAGATCCTCTACTATTTGACTTTCCATCAGGTTGAGCAGGGAGTGTTCCTTCTTCTCTTTTCTGAATTGTGTTAGCTAATTGCCCAATTTGCCTTTGTATGTGTACTTACCAGTTGCATAGTTAGTTCCCAGCTATGAAGCTTTTTCAAAACCTGTTCTTCAAAAGTTGTTCCATAAGAATTGGAACCTGAATTAGAGCTTGTAGGTACCTGTCCTTGTGGAACTAGATGAAATCCTAGAGGATAGCTTCTTGGTCTTTGTCAATGAAAATCTTCTTGATTCTGATTCCACCAGAAATTTGGATGATCTTGTGTACCTAGATTATAAGTGTTAGAGAATGGATCATAATTACGGGGGTATCTATAAGCAGCACAAGCTTGTTCCGAAATTGAAGTAGGATTTGGTGCAAGAACATCTTCACCTGAATCAACTACATGCAATGATTCTTTCCTTTTAACCATTTTTTCCAAAGCAAGAGTTAGATTTTCAATCTTTGATATCAAAGAATTGTAATCCTTTGAACTTTCACTTTTTCTTCCTACTCTAGATGAAGATGCACGCTTTCGTGAATTATTACTCAGTTTAATGAACAATTATGTAGCTTCTTCTGGATATTTTTCAAGAAGTGAACCATTACAAGCTGAATCAAGTAAACTTTGATTATGCTCATTTAACCCTTGATAGAAATTCTGAGCTAATTGCCAATTTGGAATACTATGGTGTGGACATTCATGAATTAAGGTTTCAAATATGTCCCAACTCTCATGAAGTGCCTCTCTAGGTAACTGGAAAAATTATTTAATTGATTCCTACATTCATCGGTTTTTGAAGAAGAGTAAAATCTTTCAAGAAATTCTCTCTACAATTGTCCCCAAGAAGTGATAGAACCAGAACGTAATCTATAAAGCCAATTTTGTGCGTGACCCATTAAAGAGTAAGGAAACAATCTCAACTTAACAACCTCTCCCGAGGCAATTCTAGTATTGATCGATCTGCATGTATGAACAAAAGTATTAATGTGATCATATGGGTTTTCATTAGAAAGACCATGGAACATGGGAAGCATTGAAATCATGTGAGACTTTATTTTAAAACCTTCATCAGTTTCAAGTAAGGTGATAGCTCGTGGAGGAATATAATCTTGTGGTGTGGAAAAATCTTTTATGTTCCTCCTCACATTTCCTACTTCTCTACCTTCAATTTGATCCTGATTTTGGTTTTGATTCGGATTTTGATCAGCCATGATTAGAAATTTATGTACTTTGTTTCTGAATTTAAAATTTTTCTCAATTTTTGTATAAAAACAAAGATGGGTGGCTTTAAAGATCTCCGACCATGCATACAAAATTAAAACATGAAAATGAAACAAAATGAAATAAAGTCTATATAAAATGACAAAGTTGACTTAAATAAAATAAACAAAAACTAAAAATTAAAAACTAAAAACTAAAATATATACATATTAACACTTATATACATAAATCAAAAACTTACCTTATTTGATGAACACCGATGTCCGGCAACGGTGCCAAATTTTGATCGTGTCATTTTGCCCTAAAAAATAGTAAGGTTAAATGATTGAAAATATTGCTTACCTTGAATTACCTCTAGCTATGGTGAGTAGAGGGTCGATCCACAGAGATTGGGTTATCAAATTAAGTTAAGTTCTTAATTTAGAATTGTTTGACTATTTCTCGTCACGGATAAGTTGATTAAGTCCAAAAGTCCGAAAGTACGGAAGTACGGAAAATTAAGTCCAAGAAATGTCCACAAAATGTCCAAAGATACGGTAGTAACAAGATCCAAAAATGAATTAAACAAACGTACTAAATTGAAGAATTACAACACTCAACAATGAAAATCCAAAGAGTTAATGATTCAGGGTGGTTATAGCTCGGTATACACAAGTACAAAGTTATTGATTCAGATTTAAAATTAAGTCCTTCAGAAATAGGGCTACAAGCTCCCACTACTGAAATGAGCCTTTAATTACATAAGTGTGAATATTAATTAATTAGTAGAACTGGATGTGTTGGTACAACCTAACGATATCCAATCTCTCAATTAATCTTTCACTTATGTAACCTGGAGGTGTTGGTACAACCAGACTAGAATCCATCTGAGATAGTCTCGTATTGCCACTGGTTTACAAAACCGGGTGTATATGTACTTTCAATTAAATATAACATAACCACAAGTATACGTATAATTAATCAAAGATTACTTGAAAATAGAAATAGACTTTAATAAATCTGAATCAAAACATATATACAAGAATAACCTCACACATACTACCCCGAATCTCGGGTCTAGTGTGCCATGATAAACTTTAAAGTACACAAATTCATAACGAAAACCAAAATCAAAGAATACTTATCATGTCTGAAAGGATTTCCGTAGACTGATATGACTTTGATATGCTGACGGCTCACTAGACCCTTTCTTCGGGATTAAAACTTTGCACACAACTAAATATAATAATTAAAACACTCACAACTCACTTTACAAACACAAGAATAGCAGAAATTATGTTAGGAGAGAAAATGGTACGATTTTGTTGCTGAAAATCGTGGGTTTTATAGGCAGAAATTCAGGAGGGCGCTCGAGCGCCAGTCAGGTGCGCTCGAGCGCCCTTATGCATTTTTGATTTTTATATTTTTTTTCTATCATTTTTTATTTGCACTCTGCTGCGCAATTGTCGGAATTTTTCAAAAAGTGGCGCTTGAGCTCGGAAAAGGGGCGCTCGAGCTCTACTTTGACTGTGGCAGGTGAACTTTGACTCCAAACATTGACTTTGACAGGCTCGGTTGATTTTGACCATTGACCGTTGACTTTAACCGTTGACCAAGTCTATTCCAAGGTTTTTCAGCATTCTGAATCCGTTTCCGCACTTGGTTTGGCCGAATTCAATTTCAAATTGCTCGTTTTGAAGTTGTTCTACCATTCTTCACTAGTGTCGTGCTGAATTTCTTGTTCAAATGTTAGTTTTTGTAGCCGTTTTTGCTCTTTCTTCTTTAAAACCTATATTGCACTAAAATTGTGTAAAATATACAATTAAGCTTGAAATAATAATGCAATATACATGATTCAATGGGTTAAAGTTACTAAAAATATGGATTTATCACATGGTCCCCAAAAAAATCTTTTTTTTTTAAATTTGATTCAAGGGAGGCTTACGACCATACAACATATATGTAACTAGAAGAAATTGATCTGGTAACCTCTCATAAATAAGTGAGTAACTTTACCACCAGACCAAAACCAGAAGGTGACGTGCGAGAAAATGTGGATTTGTGCTGTATTGCTTTGTAATTTTTGGACAAAAAAGTTGACTAAGAAAGCTGCCAGAAGGCGACGTGTGAGAAAATATCAACTTTCCATTGAAAAATTAGTAGTACTTAACCTCATAATTTATATGAAAAAAATATGTTTTACGCAAACAAGATAAATAGTCTATAGGAAGCTACTAGTTGCATTCTCATAACATAGAAATGACGTAAGGATCTTATTATTATTTTTTTTTGAAAAAATGACGTAGGAAATTTTTTTTTTAAATGACGTATGGATTGACCTAACCTGATTATGATATTATTTCTACAAGCGAAGACTTCGACACTGGCCTAAGCTTTTTTTAATCTCTGACAAAAAGAAAACAAAAGCAAAAAGCTTTTCTAATCATTTTTTTTGTCGGTTTCTAATCATGCACTCAGCGAAAATGATGTTTAATTGGTTTTAAAAAGAAAAACAAAGGACAACTGGACATGGATGAGTTTTGATTTACCAAATATTGCATATAAAATATTTGATAATTTCATTGTGGAATAAAGTCCTTTTTTGGTCTTGTTAACATGTGAATCCATAACGTATAGGATTTTCTTGAGACCATAAAAATCATTGTTATAACTGATGAATGCGAAGCTAAAATATTTAAATATAGAGAGTAGTTGTAGAAATTTTTAGATATTACAAGGTTTATGATAAGCAAATGATATAAGAAATGAGATAACCTAATCATAATATACATATTCTGACATTTTAAAACTCTACCTCTTGCCAAAGCCTTTTTATTATGATATTTATTAGAAATGAGATTTAATTAGTCTAAATTTAGAAAAGAAATAAGCAAATGATGATCACAGATAAAACAAGAAATAAGAAAAATTTGTGAAGAATGGGGGATATATAGTTGGACATGAATGAAGTTAACAACTGGATTAAAGTGATGAACCATTCTGACCAAAAAAAAGAAAGTGAAAAATTGAATTTCATATTAAAGTCTGTTACGTCCCTTGTTGCAACAAGAGCTGTGAAATTAATTGGCTTGTGTTTTGCCAAAATTATGTCTTGGTTGAATTTAATTATGGTAAATGCAAATATGTTTGGAGAATTATGATTGACATGTTTACCATATTTACAAGAGAGTTGAAAGGACAAATTGATATCTACATTAAAGGTGATTGAAGTTTCCTTACTCAAGATAGGAAGGTTGCCTTATTCAAGAATTGCTTGAAGACAAAGTCTTTCCATACAACTCAAGGCCCAAAGTCGGATTACCTTGTGGAGGTTTAGGCAATTAAGTCGGCATATATACAGAGCCTTACACGACTAAAAGATATGTGTGAAACATAGCTGAAAACGAGGATTTATTTGAGTATTTCGAGCTGTCAGGTTTTGCTATAGCAGATTGACGATGTGCTGCAACAGAAGTCAGTAACATAGGAAATTTGATAGAGCATGTGTTGTTGTAGCAGACTGTGAAACAGACAACTTATTTATGTTTCCGCTATGCTTATTGTTTTAGTCTTTGATAGGAAGAGTTTTTAGTTTGATCATTGTTTTATTCATTCTTCAGGAGAAGAATGTGTAGTTCTCGAGAGAGGACGTCGCAAGTTGAGGGGAGCTTGTGACACCCCGATCCCTCTCGAGACCGGGAGTTCTATCAATCAATCTAATCACAACCCAATTCCAAGTCCGGGCAAAATTTTAGGGAAAGACGGACGGAGTCTCCCCTATTTCTAGGCAAAATGCAAAACCTGCAATAGCATATAAGTGGACCAGCACCATGTCCAACCATTCAACCACCTCAAGGCCATCCGAGCCTTGGTTCCCAACAATTAAACACAACGAGTATACATACATTTCCAAGTACCAGACTATTCTAACTCTTTCTTTAAACAATACAAACATGCATTAAAGTTAAGCTATACTAACTAAATACATGAACTAACCTATCATACCACTTCAATAACCTAATAAAACTTATATTACATTCCTTTTTAACATTAAATACAAACAACACATGAACATACATCTTTGCATCTTTGACAACTCGAGCCACATAGCACGCAAGATAACTCTTCAAGCACGAACTTTCCAGCTAACAAGGCATTTCCTGAAATGTGGTGGAGAGGAGTGAGTATACACAACACGTATACTCAGTGAGGGCGAGACAAATATCGAGGTGGAGAGAAAGAAAGTCGTGCAATGCAAATAAAGCAGTTAAACAATATAACTGATAAGTAAGCAATCAATATAAACAATCAATACAATAAGCAATTAATAAAAGCATTAATACAACCATTCAAAGCTATACCACACGCTGAAGGCTATGGTTCACTCATACGAGCAATGTACCATTTCACGAGCAATACATCAATCTCGAGCTTGATGTTGACAACGATAACAATAAGCGCGCAACCACCTTATAACTTTAGTTTGGAATACCCCGGAAGTATCCAATCAATTCTACGACCCAAATATCCCTGGGAGGCAACCCAAGCGAGAATGGGAATAGGACATGGAGCTAGAGCAACCAAAATTGGCAGCCCGAGACTACCCAGAGAGGCCCATCACTCACACGCCTGACACTATGCAATGCAATACAAGATACAAGCAATAAACAAGCGATAGCACAACAATACAGATTAGTGGCGATAAATGAGATATCAAGCATTTACAATCAATAATAGCAATCAATTAACTTTTCAAGCATAACTATCATTAATACCAACAAGAACTCCAATTAAACAAGTAACAGCAATTCAAACACGAAAACGACAAATATCACTATTCAATCTCTAACTTCCAAAGGCAATTACGAGCAAACGAGCTACGGGATAAGGAAACCGATTTCACTACATTCACTTAGGCACTACAAGGCACGTTTCTATGTCACTAAACTTCACTTTCTCACCCGAGGCCCGAAAGTCCACCTACTGCATTTGAACTACAGCTATGCTAACCGGTCATTCAATCAACGCCACAACAGCGCCGAAAGTGCTTCCATGCCCTCAATAGCAAAACCCCTAACTCAATTCGAGCACGGTCAACTTTTGGTCAAACGGCCTCTTTTCGCTTCATTGTCTAATTTTCAATCTTATCAAAGGCCGGTCCATTTTTTTTTGCACATTTTATCTTTCTATCACTAATGGCACCTATCCAAATCAAGCAATCGCAATTCGGATCAAAGTCCAAAATCTAGGGTTTTACTATTCGTAATCACTATTCATTGTTCTGCCCCAATTTTAAATACGCAATTCCAGCCGTAAAAATTGCTAAATAACTATCAAACAATGCTCTACGAACTCAAAAGAAGTTATATCAAGCAATTATAGGCATTATAACACATTATATATCAAATCTAAAAATTTGAAACAAAATTCAAATTCGAATTTAAATGCACAAAAGCGTGAAAACCCTCACAGAGATTGAAGACCAAGACCCGCAAAGACTCGAGCCACGACCCCTGAGCAATTCCACGCATGATTGCACAAGAAAAATGCAAAACAATTTTTCTTTCTTTTTCCCTCAAACCTTAGGCCATGGGGGGAATTTATGGTTTTGTATTTTTTGATTTTTGCCTTGTTTTATTATTTAAAAGGGTGACAAGGGCATTTTGGTCATTTGCAAAATCAAGCTTAAGTTAAAAATGGTGAAATAAACTTATTTTGATGCCTTTTAAATCTAATTCAAGTTAAAACAATGCAATTAAATGAAAAACAACTAAAACTGGTTAAATTAAGCTAAAAACATTTTTCACTAAGTCCAAGGAATATTTCTCTAACTCTCATTTTTGAAATACTACGATCAAATGGTCAATAAATGATCGCTAATAAAGTGATGAGCAATAATATAAAACTTTAATTTTTTGAAAAGTAGAATAGTAGAATAGTTTAAAATTTACTCCGGCTCGGAGTTACTTTTCTCATTTATTTGAAAATCGAGTAATTTTAATGCAAGACAATTAAAACCGATTATTAAAATAATCAAAACAATCACAATAATCAATATTCATTTAAAATAATTAACTTAACTATTTCTAGAATATTTTAAAGAATTATGAAGTTAATACTAAAATACAAATAAACAAGTTAATATAAACACGTAATCAGATGCAATTGATTACTAACATTTAAGATGACACTTAATTAAATGCAATTAAATGCCATTAAATGCATGCCGGGTTTGGGGTATCACAGAGCTCGCCAAACTAAGGTTCATTAAGGAGTTCTTCATCGAGGCGTCAAAGATCAAGATGAAGTCTTTATTTGTGTAAGTCCATTGATGTTGTAACTTGTTATTTATTAATGAACAAGTTTGTTGGACCAGAGGAAGTCTCGTGAACGTAAACCGCACGGTTGAACCGCGTTAAATCTCGGTATTCTTACTTTTTGCATTCGTATATTTACTTTGTTTAACTCTTGTTACAACAAGCTAATAACAATAAACTATCAAGTGCCATCAAGAGCAGGTTACTGAACTTAGTTAGATCTTTGGAAGAGTTTTTATGGTTATTTTTGCAGATATGGACACTCTGCGAGATGGCAGATCAATCAATAAACCATATCTTTTCGATGGCATAAACTATTCGTACTGGAAGGCATGGATGAGAGCTTTCATTAAAGCTATTAATGAAGCTACTTGGAGAGCGGTATTAAGTGGATGGGAACATCTTACTACCACAACTGCTGAAGGCATTGTTGAAAAAAATATGAATTGCAATGGACCAAAGTTGAAGACTTGGCAGCCACCAATAATTCAAAGGCATTGAATACTATTTTTAATGTCGTTGATCTGAATCAATTCAAGCTTATTTCATCTTGTGAAACAACGAAAGAAGCTTGGGAAATCTTGCAAATGACATATGAATACACTGTTGCAGTAAAAGTTTCGAAATTACAAATACTTGCAACAAGGTTTGAAGAATTGCAGATGCACAAAGATGAAACCATTGTTGAATTTAATGCTAAACTTTGTGACATAGCAAATGAAGCTTTTGCATTGGGAGAAAAGCACTCAGATTCAAAGTTGGTGAGAAAAGCATTGAGGTCACTTCCTGACAAGTTTGCCATTAAGGTTGCAGCAATAGAAGAAGCAAAGAATGTGGATTCCATGAAGCTTGATGAACTTATGGGGTCCTTGCAAACCTTTGAGATGAAATTTAGGCAGAAAAGAAAAGAAAAGGGCATTGCACTACAGGCAGAAATTCAAAAGCGAGATGATGAAGATCCTTATGATGATGATGAATTGACGGAATCTCTAGCCCTTTTAACAAATAATTTCAAAAAGGCGTTTAAAAAATGGAAGAATCAAGCGAAAGGTCCAAAGTTCACCAATTTTGGCAAAAACTCACATGCTGCAGCAAATGCTGAAACTTTCAAAAAGCAGAATGAAAAAATGTTTGATGAAAAGAAAAAGAATAAAGGGATTGAATGTCGAGAGTGTGAAGAATTTGGTCACATTCAATCTAAGTGTGCTAATACTTTGAAAAGAAGGAAGAAAGCCATGAATGCTGCATGGAACGATGAAGAATCAGAAAGTAGCAGCAGCAGCGATGAAGAGCCCACAAGCAACTATGTTGCGTTCTGTGCTGCAGCAGCATAATCAGATGCTGAGATAGATGCTGAAACAGAAACTGAACGCGTTGCAGGAGAATTAGCAACAACATCAGCAACAAGATTGGTTATGACAGATGGTGAAACTGATTCTGAATTGGACAGTGATGAAGAAGATGACAAGTTCATAAGGACCTACAAAACGATGTATCAAAAATGGTTGATCGTGTGCAGGGTAAATCAAGATCAACTAACCAAGATTGCTGAACTTGAAAGGGAAAAAGCTGAGTTGCAGAAATCATTGGGAGAAAGTCAGCAAAAAGCCGACATGCTGCAATAGGAACTGTCACAGATCCAGCGAGGCTTCAAGATGATGAACTCAAGTACTGAAAAGTTTGATTATATGCTATCCATTCAAAAATCTTGTAGGGATCATACTGGATTGGGATATTAAGGAGGAGCTTCAACAAGTCAAACAGTTTTTGTCAAAGAAGTTGAAAAATCAAAGGTGGGACAATTTGTTGCAACAGAACTTGGGGCAGAAGGAGGAACTTCACAAGTAAGGAAGTTTATTCCTATTTGTCATTTTTGTTTCACTCCTAGTCATATCATACCTCATTGCTACAAGATTATAAGAGCATTGAAAAGAAAAATAAAAATTATCTCTACCTATCGCAGCAAAAGGTAAAACAGATATGGGTAAGAAAGTCTCCTATAACTTGTCTTGTCTCGTCTCCTATACTGCCTTGAAAGCATGTCCTACTTAAGCTTGGTACTTTGACAGTGGTTGTTCTAGGCACATGATAGGTGAAAGAAGAATTCTCAAAAATTACAAGTCATGCAATGGAGGAGAAGTAACCTTTGGCGATGGTGAAAAAAGTCATGTTCTTGGAAAATGAACCCTTGCTCTTAAAGACTTTCCAAGATTGAAGAAAGTCTTGCATGTAGAAGGACTTAAGGCAAACCTCATTAGTATTAGTCAACTGTGTGATCAATGATTGCTTGTAAACTTTACCATGGATTGTTGTGAAGTAATTGATAACTCTAACAAATGTGTTCTTGTAGGAAATAGATCAATGGATAATTGCTATATGCTTTTTGTTCCACATGAACAAAATTTTGTTTGTCAAAGCAACATAGTTGATAGTACTAAACTGTGGCACCTCAAGTTAGGACATCTGAATTTCAAAACTCTAAGCAAAATTATGAACACAGGTATTGTTCGAGAAGTTCCTAAATTGAAAAGATTGAAGCATGAGGTTTATGGTCCATGTCAACTTGGAAAGCAAGTAAAGACCACTCATAAACAGCTACAACAGATTGTCACAAAACGAACTTTAGAACTATTGCATATGGATATCATAGGACCTATGCAAACTGAAAGTCTTGGTGGAAAAAGGTATATGTTTGTTTGTGTTGATGACTTTTCTAGATATTCATGGGTTGATTTCTTGAGATCAAAATCTGATACAATTGATGCATTCAAAAGATTGTGCTTGAAAATTTCAAATGAAAAGGATTGTCATATAGGAAAAATTGTTAGAATTAGAAGTGATCATGGTAAGGAGTTTGAGAATCATACCTTCTCTGATTTTTGTGATATGCATGGAATTGCTCATGAATTTTCTACACCAAAAACACCACAGCAAAATAGTGTTGTAGAAAGAAGAAATAGGCTTTTGCAAGAAATGGCTCGTGTGATGATAAATGCAAATAACATTCCTTATAAATTTTGGGCTGAAGCTGTTAACACTGCTTGTTACACAGTGAATCGAGTGTATCTTCGTCCAGGTACACTTAAAACTCCATATGAAATTTGGAAAGGTAAAAAATCGTCACTTAATCATTTTCATGTGTTTGGGAATGTTTGCTACATCTTAAAGGATAGAGAGCCAAGAGGTAAGTTTGATGCAAA
Source organism: Ehretia macrophylla (assembly GCA_037974665.1). NCBI lineage: Eukaryota > Viridiplantae > Streptophyta > Magnoliopsida > Boraginales > Ehretiaceae > Ehretia > Ehretia macrophylla. Next base: position 64,021,216 of record CM075772.1, read on the forward strand.
ATCTGACAAAGGTATATTCTTGGGTTACTCTACAAATAGCCGAGCTTATAGAGTATTCAATTTATATACACTTACTATGATGGGATCAGCTAATATTGTGGTAAATGATAATGTAGGTGCACTAAAAACTGGTGAATCGAATGTTGCAGCGGGCGATTTTGTTCCAGAAAATGTTACAATAGGTACTAAGAATGATACAGGAAGAACAAAAGATAGATTAACTTCAAATATTGTCGCAGCAAAAAGTAAACCTGTCGCAGTAGGGGCTAGAATGCATGAAACAGGAACAAACACTGCTACAACAGAGACTGAAGCTGATACAACAGATGCTGAATATGGTGCAACAGGTGCTGAAATAGAAGGACTTGAGCAAAGATTTTCAGAACTTCAAATAGCTGAACCTTCAAGTAGAGTTCAAAAGAATCATTCAAGAGTGATATCATTGGTTCCTTGCATGATGGTGTTCGTACTCGAAACAAGCAAAAGGTAAATTACAGAGAAATGGTCAGGTATGTATGCTTTATTTCCCCCATTGAACCAAAGAATGTAAAAGAGGCTTTAGAGAATGATTGTTGGATCAATGCTATGCAAGAAGAGTTGAACCAATTTGTCAGGAATGATGTGTGGGTCTTAGTTCCTTGGCCAAAAGACACAAATGTAATTGGGACAAAATGGATTTTCAGGAACAAGACTGATTAATGTGGAAACATAACCCAAAACAAGGCTAGGTTAGTTGCTCAAGGATACACTCAAGTTGAGGGCATTGACTTTGAGGAAAATTTTGCTCCAGTTGCTAGGTTAAAGTCAATCAGACTTTTGTTGTCTATTGCTTGTGTGTTGAAAATTAAGCTATAACAAATGGATGTAAAGAGTGCTTTTTAAATGGTATACTTAATGAAGAAACATATGTTGAACAACCTAAAGGGTTTGAAGATCCTCATAATCCTAATCATGTTTTTAAATTGAAAAAAGGCCTTGTATGGTTTGAAACAAGCTCCAAGAGCGTGGTATGAGAAGTTAACTACATTTCTGCTTGAAAAAGGCTATAAAAGAGGAAGTGTTGATAAGATTTTGTTCATTAAATTCACACTTGGAATTTTGATTGCTCAAATTTATGTTGATGACATAATCTTTGGTGCAACAATTAAAAGCAATGTTGATGAATTTATTGATCAAATGCAGCATGAATTTGAAATGAGTATTGTTGGAGAATAGACATACTTTCTAGGTTTGCAGGTGAAGCAATACAAGAATGGCATTTTCATCTCTCAGGAGAAATATGCCAAGAATCTTGTAAAAAGGTTTGGTTTGGAAGATGCAAAGCACATGAGGACTCCAATGGGGTCAAGCACAAAGTTGATGAAAAATGGGAATGAGAAGTCTGTGGATGCAAGTCTGTATAGAAGCATGATAGGGAGCTTACTTTATTTAACTGCTAGTAGACTTGATATTTGTTTTAGTGTAGGAGTATGTGCTAGGTTTCAAACTGATCCAAAAGAGTCACACTTAAAAGCTGTAAAGAGAGTCATTAAATATGTGAGTGGGACTATTAATTTTGGTATTTGGTACTCTAATGACACTAACACAAATCTTACAGGGTTTAGTGATGCATATTGGGCTGAAAATGTGGATGACAGGAAGAGCACTACTGGATGTTGCTTTTATATAGGTAACAATCTTATTTCATGGTACAACGAAAAGCAAAACTCAATTTCCTTGAACACTACTGAAGCAGAATACATAGTAGCATGTAGTTGTTGTGCTCAACTTCTTTGGATGGGTCAAATGATAGATGATTATGGCATTGATCAAAATACGTTTACTGTCTTTTGTGATAACATGAGTGCCATAAATATCTCAAAGAATCCTGTTCAGCACTCACGAACAAAACACATTGACATAAGACATCATTTCATAAGAGAACTTGTGGAACAAAATAAGGTTATGTTGGAATATGTTTCAACAGAAAATCAACTAGCAGATATCTTCACTAAGGCACTATACTCTGTAAGGTTTGAGACCTTGAGAAAAGCCTTAGGCATTTGTTCTCTATAAGATTTATTGGTTTGTGTGTATATGCATTGGTTCATCACTAGAGCATTGAAAGTTATATATATAAATCAGCTAGTGATTTCATTTGTGGAACCATATTATCAATGAACATCATGTACTTGTCATTCTGATGAATCTTAGATTGAAGTCTCAACATGAAAAGATTGTGAACTTGCTTGACGACTGGGGATCTATCAAAAAGAAGTCTCTTTGAGATTCATTTCTAAATTCTATTCATATTGTCAACAGAAAAATCATATGTAGGGTATTGCAGCAAAAGTTAGAATGGAAAGGGCTACCTAAGACCACAAAGAATGGTTCTAGAGTGAAAGCCGTCATACCAAGAAAAAAAAACTTGAAACTCTTGCTTGAAAGATGGTTACATATAATATCTTGCAGGGGTGATTAAAGGACCAAGTATGTTGGAACAAGTATTGCTTCTAATCTCACCTGGTGTGATGAATGTTGAGGACGATCTGGATTGACTTGTACATGAAACACACACACACATGGTCCACTCTTGAAATTCTTGATTGATTTATGCATGTGATTAGTAGAAATTTGAGTAGTGACTCAAAGTTCATACTCATGAGAATATGTTTGCTTTTAATTCTGAATTTTTCAAAAAGTCAAAAGAATCTTGAGAGTTGAACGTCAAAGTGTGGAACTTGTTTGGTTGACTTATGTTGCAGCATAATCTCACACACTAAGTTTTGGAACTATATTTGGTCATAATTTGTTATAGCAAAAATTTTTCCTATCTGTTAGTTATGTGTTTGTTGCATTAATGTTGAAGAACTAACAGTTTTGTTGTAGCAAAGCTTTTCTTTCTGTTAACCAGTGTTGCAGCAGGAGCTGAGCAGTTATCTCTTTTTGCTGATGTGTCATAACTGAAATTATTTGAGCGGGAACTTAATGGCACGTTCAGCGCATGTCTTTCAAAAAAAGAAGAGAGAAATAACTTCCAAAAATCGTTCAACTTCCTTCTTGCCTGAAATATTGTGCTCCAATTAATCTCTTTTCATTAATTTGTGTTCCTTCTTAATTTATCATTCATTTGTCTTAATTATTATGTAACCCATTTTATTGCACATCTTTAACTCTTTGTCTTTCGTCTCTTCTCTGTCAATTGCTCAAAGCACCATATAAGCAGTTGTTTTCTTCACATATCACAGGTACCACTACAATGGCACGAACACGTACCGAAACACACTGTTGGCCCCAAGCTCCACCCAATGCACCTAGAGGTAATCCAAACAAACCAATCGCCTGTGATGACACGTCGTCAAGTGGTGCTGCTACGGCCCATTAGGAAAATCAGCCACCACCACCTACTGTTGATACCACTTCCGCCGTGGATCATAAGGGGAAAGCTCGAGCCGTTGAGTCCTCCGCCTCTGAGCCAGACTCAAGTTCTGAATCATCATTTCATGAAGCATTGTCTGATTCGTTGGGCAAGGAGACTGAATCGCCACTTATCGGTGTGAGTCATAGCTCAAAGCAAGCAACTGTCGAACCAAGTGTTGCAGCACCATCTATGGGCAAGAAGAAGACTATACCCGACGCTGCAGAAAAAAGGCACTTCCCATGCAAAAACTATCATGGCTGATGCAGACATGGTTGCAGTAGATTCTGATGAAGATGATGCACCACCAACCGACCACTCACCAACTGTTCGACAGAATGCCTCTTTCACTGATTCGACCGATTCCAATGCCATGCCTAGTTTTGTTGCATCTGAGCAAGTTGCAGATGATGCTGCTACATCATCTCCCGTTAATGTTGTAGTAATGAGCGAACCAGGCCCCATATTGCATGTTGCTCATTCTGCTGCAACTGATGATGAAATAGAAAACACACATGGTCAAGCTTCATCTGGAGTTAAAGTTGCTGCAGCAGGTAGCGAGTCTAGTCTACTCAAACGTCCCAGAACCAAATGGCAAGCACAAAAGAGGAAGTCGACAGCCTCTTCTCCAGCAAGCCAACGCAAGATACAATGCACTATGAAGTTTGGATATGTGGTTAGTCTTGCTCACTCCAAAAATTTTTATTTTTCTGCCTCTCTTTTTCGATGAGAATTGGTTAATAAGAGAGCCTTTGTGGAATAATGAACTTTACACACTGAATCATATAAGGGCACAGGCATACTTGAACTTCTAGAACAACGGATGTTGCTGGTCACTGTTAAGCTAGATGCATCATACGTTGCAGTAGTTGTTCATGAGTTTTATGCAAATTTGACTAAGGCCATTGGAGATCCTACTTCCCCATATTATCATCAGGCTTATGTTAGGGGTAATGTGTTCATTTTTTCTCTTACTATGACAAATGAGTTTGTGGGTTTTAAGAAGTCGGAGAAAGATGTTGCAGAGGTGAGTTCACTCTTGATCAAGTTGCAATAGAATTGTTGGGATACACTACTACATGTCCTCACGACAATCGACTAGCTGCTACAGCTCTAACGACCAAATATGCTGCATTGCATTGAATTGCCTTAGCAATTGGTTTCCAGGGAAACATGCCAACACGGTGCATGCCGAGATGGCCACCTTACTATTTCAGGTTGGCACAGGTTTGAATTTGAACATCGGGCAGGTCATTTTTAATCAGTTTTGGAAGAAGCTGAAAAGAATGCTCCTACATTATATCTTCCATTTATGTCTATGATTTATGGTGTTTTAAGCCTACAACATAAGGTCAAAAAGTCAGATGAGGTATTAGCTAAGCTTCCTTCTCCTTTACGTTTTTCTAGAAAGTATTTGCAGGGCAAACATCAAACAGGTACTCAGGAGGAGCAAACTATAGTTCATGTGTCTGCTACAACAGGAGCTGCTGCTTAGGAAGAGCATGGTCCTACAGAACCTAGTGGCACAGACTCTGCTCCCAATTCAAGTGCTGATGTGCGGCAAGTGTTACAATAGATTCAAGCTGAGCTGCAACAGATCAAGACTGCCCAAGATGCACTTCAGGCCTCTCACGAACAAATTCTCAAAGGGCAACAACAGATTCTTGCTATTCTTGCCACCATCTGTCCTCCAACACCACCAAACGTTTAACCCCTTGCCTTTGTTTGTCAAAAAGGGGGAGAATAGTCTGTTCTATGTTCTACTAATATGTTTATGCTCTTAATGTTTCTGCTTTAATCCTGAACTTTTATCCTTGTTCTTTTCCTATCATTGCTCTGATACCGTTTGTTTAGCTTTGTTGTTTTAGTCTCTACTTTAACACTCTGATATGTTTACTGTTATGTTTTCATTGGCTCTGTCTTATATAGTTACACTAATGTCTCCTTGTCTTTATTGTTGATATGTTATTGCTCTGCTATTCAGTTTTGCCAAAAAAAAGCCAAAAGAAGAGCTTGTTACGCCCCTTGCTGCAACAAGAGTTGTGAATTTAATTGGCTTATGTTTGCCAAAATTATGTCTTGGCAAAATTTAATTATGGTAAATGCATATATGTTTGGAGAATTATGATTAACAGGTTTACCATTTTTACAAGAGAGTTGAAAATACAAATTGACATCTATATTAAAGGTGATTGAAGTTTCCTTATTCAAGATAGGAAGGTTGCCTTATTCAAGAATTGCTTAGAGACAAAGTCTTTCCATACAACTCAAGGCCCAAACATGGATTACCTTGTGGAGGTTTAGGCAATTAAGTCAGCATACATACAGAGCCTTACATGACTGAAAGATGTATGCGAAATAGAGCTGAAAATAAGGATTTATTTGAGTATTTCGACCTGTCAGGTTTTGCTATAGCAGATTGACGATGTGTTGCAACAGAAGTTAGTAACATAGAAAATCTGATAGGGCATGTGTTGTTGTAACAGACTATGAAACAGACATCTTATTTATGCTTCCACTATGCTTATTGTTTTAGTCTTTGATAGGAAAAGTTTTTAGTTTGATCATTGTTTTATTCATTCTTCGGGAGAAGAAGGTGTAGTTCTCGAGAGAGGACGTTGCAAGTCGAGAGGAGCTCACCAAATCGAGGTTCATTAAGGAGTTCTTCATTTAGGTGTCAAAGGTCAAGAGGGAGTCTTTACTTGTATAAGTCCATTGATGTTGTAACTTGTTATTTATTAATGAACAGGTTTGTTGGACTAGGGGAGGTCCCGTGGACATAGACCGCACAGTTGAATCACGTTAGATCTCGGTGTTCTTACTTTCTGCATTTGTATATTTGCTTTGTTTAACTCTTGTTACAACAAGCTAATAACCAGAAACTATCAAAGTTAAATAATTGATATAGATTATTTGTATTCCTACGATTCTGTTAATTATTTTCAACTTTTTGCTTCCTTTGTCAGCGTCGCTTTGACTTTGCTTTTTCTTTTCTTTCTTGATCTCCTTATACCATTTTATTTATGTGCTTATATAATTTTTACTTTGTATTCTTTCTTGAAACCAATCAGAAAGCTTTCAACACTTGTGTTATTGTTTGAGATAAAAACTTTTTGGCCCTTCAGGTTTTGGGAAAGTATTCTTTTGGTCCCTCAACTTTTGAAAAGTGACAATTTGGTCCATTTTTTACAGTAGGTTGACGGAAAAGTTATAAATTGAGGGGTATTTTGGGGATTTTGCATCGTTTTAAAATCAAAAAAAAAGTGGTCCTAGTAGAACCACGTCGGCTCCACTAAAACCACCTTAGTGGGTTGTTTAAACCGCAGGAAAAGCTTTGGTTTTCTCTTGGTAAGCTTGGAAATTGTTCCATGGAAACGTCTTGTTTGTCGGGTATCCAAAATGTGTAGAATGAGTATCATGATCTTGCGTAGTAAAATAGAGCTTGTATGGATTGTCTCTTGATTCAGATATGTGAACAGTTATTTTTGACCCACAATAACATCTCCTATTTTTGAACTTGATAATTGTTCCGTTTATTTCTTCTCTAACTATGGTGGATGATGATATTGAAGATATTTTGTAGAAATTGTATTTTTTTATTTTGGTTTAGACAAGTATATTTTGTGAATTTTTTGGTAAATTTGTTTTTTATTTTTGGTGATATCCATGTGTCACGCCCCGCCCCCGAACTCGTTGCCAAGACAAGGCTGGAACGTGACGTGGACTAGAAACATAAACCTGTATAATCAATCATTCATAATCTAAACATTTATAAAATCCATAAGTAACTACAAGAAGGTACCCAACTTTTGGCACTTTAATTTGCATTAACCTGTTCATACCTATAAACAAGGCCTACACACAGTCTTTTGGCATGCCACAACTACCAATACTTCCTACGCCTCAAAAGAATAGGTTAATGATAAGGGTTACAAGCCAACATCCAAAAGAATATTACAATACTTGAAGTTGTTCAAATCTACCACAGTTCAATATGTCTACATAACCATCTACAGGTAACTAGGATCATAGCAAGCAAAAGTCTATCTCATCACACAAATAAGCCTCGCCATCAGCTTGAGTCCCTAGCACAGGCTCAACCTCAGCCTCACCTAAAAAATTGTCATAAAAAAGGATGAGCTACACTTAGCTTAGTAAGGGTTAACCGTCACGGTAGGTTTTGCAAACATTTTTGACATTTAGAAAATCCTTTTGAAAACATGTCATGCATGAGTTGCAATTAGTGTACAAAAATTAATAAGCAAGCAGTAACGCATAATCCTACCCTCCGAGGTCCTCAAGGGTCCAAGCGAAGGTAGGTTTACTATATATCAAAGGATACAATACTTGAACAGTTGTTGGAGATGGCCAGTCTCGAATTAGCTTCCAATATAACCCAGCACACCAACCAATAAGGGTACTCCGGAGGCAACCCAACCATAGTAGCCGAGTCCGTCCTGGCAAGCCCAACGCCCCCCAGGCGGCCCAGAACTTCTACTATGGCATTCAATAACTTAATCATACCAACCATCTCTCCAAGGAAACACACCAAGCAAGAGAGGAGTTCAATCATAGCAAACAAGCTCGGAGGCAACAAAGTAGGTTACCGCCGGTTAGTACAAGCAATAAATCACGCAATAATATAATCATGTTAAAGATGGAACTCATATAGCATATAGGCAGGCAATCAATGATAAAATCGTGCATTTAGAAATCTCAATTCATAATGTGGAGGTCAACAAGAATAGTTGTTTCATCCTACAAGTGTTTCCAATCCTTTTGCAGTAGCTTAACTTAAGAGGTAAATTTTTCTATTTTTCCAAACTCCAATTAATCTGATTTTGGTCTATAATCGAAGCTTATCGAATGTGGATAACTCTAGTATCAAACGGAACTCAATTCGGAGTTGAAACGAATGAGATATTCCCTCTGGAAAATCATTGCACAAAGCTGTTAAACATCCGGGCGTTGCAGCCTTAATCCGGTCGACTGGAAAAAGCAGGTAACGCCCAAATGCGAGTTTTCTGTCAGGCGTTGGGAATTCTATCCGGGCGACTGGATAGAGGCTGTAATGCCCGGATAGTTGGACAAGAAAAGCTCAAATTCCACCCAAATCATCTAAACTACAACCCATCAACCTACCAACATACAAGCAAGTTCAATGTGGCTATTAGGTATCATACAAGGGTTCTAACTCAACCAAAACCTCCCCCCATCAACAATCAACAACACCCAATAATTCATGTTCAAGCTTCACAACATTAACACCCTCAATAACTCAATACACCTCTTAACAAGTTCAAGTATACATATATAACCACATGTAAGCACCCAATCAAGCTCTAAAGATGAGTAGAATCATAGATCATGCTTAATGTATCTTCAAAAGCATTTGGAAACAACCCTCACCTCAAACTTGAGTTTAGAAGCAATAGAAAGCGAAAGAACTCTTGAGACTAGCTGAGAGATGTAGAAGTAGCTTGGAACAAGGCTGAAATTCCATTCTTTCTTCTTCTTTTTCTTTTTTCTTCTCTCCCTCTCTTCTCCCTCTTTGATCGTGTATGAGTGTGTGTGAGTATGTGTGCAGGAATTTTGTGTGTGTTTTGAGTGTGTTGTGTATGTTTTGAGTAGGAATGCATTGTAGAAGTAGGTGATCAAATATCTAGTGAGCCAAATTACAAGAGTGCCCTCCAACTATATTGTGTACTACTAGTTTGCCATTTTGGTTAATTTGCAACTAATTAGTTACTACTCTTGACGTATTTGAAGTACAATTAATGCCTACGACACGTGAAACTCCATAATGCACAAAATTGAATATTTTGACACGCAAAACGATGAATATGCACATTGAATGTTGTTAAGGCATATTAATTGATGCTAATGCACATGAAATAATATAAATGCATCATAAATAGTGTAATTACGTATAAGCACATGTGTTGGGTTTTACACCATGGCTGCCAAAATGGTGTTCAAATAAGCATCATAGTAGCCGTTGCTCCCTCTCTTTTTACTGTTGGTAGCAATGGTAAAAGAACGAGAGATTTATCAGCTTTCAAAACGTGTTTTTATTGCCATGCAGGAGAAAGAAAATGGGTCCAAGGGTAAAATAGAAAAATTACAAAAAGTTAACATTTTCCATCAACTTACTGTTAAAAATGGACCAGATTGTCACTTTTTCAAAAGTTGAGGGACTAAAAGGTTACTTTCCCAAAACCTGAAGGACCAAAAGGTTTTTATCTCGTTATTGTTTTTGTTTTTTTGCTCGAAAAGCAAAAAAATATCATTAAGACCACACTCAAAAGAAAGTACAAAGCTCCATTAACCTACAAAAATATCGGTCACCTAGTGAATAAAAAGTCACCAAGTTGCCCATTGGTACTAAGAACCCTATTAATTGGGGATCTAATAAACGAGTTACCTATACATAATCTATTTTTGATAACATTAAAAATCGTATCCCATATGTGTTCCTCCGAATTAAACACGTTACTATAAATTCTCCAATTTCTTTCCTTCCATATCTCATATTCAACTCCACAAAACAAAATGGTCTACACCTGTGTTATTGTTTTTGGCATTTGTTTGACATTTACAGAATGAATGACCGGTTTTCCTCCCGCAATTGATGTTCTGTCTTGTCATGCTGTTTATACCATTTGGAGTCTTTCATTTACCTATTCTATTCACTGGATCTATTTGAAGTGTTCATGGGAGATATTACCTTTCACTTCCTATAAATAAATTTCAACTTGAACATATACCTTCATTATTTGGATCTTAATTTGATCAATGTAAGATTTGGATCTGACACATGTACTTAGTGAAATTTGAATACTATACCATCCGACACTTCTGGTTAAAAGAAAATTCTATTTAATAATTTTTAGGATTTTTTTTCTATGAGGTTATGACAGATTTGTCAACCAATTGTTATAAATAAGGTCATAATTTTGAGTAAAAATACTAACTTAGCCTTGATATGACCCCATCAAACATGTGCTAAATTGACGAAATTGGATATGAATAAAAAAATAGTATATATATAAAATGACCTAAATGGGCACAAAGTGAAATATAAAATTTTACCAAATGTCTTTTTACTTTAAAAAAAAAAATATTTTTCTTCTTCTTTTTTTTTTCTTTTCTTCACCCAGACTAAACCACACCCACCCTACCTCCTACCCCACTTGTGACCCCAACCCCATTTTTCCCCAGCCCACCCGTACCCCATCTCTTCCCTTCTTCCCCACACCACCATCCCTACACCCCACCCAACCCCCACACCCTACTCGTAACCCTACCCTATTCCTTGTGTTTGTGTTGTTGTGTGCTTTTTGTGTATGGGTCACTATATGTATTGTGTTTGTGTCTGGTATTGTGTGTGTAGGTGTGTGTGATGGTGTATGTCTGTGCTATTGGTATGCATCTATGTATGTTGGTGTGTGTACTGTGTGTTGGTGTATGTGTATTGTGTGTGTTGGTGTTTGTGTACTGCTTGTGTTGGTGTGTGTACTGTGTGTTGGTATTCTGTGTGTGTATATCTTGGTGTGTTGGTGTGTGTGAGACGAAAGGGGAAGAAGGTGAGGGTACTTTAGCAATTGTGCAGGGGAAAGGTAAAAAGACTTTGCAGACTTACTTTAATTCTGTAAAGGGCACATTTGAAATTGCAAAGGAAATGACATTTTAAAAATAAAAAGATGAACATCAGCCGTTAGATATCTATTCCACTATATCAACGATCTATATTTATGAGGCTGTCACGTCCGTAGCCTCATGGAAGACGAACCCTCATTCTTATGAAGCTGAAATTAAGGTGCTTTTTCTTTCTAATTGGCCCACAATCATCTCTCTCCTTCCTTTAACTATTATCTTTACCATTACTCCACTAGTACAATTAACTAGAACCCTTGACTTTGGGATAAGAACTGTCGCGTTCTTGATGTTTTTATCTAATATTACAATATTTAAAATTGTTTTAAAAGGCAAAAAATGTTTCAAATGGCTTTATGTTCTCATTATAAATTCTCTATTACATGAGTTTTTCGTAAATAATAAGCAACGGGGTAAAAAAAACCATTGAAATTATACTATAACGTAAACCCATTATGAAAAAATAATTTGATTATCAATAATTAACAAAAAGTGATTAAAAAAAATCTAACATTTGCAATGAAACAACTGTTGCAAAAAAAATTAATTTATACAACTATTAAAAAAACTGTTGCAATGAGATCACTTATTAAATCAGTTTTTTTGTTTATTTTTGAATTTATTGGTGGAAAAGAGCTGAACTTTTATAGGAGTATTCTATTATCGACTCCGTTATTATCCTGGTAGATGTACAAGTTCAATGACAATATGTTCTAGGGGAGGTTTGGCATATATCTCTAATAGGTCCTTGACGTATTAAAATTCTTCAAAGAGATTCTTAGACTTGGATGGAATATAATTTTTGATTAGTTTTTTTTTTCATGTTAGGGATGGTTTGATAAAAAAAAAATATGTTGGGGATGGTGTAAAATGGGTTAAGCCTAGAAATTGTGAAGCGTATGGAGGTGATTGATGTTGGGAATATTTTCCCGAAAGATAATTATGAGAAAGCAAAATCGGATTTGATCAATGTTGTTTTTCAGTTGCCGTTTCCCTTTAGTTTCTTCCTTCTCAGTTGCTTTTCGTAATTTTTCTCTTTCGCTTCTATATTTTTCGGGCTTTATACTTTGTGTGCTTTCAGTTATTAAGATTATTCCTGTTTTAATTTGATTTTTTTCTTTTCAATCTTCAAAATTTAATGCTCTTTCAATTTTTTAAATCTATTCGTTACTACTGCCTCTTCCAGGGGTGAGATCCACTAGGCAGTGTGGAGTTTGGGTAAAACCAAAGCACCAGGGCTGATGGATTCACGGGAATCTTCTATCAGAAGTATTGGGATATCGTTCAGGAAGATGTCTGTCAGACTATTCTTGCTTTCTTCTGGGGAGGGCCTTTGCCGCCGACCCTTAATCAGACTCATATTGCACCGGTTCCTAAAACTGAGGCACTTGAGCAAATTTCTTACTATCGACCGATCAATTGTGTCAACTTCTGCTGTAAGATTATTTTGAAGTTGTTCGCCTCACGCCTTTGTCCATTCATGGACATACTGGTCTCTCCACAATAGAGTGCTTCTGTCATAGGCCAGGCCATTCAGGATGATGTGCTTATTGCCCAGGAAGTTGGCTACTATTTGAGGCGCAAACGCCGGTTGAATTCACATGTGTCTACTATCAAACTAGATATGTCCAAGGCTTACGATATAGTGACCTTTCTCCACAGACTTCTCTTGAAATTGGGTTTCAATGCTGTCTGGACTGACTAGGTCATGCGATGTGTCTCTTCGGTCTCTTATAGTATCCTGCTGAATGGTGAGACGCTTCCCTTCTTTAGCCCAGGTAGAGGTTTACGTCAGGATGATCCTCTCTCACCTTTCCTTTTTTCTTCGTTAACGGAGGGGCTCTCGAGCATTATCTAGCATTTTGTGATGTGGGTCAACTTCATGGGGTCAAGCTTGCCTGGACATGCCCTTCCTTCACCCACCTGCTCTTTGCTGATGATTCGCTGTTTTTTATTCGTGCCACCCAGTCTGAGGCACTGGTATTAAAGGAGGCCATATATTAGTATTTCTTTGTGTCTGGTCAGCAGGTTAACTTTCAGAAATCATCCATTGTCTTTAGCCAGGGTACGACAGAAGTCACTCAACAACAACTAATGGACATCACAAGATTGGATAAGCAGATATCCGTGGACTCCTATTTGGGACTGCCAGTCAACTGGGGATCTTCAAAGGTACAATCTCTCTCCTGGATCATAGATAGAGTTCAAGCCAAGGTACGGGGATGGAAACAGAAACTTCTATCCAAGGCTGGTAGGGAGGTCTTGATAAAAGCAGTACAATAGGCTATCCCAACGTATGCGATGTCCATTTTCTGCTTTTCAAAGACCGTTTATAAAAAGTTGGCTTCTCTGGTTGCTCAATTCTGGTAGGGTTTGAGCTCTGGTTCAGGTATCTTGTGGTTAAAATGGTCCATCATGACTACTTCTAAATGGCAATGTGGGTTGGGATTTCGTGACTTTGAGGCCATGAACCTTGCTTTCATTGCGGGTCAGGTGTGGCGACTATTGCACCACCCGGGGAGCCTAGCTTATTGGGTATTATGAAGTCTGCAGTTTCTTGACTCGGACCTACACGGGAGCTAAGAAGATCCAAAAGCCACATATCGAAGCGGCTGATATTAGACTCCATCTTATGGAACTCGGCTCCAGAAATAGCGAAGAGCGGTCCCATTAGCCCCGTCAGCTAGCTGATTCTGTTTGGATTCCACCTCCTTCTGGCACCCTCAAATTAAACTGTGATGCATCCTTCGTTGACTCAGCTCACTTGTCCAGTATTTTAGTGATTTTTTGCGATCAACATGGTAGGGTGATAGATGGTTGAGGTTTCACATCCCGATGTGTTGACATACTACAAGCTGAGGCTCAAGCATGCCAGGCAGCTTGCTCTATCCTCTCTGCACATCCTTCTTCAACCTCTTCTATTGTGGAATCTGACTCAACATGTGTTGTCAAAGCTTTCAGGGGATTATCATTGTGTAACTAGCGGATTTCCACCATTGCTCACAATTCACTCTCTGCCCTATCGTTTGAGTTTGGTTACTCTTTTAGGTGAATCCGTCGATCAGTTAATTGTGTACCAGATTGAATTGCTCATGCGATTAGGATAAGCTCTTTGCTTGTTGATTAGTTTAGTAACCTACCCCTAAAACTCCTATTGCTTGTACGTCACGATGCCAATCCGACTGGGATCAGTTGATGCTTTTGGTTTGATGTAATGAATCACAATGACCAAAAAAAAAAAGAAAAAAAACTATTCGTTAGGTAAATTATGTAAACAGTCCTTAAGGTATTTAATAAATGTCACTTTCATCACTAATCTAATATACATAATTTTTTATCCCTAATAATCTTATTTGTGCCATATTAGTTTGTACTATTTGGGGACAAAAAAGTTGACTAAGAAAGCTAGCAGGAGGCGAAGTGTGAAAAAATGTCAACTTTCAATCGCAAAATTAATACTACTTTAACTTCATAATTTATAAGAAAAGATGTGTTTTACGTAAACAGGCAGCTACGGTAGAATATATATATATATATATATATATATATATATATATATATATATATATATATATATATATATATTATACACTGTTGCATTCTTATATATAATATAGAAATGACGTAGGGAATGACATAACCTGATTATGACATAAACTCTACAAGTGAAGAGTCAACAGTGGCCTAAGCTTTTTTAATCTTTGACCAAAAAAATAAAAAATCTTTTCTAATCATGACATTCAGTGAAAATGATGTCTAATTGGTTTTGAAACACAAACGACAAACGATGATTAGATATAAAGAACAAAAGAAGAAAAATTTCAAAATAGTGGATCGAGGTTATGCAATGGCGGACAGCTGGAGGGAAAATAGCACATTTAGTTTTTATTATTTGAAAAAAAAATTAATTTAATTTTTATTATTTAAATTTTTTTAATTTCATCCATATTTTTTTAAAAAAAATTTAACTTCATCCCTATTATTTCTAAAAAATTTCAACTTCGTCCCTATTGTTGTCCTAAAAAATTTAATTTCGTCCCTAATGTTTTCCTAAAATTTCAAATTCATTTCTATTATTCAAAAACTAAATTGAAATTTTCTAAGAAACAATAGGGACGATTTTGAATTTTTTAAAAAATAATAGAGACTAAATTGACTAATTTTGAACAATAAAAACGAATTTAAAACTTTAAAGAAATAATAGAGATAAAATTAAAACTCTTTAAAAATAATAAGGATGAAATTAAAACTTTTTTAAAAATAAAAGGGACGAAAATGAAAGATTTTAAACAATAGGGATGAAATTGAAATTTTTTTAAAATAATAGGGACTAAATGTAACATTTTCCCCCAACTGGACATGGATGACTTTTGATTTACAAATATTTCATATAACAATGTATTTGCAAATTTATTTGATCTATATATGAATACCATGAGAATTTGTATTTACAAATAAATTCTCTTATTTAGAATTGTAAAACACTGTTAAGTCAATTATGTGATTTGTAAATATATTTATTGTTAATATTCCTTTCTGCCCCTATATCTTGAAGCTCTACTTTTGAAACTTTGACACCAATATGTGTTCCATCAATAGCACTAAGAAATTTTTAAAATTGATAAATAAAGACAAGACTACTAGAAAATAAATATGAACAAATAAATATCTTACAATTTCGGGTTCTAATTTGACAAAAAAGAAATTTGGATTAAGAAATATGAAAAAAAGTGGGGCCTAATTCCACATTTGTGTAAAGGTGGCATTTGGACTAGGTCGACAAAGGCCCAGTTTAGCCCAGTACACAAAAATTCGAGCCCAGTCCAACTCGAATGAAAGTGGGTTCGACTCGGCTCAACCTACCACATATAAGTGGGCCGAACTAGGTCATATATTTTTGGACCCAGTCTATTTGTGCCAAAACCCATTTGTGTCCAAGCCCAGCCCATAAGCTCAGCCCAGCCCAACTCGAACCCAACATAGGCCCAGCTCAGGCCCAATTTGAGCCCAGATAAAGCCCATCTTGAGATTATAATTTGTACATGTAATTTTTCTTATAAATAATTAGTGTATTCAACTTCATTTTATTACAAAACTATATATTTATTTTACTACCTATTGTCTCTTTATTTTACTACAAGAGAATACACAATATCTATGGCTATGGGGGAAGAAAATCTTTCACAACGATTACGTTTAAATGTTTGAAATCAGTTTGCTTACTTTGAAGAAAATAAATATGTAATTTGTAACTATTGTGAACGTAAATATATATTTAGTCGTCAATTTAGAACTGAAACGCTTGTAAGACATCTTGTATCTCAACATTCAAATGTTCCAAACTATTTTAATCCTCAACCACCGTCACTACCACCACCAACAGGCCCAACACCCGCACAAGGAGCATAATAAAATAGAAAACTTCTCCACCAACTTTCTTCAAGCATTTATGTAATGTTCTTTTTTTATGTTTATTAGTGATAGGGGTAGATCTCAAGCCCCAAAAAGATCCAGCCTACGGAGCTGGGGTGGCCACACCAATGTTCGGACTTGGGCTCACAAGGAGCTCTGGGCAGCAGACGGAAAGATCTAGCCTACGGAGCTGGGAGCCCTACCAGCATCCTGACCTGGGCTCACAAAAGGTAGCCCTACTAGCGTCTTGACCTGGGCTCATAAGAGGTAGCCCCACCAGCGTCTTGACCTGGGCTCACAAGGGATAGCCCCATCAACGTCCTGACCTGGGCTCACAAGGGTAGCCCCATTGACGTCCTGACCTGGGCTCACGGGGAGCACTGGGCACCAAACGAAAAACAAGGGAGTTTTTGGATAAGGATAAGTACAGAGAGATTTAACTAGATGCTTGAAGATATGAGATCTAGATATTATCTCCTTGAGCCTAAAGATAAGGGATTTATCTTATCTTTTTTGATATTATCTCATTGAGCCTAAAATCGTGGGATTCACCTCTATCATATCTTACAACTCCATATTTCAGCAATTATAAATACAGGTAGTCATGAATAGTATAGGTATCTCATTCTAACGCTTACAAGTTCTCTCTTAATTGCTCCTAAGCAACCACCTTACTCTCACATAATACTTTAATGCTATTAAGCAATCTCTTGCTCCTATAACTGACTTGAGCATCGGAGGGGGCCCTCGGGTACCCCCCAAGGGTCCTTGTTTTGCAGGAAATAAGCTGGTGGAGCCTCAAATAGTAGATTCTAGCTCCTACAGTTCATACAGCCCAGGCTGACGGGGCTCGTCCAGCCTCACCAAATAGGTTAACCTAGGCCATCGAGCACTTACCAGGGACAGAAGGTCGGACCTCGAAGCTCCAGGACAACGATACTTGATGCACAAATCTGATGCGGCCCTCGTTGACATGGTAACGAGCAAGGACCTAGCAGAACACTTAGCAGGAGGGGATAAACCCCTAAGACAAGGATGAGGAACAGGGCAGACGTGCCAGCCCTGACCATCAAGCCCCATCAGGAATGAAAGACTGGGGTTGTAGCCCTAGGAAAGGTCAGCCAACGAGATTGATAACAACCTTGCTAATAGTCTGACCCGGATTTACAAGGACTACAAGATGGACAGAGCAAACAAAATATTATTCGAATAAGGGAACTCATCTAGCCCCGGAAAGAGTTCGAGGCTGCCAATTTTTACCTTAACAGTTTGGCGTCGTCTGTGGGAAACGAAGAATTAAGCCACTGAGAAACCACCATCAATACGTGTAAGATGCATAACCTTAATACTCGTGTCATGGTAATTGTTGTCTGTCTATTGCTTGATACTTTAGTGTTTCCATTTTTATGTGCATTCTTGACAACGCATCGTAGTTCACGATAATGTTTGTGCTATCGTAGTTGATTATATGTTTACCATATCCTAGCCTTGCACATCGCAGACTCTTAACCAACTATGCATATCTTTAGATCAATGTTTCAAGAATTATGAAACCTAGTTAAAGACTATATTCAAGAGCATATTCAAAAGTCCACGCAGCACAACTTACAAGCATGGATAAAAAGTACAATATTCTAATCACTACATTGTTCATTTTAAATATGGATGCACTTCCTAAATCTGAGAACATGTAGACACAGTAGAGCTTCTAATTTGAATGCCCGTGCTAAATATTGTTTGAACAAAAGGCTTTTCATAAGATGCACCTAACGTGTTCGAAAAAATGCCAAGGTGAACTTGGCATTAAGAAACTTAGGCACAAATTGTATATCTCTTATGTTATGTGTCGAAGATGTTTGATAAAATGTCGATGTGCAATTTGCATGGAAAAACTTATACAAATACATGCCCCTCATCATATGTACTCAGGGTGTTTGATAAAACACCTGAGAAAAATAAGTGCTTTAGGGAACAATATGTCTGAGCTAATTTAAGTTGCCTATAATTATGGTTCAACCTGCTGTGCATATATTTGACATGCATAATGACAACCTAGCTGGTCATACTACTGCATTTTGAGGTAGTATAAGAGGCAAAAAAAAATACACTGTGAAAGAAGTATGAAACATAACAAGTATCAGAGCTCTCCTTACCTCAAAGGGCATGAGCTCTCCTTAGCCCAGTAGAGTATCGGAGCTCTCCTAAAATAAGCGGAGTTATCCTTACCTCAAATGGCAGGAGCTTTCCTCAGCCTAGTAGAGTATCGGAGCTTTCCTAAAATCTGTGGAGCTCTTCTCAGCCCAGCCAAGCATCGGAGCTCTCCGTACCTCAAAGAATAGGAGCTCTCCTTAGTCCTACAGAGTAGCGGAGCTCTCCTAAAATCAGCGGAGCTTTTCTTACCTTAAAAGGCAGGAGCTCTTCTCAGTCCAGCAGAGTATTGGAGCTCTCCTAAAATCAGTGGAGCTCTTCTTACTTCAAAGGGTAGGAGCTCTCCTTAGTCCAGCAGAGTATTGGAGCTCTCCTAAAATCAGCGGAGGTCTCCGTACGTCAAAAGGCATGAGCTCTTTTCAGCCCAGCAATGGTATCGGAGCTCTCCTAAAATTAGCAAAGCTCTTCTTACCTCAAAGGGCAGGAACTCTCCTCGATCCAATAAGGTATCGGAGCTCTTCCAAAATCAGCGGAGCTCTCCTTAGCCCAGCTAAGCATCGGGGCTCTCTCCTCAGCCCAGCAGAGTATCAAAACTCTCGTAAGATGAACGAAGTTCCCTTTAGCTCAAAAAGTAAGAGCTCTCCTAAGCCCAGCGGAGCGATAGAGCTCTCCCAAGATCAGTAGAACTTTCCTTAGCTAAAAAAGAATGAGCTCTCCTAAACTCAGTGGAGCTCTTCCAAGATCTGTAGAGCTTTCCTTAGCATGAAAAGTAGGAGCTCTCTTAAGCTTAGTGGAACTCTCCCAAGATTATCGGAGCTCTCCTTAACTCAAAAAGCAACAACTCTCCTAAACTCAGTAGAGTTCTCCAAACTTCAGTGGAGCTCCTCTGGCATAAATAAATGGGTGACTAACTCAGCCCGGTCACAATAGAAGTCTCCCAAGCTCTTCCAGGCTATGAGAGCTGGCCTACGAGCCATAAGAGCTCAATACTATCAAGGGTTGCAGCACCCTGAAGGCTAAGACTAGAACCCTCCGGGGTCTCCAGCCACTACATGAGACATTATTCCCCAAGCAAAGATAAGAACCCTCTGGGGTCTTACCAGCCATCATAGGGAACATTACTCCCTAGGTCAAGACGAGAACCCTTCGGGGTCTTACCAGCCACTACCGGGGACATTATTCCCCAGGCAAAGATGAGAACCCTTCAGGGTCTCTCCAGCCACCATATGGGACATTATTTCCCAAGCCAATACGAGAACCCCTTTGGGCCCTCACCAACCACCATATGGGACATTATTCCTAGGCCAAGACAATATCCCTCCAGGGTCATTCCAGCCATCACAGGGGATATCACTCCCCAAGCTAAGACAAAAACCTCCGAACTCTCACTACCACCATCGGGGTCATTATTCCCTAAGCTTAGATAAGAACCCTTCGGGGTCTTACAAGAAACTGTTTGGGTTATCATCCCTCAGGCCACACATTGAGGCCCAACAAGGGACCAAACGATAGAGAACATATCCAGAAGCATCCAAGCACCGGATGGGGCTCGACATAGCCCATTTAGGTCACGATGCTCAGTGAGCTCTTTGCTCCAAAAGTCAAGCATAACCTGGAACAATTGAGTACCGAGTGGAGCTTGGTTTCAGCCCACTTAAGTTGCAACATTTGATAAGCACTACATCCCCGTAGGTCCTACCAGGAAGAAAGGACCTCCACTAAGGCCTAAAGCATCCTTAGCAAGTATGCAGGAAGCTAACTAAGGAATTCCTAAGCTAAATAATCTAGAGTCTATGCTCAAGTACCAGGCTCGAAATCAAAGGATTATCTGCATCCTCACTTAAGGACCTACAAATTGTTGGTCCAAAATCAGGGAGGCCTATTTCACAAGCAAGAGATCATATAATGGTCCAAAATGCTGAATAGTACCAACTTTTGAACCAGTCCCCGACGTTGTAAAAGCTCAAGGCCGATTGTCCCCAACTATCGAGTCAGCCCTCGAGGACGTAAGAACTCAAAGCTACTTGAGTCAAAAAGACTTAGAGATGTTGGCATCAATTTAAAGGTCACCAAGAGAACTTGGGATAAACGGAAGGCCCATAGGGATATATCTTACCCAAAAGACCAATGGACATGTCAAAATGTTCCTCAAACCTCAAAATTAAATGAGGCAGAACTTTAGCACATTCTTGAAGAGGTGGGGACTAGCAGAGCTAGAATTATATAAAAGACCTCAGTCAATCCGGTCTGAGGGGCAATCGAGATCTAAATAAAGAGATCAGAGAAATAGTCAAAGCCCAAGCTGAAAGGAGCTGAACCACGGCACAAAGGCCTTTCGCCAAAAAGGTAGATTCTGCAACAAAAATATAATGAGCTCAAGGTCGTAAAAAGGCCCCCTATAAGTCCTTGGACCTCGAAAAAGCTCACTTAAGGCCAAAGAAGAGCTCCACGCAAGTCCCTAGGCCTCAATAAAGTTAGCAAGAAGGTTGAAACATACCTTTAAATTCCCTAAGCCCTCAAGAAGAACTTGCAAAGAGATTGAGGAAAGGACTCCATGAGACGCCTAAACCTCTCTGAGCTAGGAAGGAACTGAAATAAAGTCGATACAAGACTAACTAAAGCTAGCCGAGTTGGAACCCAACTCGCAATAAATCAAGGCTAAGCACAATGACCAAGCCAATCCATACATGGACAAGGCCAAATCTCGACATATCTCAAGGGCCAAGAGGAATATGTCGGGATCCTAGAAAGGCCAAAATGAGCCTAGGCCAAGGGTTGGAGAAGGGACCCCAAAAGCCTCTTAAACCTTTGAAATCAAAGGTAAGTTCGGAAAAGACCATCGAAAGGGCTCCCACAAGTCCCAAATGCTAAGAAGACTTAGTTGAAGATAGAGCCCGGTGGTGAGCTTCGAAAGAGCCAGGGCTAAACGACCAAAATCAAGTTAAGTAGAGCAAAGCCTTCAATACTCCTCTCTCATCAAGGAAGACCAACTCAAAAGAGCTGCAAAGAACTCAAGTATGAGTGGAACTCAGGGAAAGCTTAGGAAAGTTGAGCCCAAACTCAAAAACAAGGCAAGGCTAAGAGCCATCTCAAAAATAAAAAGAGCAAAGAGGGGAAGCTGAAATGCCATTCTTAGGTCGGACGTATGCCAGAGGCCAAAAAATGGCTAAGGTTGAGGCGAAAATGGCAAAGTCGAATTGCCCTTGGCTAAAAAAGGCAAATTACGTGTCAAATATCACTTCAAGCCAAACATTCTAGCATTGCAAGAGCAATAAAAGGCTGGAGGTTGGACCATAAGAACCCAAGATAAACATGGGATGATGGCTAAATCAAGCTTAAAAGCTGGCCCTAACATCATGTGCTCGTAATTACAGGTTCGCAATGCGCGCTCCTATTGAAAAGGCCTACGCCTCAAATTCTTCCATTGGTTGACTTCTCTTCTCGATCCCACAATGCCTCTACATCCAACCTTAATAGTCACAACAAGTTCTCCAATCTCTCCAAAGAAGACTTGGGGGCATACCAAAGCTTCACCAAAATATTAGTAAGAGCAATTTCAAAATTGAATTCACTGAAATAAGGGTTTAAGGGTTCACCGACTATACCACAAAAATAAAGCCATAAGCTAAATTCAAAAATAAGGTCATTAGCCTGAGTCATGCAAAAACCATATCATGAAAGAGATCTTTTTGATGACATGAAGTAGGAAGCATGAATCTCAAGGTACGTAGACCAATTGAGATGATGGTATATCTAGTTTGCAAAGTGGCGATTACAATAGCTAAACTGACGGGGGAACAAAGGAGCTCTACCCAAATGACAATCCCCTAACCTCTTGCGGAGCTCACGAGATTGAGGGGTCAATTGATAGGGATAGATCTCGAGCCCCAGAAAGATCCAGCCTACGGAGATGGGGTAGCCATGCCAATGTTTGGACATGGGCTCACAAGGAGCTCTGGGTAGCAGGCGGAAAGATCTAGCCCATGGAGCTGGGAGCCCTACCAGCGTCCTGACCTGGGCTCACAAGAGGTAGCCCCACCAGCGTCCTGACATTGGCTCACAAGGGATAGCCCCGTCAACGTCCTGACCTGGGCTCACAAGGGTAGTCCCGTCGACGTCCTGACCTAGGCTCACAGGGAGCACTGGGCAACAGACGAAAAACAAGGGCATTTTTTGGATAAGGATAAGTACAGAGAAATTTAACTGGATCCTTGAAGATATGAGATCTAGATATTATCTCCTTGAGCCTAAAGATAAGGGATTTATCTTATCTCTTTTGATATTATCTCATTGAGCCTAAAATCGGGGAATTTACCTCTATCATATCTTACAACTCCATATTTAAGCAATTATAAATAAAGGGTAGACATGAAGAGTACATGTATCTCATTCTAACGCTTGCAAGTTCTCTCTTAATTGCTCCTAAGTAACTACCTTGCTCTCACGCAATACTTTAATGGTATTAAGTAATCTCTTGCTCCTATAACTAACTTAAGCGTTGGAGGGGTCCTCGGGTACCCCTCAGGGGTCCTTGTTTTGCAGGAAATAAGTTGGTGGAGCCTCAAATAGTAGATTCCAGCTCCTACAGTTCATACAGCCCAGGCTGACGAGGCTCGTCCAGCCCCGCCAAACAGGTTAGCCTAGGCCATCGAGCACCGACCAGGGACAGAAGGTCAGACCTCGGAGCTCCAGGACAATGAGACTTGGTGCACAAATCTGATGCTGCCCTCGCTGACATGGTAACGAGCAAGGACCTAGCAGAACACTTAGCAGGAGGGGGTAAACCCCTAAGACAAGGATGAGGAATAGGGTAGACATGCCAGCCCCGACAATCAAGCCCCATCAGGAATGAAAGACCGGGGCTGTAGTTGTAGCACCCTGATCCCTCACAAGATCAGAGTCCCAAACCCAAACCCGAGGCACGAAAAACGAGAGAAAACGGACGGAGTCTCCCCTGTTTATAGGATATTCTAACACCTGTCTCCAGAGTAATTAACACACAGAACTCCACAAAAATAAAACATAAGACATTGAATTTCCCAAGATAACACTAGTCATCGAATCTTAGCAAAATAGTCTATAGAGTTCTAGATTAGATAGCTAACAGTCTTAATGTCTTCCATAAATATTACAAACCGCTAGCCTAGGTGAACTTTAGCTTAGTTACATATTTACATTTATCAAATATTTACAAGGCACACAGGCCTCAAAATATTACATATTAACCACTACATTTACAGAAACTACCATACAACACCGTACAAGAACTCAAGGAGACTCTCGAGCCTCCTCCTCCATCTCTAGAGGAATTGAGCCTGCCTCGCCTGAAATAGTTAAAGAAAAGAGGAACAAGTATACATTATGAGCATACTCAGTGAGGCTGGTGTACAAATACCCGGAGAGGTTTTCACAAGATTCTCATACAATGCAAATAAACAAGTGTATCATGTAGCTCAAGTAACAATAAGACCAAGTGATAAAATCAATTGCAAGACTAAATGCTAAGTTAGGGAAATAAAGCTACAAGCTTACTTTAGAAGTTTTGGCTCGGAAACAAATCATAAACAGCAGTAGAACATCTCATACATTAAACAACAACTCAACATTAACCAACACTTTAATAGGAATACAATTATAAGTAACAATCATATTAAAAAGGATATGGTTCATCTTCTTGCTTTTAATCTCGAACCACGAGCCACGAACCACGAACTTCACACAAGTGCCGACAAACCCCAAACACCAACAAATTGGGATACTCCGGATGTATCCCGATCCTACGACCCTTTCTCCTGAGTTAAGTTTATGTCCAGTAGGTGAAACACACCTCTGGGATAGTGGAGTATGCCTCAGCGAGAAGGGAATAGGCACCATAGTAGTCGAGGGAGCACAGCAAGCCCGATGCCGCCCGTGTGTCTCGATGTTACCATGTCCGAAGAGATTGCGCAACCCCAAAATCAATTACAAGATAGCAAATATATAGTACATGCAACATTTATTTATTACTAGGCACATAAATGAGGACAACAAAGTAGGTTGACCTCAAACACATAGATTTAGAGTCAAAGTCATTAAAGGACTCCAGTTTGAACATACAACTTGTCTATTTACTCAAATGATTGGCATTAATAAGTAAATAATGGCTTGTAAGGAATTGAATAAATCAACCAATAGTAAAAGTTAACCATGAGCTATTTGACTACTAACTGACTTTAATAATTAGGAGATAACCAAGCCTTATACTAAGTTCACTGAATCCCTTTTTATATTTCTAGACATGAGCATATGTTGTTAGTTAAAGCTTTTGCACACGAAAAGATAAGGATTCAGGTGTTCAACAATCAATAACACTTAACATCACTACTTATGGATACATAACAATTTCACTTAAAATAAATCACTACCTTTTACATTTAAGGTAACCAAGCCTTTAGACTATAGTTCATTGAGTTGCTTCTTATTACCACACGTGAACCTTTATTGCTAACTCAAGCTTTAGCACTTAAGAACAAAAGTAACGAATTGCCAAACAACTAATAGCTTAACAACTTAGTCGTTCTGTAGTCAAATCTGAGCTAAACCATCATTTTCAGCTAAGCTTTTATCCAAGGTCAACTAAGTCGCTTTGCCAATAACTAGTACAATAGTTTAGATAACACTAAATGCTTCGAGTTAACCCCTAATTCTAGTGTTCTCCACTTAATCAATTCCGATAGTTCAATTGCTAGCATTAATGGAAAGAAGATACAGATAACAATTATTAACAAGCTAATTTATATCCACTTGCAATTTCAGATTAGCAACACTGTTAGTTATTACTATATAATAATTCATAGGTAGGTGATATATTAGTCTATAACTAGATTTACTTGACTTTGTTCAACATCCTATTTTTGGCTAATTCTTTACTGAGCAAGATGACAACTAAGCTAAGATCTATAGACCAAAATAAATGAGTCCCTTGATAATTTCTAGTCCTTTATCTTACTAATTCAGCCAATCAATTTATGCTAACTCAGTTTGGATGTAAATTCCTACTCTATATCATTACTTCTAAATAGCTTTGCTTACACTTATATAAGTCCTACCACTAATAAGTTAAAATCTTGCTTGGCTAATAGTTTTTAACCTACACATAACTCGAACACTTTACCATTTCCAACAACATTAGCCTCACTAATTGACTAACTAATTACTAAAATTCATCACTTTTAAGCAACTTATTTTACTCAAGGCAAACCACACACCACATTAACTAAATTAACTCACAGCTATCACGCAAGGAATCAAAGAAGAAAGCATATCAGCTGCACTCTTGAGTTATTGCGCCTTAGCCCAACCAATTACAACCCATTTCCATTCAATCCCACAATTATTTACAACCCTAGTTAGCAATTATTAATAAGTCCCTGACCACTACTTAACAATCTACATAGCAATTGGTTATCAAGGAGAAATTTAAAGATTCACGACAGCCTCAAAGGACTGCCCGCAGCAGCGCCGACAGCTTCATAACCACCCACGCCAGCGGCAAACAGCCACACCAGCGCCGGCACTCGGCGCCCACACATATAACAAAGTCAATTAGTACAGTGTGCTCACGATAATATGAGGTAAAAATCTGGAATTTTAAGCTAGATCATAAATTAATTATAATCAACATTTCAAAGCTTAACAAATCTATAATTTCAATTAAACAAGCAAGATGCAAACCCTCACTTGGTTAATTCCCTCTTCTAATCTGCCTCTTACCCCTTTCGTCGGGCTTGTCGTCGAATGGAGAGGCTTTAAGCCCTAATTATTTCCCTCTTCTTGCCGCGGCTGCTACTCCTGATCTTTCATTTTTTTTCTTCTTCTTTCCCTGATTTCCCCTCTACCCGACGTGAAAGTGGAGTGAAAGTGGTGAGATGAGTGTTGATTTAATGTGTGTGTGGGTGAGATACATGTGTGTGTCGCGCGAGAGAGATGAAAAATCAGAGTGGACTTGGTGGTTTTGTGTGGCCATGCGCGTGTGTGTACAAGAGAGTGGGTGAGTTATTATATTTGTATGGCTGAGCTAATTTTTTTTTTTTTTAAATGTAACTTGATTACTATCCCTTAACAACTCCTAAGATGAATATAAAGCTATCCCAAGGCACTAGGGCATAGCCATGCTTGGAAGACCACTGTTACCTATTCGAATTCGGGCTCCTATTCAGGTTGGGCTAAAGTATAAATGAAATCAAGTTTAACACATAAAAGAATAAAATAATTATCCTAAGTAAATCAAATAAGTAGAATTAAATGAACATGAAAAGTTTCCATGGAACGTTTCCCTGGAACGTTTCCCAAAATGCAATTTAATAAAATAAATATGCAATTCTAATTAAAAATATATATGTTAGGTCTGGGCGTCACACTTTTTCCCCCTACAAAGAATTGTGTCCTCACAATTCCTTACTCTCAAAAGAAGTCCCCACATCAACTATGATAACCCTAGTCAGAATTGTAGCTGAAGACAAACATCGTCCAAGAATACCAACAAGAACTCAACATAAGAATTCCCGATCAAAGAGTCAAACGAGAAACCCATTCTAGAATCCCGAATCTCAAGTAAATGCGAGAAAATAGCAACAAATAATCTGAATCACAACCCCGATCTCAAAGAAGATCACTCGTTCTAATTATTGATTAAGAATCCATGAAGAATTTTCATAAGAATGCCACGAAGAATTTCATATAGCAAATTCATAAGAAGGATACCAAATAAAGGTCCCTATAAGAAACACCAGCTAATCGTACTTCCGTAAATAGAAATGCCATACAAGAATTCTAAATGTAATGTCAAGCAAGAAGACCAACTGAGTTTTCCAAATGATATTACTAATGGAGATGTTGTTAAAGGTCGACTGAAATTAAATAATTTCTCCCCAATAAAATACCAAAAGAATATCCCACAAGAAACTCCACTGCAACCATCATCTCTCCGTAGAAAACCAGTCATGTATATGGATACTTCCAACTCCTTATAGATTAGTATGAATGCATGCCAACATTAATTATTTAAATATGAAAGAGACTCATTTGATTCTTACCCAATCCCTGAAGTACTCCTTGCGGGTCCATGAAGTATACCACAGCCAAATCCCTGTGGGTAGAAGCCCCATCTGTAGCACTGCCCTGGGTAGTACCACTCACTCCTGTCTCCCATTTAGGACAGTATTTCACTTGATGTAAGTGGCTTCGACAACCTGTACAATGTCCCGTTCGTTTCCAACAATCTACAATAGAATTCCCCTGGCGTTTGCAATAGCTACAGCGCACGAGCTGAAAAGACCTCTTAGCAGTCTGATTTGGCCCTGCTTCGGAGTCATGTTGCCTCTTTTCTCCCCTAGTCACCCCTCCAAATGACTCTTGCAGAATCTGGATTTCAAGGCCCTGTACCACTCTCAACATAGTTTCTGCTACTTGAACCAGCACCTGAACTTGCTCAGCAATAGAGGTATGATAACCTATCTCCTCTCTTGATGACCCCTCATCCCCCGGTAGCTTGCCTTCTTTCATCTTTGCTCTACAGAGGGGAAGTGATTACTTACCAGTTTAAGGGTGATGTATGCATGCAGTTGATGTCATTTATATTAGACTTCTCATAAGATGCTCATATTATATGTGATAGAACTTCACATGCTAAACAATTATCTCATATGCATAATTATCACTTTAGACTACTATACATTTATTAACATTACTAAGGCTAACAACACTTAGTCTGATTAACAAGTTATCCTACTATTTGTAACAACTTAATTTACAAAATTCAAACACACATATTATTACTAATAATTAAGGTAAATAGTTATTCATGGAGTCACTTAGAAACGCACCTAGTCACATAAATACAAATTTCATACAATCTTCATATACACACAGTTATAACTCATAGAGTACTCTTGTATTCAAAAATACATAAGCCTCGTATACAAACACACGTCTTTATTCGGGACTCATCTAAATACGCACATTCAAGGTTTGCTACCCGACAGCCCAAGGACCCTGTCCCGGCTGAGAGCTAACTAACGAAGCTTTGATACCAACTGTAACACCCCGATCCCTTACGAGATCAGAGTCCCAAACCCAAACCCGAGGCACAAAAAACGAGGGAAAACGAGCGCAGTCTTCCCTGTTTATAGGATATTCTAACACCTGTCTCCAGAGTAATTAACATGCAGAACTCCACAAAAAAAAACATAAGACTTTGAAATTCCCAAGATAACGCTAGTTATCTAATCTTAGCAAAATAGTCTATAGAGTTCTAGATTAGTTAGCTAACAGTCTTAATGTCCTCTATAAATATTACAAACCGCTAGCCTAGGTGAACTTTAGCTTAGTTACATATTTACATTTATCAACTATTTACAAGGCACACAGGCCTCAAAATATTACATATTAACCCCTACATTTACAGAAACTACCACACAACACCGTACAAGAACTCAAGGAGACTCCCGAGCCTCCTCCTCCGTCTCTAGAGAAACTGAGCCTGCCTTGCTTAAAATAGTTAAAGAAAAGAGGAATGAGTATACATTATGAGTATACTCAGTGAGGGAGGTGTACAAATACCCGGAGAGGTTTTCACAAGATTCTCATACAATGCAGATAAACAAGTGTATCATGTAGCTCAAGTAACAATAAGACCAAGTGATAAAATCAATTGCAAGACTAAATGCTAAGTCAAGGAAATAAAGCTACAAGCTTACTTTAGAGGTTTTGGCTCGGAAACAAATCATAAACAGCAGTAGAACATCTCACACATTAAACAACAACTCAACATTAACCAACACTTTAATAGGAATACAATTATAAGTAACAATCATATTAAAAAGGATATGGTTCATCTTCTTGCTTTTAATCTCGAACCACGAGCCACGAACTTCACGCAAGTGCCGGCAAACTCCAAACACCAACAAGTTGGGATACTCCGGATGTATCCCGATCTTACGACCCTTTCTCCTGAGGTAGGTCCATGCCCAGCAGGTGAAACACGCCTTTGGGATAGTGGAGTATGCCTCAGCGAGTAGGAAATAGGCACCATGGTAGTCGAGGGAGCACGGCAAGCACGATGCTGCCCGTGTGTCTCGACGCTACCATGTCTGAAAAGGTTGCACAACCCCAAAATCAATTACAAGATAGAAAATAAATAGTACATACAACATTTATTTATTACTAGGCATAGAAATGAGGACAACAAAGTAGGTTGACCTCAAACACATAGCTTTAGAGTCAAAGTCATTAAAGGACTCCAGTTTGAACATGCAACTTGTCTATTTACTCAAATGATTGGCATTAATGAGTAAATAATGGCTTGTAAGGAATTGAATAAATCAACCAATAGTAAAAGTTAACCATGAGCTATTTGACTACTAACTGACTTTAATAATTAGGAGATAACCAAGCCTTATACTAAGTTCACTAAATCCCTTTTTATATTTCTAGACATAAGCATATGTTGTTAGTTAAAGCTTTTGCACACGAAAAGATAAGGATTCAAGTGTTCAACAATCAACAACACTTAACATCACTACTTATGGATACATAACAATTTCACTTAAAATAAATCACTACCTTTTACATTTAAGGTAACCAAGCCTTTAGACTATAGTTCATTGAGTTGCTTCTTATTACCACACGTGAACCTTTATTGCTAACTCAAGCTTTAGCACTTAAGAACAAAAGTAACGAATTGCCAAACAACTAATAGCTTAACAACTTAGTCGTTCTGTAGTCAAATCTGAGCTAAACCATCACTTTCGGCTAAGCTTTTATCCAAGGTCAACTAAGTTGCTTTGACAATAACTAGTACAGTAGTTTAGATAACACTAAATGCTTCGAGTTAACCCCTAATTCTAGTGTTCTCCACATAATCAATTCCGATAGTTCAATTGCTAGCATTAATGGAAAGAAGATACAGATAACAATTATTAACAAGCTAATTTATATCCACTTGCAGTTTCAGATTAGCAACACTGTTAGTTATTACTATATAATAATTCATAGGTAGGTGATATATTAGACTATAACTAGATTTACTTGACTTTGTTCAACATCCTGTTTTTAGCTAATTCTTTACTGAGCAAGATGACAACTAAGGTAAGATCTATAGACCAAAATAAACGAGTCCCTTGATAATTTCTAGTCCTTTATCTTACTAATTCAGCCAATCAATTTATGCTAACTCAGTTTAGATGTAAATTCCTACTCTATATCATTACTTCTAAATAGCTTTGCTTACACTTATATAAGTCCTACCACTAATAAGTTAAAATCTTGCTTAGCTAATCGTGATTAAGCTACACATAACTCGAACACTTTACCATTTCCAACAACATTGGCCTCACTAATTGACTAACTAATTACTAAAATTCATCACTTTTAAGCAACTTATTTTACTCAAGGCAAACCACACACCACATTAATTAAATTAACTCACAGCTATCATGCAAGTAATCAAAGAAGAAAGCATATCAGTTGCACTCTTGAGTTATTGCGCCTTAGCCCAACCAATTACAACCCATTTCCATTCAATCCCACAATTATTTACAACCCTAGTTAACAATTATTAATAAGTCCCTGACCACTACTTAACAATCTACATAGCAACTGGGTATCAAGGAGAAATTTAAAGATTCACGGCAGCCTTAAGGGACTGCCCGCAGCAGCGCCGGCAGCCTCATAACTACCCACGCCGGCGGCAAACAGCCACACCAGTACCGGCACTCGGCGCCCACACATATAACAAAATCAATTAGTACAATTTGCTCACGATAATATGAGGTAAAAATCTGGAATTTTAAGCTAGATCATAAATTAATTATAATCAACATTTCAAAGCTTAACAAATCTATAATTTCAATTAAACAAGCAAGATGCAAACCCTCACTTGGTTAATTCCCTCTTCTAATCTGCCTCTTACCCCTTTCGTCGGGCTTGCCGTCGAATGGAGAGGCTTTAAGCCCTAATTATTTCCCTCTTCTTGCCGCGGCTGCTACTCCTGATCTTTCATTTTTTTTCTTCTTCTTTCCCTGATTTCCCCTCTGCCCGACGTGAAGGTGGAGTGAAAGTGGTGAGATGAGTGTTGATTTAATGTGTGTGTGGGTGAGATACATGTGTGTGTCGCGTGAGAGAGATGAAAAATCAGAGTGGATTTGGTGGTTTTGTGTGGCCATGCGCGTGTGTGTACAAGAGAGTGGGTGAGTTATTATATTTGTATGGCTGAGCTAATTTTCATTTTGGTTTAAATGTTACTTGATTATTATCCCTTAACAACTCCTAAGATGAATATAAAGCTATCCCAAGGCACTAAGGCATAGCCAAGCTTGGAAGACCACTGTTACTTATTCGAGTTCGGGCTCCTTTTCAGGTTGGGCTTGCTAATTAATTTAAATACTAAACTAGAGTAATACTAGGTCTAGACTAAAATAAAACTATGCCGAATCAATTATTTTACTAGTTCCAGTCCGAGCTTCACATCAATAGTAGAATCCAACTAATTAACTAAAGTATAAATGAAATCAAGTTTAACACATAAAAGAATAAAATAATTATCCTAAGTAAATCAAATAAGTAGAATTAAATGAACATGAAAAGTTTCTATGAAACGTTTCCCAAAATACAATTTAATAAAATAAATATGCAATTCTAATTAAAAATCTATATGCTAGGTTTGGGCGTCACAGTAGCCCTGGGAAAGGACAGCCCACGAGACTGATAACAGCCCTGCTAATAGTCTGCCCCGGATTTACAAGGACTGCAAGGTGGACAGAACATACAAAATATTATTCGGATAAAGGAACTCGTCCAGCCTTGGAAGGAGTTCGGGGCTGCCAATTTTTACCTTAACAATTAGTAATGTATCTATGTCTCATGAACTTGTAGTTTGTTAAGTAATATTTTATCATTTATATTAATATTATCAATCAACTTATGTCTTGTTAATTGTTAAATTAACTTTTTCGTAAAAAAAGTTAAGCTTAACCTTTTTTCGTTATTAATCCAACTATCAAAATTCAGAACACACTAATAAAAAATTTAAAAAAAGATGGGCTAGCCCAGCCTAGCTCGCGACTCGTGGTAGCGGGCTCATGCAGGGGCAGAGCCAGGAACTATTGTCAGTGAGGGCTAAAATTTATAATTTTTGAACTATACGAGTATTTTTTAAAAAAAATACATAGAATTTTAACGTTTTTATGGGCCAGTGTGAGCTAAAATCCATAATTTTTGAACTATACGAGTACTTTTATTTTTTAGGGGGGGCTAATTAATTTTTTTTAACTAAAAATACATAGA
The DNA here is from genome assembly GCA_037974665.1 of Ehretia macrophylla. Classification (NCBI taxonomy): domain Eukaryota; kingdom Viridiplantae; phylum Streptophyta; class Magnoliopsida; order Boraginales; family Ehretiaceae; genus Ehretia; species Ehretia macrophylla. Next base: position 64,054,151 of record CM075772.1, read on the forward strand.
TATCTAATTTTTTTCAAAAAATACATAGAAATTTTAAAGTTTTTATGGGTCAGTGGGGGCTAAAATTCATAATTTTTCAACTATACTAATACTTTTATTTTTCAGTGAGGGCTAATTAATTTTTTTTAACTAAAAATGCATAGATATCTAATTTTTTTTAAAAAAAAATACGTAGAAATTTTAACGATTTTTATAGGTCAGTGGGGGCTGCAGCCCCTACTAACCCCAATGTGCCTCCGCCAGTGGGCTCATGGGCCGAGTTAGGTCTTATATTTCAAGAATTGAGTCCAACCCAACTCAACCCACTAAATATATGCGTTAAACCGAACTCATTTTTCTTAACCTATGATTCAACCGGGCTGTACCGTGCCGTGCCGTACCGAATTAGCCCATTTGCCAGCTGACATTGGTGGCTTAACACATATAGGACCTTAAGAATCTCAATAATGTGGCCTAAAGCAAATATAATATCAAAGTCAATGTTGGTTGCCCGTATCTTATTTTTCTAAACGCAAATCTAAACAATGCCCCCGGGACTCATGAGGTCTGTATAAGAAGATGGTTTCAGACTTCAATGAGCACCTACAATAAGAAAATATCCAAAGTTACCCAAATCTCCCAAGTGCTCTCATTCTCCCTTCTTTATTGATTATTACACACAATTCAAAAACAAAAGAAAGAAATTTAAACATCTATTGACAAATAGGCATGGCTGATGCAATAGTTTCCATGGTGGTGGAGCAATTGCTTACAACTTCCAGGGAATGGCTAAGGGAGGAGATGTCACTAGTGAGGGGTGTCAGAAAGGATCTCGAAAATGTCTCCTCCAAACTACAAACAATTCAGCATGTGTTGGATGAAGCAGAGAAGAGAAGCGTGAAGGATAAAGCAGTCCAAGGCTGGATACAAAAGCTAAAAGAGATTTCATATGAAATGGAAGACGTGCTTGATGAATAGAACACTGCAATTTCCAAACGAAAGTTTGAAGAGGCCGAGAATCTGTCCATTCCTGGAGAAAAGATGAGTTGTTCTTCCTTATTTACTTGTCTTTCATTCAAACAAAATCCTTGTTTTCCTCTCAAACAAGTTGGTCTGTGTCGCAACATAGTCTGGAAAATTAAGGATATAAATACAGAACTAGACTCAATCATAAAAGAGAAAATTGATTTCAAATTTGTTTCAGAAGGATCTCTTCCCAATAGGAGTTTCGATTCTTTGCAATCTGAACGAATCACAACCTCCTTAATCAAAGTCAGAAGTATACGGCCGAGATCGTGATGAGAGGACTCTTTTAAGCAAGTTGTTGCATGAAAGTAGTCATGAAGAAAATCGGATTTCTATTATCTCTATAGTAGGTACCGGTGGATTAGGAAAGACAACCCTCGCAAAGCTAATTTACAATAATGATGAGGTCAAAAAAAGGTTTAGTAAAAGGATATGGGTGAGTGTCTCGAATGATTTTAATATGTTTAAGATTGCTCAAGAAATTGTTGAAGCTATAGAAGAGAATCCCTCAAATGTCAACTCAAATGAACTGTTGCTTCAACGTTTGAAAAATACCATATCTAATAAAAATTTCATACTGGTGTTAGATGACTTGTGGGATGAGAAGGGAGAAAATTGGAAAGAGTTGAGAAACTGTCTTGAGGTTGGAGCTATTGGAAGTAGAGTTTTAATAACAACAAGGAAAAAGACGGTTGCTAGAGTGATGGGTACAAGTACAAATAATTTGCACCACATAGGCGAACTGTCTGAGTCAGCTAGTTGGTCTTTATTTAGTGAATTAGCGTTTGCTGAAAAAACGGATCATGAGATGCTAAGGAAGATTGGTAAAGAAATAGTTCAAAAGTGCAAGGGGTCGCCACTAGCTCTAAAAATTATTGGAAATTTGTTACGCTTTAAACACACTGTTGAAGAGTGGAAGCAAGTTTCGGATAGTGAAATATGGCAACTAGAGGAAATGGAAGTAGATCTTTTCCCTCATTTATATTTAAGTTACAAAGAGTTGCCTTTGATTGTTAAGCGGTGCTTCTTATATTGCTCCATCTTTCCAAAAGATACCCGTATAAATGTAGATGAGCTAATTGGGTTATGGTCGGCCCAAGGTTTTGTTAAATCAACTGATGGAGGATATGATAAGGAGTTGAAAGGTATAGAGTTCTTCAATAAGTTGGTAATGTGTTCTTTCTTTCAAGACATCAAAAAAGATATATTTGGAAACAACGTATGCAAGATGCATGAAATAGTGCATAATTTTGCATAATATCTCACAAGAAATGAATGCATTACCATTGGAAATATGAAATTAAATTCATATCCAAAAAGAGCTCGTCATCTAACATGGTTACCTGGTATGGAACTTGAGAGTCCTCTTCTTTCGGTTTGTGTTCTGGGAAAACTTCGCACCTTTAGTGTATATGGGCATTCACTCAAATTTACTCTACTCAATTCTTTGAAACGTGTCAGAGTCTTAAAATTAAGAACGTGTAACTTGAAAAAGCTTCCAGATGAGATAAAGAGTTTGTTTCATTTGAGGTGCCTCGACTTGAGTGACGATAAGTCTCTAGCTCGATTGCCGGAATCAGTGTGTGATTTATATAATTTAGAAATCTTGAATCTTCGAAATTGTTCGAGCCTTTTGGTACTTCCTCAAAGGATTGGCAAATTGATAAATCTGAGAGAGCTTATCATTTTCAATACATCATTAGAAGAATATCCAGAGTCTTTTCAAAAATTAACTAATCTTCGGATTCTTAACACCTTTGCCGTTGGACGAAGATTTGGCAAGTTGGAGTACCTAAACCATTTTCAGCATCTTCAAACACTAGGAATTGAGCGCAGGAATGATTCATCAGTCTGAAACGTGGAAATTGCAACATTGGAAGCTCAGCAACCACTACTTAATGTACATGAATTAAGTATTGAAGGAATCTCTGGAACCCATTTTTCGAGCTGCTTGGTGAAAGTTTCAACAACCTTAAACAGCTTACAATCCATCGTTGCAATTGTTCAACTTTGCCTTCCCTCGGGAAACTGCCCAACCTTGAAGCACTTTACATGTTTGAAATGGATAATATAGAGCGAATTGGACGTGAGTTTTTGGGAATCCTGGATACCACTACTCCGAATGATAATTTGAGATGAAGACACGACTTTTGACATAATGCCCCAACTTCTGGTGTTGGAACTATCTAATTGTCCGAAGCTTCATGAGCTACCAAATTGGCTCCTTGCTAAGGTTTCAACCCTGAGCATGGAAATAACCAATTGTCCTAATCTCAGACACTTCTCTCGGGACCACAATCAATATGTTCACTTAACTCTTTTCTTTGTTTTTATAATTTCTTCACCTAATTTTGAAAATTTCGTTTTGTTCTCCGTAATTAATAAAGTCTAAATCATGTATTGTCTTTTTTTTTCTGCTATTGGAACATCCCGTGGTGTTACTTAATTCTTCAAAACGTAGGCACTTTGAAGAATCAGAGATTTTTGAAGAAGAAGTGAATAGCGCCGTGCCAGGCAGCAGCTCACCACTTCAGATGCTTATTTCATCCGAGAAAGGCAAAGCAGAAGTGCTGTGAAGGATTACTACTTTTGGACCCACTTGGGCAAGAGATTATTCCCACCTGCTCTGCTCACTCATGTTGGATTTGTTAGCATTACTGTGTATTGGCCCGTCGAGAAGGAAAGCAAACATCATCTTGCTTTTCCTTTCCTTTGTCACTATCATTATCTTGTTTTCACTTTTAACAAGTTGCATTAGGGGTTGGATATTGTTCATCAACAATGTTTTTATTTTGTTATGTCCTTGTATATATGTACAGTTTAGTCATAGGGAATGTATTTGATGTTCCAGTTTTCTCCCTGCATGTGAAATTGGAATAAAATTGGCACATATTTGATCTTAACATGACCTTTCTTATGATGCAATATTCTTTAAAATTCTTAGTTTTCCTCTTGAACTGCCTCTACATTTTTTCTTTTATTTTTGCTAGAACAGTATTTTCATTTCATTCCACCTTGTAATAAACATGTGTAACAAACAAAAGAGTTTCAATGTTGTCTAACATAAGCTGCAAAACTATGCCAAAAAAAAAAAAAACTATTTTCTTGACTATTAACATATTTATTATGAATAGAGATTTTCCATTTCACGCCAGCAACGACTTTTTGGAGAATCTGCTCCGCAGCTTTATTACTTTAGACTTTATTGTTCATTTTGTTGGATGGTGGCGCAGCGGAATAATCGGGGCCAAGCAGTATCACGCAATTAAAATAAGATTAAGAACAGTGGATAATTGAGACATCAGATTTACGTGGAAAACTCTCAAATAAATTGAGGGAAAAACCACGGGTAAAAATAAGAAGATTTCACTATGATGTGGAGTATTTACAACACCTTCACTCTAATATAAGGAGAAACCTCACACTCTCTCTTATTATAGGAGAAACTAGCTCACCTTCTCTCTAATACAAGGAGAGAACTATTACACTCTCTCTTATAATAGGAGAAACTCACTCTCACTTATAACATAAAGACAACAAGGAATGAGGAAAAACCCTCAGGAGAAACCTATCATTATTCTCTCTAAGCCTCAGGAGAAACTTATATTTATCCTCTCTGAGTTTGGGACTACTCTTTCTATATTTCACGAAGAACCTATATTTTCCTCTCTGAATTTAGAACACTCATCTCTGATCAAAGAAGATGACTCTGATCAGAGAGCCCTCACTAATCCCTCTTTGATCATAAGAGATTTACTCTCTGATCTGATGCTCCAAGGGTGAAAAATGAGCTTCTATTTATAGGCTCACTCCATACCAAAACTTCAACACATCGCAGCAAATTATGATGCAGCATTTCTCGAGCAGTGTGCTTAACTTGCATACAATGTTCTTTTGTCTGCCGCAACATTTAATTGTCAACACACCAACTCTTTCTTTTCTTTGTTTAATCTTTTTCTTCCTTCCCTGTTTGACAACCATCTCAATCATCCTTACTTTATTTTTTCTTTTTCTACTTTGTCTGTTGCTTTTCTCTTTGTCAACAAAGCAACAAAAGTTGTTACTGCCTTTTAAATTCAAATGAACATTACAGCTCAACACATTTCACACCAAATATGATAGACACAGACACAAAACGTGGCCCAAATTAAGTCAAATCTGAGGCTCTAGCGTCACGTCAAACAACATAATTGTTAACGGTTATATATCCTGACCAATTCATTTGTTTTTCGGCTGAGTAACCACGAATCTCTGACCGAGTTCGATGATATAATCATCGATAGTTACCTTCATCCCAACACTGTAATATCTCCCACGATCAAACATATGACCTAATAATTGATGGTATATGGCTTCATTTTCTTTCCTTTGTCTTAATAACCTCATGGTTTCAAGGGCATGGATTAATTCCCTTTTCTGATACATAATTTTGACACATACGTGGTACTGTTTAATTAACCCATCTTCTAATTAAGTAAATTCAAAACATCTTTATTTGTTAACAATTTATTGGCTGTGATTACCAATCAAGGTGAAACTCTACCAAAGACCCTTTAGTATAGCGGCATAAGACTCGCAGTATTTGTGAGAGATTGCGAGCTTGAATCTCGCTTGTTACATATGTATATATGTATGGCCTTAAGCCTCATTTGAATCAAAAAAAACTCTGCCATTAGGACTACTTTAGCAGCATCTAGAGATACTAATACAAATTTACGTCTTCGTCCAGGGAAATGATAATCAGGGGATAATGATAAAAGTTCATTTTTCTTGTTCCTTGTGGATATATATATAAGAAAGAGGGAGCTTTTTGAGATCATCAAGTTATTATTCACAATGATGTATGTGTAAAAGCTAAAATTTTTTAATATAAAAAGCATTCAAAATTTTCAATTGTTATGCAGCTAAGTTGGAGATAGTGATCCCATACTTGCCCAAGCTGCATTCTTATAATATAGATAAGATTTAAGAAAGTAGATAATCTATTCATACATAAAGTTCCACAATAAATAACTTCAGCACTTGCCGAAGTATTTTTATTCAGTAGAAAATAAATTTAATTGCTCTGAAGAATCAAAACAAACACCAGAAAATGATTATAGGTAAAGAAAGAAACATAAAAATTGAGAAAAATGGGGGAGAACTAGACATGTGAAGCTTGTCACTGGATTCAAGTGATTAGGTATTATCAACTCGTATTAGTTTATTGATTATGGTTGTAATTTACCACATAATTTCTTCAATCACTGTTGTTTCATTTTGTTTTGAGATGACAATTTAACAAGAGACAATAATTTATCCTTTTTAAAAGACACTGAACTAAATAAAATCCCGTAAAAGGTAGGGGCTCACCATGTAGAACTTTTGTATTTATAACTTATCAGTGGTCAGTCGAGAGGTATCGTATGATGCAATAAATATAGCAACTTTTTTTTCTTTATTATTATTATTATTATTGTTATTATTATTATAATAATTATTATTGTTATCATACGTGAATATGTATATCATTACATCATTCTTTTCACTCATATAAGTGTGAAACATATAAGAGTAAAATGCACCATATCCCCCTGTATTTTACCAAAGCTGCGTCATAAACCTTGTGTTCAAAAGTGGCGTGATAGATCATGTGTTATGAAAAAGGCTGTACACATGCTCCAAACTAAACTTTTCTTTAATGCCGTTAATTAGACATTGCTAAAGAAAAAATTATCCTCATTTAAATTTTATTCACTGTTCGACTTCACCATTTTCACCATTTACAAAAAAAACTTTACCAAAGTTAGAGAGAGACTCCCCTTTTTAAAATTCCAGAGAGAGAAACTAACAAAAATACATAGAATAGCCAAATTTTGTATTGATTTAATGGTGTATTCGTAGAAAAACATGATTTAAAGGGAAAATATGATAGTTGCTTAATTGCGCTATGAGTTTGTCTCTTTTCTAACCTAGAAACCAATTTTTATTTTCAAAATAAACTCTAGCCTGTAATAAGATTGAATTGACGTTCTTCCTCAAAGATTGAATTAACAAAAATACTTGTGACGAGGGAATACCCGAGCCTGAAAAAATTGTAACCAAGTCTCTTTTCGACCTAAAATGCTTGACCCGACCCGAAGTTGACTCGAGTAAACTCCAGCGATTATGCCAGCCATCCAGATGGGACATAAAACAAGGTACACAACTCAGCCAAATGGATAACGACTTTATCCGCTAGGTAATAGCTTTGTCCACTGGATATATGGCGCGGGTAGCCGGTGGCGTGTCGGGCAGTATTACGCATTAATTGCTGCCCGAATATGAGATTAGTATAAATAGAGCTCTTCCCCGCATTTATGAAGGTAACTCGTACATTGATTACTCCTAACTACCACTGCTTAGCTCAGATGAACTAATCACTCTCACACCCGATGGAAAAACTCGGGTCATCACCCCATCTTTTCCTTCTCTTTCTTTGTGCATGTTAGGTTCCCGACTTGGAACTCCAGCTCCGGCAGACAAATGTCATACAACCTCAACTGTTGAGCTCTCATCCTTAACAGTTTGGCGCCGTCTGTGGGAACTTTGGTCAAACATAGTCCTACTAATCCTACTATCCACTAAGAAATCACTATGGTACAAACCAGAAGCCACAGTGTGCCGATAGAGGATTCACCCACCTCAAGTAAAGACCTCGAGACTACCCAGGCACCTAGCCAAAACCCAACTATGAGCCAACGTATACACTTAGCCTCACAAACTACCCAGCCCAAAGATGACGACTTCACTGCCAACATGGCCCCAAAGACGAAGTTGATGCTTTGGATGTTTAAAGAACTTTAGGATCAAGTAACACGGCTGGGGGCGAGCTCACCAGTGCCACCAACCGCAGTACCCCAACCATAGTGGTCCCAGTTCCGAATCCCATCTTTGGGACGGACACTAGCCCAGAATGAGGATGAGGGTTCTCCAGAACCGATGGTCCAACCAAAAGAAATCAAGAACTGTAGGGTTGCCCCAATCGACCCCTAGCAGGCAAAAACCTCAGCCGCCATAGCCAAGGTCATAAACCTACTCAGTGTTAGCCCTCTCTCTCCCGAGCTCCTAGCCACACCTTTGCCCGTAGGCAATCGGATGCCTCATTTGCCAATGTATAATGGGGACGGCAACCCTACCAGCTATTTGCTAAATTTTGATCATCATATGACCCTACATGATATGATAGATCGAATGAAGACGAAGGCGTTCCCGACCACCTTGGTTGGCAATGCATTGGATTGGTTCCAAAAACTTCATCCCAGCTCGATTGAGAGTTTCCATCAAATGGCTAAGGTGTTCCTATCCCGCTTTGTCCGAAGCCGACGTACCACCCGCTATACCTTATTGCTGTTGACGGTGAAACAATAGAAGGGAGAAAGTTTGAGAACCTATACCGCCCGATTTAATAAGGAGTCACTCTAGATCCTCAACTTGGAAGACTTCATGGCCTTAATGGCCTATCAAAGTGGGTTCAGGTCGGGACCCCTTATGTCCTCCTTGGTTATTGACCCGGTGGACACCGTTGCTGAGTTGATGGTGAGAGCGGAGGGATACATTCACTCCGAGGAGATCTACTAGGCAAAGAGGGATGATGACAAGGAGAAAGAGGCTGGGAAGAAGGGGGAGACATCCTCCAAGGCTCAGCCCGGGAACAAAGTACAAATTGGCAGAGGCAAGTAGCCCCAGCAATAGCAGAAGCAAGGCTCGAGATTCACCATGTTCACCCCACTCAACACTCCACGGGAACAAATCCTGATGGAGATTCAATACCAGAACCACCTATCGTTGGCACCCAAGATGCAATGCTGACTCGAGAAACGCAATAAGACTAAATATTTCTATTACCATATGGATTATAGGCACACCACCGACGAGTGCAGAGACTTAAAATAAGAGATCGAGGCTCTGATAGCCCGAGGTCACCTCAGAAGGTACATCGACCAACAGCCACCTAGGAATCCCGACCAGGGAGTCGGTAAGGATAAAGAGAGATGCCCGCCCAGGCACCACACCGGGGCCGGGTACTTAGCCATGGCTAAAACAATTGCTGGAGGACTCGCATCGAGTGGGAAAACATCGGCAGGTCAGAAAGGGTATGTTCGCGCTGGGTTTAAGTACGGGCCGGCAGCGGGTTTGGCTAGAGGATTGAACAGAATTACCTTATCTTCGGATGACCTTGAAGGAGTAATACTACCCCACGATGACCCCTTGGTCATCAGCACCGAGATCGCTAACATTACTGTGAGGAGATTGATGGTACATATGGGAAGTTCAGCGGAGGTCATCTTCCTAAAAGCTTTTGAACATATGGGGTTGGATCGGAGTCGGCTACGACCATTGAAGGGAACTCTTGCGGGATTCACTGGACAAGGGCATAAGACCGAATGGGTCATCAACCTTCCCCTGACCCTCCGAGATGGACGTAAAGGAGCTTCTATGCAGGCCAATTTTATTGTTATAGATTACAACTCGACCTATAATGGGATTCTAAGGCAGGTCGCCCTAAATGATTTCAAGGTGGTCCCCTCCACATACCATCAGGCCTTGAAGTTCCCGTACTTTGCATGGCATCGCTACAATTAGGGGAGCCCAGCTTTCAGCTCGGGAGTGTTACGAGAGCTCTCTTCGACCAAAATATCAAGCAGGTTGGGGTCCCAACTTGCCCGAAGAGAGAAGGGATGTGAAGAGAAGGAGCCCGACGAAAAAGCTGTAAGAGATAGAGCTTTCGGAAGAAAACAAGAAAGCCAAAATTGGCAGTGACCTCCCGGAAGGCCTAAAAAAGGTATAAGTCAATTTTTTCTTGAAAATGAACATATCTTTGTTTGGTCTGCTACTGACATGACATGGATTCACCCATATGTAATTGAGCACCACTTAAAATCTGACCCCAATTACTATCCGGTAAAGTAGAAGCGCAGGCACTTTCACCATGACAAGCAAAAAATCATTGTTGAAGAGGTCGAAAAACTGGTGGATGCCGAACACATATGGGAAATTGTATACCTGACTTGGTTGTCTAATGTGGTATTAGTCTCTAAGACCACGGGGAAGTGGAGATTATGTTCTGATTTCACCGACCTCAGGAAAGCTTGCCCAAAAGACTGTTTCTCTTTGGCTCAGATTGATCAATTGGTAGACGCCACCTCGGGGTTCGAATTACTATATTTTATGAACGCCTTCAAAGGCTACAACCAGATAAAGATGGCACCCGGGGACAAGGAAAAGACAACATTCATCACCGACTATGGGCTTTACTACTATGAGGTCATGCCTTTTGGCCTAAAAAATGCTGGAGCCACTTATACTCGGATGGTAAGCAAAGTCTTTAAGAACTAGATCTGGCGTAACATGAAAATTTAAGTGGATGACATACTGGTCAAGAGCAAAAGTGCAGAAAACTACGTGACCGACTTGGCTAAGGCATTTGCTGTGATGGGGCAGTTCAGGATCAAATTGAATCCCGAGAAATGTGTATTTAGTATCAAGGCGGGAAAGTTCTTAGGTTTCATGGTCAAAGCGTGAGGAATAAAGGCTAATCCGGAGAAAATTCAGGCGATACTGGATTTTTCACCACTGACTTGTATGAATGACATCCAAATTCTCAACGGCAAGGTAACAGTCTTGAGCAGATTCATGTCCAGGTCAGTTGATAAATGTGCCCCTTTGTTTAAAATCTTGAGAAGCCCCAAGAACTTTGAATGGACGAAAGAATGTTAGAGTGCCTTTAATAAGTTAAAGAAGTACTTAGCTTCACCACCCTCACTTTCCCGACCTGAGAAAATGAGGAATTGGTATTGTATCTAGCCTGTTCGGGAATGGCAGTGGCAGCTGCGCTAATTCAGGAGGAAGGTAAAGATTAGAAGCCAGTTTACTATGTCAGCAAGACTCTCCAGGGGGCTCAGGCGAGGTACTCCACACTGAAAAAACTCACCTTCGCACTTATAACCGTAGCAAGAAAGCTCAAACCATACTTTGATGTTCATACAATCAGGGTCATGATGGATGCCCCACTCAAGTCTATCATGCATAAGCCGGAAGCCTTGGGCAGACTACTTAAATGGGCGGTCGAGCTGAGTCAATTTGACATTGCTTACTTACCAAGAACTGCCATAAAAGCATAGACAATTGCAGATTTGTTGTAGAATGCACGGGTTGAGCCGAGCATGACCCAGAGAAATTATGGAAAGTCCACGTGGATGGAGCATCGGGAAAGACGGGAAGTGGAGCTGGGGTGGTAATCTTTGAGGCCGAGTATGAAGCAGTGATTGCAGGTTTAAGGGTATGGTCCAACTTAGAGCACGGACCTTGGAGGTATATACTGACTCCTAATTGGTTGTAAGCTAAGTATTTGGAGAGTTCGAGGCCAAGGATGCTTCCATGTTGCCTATCTCAACAAGGTCAAGGCTTTGGCTTCAGGGTTCAAAAGGTTCTCAATACAATAGATTCCGAGGAAAGAATACTAAAACCGATGCCCTATCAAAATTGGTTGTGGGAGAAAACCGACCTGCTTTGGTCCACGTAGAAGAAATTTTCGAGCCCAATATTCAGTTAGGAAAGCAAGAAGTTGCCGAGCTAACAGTGAGCCCAGATTAGACTCGGTCAATCGTAGACTACTTGGAAGGGGTATAGTCCCGGATGACAAGAGAGAAGCTCATAAAATTGAAAAGCAAGCCTCAAGGTTTATTATAGTTGCGGGTCAGCTTCACAAAAGAGCCTACATCTGGCCTCTCTTGAAGTGTGTGGGACCCGAGGATGAAAACTACATACTTAGAGAAATCCACGAAGGAGTATGTGGAAATCACCTAGGCAGCAAAGCCCTTGCAAGGAAAACATTAAGGCAAGGCTACTTCTGGCCGACCTTAGAGCAGGATGCCAAAGACTGTCACGACCCCATTTTCTTAATTGCTAAAATTGTCTTTGATACCATAATAACGACACAAAATTAAAATTGAAGGTTACAAATCCTCAAGCATTTTGAGATCCAAATGCCACGGGCTTAAAAAGATCACTCCTCCTAAGTCTGCTAAAGCACGAAACAATAGCTCGAGCACTATTACCATAATTCAAAACATAAAACCATGAATTACACCAATTCTAATGACACATATTATACAAACTTTACTAAAAGATAATAATACAACCACCAAGTACAAATTTACAAGACCTAAATTTACTAAGTTACTTCACACAGGTCCAACTACTAGGACTAGGCCTCGAAAAAGTAATGTATTAGGTTAATTACATAGTTAAGTGTCCACAAGATTAAGACATTACATCAAATAAATCACATGCCTAGCTCATTCTATTACAACAGAAGTTTAACCAAAATAAGAAACTGCTCTCAAGCTCTAGCCCTGAACAGCCTGTAATGGTAGAGCAAAGGGTGAGCTACACTTAGCTTAGCGAGGGATAAATGGGAAAGGAGTTTTCTGAATCGTTTTACCATTTTACAAACGGTTTGATAAAACATGCTATGCACACATAAACCCACATAGGATAAACAACCTGTAAACTTGAATATATAATAAGAATCAAGAACATGAACATGATATTCTCATTGTAAAAAGGATACTGTAGCATCTGTGATTGCTGATGAAGATAACTTTTGCCTTGAATCAAATATTGATAACCCGACACCACAATCGAGGATCAAGTCCTCAAAGAAAACCGGACTCCAACTCCACCAACAACCGAGGGTTCTGGATAGCTCCCCTCAAAGAAAAAGAATAGGTCCATGGTAGTCATGGGTACAACCGGCAAGCCCGATGCTGCCCGGCGCTATCGATCACACCAAGGCCTTTAGAATGTTGCAACCTTGATATATATATATATATATATATATATATATAATACCCAACTCTCTAAGGGACATCACCAAGTGAGAGAGGGACTAAGATACCAACAAAGAAGGTTGCTTCCATCGCAATAGTAATAACAAGATATAGCGAGTAAGCACGTAAACCTCTTGCAGTGATAAATGATTAATCAATGGCATATCAAGCAAACATATAATGGTCATGCATATATAGCATTTATGGTGCTTTAAATATTACCAAGGATCAGGAGATAGTGAAAAGACATCAATAGACTACTCAAAATGATAAGAAAACGCGAAACGGGCAAGACTTAAAAGGGCTTATGCATTAGCCTAAATTAAACAGTTAATTTCTCTACTTTCTTGAACTCCAATTACTCTGATTTTTGTCTAGAATCGAAACTTGTTGAATGTAGATTGTTCTAGAATCAAACAGAAATCAATTCAGAGTTGAATCGAGTGAGATATGACCTTTAGAAAAATATTGCGCAAATATGTCAAACATCCAGGCGACTAATCCGGTCGACCGGATCTGACCAGAGTCTCCCAGAAGTAGCCAAAATTGACTGATCTGGTCAACCGGACTTGGATCCGAGCAATCGAACCCTTCAGCACAATGCACGATTTATACCTTTCTTGCCTCTTTAACATGTTACCAAGCTTCTAACACCCAACCAACACTTAATATACCCAAATGGCCTTGTTAAACATCATTTACAAGCTCAAGGAACATGTTTATAACATTATTGAATCAACAATTACTAAAGAACACCAGAAACACCTACTAGCCTTAATATTATTTACTTCTATTTTTTTATCCATTACAAGCAAAAGTTAACCCTCTACCACATGAATTCAACCTCAATCAACTCCAACTGAAGTTCATTAACTCTTCAAGATCATCAATCACAAATAAAAGCATAACCCTAACTTGAACGACCCATTCAACACAATCAATATTCACAACAAGCTCAACTTCCTCATTAAGCATATTCATACTCAAAATAAAACTCAATATACATGTAGAACCCATAACTCACACATTATATGACTTTACAAAATATTTAGAAAACTTCCCTCACCTTAGATCTTGAGCTTGAATGCAAGAAAAACAATAAATAGAGCTAAAGATGCTTGTAGATGCAAGGAAATAGCTTGAATCCTCCTCTCCTTCCTCCTTTCTCCTTCTTCTTCTTCTTATTCTTCTTCTTTTTTTTTCTTGATCGTGTGTGGTGAGTATGGTCTGATATGTGTGTGTTGTAGTATTTTTGTGTGTGTAGAGTGTGTTGTGTGTGTTTTATGTTAGGTAGAAAATATCTAAGTGACCAAATGTCTAAGTTGCCCCTCCAACTAGAAACTTAATTACTGGTATGCCATTCTAGTCCAAATGCAGTTGTTTAGTTAGCTAATGCAACATAAAAGAATTTAATTATTGCCTACAATATCTAAAACATCCAAAGGCACGTAAATAAATTTAAATGCACATTAAACGATGCAAGTACACGTAAAATGATGTAAATGTTTATAAAATCATGTAAATGCACTTAGAAACTCGTGAATGCAAATAAGAATTTGCAAATGCATGTTAACTATTTATGACCTTATATAAATAAATGTATGAATGGGTGTGGGGCCTTGCATCTTCCCCTTCTTAATAAAATTGCACCCTCACAATTCCTTCTTTATTCTAAGGCTATTAGTGTCACGACCCCATTTTCCTAATTAATGTAATAGTCTCTGATACCACATTAATGAAACAAGAAGGATTACATTCAACTTACGTAGACTTCAAAATTTGGGATCGTGATGCCACGACTTAAGAAGATCATTCCTCTTAGGTCTGCTAAGGCACAATATACTAGCCTGAGCTTTAATCTCCATAAAACCAACATCCAAGTTGTTAATTATCACAATTACTTCACCTGTTGATGACCTAATTCAATAAAATGTATTATACAAACTTCATCACTAGTAATTAAAATTACAACCATCGAATACATATTTGCGAGACCTAGATCCTTCAAATTACATCATATAGGTTCAACTACTACATCTAGTCCTCACAAGGACAATAAACTAATTATCTACAACCCGCATATCCAAAAGAATAATTATAATCCTTCAAGTATTCCAATTTACATAACACAATAATATAACATAAGAGAGCACATCATGATATCAAGTAGGATCACAAGAAGCAGAAGATCTAACTCAACAAAGAACTGGAGCTTTTCATCCCATGGCAGACTTAACTATACCTAAAATAGTAAAGAAAGAGGGATGAGCAACAACTAGCTTAGCGAGAGATAAAGGGAAGGGGAATTTCGCAATCATTTTTATCATTTCAAAATCCATTTTTGAAAATTGTGTCATGCACATATAAGTACAACTCACAAGTAAGCATTACATGATTTGGAAAATATTTAATAAGAACATTTAGTAAAATATGAATTAAGACAACAGTTATAACATTATAATAAAGACAATCTCTACTCTCCGAGGACCTCTAGGGACCAAGCGAGAGTAGGAAACATATATCGTAGTATATATATATATATATATATATATATATATATATATATATATATATATATATATATATCTTGGACATGATCAAGAGATAGATACAAGATAGGTGTCTCCCACTATCATAGTCGTGTGCACTGAAAGGTGTCTCTCACTATCACTTTCGTGTGCACTTTGCTCTGTATAGACCCTTGTTCCTTTACCATAACCATATAGAATTTAATAGGGTAGGGAGGTGTCTGCCACTTTTATAGTCGTGTGCACCGAAAAGTGTCTCCCACTATCACTGTCGTGTGCACCTTTGATCCCATCCTTTAACAAGTAAGAGGTTACAATCGCCGCGCATATACAAGTCATATACATTTGCATTTATATAAGCATGTAAGTTCAACCAATCATGTGACATGTTCAAGTACCTTTAGTATTAACTCATATAACAAGAACTTGCAAGTTGGCCACTCAAACAATAAGTCCTATCCATAGCAACCATTAGATATGACCAACCAAATTCAACTCTTCTGCATTAGCCTAACTTAAAAAGTTCATTTCCCTATACTCCTGAACTCCAATAATCTAATTTTGATGTAGAATCGAAGTTTATCAAGAGTAGATAGCTCTAGAATCAAACGGATCTTAATTCGGAGTTGAATTGACCAAGATAAGATCTTCAAAAAAATGTTGCGCAAAGCTGTCTATCATCTGGACGACTGATCTGAACGACTGGAGTCGACTGGATCTACTCGCCCGGATCTTGATCGGTGATATCTGGACGACTGAAGTCAAATTCGGTCGACCGAATTCATCTGAAACATACCTTTTTGACTTGTTTTCCTTGCTCCAAACTTATTCTTTCAAGCTTATTTCAAGTAGGCATCTCGACTACATCCTAAACAACATCATGTTACAAGTTTTATAACTCCTAAAAGCATATCATTCAAGTACCACACATTCATTCTACAACCATCAAATTAGCTCAAGCATTCAAAGTTCCAGTTTTCCTTTAAACTCCCTAAGAACACTTTGAATGTACTTCACACATATAATTCTCTATACCACTCATGTAATACAACTCTTCAAGGTCCTTAAAAGCTAATAGAGACAAGTTTAAGACAAAGGCAACATCAACACAACATTTGAAGCCCTAGTTTTTTCATACTAAACACAAATACACAACACAAGTTTATATACAACTTTGAACATGTTCATACATATATATCTATCAATCATGCCTCATATGTCCTTGTAAAACATTTATGAAAACATCCCTCACCTTGTTCTTGAAGTTAAGAAGTAAACAAAGCAAGAAAACACTTGAGGAAAGGTAAAAAATGCGAGGATGGCCTAAATATGCTATTTCTGCTCCTTCTTCTTCTTTTTCTCTTGATCGTTTGGTTTAGTGTGTATGTTGTGTGTGTGATCTGATATGTGTGTGTGTGTGTGTGTGTTTAAGTCGTGTATGTGTGTGTGTGGTGTATAGTGTAATGTATGAGTATGTAGTATAATATTTGTATGTATATAATGTTAGGTAGGAAATATCTAGGGGTCCTAAAGTCCAAATTGCCCCTTAACTAAAAACCTATCTTCTAGTTTGCCTTCCTAGCTAGTTTCTAATTATTTAATTACTAGTGTAATGCGATATGATTAAATTATTATCTACATTATCTAAAACACTCAAATGCACGTAATTGGATCTAAATGCATGTTAAATGATACAAGTACACATAAAACTAATATAAATGTACTTAAAACCATACAAATGCACATAAATCAATATAAACACATATTAAATGATATGATATGCATATGTTGTTTGGTGCGGGGCATCACAATTAGAATTCAATCATCAAATAAAATCCTCAACATATGGTACATGATTTCACTCACTAAAGGAGTTGTTTCTTCTTATTTGTAAGGCTTGCTAAATATTGCAAAGATATTCTCTGATCATTATAATAGTAACTCCATCATCAACTTACAAGAATATTTCTAATACCGTAAAGCGGAGGTAGTTTCCACACTTATTATATAGCTTCAAAATAGATGTCCAAGCTCCTGAAATCTATTACCTTCAAATGTTAATCAAGTGTAGCTTAACATTTCTAGCATATACATATATCTACTTTATTCAATCACTTAAGCCAAGAATCTATTCATCACCTCTTCAGTTTAACTTTACTTGATTATCATTTTGCTAAGTTCCACCCCTTTGACATGCTTTTTTACTTATATCCTTAGGAAATCAAGCACTAAATTTTCACTAATCATAACACTTTTACCCTTTTTAAAAAAAATCAAGCAAAGAGTCTCCTGCACATCAAGTAACACATAGAGTTCATCAAGATACCATCTAACACCATGTGTCACACCCCGACCCGGATACCCATAGAGGCTAAGGCTGGTGCGTGATTGTACGATACTCTAAATCATGTGAACGACATTTAATAACTTGTACTTTCATATCATATTCCATAAAGATTCCAAAAGACTTCCATGTTACCGGCCAGGGGTGACGTTCAACAACTTCATAATTGTAAGACCTCAAATCGCCTGGTCATACATAGCATCTATTCAATATTCAGGCTCCTAGGTCTCAAAAGAATAGGAACAATAAACTTAATTACATACAGTTGTCTAAAAGAATATTACAAACACCAAGTTGTCCAAATAACATTTGACTTTAATTAAGCAACATGTTGATCACAACAAGCAGAAATCGTTCTTATCGAACCAAAGTTCACCATCATCAACTTGAGGGGCCTGATCGGGCACTGCCTTACCTGAAAGTGATCAAAAGAGGGGTAAGCTAATCCTGCATATAGCTCAGTGAGGATGAAAAAGGAAGGGTTTTCGCAAAAGTTTTATCTTTTCGAAATTAATTTGATAAAACGTGCCATGCACACAAGAATCTACAAACGAGAATACAAGATATACTATCAAGGTTCAATAACAATTAAATAACCAAACTCTTCCAAGACATCATTGGATCCTTGTCCGTAGGAGGATCAGTCCCTATCCCGTAGAAGGATCAGTCCTTGTCCCGTAGGAGGATCAATGGGTCCTAACAAGAGAAAGAATCAATACTTTAAGGGTCGAGATATACCGGCAAACCCAACATGGCCCGGAGGTCCCGTCACGTTCTCAATCAATATTGGTTGCAACCAACACGCAAATACAAGTCTATGCATTATAACTATCAATGACATGTCAAGCAAACATGTGATGGTTATGCACATATAGCATTTAGGGTACTTCAAGTAATGCCAAGTATCATGAGATAGTGAGAAGAGATCAATGGACTACTTATAACAACAAGAAAATGCACATAAGCGAAGCTATGGATCCATTTCAATACCTCTGTACTATCCTATCTTAATCAATTAATTTATCTATCTTTCTAAACTCCAATTAATCTAATCTTGGTCTATAATCGAAGCTTATTGAAAATAGATAGTTCTAGAATTAAACGGAATGCAATTCGAAGTTGAAATGAATAAGATATAGCCTCCGAAAAATCACTACGCAAATCTGTCAAACATCTGGGCGTTGTAGCCTTCATCCGATCGCCCGGATGAAGTAGGTAATGCCCAGATGGGAGTTTTCTGCCGGGCGTTGTGGCTTTTATCCTGGCGACCAGATAGAGGCTGTAACGCCTGGATAGCTGAACGGGAAACACACAAATTCTATCCAAATTATCCAAAGAACAACCTATCTTCCTACCAACATTCAAGCAAGTTCAATGTGGCTATTAAGCACTATATAAGGGTTCAAACTCAATCAAAACTACCCCACAATGACAATCAACAACCACCCAACATGAAATTCAAATTCCTAGATCTACAACACACAATATCCTCAACCCTCACATTTAGGCTCTTGTATGCAAACTATAACAAGACTAACATAATATAATCATCAAAATAACATTGAATGAGCGTTTAAACATCATTTTGAAGAATCCCTCACCTTTGCAAGAGTTAGAAATGGAAGAAAATTGATTGAAAATGGTTGAAGAGCTTGAAATTGGCTTGCTCCTACTTTCCTCTTCTTTCCCTTCTTCTTCTTCTTTCTCCCTTCTCCTTGGCCAAATCGTGTAGTGTGTGTATGCGTGGCTGATTGTGTATGTGTGTGTGTTGTAGAGATTTGGTGTGTGTAGGTGGTGTAGTGTGTGTTTTTGTTGAGAAAGAATAGTGTTGTGTTTTTTGTTGTTTTTCTTTAGGACAAGAGTGCCCCTCAACTAACTTGTGTATTACTAGTTTGTCATTCTAGTGTTAATTCTAATTGTCTTGGTTCTAATTCAATTATTCTAGTTAGCTATTGAACTTAGTTGGTTCCAAGCACTAGCTATACGATATAAATGACTCAAATACACATTAAACGATGAAATGCACATAAATAGAGATAAAGACACAAACCAATTTTAAAGCACATAAAACAAGGTAAATGCATATAAAATAATTTAATTATATATGATATGGTCTACATGCACATGTGGTCTTGTGATGGGTCTTACACCATGAGGCTTTGAACTTTTATCATTATCTTGTCACACATCTAAATTGCATATAAAACTAGTAAGATACCTCATCTAACTAGGATTCTCTACTCTTTAGCACAATATAATCACTTCAATTCACCAAGTAGCATCTAGATGTCAAACCCTAGCTCAAATCAACACATAAAACAAGAACATCTCTAATTATACTCCAATGCGTATTTATAACACTAAATTGTATTAATGGCTCAAGACTTAATCGGATTAAAACCAACACAAACCATTTAATGCATATCACATATCTTAGCCAACACATACTAGATAAACTTTTCCTTTACCAATACTCCAAACTCTCTAAATAGTTATAGCATGCATACATTCTTACACAATATCTCATACTAATGCCTCGAGTAGATTAATAGTCATCAAGATTCATAAATCTGGGTTTGAGGGTTCTTACATCTAACTAGTGCAATCAGCATCTAGCTACAAACGTGTAAGAACTTAATCTTGTCAATACTTTGTTAATTCCTAAAGGATCCACAGTGTCTAAAGCCACTTAGTCGAATCCGAGCCTTGTAATCCTTAGATAAATTCATCAGTGACCATTAAAGATGGAATAACTCCAAATGCATATCAACATTAATAGTAACTATAAGTACTCTAAGATCATAGCTTACACTTTACATAATATTAAATTCATCCTCGCAATCTTTTCCATTAACCAAAATAAGTAACTCAGTGTACCAAATTATCTACTTCCCACGGCACATGAGAATGCCACTTTATTTGTTCCTTTAGTTGGTCCTAATATCACCATCTACTTCTACTAAGTTGAACTACTTAAATGCATCTATGTACATGTATAATCCATCTCCACTATTTCTCAAACCATTAAATCAACTTAGTTCAAAAGAAATCAACTTACATGGTCTACCCAATATCCAAACATTAAGCTCACACTCAACCTCTATGACAAACTTAGTCCTTTGCAAAACTAAGTATTCATCTTAAGCATCACATTTACCTAATCCTATTGATCATTAAACATGTTGTTCTGGCTAGTTATGACCTTAGAAGGCTATTCACGAGTCAAATCACACATGCAACTAGTATGACCCTACTTAGCACATAAATTTCACATAAGTAAGAAGTAATTACAACATGTTAAGCATATACGATTCACACAACACCTTATACACAAAAGTCCACATATAACACGTAAAACATATTGAACAAGTTACACGTAACACATAAGCACATAAGCTTCATAGACACACGCAAGAAATCAGAACATCGCATCTCCAAATCGGGACATCTACCCACTGACCAGGGGTTTTAAACCCAGCTTACGCCTAGCTAGCTAGCTAAACTCTGATACCACTCTGTCATGACCCTATTTTCTTAATTTCTAAAACGGTCTCTGATACCATAATAATAATACATAATTAAAATTGAAGCTTACGAATCCTCAAGTGTTCTGGGATCGTGATACCACAGGTTTAAGAAGATCACTCCTCTTAAGTCCGCTAAGGCACGAAACAATAGCTTGAGCACTATTACCATAATTCAAAACATAAAACTATGTATCACACCAATTCTAATAACACACATTATACAAACTTCATCACTAAAAGATAATAATACAACCACCAAGTACAAATTTACAAGACCTAAATTCACCAAGTTACTTCACATAGGTCCAACTACTAGGACTAGACCTCGAAAAAGTAATGTATTAGGCTAATTATATAGTTAAGTGTCCACAAGATTAATACATTACATCAAATAAATCATATGCCTAGCTCATTCTATTATAACAGAAGGTTAACCAAAATGAGCAACTGCTCTCAAGCTCCAGCCTTGAACAACTTGTAATGGTAGAGAAAAGGGTGAGCTATACTTAGCTCAACGAGGGATAAAAGGGAAGGAAGTTTTCGGAATCGTTTTATCATTTCGCAAACAGTTTGATAAAAACATGCTATACGTATATAAATGCACATAGGATAAACAACCTATAAACTTGAATATATAATAAGAATCAAGAACATGAACATGAACATGATATTCTCATTGTAAAAAAGATACTGTAGCATATGTGATTGGTAATGAAGATAACATTTGCCTCGAATCAAATATTGATAACCTAACACTACAACCGACGATTAAGTCCTCAAAGAAAACCGAACTCTAACTCCACCAATAACCGAGGGTTCCGGATGTTAGGGATATGCCCTAATGCTAAAATTTGAGATGACCTTATTAGGGTTTAATAAGAATATGCTTATGTGTTTTATACACTATATGATTTGTAGGATATTCATATTCTCCGCTTCGACATGAATATGTCCCTAATGTTTATACGAGAACGAAAATGTTCTAAAAGGGTTTAGGATATTTCGTACTTTTTCTTCGATCTGATAAACATTAAAAAACGATTCATAGCCCTTCAAATTATTCAACCGGGACTAGAATAATCGAGTATGGGTTAACATATGTTATTACATTTGATTAACATAGTGATGTTAATGATAAAAGATGGCATACGAAATGCCAGAACAGCATGATGATGTGGACTAATAAACATATGAGTGATCATCTATGCATGAATCATTGAATGTGACAATAAATAATGAACTGCATAATTTCATGTTAATAGTTTACTATTTAGTTGAGAATTGTGCAAACTAATACTCAGACTTGAGAGATTACGGATGCTGGTTATATCAGGGGCTAAATACTGCATCTGGACAATGCATGTCTTCTATTAGGTGGGTTACGACCTTTCGCGTTTTAGTCTTGTGGTATGAACCGACAAGTAATTGTCAAGATAGGATCTGTCAACCTCCGGCGTGAGGCGATGTCTTATAATATCTGAGATCGGTTGGTAGACGAGGAAGTCATTAGCCAAGCCAAGTATGAAGTAATAAAAAGGGGTTTTTCCATGGTAGTCATTTCTCGTTTCAACGATTCAGATTTATATATAGTATCGGATGTGGGCTTAACCATTTAATGGTAATTTCCCAATCGGGGCACTTGTAATAGAAGGATCGGACTACACGCTAATTCTCGATGGTTAAATGGATTCATGAAAGACATCATCTTCATTATCATTTACATTCTCATGATACCCTCATGCTTATCAATATGTAAATGACGAAATAGATAAAGAGGTTTATCGGTCCCTCATCGGTACACAATTATGAATCTAGAACGTCATAAACTAATAAGTATCATGAATAAGTTCACCGGAAGTTTGTATTATGTGGTTGGTAGCTTTAAGGTGTTAAAATTCATTAATGTTGGTATTTAGGCCAAAAGTGTAATTTCAAAAAGTTTTGGGGTCAAATTATAATTACTAAAACTTTTGGGGCCAAACTAAAATTATTGAAAAGTTGTTTCAATATATTTATTCTAATAGAGATTAGAATGGGAAATAATATATATATATATATATATATATATATATATAAAGGTGTTTATATATGTATATGTATAATGATGATGTAATTTATAAAATGACACATCATCGTCTTAGTTGTCAAAAGGTGAATTGCAAATTAATGACTAGATAATTACATGTGGCATTTGCATGTAGAGATTGATGACTAGGATAGTCCATATCATCAATCCTAGTAATTTGAATTTGAAATGAATGGATAAGATTCATTTTTGAATAAAGACAAAAGAATCTTGACCATTGCTTTTGTTGATAAAGCCTTTTTGACGAGTGTCAAGAGAGAGAATGAAGTTACCTTTGGATTGTAATGATTACAATCCTAGGATTTGCATAGCTTTTACTTTAGAAGGAAGCAATTTTGATTGGCCACCTATTAAAGTAATATTATATATATATGTTTATATAAACATATAATATATATTTAATAAAAGATGACAACCATTCTTTCTCCATCCACTTGCATTTTCGGCCAAGGGTAAGAGGAGAGAGAAAGTTATCATCTTGCCATCTAATGCTAATCATTAGGATCAAAAGGCTTGCATGGCTTTTGATTAAAAGGTGATAATAGTGATTGGTCACCTATTATGGTGGATTATTATAATAGAAGATGATAGCATTTTTTCTCTCACATACAAGGCCTCTCACTCATACGACACCAATATTAACTAAGGACAAAACAACTTCATCTCCTAGCTTGCAAGTTTCGGCCATAGCCAAAAATACAAGAGAGAAGTTTTGTTTGCTTGGTAACATACATACATAGTTTCAAAAACTTGAAGATATACTAGCACACTTTGTCTTCAAGCGGTAGTTGAGCTTTGGATGCTTGGTGGACTAACTAGGGCCTTCAAGTTAGAAGCGTTCAAAAGCTTGTCTTTCAATATCACATTTTCAAAAGTGATCTAGAAGTGGGGTATACCTATGAACCTCTTTATTTCTATATGTATTGTTGATATATATAGCATGTGTTGATGAACAATGGATATAATAGAAAGTTAGCATGTTGATACTTTGTAACAAAACTTGTACAACTTTTGTTGATAGCCTATTTAGTTTCGACTATACCTAGGTATCCATGCACAACTTTTCCGATCTTGAATTCAACTTATGATTATGTTATGACATGATATCTTATGTTGGCCTAGTACTTTCACCGGATAATTCCCCTCAAAGGTAAAGAATAGGTCCATAGTGGTCGTGGGTATAACTGGCACGCCCGATGCTGCCTGGGGCTATCGATTACACCAAGGCCTTTAGAAGGTTGCAACTTTGATATATATATATATATATATATATATATATATATATATATATATATATATATATATATATATATATATATATATATATATAATACCCAACTCTCTAAGGGACATCACCAAGTGAGAGAGGGACTAAGATACCAACAAAGAAGGTTGCTTCCGTCGCAACAGTAATAACAAGATATAGCGAGTAAGCACGTAAACCTCTTACAGTAGTAAATGATTAATCAATGGCATATCAAGCAAGCATATAATGGTCATGCATATATAGCATTTATGGTGCTTTAAGTACTGCCAAGTATCATGAGATAGTGAAAAGACACCAATAGACTACTCAAAATGACAAGAAAACGTTAAACGAGCAAGACTTGAAAGGGCTTATGCATTAGCCTAACTTAAATAGTTAATTTCTCTACATTCCTGAATTTCAATTACTCTGATTTTGGTTTAGAATCAAATCTTATCGAATGTAGATAGTTCTAGAATCAAATGGAACTCAATTCGGAGTTGAATCGAGTGAGATATGACCTTTAGAAAAATATTGCGCAAATCTGTCAAACATCCGGGCGACTGATCCGGTCGGCCGAATCTGACCAGAGTAGCCCAACAGTAGCCAAAATTGACTGATCTGATTGACCGGACTTGGATCCGAGCGACCGAACCCTTCAGCATAATGCACAATTTATATATTTCTTGCCTCTTTAACATGTTACCAAGCTTCTAACACCCAACAAACACTTAATATACCCAAATGGCCTTGTTAAACATCATTTACAAGCTCAAAGAATATGTTTATAACATTCTTGAATCAACAATTACTCAAGAACACCTACTAGCCTTAATACTCTTTACTTATATTTTTTTATATCCATTGCAAGCAAAACTTAACCCTCTAACATATGAATTCAACCTCAATCAACTCCAACTCAAGTTCATTAACTCTTCAAGATCATCAATCACAAATAAAAGCATAACCCTAACATGAACAACCCATTCAACACAATCAATATTCACAACAAGCTCAACTTCCTCATTAAGCATATTCATACTCAAAATCAAACTCAATATACATGTAGAAGCCACAACTCACACATTATATGACTTTGCAAAACATTTAGAAAACTTCTCTCACCTTAGATCTCGAATTTGAATGCAAGAAAAGCAAGAAATGGAGCTAGAGATGTTTGTAGGTACAAGGAAATAGCTTGAATCCTCCTTCTCCTTCCTCATTTCTCCTTCTTATTCTTCTTTTTCTTCCTCTTCTTCTTCTTCTTTTCTTTCCTGATCGTGTGTGGTCTGATGTGTGTGTGTGTGTAGAGTGTGTTGTGTGTGTTTTATGTTAGGTAGAAAATATCTAAGTGACCAAATGTCTAAGTTGCCCCTCCAACTAGAAACTTAATTACTAACATGACATTCTAGTCCAAATGCAATTGTTTAGTTAGCTAATGCAATGTAAAAGAATTTAATTATTGCCTACAATATCTAAAACATCCAAAGGCATGTAATTGAATTTAAATGCACGTTAAATGATGCAAGTACACGTAAAACGATGTAAATATTTATAAAATTATGTAAATGCACTTAAAAGCTCGTGAATGCACATACAAATATGCAAATGCATGTTAACTGTTTATGACCTCATATAAATAAATGTATGAATGGGTGCGGGGCCTCACAAAGACTATGTGAAAAAATATGATATCTACCAAAGATTTGCCAAGATATAGAGGAAACCCGCGGTGGACCTGACGGTAATGTTGAGCCCGTGGCCATTCTACCAGTGGGGATTGGACATCATTAGCCCGTTACCAAATAGCCTCAGATAAAAGAAGCACGCTTTTGTAACCGTCGATTACTTCACCAAGTGGCCCGACGCTGAAGGTGCAGCTAGAATAACCGAGAAGGTGGCTTAGGACTTCGTATGGAAGAATATCATCTGTCGATTTGGAGTGCCTAAGGTCATAGTCACTGATCACGACAAATAATTCGATAGTATATATTTCTGAGGAAAATGTGCTGAAATTGGGATCGACCTTAGATTCTCGTCTATTGTTCATCCTCAAAGTAATGGGCAGGTCGAGAGAACTAATCAAATCATTTTGCAGGGTCTGAATACGAAGCTGGAAGAGGCAGAGGGCCAGTGGACAGCAATCCTTACCGAGGTGTTGTGGGCTCAGCGCACTACCATCAGCTCAGCGACAGGAGAATCGTCCTTCAAACTGACTTTCGGTACTCAAGCAATACTGCCAATAGAGATCGGGTCTTCTACCAGTCGGTCTCTCCATCATGATCCAAAAATAAACGGAGTTCAAATTCGAGAAGAATTAGATCTAGATAAAGAGTTACGTGTCAAAGCTTAGGTCAGAATGTTGGTTGGAAAAGCTACTATGGAACGAGCCTTTGTCAAGCAAGTCAAGCCCAAATCTATCAAAGTTGGTGACTTGGTCCTACGAAGGGCCATCTTTTTCCCGCGCTCAAGAGGCAAGCTCTCCCCACCTTGGGAAGGGCCGTATGAAATCGTAAAAGAGATCCGACATGGAACCTTTTACCTTCGTGACAAGTACGGGAAGCAGTTAAAGAATGCTTGGCATGACAAGCACCTAAAGCGTTATTTTGTGTAAGGCCCCCGAGCCAAAATACTATTTTGTAAAGCCCCGAGCTCAAGTACACCTGATGTATCAAAATGTTTAATACAACTCCTATTTATGTATAAATATGTTGTTCTACCCCGGATCTAAAACACCCTGTTGGAAATCTCCCAACTCTAACAAATTTATGATGCAAAATCTCCCAGCTCTAACAAATTATATAGAAAACATTGAAACTCTTTTGTTTGTTACACATGTTAATTGTGAGAAGGATTGAAATGATTTAATTGCCTAATATATATATATATATATATATATAATCATAACTATGAACAAATTTACAGTAATAATATTTTGGAAAATTTGTTCCTCTGTTGCAGTTCTATTTATCTTTCACACCAAATATGATAAACACTAGCACAAAATGTGATACGGATTAAGTTTGATCTAAGACTCTTGTGTCGCGTCAAACAGCATAATTGTTAACAGTTGTATATCATGACCAATTCATTGTTTTTCAGCTGATCCGACGGATCTCTGACCGAGTTTCGACAACAACGAAGATAGATTAGTAACCTTTGATGATATAATCATCGATAGTTACCTTCATTCCAACACCGTAATCTCTCTTGACAAAAAAAAAATCTTGTAATCACTCCCAAACATATTACCCAATAATTGATGGTATATTGCTTCATTTTCTTTGTCTTAATAACCTCATGGTTTCAAGAGCATGGATTAATTCCCTTTTCTGATACATAATTTTGACATATACTTGCATGGCACCGTTTAATTAACCCATCTTCTAATTAAGTAAATTTAAAACATAGTTTGAAATAAAGATCAAACTGGTGTTACTTTGGTTACACATAAAAAAAATTAGTAATAAATCGAGGAATAAACTAATACTATATTTGACTAATTATACTCTCTCTGTCCTTCGCCGGGTTAACTTAATATTAATAAAAACTCTAAAGGAAAAGATGATACACGTCTTGGAATGAAGGATAGAGCACAAAAAGTTTTTTTCTTTTTTTTCTGAAGGTAGAGAAAAAGTGGGTGGGTGGGTGGGGGGAGGGGTGCTTTATCTCTTCCCTCCTGGTGTCCCCATTAGTTGATATATGGAATTAGAAAGGAATTCTAAATCATTCAAATTTAAGATTCGAATTTGAGATAGGGATGGAATCAAAAGGGAAGAAAGAGAACAATTTCAGAGGCTTGATCAATTGTATAATTATGAATCATCAACAAATCTCTAAATGTTTCTTTGTACTGTCGCCACAGAAAAGGTCAAGTAGGGAAAATGATCATCAGGGGATAAAGATAAAAGTTCCTTTTTTTCTTGTTCCCTAGTTGATTAGCTCATACTGCAAATGCACATATTCACATATTTATATTGATCTTAAGTCGGTGCAGACTATGTTGAAGCCTTTGGATCAAGTCTATTCAGCCACAAGTACAACTAATTAGCTCTAGATCATTCCTTTTGTTTAGTAATTTCCTCACAGTTATCTCTTAAGATTTTTCATTTACTTATTCTTGAACATCCTAGAAATGTGCATTAATTTTAAGAAAAACAAATACGAGAAAATGATTATAGGTAAAGAAAGAAATAGAAAAATTGCGAAAAATAGGGGACACTGGACATGTGAAGCTTGTCACTGAATTCAAGTGATTAGTTGTTATCAACTCGTATTAGTTTCATGATTGTAATTTACCACGAAGCGATAATTTCTTCAGTCATTGTTGTTTCATTTTGTTTTGAAATGACGATTTACCAAGAAACAATAATTAATCCTTTTCTAAAAGACACAATTTTTCTAAATAAAGTCCAACAAAAGGGGCTTACATGTAGAACTTTTATATTTATTACTTATCAGTGGTTAGTTGATAGGTATCGTATGATGAAGTAAATATAGCAAATTCTCTTTTATTTATTTATTATTGTTGTTGTTGTTCTTATTATTATTATTATTATTATTATTATTATTATTATTTTTATTATTATTATTATTATTATTATCATTATTATTATTATCATTAATTTTAATGACCCAAAATTTTTGTAATTAGACAAATACAAATATAATTAGACTATAAGGATATAACTACGTTTATTTTATTGGGCAAGTAAAATCCTAGTTGGACTTTAATTTATATTGTTATTATTTTCTGAAAATGCTTAACTAAGGACCCAACCTTATTACTTAATTCTTAACCCTAAATTTATCACATAAATACTCTTCATCTCCTATTGCCTCCCTTAATATACAATTTGAGCATTCAACTCCCTTAATATACAATTTTGTTTTTTGTTTTTTTTTACTCATCCTCGATTGGCTTCCAATGGCTAGTACAGCTTTCGTTATTTCTTCTACTTCTCCATCCGATACGCCTCCCTCCCAATCAATCATCCTCCAATAATCTTGTCGCCATAAATATTACGAATCAACTTCCTCTTAAGTTGGCGCTCACCAACTAGTATTCCTACAAGGTTCCTACGGATACAACTATTATATAGCTATGACCGCCTTGGTTATATTGATGGCACACGTTTATGCCCACCGGATCTGGATCATCTCATATTAACTTCTCTCGCATAATTTCATGAAAGGATAATTTTAATCATTCATAATATTATAAACAATTCCAATCATTCATTTAAATTAAACTTAAAAAACATTAAATGGGGATTACTTTTCATTCTTTTCTCACTCCTCTTACCACTCTTACATTCATTTTCTCCTCTCTGCTCCCTCTCTCACTTTGCACTTCATGTTTGTCACAAAAAAAAACTCAATCATCCTCAGGATAGCCACGATCATCTGCCTTCATCGTTGTCTATTAATCCCTATTGCAACTCATAAAGGGTCCAAACTCTTTTTTAGAACAAGAGCTACTACTTTCTTTGTCGTGAATTCACTTTGTCGATTATTCTTCGAACTCTTGCGTATTTTTCAATTCTTCTTCGCTACATAATGTACCTCCCGTAAATTATTAATGACTCATTGTTAAGAGTTTCACATGGTGAACTAAAGAGCAAAGACAAAGATTTCTACCAAATAGAAAGATTAGGAGAATAATGAGCTATTTATAAATATGTGTAGACTCAAGACCCTATAGCTTAAGCTTTTGGGTCAATAGTTGAGTTCTATACATGTGTGTTAAGGCCTATTTATTCTCAGGTTCTCTGAGCTCACCATAACAAAGGGCATGGAATTCACATGTGAAAAAGGGGAAGATTTGTTCAGAGTTTCTGTTGGGTGTAATATTGATATATTATTTCAGTGCCTCTTCACTTAAATTTTGTTAGTTCTTGAGTAATTTATGAGCAATTTGATTGGTTCCATATTTGTTTTGTGATGTAGGTGAATTATATGAGAAGACATGGATTTTGAGGCAAAGATTGAAGGAAAATGACTAAGGGCAATCTTCTATGCAGTTCGTGAAGAAATTAAAGAGAAAATAGAAGTAGCGCAGTCATAGCGCAGCTGCGCAGTGTCGCAGGATTTTTAAGAAAAATTTGGTAAAAAGGCACAAAAAGAAAAAACCCTACGATAAAAGAAGATATAAGACATTGAAAAAAAAAGAGTTCTTGGCTGGCGACTATTTTGGGTGAAGAAAAGAGGACATTTTGGAGAGGAGAAAACACAAAGAAACACAAGATAGACGAGGAAGGACGGATTAGAGACAAGATTAGCCACGACTTTCTTGAGATTTCTAGAGTTTTCTCTCTCGCTAATCATGAACTTTATAAAATTTGGATTTCGTTTACATTTATTATGAGTTACTAGATTATTTTTCTAGGGCTACGATGTAGCCAAATTTTGATCACTCAAATTATGTTGAATTGATGGATTGATTGATTATTCTATTTTTATGCTGAGTATTTCACACTACAATGCTTGTGGTTGTCTGGCCAATAATTGCTTGTTTTGTGGTTTTGTTTGAGACTGAGAAGTTATAACTAAACTAGACCACGTGTGGAGTACTATTAAATTGTCATAAGCTAGAGATAATTATGAGATCTAGTGCAACGTTTAAATTTATAGGACTTAATGCATTCCATAAGTTCACAGTTATCACAAAGATGTAGGTAGCTTGCTTATTGTGATAGGTTATTAATGCTTGAGAAAGATTAATATCTACCTTAGTGAAATTGTTGGCAGCATAAGGAATAGTCGTCAATTGGATTTAATCAACAGATTCGAGTAGGATAAATCTTGGTGCAATTGGAATCCTTAGAGCTTTCCAATTATTGAATCAAAATTTCCATCAAATCCGCAATTGTTTAGTTGTTAATTTCATTAGTTTTGTTAATTCTTTAGTTTTTAATTACAAATTCTCAAATTCTGGTTGTCTGAATAAAATTAGAGCTAAAACAATTTCGGTAGTTAATAATCTCAGTCCTCATGGGAACGATCTTTACTCATCATTTTATTACTTGTTACGATACGCGCACTTGCGTTAGAATTCACACAACAAGTTTTTGGTGCCATTGCCGGGACTATGTCAATTATTAAGATCGATACCAACTAGCTTTAATTTTACTTTAGATTTTATTTTGTTTTGTTTTGTTCTCTTATTTTCGTTACGTGTGTTTCAGGAATATATTCCTTTACGTGCATGCGAAAATTAGAAGGTAACAATTTGTTGCCTTTCGATCCTGAGATAGAACGGATTTGTAGGAAAAACACTTGGAAAAATCTAATTTTGTATTAATTTGAATGTGTATTATGCTTGTAGAACGTGATTCAAAGTAAATGTATAATAGTTTCTTAATCTCAGAATGAGTATATTTTTCTGATTTCTTTATTTTTTGGCATATTTATATTTGTTTCAAAGTGAATGTGTAGATTTTGTTGTTTATTGAACCAAACTCTTAGTCTTAAGTTGTGCTTAAAGAATGATACTAAATAAAATATTTGCTTCAACCTTTGTTGAGTTTCTTGTGAAAATAAACCAGTTGGAAGGGATATTTGTAACTTTTTAATATCAAATAGGGGTATTTGCAACATTTTTAATATTAGAGGGGGCGTATTACAACATTTTTCATCTTGTAATATGCTTGAGAAATAGAGTATTTTCATCTTTATCCATTTATTTTGCATTCTGATAAATGTCATATTTCCATCATTGGCACGTGTATTGCATCCAAAGATTGATAAATAAAAAAATAGACGACATGGGAAATATGCAACATTTTTGGTAACACAAAATTTATAACACGACTTTTGAAAACACAGGCTTGTGATGCAATTTTATGAAAACATAGGGGAAGTATGGCGCATTTTACTCATATAAATATAAGAGCAGTTATGAAAGAACAATATATTAAGAGCTAATAATCATATTATATTCAAATTACATTCTTATAATATATTGCATATAACTAAAAATGAAATAACCTGATCATAATATAAGTTTGAGCCTTGTTAGATATTATCACTCTTTTTCTATATATTTATCATCTCTATTTGTATGTGTAGCTAATATGTCAAAAGAAGAGAAAGAGATAAATTAAAAAAAAAAGTTAGGGTAAATAAATTAAAAAATCCTATAACTTTAACATTTGTGTCAATCTAATCCCATATCTGTCAAAATGACCATTTTGGTTCTATAACTATAACTAATGTGACATAGTTAATCCTACTCCAAAAACTGTCAAAAACTAATGGAAATCTAACGGATCTCGCACGCTCATCTTACATGCAAAGCAAAATATTATCTTTGAAGGCTATTTTTCTCCTCACAATTATTTGGCCTTCAAGAGATCAGATCTTCCCAAATCAGCATCATTTTTCACGCTTCTTTTTCTCTCTCTGTTTGTCCCCATTTTTATTCCTTCAATTTTTCACCACCATTCACGATGTAGACTTGCTCGAGTTAATCACTTCCACAAATTACCATAATTTTTTGTCTGCAATCTCTTACTACTGCTTGCTAGAGTAATGCAATGGCCGCAAGAGATGGGCATGAATGATACAATACAGGGCGGAGCCAGAAATCTAGCGTTGGGGGACCAATTTTTTTTTTTTTTTTGTATAGTATTTTTTTGATTTGTTGAAAATAGACTCAATTTTTACAGTTATAAAAAAAAAATCAAAATAAGCATAGTACTAAATACCTCAAAGTTATATCTATTTATCTAATACCCAAGCATAGCACCAATTTTTACACAAGCCAAGCTCTACGGGTCATGTTACCCAATACCCAAATATCACTTACATACATAGTTTTGTTATAAAAAAAAAAAAAAGATGATAGTTTTGTTTAAAAAAAAGGTACAACGGTTAGAATATACCTTTTAATTTGAGATTTGTAGGAAGATGTGGTGTAATAAAGTTGAGATTTGTAGGGAGATTTTGAGAAGAAGAAGATGATGATGATAATTTTGTTATTTTTAAAAAAATGTACAGGCTTTAAGTTTTTTTTTCTCGACAAGGCAATTGGCAACTTTCCCTTTTTTTCTTTCAACCACTTACAACTAAGCTGCTACCTGCTAGCAAAAAAAAAAAAAAAAACAACATGGAGCCTTGAAGATTCGAACTCGCAACATGGAGCCTTGGAGATTCGAACTTGCGTCAAACATATAAGCATTCTTGTGTCTAACCACCAAACTAATCCACATCTTGTGAACTTTAGCAACTTTTATAATATTTATTGGGGGGGGGGGGGGGGGGGGGCGGAAATCAATTTTTCAAAAAAAAAAATACATTAAGTAATTTTTTTTTTTGAGGTTGGGCCCCCCTTCCCCTTGCCCCCTACTTTTTCCCCTGATACAGTAAGCATTGTTGATTCCTTTAATATTTATATTGATCCTAATACGAATATGAAAGTAAAATGCTATTTAATTTTTGTTAGTTCTTGGTTATTATCTTATTGTAACAAAAGTTAAACAAAATAAATAAACGTATGCAACAAGTATGAACACTGAGATTTAACGTGGTTCAACCGTGTGGTTTACATCCATAGGACCTCCCCTGGTCCAACAAACCTGTTTATTAAGCCATTTAATAAGTTACAACATCAGTGGACTTACACAAGTAAAGACTCCCTCTTAACCTTTGACGCCTTGATGGTGAACTCTTCAATGAACTTCGGTTTGGCGAGCTCCCCTCGACTTGCGACGTTCTATCCCGAGAACTACACATTTTTCTCTCGAAGAATGAACAAGGAAAAATGACAGTGAATGAAAAACTCAAAGTAATACAATTCACTCATGACTCACTGTCATAGGCTAGGTTGCAACACTGAACAACAAGTACTCAAGACAGACTGTGTTGCAACATGACATGGAACATGATTCTTCTAAATTCTTCTTCAACTTTTCCATGACTCTCATTTTCTTCTTCTTGCCATGATCTGCACACATATAAATATGCATGATAGCTTGTAGAAATCCCATGGATTGTGCTCCAAGTTTTGCCTTTGTAATTTTCCTTCAATATGGTAAATTAGATCTCTCTAGAATTTCTTCAAGAAAATTTGCTTTGAACTTTTTCTTGTAAGGCTTTTCCTTTTTGAAACTTTTTCTAGAAACCTTCCAATCAAATTCCTCCATTAAAACTTTCCTTCATAAAAACTTTCCTGCAAATCCAAAAAGGTAACTAATTAGATTTTTGCAAAATAATAGACAATCAATTAATTCCTTAACAATCTCCCCCTTTGGCTTTGTTTTAGCAAAAATCATATATCTAATCAATAATCAGAGAAATGTAAATAAAACATGAAATGAAGCAAAATCATAATCATTATTCTCTCCCCCTTTTTTTTGCCAAAATAAACCAAAATACTAATATGAAGTTCCAGCATTTGTTCCAACAATACAACCCCTGGATCTTTTCTAGTATTTGTTCCAACATGCTTAAAGACATAATAAAATAAATGAGATAAGCGCAACACACAATTAGATCAGAAATAGAGGAAGCAACATCAATAACAAAAATCACTAGCTCATGATGAAAAAAGTTTCGTCTTTTTTTCTTTCCTCTGAGTTGTTGCACATCATTGGAACTAGTGAGAATGTCCTCTCCTTAAATATCTACTTAGTACTCTCCCTGCAAGAACTTCAGTAAGCCATTTGACAAGTTATCACAACAATTCAGATTAGCATTTGTGTCATAAAGTGTCAACACAATGATATGAGAAAAATTATGATAAACAGAATTGTTTCAGATGACTATTGTAACACAATTCAACTAAACAGAATATTTTAACTTTAACACCCATTCTCAAAAATTTGTGACTCAAAAACTTTTTTTTTTTCGTAAATAGAAAAGAAAAATGCATGATATAAGCAATCAATATTTCAAAGAACCCTGTTCAACACTCTCGTACCAAACATATTGATATTAGGCACCATTTCATATGAGAATTAGTGGAAACAAAACAAGTTGTTCTTGAATATGTTGTGACTGAGAATCAACTGGCAGATATTTTCACTAAGGCTCTTAACGCATTGAGATTTGAAACAATGCGCAAAGCCTTAGGTATTTGCACACTCTGACTGTGATAGCCACAGGGAAAGATAGTGGGACTGCACTGATATAATGTTACTTACACTATGTTCAAACTGTATGGTACAGGAACTTCTTCTGCACCACTGTAAGCAACCTTGTTGCTATTGTGCAAACAGCGAAGTCTGAGTGCTTATCAGCTGTATTAAGCTTGTGACTCTAGAATATCTCCATTCTCAGACACTAATCAGTATGCAAAGTTTTTTTTAAAAAAATAAAAATTGAGAAAAGGAGAACCATGCACTTTTATCTGAACTGATTCAGATGATTGATGTATTGTGCAAAATTCAAGGTCAACACTGTTGAGTCAACTTAAAAAAAGCTACCTTGGGCTACATAGAAATGAACAAGAGTGAAAGCTACCAGGACAAATAAGGAATATAATAAGCTGATTAGTCGAGCGGGTAGTTTGAACAACTGTTACAGCTGATCTGTCACTTGGTTTCGGTGTCCACTGTACGGCAATGTTCAATCACAGTTCACACACACACCATGTTCATATATGTGAGAACTCATGTGTAATGAATGTTATGTCTTTGTATCAAATCTTCGTGTAGGGCCATATAGGTTACTCATTCTTTTTATGCAACGACCAAGCCATGTCATGTGTCTCAGGTTTTGAGTACTGTGATGGATCTATTAACTTATCTTTTTCGCAACATTATAGTAGATAATGCCTTGATTATAATTGTAAAACAAAAATTGGGCGCCTAAATTATAGTCTCGTAAAAAGTGGGATTTTTAAATTCCTTGGCAGTTACAGAGACAGGCGGCACATGTCTCTCTTTCCCACGTTCCCAATGTTGTTGCATTTAATCACGCCACCTCTCA
Source organism: Ehretia macrophylla (assembly GCA_037974665.1). Taxonomy (NCBI): domain Eukaryota; kingdom Viridiplantae; phylum Streptophyta; class Magnoliopsida; order Boraginales; family Ehretiaceae; genus Ehretia; species Ehretia macrophylla. The sequence goes on from CM075772.1 coordinate 64,090,670, forward strand.
TGTCTGATCGTGTACCCTAAAATTTTCCTACCACTAACCCTCTTTGTTGAACTTTCTCTATAAAGGTAAATGGTCCGACTATCAACTCAACTCTAGTGGAAATCCAAACCCATCCAAGCTAATGAGTAAGGAACAGATCATACACCCATAATCATTGATGATCTCAGTTCATCCTCAACATCCATGGCCACTCGTTCTCCTTCCTCCGAAGAGAGCTTAGATGTCACACTGGTTCATCGGCACTGATCATAAGCTGCTTCTCAGCCCTCCGAAGGATCTTCTCCAAAACCTTTACTCGTGGCCTATAGTGGGTTAGACAGTGAAGAGAGCCTACCGTTCCATACTCCACCGGTATCGTCGCCGTCCAATAGGGAGATACCCACTACAGAGGAGACTGAGAAGATGTTCAACTTTTCACAAGCATCCGCACCTGCCAAACCTTCTCCAATTGCTGTCGTAGCTCCATCCTCTTCTAAATCACGCCCACAGTCTTCAACAGCCATAGCAATGCCCTCATTTGTCAAACATGAGTCTTCTCCACAGCCTGCAGATGACACAAATCCTAAGGACCCACCTATTCCAATTCCAAGAGGACAGGTCCACGAGTTAAACATGGAGTCAGGCACAACAAGCGTCTTCGGACATCTTCCCCATCACAGTTCAAACAAGGGCAGGATGATGAGGACAGCGAATTGCCTCGCCTAGATCTCACCGACGCCTACCCGGACAAGTTTTTCCTCTCCATCAACAAAGATCAATTAGACGCTTGGCTACCAAAGGATTTATGACTGAGAAGAAGATATTGGCCGACAGCTATCGCCCTTATGGTCTGCATTCTCTTTTGAAGAAAATGGGCATACTAGCTCTGAGTGCTAAGCTTCAACCGTTCCTTCCTTCTGTATTGCATGAGTTCTTCGCCAACATTCACAAAAACGTAGTGGATCCCTCATCCCCTCATTTCCATCAAGTTTATCTTCAAGGGCAGGTCCATACGTTTTTACCTATTTCCATCAACAAGTTCTTGTAGTATCAGCCAACAATGTCAATTACCGAGGTGGAGCCATCTCTTGACACAGTGGCGTCAGAACTGATTGGATATCAAACACAGTGGCTAGGTGAAAGTTAAGATGCCTCGCTTCTCACTGCCAAATATGCTGCCCTCCACAAAGTTGTGATCCATAATGTTTATCCTACTTCACATAATACAACTGTTAACAGTCACACAACCACTGTTATGTATCGCCTTGGCACAAGTGATGGTTTTGATCTCGGTGAGATTATCTTCAACTGCGTTCTACGTGAGGCAAAGCTCAAGACGAACAACAAACTGTTGTCATATCCTTCTTTTCTTTATGCTTTTCTTTCAGCCAATCGGACCTTTGACACAGCCGATGAACAATTATTACAGGTGTCTGAAACTCTTGTCTTTAGTCCTAAGTATATGCAGGGTTCACGGCTCGTTGATGTGGATCTACCTAGAGGCACCAGAGCTCATGGTGAGTCAACTATCCCAACTAAGCCTACCATAGGGAAGACCTCTGTTAAGCCGGTGAAAAGCAAGGTCAAGCCAGTCCGTTCCCTACAAGTTGATGATTCTGCAACATCCACAGGTAGTGTGACTGGGCTCCTTACCACTTTGAAGGCTTTACGACAAGCTTTGGCTGCACAGGAAAATCACATTCAGGATGCTCTAGCTAGCCACAGTGCCATTGCTAACATGGTTCACGAAGTTCTCACTCACTTGCCTTCCTCCCCTGACAATTGATGCTCTTGTTTATATAGCATGTGTGCCATTGATACATTTTATTTTTCTTTACTTTCTTGCCTTTCAAGGGTTGTAGCCCTCATACTCGTTTATTATGTTTTTTTTAACTGACTTGATGTATTTGTGAGTTCTCCCCTTCTTGTTGTTTTGTATATATCTGCAACTGCTCTCTACTTCGTGTTTTATTTGTAGGGATAGTCTGCCCTTTGGCCTTGGTTTATGGCAAAAAAGGGAAGAAGCTGATTAGCCTGTGTGGATTTAGTTGATTAGTCTGTATAGAGTTATCTGAGTAAAGTGAGCAGGTTAGGTTGACTGGTTCTTGAGAAATCATTGTTGCTTATTCTTGTTTATTTGTTTATTGACTACTGTTGTTTGTTCCCAAAGAGTCATGAATTTCTTAGTCTACAGGTTCATTCTCACAGTTGCAGGTATTGAAGGTACTTAGAATGGTTTTGCCAAAAACAAAGCCAAAAGATGAGCTTGTTAGCCACCTCCCAATCTCAGGCAACCTCCCAGTCTCGCCTGAGATTAGGGGAACTTTGCATTATCTTAATTATCTTTATTTTTGACAGCACATATTTTGGTTTGGTAAAGATTGTGCAGAATTTATCTTATATGGAAAGAGATCAATTCGCTGCAACTGTAATTATGTTGTGGTGATTTTGATAAGGTGCAAAGATTCTAATTGAACATTTTGATAAGGCGCGAAGATTCTGATTGAACAAATCCTTGGAGATTGACTTGGGTAAAGACTCCTACAAAGGTCAAGAAGGCTCACGGATGCTTGTAGCCCAAGATTGCAGCACTCACACCTATATATACTGATACTTTCACAAGCTTCAGTAGATGACATATGATGAAAAGCAAAGTCTAGGTCATACAAGGGCTGTAATGTGTTTATCGAGTCTGTCTTTGTAAACACTGTGGTAAAAGTTTGCTTAGGAACTGTGAGTGCGCTAAGCAGGTTATTGTTTGTAAACACTTGATTCATTTGTCTCATTAAACATCCTTTGGGAGAATGAGGTGAGTATTCGGGAGAATACGCTAAGTCGAGGGGATCTCGCTAGGTTGTAAATCCTTAGGTGGGTTAGATGGTCTAGACGGTAAGGGTTACAAGTGAGTTGTCAATCACATAAGTCCATTGACTATTGTAACCATGAAAACATCTAGTGGATTGCCTATTTAGACCAGGGAGTAGTCACGTGATTTTTTTCCAGTTGGGTTTCCACGTTAAAATATTGTGTGTACTGTACTTACTGTTTTGTTCATTTGTCTCACTGTATGAATTAGGCGTATCACTGTGATTAATTCACTTATTACAGTGTTCTGTCTGCAAACGTGTTTAATTGTTTAAACGCACAATTGAACACGAAGCTGAAAACTGGGTTTTCAAAATAAAACAAGTTCCAAGTCCAATTAATAATAATGATATGAGATAAGTTGATACAATGTTATAACCCTGCTTTTAGAAGGGTCCATAATACAACTGAAGAAAACACAGTGGAGTTGCTATAGCTATTGTAGATTACACAAGAAAAAATAAGAAGACTAGACATAAACTAATTTTGGCAGGTAACTTTTACTTTCTCCCTTTTTTTAAGTGCCATGAATCTCATAGAGATGCATACAATGCACACACAAACTCACTCAATAGATTGCCTTCGCCGATCCAAATATGCTCACAAAGTGCATAATAAAAATAAGACTAACAGAGACTTTATAAGAGACCATAGTCGCATAGGCACTCAACAGACGCAATAATATATATATACACAGACATATCTATATATATATATATATATATATATATATATATATATATTGAAGAACAAATTAATGACAATAAAATTTTGTTTTAATATTCGCCTATATTAACAAGATAACATTGAAAAACAAACAGAACCACAATTTTAAGATAAAATTAAAAAAATCTTAACCCTAATCTTGGATGGCCTTTTAGCAGTGGTTTAAGAGTGATTGGTGATAAAAGCGACCGCCTTCAACAGTGGATTCAGGACGATGAGTGTGTCCGTCTATATATGTGTTGAATGAATGTGTATGTTATGGGTGAATGTGACTGCATTTGTCTCTTGGGTTTTGATCTTCATTTTTCTTTTTAATTTTTATCAATGTGAAATTTCCAATTGCCCTTCTACCGTTGAAAAAAAAAAACAATAATATTCAGAGTTGGGGGTCGACGTGTTTAAGAATTAGCCAAAAATTCAGGGACTAAAGTGTCTTTCACCCCTCTTCTTATTGGTTTTTGTTAAATTGTAGGATAGTGAGGTTATATTACAAAGTTAGGGGTATCTGACAATTAGTTTATTACATAAGCAAATTTTTGGTGATCATGGCCACTGTATTGATGGGTACATTTTAGAAAGTCAATGCCATATTAAGTTATAAGTATATATTTGTTAAAATAAATAGTAGGAGAGCAATATTTGGTTTTTCTTCTTTTTTTTATTTTTAAAAGTAATATCCCATTTGATTTTCTAAAGAAAATCTAAGCCAATTTGATAGTTGATAAATTCTAAAGTTTAAGCCCTTTTTTTTCTTTTGGTAACAAAGTTAAAGACTTCAACGCTTATCAAACCTTCCTTTGTATGATGCACTAGAAAAATCGAGATGTGGCATGGACTAGCATCAAAAGGCAAATCTAAGTGCTACAAAAAGCAAGAAACTCAGAAAGGATTAATTCCAGAGCAAACAAATCTACCAACATTCAAATTCGCAACTCTATAATTAAGCAATCCAAGGTCGTATATCAAAACGAAAATAGGCAAATCTTTCATTAATCCGATAGTCAATTATAAGTAACGTGAGAATCAGAAAGTCAGAGATATGAATTTCTTATGTCTGAATTCTTATCTGGATTACTCTTAAAATATTATTGCCAACTCATTGCCTATTAGGTCGATTATTCATCTCAATAATGTGCCCAGTAGCATATTTGATACAAAAGTCTATGTTGATTTGCAGTGTGTGCTTTTTTTTTTTTTCCTTGGTGAATACAGATTTGAGCATTGCCTGGTGAGGATTATCTAACAAGATGATTTCAGACTCTCTCTTAAGAAATATTAAAGTTAGCCAGATTTTCTGAAGTGCTCTCATTCTCACTTCTTTCTTGGTTGTACACACAATGCAACAACCAAAATGAAAAAAAAAAAAAGAGAAATTGAAATATACAACAAATAAAGCATGGCTGCTCCAGCTGTTTCCATGGTTGCAGAGCCATTGATTTATGCTATCGTAGTTGAGAGGTATCATATAATGTGCACCTAAGCGTTTAAATATGGCAAACTTAAATGTTTCATACAAATTATTTGCTAGTACAAATTTATTCTTTTTTCATTGCGAAAGAAAGTCCCGATCACTTTTAACATGTGAATACATAACAAATAGGCATTTTCTGGAGACCATAAAAGTCATTGTTATCCTGATGAATGTGAAGCTAAACTATTTAAATATATAAAGAGTAGATCTAGAAATTTTCAACTCTTACAAAGCTTATAATATGGAAATCACATAAGAAATGAGATAACATGATCATAATTAATATATATTTTCACAGTTGAAAACTTTAGCGCTTCCAAAGCCTTTTTATTATGATATTTAGTATAAAAGAAATTAAATTAGTCTAAATTCAAAAAAGTAAAAAGCAAACTGTGATTCCCGATAAAGGAAGAAATAAGAAAAAATTGTGGATAACGGGGGTTGGATTAAAGTGATGAATTATGAATTTCATATAAGATTTAATAACTGCAATGTATCAAGAAGCATTGATTATATATCCCACTCCCTCTTGGCTAATTATTTTCAACTAATTTGTTATATGCTCAAAGATGTTCATTGTTCTCAGCGCGTATTTTGATGGTAACTCTAAGATGGTACTTGCACTCCTGTAGTCACCTGGTCTATCAATACATTGGATTGCAAATACCCCGCCGGAGTTAGAGCGTATTTTGAATATAGATATTTTTAATTAATTGTTTCGTGCTAATATCCTCAACATGCCCCACAAATGTAAGTAGAGTTATTTTTTGAGTCTTGCACCTGACCAATTTTTAATGGTTTTAAATAGGTAACCGTCCGTTTTAAACTTAAGACTTTTGGTATCTAAAATTTGATTTCATGTTAAGTTTTCTCAATCTTCAAAATTTACTGCTTTTTTTATTCTTTATATCTTTAGTTAAATATGTAGCCAGTCCTTAAATTATTTAATAAATGTCATTTTCATCACTAATCAAATATACATAATTTTTTAACCCTAAATAATCTTTATTTTTGCTATATTGGTTTGTACTAATTTTGGGCAAAAAAGTTGACCAAGAAAGATGCCAGAAGGCGACGTGTGAAAAAATGTCAACTTTCCATCCAAAAATTAGTAGTACTTAACTTCATAATTTATATGAAAAAAATTGTGTTTAAAGTAAACAAAGAAAGAGTTTATCGGAAGCTACCGTGTATATATATATATATATTTATAGTAGAGAAATGACGTAGGGAATGACGTAACCTGATTATGACATAATTTCTACAAGGAAGACTTCAGCACTGGCCTAAGCTTTTTTTAATCTATGGGAAAAAAAAAGTTTTTTCTAATCATGACAGTTTGTGAGAATGATATTTACCCAATATTTCATATAAAATATTTGATTTATACTTGGTCTTTTTTCATTCTGAAAGAAAACATGTGAATCCATAACATAGAGGCATTTTCTTGAGATCATGAAAGTCATTGTTATACTGATGAATGCAAAGCAAAAATATTTAAATATAAAGAGTAGTAGTAGAAATTTTCAAATATTACAAAGCTTATGATATGGAAATGATGTAGGAAATGAGATATATACATATATATATATATATATATATAAAGAGTAGTAGTAGAAATTTTCAAATATTACAAAGCTTATGATATGGAAATGATGTAGGAAATGAGATATATACATATATATATATATATATATATATATATATATATATATATATCCTCACATTTGAAAACTTCAGCTCTTGCCAAAGCCTTTTTATTATGATTGTTAAGAAGCCTGAAGTTCCAACTTAAAATCAATTGGTGCCAAGTGGAGTGGCCCAAGATCTTATATGGCAGACTTGGAGTTGGTGAGTTTCCGATGTGAGAGGAATGTATATTCCAACACCCCCTTCACATGTGACCCGAAAAGAACTTGGAAACAAGAACTGACACTGTCAACGACAGCGAAACGAAAGAGACGAATGCCAGAGTTTCTGAAGTGCTCTCATTCTCACTTCTTTCCTGGTTGTACACACAATGCAACAACCAAAATGAAAAAAAAAGAAAAGAAAATTTTAAATATCTATCAACAAATAAAGCATGGCCGGTCCAGCTGTTTCCATGGTTGCAGAGCCATTGATTTCTGCTATCGTATTTGAGAGGTATCATATAATGTGCACCTAAGCGTTTAAATATGGCAAACTTAAATATTTCATACAAATTATTTGTTAGTTCAAATTTATTCTTTTTTCATTGCGAAAGAAAGTCCCGATCACTTGTTAACATGTGAATACATAACAAATAGGCATTTTCTGGAGACCATAAAAGTCATTGTTATCCTGATGAATGTGAAGCTAAATTATTTAAATATATAAAGAGTAGATCTAGAAATTTTCAACTCTTACAAAGCTTATAATATGAAAATCACATAAGAAATGAGATAATATGATCATAATTAATATATATTTTCACAGTTGAAAACTTTAGCGCTTCCAAAGCCTTTTTATTATGATATTTAGTATAAAAGAAATTAAATTAGTCTAAATTCAAAAAAGCAAAAAGCAAACTGTGATTCCTGATAAATGAAGAAATAAGAAAAATTGTGGAGAACGGGGGTTGGATTCAAGTGACAAATTATGAATTTCATATAAGGTTTAATAACTGCAATTTACCAAGAAGCATTGATTATATATCCCACTCCCTCTTGGCTAATTATTTTCAACTAATTTGTTATATGTTCAAAGATGTTCATTGTTCTTAGCGCGTATTTTGATGGCAACTCTAAGATGGTACTTGCACTCTTGTAGTCACCTGGTCTATCAATACATTATATTGCTAATACCCCGCCAGAGTTAGAGCGTATTTTGAATGTAGATATTTTTAACTGATTGTTTCGTGCTAATATAATATCATTTATTTGTGTCAAGTGACAACTCCATCTAAAATTTTAAATTGTTAGAGAGATGTTTATTTATTATTTATTATCGTGAACATGTCCCACAAGTGTAAGTAAAGTTAGTTTTTTAACTTTGCACCTGACCAATTTTTAATGCTTTTAAATGAATAACGGTCAGTTTTAAACTTAAGACCTTTTGGTACCTAAAATCTGATCTCATATTACGTTTTTTCAATCTTCAAAATTTACTGCTTTTTTGATTCTTTATATCTCGTTAGTTAAATATGTAGTCAGTCCTTAAATTATTTAATAAATGTCATTTTCATCACTAATCAAATATACATAATTTTTTATCCCTAAATAATCTTTATTTGTACTATATTGGTTTGTACTAATTTTGGGCAAAAAAGTTGACCAAGAAAGCTGCCAGAAGGCGACGTAAGGAAAAATGTCAACTTTCCATCGAAAAATTAGTAGCACTTAACTTCATAATTTATATGAAAAACAATTGTGTTTTAAGTAAACAAGAGAAAGAGTTTATTGGAAGCAACCGTGTATATATTATATAATGTATTTTTATAGTAGAGAAATGATGTAGGGAATAACGTAACCTGATTATGACATAATTTCTACATGGGAAGACTTCAGCACTAGCCTAAGTTTTTTTCAATCTATGGAAAAAAAAAAGAACAAGTTTTTCTAATCATGACAGTTTGTGACAATGATGTAAGTACATATAAAATATATGTATTTTTATATGTATGATTTTACAGCACGGTTCTCGAATATATGTAATAGCGGAATACATACTTATTTGAGCCATAACGAAAGCAACTTGTAATCATTACCCAATCACTGACGTAGGTTTTCATCTTCTTTACTCTATCCAGGAACAACTAATATTTATGGGAACAATTAATTTAGGGTTCGAGTAGGAGAAGGAATCTAGTCATATATTTATAATTATTCTAACAGGTCCTCTCATAAAAAGTTTAGTCATAATATAAGGCTTACACATAATTAACCGTATATGGATTTATGAGGTGGACTTAAAAGCAATATGATCACGACCCAGTCTCCATGAATCAGTTATCCAACCTATTTTATAAAACTAAAAATAATTAACAGTAGCCCACATAATGGAGAAATATTCCAACAGTCTCCCACTAGGACAACGTTAATTATTTTATTTATTTGTAAAAAAAATTGAAAATATTTATTAGGCTGAATAAGTAAACTTAATGTGACCACAATTTTGAAAACACAGATTTATGAAACAACACCTCGAACATAATCCTGTCCAACAAGATTATCAAACATCGAATCATTGTGATTGTAGTGCTCCATATTGTCACAAGACATTCCATGGTTACAAATGCCAACAAACCCTATTGACATGGATCAATATGCGACAGTATAGCAAGAAAGTAGCACCAACATGTGATCAAATGTGCTATGTCTTTGTCAGTTCTCAACATGATTTTTGCAAAATTGGCAGTCGATATGCTAAGGAAATCAACCATTCATATCCTCTCAAAATGGCAGTCAATAGGCCAGAGGAAAGAATGCATATCATTCATGTCCTCCCAAAATGGCAGTCAATAGGCAAGAGGAAAGAATGTATATATCCGATCAAAATGGTGTCCTTATGAAGATATTTAAACTCAATAGATGGTCTTATTAATATGGACACCAAACCAAGACATTCAATATACATATGAGTATTCATAGAATAATCAAGTATGTTATAAAACATAAACAATATAAGCTATTCCAAAAATGCACAAAAGTGCAAAACAAAACACACAATAATGAGAATATTTGACAATGCATGAAAATCCAAATCTCCCACTAGTCAATAGCATCAAAAGACAATAGAATACTCATATGCAAAACTAATACCAAGCTTAGTGTGCACTTGAACATACATCAAGCTCTCAATAACACTAGCATATAGTACATGTCTCATGGATATCTTTAAGTCAGGGACTCCATAATAGCCATATCTCAACATGTTATTTAAACATTATGATCTAAAACCTTTAATTAGAAGATCAACAAGCATGAAGTTTGTTTTATATTCTTAGTAACAATGTCTCCTTTTTCTCGTCAAATTCATGACTATTTGTTCATAAGGAAAATCAGATTACAACTTGGGTAATTACAATAGCTCACAATATAAACAAGTATATTTGAGACCCAAGTGTATCATCATAACCTCCTATTTGGCATAGGGTACAACATACTATAATCATCTCAATCATGAAGGTGAATAAGAGAAATACATAAGATTCAAGAATTTAATCACTTTTAGGCAGATTAATCCCTCTAGGGTAGGCATTATCTCAAACCAATAGAGTATGCACAAGCTCATAAGTAAATCCCCTTGGGTAGAAAAATTTATTTGACTATACATCATTATTATCACAATTCATCCACCCCAAAACTACACACACAATGACCCTCTTTAGGTAGGCTATTGCATGTATTAATCTAGTGAATACAAGGAATGTGTATTGAATCTTATTTTCTTTCATAAACTATGGGAGATTCACTCAGAACATAAAACTCACATGTTTGACTCACAACTTCAATAACATTTATATTGGGATCTATACTTCCAATAATATTCACATTATATCCTCTAGGTAGAAACCCCATAAAAATATGTTACAAAAGATATCATAAAGCCTACAGTCCTCCATATTAAACCATTTAAGAGCTTGATTTATATAAGCCTTTTGCAATAGCCGAAAAGATCACGAGTTAGTGTACCCCTAGATACTAAGAGCAAAAGAGGCCTATCCAAGATCCTAAATCTTAGAAAAATGCTAAGTTCATGTAGCATGCCCAAATTATTTATAGCTTAGCAAAATGTCCTCAACATACAATATCAGGAAAAATAAACTTACTCCCACTAATCTTAAGGTATATCACTTCAATGTATAGACACATCTTCATAGTCTACAACCAATGTTCTCCTTATCAGAAAGAACAAACTCCTCAATAGGAAAACCCCAAAACCGAAAATGGTTTAAGCTAAGTTATCTCCATAGTCAAGTTCAATAGAGGTTTTAGTGACAGAAAATGTTTCTAATTGCCAAAAGTTATCGTAGACTAGTGACACTCATCATGCTCCTCATCATATCTTTAAAGGTGCGATTTCATCTATTGGTTACACCATTATGTACAGGGCAATAAGGCATGGTATATTGGACAACAATCCCACAATCCTGTAAGTACATGGCAAACGGTCCAATATGCTACCCAGTGACCCAATGTCTACCAAAGTACTTATCTCCCCAGTCAGATCTTACAATTTTGATGATCTTCCCAAATGGTTTTCTACCTCAATCTTAAAGAGTTTAAATGTAACAATAACTTCATATTTCTCTTTAAACAAATAAAGGTATCTATAACGAGAGAAGGCATCAATAAATGTAACAAAACTTGTTACTACACAATATAATAGAATAAGGTCCATTGATATATGTATTACTTATAAAAGGTCAGAGTTATAGGTAGCCTATTCTCATTTACTATTAGAGAGCTTACCTCTAATGCTCCCAACACAAGTTTCAAAATCATCAAAATCTAGAGAAAGAAAATATCAACTCTAATGAGTATTTCAATCATTTGTTTAAAAAAATATGACCCAATCAATTATGTCATAACAAAGAAGAAGTTTCTTCGATTACGCTCCTTAAAGAAGCAAAGTTTTCTAAAAAAAATAGACATAGCAATTTTATGGGAATAAAGACAATTGATATAAATTGTCGGATAAAATAAATTCACCAACAATTTTGAAATTGAAAAACCAATTTCACTTTGCCATTGTCAAAGTTAAAAACTTAGCAAATTTAAAACTTGTTCAAAATGGAAACACAAATTAAATTTTATTTAAAAGAGTGTACATAAAAAAAATTGTTTTTCAAAATAAGTTCAAAACTAGTCTTTAAATACAGACTAATAGGCCATATGAATTTCAACTTCAATGATAAAATTATTCCCAACTTTAATTCTGGACTCTTCTTCAACTTTCTTTTCTCTAACCATGATTTGTACTTGGCACAATTAATTCTTTTATGACCTTTTCCCTTACAAAAGTAACACTTTCTTTCAAATGTTGTAGACTTGGGACCTCTTACATTGTGATTCCTCTTTTGATTCAGACCCTTACCACCCTTTTTAGAACCATGACCTTTCTTAGGAGCATGACCCTTAGGGTTGGAAGCAAGCAATGTAACCTCAAGATTTTACCCTTAACTTTGATTTCCTCAGCAACACACTGATTATCATATTTCATAATCATAAATCACCCATTAGATCCTAGTGCATATAACATTCATGTTTCTCTCATAACTGTTTTAATTAGTTAAAGCAGTAAGTGCATTAGAATCCAAGTCTAGGTCAAGGTCAACTATCCCCAGGATCAACTTAATGTGTGCCTTCAACTTATTAAAATTTTGTCCATTCAAGAACTAAAGTAGTATTCACATTATTCAAAGCAAAAGAAACTGTTCAAAGACAATACAATGTCAACAAACAATAGGCACTCATGTTCCATTACAAAATAAGCACTTCAAACAAAAGAGTCCAGGCACATCATTACATCCCCCGCCTTTGGTCAGGAAACATAACATGTAAATAGGCACCATTTTAACATAAAGCGACAATGAGATTATCCTCAATCACCTTTGGGCAATTGAATTCCCTAATAATAGTATAATCTCAACCCATACTTTATGTTTGTGCTAGCTGGCTAAAGTCGTATAATGATCTCGTTTGGGTGATCATTGAGCACTTTACCATGGTAGTTTCCCAACCAATATGAGAAAAGCCATAGATTTAACTAGACTAGTCACTTGGTGAATTTCACCCAATTAAACCTATGTTGTCAACTCATTGGGAAAACTAGTGCTTAACATAAATGAAACTGTCATGCTTGCAATTAATCACACAATATGAAACACTTCAATATAATGTCTCTGTGATAAATATAAAATTGCATTTGACCATAAACTTGAACAAATTTCTTTCATTCAATATGGCACATCTGATGCACATAAAACAAATAAGTTACATAAAATTCCAAGTCAAAATTAAGGAAAATAAAAAAAAATCCATTAAATTAAGAGGTCCAAAAGAAAACTTTAAAATCAAATTCTAATTCATTTGGCCCATAATTCAAAATTATCATAGAAAATTATGTACAAAATATCATATTTAAATAAGGAAAGAACACAATTAAGGTTATTTCCAAGCAAAAGATGGCAGGATTTTGTTTGATATGTGTGAAAAATGAGATTACTAGGATATTAGAAAATATCTTCTAGCCAAACATACCTTTTTCCATCTAAAATAAGGTTTGTTTGGTTTCACATTATTTTCACATAATTTAGTTTGCAATAAAGTCACTCTAGCCAAACAAGATCCTTCCTTTTAAAACTAAGGGCTCTACTTGGTTGTCCAAATTAATTTCAAATGTTAGAAAATAAAATTAATCCAGATGCCAAACAACCCTTCTCTTGTTTTCCAAGAAAGTTGTTTCAAAATTATGCACCTAAGTAAGAATTGCACCCACAACTTCAAGCTTTAATATACATGTCTAACTAGCTAAGCTATCATAACTGTGGAATAGAAGGCTACATTAATTCTTTTTACAATCTGGCCTCCACCAATTTTAACGCAAAACTACAGATTTTGCTATTGCCACGATTTGAACTCAGAAAGCTTATAGTCCGAAACAATTATTTAATCAACATTGCAAAGTTGGTTTTGGCACATAGTCACTATTGTATCATTGAATACACAGTTGGCAGCTATATTTCTGTTAACCAGGTGTCAGATAAAATAAAAATTGCATTTTGCAGCAGGTACAAGTTTCGCACCCATGCCAACTATATGGAAAAGAATGTATCTAACCAACAGACCAAACATAATTTCGCAATAAGTTGAAACTCATTACATAGAAATATATGTAAGCCTCCCTACATGTTCGAACCCGAGCCATGAAAACTCTTCTACGCAGTTCTAACCAATGAGGCTAGTCTATCTCTTGAGACAGGAAGGACTTTATTTTAATAAAGGTGAAGTGCATCAGACCCCCTTGTACTTTAAAGAAAGTGCACAACACCCCCTTATAATTTAAAAACTCCCTGAGTTAGTCCTTGTAGTTTTTCAAAAGTGCACAACACCCCCTACCGTTAAAAAATCTGTTAAATTTAACGGAGAGTGTACTTCACACGTGTTAAGTGAGATTTTTTTTTTATTTTTAACGAATTTATTCATTAAATAATTATATGAATTGACCAAATTACCATTTTTTTTGTCTAAACAAAAGAGAAAATGGCAAAAGAGAGAAATGAAAAAAAATGAGGGTATTTACGTCTTTTTTACAAAATCCGTTAAATATGACAGATTTTATAACTGTAAGGGGGTGTTGTGTATTTTTAAAAAATATAGGGACTAGTTCAGGGAGTTTTTGAATTATAGGGGGGTGTTGTACACTTTTGCTAAAATATAAGAGGGTCTGGTGCACTTCACCCTTTTAATAATTCGTCGCGAGTCTTACAAACAGAAAATATAAAGAACACCTGCTCACCCTACGCTTAACCAAACCCACATACACCTTAATGATATTATTGTCTCTATCCTCTACAACCAACTGGCTTTGATGAACAGTAGCAAAAGTCCCCTGCCACAAGGCCGAACCATAACCTTAGCTAAATTATTGAACGACTCGACCAGCAACGCTAGGCTCTAGACGTGGCCAAGATGGCTAAATTATATATATACGTCTTTCACTGCGTTCAGTTTACTACTTCATAAAATAAAAGTAAACATGGCTAGCCTACGAAGATTCGAACACGCTACGTCAGACTTTTAAAAGACTTTAAGCCAGCTAAGCTGCCAAATAATGTGGAATGGAAATAAATTGTGTTTTATTTAAAATAATAGAACACAGTTGAGCAACCAAATAAAATAAATGAAATGGCGTTGCAAAGGATCAAAATTGTAACCTTATGGTTCAAACAAATGCAAGTTAACCACTGTAGCTGCCCCCCAGTTAAATCAAAACTTAAAGATAAAAAATATAAACCCTAAGAAACTGCAGTTAGTCCTTCTCAGGAATAGTGAAGATTCCGCT
Organism: Ehretia macrophylla; assembly: GCA_037974665.1. NCBI lineage: Eukaryota > Viridiplantae > Streptophyta > Magnoliopsida > Boraginales > Ehretiaceae > Ehretia > Ehretia macrophylla. Next base: position 64,105,740 of record CM075772.1, read on the forward strand.
TTGTATTATTAGGAATCATCCTCACAGATGCAGATCCTATCCAGATGTTTCTAAGATGTCTACGAACCATTTTCAGACAAGTCTGTGGTTACAAATCAGAATGCTGCCATTCAAAAAATATGGTCATATTCAACCTTCAAATTAGGCTGACGCGGCCTGTTTAAGCCCGAAAACTAATCTATCAAACCTCCAAATTGGGCCAACACGGCCCGTTTAAGCCCAAAAACTAATCTATCACACAAATAGTTCACTTTTTATTCGTTTTACGCAAATAAACACTATAATCTTAGGTTTTTTAGGCCAAGGAATTCAATTTTGGCATTAATTTTGCCAATTAATGATTATATTTTACTGTATTGAACAATTAACCCTTGGTTTTAAACCAAAATTAGGGTTTGTAATTTTTCAAATTCATACCGTATACTATCACATAAAATAACACGTTATACGATAAAAGAGCCGAGCAGGCTTGCTGCCCCCATCGGAAAGTTCTCGAAGAACTTTCCAACGGTATGTTGTGCGCCGCGTTACTCCTTACGGATTAAAAGTTCTGGGCACCGGAGCGACGGAGACCTGGTCACAAGCCCCATGCCCTCGGTTAAGCGTTCAATAGAAATAAGCTGAGTGTATTAATGATAATGTTATTTGAGTTTTTGCATGTTTGGTTCTCTCATCTGGTTTGAACTTATGAAAATTGTATGCGCCTTGATGAATATTTAGCACATTCTAACTCATTTAACACAAAAATAGGTCAAATCACGCAAATCTAGGCAAAGATAAAATTTGGGGTTTCACATTCTCCCCCCCTTAAAGAAATTTCATCCTCTAAATTAAGCCTGCTCGGCTGTGCCCGTTTTTTAGAGCCTAAAATCGAACGTTTTCATCAGTTTCGGGGAAACAATGCATCCTGCAGAGGGAGTGATGCGGGCTGCTTCTCAACTTTGAGAATCGACATCAATATCCAAGGTCAAGAACTACCCGCAATAGACTTTTCTCATTTCTTTGATGATGGAAAGCTCTCCGAGAGCTCTACGACGAGAGTTATGTGGCGCACAACATTCCTTTGGAAAGCACTCTGAGAGCTGTACGACAGGGGCAGCAAGCTTGGACCATCGCAACGAGTTGTTTGAGATTCAAGAAAGCCCTTAATCAATTTTACAAGATAATAAACGAATATTTATGGATTGAATCAAGAACTTTCATGCTTTATATATGTCAAACAAGTATCACAAGATTCTTTGATTTTATGGCTGAAAATCATGCATAACTGGCTCTGATACTACATGTAAGCACATATAAAATATATGTATTCCAATATGTATGATTTTACAGCACAGTTCTCGAATATATATAGCAACGGAATACATACATGTTTGAGTCATAACAAAAGCAGCTTGTAATCGTTACCCGATCACTGACATAGGTCTTCCTCTTTCATACTCTATCCAGGAACAACTAACGTTTATGGAAATAATTAGTTTAGGATTCGAGCAGGAGAGGGGACCTAACCATATATTTATAATTATTATAACAGACCCTCTCATAAAAGGTTTAGTCAGAATATAAGATCTATACACAATTAACCGTATATCAATTTATGAGGTGGGCTTAAAAACAATATGATCACAACCCAGTCTCCATGAATCAGTTATCCAGCCTATTTTATAAAATCAAAAATAATTAACGGTAGCCCACATAATGGAGAAATATTCCAACAAATGATATTTACCCAATATTTCATATAAAATAATTGATTTAGACTTGGTCTTTTTTCATTCTGGATGAAAACATGTGCATCCATAACATAGAGGCATTTTCTTGAGATCATAAAAGTCATTGTTAAACTGATGATGAATGCAAAGCTAAAATATTTAAATATAAAGAGTAGTTGTAGAAATTTTCAAATATTACAAAGCTTATGATATGGAAATGATGTAAGAAATGATATATAACTTAATCATAATATATATATATATATATTCTCACATTTGAAAACTTCAGCTCTTGCCGAAGCCTTTTTATTATTATATTCAGTGGAAATGAGATTTGATTATTCTAAATTTTGAAAAGCAATAAAAGAATGGGGGATAGGTGGTCCTGAATGAAGCTAGTAACTGGATTAAATTGATGGACTATGAATTTCACATTAAACTTAATAACTTCGATTTACCTCTTGGCTAATTGTTTTCAACTGCAAAGAGATTTTGAATCTATTTATATGTGAAAACAAAATACTATTCCTGTCTTTAGATAAGACTATTCATCACCCCAGCGAAAAAATAAAAAATAAAATAAGATATCCAAAGTTCTAAATACACCCCAGCTAAAGTGCTCGCATGCATGTAAAATTGTCGAGAAAAATAATTTGTGCAAAATCATATAAATATCTCTCCTCTTTTTGTTTTTTGTCAAGAAAGCATATAAATATATAAAAGTCAAATAATTGATATAGATAATTGCCGACTTTTTTTTTCTTTTCTTCCATTGTGAAACAGAGTTCCCTTCTCTTGTTCACATGTGAACACATGAGAAAGAGGCATCGTTTTTAGATCGTAAGTGACTGTTCACACTGGCGTATTTGTGAAACTAATAATTTTTAATATATGTGATATCCTAGATCAGTGGGGATAATATATTCGAGTGGTTTATTAGTAGATGTTGTGGGTATAAATAATAATTTGAAGTAACCATTTTGAACGAGTAGAAAAGAGGCCCAAGTAATTATTTCTTAGGCTTACAACTCTAGTCTCGCCATTGAGGTCTTGGATTCTGAACTCGCCACAAGTTTAGTTACATAAATTTTGAGTTAATCCCATTTTTCCCCACGAGTTTATCACAAAAGCCCAAAGGCCTCCATGGGCTTTATGAGTTTACGCAAGTCTAGTTAGTTATGATCATTTTAATTTAGATAGATCGTTAGTAGTTCAGTAATGTTGATCCTTTTGTATTTATGCTTAAACATTCTTTATAATATGCAGGTCGAATTAGTTTCAATTGGTGCATCACATTTTTCGACGCTTACTTTTCCACATTACAAAATTTTTTCGGTGGTAGCCTGTGGATAGAATTTTTATGTTTTGGACTGTCCTTTTTTGGTCTAAAGGAGCATTTCATGTTTCTTTGATTTTTGTAAAGCTATTAGTAGGTTTTTGGGATGACATTGTTGGCAGTATTTTTGTTTGAAGGATTATAGAGCCTTGTACTTTTTCTAACTCTGCTGAAATGAATGCATAGAGGGAAAATATTGTGAAATGCAAACATATTACAAGGCAGAATGGTAAAAGCATAAAGTCAAACGATTGACTGTTAAAATAACATTAACAGTGTTAAGATTGATGGGAAAATCTGGGTAATTCATAAAGTTCATGGAGGACTTTGGGATTTTGTGATAAACTCCATAAATTTTCAACAACTTAATTACGAACCCAAAATCTCAAGCTAATATTCCCATACTCGCCAAAGTGGTGTTCTTTTGTAGTTCTTTTATGTATATATGCTTGTTACAGGTTTTTGCAGCAAGGACGCTATTCCCCATACTCTTTTTTCCTTTTCTTTTTCTCAATTTGTAGGGAAGTTATACAACGAATTGAGGGGGAATATGACAGCAAGTTGATTAGCCAAGGAGAATTTCAATGTGTTTTGCTCAACTCTACAGGACTTACATAAATCCAAGAAAGAAAAAAATTTTAATCTCTGCTCTCACGCCAAAAACTACTCAAGTGAAAATACTAAGCGAAATTAAAGTAGCATTGGCATCCTACCGTAACTCCAATGGTCAATTAAGCAACGTGAGAAGCATCATTCTCGCATGTTCAATTATGAGTTGGTAACTTCAATTATGTGCCCTAAAGCAATATTATAATATCGAAGTCAATGTTGGTTTGGCAATATCTTATTTTTCTAAACGCTGATCTAAACAATGCCTCCGGGACTGGAGAAGTCTATATATGAACATGGTTTCAGACTTCTATGAGCACCTAACCATAAGAAAATATACCAAGTGTTCTCATTCTCCCCTCTTTCTTGATTATTACACACAATTCAAATCTCCCAAGTGTTCTCATTCTCCCTTCTGAGCTCTTTTCTTTCTCTTAGCATTCCATTCTTGCCTTTCTATTGTCTCTTAGGAACTTTCTTTTTTGATTATTACACACAATTCGAAATTCAAAAGAAAGAAATTTAAACGTCTGTTGACAAATAGGCATGGCTGAAGCAGTAGTTAACATGGTGGCGGAGGAATTGGTTACAACTTCCACGGAATGGCTAAAAGAGGAGTTATCGCTAATCAGGGGTGTCAAAAAGGAGGTCAAAAATGTCTCCTCCAAACTGCAAAAGATTCAGCATGTGTTGGATGATGCAGAGAAGAGAAGCATGAAGGAGAAAGCAGTCCAAGGCTGGCTAGAAAACCTAAAATAGCTTTCTTACGATATGGAAGACGTGCTTGATGAATGGAACACTGCAATTTCCAAACAAAAGTTTGAAGAGGCCGAGAATCCATCCATTCCTGGAGAAAAAGATAAGTAGTTCTTCCTGGCTTACTTGTCTTTCATTCAAACAAAAACCTTGTTTTCCTCTCAAACAAGTTGTTCTAAGTCGCAAAATAGCCTGGAAAATTAAGGATATAAATAAAGAACTGGACTCAATCATAAAAGTGAAAAATTATTTCACATTTGTTTTGAAAGAATCACTTCCAAATAAGAGTTTGGATTCTTTGCAATCTGAACGAATCACAACCTCCTTAATCAATGAGTCACAAGTATGTGGTCGGCGTCATGATGAGAAAAGTCTTTTAAACAAGTTGTTGTCTGTAAGTAGTCAAGAAGAAACTCGGATTCCTACTATCTCTATAGTAGGTATCGGTGGGTTAGGGAAGACAACCCTAGCAAAGCTAATTTACAATAATGATGAGGTCAAAAAAAGGTTTAGTAAAAGGATATGGGTGTGCGTCTCCGATCCGTTTGATCTGTTTAAGATTGCTCAAGAAATTGTTGAGGCGATTGAAGGGTTTCCCCCAAAGCTCAGCTCAAAGGAACTGTTGCTACAATGTTTGAAAGATACCATATCTAATAAAAATTTCCTACTGGTCTTAGATGACGTGTGGGATGAGAAGGGGAGAAAATGGGAAGAGTTGAGAAACTGTCTTGAGGTTGGCGCTGTTGGAAGTAGAGTTTTACTAACAACAAGGAAAGAAAAGGTTGCAAGAGCCATGGGTACAAGTCCCACTAATGTGCACCGTTTAGGCATTCTATCTGAGTCAGCTAGTTGGGATTTGTTTAGGCAATTAGCGTTTGCTTAAAAAAAGGATCATGAGACGCTAGGAAAGATTGGCGAAGAAATAGTTCAAAAGTGCATGGGGTTGCCACTAGCTATAAAAATTATTGGAAATTTGTTACGCTTTAAATACACTATCGAAGAGTGGAAACAAGTTTTGAATAGTGAAATATGGCAACTAGAAGAAGTGAAAGTAGATCTTTTCCCTCATTTATATTTAAGTTATAAGGAGTTGCCTTTGATTGTTAAGCGGTGCTTCTTATATTGTTCAATCTTTCCAAAAGATACCAAGTTAAATGTAGATGAGCTAATTAGGTTCTGGTTGGCGCAAGGTTTTGTTAAATCAACTAATGGAAGGTATGATAAGAAGCTAAAAGGTAAAGAGCACTTCAATAAGTTGGTAATGTATTCTTTCTTTCAAGATTTCGAGGAAGATGACTTGGGAAACATAATGTCATGTAAGATGCATGGTATAGTGCACGATTTTGCACAATATCTTGCAAGAAATGAATGCATTACCATTGAAAATGTGAAATCAAATTCATATCTAAAAAGAACCCGTCACCTTACATGGTTTCCTGGATTAGAACTTGAAAGTCTTCTTTCTGGTTTTGATGTGGGAAGACTTCGCACTTTTATTGTAGATGCGCATCCACTCAAAGTACCAGTTACTGCATTCAAGCGTTTGAAATATGTTAGAGTGCTAAAATTAAAGAACTGTGGTTTGAAAATGCTTCCAGAGGAGGTAGGGAGTTTATTTCATTTGAGGTGTCTCGACCTAAGTGAGATTGAGTCTCTAGATGGGTTTCCAGAATCAGTGTGTGAGTTATATAATTTAGAAACCTTGAACCTTGAAGGTTGTTGGAGCCTTTCAGTACTTCCTCAAAGAATTGGCAAATTGATAAATCTGAGGGAGCTTTTCATTTCATGGACGTCATTGAAAGAATATCCAGAGTCTTTTCAAAAATTAATTAATCTTCGGATTTTGGGTACGTTTTTGGTTGGAAAAAGATTTGGCAAGTTGGAGTACCTAAACCATTTTAAGCATCTTCGAGAAGTAAACATTGTGGCCAAGTATGATTTATTAAAGACAGACGATCAAGAACACGGCCTAAATTTCGGAGACGTGGAAATGGCAACAATGAAAGCTCAGCAACCACTACTTAATGTACATAAATTAGTTATTGAAGGAATCTCTGAAACCCATTTTTCGAGCTGGTTGGTGAAAGCTTTCAACAACCTTAAACGGCTTGAAATCGTCAGCTGCAATTATTCAACTTTGCCTCCCCTCAGGAAATTGCCCAACCTTGAAGAACTTTACATGTTTTTAATGAATAATATAGAGCGCATTGGACACGAGTTTTTAGGAATCCCAGATACCACTACTCAGGATGATAGTTTGAGAAGAGCACCAGCGTCGTCATCATCATCATCATCAGCGCGTGCTTTCCCCAAGTTGGTGCGACTACTTTTTTATGGATTTCCAGAATTAGAAGTGTGGGAAGATGAAGACACGACTTTTGAGATAATGCCCCGACTTCGGGAGTTGAAACTATCAAATTGTGTGAAGCTTCGCCACCTACCAAATTGGCTCCGTGCTAAGGTTTCAACCCTGCGCATGCAGACATACGGTTGTGATAATCTCAGATCCTTCTCTCGGGAACTTGACTCTTTTTGGAACATTCGTGGTGTTAATGCTCCAAACGTAAGGCATTCTGAAGAAGCAGCAGATCAATAGCACCGTGCCAGGCAGCAGCTCATGACCACTTCAAATGCTTATTTCATCCCAGAAAGGTAAAGCAGAAGCGCTCTCAAGGATTACTACTTTTGGACCCACTTGTGCAACAGATTATTCCCAGTCCCACCTGCTCTGCTCACTCATGTTGGATTTGTTAGCATTGGCCTGTCGACAAGGAAACCAACAATCATCTTGTTTTTGTAAAGCTTTGATTTCCTTCTGTCCTTGTATGTATGTACACTTTGTGATTGGATATTGTATTTGACCATGCCATATTCATTAGATTCCCTCGTGATGTCTCAAGATTTTAATTCTTTCATAAAGCTCCAATTAAAAATAAAATAAAAAAATATTACAATAAGTGCTACTTCAATGGTTTTCTTGACCATTGTGCAAACTAAAAGTTTTTCCAATGGTATTTAATTACATTGGTTGGATACTTTTCTCACTTTTAATTACTTGTTGCCCACGAGATCACTTTTTCTTTACGGTTTTAAAGTTATAATTTAATTACAACAATTTTCTAAATCAATAAGACATACAACGGCTTAAAAAAGACCAAAAATAGTTGCGAATGACTTTATGCACTCTTGTTTTTAACTTTCTTATCATTATGACAAATGGAATACAAAATTTGCAGCTCAGAAACCATCACATGAATTACTACTATTTTGTATTGGCGTTTTCTATTAAATTAGAAAAGGGAAAGATAAAACACTATGTACTAGCAAATGCTAAATTGCAAATTAAAATACTACAATGAATTATTTAAAGATAAAATAAAATAAAAACTGTACACAAGAATGAAGAGTGGAAGCAACAACACAACTCAGTGATGCTTAGAAATGATAGTTGCTGCTGAGGACTTCTACAAGAAGCAAGGCAGCAGCCTTACTCTATACTCTCACCCTCATGCAAATTAAATGAATTTTGACCTTAACGATATTTCATGTGTGCCGTAAAGTTTTGGTTTAATCATATTACGATGACAATATAATTTTTATTTGGATGATGTAAGAACCCATTGGCAAAGTCCGACCACCAAATTATGTAGTAGAACCTGACACTAATAAACCCTACTTTAGAATCATAGAGAGTGTAGAATTTGCAACGTCAAGAACGATTTCACCTCACTACCGCTGGACCATGTCCCTAGGGACTACTGCGCTAACAATATTGACATTGAAGCATCTAAAATTAAAGTATTGACTGTTGAAGAGAAAAAGATAGAGTGGCAGCAAGTGGTGACTGAGATGGTGTGGTTGTGTAGGTGATGGCCTGTTAATGGATTTCAAAAAGAAACAGACAGACAGAGAACAAAAAAGTACAGAGAGAGAGAGAGATATATTAAAAAATGTTTTAAATGGAAATGGAGGGTAGATATGTTGGGAAAGGGAAGATAGTGAGAGAGGTTGGAAAAGAACAAAAAGAAAAATAAAATAAATATATAACACATGAAAACATAAAAAATAAAATAAGAAATTATTTGAGTCACTTAACTCTAACTATTTGTATTTTAACCATTTTCCATCAATTTTTTTTTTAACTCTAGTTAACGTAATGACGTAATAAAATCATCTTAAAAAATTAGTGACCCTTTAAGATCAACAATAGTTCAATGGCCAAAATAAAACTAACATAATAGTTTAGCTAGAATATTTTACCCTCTTATTTTCCCTAGTGAATCCAAACAAGCAGTAAAACTTTTACTATAAACCCTAAGAACAATTGACCAGAAAAAAATGGAGTTAAACGAACGGCAAATCTACACAAAACAAAATTATGCAGTCCAGAAACCATCATATTTTGACATGTATATATTACCAATATTTTTCTATTGGCATTTTCCATTAAATGAGAAAAGAAAAAAAAATAATCACTAGCAAATGATTAATTACAAATTGAAATACCAAAATGAATATTAAAATAACAAAAAAAAGGGATAGGACTGTACACAAGAATGAAGAGTAGAAGCAGCAGCACAAGTCAGTGATGCTTTGAAATGATATACCAGTAGATCAGCTGCCCTAGACAATAATTCTCACGATACTTCTTGCAATACTCATGACCACTAGAACCCGCTTTATCAGCATATTTTGGGCACAGGTCGAGAGGACTGATGTATACTGGTGGTGAAGTTACAGGCTTGTATGACTGCAAAAGAAGACAAGTGAGTCAACAGAAGGCACGAAGACAACCTCTAAGTCAATAGTTGCCAACAAATTTCGGGTTAGACATGGTATGAAGACTCACTCTTATTTGAAAGAAACACTTGGTATGAGCATATATGTGGATCAAGTCGGCAGCAACATCGTGACGACATTTGTATGTGCATGGAAGATTAATTTCGGACCTCATCCCTCAACCTAGAACAAGGAAAATGTTCGATAAGATGGGCATGTTTAAAAGAATTCCAAGTTGAAACTAAGAAAAGGTAATTTGCACAGCTTACCATATTAAGGATTTCCGAAGCTCCATCTGGATATCATCAAAACCAGATGGATCATGAGCACGGATGTTGGCCTTTAGGTTGCTCAGCTCAGTGTCATCCATATGGGGAGTTATACAATGAATAAGTTCCTCCACAAGGGACCCCATCCCCTTTCCAAAGAAAATAAACCACTGCTTTCGGACTAAGCCTTTCCAAAGGGGGGGGGGGGGGGGGGGTTCTTTGCTTCGCCATAAATGCATTTCATTACATACCTCACCTGCAAAGAAAATGCACCAGGACATTAAAGCTAGTGTTCTTTTTCCTCTCATTTATTTTTCCTATTGGGTTTGGGGAAGAGACATCGGTCTTCAAAGCCCCTCCCCCTTCGGCAGTAAGAAAATGTTTAAACCTAACATACACTGAAAGCTTCACCAGTGTATTACTTCTAAATAAACAAGTATTGAAATAACTGGAGGAAAAATTTTCAAACTTTTGACACTAAAAATGCAGTCAATTTTTCAGTAAATGGCCTTCTTAAAGATAAAAGAAAGTCAGCTACCTTGTCAAAATAGAGAGCCAAATTTTGAAACCGTTGGTTGTAAACACCCTCAGCCCGCAATTCTCAAGAAAAGGAAATGAGTAGCAGCATTACAAATGAAAGAATATCTTCAAACATATCCGACTCGACTAACAGAGTATGGCTTGAAAATCTCCCAATTTGTCCATTCTGTAAATGGGTCGACAGGATGCACTTGGAAATAAATACAGATCTGAACCTCTGCATCACATTTTTCACCCTCCAGGCAGATATCTGAGAAGTATTTCTTCTTCTCTTCCAGATTATGGTTGAGAATCTCATCGGGGAGTTTAGAAACTTTGGGGATAATGAATGTGAGTTCAAGGATTTTAACGTGCATTTTAAAATGCGCAAGGATAGACTTTATTGCATCAGTTGTTCTCCTAATGTGACAAACAAGAACTTGTGGACTTATATGAAGAGAATTGAGAATGCAACATCTCGTCAAGTAACATATTCAAAGCGCAAGGATGGCATTGTCAAGAAGGCCAGTGAATTAGCAATTTTGTGCGACACAGATGTTGCTCTTATAATGTTTTCTCCTACTGGTCGATATAAGAATGTCTTCTTCGTTCTTTCTGTTGTTAATATCCTGAGTTTGGTCTGAACAAAGAACGTTTTACTTTGATTTTTCAGGGTCGAGGATATTTTCCTTCGGTTCATAGATCGGCCTGATGAGTTGAAAGGAGGGTATGCACCTTGCCATATCCTGAATTCAATTCTATATGTTTACGGATAACTATCTTACATGTTTATGTTTACTGATAACTATGTCACATGTTTTCTGTCACTCCTTTTTTTTCTTTCTATTAACCTGCCATGGTTGTCAAAGACCCATTTTGAATGAAGAAGTATGAAGAACTTCTCTTCCATTTTTATTTCCTTGCTCTCTCTCTTCTCTCAACTCTACAAGGGTGTGTGTGCCTTGCACTTGTGTCTGCATATGGACCTGTGTACGTCTACATGCCCTTCCTCCTGCTAACTTATTATGCCTCATGCTTTGGCAGTATCTTATCCAAAAGATCAAGCAGTTGAAGCATGAAGGAGAAATGCTGGAAAAATAGCAACGTATACCCCTCTGTGTGTGTGTGTGTGCGCCTGTCTCTGTTTCTCTGTCTCACCTTTCTCTGTCTATGTATATATATCATTGTGTGTGTGTCCAGGTGTGACATGGGCATGCCTCTTTGTGTGAGTTTTACATGTGATTGCATGTGTATGTTAGGTCAACTCCAACAGTTCCTTTATTTTTTTTTTACATTTAAGGGATTTGAAACATTTTACCTATTTTTACAAATCTTCTATCTCAGTTTCACTCCAACAGTTCCCCTATTTTTAATCAATCCCTTATTTTATAGAATCCCTATTTTAGTTTTACTCCAACAACTCCCCTATATAGAAAATTTCTATTTCTACAACATTAAAAAGTATGGGGGATGGGATATGGGAGGGTTTTGATCCCTCAGCAATGGGGATCCAAACATCAAATCATTTATCCCCAAAATATAAGAGATCATTTGGGAGAGCTGTTGGAGCTATATAGTACGAACAAGATCCCCAAATTTGATGGTTTTGAGCATTTTGGGGAGTTGTTGGAGCTCCCCTTAGATAAGTAAACTTCATCTTCCTTCAGTTTTTCTGTGACAAGATTTTTCTTTTGATTCATCTTTTGTCTCAATGCTTCACTCTGCTGACAATGGGCGACAAAGTTCAGCATAGAGGTAAGAGCTTCTCCCTCTCTGCGATCTTCTATCTTTTATATTTCTGCAGACATTTATTATATTAGAAAGGAAAAAGAAAAGGATGGAGATTACTAGCTAGTTAGGTGCATTGATAGACAGATCGATAGATCAAGTGATAGAGAGAGAAAAAAATATCTTTTATCTTTTATATTTCAGAAGGAAAGTTTTTTCATTTTTTTAGGGTGAATGTCCCTTTGGTCATATCAATAACATTATCTACTACTTTTATAGATACTATGAACCAAACATGGAAAAAATCAATTCAGCTCTTGAAGCAGGCATGTATCAGCAGTTCCTTAGCAGTGCCATTCAACGCGTACGGCTGTCAAAAGTAAGTCTCTACATTGCAGATCGTAAGACACCCTCCTGATTTGAAACCCTTGAGAGTTCAATAGCAACTGAAAACAATAAAAGCTGACCTTCTTCAGTTTGCTCTTTCTGTCTGAACCTTGACTTGAAAATGATAGTATGCTTTGCTTTTCTTACTCGGTAACAAAGCTGTGCCTCAAATGCCTGATCATGAGGAGGTAACAAAACATGAGTTACTGGTATAAATCAATCTTAAAAGAAAATCGAACCAAGAAGTGATAACTTTGTAACAAGACGTGTCTGTGGTCAATATGCAGAATGCAGTTTTATCAGGTGATCAGCTTACAGATTTCAAGGAAAACAGGTACCTGAATTAATTGCTTTTCCCTTTTCCTTGTGGATTTGCTCTGTTTTCTCTTGTTGAATTTCTAAAGACTAGAAGCAAGACTATTTTCAACTCGGTCTTCCTAAATTAGAATCCAGAAATGGATTCATGAACAAGGCATCACCCTGTCTACCTTCGTTCTTTTCGGATCTTCATATTAAGAAAAAAATGGTTTTGAGCTATTCTTTTTTGTCTAATTATTTGTCAAAGCAACATTATTGGCATCACACCATTCTCAAGCTTTATGTGACCTTCACTTTAACGAATTCTTTTCAATACTGACAGCAACTCTGCATTTTGGTTGAATGACTACAGAAATACTTCAGTGGACGAGTGTCTTGCCTATGGGACCTCACCTGAGCCTCGGCTTCATACAGTCGCAGAAGCACTGGAATGCATCGAGTAGTGAGCCGTCACCTAATTTTACTAGCTACTGACTGCATATACTATATGCCATCATCGTTCACTTGGCCAAGAAATTTTTCCGTTAGGCATAATGCTTATAAAAGCAAACACGGAAATAAAAATGAGAAGCTCATGCACGTGGCAACTTGAATTTTTATAATCTTCTCAACTGATAACAGAATTTAAATGTTTTACTTGCATGGTTATATTTGTGCAAAATAAGTTCTGCCTGGCAACAACCATGAAAGCTGGTAAACAGATGTTGTTGCTTAAGGTTGAAGCTTTTCAATTAATATGTTTTCTTCATTTTCCTACTTTTTCGACGACCAATCATCCTTCTTCATATTTCTCCCCGACCAAACCCGAGTGGGTCAGGCAGCAAGGCGTATATTTTCTCTTCCTCTCCTTTTCTCTCTTTCTTTCCTTTTGTTCTTTGATCCATTTTTATCTTGTTTTACTTTTTGGTGAATTTGATGTGACTTGTGGTAACTGTGGCAGCGAGAGTTGAGCATTGTCAAAAGCGGTTAGAGTGCAATCTATTGTTCTTTAATATTAGTAAGTTAGGATCCGGTCATTAAGATTTTACGTTATGAGAGAGATCGCTCATCAAGATTTTTACTTTGTGAATGAGACCAAATAATCGTAAATTATTAAAATCATTTAATCATAATTGTATCATTAATTTACGACCGTTACAGTATTCAGATTCTCAGCCCACTGTTAACCAAAGCAGCTAGTCTCTTCTTTCCTAGCGAGTCATATATTTTTTCAAGTGACGAGCTAGTTTTTATTTATTTAATATATACTATAGGGCATTTTCTTCAACAAAGTAAAGCGATTTATGAATTTGTTAAAGGGGGTTTTTCTTCAAAAGGATATTGTCCATTAGTTCTCTAATGTAACAAGGCAGAGAGGTTTTAGTGCGAATTCTGCAATTGTAAAGGGTGTGAAGTGGTATCACTTTCTAGTTTTTATATAGAGGTTATATGGATTAGACATCGATTTGTTGAATGAGCCCGGATAAGCCAACAAGATTATCGGCTGTCATTGTTCATGGGTGAAACTAGTTGACTCAAATATTTAAATAAAAGAGTAGTTATAAAAAATTTTTAACTCGTACTTAGCTTATTTAGAGTTAATAATGCTAACTTATTTGGAGTTAATTTTACTCAATTCGTGATACTCTTTGGGCTTTTTGGGTTTGGACAAATTATATCAAAAGATAAATATTTTGAACTCTCTCCATTCTTCAAGATACTAGCTGGATTTGGAGGAAAATTTTGCAACTTCGTTGCATTATAAAAGATTACATTACAAACACTGTGGGTAACGGGCTGAAAACCTTTTTCTGGCATGATAATTGGCATCTGATGGAAAATCTTATCAATGAATTTGATTTAAATGTCATTTACTCGAACGTTGATGCCAAAATTGCTGATATTATTCTCAACAACAATTGGCTTTGACCTCACCATTCTCCTTCGATTAGCTAGTCTCAACCTGGAAACTTGCTACCACGTAATTGTGATGATAAATTCAAATGGGCTTTTGTTTCCAATGGAAAATTCTCCTTCAAGAATACTTGGAACAAAATTAGGAGCAAGAAAGATAAGGTTCAATGGCACAATCTTGTTTGGTTCAACAACTGTATCCCAAAACATAGCTTCATCTTATAGCTTGCAATCTTAAATAGTTTGACAACTAAATTCAGACTTGTCTTATGGGGCATACATAATATTTCTAACTGCACTTTCTGCTACATGGGATGTGAAACAAATAAACACATGTTCTTTTCACAAGGGGGATATGGAGACAATGATTAGCAGCATTATCATTGATCAAGAAATTATTACTCTTCCCAAAATTTTGAATATCTCTTCTACTATCAACGATGAGGATTGCAATGCAAGAGTTCAACTTCACATATTTTTCTTCTGCGCTGCTATTTATCACATTTAGATCGAGAGAAACATATGTATTTTCTTGGAGGAAGCACACATTAAAAGACATATTTTCAAAAACATCCAAAATGAAGTCAACTCCAAATTTCTCATTGATCGGCAATTCAAGAACACACTTTTTAATCGTGATGTATTAAACAAATGGGGCCTTAGTAGCTAATTCAATTACTCTTTTGGTTTTTGTAATGGTTTGTTTTTGCTTGCATTTACTTTGTTTGATCTTTGATGTTTGGTTGAACTTTTGTACTTTTTCTTTTCCTTTCAATAATACTCACTGAATTATCAAAATAATAATAATAATTTAATGTTATATTAGCCAAAGTTATTTTTGTTTTTTGTTCTCTTGTGAAAAACCCATTTTAAGTAAGATTATATTATATCTCTCTCAAAATTATCAATCTCGTGGTACAACGTTATATTTTAACATATGCTTTTAATTAGTCAAAAGTCAACAGTATCCATGTTGGGAAAACATATATTCCGACTTTATAATTTTGGTCCAGTATCTATGCTAGGATAATATACATTCTAATTTAATATTTTTGGTCGCAATAAGTTGTTATCCATTACTTCACTCAACTTTGAGGACTATATTACCAAAATTTAGTGCTTATAATGTTTCACCAAAAAAAAAAGTGCTTATAATATGAGATGCAAAGTTCCTTGCGAGGACTGCTCCCGCGACACATTGTTGAACAATTGAACAATTAAACTAATAACGTAAGGATGGGCGAGTGGTCTAATGTGCCAGACTAATTCATGACATCGTCAGAGGGCGTGGGTACAAATCCCACTTCTGATAAAAAAGGAAAGAAAAAAAAAACTGAATGATAAGTCAAGTTGCTTTTTTGACTTTTAGTATATGGGTTCTCGAGAAATTGATATATTCTCTACCTAATGAGACTTTTTTTATTCAAAAGTTGGGCTGAATGGTAAGTTGAATTACGGTTTTAACATTCATTATACCAGTTTTTCAAAAATTGATACATTCTCTGCCTAATTACACTGTAGTTCTAATATCAGCAACGATCCTATTCCAAAGTTGTTCTCTTATGTATTTCTGCATTTCTCTCCTGCCAGATGTAGCATGTACAAGAGCAAAATGCAATTCTTAAGATATCAGCTTGCTTTAAGGCTTCTTCCCTTGTAGATAATTGGCATATCCATCATAAAACACTATCCCAATTTAGTACAATAAAATGGCTTATCCTTTAATAACAAAATTGACTTGCAGCTTGCCTAGCAAAAAAAATGGACTTATACCTCCAAAAGTTAGTAACGTGTTTGGATAGCTACTCATTGTAGTCAAAAGTTTCGAATTCAAACTTATATAGTTTTGTTATAAATATTATATAGCGTTTGACTGACCTTAAATATTCATTAGAGTACATTACTGCACAACAAAGTTAACACCTTAGGTAAATTCAATATAATAATGTTAAAATAAATTTATCGTCATTGAAAAAAAAAACTGATGATCCAGCATCTGGTAAAGTTTAAAATATAACCAAAATATCATCCTTAAAATTTGACGAAGTGATGTGAGAAATAGCGGGAAATTCCTCTTAACAGCATAATTCAGAATCCCAGGTGTAGATTACTCTTAAAAAATTATTGCCAACTCATTCTGATAAGGTCTAATGCGCCCCAAATTAAAGCAAAAGTCAATCATTAAGATTTGACTAAATGTTTAGATAGTGACTTATTATAATATAAATTTTGAATTCAAACACGGCTTCATTGTACCTAAAGAAAAAGAGCGAAAGTCAATCTTCGTTTGCCATAGATCTAAACAATGTACAAAGGAGGATCATATAAGAAGATATGTTTCAGATATTTGTGAACACCATTGACATAAGAAAACAAAAGAAAAAGAAAGAAATTTAAGCATCATTTGTGAAAAAATAATCATGGCTGATGCAGTTGTTTCCATGGTCCTGGGGAAATTGCTCTCTATTCCTCAGGAATGGCTAACAGAGGAGATATCGCTAGTCAAGGGTGTTAAAAAGGAGCTCGAAAGTGTCTCCTCAAAGCTACACATAATCCGAAATGTGCTAGATGATGTATAGAAGAGAAGCATAAAGGAAAAAACTGTCCAAGGTTGGCTAGAGAAGCTAGAAGACATATCATATGAAATGGATGATGTGATTGATGAATGGAACACCGCAATTTCGAAGCGAAAAATTGAAGAGGACGAGAATCAGATAAGTAGTTCTTCCTTGTTTTCGTGTTTTTCATTGAAACAAGTTGGTTTGTGTCGTGGTATAGCCAGGGAAATTAAGGATATAATTGCAAGACTAGATTCGATCTTAAGAGACAAAAATGACTTCAACTTGGTTTCTAGAGAACCTCTTCCAAATATGAGTGTTGATTCTTTGGAATCGAAACGAATCACAACCTCCTTAATCAAAGAATCAGAAGTATATGGCCGAGATTTTGATAAGGATACTCTTTTAAACAAGTTATTCTCAGAGGATAGTCAAGAACAAAATCATATCCCTATTATCTCCATAGTAGGTGTTGGTGGACTAGGGAAAACAACCCTTGCACAACTAGTTTACAATAGTGATAAGGTTGGAAAAAGATTTAGTAAAACCATATGGATTTGCGTTTCAGATAATTTTGAGCCATTTCAAATTGCTAGTGAAATTGTTGAAGCTATTGAAGGGAATCCCCCAAATGTAAGTTCAAAAGAAATGTTGCTTCAACATTTGAAGCAATCCATATCTAATGAAACGTTCCTGCTTGTCTTAGATGATGTGTGGAATGTGGATGAGAAAAAGTGGGAACAACTCAGAAACTATCTCGAGTTTGGAAATGTTGGAAGCCGAATTTTAGTGACAACAAGGAGTGAGAAGGTTGCGAGAATGACGGGAACAAGTACCCCTTACTTGCATCGCTTAAGCCAACTATCTGACTCAGCTTGTTGGTCATTGTTTAATCAAATAGCGTTTGCTGAAAAAAGGGGGAGGGACTATGAGATGCTAAAGGGCATCGGTAGAGATATAATCCAAAAGTGCAAGGGCTTGCCACTCGCTATAAGGACCTTAGGTAATTTGTTACGCTTTAAAAACACTGTTGAAGAGTGGCAACATGTTTTGGATAGTGAAATATGGCAATTGGAGGAAGTGGAAGTAGAGCTTTTCCCTCATCTATATTTAGGCTATAATGAATTGCCTTTGTCTGTGAAGCGGTGCTTCTCATATTGCTCCATCTTTCCAAAAGATACCAGGTTACAGGTAGATGAGCTAATTAGAATTTGGGTGGCCCAAGGCTTTATCAGACCAGCTAATAGAGAACATGATATGGAGTTAAAAGGACAAGACTACTTTTATAAGTTGGCAATGTGTTCTTTTTTTTCAAGGCTTTGAAAGGGATGAAGATTCTGGAGAGATAATATCATGCAAGATGCACGATATAGTTCATGATTTTGCTCAATATCTCACCAGAAATGAGTGCATAATAACTGCCGATGTGAAACCAAATTCATTTTCGAAAAGAGCTCGTCACCTGACATGGCTACCTGATACAGAAATTGAGACCTCTTCTTTTCCTGTTTGTGATATGAAAAGACTTCGCAGCTTTTTTGGTGACGGCTATTCACTGAAACAACTAGTTAACCTATTGAACTGTCTGAAATGTGTTCGAGCACTGACCTTAAGGAGATGTGACTTGAGAAAAGTTCCGAAAGAGATAGGGTATCTGGTTCTCCTGAGGTACCTTGACTTGAGTGGCAATGCTTCTCTAGATCAATTGCCCGAATCAGTGTGTAAATTGTATGATCTGCAGACATTAAACATTCACCATTGTTGGGGCCTTTCAGTACTTCCTCAGAAGATTGGCAAATTGGTAAATCTGAGACACTTTAAAATTGAACCTCTATCATTGAGAGAATGCCCTGAGTCTTTTGGAAAATTAACTAATCTTCGAACTTTGACAAACTTTTTGGTTGGAAGCAAATTCGGCAAGTTGGAGTACCTAAAACATTTTAAGTATCTTCGAGGAAATCTGACAATAGTGTTTGACACTGATTTGATAGAGGCAGATGCTGTAGCCGATGCGAAGAAGGCAGAGCTCAAAAACAAGAAATATATCCAAGAACTCTGCTTGAACTTTAAGGATGGGGAGGTCGCATCAAAGGCAATGTTGGAAGCTCTAGAACCACCATCTAACTTACAGAGTTTAGGAATTTCGGGATTCTTTGGAACCCAATATCCAAGCTGGTTGATGAAATCTCTTAACAACCTTAGAGTGCTTAGTATCAGTCATTTCCCAAACTGTTCGACTTTGCCTCCTCTCTGGAAATTGCCCTACCTTGAAGATCTTGACATAACTTTGATGAGATCTATAAAGCACATTGGACGCGAGTTTTTGGGAATAGATGACACTATTACTCCAGGTGATAGGCTGAGATCAAGAGCACCAGCAATGTCATCCTCAGTATGTGTCACGCCCCGAAATTTAACGCCGTAAATCCGGGACGAGACCGCCGCGCGCTTAGAAAGACAAGTTCTCCTAAGCCCGCAAGGCTCAAATCTCTCAATAACACGAGCTAGGAATACATTAATAAATAATTAATCCATAGCTTCTACAGTCCCGAAAAATAAGAATTATAACTTTAATTACAAAAGAATTCTCCAAAAATAATAATAATCATATATCTCAACAAATTCACTCGAATCTTTAGCTTTGGTCACAAGATTTCTAGTCCGGTAAACCCCGATATAACTTTGTTGTCTGCAAAGAGAAAAATGAAAGGAATGAGCGAAACAATACTCAGTAAATAAATTTACCCCCAAGAAAGCAATAGTTCAAAGATCAATAAAATAGCCAAATAATCGTGAAATAATATCAGATACTACGGAACACTATAACAAGCTGTGGCTACTTAAAAGAAGCACGATCACAAGTTCAGATTCACAATTCACGATAGTCGATAACAGTAGTCGACAACAAGAGACGGCTAATTAACTCCTAGCCGCATAGGATTTGATACACAGCTTGTATAGTTCGTAGAACCTGAATCAAAGACTCAGATTGATTTATCAGAAGGATCGATACAGATAACTGAACAAAAATCACGAATGAATAACAGAGTAACAAACTGAACGATTTTGCAGAACAACAAATGGGGTAAATCAAAATGAAAGGTAAACTACTTACCAAAAATTATCTACCAAACCAAGACTTCAAACTCTTGATCATGAAAGTTGACTAATAAATTTACAAATAATCTCTAGCTACATGGCTCACTTCTTAATGTTATATTCACACAAATCTTCTCGTCCATGTACTCCCTTCTGTTCTATTCCTTATATAGAAGTTTGAATGCCTTGTATATTTCTCTTTATATTAAAAAGTAATGCCATGTGACCAACAAAGGTGTTGGTTGCACTTAAACAATCAAATTTCTTTTCCTAGCACAACTGAAAGCAGCAAGCATTGTCCTTTCTTTTATATATATATATATATATTATAAAGATGCAATACAACTTATCGTACTCATCTATCATTCACTTTAAATATAAAATGTCATCTTTTGGCTACTAAATAAATCTATGCCATAAGTTTAGCCATCATTATATCAAGTGGAGACTCAATTCATCTAACTTTCCAATATTTCATGCGCCAACTTGGTACACTTCAATACAAAATAATATTTGATACCTTAGCCACTTCATTGTAAAATATTTTGGACGGCAAAATAAAATCAACAAATGTAAAATTTATCAGTTAAAATTTGGGGTCATTACATTCTTCCCCCCTTAGAAAAGTTTCGTCCTCGAAACTTAATCTCATAGTTAAAAATCCTGCAAAAGACAATTCAAAACTCCAAAATCTTAAATAAAAATCTAGACACTCCAAAATAATAAATTTAAGCCTAAGCACTCTTATAATTTGTAATAGAAATTTAGCTACCCAATCCACAAGTCCTCAAATGATCATAACCTATAGCTCTGATACCATTCTGTCACGCCCTAAAATTTAATGCGATAAATCCGGGACGAGACCGCCGCGCGCCTAAAAAGACAAGTCCTCCTAAGCCCGCAAGGCTCAAATCTCTCAATAAAACGAGCTAAGAATCCATTAATAAATAATTAATCCAGAGCTTCTACAGTCCCGAAAAATAAGAATTAAAACTTTAATTACAAAATAATTCTCCAAAAATAATAATAATCATAATTCTCAACAAATTCACTCGAATCTTTAGCTCTGGTCACAAGATTTCTAGTCCGGTAAACCCCGATCTAACTTTGTTGTCTGCAAAGAGAAAATGAAAGGAATGAGCGAAACAATGCTCAGTAAATAGATTTACCCCGAAGAAAGCGAAGGTTCAGAGATCAACAAAATAGCCAAATAATCACGAAATAATATCAGGAACTACGGGACACTATAACAAGTTGTGGCTACTTAAAAGCAGCACGATCACAAGTTCAGATTCACAATTCACGATAGTCGATAACAGTAGTCGACAACAAGAGACGGCTAATTAACTCCTAGCCGCATAGGATTTGATACACAACTTGTATAGTTCGTAGAACCTGAATCAAAGACTCAGATTGATTTATCAAAAGGATCGATATAGATAACTAAACAAGAATCACGAATGAATAACAGAGTAACGAATTGAACGATTTTGCAGAACAACAAATGGGGTAAATCAAAATGAAAGGTAAACTACTTACCAAAAATTATCTACCAAACCAAGACTTCAAACTCTTGATCATGAAAGTTGACTAAGAAATTTACAAATAATCTCTAGTTATATGGCTCATTTCTTAATGTTATATTCACACAAATCTTCTCGTCCATGTACTCCCTTTTGTTCTATTCCTTATATAGCAGTTTGAATGCCTTGTATATTTCTTTTTCTATTAAAAAGTAATGTCATGTGACCAACAAAGGTGTTGGTTGCACTTAAACAATCAAATTTCTTTTCCTAGCATAACCGAAAGCAGCAAGCATTGTCCTTTCTTATATATATATATATATATATATTTTAAAGATGCAATACAACTTATCTTACTCATCTATCATTCACTTTAAATATAAAATGTCATCTTTTGGCCACTAAATAAATCTATGCCATAAGTTTAGCCATCGTTATATTAAGTGGAGACTCAATTCATCTAACTTTCCAATATTTCATGCGCCAACTTGGTACACATTAATACAAAATAATATTTGATACCTTAGCCACTTCATTGTAAAATATTTTGAACGGCAAAATAAAATCAACTAACGTAAAATTTATCAGTTAAAATTTGGAGTCGTTACATTCTTCCCCCCTTAGAAAAGTTTCGTCCTCGAAACTTAATCTCATAGTTAAAAATCCTGCAAGAGACAATTCAAAACTCCAAAATCTTAAGTAAAAATCTAGACACTCCAAAATAATAAATTTAAGCCTAAGCACTCTTATAATTCGTAACAGAAACTTAGCTACCCAATTCACAAGTCCTCAAATGATCATAACCTATTGCTCTGATACCATTCTGTCACGCCCCGAAATTTAACAAGGTAAACCCGAGACGAGACCGTCGCACGCCTAGAAAGACAAGTCCTCCTAAACCCGCAAGGCTCAAATCTCTCAATAAAACGAGCTAGGAATCCATTAATAAATAATTAATCCAAAGCTTCTACAGTCCCGAAAAATAATAATTATAACTTTAATTACAAAAGAATTCTCCAAAAATAATAATAATAATTATATATCTCAACAAATTAACTCGAAACTTTAGCTCTGGTCACATGATTTCTAGTCCGGTGAACCCCGATCTAACTTTGTTGTCTGCAAAGAGAAAATGAAAGGAGTGAGCGGAACAATACTCAGTAAGTAGATTTACCCCGAAGAAAGCGAAGGTTCAGAGATCAATAAAATATCCAAATAATCACGAAATAATATCAGACACTACGGGACACTATAACAAGCCGTGACTACTTAATAGCAACACGATCACAAGTTCAGATTCACAATTCACGATAGTCAATAACAGTAGTCGTCAACAAGAGACGGCTAATTAACTCCTAGCCGCATAGGATTCAATACACAACTTGTATAGGTCGTAGGACCTGAGTCAAAACCTCACATTGAGTTATCAGAAGGATCCGAACAAAAAACTGAACAAGAATCACGAATGAATAACAGAGTAACGAACTGAACGATTTTGCAGAACAACAAATGGGGTAAATCAAAATGAAAGGTAAACTACTTACCAAAAATTATTTACCAAACCAAGACTTCAAACTCTTGATCATGAAAGTTGACTAATAAATTTACAAATGATCTCTAGCTACATGGCTCACTTCTTAATGTTATATTCACACAAATCTTCTCGTCCATGTACTCCCTTCTGTTCTATTCCTTATATAGAAGTTTGAATGCCTTGTATATTTCTCTTTATATTAAAAAGTAATGCCATGTGACCAACAAAGGTGTTGGTTGCACTTAAACAATCAAATTTCTTTTCCTAGCACAACCGAAAGCAGCAAGCATTGTCCTTTCTTTTATATATATTATAAAGACGCAATACAACTTATCTTACTCATCTATCATTCACTTTAAATATAAAATGTCATCTTTTGGCTACTAAATAAATCTATGCCATAAGTTTAGCCATCATTATATCAAGTGGAGACTCAATTCATCTAACTTTCCAATATTTCATGCGCCAACTTGGTACACATCAATACAAAATAATATTTGATACCTTAGCCACTTCATTGTAAAATATTTTGGACTGCAAAATAAAATCAACAAATGTAAAATTTATCAGTTAAAATTTGGTGTCATTACATTCTTCCCCCCTTAGAAAAGTTTCGTCCTCGAAACTTAATCTCATAGTTAAAAATCCTGCAAAAGACAATTCAAAACTCCAAAATCTTAAATAAATATCTAGACACTCCAAAATAATAAATTTAAGCCTAAGCACTCTTATAATTCGTAACAGAAACTTAGTTACTCAAACCACAAGTCTTCAAATGATCATAACTTATTGTTCTGATACCATTATGTCACGTCCCGAAATTTAACACGGTAAATCCAGGACGAGACCGCCGTGCGCCTAGAAAGACAAGTCGTCCTAAGCCCGCAAGGCTCAAATCTCTCAATAAAATGAGCTAGGAATCCATTAATAAATAATTAATCCATAGCTTCTACAGTCCCGAAAAATAAGAATTATAACTTTAATTACAAAAGAATTCTCCAAAAATAATAATAATCATATATCTCAACAAATTCACTCGAATCTTTAGCTCTGGTCACATGATTTCTAGACCAGTAAACTCCGATCTAACTTTGTTGTCTGCAAAGAGAAAATGAAAGGAGTGAGCGAAACAATGCTCAGTAAGTAGATTTACCCCGAAGAAAGCGATAGTACAAAGATCAATAAAATAGCCAAATAATCGTGAAATAATATCAGACACTACGGAACACTATAACAAGTTGTGGCTACTTAAAAGCAACACGATCACAAGTTCAGATTCACAATTCACGATAGTCGATAACAGTAGTCGACAACAAGAGACGGCTAATTAACTCCTAGCCGCATAGGATTTAATACACAGCTTGTATAGTTCGTAGAACCTGAATCAAAGACTCAAATTGATTTATCAGAAGGATCGATACAGATAACTGAACAAGAATCACGAATGAATAACAGAGTAACGAACTGAACGATTTTGCAGAACAACAAATGGGGTAAATCAAAATGAAAGGTAAACTACTTACCAAAAATTATCTACCAAACCAAGACTTCAAACTCTTGATCATGAAAGTTGACTAATAAATTTACAAATAATCTCTAGTTACATGGCTCACTTCTTAATGTTATATTCACACAAATCTTCTAGTCCATGTACTCCCTTCTGTTCTATTCCTTATATAGAAGTTTGAATGCCTTGTATATTTCTCTTTATATTAAAAAGTAATGCCATGTGACCAACAAAGGTGTTGGTTGCACTTAAACAATCAAATTTCTTTTCCTAGCACAACCGAAAGCAGCAAGCATTGTCCTTTTTTTATATATATATAAATATTATAAAGATACAATACAACTTATCTTACTCATCTATCATTCACTTTAAATATAAAATGTCATCTTTTGGCCACTAAATAAATCTATGCCATAAGTTTAGCCATCGTTATATTAAGTGGAGACTCAATTCATCTAACTTTCCAATATTTCATGTGCCCACTTGGTATACTTCAATACAAAATAATATTTGATACCTTAGCCACTTCATTGTAAAATATTTTGGATGGCAAAATAAAATCAACGAACGTAAAATTTATCAGTTAAAATTTGGGGTCATTACAGTATGTGCTTTCCCGAAGTTGGTGAATTTAAGTTTTAGCGGACTTGAACAATGGGAAGAGTGGGAAGATCTAAACCAAGAAGATGAAGACACTAATATCGAAATAATGCCACGGCTTCGAGAGTTGAAACTAGCTTATTGCCCGAAGCTTGATGAACTGCCTGATCGGCTCCTCCATAAGGTTTCATCCCTGGAGTACCTGGAGATCTGGAGCTGTGGGATTTCCCACGATGGAAATATAGGAAGTCGTCGCGTCGAACAACTTCTATCTCACATTCCCAAAATGAAAGTTAATGGCTTGACTCGGACTCCTGATAGGTATGGTCACTCCAAGTCTTTTTTCTTTATTCTTTCCTCTTGTGAATATTTTTTTGTCCAAAATTGATGAAATCTTAATTTTGTACTGTCTTTTTGTAGTACTACAGAAACATTCCGCGGCATTGTGGATGCTGCATATTGAAGAGCAAGCAAGCAGCTGCACCATTTCAAATGTTTATATCATCTGAGAAAGGTTTTAGAATTGCAGTTTTCTTCCCACTACCGTTATCTTGTTTCCACTTTTGATAAGTGGCGTTTGAGATTGGGTACCCCAATGGAGATTAGATTTTGTTCTATCCTTCTATGTACAATTACAAATTGAAGAATACATTATCTTAGCTCAATATGCGTTATTGTGGCAGCTAGGCTTAGAGTATTGCTGCTAAAGTTGGATGGGAGGGAAATTTGTTGTTCTTTAGCTTTGCCACTTTGCTTTCGATAGTGGAATAAACTGATACTTGTTGCCACTTTACCACTTTGCTTTCCTTATTAAGAGTTATATCTATTGAAATGAAGGGACATGAGATGCAACTCTCTGTAAAATTTCCTCGTCCATAAATATCCGATTGGTTGCATTTGGAATTCATCAAGTTTTTATCCATTAATAATTCACTTCATCGAGAGAGAGAGAGAGTGATAGTCGTAAGTTGGTGTTGTGTGAACATATTGGTAAGGTAATGGTAGTCTTACCATTTGAAGAGTAGAAGAATAACGAGAAAGCAATTTTATAGAAGAAAGAAAACAAAGCTAGCATAATAACATCAAATATAAATAAGTCAAGTAATTTTATGGTACACTTCCACAGTTATTAATAAACTAAGCATTTATTCGCTTGATTGGGTTCTCAGGCATTTTTCCTTTTCGAATATTTGTTTACATATGACAAGCTAGTTTGTTATTTTTCAGTATATTGTATAGGGGTACTAAATGTCAACAAAGTAAAGCAGTTTATGAATTACTTTGAAGAGTCGTTTTAACAGCAAAACAAGGTTATCTAAAAGTTTTCAAATGTAATAAGTGTTCGAAAGTAAATTTAAATTTGGGCTAAGGTAAATTAGACATCAAGTATTTGGGCTAACTAAAATATTTACTCACTTGGCCCAAAAGAATAAGAGCATTGCCCAATTATAAGTCCAAGTCCTATATCTAGAGAAATCTTGAAGTTGAGATATTTTCTAAGAAGCATCTAGGAAACATCTAGAGAGAAATATTTTATTTGACTAGCTAGAAAGATCTAGGAATATTACCTAGAATATTCCATGGACTCTTAAAATATCTAGAAACCTCCTTGAGCACCTATAAATAGGGAACAACTTCAAGCATTTGTAACAAAGCCAAAATCAAAATCTTCTCTTCAATACAAGTTCTCTAGTTCATCCAAAATTCTCCTCTTCCACTTCCTAAATATTTCCTACATAAGTTCTAGTTCTCCAAAGTAGTCTAGGCCTATCACAACAAAGTGGTATCAGAGCTAGGTTATGGCGACATCAAGTGTAGCATTCCCATTTTCAAGGCTCTCCAACGACAACTATAAAAGGTGGAACATCCAAATGAAGATATATCTTGGTGGTCAAGATATATGGGATGTTGTTGAAGAAGGCTATGAAGTACCCGAAGATGAGGCCACTCTTACTCAAGCACAAAAGAAGGCTTTGAAGGAGTCTAAAATGAAAGATCAAAAGGCTCTTTCAATCATCCAACAAGCCGTAGATGATGCCACGTTTGAGAAGATTTCCCAAGCTTCAACAGCTAAGAAAGCAAGATTCTTGAGAAAGTATGCCAAGGAGTTGATAAGGTAAAAAAAGTCCATCTTCAAGCTCTTAGAGTTGAGTTTGAAAATTTACAAATGAAAGAATCCGAGTCAATCTCCGATTATGTTTCAAGAGTTCAATCCATAGTTAATCAACTACAAACAAATGGTGAAAGCATGGGTGATGTTCGGGTCATTGAAAAAAAATTCTCCGATCATTAGATTCAAAATTCGACCATGTGGTAGTAGCAATTGAAGAATCTAATGATCTAGAGAAAATGATCATTGATGAGCTCACGGGTAAGCTTCAAGTACATGAAGAGAAGATTAAGAGAAGGAATAAGGAATCACTAGACCAAGTCTTACAAGTCAAGCTCAACCTCAATCGAGGAGATCAAGACGTTGGCAATGAAAGAAGCCAAAGAGGACGAGGACGAGGACGAGGACGTGGACTTGGACAAGGACATGGCCGAGGAAGAAAATGATATAGCATACCCAACAACGAGGATGAGGGTAACAATAGATCATCAAATAGATATGGAAGAGGAGGAGCTCAAAGACCAAGGTATGGAAAGTCTAAAGTTGAATGTTACAATTGCCATAAATTCGGTCACTATGCCTCAGAATGCCGAAGTTCAACCAAGAATATAGAGGAGAGATCCAATTATGTTGAGCAAAAGAATGATGAGGTAGACTCTACCTTCTTGCTCGCATACAAGGGATACGGAGATGGAGAACAACATACATGGTACCTCGACACAGGTGCAAGCAACTACATGTGCGGCAACAAGAACATGTTCGTCGAGCTTGATGAATCAGTGAATGGAAATGTCACGTTTGGAGACCTATCTAAGACTCTGGTCAAGGGAAAATGTAAAATATTTATCTGCCTAAAAGATGGTAGACACCAATTCATCTCCAATGTATACTACGTGCCCAACATGAATGCCAATATCTTGAGAATGGGCTAACTCTTAGAAAAGGGCTATGATATCCACATGAAAAATCATAGTCTCTTCCTAAGAGATCATAGAGGAAACTTAATTGCCCAAGTGCCCATGACCAACAATAGAGTGTTTCTATTGAACATTCAAAATGATAGCCTTAAATGTTTGAAAGCAAGATACTTCTTGGCTATGGCACTTGAGGTTGGGTCATCTCAATTTTGGAGGACTAAAGCTACTATCAAAGAAGCATATGGTCAACTGGCTACCTTCCATCGATCACCCCGATCAACTTTGCGAAGGATGTCTACTTGGAAAACAATTCAGGAAAAGCTTCCCACAAGAGGCATCATCAAGAGCAAGGAGGCCATTGGAATTAGTCCACACCGATGTGTACGGCCCAATTAACCCAGCAGCATTTGGAAAAAACAGGTACTTCCTTCTCTTCATTGATGATTTCAGCAGAAAGACATGGGTGTATTTCCTAAGAGAAAAATAAGAGGTCTTCAATGCCTTCAAGAAATTCAAGGCTCTTGTGGTGAAACAAAGTGGACATACAATAAAGGCGATGAGATCCGATAGAGGGGGATAATTCAACTCACAAGAGTTCAAGGCATATTGTGAAGAAAATGGAATCAAACGTCCACTCACTCTTCTTTACTCACCACAACAAAATGGAGTCGTAGAGAGGAAAAATAGATATATCATCGACATGGCAAGAAGCATGCTCAAGAGTAAGATGCTCCCAAAGGAATTCTGGGCTGAAGCTGTAGATTGTGAAGTGTATCTATCAAATCGTTCTCCCACAAGGAGCATATGGAACAAAACACCCAAAAAAGCATGGAGCGGGCACAAGCCAAGTGTTGCACACCTACGAGTATTTGGAAGCATAGCCTATGTACATGTTCCAGACCAAAGAAGAACAAAGCTTGATGATAAGAGCGAGAAGTATATCATCATCGGCTATGATCAAAACTCAAAAGGATACAAGTTATACAATCCAAGTACAAGGAAGTCTACCGTAAGATGAGATGTAGAGTTTGATGAGAAGAGCTCGTGGGACTGGAGTAAAGAATAAAAGAAGCAGTACCAATTCTTCCCAATTCACGAAGAAGAACCATCAAGAATTGAAGAAGCAACCAATCACGAGACTCCGCCTTCATCACCAACAACACCACAAGAAGTAACATCATCATCAACAAAGAGCTCAGATCAAACGCCTCACCGAATGAAGACTCTACAAGAAATTTATGAGGTCACTGAGAATCAAAATGACCTCACTTTATTCTGTCTTTTTGCTAATTGTGGGCCCCTTAACTATGAAGAAGCAGCAAAAAGCAAAGAATGGAGAAAGGCTATGGATAAGAAGATTAAAGCAATCAAGAAGAACGACACATGAGAGCTGGCAACCCTACCAAAAAGACACAAGGCAATTGGAGTAAAATGGGTCTACAAAGCTAAGAAGAATGCCAACAGAGAAGTTGAAAGATACAAAGCAAGATTGGTGGCCAAAGGATACAAACAAAGAGCTGGTATTGACTATGATGAAGTCTTTGCTCCGGTTACTCGTCTAGAAACAATAAGATTGCTAATCTCAATAGTAGCTCAAAAGAAGTGGAAGATCTGTTAGATGGATGTTCAATTAGCATTCCTAAATGGATTTCTCGAAGAAGAAGTATATCTTGAGCAACCTGAAGGCTACAGAGTTCGAGGCCATGAAGACAAAGTCTTAAAGTTGAAAAAGGCTCTAAATGGTCTGAAGCAAGCTCCTCGAGCATAGAATACTAGAATCGATAAGTTCTTTGAAGAGAATAATTTCAAGAAATGTCCTCACGAGCATGCACTATACACAAAAATGGATGAAAAATGAGATATTATGATTGTCTGTCTGTACGTAGATGACTTGATCTTCACTAGAAGCAATCAAAAAATGTTCGAAGACTTCAAGAAGGCAATGGCATAAGAATTTGAAATGACAGACATCAGGCTCATGGCATACTATCTCAGAATTGAAGTAAAACAAAGGGATGATGGCATCTTTATATCTCAAGAAGGATACGCAAAGGAAATTCTCAAAAAGTTCAATATAGACAACTGCAAGCCGATAAGCACCCCAGTAGAATGTGGAGTAAAACTGTCAAGATATAATGAAGCTGCGAAAGTGGATCCAACATTGTACAAGAGCCTGGTTGGGAGTCTACGATATTTGACATGCACAAGACCAGACATCCTATTTGGAGTAGGACTCATCAACAGATTCATGGAGACTCCAACAACTTATCACTTCAAGGTTGTAAAAAGAATCCTTCGATACATAAAAGGCATTGTTGATTACGGTATCTTCTATCCCTTTACAAGCAACTTCAAGTTAGTGGGATATAGTGATAGTGATTGGGCTGGAGACATGGATGATCGAAAAAGTACAACAGGGTTCATATTCTACTTTGGAGACACAGCATTCACATGGACTTCAAGAAGCAACCAATAGTCACATTATTGACATGTGAAGCTGAGTATGTAGCAACTACTACAACTGTGTGTCATGCGCTATGGTTACGGAATTTGCTTAAGGAGCTCGACTTTTCTCAAGATGAAGCAACAGAAATATTCATGGACAACAGGTCAGCAATTGCGTTGGCAAATAACCCTGTCTCCCATGATAGAAGTAAACACATTGTTACAAGATATCACTTTATCAGAGAATGTGTGGCAAGGAAGGACGTCCCTATAAAGTTCATGAAGTCACAAGACCAAGTAGCAGATATCTTCACCAAGCCTCTCACGACTGAAGTTTTCCTCAAATTGAGATTTCGCCTTGGAATGACAAATTCAAGTTTAAGAGGGGGTGTTGGAAAGTAAACTTGAATTTGGGCTAAGGTAAATTGGACATCAAGTATTTGGGCTAACTAAAATATTTACTCACTTGGTCCAAAAGAATAAGAGCATTGCCCAATTATAAGCCTAAGCCCTATATCTAGAGAAATCTTGAAGTTGAGATATTTACTAGGAAGCATCTAGGAAACATCTAGAGAAAAATATTTTATTTGACTAGCTAGAAAGATCTAGGAATATTACCTATAATATTCCATGTACTTTTAAAATATCTAGAAGCCTCCTTGAGCACATATAAATAGGGGCAACTTCAAGCATTTGTAACCAAGCCAAAATCAAAATTTTCTCATCAATACAAGTTTTCTAGTTCATCCAAAATTATCCTCTTCCACTTCCTAAATATTTCCGACATAAGTTCTAGTTCTACAAAGTAGTCTAGGCCTATCACAATAGTAAGTCGATGAGGATCTGATGGTGTTAGACTATCTCCAACAGCCTCGTCAAAATGGTTCCTTAGCCATTTTGGCGAGGCTGTTGCTTAAAACAATGTCTCTCCCACGGTCAATTTTCTACTTTTGGAGTGTGGAATTCATAAGTAAAAATTAAGAAAAACCAATAACTTACCTTAAAGAACTTCATCTGGGCAACAACTGATAGAGATGAAAGGGTAGAAACACAAGGAGGTAAAAGGGCACGAGAGAGTAGAAGGAGGTGGGGCGGCTTGTTGTTTCTGATAAAGACCTATTGTGTATAAGGGAGGTGATAGGGTTTTAAGCAAATTCCTTTTAATTGCATATTAGGCCATAATTTTCTTTTAACCAGGTTGTTTTCTGTTAATTTTTTTTAATTGTAATGAAGCCTTTGTTTTTTTTATTCACTAATAAATTTGTTTGTTAAGTGCCTTAATTGCACTAAAGCCTTATCATATAATTCTTTTAAATCTAATTTATTTATTTTCTTAAAATTTTAAAATCTAAATGGTTGAAATGTAAAGAAAAATGAGAAATATGAAAATTTAAGAAATAATTAAGAAAAAATAATATTGGTAGTTAAAATAGGGAGGCTGCTAGAGTGAAACTGAAATAAAGAGTCCCTAAAACTAGTGAGTCACTTGTTTCACTCTTTATTGTAAACAAAAAATAGGCAGGCTGTTGGAGTTAGTCTTAGAGCAAACTCCAACGCTCTCTACTTTAATTTAGCTTTTTAGTCAAAGTAGAGTGTTAAACCCAAAAATCATACCTCAACAGATTAGCCATTCCTTTCGCCAAATTTATGAGCTCGCCACTTTCTCGCTTTTGCACGCCACAAGAAGCGAGCTGGTTTAGCTTTCTACTTTCTTTTTTTTGTCAAGCTCTTTCAAACAAAAACAAGAAGAGCCTATCAAATAAGGAGAAAGAGAAGGGGGTGGGGTGTCTCGAACGTTCTATTTTTTAGGGTTTTATTTTTGTCATATTGTTTATGGCTTTTTATGTGCATAAAATTGTGAGCTTTTTTTTTTTTAATTTTATATTAAAGGCTGTAAATATTTTGTATAATTATGACTGATTATACAATAACCTCAACTAAATTAATGCTTATTATTGTATATTAATTGAGCCACATATTTTATTATGATGCCTTCATTTAGATATTTGTTGTTAGTATTTTAATTTTATTTGTGATATTTTATTTTTATTTCTAGATAAATTTACAAGATAAAGAGTTTGTAAAAGCAAATAGTCTGAAATAGAGAGTCTGTTAGAGTATCATTAATTTGACTATCTATTATGGAGAAAAAATAGGGAGACTATTAGAGTTACTCTTCTTGTTGATTCTCGAATTGAAGATCTACAAAAAAAGAATGACATGGGCTTAATCCTGGGGATAACTCTAACACCAAGTCAGTAATCTATGAATTGAAAAGGTTAAGTATGTAATCAAAGAGAGTTTAGGGTATGATGAGTTATCTTTTGCCATTGGGGTGAAGTGCACCAGACCCCCTTGTGGTTAGACATAAGTGTATTGGTACCCCCTGTGTTTCAAAAACTAGCATAAATAGTCTTTGTATTTCGGTAAAAGTATACACGTGCCCCATCCGTCCCTTTTCTGTCAAAAAATCTAACATAATTTGCAAAAAGATGCAAATGCCCTTAATTTTTTTCATTTCTCTCTTTTGTAGTTTAAACTAAAAAAATAAAATAAAAGAAATATATATAAATATATATATATATACACAAAAAAAAATACAAACATTTACAGGGGGTGGGAGTGAGGGGGTAAGGCTGACGGGCTGAGGTTGATGGCCTTGGGGGTGAGGGTGATGGCGTTGGGGTTGACGGGCTGGGGGGTGTGGCTGACGGGTTGGGGGGAATATGACTATTTTGCTCTTTTTTTTGTTTTTCTTTACTTTTTTGGTGTGTTTTTTTTTGAAAGGGCATTTATGTCAAAATTTTAATTATTTTGCTTACATGTACATTAAAACATTAGTCCATTTGCATTTAACGCGCGTGAGGTTCAATCTCCATCAGAATTAATAATTTTTTGGATGACAAGGGGGTTCTATACACTTTTACCGAAACACAAGCACTACTTATGCTAGTTTTTGAAATACAGGGGGCACTGATGCACTTATTCCTAACCACAAGGGGGTCTGGTGCACTTCAACCTTTGTCATTGACCCAAGGGGCATTTATGTTATTTTTTAGGGGATAACCTCCCGATTTTCTGGGCTTATGGATAACTTTTCAAACCATTACTTGTGCACCAAGGGCTAGTATACCTTAGATTGGTCTTCTACTTATTGCAGAGCTTCCTTAGATGGTCCCTTCTCAAGGGACCTCAGGACATTTTACTGATGTATAAGGCAAACTAGAGGCAACTAGCCTTAGGCCTATGATGTGCAAGCACAAGCTTGGGCGTGCTTGTACGACTTAAATTACTGGCCTCAAAGGCAAGTCCTGTAGGTTGGAAGACACTCAGCTACCCTCATCAAGTCTTTCTAGGGATTATTCCTTAGGTTGGGGTCGAGGTGCCATGCCATGTCATTTGCCCCCCAATCTTTCAACTTCTACAAGAGGTTGGGGATTGCTCGCATCATTGCGCTCCGTGAAAACTCGACGTCGCTCCCCGTAACCATCGTTTCTATATTTAATGCTCTATTGGCCACTTCCCCACGTGTGTATTTGTTTTCTCCCACGTTGTGTCATGGGTATTTCTAGCTTCCATTTTCCGCCAAAATGGTTCCCTTATAAATAGCCATTTTTTTGTCATTTTCATCATTTGCTTCCACTTTTCTCTCATATATTTTGGAATATTCTCTTACTTGGACTATTTTCCTTCCACACCTCAAGCTTTTAGGTATGCTTCCTTCCTTTTTGATATGGATATAAAAATGGCCCAATTAATTAAGACGGCCCAAGGCCTATAATGGTAAAAAAATAGCAATCATATTCAGATACTTGGCACAAAGAGGATATAAAAGGACAAATAGGGGCCATTCCTAAAAAAGGTAACCACATTACTATAAATAGTAAAGGAAAAGTGACCAAAAAGTATTCAATTAACTCATTACTATTTCTAAATTCGTTGGTTAGATTATCTCCGAGCTAAATACTAATTCTCTCGCCCGAGGAGGAACGCGAGAGATAACTCCCATTGTTCTTTTTCTTTTCTTGTACAGGCCCTTAGCTCGGACTTGGGGACTGGACAGGCTTTCAGCTCGGCTCGGGGAATCTCATACCCAACAATTTTACCTACTTAATATACGGTGAGATCTAGCAAGAAAACCCAGAGCAACTTGAGAATGCCTCCATGCTTTTGTATGACCACAATGGGAGGGAAGAGAGAGAGCTAGCCCTCAGCAAAATAAGGGAGTTAAGACCTATGACCTAGGTGATATAGGTTTCCCCGAGCCAGATAGAGCTTCATTGAATAGACTAGAAGGGATTCCACTCCATGTATATTGTATTTCTTTTTTTTCCCTCTATCCCCTACTCCCGAGCCAAATTCCCAACCTCAACTTTCCAAACCAAGGGACCACTCCTAGTGTCAACCTTCTAAACCTAAGTCAAGGGCAGACCTCGACCCTTCTAGAACACAGTGGGTGAAGATAATGCTTCGGATAAGGGTGATGCTCTTTTTGCTGCTAACCATAGGGTGTGCAAATTTAAGTCAACCCATAGAGATGAGATAGTCAAGAAGGGTGACATTCCCTCGGCGTACATGATCTGTATCCCTGGGCGCCTTGAGTCTGCCATGGCCCGAGACTTGAGGATGTGACCTTCTATGAAGACATTTTTGACTGTTTCTACCTCCTGATCCTTTTTGTACATCAAGAATATCTAAAACCATTATTCCTTGACTTGATGTTAGGTCACCCCAAATGGTTGACAAATGATGGTGGCCTTCTTTGTTACCTTAGGAACCTCAGCCTAGTCTCGAGCTCCAACCTCCTCCTTTACTTTTAGCAGTTAAAATCTAATGACTCTTTAGGCGGATGGAATTATTTCTCTTGTGAAGAACAAAAACAAACTATGATTCCTGATAAATGAAGAAATAAGAAAAAAAAAACTGTGAAGAATAGGGGTAGTTGGACATCAATGAAGCTAGTGATTAGATTCAAGTAAAGAAATCTGAATTTCATATTAGATTTAATAACTGTAATTTACCAAAAAACATTGATAATTTATCTTGTTCCTTATTGGCTAATTTTTTTCAAATAATTACGAAGAGATTTTGAATTTATTATATGTTCAAAGATGTTCAAATATCTAAATACAACCAATGATGGTACTCACATGCATCATAAGGCTGCAAAGTATTAAAAATCATGGGATTCCATTTTAAAATCAATTGGCGCCAGGTTAGTAGTCCAAGATCTTATAAGGTGGTTTTGAAGTTTTTGATTTTTTGATGTAGGGGCAAGTGAATATTCTAACACTCCTCTCATGAATGACTTGATTTGAGAGGGTTCCCATGTGAAAGATTGAATACTACATGTGGTGGATGAACATACATGAAAGGTTGAACACACGTATGACATACGTGAAAGATTTAATACTAGTATGACATGATTTTTAGATGGGTCACATATGGATACGCATTGAAAATAACACACAAAGAAGAAGATTGAACACATGTGTTAAGAAAAGGTCATTCGTGGACGAATACGTATGGAAGATGACACATATAAAAGATGAATAAGACTAGGTCATGAGCTTAACTCTGATATCATGCTAAAAATCATGGAGTTCTATCCTAAAACCTATTGGTATCAAGTGGAGTAGCTTATGATCTTATAAGGTGGTTTTAAAGTTTTTAATTTTTTAATATAGCAAAAGTCTATATTCTAACACAAAGCGTATGCAGGGGATTGATGCAGCTATAACATTTATGGTCCGAATTGAATCATCTTGGTAAAATTATACATGGTAACTCTAAGATGGTACATGTACTCTATAGGCACCATGTATTATCAATAGTTGGATTACAAATATCCCATTGGAGTTAAAGCGTATTTAAATTTGAATGTAGATTGTTTTTAACTAATTGTTTCTTACTAACATAATATTATTTATGATGTTAAGTGACAACTTCATCTAAACATTTAAAACTATTAGAAAATGATTTATTTTATTATTTATTATTTTCAACACACCCTTGCAAGTATAGGAGTTAGTTTTTGAATCTTGTACTTGGCCTTTTTTTTTTAAATGGGTGACAATGAATTTCGACTACAAAACCTTTTGATACCTAAACTCTGATATTATGTTAAGTTTTCTCAATCTTCAAAATTTAGTGCTCTTTGATTCTTTATTTCTCGTTAGTTAAATGAGGTAACCAGTCCTTAAATTATTTAACAAATGTCAAAATTAGTGCTCTTTGGTAAGATTTGTTCGTTTTCATTGTGGAAGAAAGTCCCTTTTCTGATCTTGTTAACATGTGAATCCATAACATACAGGCATTTTTTTGGGATTATAAAAGTCATTGTTACATAGATGAATGCGAAGCTAAAATATTTAAAATATCAATAGTAGTTGTAGAGAAATTTTCAAATATTACAAAGCTTATGATATAAGAAATGAGATGACCTAAATCATATATAATGTATTTATTCTCACATTTGAAAACTCCAGCTCTTGCCAAAGCCTTTTTATTAATTATTAAGATATTCAGTGCAAATGAGATTTATTAGAAAAGCAATAAGCAAATGAATATCACAGATAAAAGAAGAAATGGGGGATTAGCTGGACATAAATGAATTTTAGTAACTGGATTCAGGTGATGAACTACGAATTTCATATTAAATTTAATAACTTCAATTTACCTAGAAGCATTGATTTTTGGCTTTATTCTCAAATAACTATCAATAGATTTTGAACTTATTATATGTTAAAAGATATTCAAAGTTCTAAATACACCTCAGCGAAAGTGCTTACATGCACGTAGCTCATAAGAAAATTAACGAGGAAAACTTAATAATTAAAAGATCATTGACAATTATACGTGAATAGCTGTGAGGTATCTAATATTTTGTGTAAAACCATACAAATACATCAAAGTCAAATAATTGGTATAGATTATTGCCGACTTTTCCTTTCTTTTTTACCTAGTTGCCTACTAAACTCTTAACATATGAACAAAGGCTTAGTTTGGATGATGATGATTTTTCTGTCACTAATTTCGGCTCTACCAATGCTCTCACGGCTTAGTTGCATTAAACATCTATTCAAGATCAAGCCTTACACACTAAAGTTCAGTCCAAGACTGTTATACCCTGATCCCGACCCATCGTTAGGTTAAGGTTGAAACATGACGTGTCAATGCTTAACCCCTATAAGATTTGAAAGTAGAACCCTGAACAGTTATAACATTCCACAAGAAGTTCCAAAAGACTTCCAAAAAGCATCGGCCTTAAAGGTTTACAACACCCTATTACATGTTACAATACCTGAGTCCACTTGCCAACATTCCAAACCTAAGTCTACTAAGTAGAGTAATCAACTTAGCTAGGTATCTAATTGACCAAAAGAATATTACAATAGATTAAATAGTTCAATTATACAAAAATTATGTTTATTTCAACAAGGAGTACATCTTCACATGAAAGCATGTAGATCATATAAGTAGGAATCCAACTTATCACATCCATTAGGCTTGCAACCACATAGGATCTTGCTCGGGCTAATCTTCACCTGAAATTGTTAAAAGAGGGTTGAGCTAATCCTCGCATATAGCTCAGTGAGGAGGGAAACAAGAAAGAGTTTTCACAAAGGTTTTATCTTTTCGCAAACTTCTTTATAAAACCGTACTGTGCATATACATCACTTAATCAAGTATAAAAAAAATATCAAGATTAACTTTATACTAGAAGTATAAAGTAATTAACAAGAACGGAAACAACTAAATTCAAAGGATATGAGTAACTCTTCTCTCCGAGGACCTCAAGGGACCAAGCGAGAGTGGTTGCAATGAAAGAGTATAACTTCTCGAACTTGATGGAGATGGCTAGTCTCGAGACTTCATATCAAATCTTGCTTAATATATATAACAAGAAGGCACTCTGGAGGTAACCCAAACTATGGCAAGATTCTCCTAGGGTAACAAAGAGTCTGGCGAGGATAAACTCCAGGGGTAACAATGAGCCTAGCGAGATCGATATAAACCAACTCTCCAAGGATAACAAAGAGCTCGGCGAGGTTATACTCTCGAGGTAACAATAAGCCTAGCGAGAGTGGGTGGAAACAGGACCCTGGTAGTCGAGGCTAAAATACCTCTAATATTTACGAACTTGATATAACATGAACAAGTGTATTCGAGCATAATCCAAGCATGTTCAAGTATATTTCATGTGCATAACATATAAGTGTATAGTCGTAAGTGCACCGTTTAGATAATCATGAAACCAAATCGATACCTCTTATGCTTGAACATATTAATAATATTTAGAAGGACACAACATAGCCATATACCAAAGGAGGGTGTAAGAACACCTTAAAATAAATCAAAATGACAATAAAATGCAAATGTGAACGAAACTATGAAGCAACCTCAAATCTTCTGCATTAACCTAACTTAAACTATTAATTTCCCTACTCTTCTGAACTCCAAATAATCTGATTTTAGTACAGAATTAAATTTTATCGAAAGTAGATAGTTC
This sequence comes from Ehretia macrophylla, assembly GCA_037974665.1. Taxonomy (NCBI): domain Eukaryota; kingdom Viridiplantae; phylum Streptophyta; class Magnoliopsida; order Boraginales; family Ehretiaceae; genus Ehretia; species Ehretia macrophylla. Next base: position 64,144,851 of record CM075772.1, read on the forward strand.
TAGAGATCAAACGAAACGCAATTCGGAGTTAAATTGACCGAGATATAGCCCTTAGAAAAACTTTGTGCAAAGCTGTCAATTTGAAAAACGGGTAGTCCGGTCATGTTGATCACGACCGGGTATCACGTCCGGAAGTTACTGACCTTTGTCCGGTTATGTTACCCAGTCGTGATAACACGACCGGGTTTCACCCCCAGACAAGCAAGATTTTCTCACCAAATCTTGCATCCAATCCAAACTCAACTCTATTTTTCTTCCACCTTTACAACACTTATGCTCACAAACATCTAATATTGCAACATCTATTTACCTTACAACACAATTAAGCTCAACAACCACTTGATTCCCCAATGCTAACAACAATCAACAACAATTCAACTTGACCTTCAAGCATAGTTTGTGTTCTAGGGTTATGAATTCTAACTTCCTAGCTCAATTTCAAGTGTAATCATCAAGCTCAAGCATTATAAATGTTCATATAAGTATAAGTAAACATGAGATAGCAAGTTACATAGCCATATAACAACAAACACCCTTCATAAGTTCAAAAACCTCAACTAAGCTTGAATGTAGGACATAAACTTATATATTCACTAAATCAAGCTCAACATACATATATATCCACAAATCATGCCCAATATAACTTTGAAAAACATTTAGGAGAACAACCATCACCTTGATCTTGTGTTGAAATGCAAGAGAGTGTTGTAGGATACAAGAGAAAGCTCAAGAATAGCTAGCAATGGCCTGATAAGGCTTGTTCTCTTCCTTCTTCTTCTTCTCTCTTCTTCTTTCCTTCCTTTCTTAGCTTAGTCGTGTAGTGTGTGGGTGTGTGTGTGCAGATCATGTGAGTGAGTGTGTAGTGGTGTATGTTTGTGTGTTTTTTGGAAGAGCTCAAATAGTGTAGGATATTTAGTTAAAATCACCAATGGACAAGAGTGCCCTTAATTAGTTGCATATTTACTAGTTTGACATTTTGTTTGTTTCTAACTAGTTTAGTTAGCTAATGTTAATTGTTAAATTTTAATTATTACCTACATTATCTAAAACTCTTAATTGCACGTAAATCAAGGAAATTGCACTTTAAAAGATACAAACACACATAAACAATATAAATGTACATAAAATGATTTATTTGTATGTTATAAGAACTAAATGCACATGAGGTCTCACATTGGGTCTTACAGTGTATGTGTGTGTAGTGTTTTGTGTGTGTTTTGTTAGGTAGGAAAATATCAAAGGTCCTAAGGTTTAAATTGCCCTCCTAACTAAACTCTTATTCACTAGCTTGCTACTTAGTTCTAGTGTAACTATTTTAATTAACTATTGCAACACTAAAGAATTTAATTGATGTCTACGATATATAAAACATTCAAATGTACATTATTAAACTTAAATACATGTTAAACGAGGCATGTACACATAAAACGATGTAAATGCATATTAATTGATATAAATACATATTAAATGATGCAAAATTATATGAAATGCGCACAAGCTTTGTATGGGGCCTCACAAAGACTTCAACACTTGCTGCTTCATTAACTTCTACCTCTAATTATCATCATCGAGCTACAAAAACAAGTGGTAAATTTGCCGCCACCAAGGGCATTCTGCCACTCGTTAGTGTTATCGCTATTTTGTGCCTTCATCATCTCTTCAACCTTAGAATTTTGCCAGGCTTCACTATCAGCCATCGTCACTGCCTCCGCTTCTTTCCATGCCTTCACCAAGTACCCGATTCCCGATTACGATACCACGCCACAATTGACTCCAAATCCTACTGTTCTCTAAAACCTTCAGCCACATGCTTGTTCAGATAATGTTGTTGTGAGTAATAGCACGCCTTTTAATATTAAAAGCATTGGTTCTACTTCTATTCCTAACTTTGCTCATTCTTTCCATCTAAACAATATAATGCATGTCTATACTTTACCTCATAATTTTCTTTCTATTCTCAATTTATTCGGAACAAAGTAGTCTCATTTGAGTTTTTTTCCCTATGCCTGTCTTGTTAAGGATCTTCGAACAGGGACCCTATCTTCAGTGTCCTAGTTAAATCAAATCTATACAATCTGACAGTGCTATCTTATCCTCCACTTCTGTATCTCATTCTTTGCATTCAAACTTTGCCTTTCCACATTGGGTGTTACTCAATCCCTCTTCACTCCGCTTGTTGCCAACTACTATTTCCTCTCCTCGTGGGTCTACTAGATCAGCCGTACCACTTAGTCATATAGACCTCAATGAAGTTTAATCTACTTATCCTCATGAACTTTTTATATCTGACAACCCTCATGCAATAGCAAATAGTGATATGTCCATCAATCCTCCAACTGCCCTCAAGCTCTTCCATCATCCCTAGCATTTATTCCACTTACTCCAAATAACCCGTCACTTTCTACTTCTGATTTCCCAACTGGTTTCAACTCTTCGGTCCCATATAATTGCCCTATATTCATACTATGGTCACACACAATAATGACCAAACACGTCAGCCAAATGTTTACCTAATTACGTCATTTATAATGTGTCTCATTCTTCCTCAGTCTTCTGTTTTCGTTGAAACAGAGCCTTGGACTTATAATTAGGCCTCTAAGTCAAGCCACTGGCGTACTGCCATGGACTTTAGATAAATTCTCTTATTCAAAATAGTACTTGGACTTTAATTCCGAAAGCTCCAACATCAAATTTAGTTTGCTGCAAATGGGTTTTACGTATCAAACGGAAGCCCGATGGTTCTATTGACAGATATAAAGCTCAACTTGTTGTCAAGGGGTATAATCATTAGAAAAACATTGATTTTACTGAAACCTTCAGTCCCGTTGTCAAACCTACTACCATTCGAGTGGTCTTATCTATTGTTGTGTCCAAAAACTGGCCAATTAAACAGTTAGATGTCAACAACGTTATCTTGCAGAGGTCTGTATGGTTCAGCCTCCTGGTTTTGTTCATCCATCTCACCCTGACTTTGTCTGTCGTCTACACAAAGTAATCTATGGCCTCAAGCAGGCCCCTCGTGCATGGTTTTCTCGACTTAGTACTTATCTTTGCTCTCTGGGATTCGTTTCCTTTACCTTTGACTCCTCTTTGTTATTCGAGAAGTTTCGAATAATTTTACTATTTTGCTTGTTTATGTTGATGATATCATCCTTATAGAAAATGATGTTAACACAATCAAGTCTCTTATGTAGTCTCTTCATTAGGAATTCTCTATCAAGGACTTGGGTGATCTATCTTATTTTCTTGGTATACAGGTTATTCCTACCTCTACAGGACTTGTCCTAAATCAGCAAAAATACATTCAGGACTTGCTCAATCGCACCACCATGCGTAAAGCCAAGGGCATTTCTTCTCCAGTAACTCCCCATTAGCAATTGTCTCAACACATTAGGGATTCCTTTCCTGATCTTACTTTGTACAAAAGTACTATTGGCGCTTTGCAGTATCTTACTATTACCAGGCCTGAACTTGTTTTTGTAGTTAATAAGGTATAACAATTCATGCAAAATCCGATTGAGAATCACTAGACTACGGTCAAACATATTCTTTTTTACTTCAAGATACTCCTTAACATGGTCTCTATATCTAGCCTTCTTCTGACTTGTCTTTACATGCTTACTCTGATTTTGACTGGGTTGGATGCCCCGATGACCGTTGTAGCACATAAGGCTATTGTCTTTTTCTTGGCCCTAATCTCTTCTCTTGGTCAGCCAAGAAGCAGACTACAACATCTCATTCTAGCACTGAAAACTGAATATAGGGCTATTTCTTTTGTCATCGCTGAGCTCTGGTGGCTCAATTCTTTGTTGTTTGAACTTCGCCTGCAATCTCTGTCTCTTCCTACTCTTTGGTGTGATAACATTAGTACTACCTACTTTACTACAAACCTAGTCTACCATGCTCGTACAAAGCATATTGAGATTGACATTCATTTTGTTCGTGAAAAGGTTTCGGCAAATTTATCTCCACTGTGGATCAAATTGACGATATTATGACCAAAGGTCTCTCCTTCTCATAGTTTCGACCATTGTGGTCCAAGCTCACTATTCGAGACCCAGTTTCGCTTGAGGGAGCTTGATAAATGTTCATCCTTAGTTTGAAATTTTATTTGTTATATTTTGAATTCATTTGCAATATTCTGTTTGTTACATTTTGAATTTAGTTGTAATCCTTATCTTCATGTGTTTTATCACTTTTACTCCTTGTATAAAATAGTTGTAATGCTTCTCAATTATCAATACATAAAAATCTTTTTCTCCTTCATAAGAGCAAGGGCTTTCCACTTGCTATAAGGAACCTGGGTTATTTATTATACTTTAAAAATACTGTTGAAGAGTGGCAATATGTTTTGGATAGTGAAAAATGGCAATTGGAGAAAGTGAGTAGAGCTCTACTCTCATTTAGATTTAAATTATAATGAGTTTTCTTTGGTTGTGAAGAGGTGCTTCTCATGTTGTTCCATCTTTTCAAAAAATAATAGGTGAGCTAATTAGAATTTGGGTGCCTAAGGTTTTATTACGCTGGCTAATAAAGAATATGATATTGAGTTAAAAAGATGAGACTATTTTTATAAGTTGGCAATGTGTTATTTTTTTCGAAACGTTAAAAAGGATGAAGATCCTAGAGAGATAATGTCATGCAAGATGCACCATATAGTGCATAAAATGAGTACAAATATATTTATTCCATATCGAAAAATCATAAATTCTAAGATCACCAAATAAAATTTTGGATTACTTTACCTGACACCTATTGGTTTTAGGTAGAATCTCATAATTCTTAATATAGTATCAGAAGTAGGTACATGGTTTAGTCTTGTATTCATCCATGTGTATTATTTCTCACTCGTGTTCATCTACGTGTGACTTTTCTCAAATCACATCACATGTATATTCAATCTTCTTTCACTTGTATCATCTAGGGGTAATTTAGATGTTTTATACATTTTCTGTTAGTCAATTAACGACAGGGACTTATTTGAATTTATTTAAAAATATTGGGACTAATTTATTATTTTTGAAACAATAAATTAATTTTAGAAAAATAATAGGGAGTATTTGTATTATTAACGCTATATAGAATATCATTTGCGTTCGCAAGCTGTCGACTCGTGTTACGCATATAAAAATCAAAAGATTGATATTACATTGTTGGCGACATATTTATCTTTTCCGCTGTGAAAGAATGGTCCTTTTCCTATGATGTAACTCGGGTTTGGTCCTTTTCCGACATTTCGTCTTGGGTTTGGTCTTGGCTTAGCCACTATGTGTTCGTTGTTATTGCAGACAACTTGGATTCAGTTGTTCCTAATCCCTCTGTTGAAGATCGCACTATTTGAAATCCAAATCCTTCAAAAGGCTTTATTGCTCATTCCGCCTATGATGCCACTCGCATTAGGAAGAGCAAGGTTGATTGGTGGTAATATGATTTGGTTCAAAGGAAGTGTTCCAAGGCACGCTTTCTGCCTTTGGCTTGTTAATTTGGATAGACTCTATACTAGACAAAGATTGTCCATTTGGGGAGTTAACAGTTCAGATGGCTGCCTCTTTTGCAATGTTTTCTCTGAAAGTCGGAATCATTTATTTTTTGAATACAATGTGAAAAGAATTTGGAAGCAGTGCCTCAAAGCCGCAAATATCAGGCTGAATTTATGCTCCTGGGAATCAATTTGCCTGTGGTTTCAGTCCGCCCAACACGAAGAGATCACTTCAATTCCGTCTCTTTAACACAATCTTAGGGGCAAATTCTTGATTGGTCTAAAACCATAACTCTACAGTCTTAGACTTTTATAATTATAAATTTATCTCTGTAGTTTAATAAATTATTCTATTTCCCCTTCTTCTTCACCTCCAAAAGACCCATCATCTTCCCCACCGTTTTCTCCATCTTCAACCTAACAAATCCACCCCCCTTCTTCCACCATGTCACTGTCACCATTTTTTCACTCCATATAGATACAAAAACAGAGCACAACCATATTCACACACTAGAACAATAGACTCACTTTATAACACCTCTATTGAACCAACAAAAAAGACTCACTTTATAACAACCAACAAAAAACTCCGTCCCAACCACCATATATAGAAACATCACCACGGCGCACCACCTACCTCCGCCCTCACCCAAGCCACCACAAAAAATCTGTTCAAAGCCAATTTCCACCATGAACAAGGCACCAAAACGGAATTATGATTCATTACTTTTTGTTTAAAAATATCAAAAAGAAAGAAGAACATTCATACTCTCTCAAACTAAACAACTCCATTTTAGAGATTTTGAAAGCTCATTACTCCTCACTGTTGCACTAACATAAAAGCCAAACAGAAATTCTGCAGCCCACAAAATGCTGGCTGGGTCAATACAATTATATATCTTTTTAAGCATCAACAGAGTAACTGGTGCATAAGTACATTTTTAGCTCTTTATCTACTTTGCTTTCATTTCTTTTCTATTCGTTACCTAGACCACTGGAGTTAAAGATGGCATTGCAAGACAAGCTGCGTTAATTAATCTCTCTTAGCTTATTTCTTTGTGGTGGTTTTGCTTCAATGGTTGTTATGGGTTTACCATGATGATAGGAGATAATTTATCAAATGGGTTTGATAAAGAAGTAAAATTTTACAATTTAAAAATTAGATTCATGCTTAGAATGAAGAAATAAACATTTTAATCTAAAATTTTATTAAAACGATATAAAAAATTAGAATTTTAAACTTTCCAATAATTTCCCGGTTCAACTCCGGCCATCAAAAAATAAATAATGGAGGAAGGGACTAGTTTATAATTTGTTAAAGTTAAGAACTATTTCTGTAATTGTGACTTAGTAATATTTGTGATGTGGAAATAAATTATTGACTAAGACCTTGAGTGGGGCCGTGGTCTTAGACCATGCAAGAATTTCTAGTGTTAGGTGCAGTGCTTACTTTATTTGGGCTGAGTGAAAAAAATATTTATTTGTTGTATCCCCTCAAATAGAGGACCATATTTTTGTTTCGATTAAGTTGAGCGTTCAACTTTGTGTTAAAAAATAGGAAATACAAATTTCACTCTTGGGCCTTCAATATATAGAAATATTTGTACAGGGATCTCGGTTCAGGGATCCTTTGCTAGTTTTGAGATTTTGCTCACTTTGTAAAAAAAAATTTGATTTGAATTGAGTCACTTGTTTATTTAGCATAAAAAAATAGTCATTTTCGTCGTTCATATGTGAGCACATAACAAAGAGGCATCTTCTTGAGGTCATTTTTTTTTTTTTCGGATTCTTGAGATCATTTTTTTTTTTCGGATTCTTGAGATCATTAAATTATTGCTCACTCATATAATTTGTTTAAAGCAAAAATATAAATATCAAGAGCAGTTACCGAAAGAACTATTAAGAGTTGATAATCCTATATTTTAAAATTACATTCTTATAATATATGTCGTAAGAAATGAAATAACCTCCCGACAAAAGAAAAAGAAAATGAAATAAGCTGATCATACACATTTATCACCTCTACTTGTCGTATGTGTAATTAACATGTCGAAAAAAGAGAAAGAGACAAAAATGATTATTGCCAACTTATTCTGATAAGGCAGGTCCCATTCTCATTTCAATAATGCACCACAAAAGTAATAGTTCTTATTTGTTTTTTATTTTTTTGTCGGAAAAAGCAATAGTCAAACAATAGTCGGTGCCCAAAAAAAAAAAAAAATTATTCTGATAAGGTCCATGGTGAGAAGGAATTTTTGCTGTGGTAGGCCCAATGTTGAGTGGGAAACCAATAATGCACTCCAAAAGCAATAGTTAATCAATGGGTTATTTTGCTTCAGACCCTTTCACCTTTTATAAAAGTGTGATTCAGACCTTAAATCTTTTTAAAAGTGAGATATAGATCTTTTTTGTTAAAAAATTAGTTAAATCAACCCTTTAAATAAGGGTAAATAAATCATTTATGACATTAATTATGCAGACCAGCGCTTTTTCTTTTTTCTTTTGATAAAGTTAACTTTTTTTAATCAAAATAATATTTCTTTTCTTCTCTTTCCCACGTTCAACATACTTCACCTTTCCCTTCTTTTGGTTCTTTTTCATCTTTCTTCCTTCTCTGTAAATTTCGACCAAAACCAAAAAAAAAAAAAAAAATCTCACACCACCCCACGTCGCTGCCTCCACTCCTGCGATTTGTGTGTATATATGTGTTGTTGGTGGGCTGTGGTGGTTGGTGGCGTGAGTGTGTGGTGTGATTCATGTGTGTATATATGTGTGATTTGTGTATGTATATGTGTTGTTGGTGGACTGTGGTGGTGGGCGGCGGTTTGGTAGGCGGCGGTGGTTGGTGGGCGGCGGTAGTGGGCTGCGGTGGTTGGTGGGCTATGGTGGCAGTGGTATGTGATTTGTATATGTGTGTGTATTGTTTATGTGATTTGTGTGTATATGTGTATTGTGTATAAGAATTAAATTTTTTTGGATACCATATTTGCATATATGTTGTTTGAGGGTAAAACTGTCAATTTACAAGTATTTAATAGAAAACTTAACACACCCTTAACAGAAGGGGTATGTGTCTCATTTTCAAAAAAAAAAATTGGGGTTTAAGTCACACTTTTATAAGAAGTGAAGGGGTCTGAAGAAAAATAACCCGTTAATCGATAGACTATGTTGGTTTGCGAATAATTTGTCTCCTTTTCAGCATTATATTTATGTACCTATGTAGTTTTTTCTTTTGTATTCATCAAATAGCTTTTTAACACCTGCAGCTATTGTTTTGGCATTTGATTTGGTTTCACATTTGTACACTGAATGGTCTGGTTTATCTAGGATTCACTGTTTGTTTAGAGGGGAAAATTTAATAAAAGAAAGGATATGAGAGAAGAAGTGTATTATAAAAGGTTATGAGTGTCTTTTATTTAAATTACGAAAAAAATAAAAAGAATGGATAAATTTTATGTGTAAAATAATTTTCATAAAAAAAACTTACTCTCTCTCTCTTCCATTTTATCCTAAATTGGGTGAAAGTAAAAGTCTATAAAGTTAAATTGGTTATTTAGCTTATAACTAATTTAGGTTAAATTGGTCACTATGATCTAAATGACCAATTTAACCTTGTATGTTTTTTTTTATATATGACGTGTGAATCACGTGACTTAAATCTATATTTTGAAATTTTGCTCACTTTGTAAAGAATTTTGATTTGAATTGAATCACTTACATGTTTAGCAAAAAACGAATGGTCCTTTTCCTTGTTTACATATGAGCACATAGCAAAGGGGCATCTTCTTGAGATCATTTTTTTTTTCAGATTCTTGAGATCATTAAGTTATTGCTCACTCATATAATTTTGTGTAAAACAAAAATATAAATATAAAGAGCAGTTACAGAAAGAACTATTAAGAGTTGATAGTCCTATATTTTCAAATTGCATTCTGATAATATATTTTTAAATTACATTTTTATCACCTCTATTCATCGTATGTGTAATTAACATGTCGAAAAAAGAGAGACAAAAATTATTAGGATAAATAACATATTATTCCCCTGTGTTTTGTTAAAAATACACAATACTCCCCTGTGTTTTAAAAATTAGATGATTATCCGCCTGTGTTTTGCTAAAAGTGCACAATACCCTTTGTGTTTTAAAACTTAGCTGATTATCCCCTTATATTTTGCTAAAAGTAGCTGATTATGCCCTTCTGTTTTATAAAAGTAGCTGATTGTCTTCTTATATTTTCTAATAAAAGTGCTAATTTTTAAAAAGTATAAAGGGGTAATTAACTACTTTTATAAAGTACAGGGGTAATCATATAATTTTTAAAATATAGGAGAGTATTGTGTACTTTTAACAAAACACAGGAAATAATCAGCTAATTTTTAAAATATAAAAAGGTAATATACATTTTTAACCAAATACAAAAAAATAATATGCTATTTACCCAAATGATTATTGCAAACTTATTCTGGTAAGGCAGGTCCCGTTCTCATTTCAATAACGCACCCCAAAAGCAATAGTTTTTTTTTTTTTTTTGGTCGGAAAAAGCAATAGTGATGCCCAACAAAGTAAAAAAAAAAAAAAAAAAAAAAAATTCTGATAAGGTCCATGGTGAGAGGGAATTTTTGCTGTGGTAGGTCAAATGGTGAGTGGGAAACCAATAATGCACTCCAGAAGCAACAGTCAATCAATAGTCAATGTTGGTTTGCTATCTTACTTTTTCATGAGGGAAAAAAAAAAGTATCTTAAAAAAAGTATCTTACTTTTTCAATCGCAAATCAAAACAATGTACGAGGGAGAAATCATATGAGAAGATTTTTTCCTACTTCTCGGGCCACCTAACAAATGAAAAAAAAAAATTTCATAAATGATCTTTATTTTTTTGAAGTTTTAAATTTATTTTTATTGTTTAAGATTTATTAATTTAATTTTTATTATTCAAAATTAATCAATTTGATCTTTTTTATTTTTTTAAAAAAAATTAATTTAGTCACAATTTTTTAAATATTGAGAACTATTTTGAATTTTATATAAAAATAATTGGGACTAAATTAAAATATTTTAAAAATAATATAGACTAAATTGACTAATTTTGAGTAATAGAGATGAATTTTAAAAAATTTAGAAAAATATTAGAAAACAAATTGATAAATTTTAAACAATAGGGAGGAATTTAAAATTCTAGCATTAAATTTAATGTTGCCATTTGGATCCTTCCATTTCCGTTTTCTATTTAATTGATCCATTTACTAATCTTCTAATGTACACTTGAAGTGTTTATGGAAAATTAAAACCATTGAATTTTGTAGTTTTCAATTAGCACAATTCCTAATTGGTTCTACATTTCATCATTTTTATGAATCTGAATATGTTTATATGGTCAGATTTTTATAAACAAATCAAGTGCGTGAAAAAAATGGAATGAATTTATATTTGGAGATTGATGACCTACTAACAGATAAAATAATGGACAAGAAAAAAGTTAACGCAAAAAAGAAATAATTGAAGAGGGAATAGATTTAGGGTTTGGTATACAAAACGTCATGTTCTTGGTGTACGTGGCTTGGGATTCTTTGATTTAATTGTGAAATTTAAATTGTTGAGTTGTAGAATTATGTGTAATTGAATTTTAGTTAGAACTGTGTTGAACAGAAATAATTGATTATTTGAGCTATAAATTTTTTACTGCCAGAATGGAGTGGTATTTTTTTTAAAGTTAATGTTGCTCTTCTAAAAATATAAACGAGTATTTTTGAAAATAAATAAATAAATAAATTGTGAAAGCCTTATTGACGATGTTGGTTTACAGTATCTTATATATTATTATTTTTATAACCTACAGTATCTTATTTTTCTTAACGCAAATCTGAACAATGCCCCGGAGAAGTTTATATAAGAAGATGATTTCAGAATTTTGTGAGCACCTACCATAAGAAAATTCCAAAACTTAGCTAAGTGCTCTCATCCTCACTTCTTTCGTGATTATTACACACAATTCAAAAAACAAAAGCAAGAAATTTGAACATCTATTGACAAATAGGCATGGCTGCTCAAATAGTTTCGACGGTGGTGGGGCAATTGCTTTCAGCCACCAAGGATGACATATGGCGACTGACGTGTGTCAAAAAGGAGCTCGAAAATATTTCCACCAAACTGCAAACAATTCAGCATGTGTTGGATGATGCAGAGAAGAGAAGCATGACAGAAAAAGCAGTCCAAATCTGGCTAGAAAAGCTAAAAGACATTTCATATGAAATGGAAGACGTGCTTGATGAATGGAACACTGCAATTTCCAAACGAAAGTTTGAAGAGGCCGAGAATCCATCCATTGCTGGAGAAGAGATAAGTAGTTCTTCCTTGTTTACTTGTCTCTTATTTAAACGAGATCCTTGTTTTCATCTCAAACAAGTTGGTCTGTGTTGCAAAATGGGCTGGAAAATTAAGCATATTAATGCAGAACTAGAATCAATCATAAAAAAGAAAAATGATTTCACATTTGTTTGGCAAGGATCTCTTCCAAATTCTGGTTTTTGGGAATTTGAACGAATCACAACCTCCTTAATCAAAGAGTCAGAAGTATACGGACGAGATTATGATAAGGAAACTCTTTTAAGCAAGTTATTGTTTGAAAGTAGTCAAGAAGAAAATCGGATTCCTATTGTCTCTATAACAGGTACTCATGGATGAGGAAAGACGACCCTCGCAAAGCTAATTTACAATAATGATGAGGTTCAAAAAAGATTTAGAAGGATATGGGTATGCGTCTCGGACCCTTTTGATCCGTTTAAGATTGCTCAAGAAATTGTTACAGCTATGGGAGGGAATCCTCCAAATGTCAGCTCAAAGGAACTGATGCTACAATGTTTGAAAGATACCATATCTAATCAAAATTTCCTGCTAGTCCTGGATGACGTGTGGGATGAGAAGGGGGGAAAATGGAAAGAGTTGATAAACTGTCTTGAGGTTGGCGCAATTGGAAGTAGAGTTTTGATAACCACAAGGAAAGAGGAGGTTGCAAGAGTGATGGATACAAGTGACCCCAATGTGCACCGTTTAGACGTTCTATCTGAGTCAGCTAGTTGGGATTTATTTAGGCAATTTGCATTTGCTGAAAAAAAGGATCACGAGACGCTAGGAAAGATTGGTAAAGAGATAGTTGAAAAGTGCAAGGGGTTGCCACTAGCTATAAAAGTCATCGGAAGTTTGTTACGCTTCAAATACACTTTTGAAGAGTGAGCACAAGTTTTGGATAGTGAAATATGACAACTAAAGGAAATGGAAAAAGATGTTTTCCATCATTTATATTTAAGTTACAAAGAGTTGCCTTCGATTGTTAAGCGGTGCTTCTCATATTGCTTGATATTTCCAAAAGATACCAATTTAGATGTAAATGAGCTAATTAGGTTCTGGTTGGCGCAAGGTTTTGTTGAATCAACTAATGGAAGGTATGATAAGGAGCTAAAAGGTGAAGAGCATTTCAACAAGTTGGTAATGTGTTCTTTCTTTCAAAACTTCGATGAAGATAGCTTCGAAAACATTAGTGCATGATTTTGCACAATATCTCGCAAGAAATGAATGCATTACCATTGAAAATGTGAAATCAAGTTCATATCCAAAAAGAGCTCGTCACTTTACATGGTTTCCTGGATTAGAACTTGAGAGTCTTCTTTCTTCTTGTGATGTGGGAAGATTTCGCACATTTATTGTGGATGGGGAGTTGTTTGCTTTTTCAGTCGAACGACCAATTACTCTATTTAACAATTTGAAACATGTCAGAGTCCTAAAATTAAGGAGATGTGGCTTGAAAAAGCTTCCAGAGGAGGTAGGGAGTTTGTTTCATTTGAGGTGTCTCGACTTGAGTGAGAATTACTCTCTAAATGAGTTACCAGAATCAATTTGTGAGTTATATAATTTAGAAACCTTGAACCTTGAAAATTGTAAGAACCTTTCAGTACTTCCTCAAAGAATTGGCAAATTGATAAATCTAAGGGAGTTTTTCCTCTACCAGACGTCATTAAAAGAATATCCCGAGTCTTTTCAAAAATTAACTAATCTTCGAATTCTGGATATGTTTTTGGTTGGAAAAAGTTTTGACATGTTGGAGTACCTAAACCATTTTAGGCCTCTTCGAAGACTAGAAATTAAGGCCGGGAATGATTCATCAGAGACAGACGATCAGGAACTCAACGTGGAAATTGCAACATTGGAAGCTCAGCAACCACTACTTAACGTACATGAATTAAGGATTATTGGAATTTCTGCAGGAACCCATTTTTGGAGCTGGTTGGTGAAAGCTTTCAACAACCTTAAACAGCTTGAAATCAGGAGTTGCAATTGTTCAACTTTGCCTCCCCTCGGGAAACTACCCAACCTTGAACTACTTCTCATGTATCGAATAATAATACAGAGCGCATTGGACGCGAGTTTTTGGAAATTCCAGATGATGATAGTTTGAGAAGAGCACCCGCGTCATCATCATCATCAGTACGTGTTTTCCCCAAGTTGGTGGAATTATTTCTTAATAATTTTCCAGAATTACAAGTGTGGGAAGAAACAGAACAAGAAGATGAAGACACGACTTTTGAGATAATGCCCCGACTTCGGTATTTGTATATATTTGGGTGTCCGAAGCTTCACCAGCTACCTAATTGGCTCCGTGCTAAGCTTTCAACCTTGCAAGGCATGATCATAGTCGATTGTCCTAATCTGATCAGATCCTATCTGGAACTCAAAGAGTATGGTCACTTAACTCTTCTTCTTTGTTTTCATAATTTCTTCACCTAATTTTGAAGATTTCCTTTTGTTCTCCATAATTAATTAATCAAGTCTAAATCATGTAAATTGTCTTTTTGTTGTGCTATTGGAACATCCGTGGTGTTACTTAATGCTCCAAAACGTAGGTACTATTCTTCAAGGATTTCCGAAGAAGAATCACAGATTTCTCAAGAAGAATAAGAGATTTCCGAAGAAGAATTAGAAAATTCTGAAGAAGAAGAGCTGTGAGGGATTACTACTTCTGGACCCACTTGCGCAAGAGATTATTCCCACCTGCTCTGCTCACTCATGTTGGATTTGTTAGCATTGGCCTGTCGACAACGAAATTAGCAACAATTATCTTGTTTTTCCTTTTAATTCTTTGTCACTATCATTATCTTGTTTTTGCAAAGCTGTGATTTCCTTAATACTGTATGTGACACATCTTTCACTTCGTGGTGTCTCAACATTTTAATGGCAGATAATTACAATAAGTGTCATTGCAATGGTTTTCTTTACCGTTGTACATATTAAAAGTTTTTCCAATGGCATTTAATTACAACGGCTGAATATTTTTCTCATTTTTAATTACTAAATGCTCATGAGATCACTTTTTGTTGATGGTTTTAAAATTATAGTTTAATTACAATAATTTTCTAAAACACTACTTATTATTTATAAAAAAAAATTGCAATAGAAAATTTTCAATGAGACAAATATACACCGGTTTAATAAATATCAAAAATAGTTGCAAATGACTTTATGCACTCTTGTCTTTAAAATGATCACACTTTGAATTGTATGTATTACTATTATTTTCTATTGGCATTTTCCAATAGATTAGAAATGGGAAAGATACTATATACTTGCAAATGATGAATTACAAATTAAAATACTATAATGAATTATTTTAAAAACAAAATAAAATAAAATAAAATAAAAAAGAACTGTACCCAAGAATGAAGAGTGGAAGCAGCAGCACAACTCAGGGATGCTTAGAAATGATAGCTGCGACTCCTTGCTTAGCAGCCTCCATACTCTGTTAGTTACTCTATATGTGGCGTAAAAGTTTGGTTCAATCATATTGCGATGACAATAATTTTTTTATTTGGATGACATAAGAATCCAACATGTAAAGTTCAATTACTAAATTATCCAATAGAACCTAACCACTAACTAATAACCCTCAAAAAAAAATCACCCGCACAGATACACCAGATCAATCAAGAACAGAACTCTAAAACTATAAAAAGTGTCGAACCCGCGATTGAATAATTTCAACCCATTACTACTACACCATACTCACCTAAGGACTAGTGCAATGACAGTATTGACATTGAAACATCTAAAATTAAAGTATTGACTGCTAATGAGAAAGAAATAGTGGCAGTAAGTGGTGACTGAGATGGTGGTGGTTGTGAAGGTGGCAACTAGGTTTCAACCCAAAAACAAAAAAAAACAAAAAAACAAACAAACTAGGTGATGGGGTTAAAGGATTAGAGGGACAAGAGAGAAAAAAGAAAAATAAAACACATGAAATCATAAAAAAATAAAAAAAATAAAAAAAAAATTTAGTCACTTAACTTTAACTATTTTTAACCATTTTCCGCCAAATCATTTTTTAACTCTTAACTAACTAAATGACTAATGAAACCATCTTAAAAAAATTAATGATCCTTTAAGATCAACAATAATTCAATGGTCAAAATAAAACTGACGAAATAATTTAGCTAAAATATTTTACCCTTTTATACAAAATACAAAATTATGCAGTTCAGAAACCACCATATTTTGACATGTATATATTACCACTATTTTCTATTGGCATTTTCCATGAAATTAGAGAAGGAAAAAAAAAAATCACTAGTCACTAACAAATGATGAATTACAAATTGAAATACAAAAATGAATAATAATAATAAAAAAAGGGGATAGAACTGTACACAAGAATGATCAGTGGAAGCAGCACAACGCAGTGATGCTTTGAAATGATAGCTGCTGCTGACGACTCCTAGAAGGAAGCAAGGCAGCAGCCTCTCCAGTTAAAATTGGAAAACCATTCCAAAACAAATACTACTTACAAATTGCCAATAATACCCCTAATGCCTGCTGCTGCTGCTGCTTTCCAATGCCAATGAATGAATCACCTGCAAAACTTTTTACCGATCCCACATGGCTTGAAAAATGGGTGGTCTGTGCTTCAACCAATGTACCATTTCCTTGTCCAGTGGAGCCTTTTCTAATACAGCATCTAGCATCGGACTGCCTATCATCTTTGGTGAATTGTTAAATGACCATATACGATCCTTTGGCCACGGTCTCTGCGGCTGCTTTTCCTGGTGCATACACAATATTGATTCAGTTCAAAGTGAAACCTTCCGCAATGAGATCATGTTCATCGATAGATATAACAGATACAAACATTTAGATGGAAACATCAGAGATCTGCTTTACAATGGAGCAGAGAGTTCCAAGGAAAAGAAATAATACCATTCTTGATAGCATAAACTTTACTGTCCTTGGGCCATAAACACGCTGGCGCGATGGCTTCTGGACTTTGGCATAGAAGGAACCCATATCAGGTAAAGACAAGCAACCCCTACTCGCTCTAGCTAGGTAACTCTCTGGCTCAGCATAAGCTTGGTTATACCAGTAGATCAGCTGCCCTAGACAATAATTCTCACGATACGTCTTGCAATACTCATGACCACTAGAACCCACTTTATCAGCATATTTTGGGCACAGATCGAGAGGACTGATGTACGCTGGTGGTGAAGTTACAGGCTTGTATGACTGCAAAAGAAGACAAGTGAGTCAACAGAAGGCACGAAGACGACCTCTAAGGCAATAGTTGCCAACCAATTTCGGGTTAGACATGGTATGAAGGCTCACTCTTATTTGAAAGAAACACTTGGTATGAGCATATATGTGGATCAAGTCGGCAGCAGCATCGTGACGACATTTGTATGTGCAAGGAAGATTTCGGACCTCATCCCTCAACCTGAAACAAGGAAAATGTTCCATAAGATGGGCATGTTTAAAAGAATTCCAGGCTGAAACTAAGAAAAGATAATTTGCACAGCTTACCATATTAAGGATTTCCGAAGCTCCATCTGGATATCATCAAAACCAGATGGATCATGAGCACGGATGTTGGCCTTTAGGTTGCTCAGCTCAGTGTCATCAATATGGGGAGTTATACAATGAATAAGTTCCTCAACAAGGGACCCCTCCCCTTTCCAAAGAAAAGAAACCACTGCTTTCGGACTAAGCCTCTCCAAAGGAGGGGAGGGCCATCTTTGCATCGCAATAAACGCATTTCATTTCATACATCACCTGCAAAGAAAATGCACTAGGACATTAAAGCTAGTGTTCTTTTTCCTCTCATTTATTTTTCCTATTGGGTTTAGGGAAGAGACATCGGTCTACAAAGCCCCTTCCCCTTCAGCAGTAAGAAAATGTTTAAACCCAACACATACTGAAAGCTTCACCAGTGTATTACTTCTAAAATAAACAAGTATTGAAATAACTGGAGGAAAAAATTTCAAACTTTTGACACTAAAAATGCAGTCAATTTTGCAGTAAATGGCCTTCTTAAAGAAAAAGAAAAAAAAAGTCAGCTACCTTGTCAAGAGTTAGAGCCAAATTTTGAAGCCTTTGGTTGTAAACACCCTCAGCCTGCAAAAGGAAATTAGTAGCAGCATTACAAATGAAAGAATTTCTTCAAAGATATCCGACTCAACTAACAGAGTATGGCTTGAGAATCTCCCAATTTTTCCATGCTGTACAAGGTTCGAAAGGATGCACTTGGAAATAAATACAGACCTGAACCTCTGCATCACATTTCTCAACCTCCAGGCAGATATCTGAGAAGTATTTCTTCTTCTCTTCCAGATTATGGTTGAGAATCTCATCGGGGAGTTTTGTCCTCTCGAAATTTATAAATTTCACCTTCATTAAGAATTACATATGAGAATAGATACTAGAGGGATTCAAAAATGACAGTACATCAAGCAAATATACGTACCAGACGTGCTGAATGTGCAATCAGCCAATCTGGCAACCCACCAAGCAAACAGTTCCCTAATCCAGCCTTACCCAGGTCAAGATAATCTTCTTTTGATACTAAATTCACTTCACAGGCCTCTAGCATCAAGTGGAGTCGATCAAGAATTCCATGGTACTCCTTCAGCACCTGGATAAAAAGACAATCCACATAAAGAAAAAGAAAAAAGAAATGTAGTAGCTCAAATAGCAAAAAGATTTTAAGTGATAAGCTCCAATGAGAACTTTGAAGCATGATATAAATACACAGCACCCATTCAAAAGTTAAATTTATAAATTGAGCGTTGCCAATAAGATTTCCCAAAACAGGATAGCCAATTTACAATTTTACTAAACTGCTGCTGGATATGACAGCTTTAAAACCTAACTGTTACTAAAGTTGAGAAAGGAACTATCAAGTCTTGTACCTTCTGGAAAGCCCCTTCACCAGTAAGATTCAGATAATTCCCACGGCAAACTTGGCTGCCACATAAACACACAAAAGCTTCATACTCTTCTTTGCTCTGAAAGTAAACATGCAATATCACATTAGAACTAAGCAGAGTACCAATAAAACATTACCAACAAAGTAAATGTCCTTAAATTTCATGAAGGCATCACATATGATAAGCTCTCACCTCAGTGACAGAATTATAGTCGAACGTAATCTCTTCGCCATATTGAATTGGACGTACAGTATAGATCCCTATCTGGTATTGACCATCAACAGCAGTAACTCTGCACTCACAAGAAGGCAGATAAGAAAGAAGTAAGAACGCCTTAAATCTTATTGTAACAATACAATAAGTCCTCACAGAAAGCAGTACAATAGCCAATGAACCCTAAATTCTAAACAAAAGATAAACAATTCATGACAGTAGAATTCAACAAAAGAAAGTCTCAATCATAAATCCTCCTAAATCTGGCTCGCTATAAAGCTCATTCTCAAAATCATCCCTCTTTTGAGAAGTCTCTGGCAATTATGACACCACCAATCAATGTACACATTTTCTTCGAATTCATAATTCAATATGTTCCTAGTAGAAATTTCACTTTCCTTCCATCTAATAGCGCCTCAATATATTCTAAACAAAGAATACCGACATTCTCAAATTCATAATTGCAAATCTAGTTATCAATTCCAAATTCATAACCTCTTAAAAACACTGTTGAAAACCAAATTGATATGTAGGATTCATTGAACTCCTGTCATCAATATACTGAAACACCCGTCAATCTTCCTTCATCTGCCATAGGATAGCAGAAGTGACCCATACTTATAGAACTATCTAGTTAGTAATGCAAATTGCCAAATACCAGAAAAGAGTAGCATCTCCAAACATGCAACACGGAAGTCAGAGTGTAGATCTCACTTGTATGATCAACACAATAACAAAAATTTGGTTCGAAAAAGTCAATCAGCAGCCAAGCAGTATTTACATCAACAGTACTAACACGTAAATAACCAGCGAATTACAATTTGAAGCTCAACAAAACGAGACAATTAGGCAAAGAAGAACCGTTGCACCTGTTTGGTTCACTTTGGTAATCAACTTTCCATTCTCAAGCAACAAGAAATAGAAACAATTGATTAGGTTAGTATTTTCCTGAACACGTTTTCTAAAACCTGAGCTAAAAAGAAACTAGTTTTGCACAAAACCCAAGAATGATTCTTTATACCCTTTATATGATACTTCTGAGAACATTCCATTGAAGCCTCAGCAAAAATAGGCTCTTTTTTTTTTCAAATCTAGGAGCTGATCTTTGAATGATATCTCTAGCAAATATTTCCACTAAAGACAATATACGCAGGGTGTCTAGAGAAGGTTCAGATCCACTTTAGGGTCTATTTCCAGAAAAGAGAATAAAGACCACAACTTAATACTACAGTTTAGTATTCTGAACAGAAACGAAAAACAAAAGATGCATCACATGGCTCAAGTTAAAAATACAAAATCCTTTTCACTTCAGTTTTAAACAAGTGTACAAGAGACCAATAATAGTAGTAGTTAAACTTTGTCACCCAATTTCTGCAATTTGAAGAAATGAATCCATGAATAAATAAGCCCAAAAGTCCATGTTACGATTCCTTGGAGAATTGAAGTTCCATGTCCTAGTGTAGTTTCATCACTGGGGTGAAAGACTTACTTAGCTTCACAATTAGGTTTGCACGAGTGACAAATGCGGTTCACATAGTTTGCCTTGTGCATGGCATCAACAACAACTAAGTCATATCCATCAGCATCACCCTGACAAATAACAAACAGTATAAGAAACAAAACTCATAGAGAAAGGAGATCAACAAGAGCAAGCAGCTTAAAAGTTGAAGTTCATGAAGATCAACGACACCTTTGGCCTCTCCAGATATATATTATAGAACTCTGTGGCTGGATCATTACTGTTCCTCTGCAGAGAACGAATGCCATCTTGTTTCTCAAATCACTTCCAAGCAGGATAAACCTAGAATGTTCAAGGATAACAACATCAGTACGCCCTCCAGAAGCACATTTAAGTTAATAAATGATATAACCTAAATACAAGAAGCGACATAAAAATTACTAGTAATAAGAGAAACAGATTGTGGAAAGTAGACAAGCAGACTGTTGATACATACTCAAATGTCTTGATACTGTAACAAGATTTGGGAAGAAATGCGAGGAAATATGATCCCAAAAGGACGTATCGATGTTTGACTTATATTATTAACAGTGATCTAATAACTAATACTTATCAAATCAGTTTGGGACTCAAAAATCTAGTTTGATTATGTGCACAAAAGTAACATTTTCAATATCAATTATTAGATTACCCAAATCATAAACCAGGTTATAGGGTTATTTTTAGGTTTAAAGTAGTGGCCTGCATGAGAGCCTAAAGTTCAAGAACTTATTAAGTTTTGAGAACATCAAACCAAGGATAAATGTACATAAACCGATCACATTGTAACCACCGTCTTAGACATCAGTTAATTAGAACTAACAATCACCTCAAACATACTGAACCAAAATACCAAAGTCCACATAATGCATCAGGATGGATATCAACTCCACATCAAGAAAGAATGGGTACTTTTGAGGAAGGAAGTGACAACATATACAATATTCATCATCCCTACACTACATAAGTAACGTGAGCACTTCAGTTAATATTCCATTTTTTTCTTAAAATTTTTATGAAACAACAGTGCCACTACTTAGCAGGCATTATCATTTTCAGTACTCATCTGTAACAAGGGTACTTCTGAGATTCAGAGATATCCACATTACAACAATGCCTTGAATATTTTAACCATGGATGCTACTCTATCTGCCTGTAAATTGTTAGATATATACAAAAGCAGCATTGAAGTGGAAAACATTCTTCAAATTCACATAAAGAAGAGGCATCAATATAGTAATGTGATAATAATTGCCAAACCAAAATACTTATTAAATAGCACATACCAATGTCTCATTAATAGACAGATTAATTATTCAAACTCAAATAGAATAAATAGCTATTTTAGAGAGAATGACATACATCATATTCGGGATATCACCAGATATGGGAACCAATCAGTATACTTCTTAAAACTCATAATAAATGTACATAACTAGCATATGTCAGTTCATAGATAAACTATTATGAGAACGATACCCAATAAATAGTTTTAACAAGATAATTGTATCCTTACCTCTCCTAAAAACTCAACGACAAAGTCCTCCTCAATGAAGCCTCCTTCTTTGTTGCAAACAACACCAAGCCCCTTAAATCATTTTGAAGGAACCAAATCAGCACAAGAAAGCACAATCCAAACAACATAAAAGTTATATACCTGGTCATAATGTCCCATATAATGGAGCTCACCTTTCTATAAGCAACATATTTGTCCTCAGGACGATTATCAATAGCTTTCAGGATGTATTGGCATAGTTTCATAGTTTTCCTATCATTTTCTTCCTCAGAAGTCTCCAAAATCTCTTCAAAAACAGGCTTCAACGAATACGTCATAGGTACATTGCCATTACCAGTAAATGGCCTAACTTGTTTATTCAGAGTATGAAGGAGTACATCTTCTATAAACATATGCTTATCATGCAGAGACCAATCTGAATCCTCTGGCATGGAGTCAAGCAGCAGATTATGGGTGTATGGATCTATACCATAAACTTCTTGTTCTATCACCTCATCTGCAAGCTGTTTCAGGGGTTTGTAGTCCTTCACTTCGGGAATTTCCATGTCAGACTCCTCAGTCCCATTTCTCTGTGCAATAAGCTTCTCAGCATAATCATCAGGTAGTGAGACTCGCATCTTCCTTCTCACTTCGTCCTCATCTGCCACAATTACATAGTGATCTATGACTTCATATTTCCTAGTAACAAGAGGAACAAGGCTGGCCTTGGTCATGCGGGCACCCCATTCACGGTCATCAGCCAAAGAATCAAACCCATCATCTGAAGTGATATATGCCTCCCATATTGACTCCCCAACCCCACCTTCCAACTGTGAATCCAAGTCACTTTCTGTCCCTGAATCAGTACTCTCGGAATCAGATGTATTCTCATCTGAAGATCTGTCAAAATCATCAGATGTTCCACTTCCTGAGTCCATAGGTTTTTTATTTAACTTGGACAGGCGCCTTCTTATTTCTCGATCAGACGCATAATCTCCATAATCAGAAACACCATTAGTAAGAGATCCATTACTTCTATACAAGTACTTCTTTTCACTGACTTTATTAAGAGCCTTTTCATACTTAGATGAAGCAGAAGAGAATCCTGGTGGTGAATCATCATTCCAAGTCCTCATTGTCCCATCTTTTTCATACGATGACTCTGAACCAACCACCATCCAAACGTGTCGCAAGACGAATAAACAATGTGATGATGCAATTCATGTCTCTGGCATTACCTCGGTTTTTCAGCCTGAATCCACAGGGTTAAAATAATAAAAGATTATAATAGATGCAGAAATGGCCACTAAAACTATGTACTCAGTGAAGATGTAAAACATGCACATAGAAATTCCAATTGAATTATTACATAGGTAACACTCTTTTCTTTTTCTAATGGTATCAAATTAAAAATCTTGAACAGTGACAAGTTAAAAAGGAACTTATGTTGACAGGCTCAAGCATTTCAATGTTGAGCTTTCTTCCCAACCCCACCAACCTGCCTGTCCCTCCAAAAACTTCATAATGGTTAAACCAAGAGTAACCCAAAAGAATTCCCAACGGATGAAAGACTCAGGTTTTAGCATGGAGGTATTTTTGAGTTAAGGGCAACAAATTACATTTTTTACAATCCGTAGTATATAATGCAGAGTGCAACTTACTTCATTGCATCGCGACACATTCAACTAATATCCTCTTTTATGGAGCTCAAACCACGACCAGCATAATATCCATTTTTTATTCTACCCTCAATTTGTGCAACCTGATAAAAAAGGACAAAAAGATTGAGCTATTAGGCATAAAGATGGAGTACATCAGGCACAAATTAAAGCAACAAAAAAGACAGGCATATCACAACCTTTGGCAGAAAAAATTCAAAGGTATTCTGCTTCATTACATCCTTTAGACTTGAAGCAAGAAATTCTGCCCTCCTCCTATACCCACTTTCATACTTTCTCATGGCCAAGCGCCTTAAATGGGCATCCCTTGATGGAATGGATGAGGTCTTTCTAGCATCAAACAGTTTTGAACGTCTATACAAGCTACGATGGAATAGCTGATTTGCAGAATCTCTCCTATCTGAACTTTCCAAATAATTTCTCAATCCGCTGGACTCATCAATTTGACTATCTAGGCCATTATAAGTTTTCAAAGCTGAAGTAGAATCATCGATCTGTTTGAGACTCCTTATTTTGGAATGAGACCCACGACTCCTGACCCAGTTAACAATTGGATATTTACATGCCAAATCCTCAAACTGGCTGCAACCTCTAATATCTATCAATGATAAATGAGGGAATGAACGAAGAACTTCTTCAAGCATGCCAGAAGTAATGTTGGTGCAACCACGCATAATTAAGGACCTTATCTTCTCTTTGTCATAATCATTCTGCAAGCAGAAAGATGTATCGATCATGTTAAAAGAAATCCTCACAAACCATCGCACAATCAAAATAATAGATATTACAAGAGATCATCGGAAATCAAACACTAGGACCCATTTGTGACAAGAGAGAAGCTGCAAATGAAAATAAAAGGAGATGGAAGAAAACGTATATTATACCATCATGCTCCAGATCATGGAGTCACTGCAACTGTCGGCAACAGAGCATAAGTCGACCTGTGTAAACATATTTTTGTAAGACTTGAGTACAGATCTCCAGCTCTTACAAGTCAAAGCTGCATTAACTAGGGACCGTACATCAGCCCTAAGAAAATGGAAGACTCGTGCCAGGACACGACCATCCAGCACACCACAGCTTTCCCTTTCAGTTTCAGTTCTGCATTATGCTCTTTCCCAAAAGTAGCATTACCACATAATTCATCAAAAGAGCAGTCATCGTTCAAAATAGCTGATACATCTTCCATTTCATAATCCTCTTCACTTCCATCAATTCTGGCTCTTTTACTAGCACGAAATATATCTGCAATGGACACAGAAAAAGCCAACAATAGAAGAAACAGAGTAAGAGAATATGAAGAATTCACACTTTCCAATATGGATATTCTAGCAATGGCATGCACAAGGGAATAAGGTAAAAGATTTCACAAATACATTAAAATGATAAAAAATCAGACTGCAGATAAAAAAAAGAAGAAAAAAAAGAGGCGACAAGTCATAGTAGTACTAAATCCACTTAACCAGATGCACTGAGTTGTTTGACCACAAAGACGGAAAACAGTACATTGGCAATAATAATGCTGACATAATGACAACCCATCATATAAGATGAGCGAAGAAAAGAGCATTTCAGAACATATTACAACGGCCTAAAGAAAGAAACTTTCAGTCATCTAGAAACAGTAACTTAAACCCAGTGTAGCTCCATCCATTTAGAATGTCTGACAACTGAAGCGCACCCCATATAATTACTGTAGCCTCCATCTGAAACCAACAGTCACTGCTGCAGCAAATTAGTCTATGGATCTTGAAAGCCTATAGGTGAAAACCTGAAATCATTTTAAAATGCCAAAGCACTGTGTCTTCTCGGCATACCTAGTGAAAACTGCAACAGATGATCTTGTGTGTGGTTGGCCAGTGCACCGTCTTCCCTTATTTTTTTCCTAATTTGTTTTGATTGGGAGGGAGGGTGTACTGACTACTCATTCCAAAGAGGATGAGTTCAGCTTGGATGGAGATTTTTGGAAAGAATGCAACCAAATGGTATGGTCTCTTTCCTTTCAATTTATGAGTTAGCATTATAAAAAATGAATGCTCTTTATAACTTCCATATATCATTTTATAGATCTTTTTTTCTTTTAGTTTATTGGCTAAAATCATTTTATGTATCTGAAAAAATCTGTATACCAGAGAAAAAAAAATTAAGAAAAGGATAAAATGGATGATCAAGACAAACCAGGCAAGTCCATGACTCGTGTTGCAAACAGGAAAAATGATGAATATCCCTCAAATGCATTAGAAATAAAATACCAACAAGAAGAGCATATGAAAATGTCATTCTGGAAATGATGTCGTGTTACCGGAATACAAAATCATTTATGAAGTTCTGAAATACAAAGTAATACCTGATTTCTGAAAGAAAGACGAGGTGTGCAGGTTCTTTTCAATCTCCTTTTTCGGTTGTCTTGCATTGATCCATGGATCTAGAAACTCATATATAGCTGCAGCAAACTCCCGACTCTTGTATGACTTCATCACTAATTCATGGAGCTTTCCCCGAGCATAACCAATGAACTGAGGATGCAAGTCATGGAACGTGCTAGAATCTCTGCTAGTAACAATTTGAACGGCAGAACTTGATTCTGCAAGCGAATCCCCAGAAGTGTTGCTAGATGTCACATTACTCTCGTGCCTCGTCTGTCCAGTGGGTTGAGAAGCCTCTGCAGAAGATAAAACTGGGACCCAGATTCCATCCACTTTTCTGAAAACACTGCTATGTTTCTGAATGACACCTTGATCTGCCAATATTTGCAGATCTGAAAATGTTAAAGGCCCATGTTCATGCCCAAAACCATCAAGGTAAAACCAATCACCCAAATGCAATTGTAACTCATCGGCAGTGCAAACATGGTTTTTCGGGATACTGAAAGATATACCACTTTTCCAAACACCCTGAGAGTCTTGCTCACGTATGTGTTTTGAGCAGGGGACACCCTCTTCTGACAATCGCTTCGTACCACCAGTCGACAAATACGGAAGAGACGCCCTTGAAAAGTACCTCTCCTTACCCTTAACTTTTGTGCGGGGTTCAGAGACAAATGATCCATGGTCCTTGACTACACATGCATTGATCCTTATCACTGGAAGCATTGTTCCTTTCACTCCCCGAACCAGTGCAGGTTTACTTTGAGTTGCTCTATCATGCCACTCATCTGGTGAGGTAAAAGCCCAAGGCAGGAGATCAAGCATCCTGCTCTGTGAAGGATAGCATAATTCATCTGTTCTCTGCCACCGAGGGTCTTCATACCCAGACTTTGGCATCAGGCATAGTGGATAGCCATCATTGAGAACAAGTTTCTTCTTCAAAGATCGATCTTGTACTACTTCATCATTTCTCTTCCAATCCCCACCCTTGCATGACCATGAGCCAAAAAACCATCCATTAGTGTCACCACAGGCAACAGCACTATCCTTGTCAGATGGTGCTAGCAAAGTGGATCCAGAATCTGCCGCTTCTCTAAATGCTACCTCGGAAATACTAGTTAAGCCTTCTCCAGTTCGTTGGTTATAATGTTCACCTGCATAGAGTTGATGTTTTAAAAAAATTCAGGCATGGTCTTTATAGGATAAACCAAACCAAACCAGACCAAGCTTTGTCCTAATAGGTGGGGACAATTAAATTGAAGGAATAAATGCTTGTAGAAAATTGAAATGGGGTATTAAATGTAAACAATCAAAAATACAAGTATAACACAGGAAAATAATAATAGAAAGCTCATATTTGCTAAGTTTTAATTCAATTTCACCAGAAAGTACTATTTTTTGACATATACCTTGACAGATAAGACACCATATATGTATGAATTCATATAATCTCCAGATGAATTAATAGTTATCAAGCTGTCCTATGAATTTCAGTTTACTAAGATAACATTACATTCTTCAGGCAGCAAGGTGTATGATGTCTGCATACTTATTCTGCAACGTCACATCATTCAGCGAGCAAGGTGTTTGCATAATTATTCTGCTACAGAAAGGCTAATCACTACTTAGAATCTTGTATAATGATATGATGTATTGTTCATGAGAGTCTCTTTGCTTTATTTTATATAAGTAGGTAGATTACAACGATTAGCTACAGTAAACAGATCAACTGACTCAGAGAACAGATGTATTAGATGGACCGAATTCTCAATATGCATATAATGATCACTAAATGCCACCAAGTGGCCCATGTACTTTCCTCCTCCAATGCGAAAGATCCATGGTGATCACACCTCACCAGACATTGGTAGCAAAGATGATGGTTTCATGTCTTTTATCCAAAGAGTTCAAAATGGAACTAGCACCAATTGAAACAAAGTTAAAGCACAAATCTCCTTATTTTATATCTAAGGAAAAAGGCAGTATACACCATTGACTTTTCAAATTTGAGAATAAAGTAACACCATATTGCAGAACAAAGAAAGAAATTCCAGAGTACGAGAGAAACTCATATAAGCACTCAACATCTAAAATAAGAAAAAGAAAATAGAGAAAGGGAAGTTCATCATAAAGCGTATGAAAGTATGAGACATTGAAGAAGACCAAACGAGGCAGAGCACCCCAACTATATCCACGAGCAGAATACCTCCACATGACCAACGTCTGATCACACAAACAGATGACAGACAACTGAAAATAACAAGAGACAAAGCTGAAGTACCTTCTTCGTCTCCCCATCTCTCCCACTCCCCATTCTCAAATGTCATTTGCAGCACCTCTGCAACATATTAGGATTTTGGATCAGAAGAAAATAACCAAAAAGAGGGGGGGAAAAAAGAGAGAAACAAAAGAGAGATGAGAAACCAAAGTATCACAAATCCAAATATTAAAGAGATGCCTAGTCAAATATGATTAGGCGGGATTAACTCACCCCCAACTGTCTCAAGCTCCTTGCCAGGAATAACAGTGACACCATCTAATAAAGCTCCAACTCTCGCATCGATATGTAGATTTTCTGGTATCTCCGATGAGTTACAATTCTCCATGGATCTGAATATTGGCTCCAAAGGAGTTACTAGCATTTCATCAGCAACCTGGTTAGAAGATTGTGCCACATCTCCATTATCTGCCAACAGATTACCAGGTGCCTCAGGAGGGCTCACCAGCTGAGTTACAGTGTCTGAAACAATAGACGGGAAATTTGCAGTCACCAAAGGGGATACCGCATTTTCAACAGTTACCCACCTGTCGCTATCCATATGCTTGATAAAGTGATCAGAAACAAGAAGGCCTTCTTCGACAAGTTTTTTAAGGTCAGATAACCTGGAAGGCCCCTGTTCCACTCCAAAATGATCAAGGTAGAACCACTTTCCTGTGATCGCATCTGCCACCACTGGGACATGTGGTGGTGTATTGCATATATCCATATCTTCTTCCATAGAAGCCAGCTCTTCAGCAATTCCATTTTCCAAAGGTGTATCCTTAGCAATCGCATTAGGAGTTTCTGAGAGCGTATCCTTCTGTGTCTGGTCGCAAAGAATTCTGTCAATGGATCCATCAACCAGGTTGCTTATATCTTTAGATTCTTTAGCTGAACTCTGCAAGTCCCTTCCACTGCAATCCTTCTGGTTGGGCTTCTCCTCTTGGTTTTTACTTCCACAATGACTCTGCCGCTTATCACCTGCTCTGCTTTTCCGGTTTGTTTCCTGGGGCTTACCCCGATCAAGTCGGGATAGCTCTGACAAACTTGGAGTCTGGTCCCTGCTACCATGATACCGATCTTGATCTTGTGGGGACCGCTCAGAATAACTAGGGCTTTGATTTCTGTGATCATAGTGACGACTCCGATCAG
Source organism: Ehretia macrophylla (assembly GCA_037974665.1). Taxonomy (NCBI): domain Eukaryota; kingdom Viridiplantae; phylum Streptophyta; class Magnoliopsida; order Boraginales; family Ehretiaceae; genus Ehretia; species Ehretia macrophylla. Next base: position 64,174,232 of record CM075772.1, read on the forward strand.
ATGGAGACCTGTGATCATAGTGACTGCTCCGATCATATGGGGACTTACTGCGATCATAGCGCCTGCTCCGATCATATGGGGACTTACTGCTATCATAGTGCCTGCTCCGATCATATGGAGACCTACCATGATCATATGGCCGGCTCCGATTATAGGGGGACCTACTGTGATCATGTTGGAGGCTCCGGTCATATGGAGACCTATCACGGTAAGCTGGACTCCAGTCCCGATGATCATGGTGGCACCGGTCATGCGGGGACAGCTCAGGATGATGTGGACTACTAATATGCCTGTCATATACATTTCTAGATGACAATGATGACTCGTAATGCCTTGAGGAATACCTATCCGAAGAAAAATTCCGGGACAAAGATGAAGAACTTTTGTATGGCCTCTCCACTGAAGAACGCGAATATTTCTCGCACGCGTGTGCAGAGCGACCGCCATCATCAGAAAGCTTCCGGGTTTTAGAACTTGCATAATCAACAAAGTCCCCAAAGTGCTTCCGGTCACTACCATCTGAATCCCCAACATGGCGCTTCAATCGATTACCAGATGAATATTCTCTCTTATGATTCTTGCCATTGCTGAGCTCATTCTTGAATGAACCTTCCTCATCAACAATTTTTGAACTAATCCTTGGAGTCCTCTCCTGAAAACTACCTTCATACCTGGACGACTTCTTACCAGATGCATATTCTCTCCCGCTTCTGTTAACCTCCTTGTCGCTTGAATACTTCCCGGAAGAAGGCGGTGTCCACTCACGATCACCCTTCCATCCCTTATCCTTACCAGAATCATACCTCCTAGTTCTCGAATACCCATACCCATCCTTCACAGCCACCACCTCACTTCTCCGCCACCTTTCTCTATCTGGCACAAACTCCCCTTTCCCCAACGACCCAGAATACGAATCACCCTTCTCTCCCTCCCCTCTTCGCCATTTCCCCGCAGACGAAACATATTCCCCCTTCTCAATCTCACTCAACAACTCAAATTTACGCGTAAATGACTTCTCCGATACCAACAATACCCCATTCTCCACGTCCATTGTACCCAATTCACCTTCCTCCACTTCATCCTTATTGACATCACCATTACATTCTACTTCCCTATTACCTTTACTACTACTATTACTATTATTAACATTCCTATCCAAAACCTCTTTTTTACGACTCAATTCAACTGCTACTTTCTCTTTATCATCTCTTTTCGCCTTCATCTTCGCCTTCATTTTCGGGTTCTTCGAAAACTTGCTAGTAGTTGTAGTACTGCTAGTGGTGGTGCTGCTGTTGCTGCCATTGTTTTTACTACTATTTTTGCCTCCGCAAATTGAAAACGGCTCCATAACATGCTGCGAAGGCACACATGCAACGCCGCCATCGCCCATGGAAATGCGAAAATCTAAACCAATCAATCTTCAAAAACCCCCCGAAATCGTCAAAACAAAACCCTAATCGTCTTCTTGGCCGGGGCTGTCGATGCTCATACTGCCTCAAAAACCATAAATTATTTCCAAAACCCTAGGAGAAAACAAAAATCAAGAATGAAAATTAGCCAAATGAGAAATAAAAATCAAATTTAGTGAATTAAAATTGTAATTTAATTGAATGCAGAGGAGAAAAATAAAACGAATTAGGGTTTGGAATCTGAGGACTCACGAGTTGAAATCGGCGAGCTGAGTTGCGTATCAAGCGAGTTGAGTCGCGACAACAGAGTTGAGTCGAAACGAAGAAGAAGAAGAAGAAGATCGACGACGACGACGACGACTTGTGTAGCGCGTGGATCGATTTCTTGTTATTGTTGTTTTTGTTTTGAGTTTTTGAGGAGAGAAAGAATAGCTGAAGACCAAAATCTCTGTAAATCTTCTCTTTCTCTTTTCTTTTTTATTTATAAAAATATATGATTATATATATATATATATATATATAGAAGAGTTTAGCTGTTTTATTTTTATATTACTCTTTGTGATTTTTCCGTTGTTTACCCTTTTGATTTGTGTATTTATGAGGGCAGTAAATAACACATACGTACGGTAAAAATTAAATTGGCAGGCTTTGGACCTTGAACCGACTTAGAGACCCTTTCCCTCGAATTTTATATATGCAAAACATAAAAGTTCACTTTTTAGTCTTGTGAAAAAACATATGTAGGAACCTCCGGATCTTTGGGTTGGTGTTGTATTTTTGTTGTGAATAGAAAAAATTACGAGATTAATTTTTATTGATAATATATGATTTTAATTTTTTTTAAATTAAAAAAAAATCATATGTGTATATAAAATAGGTCTCTAAAATGTAATAATTTTGTAAAAAAAAATAAAATTACAATAAGAGTCTCTAAAACTAAAAATAAAATCTGACTGTATAAGGCCTGTTTGGAATAGTTTTTATTTTTTTGTTTTGTAAAACAGTTTTAAAAAACTATTTTTAAGAATAGAAAAACAAAAAATTTATTTGACTAAAATTGTTTTCAAAACAAGTTTCTAAAACAAAAAAAAAAAAAAAATTGTTTGACAAAAATGTTTTAGAAAATAGTTTTAAAAACAAAAAAATAAAAAATTCGTTTGACATACAACATATCCACACACATCACACAAAATCACCACCAACAAACACCACCGCTACCTAGCACCACTATTGTCACCAATTATTATCACCCATCAAAACCTATTGAACCAAGTTCAATTAACATAATTCTTTAATTAGAGCAGCGCATGTCATATAAATTAGGAAATCTATAGCATAGGTAAAAAAGATGATCCAAGGACCACCATCACCAGCAATCTAGACCAACATCACCACCATTACTACCACCATAGACCAACATCACTATCTCAGACCCAGAGACCACAATCACCACCCCCATAGACCAACATCACCACCATCATAAACTACCCACTTACCACCACATCCACCACTTTATTACAGCCACACTATTTTTAGATTAATCACCATCTACTCTCTTGTTTTATAGCAGCTTTTGTTGTGGATTTTGTTGAAGGGTCTGTTGAACTTTACAAGAGAAAAAAAAAGAAAAAAAGAAAAGCAGAGAGGAGAGAGCGAGAGTTGACGTTGGTGGTTGGTGATGAGTGAAAAAAGAAGATTCAAAAGAAAGAGATATGTTATAAAGTTGGTTTTTGTGTTTGCCATTGAAGTTGTGAGTATTTACAAATAAGCCATTAATGAATGAATCTCCGTGTTTTGGAGAGTTCTAGAAACAAAAACCACTAAAAACATGTATTAATTGTTTCGCTTCTTTTATTTTTTAGAATAAAATTTTGAAATTACTTTTTGAAAATAATTTTCCAAAACCCTTCATCCAAACAAATTATTTAATTTTTAAAAATAAAAAAACCAAAAAACAGTTTTTAAAATCTGTTCCAAACATGCCCGTATTGTCTTGACTTTATTTTTGGCTCTATATTGTCTCTAAAGCTAAAAATAGAACCCAAACTCAAGACTATATAGAGCTCAGGCTCTATTTTTGGCTTTAAACACTCTCATTGTGATTATTTTTTTTCACCAAAATTTCTAAATTGCTACAATCATTGCATTTTGGAAATCCATTTTACATACTAGCATTGAGGATACTCTAAAGATGGTTGACAATATAAAATACTAAGGATGTTATGACAAAGAAATAATCATATATATATATATATATATATATATATATATAATTTAAACTAATAATCTTGGAACTGTCTAAATTTTATCAATTTAGCGATATATCATTTTATTAATAATTTAATTATTTACAATAAATTTTTTTTTTTTGCCTTAACAATAAACATATTATCACATCAAGTGACTAAATTAATATTTAAAGTATTATAAGATTCAAAATGCTATCTTTATACATATTTAACCAATTAAGAGTCTATTGAATTATACATAATTAACATAAAGATACAATATATCTAATTTTATTAAAACAAGTGCATACAATGTATATTGAATCAAAGCAAACACTATTCAACCCAACACTATTTTTATTATTTATGATATCTTTAGTTCTAAAATAGTAATAAAAAATGGCTTCCTATCTCAAAGTTATCAAGAAAAGAACCATAACAAATGAAATGTGCATTATGTAAGTATAGCAAAGAGCATCTTCCATACATGCCAAAAGAATTACAACAATGGATTTTGAAACAATATGATTTACAAGTCAGTGAATGATAATTTGTCTAAAATTTAGGAAGAGAAAGTTTTAAAATTTTAAAAGTGAAAAAGCATAAAATGTGTTAAAGAAAAAATATTAATTATCTTGTGCACAATCATGAGAAATATATATGTACTTTTAGTTAATTATTAATTATAAAACATTTAGATTTATAAAATACAAAAAAAAATATTGGAAATATATTATTTTATAATTTTATGGAGATTATTTCTTTAATACATTGGTTCCAAGTTGGGACCGGATAATTTTAATATTTAAAAGAGATTAGTAATTTATCAAAAATTAATTTAAAAAACTTCTATTGTATATGTAATGTTCTTACTAGAGAGTAGGGATTAGTATTTATTCACAGATATTTATAACACATTTTTCAAAGACTAACCTTTGTGCAAATTTGATATTTGAGTATAAAACATATAGGATGATTTTTTTTCTTGATTTTTTTTTTTTTGTGTGTCTTGGTAGCTTTCTTGATAACTTTTAAGATAAAAGGTTGATGGATAAGAATGGCAATATGCTGGACATCATCTAAAGTTTGTAAAGCCAAACCTAACCCAATACCAACTTCAGTTTAAAGTTCTCTTACCAAACTCGAACTCAATAAATATTTTAAAACCTTTGGGTACCCGACCCAATTTGATAATAAATAAAAATTTTACGTAAATTAAAAATATCCTCAAAATATATTTTTTTTAAAAGAACTGAAATATTAATTCAAGAAATGTAAAAGTAATAGTAATAAAACAAGATTATTCCTTCTAAAAGAAAAAAAACTAACTCAAAAGAACAACAAAAATAAGATGATGAAAAAAAAATCTCAATGTACCTCTTTAACTATAAGAAAAGATCATTGAATTATTCAACATATTTGGGATAGAGTTGATGATGCTCATGTATAAATGTCCCTGTTGTTCAATTTGTAGGTGTGCCAAGCTCTAGTTCGTCATTCTTGAGAGATAAAAATTGAATAAGAAAGTAGTTTAAAGAAGTAGGATAGAGAGATAATGAATAAAGTAATCAGTGAGATTTGAAAAAATTTAGATAAATAAGCAAATAGAAACCCGATAGAGAGAATAGAGAAAGATAAAGGTAAAAGTGAGAAGGGGAAAGAGGAGATGAGAGTGAAAAGAAGAAAAACTAGAAATAGAAGGTAAGGAAAACTAAAAAGTAAACGAGAAAAAGAAGATAAAATGAAAGAGAAAGAGAGAATAATGTGCGGAATATGTAAATATAAATATATGTGTGTATTTGTTGATAAATTGATAGATAGGCTTATGGATTTTGGATTTTTTTTAGTGTCTTTTACCAAATTATATAGAACTATCCATCACATTCGAATTTATATCGTACCCATTATCGTTCATATGTCATATAATCATGGTGCATGATGATTGTTCTTGTAGATATGTAAGTTACTACTTTTAAGTGGTTGAAAATGTTAAATTTGAAAAATATATTGATTGCAATACAAGTATTTGTACCTTGTAGATTACGAATAAAGAAATTAAACATTCGTTTAGGTACTTGTCACTTTTGACTTTTGCAAATCAAATTAAATGTTTTTGCAAACACTTTTTTTTTTTTTTGAGGTTTCATAGTTAAACCATTTTAGTTACTTATGTAATTTCAAATTATTGTCAATAAATTATGTAAAAAAATTCCTTATCAATATCACTAAGTTTGTTTTGTATTTGATATAAAAAGTCAAATGTTAACAGGATTAAAACAACGAAGTAGTATTGTATTTCCAAGTTCACATTGATTGGCTTTTATCTCCATAAATGTGAAGCAAACCTGTTGCCCTGTGATTAGTGAAGAAGCACGATCTGCCTAAAGGTAACATTATTCACCTTTCTTCACTAATTTGCTAAACAGAGGGGCGTTTCCGTCATTTACCACAATTACTTTATGTATAAAAAATAAATAATTGGTTGGGGAGATTTTGGTAAAGTAGTATTAGTTTTGGCGCTCAACTTGGGCGCCAAATGATCCAAGTTGAGACCATCTTTGAGGCTACGCGGTCTCCTGAAAAAGTTTATCAATCTTCACGGATATCCATGTGTCCAAACATTTATAGTATGGTGGACAAAATCAAAGGCCACCTGCCTCTCTAGTCTCTCAAATGTCAATTAACAACAGGATGGAGTTCGGATTTGTAAGTTGGGGAAAATTATTTCACAAGCTCACACTTGAATCGGATTTGTCTTATTTGTATGTGAGATTTATTTTTCTTAAATGATCTGATGGTGAAATAGTTTCTTGTAAGTTGAAGGTAATTTTAATTGGAGAAAAATTCTCCTCTAATGTTATATGATCCGCCACGTTTATTGGGAGTAAGTCTATTATATGTAGAATTCACCCTCCATGTGTGAAGAACGGGACCTTCTATCAATTGAGAGTGTTATCCTTAACTCGTACTCGATTCTCTATTAGCAAGATTCTCTTTGATTCAGTTTTAATGATACTAACACCAGTTTGGATTGCAAAAAGGAAAGAAAAAGAAAGTAAGAGGGAAAAAATAAAGGAAAGACCACCTGGCCTTTGGTCTAGTGTATGCTTCTTGTTGTAAGTATGAGAGTTTACAAGATTAATTATTGTGAATGACATTTGATATGTATTGTGTATGACTTAGGTCTCCTTTAAAAAATGAATTATCTTGTTGAATTGCAAAAAAATTGTAAGGAAACGAAAAAAAATTATAATTCTTTATTTGGATAGAAGAAATAAAGTCAAGAGTAATTTTAAAAGAAAAATTACGTAACTAAATTTTTTTTTATAACATGCCCATGAAAAAAGTTGATGACAAATTAGTCTTATCACAGACTAAGCTTTAATTAGAAAAAATTTAAAATCGTCCTAATTGCATAAAATTTTGTGGAATTCATTTGTAAATCTAATTTTTGTTATTTGGAAGCACCCTTTTAAAAAATTATAATTACAGGATTTGCAAATTTTAGATTTCCTTATGTTTAACTCAAATTCTTGATCAAGAGGTAGAATTTGTAAATCCACGTTTTTCAAATCTATTGCTCATTTTTTAGGACAAAATTACCCTCAAGTTTAAGAAATGCACTTTGGCTAAAATACAAACATTAAAAAAAATTATTGCTTCTCTAACTGTTTCTCTTTCAGCAAAAGAAAAAATTAATGCTCTCTCATCTTTTCTCTTAAGATTCATTTTTCCATATCAAATATATGGTTGAACTTAAGGTTATTTTATCACTTGTAGGTTTATTTTGTAATTTTAAACTGATGGTTAAAGTTATGGTTATTTTATAATGTTTAACTTTATTAACAATTTTTCTTTGTTGTTTTATTTTTTTGGGACAATTTTATGATAATAATAATAATCAATGATAGGATGAGACGATAAGCCTAATTTCAATACAATAAAAGAAAGGCATTTATATAAAATAACACAATTTTACATTTGTTTCTAACACAATTTGTATTTGTAAATAATATAATTGACTTAATATTGTACAATTTTAAACAAATGAATTCATTTATAAATACAAATCTTAGCGAAATTGATTTATAAATCAAATAAATTTCATACCTCAAGTGCTTCCAAACACTATATAAATATCTTCAAAACTTTTTCTAAGTGTAATTCAAACATCCCTCTCTTTCTTTTACTTTCTTTTAAAAAAGACAGTCTGAACCGTTAAAGGTTTTTGATAGAAAAAGAGTCTCTCTTATAGCATATAAGAAGATCTTGCTATCCAGTTAATAAATGTTGAATAAAATTTCAGCCTTCAGATGAAAAAATATGACTCATTATATCCAACCATGAGATACATTTTCAGCCATTTATTTTGAAAACACGAATTTCTTCTCTTTATTCAATTATCTTCTCTCTTTTTATCTCGTCTCTCCTCTCTCAATCACAACTAGCATTACAAACGGAGAAGAAACCCATCGGCAATGACTTGTGTTATCTTCGGGCCGTGATAACGGATAAATAGGATATTAAATCTCTTGTGGCGATGACTTGTGTTTTTCTTTTTTTCTTTTTTAATGGTAAAAAACTAACTCTAAATATAATTATATTGGACAACTTTAAGGTTGAAAATTTTATAATATAATGACACATTTTTACTCGTATTTTAAATTAGATAAGAGCTAAGCAATACTTGTAATGTAGAGACACAGGTTGGCAATGACTTGTGTTATTGATATAGTTTTTGTCAATTTTGAACTTGTCCAATAAAATATATATTTTCTGAATGAGTTTTACGCGCTTCCATTGTAGTCTTCTTATCCTATGGGTCTGTTTTTATAACATTATAAAAAATCACATAAAAACTGTTCCAAGAAAGGTTATCTTGAACGATAAAAAAATTTAAACAATGAACTGTAGGAAGTAGAATTTTGTGTTGATCAAGTGCAAAGTGTTAAATAAAAGGAAAAAAATGCAAAATGTATCGTAGACAAGCCAAGAATAATCACAAAAAATTAATAATCAATACACGTGGGTATAATTAAATTAATATGGTATGGTGTGAGGATCATATTCTCAATTAGCATACCATTTTAGCTTCTTTATAACACTCACACAAGTGATGTCGGATGATTTAGAAGAATAGATTGTAAATTAAAATTTATTTTGGGGATGTGTTAGAACTTCAAAAGTATTCAAATTTTGTGGATCTGATTTTCATTTGGTTTATTATGAAAGTGATGCCAGGAAATTTGAAATTTAAGAAAATGTTGGCAAAACCTTAACTAGTCCCGTAAAATAGAGGAAATTCAATAGAACTTTTATTTCTTTATTATTTATTTATTTTTAAGGGCGAAGGGGTTGAGGACTCTATTATTCTAATGCCTTCACGTATAATTAAGAGGTTGTTTGGCTTAATAAGAAAAAAAGAAAAGCTTTTGGAAGAGTTTGGCTTAGCATATAAGTTGACCAAATAAGAATCAACATATTTGTTATTTTATGTGTAAAAAAAAAGCATGAACATCGCGTAATGAAAAAAGAACAAAATAAACTTCATAAATGCTTTATTAGGCTTTCCGATTTTTTGTTTGGTCAGGGGTGCTGTGGAGAAAGAAATTTTTTTAAAGCTAACCCAAACATCTTCCTAATATATGCATTAGCTAATACTAAATGCTTATAAGCCAAATATAATTCATTTTATTTTTTTGGTCAAAATATAATTCATTTGATAGCGGAAACAATGTAAATACTTTTGTTAAGCATGTTTTAAAAGAAAATGGCTGTATACTTAAAATAAATTGAAAAGAGGGAGCTTTCAAAGATAAAACCAACAAAGTTTATGTCTTCGTTAAACTTTAAAGAAATGTTCTTGTAATTAAGCATCTATATAAGTTGGAGATTGCATCATTAAAAAGAGCTTATAAAGACTTCAAAAAGTACCACTACTATTCACCAAATAAGTCAATCTAGCTTATAGGGACATATTTGAGCAACTCATTAGTAAGACAACCCTTTTGAATGGATTATAGAGGCTTCTAGAACTTCAATTGAGCTCTGAGTATGGCGGAGATCTAAGAAAAAAGTCATGGGATATTAGGGTATGGACTTTTAGCTATAGAGTTACATCTGACAATTATAAAGATACCTATAAATCTTTAAGCCCCGCCCTTCGAGTGGGGCAATTGATACCAAAAGGAGAGAGATCAGAGGGGGAGAGAAATATAAAGAGGGAGTAGGAGAGAATAATTTAGTGTTTGTAATTGAACACTAACCCCTATTTACATTAGTTTACTGAGATATACAACAAAAATATAATACTAAGCATAGAACAAGTGATGATCATTACAATCCATTTCGATTTTATTCCAAAGCCAGAGCCCTCGAAAAATTCCTTCCGGCATACCACATGAAACCTTAGGTCTTTAAAGATGATTAACTAAAATGAGAGGAAAATTCCATCTCTTATATATGGTTGTTTTGACATTTTGAGGTGAATAGCGAGTTCTTAAGAGTATCTTATAAATTATTTCATCTAATGTTGTCCCTCTTTGAGAAAATTTTCAAAAAAGTCCAACGAGTTTGAACATATGTAAAATAGATATGTGAGTTTTACATGTGCATAAAATCCATGCACTTTTTAGAGACTATCCCCGCTCCTTGTAGACATACTCTATCTTCAATGCCATTTGGTAACACTGATGGAGGTAACGAAGAACAAAATTCTGGGGCAATGTAGTTGGAAAATTTAGAACTTGCAAACTCTTCAGTGTCTCTCATTTTTCTCATACACACTCCATAATGCTACTCAACATATAAAAAGTTAAATACATAATACTTAAAGCTTATGGATAAAGTTGTTCATTAGCTCGATTTGTTCATATAGCGGGGAGATTTGGGTTTGTCAAAATGTGTTAAAGATTGATTAAGCCTAATTAATATTTTCAGATCATGATCAAAAAAATAGGGAAATACTTCAACCTCGAATTATTCAAACCTCACAATGAAGTGAACCCTATGTTCATAGAACCAACCGTTCATGTGAGGTTTTGATGATCCAACGTTCTGAGGAGGCTTCTAGAAAAACATTCTTGAAGTCACATAATCATTGCACTAGTCGCATCAATAGCTTGAATATTCTGGTTCAAAGCGGAGGACATTAATGGCATCATAAGTAATAAGCTCGAGCTTGGTCAAACATCCCAAAGGTAACTTGTATGTATTGCCCACATATGATATATATACGTATAATGGAAGACTGTTGATATGCACTACAAGAAAAAACGATTTCGGCGAGGAAGTGTCGCTATGTCGTCGCTTTTCGGCGAGGGCTCGGTGAGGGAGACCGTTCCCTTGCCGAATCGGCGAGGAACAAGGCCTTCCCTCGCTGATTCGGCGAGGGACGATACTCTTTCTCGCCAAATCGGCAAGGGAAGGCCATGTCCCTCGCCGAATCAGCGAGGGAAGGCCATGTCCCTCACCGAATCAGCGAGGGACAGTGTCGGCCCTCGCCGATTCAGCGAGGGAACTCGCTGTCCCTCGCGGAATCGGCGAGGGAAGGCCATGTCCCTCGCCGAATCGGCGAGGGAAGGCCATATCCCTCGCGGAATCGGCGAGGGAACTCGCTGTCCCTCGCTGACTTGGCAAGGGAATTAGACATTTCTTGTCGATTCACTTTTATGTTTAGATTGAACAAATAAAATTAGAAAATTTAAGAAAGGTCAATTCGAACAATTAGGCGACTGACAATCATTCCCCTTGCCGATTCGGCCCCAACATTTTTTACGGTACATGAAAATAGTCGTAATTTATAATTACTACAAACAATTAGTTCTAAGTTTACATTTAACAATTATGATTATTTCATATAATAATTTATGAGTGTTTTAAAAGTATTGAATTTAAATTTAATAATATGTAGTAAATTTATTTTAAATAATTATACATGCAACTAGTGAGTAATTTTTTTCCTTTTTAAAATGTCCTAGATTGGCGTATACATAACTGTATACAAAATTTATATTTAACGTCATGCAAAATAGAAATAATTATTTCTTTCAAATTGACATCACGAAATTATAATTAAAACATTTTCTTATAAGAGTTAATGTATTACAAGCATAAACTTAATTTTACATTTTTGGGAATTACTAAAGGATTACATGGCGTGCATTTTTTATAATGCAACACAACGACTTAATACCTAACCCCCCATAAAGATTACACATTATTTTCGAGGGCTTACATAAACACACCTACTTAATACCTAAAACCCTATAAAGATTACAAATTATTTTCGAGGGCTTACATAAACACACCTACTTAATACCTAACATAGTACTGCAATATCACTAATACATAACAAGTGCACACTACACATCAGGCAAAAGAACGTAGTAACATTGTTATATTTAGTAACAATTTTTACTATTGCTGATGCTTCTAAGATGCTAAAAAGATATAGATATTAGGGAAAAAAGTTTGGTAAATAGATCCGCAGCATGTTGGCTTGAACTTTTTGGCTTACTTGGGCATTAGAAATGTATCCGTCGTACTTTGGCGGAGCATTTAGATCAAGTTGGGGTTTAACGTATTCGCTGTAAATTAGATACTTTTGCATTGTATCCATCTCTTCATCTTTAGTCACTGGACGATTAGCTGAGTGGTGTTGTTGATCCTTACTCATCCTTCAAACAATTTAGATGAAATCTACAATTACTACTTTGAGATACTATGAGAAAACGCAATGCCAAGTGCTATTTATAGAAACTAGGTCATTAGATGAGAAGATTGATAGCTTGGTGAGCGTATGGAGACAACTCTTCATTTTTTACAAGGGTCAATATATCAACGAATGGTTCGTTGACACGTGTTTGTGTACCATTGGACTTTGATGGGTCAAATAATTGGGGACATAGAGTTTTTTATTGTTTGGAGATTTAGAAGTTGTTGTGTCCATATCTTTTGCACAACGGGGCCCTATCAGTTCTTACCACATTCTGCCCCGTGGTAGCCTATAAGATGTTCTCATAGTACTCATGACAAGATTAATCAATGGTCCATATGACAGCCCTGATGAATAATATTATTGACGGGACTTCACGACATTTATGAAAGTTTTAAAAATTGTTATAAGAAACACATTAATTAATAGAAAGAATAATAAAAAATTGTTTTCCTTGGAGACGTAAATGTACATATGTCAATATGTGAAATCATTGTCCACATGCATTGTGCACGCTAACACAATGCATACAAACCAGGTGTTTCGCCATTCCTATGCCAAAAGAAGCCCCTGGCATTTCATTATATTATGCCCTGTGGTTCATGGGCACGTGGACACGACCCATTGGTATTCTATCTGTGAAATAATTGGTGACAGGGCGTGCTTGGTATTTTGGAGATGGTGAAGTTCCTAAAGCCAACTCCCTTGGAAGACGTGTCCTTGCAAGTTTGGACTATTTTATGGAGAGATTGTCGCGTATAACATATTCTCATCGTACGCTTCATTTCTCGTGAACAAAAAAGTCATGGTGATGGGACTTGGCGGCATTGATATTTACAATTTGAACATATTATATTTATTTACAATTACATTATTTAATTATTTGTTTAATTGAATACTTTTAATACTTTAAAAACTATTTAAATTATTATGTTTATATAATTAATTACATAATATTTATGGATTATTAAAATTATCCTAACTTGTATATCTTTCACATTATATATATATATATATCTCATCTTACATGAGAACTAATTCATAACAATAATCAGTTTATTAATATTTAATAATTTAAGAAGTAATAAAAAACTCTTTTTGTAGACAGCCTATGGTGTGTCAGGTTTTTGGAGACGAAATTGGTCATCTAAAAAATGAAAGTGAAGTTAACCTTCGCTTAAAAAAAATAATTACTATGGAAAAAAAATGCCATAAAAAACAATTATCAAAACAAAAAGAAAAAGTTTAAAAAACAAACTACTAATCTTTGTTATAAATTAAACAAAAAGAAAAAAGTATATATATGTCACACACACACACATACACACACACACACACACACACACACATATATATATATATATATATATATATATATATATATATATATATATATGGCAAGGCCCATTGGATGCACAAATGGGCCTCCTGTGAGAAGAAGAGAAATTAGCTAAGCCACAAAAATATATATATATATATATGTCACCTAATCTTCGTTATAAATAAATACATTATATGAAAAAAAAAGTGGCAAAAAATTACAAATAAAAAAAAAAGAAAAAAGTGGAAAAAAACAAAGTAATAGCTAATTAATATAATTTTTTTGAAGAAAATATGAAAATACATATTAATTAAAAGAATTCAAAATTTTAAGATAATAACCAAAAAAAAGTTTAAAAAACTAAATTATTTATATGCGTTATTAATAAAATTATTTGCAATAAAATATTAAAATGAAAAATAAATAAACAAGAAAAAATTTTAGAGCTAATAAACAAAAAAAGGTTAAAAAAAATAATATCTAATAAATTTTTTGATGAATTTATTAATATATTCATTAATTAAAGAATTATTGAAGTTGTATTGAAAACAAATAAATACAATAAAAAAACAAATTAATAACATATTAAACATACAAATTATGTTGCCAAAATTTAAAAATAAATTAATATAGAAAAATAAAAGGTAAGATAATAAACAAAAAATTTTAGTATTATAGAAATGAAACAAATTTATATTTAATTAATAAAAAAATTATGATGAAAAAAATTAAAAGAAATGAATCATGAAAATTAAACAATAAGCCTAAAAAAAACAAAATAAAAATATAAAATAAAAAAATAAAAAAAAGGATACCCAAATTAAATCCAATGGGCGAGGCCCATTGGTAACGCCTATGGGCCTCCTCATTGGTTACTGGGCAGCGGCCCAGTATCATGCTGGGCCGCTGCCCAGAGTTAATAAAAAATAAAAATAAACCAATGGGCTCCCCATTGGTTTCTGGGCAGCTGCCCAGTATCATGCTGGGTCGCTGCCCAGAAAAAAAAAAAAACCAATGGGCTCCCCATTGGTTTTTGGGCTGCAGCCCAGTATCATGCTGGGCCGCTGCCCAGAAAAAAAAATTGCAAACTTATTTCGGTGAGGGCCCACCCCCGCTGGGCCCTCGCCGAATTTGGGTTCAAATCGAGGGCAGCAACTGCTGCCCTCGATTTGAATGTCAAAACAAAAAAAAAAACCCCCCTGCCCCCTTAAAAGTTTCAGCAGCAGCGCCCTCCACCCCCCCTCCTCCCCTCCCCTACCCTCTAACCCCTACCTCATAACCACCCCCCACCCTTCCCCCCCCGTGCATGCGCGCGCGCAGTACATGTAAGTTTACTGTTTTTTTTTTGTTAAGATATTTACATATATCTATCCTATATCTATATGTATGTATATATATATATATATATATATATATATATATATATATATATATATATATATATATATATATTAATGTATATACATTATGTTCTTTTACATTTTATACATGTTTTAATGTATATATATGCATTTATTTATTTATTTATTTTTCGTAATATGTAGTGTTTAATTTTTTTGTATTTATGTTCTAGATTTGAGTATTTTTTTCTATTTTTTTTATTTTCAGATTTTTTAAATGATAAATTTATAAAGAAAATTCATATATAATTATTTATTGTCAATTTTCAGAATTAAAAAATGGCATATATTTAAAAATCCGAAAATTTATTTTGGGTTTTTCATATTTAGGTTATCAAATTAATTTATTTTAATATTCATTTTTTAAAGAATTATTTGTTTAATTTGGTGTGTTTGTTTTTCTTTGTTAGGTTTGGGGCATCCATACAAGCTTGCAACGCTTAAACATTCCATAGGCTCAGGTTAGTGTTTTTATTGATATAATAATATGTTGAACAATATAGTATTTTGGCCTTATAATTTCGTTTCATAAAATGGATGATATTGTGGTATTTTTTTGTTATATTCATGTTTAATAAATTGTGTAAATTGAGTCGTTGTGTTATTGTGAAGATGGATGTTTGTGTAAGTGTATGAAGGGGTGTGTTGTTCTTTGTAGATGCATTAACAAAACAAAGAATTAAATAAGTTATATATGATGTATTATTATATAATATTAAGAATTAAGAAGAATAAGGTTAGTAGTTAAGTTAGCATGTTGACAAGAAGCAAGTTAAGTTAATAAAGTATTTTAAGTAAGCTAATAGTTTTGTCATGCAAAAAGTTTAGTGAGAAGTACGTAAAGTTTACTAAAATAATAATTTGCCAAAGTTAAGAAGCAAATTAACATGACTGTGTATTAACATGAGAGTATGATAAGTTAAAGTATTTTAGAAGTAAGTAAAGCTAACTAAGTTGGGCAAAATTCTAGTCTTACAATATTGTTTCTAATATTAAATTACTATTTGTGCTGCAATGTGTCAGTCAGAATGGCATCATCACGTGAATGGATGTATAATCGATGGATTGATGGATACATAAATGAGGGCTTTGTTGAAGGTGTACATGAATTTATAACATTCGCAAGTAGTCAACCATATTACATGGACGGTGTAAAAATAAGATGTCCATGCATAAAGTGCGAAAACTTGCGATATCTTACCACTGACATTGTGATAAAACATCTTTATAGTAAAGGTTTCATGCCTAATTACTATGTATGGGTTGCACATGGGGAATATGTGTCGAACAACATAAGGGTCACTAAACAACACGTTGGTAATAATATGCTACACGACTTAGATTATGGAAATAACTATCAGACAATGGTCTTTGATGCTGCTGGAGTAGATATGGTAAGGGATCAGAACGTGAGTGAAGAAGTACCAAACATGAAAGCACAAGAATTTTTTAATTTGTTGAATGCCTCTGAAAAACCATTGTTTGCGGGTTGTAGAAATCTTACACAGTTATCTGCTGTGGCTCGTTATCTAAATATGAAATCAGAACATAATATGAGCAACGACCTATTTGATCGTGTGGTCTCAGAGTTTATGGAGTTGATACCTTTAGAAAATAACCTACCTGAGAACTTATACAGGTTTAAGAAAATGCTGAAGCCATTGGGGTTAGGTTATCAGAAGATAGATGTATGTGTAAATGGATGTATTTTATTTTATAAGGACAGAAGTTCACTTGAAAATTGTCCCCATTGTGGCCACCGACGTTTCAAGACAACAACAGGTGTTAGAAGAGGGCGTAAGCTTATACCTTACCAACAATTAAGATATTTCCCTTTAACACCGAGGTTAAAAATATTGTACATGTCGAGGGCTACAGCTGAACACATGCAGTGGCACAAGAAACACCAAACAGATAATGGTTATATTGGTCACCCTTCGGATGCTGAAGCATGGAAACACTTTGACAGGTTACATCCAGATTTTGCTCATCAGGAAAGAAATGTTCGACTTGGTTTGTGTTCAGATGGGTTTACACCTTACAGTTCAAATGCAAAACCTTATTCATGCTGGCCAGTGATATTAACACCTTACAATCTGCCACCATGGATGTGCATGAAAGAGCCTGTCATGTTCTTGATATTGCTTATCCCCGGTCCGAAAAATCCTGGTAAGACAATAGATGTGTATCTAGAGCCTCTCATTGTTGAATTACTAGAATTATGGTTGGAAGGTACACTGTGCTATGATGTTTCAACAAAGACTAATTTCCAATTGAGGGCAGCTTTGATGTGGACCATAAATGATTTCCCAGCTTATGGTATGTTGTCTGGATGGAGCACACATGGAAGACTGTCGTGTCCATATTGCATGAATAACTCTGATGCTTTTCGGTTGCAAGAAGGAAGGAAGAATTCATTCTTTGATTGTCATCGTAAATTCTTACCGAGTAATAGTTCTATGCGATGAGACACAAAATTTTTTTTAAGGGGTAAAAGAGAGACTTGTGGGCCTCCGCCCATATTAAATGGTGATCAAATATGGGAAAGTGTGATGAATTTACCAAAGATCCAAGAACTTAGATTAGTGTGTTGAATGGAAAAAACTTAGGTTTGAATACACCCATAATTATGTGAAATGTGATGATGCCAAGTACATGATTGAACTTAGGTTAGTGTGTTGAATGGAAAAAACTTCTATAATCTGACATGATTGTTTGAAACTAAGTTAAAGTTGGTTGAACGATTTAATATCTGAGAACGTTTAGTAGGTAAATATTAGAATTGTATGATAATCAGAATTATAGACATAGTATTTCAATAGTAAATGAAAGGGCATGCATGAATATACAATTTTGTTTAGTAGGAACAGTTTGATTGTCTTACAAACTTGTTTAATATTCGTTGTATTTGACTGTCAATGCTTGTATCTTGGGTTGTGGCTATATCTTCAGATAATACAGGTAACTGGTTACTTCATAGTACAAAGAAGATTCTGTCCGTTTGTGGGGTCCGAAAATTTTAAGTGAATTTGTTAATTGTTGATTACAAGCTTAATTATATGAAATGTAATGATGGCAATGGGGCAATTGAACATAGGTTCAAGTGTTGAATGGTTAAAACTTGAGTAATCATACATTCTTGTTTGATACTAAGTTAAAGTTAAATCTGATATGTTAGATTGATATGATAATCGGAATTATAGCGGTAGTATTGAAATAGATAATAGAAATGCATACATGAATGTAAGATTTTGTTTAATATTTCATTGTGTTTGAGTGTGAATGCAATGTCTATTGCGTTGTGGCTATTTCTTTTGAGTGCAGGTAATTAGTTAGTCCACGGTACAGAGGAGATTTTGTCCGTTATTCAGGTCCAAACTTACCTTTTTAGCATGGGGTCTTGTCGGACCGCGACATTTTATGAAATTAAATGTATGTTTTCCCTACTGCTTGTTTTGTTTGTTTCTCTGATGGTTTGGCCATTATATTTTTGGTATGAATGCAAAATTTTCAATATTATATTATTGATGTCTCTACGTGTTGATATTTGTGCGTTATAGGCTCGATACACAGAACTGCTTCAACAAGCATCACAACCAACCGAGGCATCTGAATCCGGTTCATCTCCAACTCCTGTTGATTGTAATGCATTATTTTTGGAGGTAGTTGGTAGACCACGCAAGGGTCGTTTATACGGGGTGGGATCACAGGTCTCTGTGGCATCTACATCAAACAGTTACCCTACTACCGAAAGCCACATCACGCAAAGAGATCTCCATGAGGCAGTTGCTCGAGCCACAACATCTTTGGAAAGCAAGCTGGAACAAAGCAACGAGGTGTACTACAAGCTGCAAGACAAGATGGACAAGAATAATGAGGCGTACCTCAATCTGCAAGAGAAGCTGGATAAGCAGAACGAGGCATACTACAAACTCCAACAAGAACATTCATCACAGCTCCGTGATGTCCAAGCACAAGTAGCACTACTTGCTTCACGGTTACCTGACCCTGCACAACAACAGTGTTCGTCATCTGCGTCTTCGTCTTCGTCTTCATCTGCGAATGATGGTCAAATTGGGTTGAATTTATAACTTTTTTACTATTATGACATTATAAAACTCTACTACAATCGGACTGTAATAACTATTAAGTTTACTTTGAACAATATTATTAGATATTTATTAGCTAATTCGATAAATATGTGCATTAGACATTATTTTTTTAGTATTAAATATTTAATTGACAGGTCAAACAACTTATTATTATAATGGATATTGTTACAAATATAATTTTACATTTGTGCGAGGGGTAGGCAAGGGACAAGTAATCGAGAGTCCGGAGAGGGCACGGCGAGGGACGAAAAATGCGAGGGCACGGCGAGGGACAAAAAAGGCGAGAGCACGGCGAGGGACAAAAAAGGCGAGAGCACGGCGAGGGACGAAAAATGCGAGGGCACGGCGAGGGACGAAAAAGGCGAGGGCACGGTGAGGGATGAAAAAGGAAAGGGCCCGGCGAGGGACGAAAAAAGGCGAGGGCACGGCGAGGGACGAAAAAAAGCGAGGGCACGACGAGGGACGAAAACGGCGAGGGCTAATTGTCCTCACCTAGTCGTCGCCGAAATGGTCAATCGCCGAGTCGTCGTCGAATAGCGTGGGCTCGGCAAGGGACTGGAATTCATCGACGAAGGTTTCGGCGAGGGAAGATTCCCCTCGCCGAAACTGACTTTTCTTGTAGTGATGGCATTTGAAGAGTTATAAGGCCAAATTGAGAATAAAAATCTACAAATCCTATGTAGGCTTTCGTTAGGGATAATGAGATCAGTATCACTATAAGGATTTAAGTTAGGAGGTCTCCGAGTACCTTTGTTATTGGGGAAATAAATCTTCTCATGACATATAATAAAATAATGTAGACGATGTACAACTATTAAAAATATTGTTTATAAAGTTGTAAATTATTACGACAGAATTTTTACTTTTACTATCATGCCCGAGCTAGTAGTAGTTCGAATCTTTGGTGGGCAGATGGAGAATTAGTTACATCGATAACTATAACTGATCCCAATGTTTAGACGCCCACCCTCCCAACAGTAGAAAATGTGAACTGCTTAGGCAAAAAGCAGGGGTGGAGGGCCTCCAAAAAAAAAATGGATTTATTTAAAAAAAAACAAATTTGTTCCTCCTTATCCCATCTAAAAAGAAAATTAGTTATAAAAGTTTTCAAAAGCATGCAGTTAGCTGTGGTCAGTCACAGATACAATCATGTTCTTTGCATGAATTTGAGTCAGTGTAGTTGCATATTATTTTTTTGCTAGTTTTAAGTTGGTCAATAAAAAATAAAAAAAATAAAAAAACTAAGAAAGTGCCACGTAGGCACTTCATTTTTGCCAATTTGCTAGGAAAACAACTTAAAAAGGTACATATTATGTATTTTTTTTTTAAAAAAAGAAAAACTATCATCTTCTCTCAACTTTAGCAATTAGCATTTAGCCAGCTCCGCAGCTCCTAATCACCTCCTTCATTTTCAAACATATGTGTGCATATATGTGTATGTGTGTGTGAGTGTGTATATATATATATATATATATATATATAAGGAAGTACTTAAATGTGAATAATTAATTATTTTATTCTATGAAAAAGAGACGGGCTTAACTTCATTGACGGAATAGGTAAACATTACTTTGTATATCGTATGTTATTTTTGTTAAATAGTATCTTTTTATATTTATTTATGTTTAAACTTTTAATATCGTTAATATTCTAAGTTGAATCAGAATCTTGGTCTCCGAGTATTAATCTTGATGCGATCGGGTTGTGCGTTAAAATGTGCGCAAAATAACCAAGTTAAAATACCCGCAAGTGCACGGATCTTTGTAGTGTAGTGTGCTCTGAGTGCGGAATCGTACCACAGGAAAACTCGCTAGTTTAAATTAGTGAAGTAGTGTGAAAGTGTTAAAGCGCTTAAGTGACAAATCGCAAGGTGGTTTGAGTAACGTGCGAGAAATGTAAACTAAATTAAACTAACTAAATTATCTAAGTTATATTAAGTATTAGTGGAATACGAGAGGTGGTGATCTAGGGGTTTGAACATGTAAATGAGACAATTAATATAAGTTCGATATCTAGTTTATCTAATTCTGCAAGGGCTTAAGCTACAAGCATACACCCGGTTAAGCTAAAAGCTATAGACCTAGTTAATCTACTTAGCTTATTTTAACCAAGTACAATAAGGCAAACTAAACTAAGGAATTAACCTTACAGATAGAAACTATGGTACAACCTATAGTTTCATGGAGTCTATGGTACAACCTATAGACTCATGATTAAAACAATTATATGGCACTAAAGTAACGCATTCATAATATTAACTACAAGTATAATATTTATGAAGCGAAAGTAAAGCAATCATAACGTCTACTTAAAAGCATTACGTATGAAATACTTAATTAAAACAAGCCATACATTGCAATATGAATTGAATAAACTATATCTGAGACCATATATTAAAATACTATCATTTACAATATTCACTCCTAGATATCAATCTACTCAAACATAAATGAATACAAGTTATGTAAATAAAAGAGAGTCAAGAAAGGCTCCCCCATATTGACGAACGCGTATTTCTGATTCCCGAAATTTGAGCAGAGGTCCGACGCAAAATAGCTATTCGGGCGGAGCTAATTTCCCCCGAATAAGAACTATTAGAGATGAGTTTCCCCCGAATAAGAGCTTTCCTATTAAAAGCTATTCGGGAAGAACCTCCCCCGAATAATAACAACTTGGGTCGAACTTCCCCCTAAAAGTAGCTATTCGGGCAAAATTTCCCCGAATAAGAGCTACCTAGGCGGGACTTCCCCCGTATTCTACTACTACTTAATTAACTAAAACTAAAATTAAAACTAACTAGAATTAACTCGGAATTATATCAAAAATATTGATAATACTCCAAAATTAACTCTAGAATTCTCAAAGGGTTGAAGCTCTATTTATAGGCAAAAATTCTGAAATAGTTGACTTTTTTTCGTTTGTTGACTTTGACCAGATTGTTGACTGCAGCATTTTTGGGCGTTTTTCACTGTTTTGACCCTCCAAACGATGGTATTTGGCTAAAATCACGCCGTGCGCAGGACTAAAGTCCTGCGTTTTGCTCAGAATGCTGTTTCTACCCGAAAAACTAATATGATTTACCAAAAACGGACATGGGTCACTATTTGAGATCATCTGGGTCAATGTTCCGAGTCCGATTTCGTGCTAGTTTCAGCCAAGTTTCTTTTCTATGAGCTTCATTCTTCAACCGCTTCTCATGCTTTCCCATTCTTACTTCTTGACTTGCAATTTGGATCATTTCGGGCCTGATTCTTCACTTTTCATTATTTTCCTACATTGCATCGAAAGTATTAAAGTGTTGTATTTATTCCAGAGTTAAGATGCAAATGCAGTACAAATACCATGGTTTAAGTGCTGCAAATACAGTCACATCAACATCTCCAAACCTAAACATTGCTTGTCCTCAAGCAAGACTGTCTTTAAAACAGATGTGAAAGTGAATTTTTACAAAATTTTTACAAGTCAAAAACAGATGCAAAAGTCTATCCTAAATTTTTGTCCAACACATTCCAAAAATAAATCATGAGAAATGCAATCTATTATCTTAAACCTATTCAGCAATTAATGATAAACATGATAAGAGAATCTTTTGCAAAGTTTTCTCAAATAGGTACTCTTATTGGAAATCGACTATTGATTGCTTTGGGGTACATATTTAGAAGTAAACTAAGCATATTAAGTTCATACAATTCTCAACTTTCAAGTTATGCAAACAGATTGGATCTTGATATTCTTACCTACATTTGTAATCAAACTCTTGATCATGCCTTAACCCTTTAACATTTGCCAGAAATATAAAAGTACAACTAATAAAACCTCTATATAGTGTTCAGTTTCCTTTGCTTTCTGAATATCCCATGTAGCGGGTTTTAAGGCCAACAATCCCCCGCCATTATGACTGAGGTTGCCAGGTTTCAAAGGGACCCCTACGTGCCTTAATCACCCGAGATATCCAGGCTCGAAACCTTACACTATAGCACATATCCCAAATTACAATGTCTAGGATAGTGGTACTTAGAGATTTACAACATATTTACACCAAAAAGTTTATTCAACAGTAAAGGTATGTACAACTCTTTTTTTTTTCTAATTTTTTTATTGTTTTCTTTGTTGTTTTTTTTCTTTTTTTTTCAGAGTGTACATACAGACAGAATAACATAACATACTGTACAGACATGGTATAAGGGTTCAGGTTTCAATCACAAGAAGTTCTTATAACAAACGGTAATCCTATTTCAGTCCTTTCATAATCACATAACTATCAATTGAAGAAAAGAAGTACAACTAGGTTTACTCATGAATACAATACCCCAAAGTTTTTCTTACAGAGTTTCCTAAGAGTTTTTCACAATACATAACTAACAATAAAAGTTCTCAAATCATCTAAATCATCTTCCTTTAAATAAGTAAGATAGCAAATACTCTTTCTCATGAACACAAATAGTGTATTTCTTGCATATTTTGAAAAAGATTTTCATGAAATACATGCACCCCCACACCGAAATTTTGCTTGTACTCAAGCAAATAACAATGTAAGACAGTGAGAGTGTAATATGCAAGAAAGAATATAATGACAAATGCTACATCCCCAAACCTATGGTTTGCTTACTCTACAGCGCATGTTGATCAGGTATAAAGGGAAATGTAGTAAAGAAAGATATCACCTGATGTGAAGCATTTTTATGTTGATGTCAAAGCTTTTCTACTAACTTTTGCCAAAAGATGTATCATTTTGCAATTAAAGATTAGTAGACACAGCATTTTACAGATTATCATCAACACAGCAAAAATAAAAGTTAGCTATACTAAAAATAAAAATAGTCAAACAAATATATAGGGGAGAAATCAAAAGGAAATATGGTCATGAAAAATAACTAATATATTAAGCAAATAATTTAACTACCCAGACCATTTAACCTCTTTTCTGGGGTTCAAGAGTTAATTAAACAAACATTAAAGCATTTAAGAGAACACTAGGTTGCCTCCTAGTAGCGCTAAGTTTATCGTCTTCAGCCAGACTGCAAAAATCATACATACAGAAAATAAACACACATAATAAGAAAGCATTTTTTAAAATCTAGGTTGCCTCCTAGTAGTGCTGAGTTTTACGCCCTCAGCCAGGCGCCAATGTTAGAGCCATCTATGTTTAAAGCTCTTCGGCACATATTGCTTGATAATCGTTTCGGCACAGATTTTGAAAGGAAAATGATCATTCAACAAATGATGGTTCATTGCTCCTACAGAACATGACTTTTCCAAGTCACCTTGAAAAGGTGACAAATCCCATCCCAATGTGATATGTGTGGGTATGTTCATGGATAAATTGTAAATAGGGGTCATATTTTTTTGTAAAATAGTGTGTCCCATTCCAGGTGTCAATAAGGATGGAGGAATGAAAGTAGACTCAATAGACTCGTCCTGAAAGAGTGAAGACTCTAAGGAAGTGTGTACACTCAACTTCCTTGAAGAGGAATCAGAGTCAGGTTGAATCATGACATTACTAAGGTCATCCTGTCCTTCTAAGTGAAGCATTCTAATTTCCTCAAATTCATTATCCCTATCAGATGTCTCCCAAATAATCTCGCTCATATCATTAGTCTGTTCACATGTCATTTCATAAAAGGGGTTCATAACAGACTGAATGTGTTGATCTAAAGATTGAAGACTGTGAGCATTAGATTCGACAAGTTGAGAAAGTTGGTCATACTTGTTATTGAATTTAGGAGGAGCATAGTCAATCAAATCATCATGTTGATCATCTTGTTTGAAAAGATTAAGGATAGGGTCAACAGAAGATTCAGATTGAAAAGATGCAGGGTCTTGACTTTCAAAACTTTGAGAAAAATTTTCTTGACTCCAAGGTGATGGTTGGTTTTGCCATTCTGGAGTATGTGCCTCAAACATGTTATTTGCCTTATTCCTAGTGTTACATTCTCTACCCTGATTATCCCCATTAAACACTTCTATTTCCTCAACAACCAGGTTTTGGATAGGTTCGTGATGAACGAAACTAATCTTATTGTATGTCTGCATTTAATTACTATGTTTGAAATTATCTTGAAGTATGATTGAGAACAATTAAGAAATCTCTTAAATCCATAGTGATCAACAATGAAATTGAGGTATTTATGTAAAATGATTGCAACATCCAAGTAATAAGATATAATGTCTAGGTCAAAAGAATTATTATAAATTCTTATAGGTGATTAATTATCTCGTCCTCATTTTAGTAATACTCTGTCTAATGCCATTTGTCCATATTGTTATATTTATAACTTTAAAATTGTAGTATATATATAGGATGTAAAAAGATAAAAATTACCTTTACATGTTAGGGGACAGGGAATACTTATCCCCGCGCCTCGCCTTGCCTTCGCACGGAGATTAAAAGTTAATCTTCATCACTGCCTCGTTCTCCATTTTCAAACCCAAAATCCTCCCCATTTGGGCAAAGACAGGGCAAGTTCCCGTAAAACTTGCCTCGTTGCATACCTAGTGTAGATCATGCACCTAATACAAAGTTTGATAATCCAAGCATAGGACTTGTATTTTTTACACCTAGTAAAGTTTGAAATGACCGATCATAAAAATTGATTCTGTCACTTAGGCTAGACTTATTAAGTGCGACCATCTTTGTGCCTTTTAAGGGCTAATTGAAATTGTCCGAAAGCAAAGTGTTTGTGCCTGGCACATGTGCCTTAATCGTAGCCCTACTAAACGAATGCTACTAGGATATGGTGTTATTGCAAACATAAGATGTGAGCTATGTGGTATGGGTGTGGAAAATCAGGATCAACTTTTATTCAGTTGTTCATTTGCTAATAGAATTTGGAAGCAACGTATCTCCAAGCTTAGAGCAAATAGGCTTAATACCGATTGAGTTAGAATTGTTACTGAGATCACCAACATGAGTAGTAAGAAGAGTCTCTGATCACCTGGTCAAAGCTTGTTTTTGTGATTGAATCTATCATATGTGGCACGAGATGAATAATAGACTCACCAGAATAACACTACAACAGAAGAACAAATTCTTCATAATATTTTTGTAGATGTAATTGGTAAGATTTGTACACTTAGAAAATGTGTAGATAATGCAGAAAATAGGCATATTAGTATGTAGTGGCAACTCAGTCACATATTGAGTTAGATTGTAAAGTTTGATTGACTGATTTTTTTTGGTGGAATGAATAGATTTACTTGTTTAGCCAAACCAAAAAGAAATTCACCAAAAGAAAGACATAATTTGTACAATAGAGATCCAAACCATAATTTATACTCAAAATTTTTAATTGCAACATGTCATGAATGTCCTTAATTATACACCCTGGAAGAAGTGTTTTCTTGTCAATACTCTTTAATTATCTAGCTGTCGTTTAAATTTCAACTTTTGCATTGTCTTATTGCCATCCTTTCTCATACATTATGAATATACATTATGATTATTATTGTTAGGAATTTCTCAGCTGTCATTATTTACACACGTAGAAGAAGTCGCCTTATCAATATACTCTTTAATTATTGTAGATGTTAAAATCCACAATCACAAACTTCGGGCCACCAACAACCTACAAGGACAGAAGGAGATAGAACAACGTGAGTCTTGGGACACCGGTGTGGAGCCAGCCGAAGGTACTCCAACGCTCAAATAAGTATTTTATCAGAAAATGTAAGAATACGAGAAAAATATGGAGGGAAAGGAAGATACTACCGTGATATCGGTATCGATATAAAGAGTGTAGGCCGTGGATATGCAGAGGGAAAGAGAGAGTATTTCTAGTGTAGCTAGTACTCGATGTCCTTTCCTTGTGTAGATATGACTGACTCATAGGTAAAGGTAGGCCAAGAGTCGCAGACTCTTGGTACTTCTATTCCTAATAGACTACGTGATCGCTTATCGTGTAGGATAGAGGTAGTCTCTATTCCAAGTCCTTCGGTTGTCATCCATGCTTCGTAGGTTAGTCAATTGAGATGATTCTTTGGTCGCTTATTCCTTTAGACAAAGTCGACCTTTATCGTAAATCCGCCAATCGTCATCCCGTCCTAGTAGCCTTGGTTGTCTATCCGAAGGTATCTAGTAGAGTTTGAGTTGCTCTCGTGCTTGCATAAATAGCGCCGAGGTTCGGGCTTAGCCAAAGGCTTTGGACCTTTAGCGGATCTAACACAAGAGTAAGCTACAACGTGTAGCGTTGTATATGGGCTTTGACCTAATACTTACCATCGATTTAGGGTCAAGCGACCCATTATCATTGGACCATGGGTCCAAGCCCTATTTTGGTGTTAACAATTATTTAGCTGTCCTTTTTTACTAGAAAGGAAAAGAGAAATACAACTATCCTTTATATTTCTCGACTAAATATCCATTAATAACGTAATATTAGCTAGGGAGATTATAGTAATAAAGTGATGATACAGTTATCATGAAATAATCAAGATCATCGAGTGTGAACATCAAATAATTGTATCATCATTTTATCACTATTGATTTCTGTAATAATATTATTAGGTTTGTGGGTAATCTATATCTGCAGAATTGGATGTCAACAACACCACCTAATGTCTTTGCTTATACTCAAAGGAATTTTATATAATCCACATCTTTAAAGAGCAACAAAGAACACATCAGCTGAACATCAAATGTTTAAAGAGCAACAAAGAAGCCAATATTCCTCTTATAACTCTTTTGTATCTTCACTCGTGAAAAAACTCATCTACGATGTATTCTTTGTGCCTTCCCTACCCTTCACCACTCTATTGCAAAAGATTTTTATCTCCTGCACAACATTCGCCACGGAGGTGCTTCGACCGTAAGTTCTTTGTTTTATTTTCTTGTTTTGCTTCTATTGTCACTACAACATTTTTGACTTCTTGCAATCCTTAAATTGAACATGTAAGAAAACCGTTGCTATAAATGGCTCTCTTTATTTATTCCTACATGTGATGGGAGTTCTATGGCTCTCTTTATTTTCTCTGGAGCTCTATGGCTCATTTGTGATGTGGGGCTCTTTTGACTCATTTGTGATGTTGAGCTCTATGGCTCATATAATTGGAGTTGTTCTCAGATTACAATTGTGACATATATCTCATATTTATAGTTAAAATTCATTCTTAGAAATTTCTAGTTTCATAATATAAACTCGAGTTGGCTGCAGCTGTCTTCAGATGTTGATTCAAAATTTGCTGCTAACTTTGATCTTCTCAGATCTTCTAGGATTGCGTAATTTGGACTTTTCTTCTACTCTTTGATTTTTCTACAAATCTAGAATTCTCTGTAATCTTTGAATTTTCTCAGCTCCAAAATTTTCTTTTGATTTTCTAGCTTGATTCTAACATGTATATGTTGTTCACTACTAGATACGAAAAACTACTAAACTAACCAAAAGTTTCGTCCAGGTACATCAATATTCAGGACTAAGGACTTGCTTGTATGCTGTACTCCGAATACTAAGCCCACGACGC
Source organism: Ehretia macrophylla (assembly GCA_037974665.1). Lineage (NCBI taxonomy): Eukaryota > Viridiplantae > Streptophyta > Magnoliopsida > Boraginales > Ehretiaceae > Ehretia > Ehretia macrophylla. The sequence goes on from CM075772.1 coordinate 64,202,874, forward strand.
TAGACGAAAGGCAAGGTAAGTGAAAATAGAAAATAACTCAATGCTTTTGAAGGGGAGAAAAAGTGCATTTGGTAAATGCTTAGAGAGTGAAATACACGGATCCATATACTAGTCTAAAACTACATAATACCCATGTGATCCAAAAACTACATAATATTGCCTTCTCCCACCCCTTTTTGGGAAAGGAGAAAAAAGAGAAAATAAAATAATTAAGGGCATTTAAATATTTTTGCACAATTCAGCTACCTATGTTAACAGAAAGGGGAGAAGGGGGTACATTTGATGAGTTTAACAAATTACGAGGGGTTCTTTTGCAATAGTTGGACCACAAGAAGGTCTTAGACAATTTTAGAATAGCACATGAGAGTCTTATCCATTTCACTCCAATGTTTAGAATCGACAAGGGAGAAAAAATTGAAGTAACTGTCTATCAGTCATTATAAAATAATTTTAGCGAAATAATCTAATTTGATACATCTACTGTGAATGAATATGACTGCAGCGCCCATTATCGTGTTACGAAAATGTACAAACGATGATTTTGAAGGAGATGCACCTGAGGTAACAGAATATGTGTCTCTAATTTAAAACTTTAGTCAATTTATGTAATTTGATTCATTTTATTCTTTGGTTTATTACAAAAATGAACTACTAATGTGGTTATGATATTGCTATAATTTCGTTCTTCAAACTTCAATTGAAGGATGCGATTAATTACATCAAGTGGATGTTGAACACTATGGATGATGGACGGACAAGCATGTCACCATATGATACTGCTTGGGTTGCTCTTATCACGGACATTAATGGAAATGGGACTCCCCACTTTCCATCTAGTCTTCAATGGATTATAGAGAATCAACTCTCTGATGGTTCTTGGGGTGAAGCACGAATGTTCTTATTATATGATCGCCTACTCAACACATTAGCGTGTGTAATTGCTTTGAAAACGTGGAACGTTCATTCTCGCAGAGCTAAAAAAGGTACGAGTAAGAAAAGAGAAATGATGGATAACAACGCACATTTATCAATCATTTATCGCCTCTTATCTAGATGTTTAGTTGGTTTTGCTAAAAGAAGAGATATTTTAGGAAGCCAATTAAAGGGTAAATTATGCATATAGTCTTGTTTACACTTTTTTCAAGTTGGTTCTTAATGTTCCAAAAAAATCATATAGTCCCTAATGTTTACAAAAATAAATCAAAATGGTCTCTATTGTTCCGAACTAGACAATTTAGTCCTTATTGTTTAAAAAGAAATCAATTTAGTCCCCGAGTAGGAGAATTTTTTTAATAAATAATAAGGACTAAATTGATTTTTTTGAAAAACAATAAGGATCAAATTGGTTAAAAATGAACAACAGGGACCATTGTGAATCATTTTTGTAAACATTAGGGACTATTATGAATCTTTTAAAACATTAGAGACTACATTAAAAAATATGTAAACTATAGGGACTAGATGTGAAATTTACCCTCAATTAAACATAAACATAGGAGGCAGGGGCGGATTCAGGAATTTTTGTCAATGGGGGTTAAATCATTAATTTTTTAACTATATAAATACATTTTTTTTTAGTGGGACTAATTAATTTTTTTAACTAAAAATACATAAATATTTAATTTTTTTTTTCCGAAAAATACATAGAATTTTTAACATTTTTTAGGTCATTGAGGGTTACTGACTTGCAACCCCCACCATCCCCATGTGGATCCACCCCTGATGTATGTATAAATGGATGTATTTTATTTTATAAGGACAGAAGTTCACTTGAAAATTGTCCCCATTGTGGCCACCGACGTTTCAAGACAACAACAGGTGTTAGAAGAGGGCGTAAGCTTATACCTTACCAACAATTAAGATATTTCCCTTTAACACTGAGGTTAAAAAGATTGTACATGTCGAGAGCTACAGCTGAACACATGCAGTGGCACAAGAAACACCAAACAGATGATGGTTATATTGGTCACCCTTCGAATGCTGAAGCATGGAAACACTTTGACAGGTTACATCCAGATTTTGCTCATCAGGCTAGAAATGTTCGACTTGGTTTATGTTCAGATGGGTTTACACTTTACAGTTTAAATGCAAAACCTTATTCTTGCTGGCCAGTGATATTAACACCTTACAATCTGCCACCATGGATGTGCATGAAAGAGCCTGTCATGTTCTTGATATTGCTTATCCCCGGTCTGAAAAATCCTAATAAGACAATAGATATGTATCTAGAGCCTCTCATTGTTGAATTACTAGAATTATGGTTGGAAGGTACACCGTGCTATGATGTTTCAACAAAGACTAATTTCCAATTGAGTGCAGCTTTGATGTGGACCATAAATGATTTCCCAGCTTATGGTATGTTGTCTGGATGGAGCACACATGGGAGACTGTCGTGTCCATATTGCATGAATAACTCTGATGCTTTTCGGTTGCAAGAAGGAAGGAAGAATTCATTCTTTGATTGTCATCGTAAATTCTTACCTAGTAATAGTTCTATGCGACGAGACACAAAAATTTTTTTAAGGGGTAAAAGAGAGACTTGTGGGCCTCCGCCCATATTAGATGGTGATCAAATATGGGAAAGTGTGATGAATTTACCAAAGATCCAAGAACTTAGGTTAGTGTGTTGAATGGAAAAAACTTAGGTTTGAATACACCCATAATTATGTGAAATGTGATGATGCCAAGTACATGATTGAACTTAGGTTAGTGTGTTGAATGGAAAAAACTTCTATAATCTGACATGATTGTTTGAAACTAAGTTAAAGTTGGTTGAACGATTTAATATCTGAGAACGTTTAGTAGGTAAATATTAGAATTGTATGATAATCAGAATTATAGACATAGTATTTCAATAGTAAATGAAAGGGCATGCATGAATATACAATTTTGTTTAGTAGGAACAATTTGATTGCCTTACAAACTTGTTTAATATTCGTTGTATTTGACTGTCAATGCTTGTATCTTGGGTTGTGGCTATATCTTCAGATAATACAGGTAACTGGTTACTTCATAGTACAAAGGAGATTCTGTCCGTTTGTGGGGTTCGAAAATTTTAAGTGAATTTGTTAATTGTTGATTACAAGCTTAATTATATGAAATGTAATGATGGCAATGGGGCAATTGAACATAGGTTCAAGTGTTGAATGGTTAAAACTTGAGTAATCATACATTCTTGTTTGATACTAAGTTAAAGTTAAATCCGATATGTTAGATTGATATGATAATCGGAATTATAGCGGTAGTATTGAAATAGATAATGGAAATGCATACATGAATGTAAGATTTTGTTTAATATTTCATTGTGTTTGAGTGTGAATGCAATGTTTATTGCATTGTGGCTATTTCTTCTGAGTGCAGGTAATTAGTTAGTCCACGGTACAGAGGAGATTCTGTCCGTTATTCAGGTCCAAACTTACCTTTTTAGCATGGGGTCTTGTCGGACCGCGACATTTTATGAAATTAAATGTATGTTTTCCCTACTGCTTGTTTTGTTTGTTTCTCTGATGGTTTGGCCATTATATTTTTGGTATGAATGCAAAATTTTCAATATTATATTATTGATGTCTCTACGTGTTGATATTTGTGCATTACAGGCTCGATACACAGAACTGCTTCAACAAGCATCACAACCAACCGAGGCATCTGAATCCGGTTCAGCTCCAACTCCTGTTGATCGTAATGCATTATTTTTGGAGGTAGTTGGTAGACCACGCAAGGGTCGTTTATACGGGGTGGGATCACAGGTCTCTGTGGCATCTACATCAAACAGTTACCCTACTACCGGAAACCACATCACAGCTCCGTGATGTCCAAGCACAAGTAGCACTACTTGCTTCACGGTTACCTGACCCTGCACAACAACAGTGTTCGTCATCTGCGTCTTCGTCTTCGTCTTCATCTGCGAATGATAGTCAAATTGGGTTGAATTTATAACTTTTTTACTGTTATGACATTATAAAACTCTACTACAATCGGACTGTAATAACTATTAAGTTTACTTTGAACAATATTATTAGATATTTATTAGCTAATTCGATAAATATGTGCATTAGACATTATTTTTTTAGTATTAAATATTTAATTGACAGGTCAAACAACTTATTATTATAATGGATATTGTTACAAATATAAATTTACATTTGTGCGAGGGGTAGGCAATGGACAAGTAATCGAGAGTCCGGAGAGGGCACGGCGAGGGACGAAAAAGGTGAGGGCATGGCGAGGGACGAAAAAGACGAGGGCACGGCGTAGGACGAAAAAGGCGAGGGCTCGGTGAGGTACGAAAAAGGCGAGAGCACAGTGAGGGACAAAAAATGCGAGGGCACGGCAAGGGACGAAAAAGGCAAGGGCACGGCAAGGGACGAAAAAGGTGAGAGCACGACGAGGGACGAAAAAGGCGAGGGCACGGCGAGGGACGAAAAAGGCGAGGGCACGGCGAGGGACGAAAAAAGGCGAGGGCACGGCGAGGGACGAAAAAAAATGAGGGCACGGCGAGGGCTAATTTTCCTCGCCTAGTCGTCGCCGAAATGGTCACTCGCCGAGTCGTCGCCGAATAGTGTGGGCTCGGCAAGGGACTGGAATTCATCGACGAAGGTTTCGGCGAGGGAAGATTCCCTCGCCGAAACTGATTTTTCTTGTAGTGATGGCATCTGAAGAGTTATAAGGCCAAATTGAGAATAAAAATCTACAAATCCTATGTAGGCTTTCGCTAGGGATAATGAGATCAGTATCACTATAAGGATTTAAGTTAGAAGGTCTCCGAGTACCTTTGTTATTGGGGAAATAAATTTTCTCATGACATATAATAAAATAATGTAGACGATGTACAACTATTAAAAATATTGTTTATAAAGTTGTAAATTATTACGAAAGAATTCTTACTTTTACTATCATGCCCGAGCTAGTAGTAGTTTGAATCTTTGGTGGGCAGATGGAGAATTAGTTACATCGATAACTATAACTGATCCCAATGTTTTGACGCCCACCCTCCCAACAGTAGAAAATGTGAACTGCTTAGGCAAAAAGCAGGGGTGGAGGGCCTCTAAAAAAAAAATGGATTTATTTAAAAAAAAACAAATTTGTTCCTCCTTATCCCATCTAAAAAGAAAATTAGTTATAAAAGTTTTCAAAAGCATGCAGTTAGCTGTGGTCAGTCACAGATAAAATCATGTTCTTTGCATGAATTTGAGTCAGTGTAGTTGCATATTATTTTTTTGTTAGTTTTAAGTTGGTCAATAAAAAATAAAAAAATAAAAAAACTAAGAAAGTGCCACGTAGGCACTTCATTTTTGCCAATTTGCTAGGAAAACAACTTAAAAAGGTACATATTATGTATTTTTTTTAAAAAAAAGAAAAACTATCATCTTCTCTCAACTTTAGCAATTAGCATTTAGCCAGCTCCGCAACTCCTAATCACCTCCTTCATTTTCAAACATATGTGTGCATATATGTGTATGTATGTTTATATATATATATATATATATATATATATATAAGGAAGTACTTAAATGTGAATAATTAATGATTTTATTCTATGAAAAAGAGACAGGCTTAACTTCATTGACGGAATAGGTAAACATTACTTTGTATATCGTATGTTATTTTTGTTAAATAGTATCTTTTTATATTTATTTATGTTTAAACTTTTAATATCGTTAATCTTCTAAGTTGAATCAGAATCTTGGTCTCCGAGTATTAATTTCCTGGTTGTTCCCCTTATATATATATAAATACATACATACATACACATTGACGAGGTACATATTATGTACCTTTTTTTTTTTCTAAACAAAACCTATCATCTTCTCTCAACTTTGGCAATTAGCATTTAGCTGGCTTCGTAGCTCCTAATAGCTTCCTTCATTTCAAACATATGTGTGTCTATATGTGTATGTACATATATGTCGGGGACAAAGCTAAAAAATTAATACTGGGGGCCCAAGATTTTGATTCAACTTAGAAGATTAACGATATTAAATTTTTAAGCGTAAATAAATATAAAAAGATGTTACTTACCAAAAATGACACAAGATATACAAAGTAATGTTTACCTATTCCATCAATGAAGTGGAACCCGTCTCTCCTTCATGGAATAGAACTCATTAATTATTGTATCCAGATGAACATCTTTAGCAATTTCTTTTTCTATATAGATAATTAAGTTATCTTTCAGAATTTCATCCTCCATATGATTACGAAGACTTGTTCTAATAACCTTCGTAGCAAAAAAAAAGCTCATTTTGTAGTGCTGTCAAGATAGGAAGAGTTAAAATCAACCATATCAACCTATCAACTAAATGATAAACTTTTGATTTTCCATTTTTCATTAATCCTCTACACAAATCTTTTATACTAGACAAAACTTTCAAGTCAGGACGATTAGGCACATCAAGCTTATAATGTTGCAATTCATAATTTAAATGAATCGTACCATGTTCAAAGAAAGTCAGAAGGACATTTTTTTTTATAGCAAGTTTGTATCTACTATTAATTGCAAATGACATATAACCATCCAATAGGATCCAAAGCTTTGCTAAGAGTAAGAAGCTCAATTGTTTGCTCACTAAATTTGCTATTTAGCTCTTGTATTGTTGATCTATAATAGTTGTAAATATGTCTACCGATAATGATGCTCCACTATTACAATACCCTTTTGACGGTGAGATCGGACTATGTGAGAGTAAGAAGCATTCATATCATGAACTTCTATATTTCGACGAGAACAAAAAGATGTCACATTCTCTATGAGAGTTTCCCAACTAACATCTCTCAACCTTTGCAGTAACGATTTTGTATTAGAAACCATATGTAATACATTTAAAATGTCTTGAGATTTTTGTTGCAGAACGTGGCAAAACACATTTGTGATCTCATGATTTCTTTCATCACATGCAAGAGAAATACAAATTCAAATGACATCAATAGATTAATAGCAAAGGTAGCATCTCCACGTTGAGAATATGTAGATCCTTCAATAGCTATATTTTGGAGAACTACATGAGTGACATCATACGTCTTTATCAAACTACAAATTAAATTAAAATGTGAACTCCATTTAGTATCTCTAGGGCGTTGCAAAGTTCCTATTTAATTGGTCCATCTACTAGTATAAACCTCACTACGTTTAATTAAACGTGCATTTTTAGATACCTCGACAACTTGTAATTTATCATTCGCTTGGAAGAAGACCTCACAATGCTAACATTGAAACTCAAGTTTTTAAAAAATGTATGTATATCAAAAACTTCTCTAGGTAAAGCAATAAGAGCTAGTTGTAACTGATAACCTAAGTAATGCAGATAATAAGCATAAGTACAATCTTTAAGAAGCAAAGCTTGTAGCCCATTCCATTCTCCATGCATATTACAAGCTCCATCATACTTTGGACCACGAGTATTAAGAATATTGAGGTTATGATGAAATAATTCATAAGAAATCTCTCTTTTATGAGTTAATACTTTTGTGTCTTTAACATGAATCAAGTCCAGAAATTTCTCTCTAACAAATCTTTCCTTATCAACAAATCTTATAACAAGAGCCATTTGCTTTGTCTTAGATTCATCCCGAGCTTCATCAATAATTAAAGAAAATATTGCTAAACCAATATCTTTACAAATATTGTTTTGCACATTTCTAACCGAAATCGATAAAATTTTTTTTGAATAGAATGTGATGTGTATTTAGCATTTTTTAAGGCATTATCTAAAACAACTCCATGTACTTGCTCATTGTAAGATGCTAACAACTTTATCATTCTAAAAAGTTACCTTGATTTATTGAATCTAAACATTCATCATGCCCTCTAAAAGCACATCCTTAAAATGTTAACCATTAAACAACAACTATAGAAGCTTTAAGGCACAAGTGATTATTTAAAATTCGTGAAGGAGTTTGCCTCTGCATCAACTTTGCAATAGGAGAAGAGTGGTTCTTCAAATTCTCATAATATTTGACAGTTGAATTATGAAATGGATTGTTATCCTTCCCCACATAAGATAAAAAAGCACAATCTTTCTCACTATTTAATTTTTTTTCCAATTTTTAAATCCTTTAGCAATGAATACATTGATCCAAATTTTTCATTGGATTCTTTTGCGAATATGTAGCAAGGAGAACATAACACAACATCTTTTGCAAGTGAATACTCCAACCAAGAAAATGTTTTAAACCAATGAGCATGAAATCAGCGTGGATGGCTCTTTTGTCAAGATTATAGATAATGTGATTGAATATGTTGATATGGAGCAAAATGAATATATGTTCTACGAATTTTATCTATTTAGTTCATTGGATACTTCCAAATTTAAGGACATAAACACAGGTCACGCACTAAAGAACTTATTTCAATTGTCTCATTTTCAATCCTTATAAATTTTGTTGGAGGCTTTAAAATCATATTTGTATCATTATTAGATACAGAATGTTGGTCTTTGAGTTTTGAGTCAACATCATTTTCTTTTCTTTTAAAGAAGGAATAAGTTATTTTAGACTTACTCATATTTTGACCTGAAACTAATTTCCAAACAATAGAATAATTAAAAAAGACCACTTAATTATTTTTGTAGAAAAATAGAATTAAGTGGTATTTTTCTTTGTGTAATAGTTGTGTTCTACATCCAATTTAACTATCCTTTATCAATCCTATTAGGAAAGTTTCCTTTTGCCCTAAATAATAATGTTTAGTCTAGGTTTAAAACGTTGCAGTTCTTTACAGTTGATACTTACAATTAAACTTATTAACTTAAACTTAGATAAATAAATATTGATGCAGATATCAACTACAAGTCAAATGACGAACCATTAACATAATAGATGGCAGCAATGGCTCACCTTACTATTTTTATTGACGTTAGACAATCTTATTGGAGCGTTGTTAAAAGGACCTTGAGGTATTTGAAAGGCAATTTCGATTTTCAGTTGCACCATTAAAGTGTTGATCTCTATTGGAAGAGATCCACATATGCTGACTTGGGTGATAACCCAAGTGAGCATAAAGTTATCTCTTGGTATGTTTTCTTGCTGATCAACGACAAAACTTCATAGAGTAGCAAGAAACAAATGTGCATAGTATTATCAATTGTGGATATTGAGCTACGTGAAATACTAAGCAGGTAGCAAGAGGTAGTATGGCTCAAGAGATTATGATGGACTTGAGATGAATTAGTTGTTAAATGAGCAATGACGTTCTATTGTGTCTACTAATCAGCCAATCGTTTATGCTAGAGATCCTAATTTTCATGGCAAGACCTAGTACATAGACATTAAATATGATTTTTGTGTTATAGAAAGAAGCGGTTATAAAATGCTTACCTATGCATGAGATTGTAGCTAACCCACTCTATAAGCCCATATCAAGAGATATGTATTTGTTACATGTAAAATCTCTAGCATTGTGTAGGACTCGATATTAATGTTCTATAAGGTGAAGTACAATCACTGATGTACTCATATTAGTGTATATTTGATGTTAGTTTATAATGAATGAGATTTCTTCATGCGTTCTTTATGTCTTATCTTTGTGATAAGCTTGAAATAAATCAAGTATGAGTATACTAACACATATTGATATTGGGTTGGTTAGTATTCGTAAAAAAATACTATACTCATACAAGAGACGTATCTTAAGAATTGGTCTAGAACTAGTTCCTATGATAATATTAAGATGTGACCTCTTAATTGTACATGTTACAATTAAAGACTTACATGAGGTCATTATGGATTCCTACAATCTATATAACCAGTTTATAGCCAGATGTGAACCCTCGATTGCTGCCTATATTAATTTTGAGGATTTAGGTTAGTTACTGGGTGATAACTAGAATAAGGTTTGGATGGTGTTTAACTTGAATAAAGATATATGCCTTTTAAAGGAAGTAACACTGTAACACATGTTTCATACCATAGTTCGCAAATCATGAATCGTATCATGAATTGAAATCTCATTTTTTTGAATCGTGAATCGTACCGCTTTTGTCATAAATTTAAAACTAGATGATATTTGATATATTACATTTTCATAATAGTTTTTAGTCAAAAATTTTCATTTGATTGTATATAAATATATGTTTTTTGTTACTTTTCTTTCAAATAATCAAATAATAATAGTGGCCAATTAAAGTGTTATCACCAATAAAGTCTTTGATTTAATAATGCAAAGTTGTTGTCTTGACTTTTGACCATACAAAAGCAACAACTGAAAAGGCCAAGGCTTTTAAGCATCAACCACTAATCAACTCAATAAAACAAACACTAAGCAAAGACAATAGTTTCCCAAGACTACTTTTTGTTTTTTTTTTTTTTTTTTTTGTCGGTGAAGATCAAGATCCAAGACCATTAAATGCAAGCCACTCAATAAAGACAAGGTAAACAAAGATAAAATGCAAAGTTCCAAAAAATAAATAAAGAGCAAGATCAGTGAACAATAAAGAAAGAGCATGATCAACAACTCACTTACAATCGGCGAAGCTAGTTGATCGGTGAAGCAATTTGATCGGCGAAACAATTTGATCGACGAAGCCTTTGATCGTGAAGAAGATGAGTACATTTCTCTCCCTCTCTCCGTTTTAGGGCTTTTAATTGGATGATTTTTAAGTGTTTCAATTTTATAATTATAGTTAAAAAGTTGATGTTTTTAACATAAATGGGCTTTTTTTTTATAATTTTGTTTGTTTATGTTTTTAAAAAAATGACCAATTGTATACTGATTGAAAAAATTTGAAGTGGGCTCTTTTGTTTTGTTTTGTTTTGTTTTTTAATTTTTGGACTTTTGTTTTTTTACCCGAATCGCGCCGATTCGCCGAATCACACGATTCACTTTGATTCGCTTACCGATTCATCATAATTAACGATTCACCAACTGATTCGTATCATTTTTCACCTGAATCGAACCGAATCGTACGATTACGAAAACTATGTTTTATACCATGTGTGCTTTACGACCATATAAAAAAGTGGGTGAATGGATTCCTGCGTCACTACTATATGAGTCCTTGAAGTAATAAATGTTTCTCTGGGATAACCTTAGTGACCTATGCTCGTATTTTGATAAATCAAGTTCAACATTTGCTACTTTGGTGTGTCACCTAAAAATCACATAAGATTCGATCATATGGGACACAACCGAGAAAACGGTTGACTTGACTTGGAAGGATATTAGATTGAAGAGAAGATTGTTTGCATCTAGCGCTATGTGTGTTCATTGGTCGATCAGTTATGTAATCTTTATGATTGAACATAATTATGAATACGTGTTTGAGAATTTAAAGGTCAAACATAGCCTAAGAGAGATAAGGTAAGTGGTGACTAGAGGGAACTTAAACTAGTCCAGGGTATAACGAGAGAAAGCCGTAGCTCCCATATCATCCATAATAGATGGTTTGAGCTTTCACTTATTGTGTGCTCACAGGTTGCACGTCTTATTTGCTCGTAAGAATTTGATAATGGTTCCCGACAAGGTCGTAGAGAAGCATATATAATGGTGGATAATGGTCTATTCATCTTGTGCAAGTAGGAGAAGTTTGATTTTAGGGTTGGGTCGCCCAATATGGACCTAACCCCACCTATTTTCTATAGGTCAATAGGAAATTACGGGAAGTTGTTTAAATAACTTCCCATATCCAACTAAAGTATCAATTCTCCAAAAAAACTAATATGTTCATTTTTCATAGAAACAAACAAAGAAGGCAAAAACAAAAAAGGCAGACTCTTTTATTTTTCTTCTCTCATCTCTCTCTCTTAATCTCTCTATCAGTTTACTGTGTGTAAGCAATCAAATCAAATCAAAGGGCATTTAAATTGTGACCAATTAGTCTATTATCTCGTATTTTGGATTACAATTTGTAGCTTTTAAATGGTAGAACAAACGTGAGTAAATTTCTGAGAATTATTCCACATATATGAGTTTAGTACTATTTTAATTCGGTTTATGAAAAGTCCATACTTAGTGTTCAATTTCTTTCAAAAAGATAAGCCAATCTAAATGATGTTTAATTAACCATCATGTAAGTTCAAATGTCTACGACATTACAATTACTGGCTTAGTTTTTTCTTTTACAAATTAGCGAAATCAACGCAAAGTTAGATCGCTTAAATAGGGCGATACTTGAGTATGCGAAACCCAAAATACTCTTTTTGCGAAATATTTGTTGGTACAATAAAAACTTAGTTGCATTTTACTCACTGTTACAGAGAATAGAAGGGGCGTAAATCTCATTTTTTTCACTAAATATGGAATTTGACTCTCATATATATAAAAGAGAAGGGGCCTGAATAAAAAATACACGTTTTAAAATTATTTATGCATCATTGAATCATTGCGTTATTAGCATCATATAAATGGCGAAACCTTAAGTATTACAATATGAACAAAAAGCCCTAAAAAATCGCAATATGGCTCTACTCTACGGCAGCTTATTCTTTAGCAAAGATATATGATGATTTACTCTCATTATCCATCACAAATAAGACCTTCGCAATCAACTCCTTTTTCCATCCTCTAATGATTCTTTAGGCTTTTTAATCAATTATTAGGGTGAATTGCTTGACAGGATCATAGATTACTGCATTCATGTGATTTTTCATTTTCTGCGGAGAATTGTACTCATTAGTGCTTGAATATAAATAATAAGTTATCTTGCTTGTTATCCAGAATAGATCCTTGCATATTCTTGGAAGCAAACTTCCTTCTGACTGAAGAACCATCTGTAGCAATTGCCTTCGATGACTTTCCATCATTTCCCTTGTATTTGTTAAAGCCTCCTCCTCTGCAATAGATCCATCACTTTGAACTTGTAATGACACACTATTTACTTTCCTTTCAGTGCGTTCCTTCTGTTAAACAGTATGCTCAAAGTCAACTTTATTCGAATAACAAAAACTATATATATATATATATATATATATATGTTAAAATTTTATATCCCGCAAGATCTGACAAGAGATATATGCTGTTTACCTTGAATGTCTGAAAATCATTGTTTAACCGGGCAACTGTGGCAACATGGGTGCATAAATTGGAACATTCTTCACTTTGTACCACATCTTCTGGTAGTTTTTCTCCGAGAAAGTACATTGTCGTGAGGATCACAAGTTTGGATGAAATAGTTATAAGTGCAACAGATAAGTATTCATCCATGGTTGGAAATACGTCTTTACTCCACCACTCAAACTCTTTGATCATACCACTAACCAATTCTTGCCACTGAGAAATAAAATTTGAAGTGCTGCAATGAAAAATCCACAATAACGAATAAAGAAAAAGTTGAAACTTGTTTCTGAACTTTGATTACCAGGCTAATTAAGTGATAACGAACGCATCGGCCTTGAATAGCGAGAGCCTTTGCCACAAGGTCATCTACTGTCTTATGCAATGCAGTGAAGGATATTTCCACATCTTTGGAGCAATAACCAACAGATAAGTGCTCATCCCATCTAAAGCCATTTGAATATAATGTGCTTTAGAGAAGTAAATGAGAGAAAGATTCTAAATGACACAAAGTAACATATACTCACACTCTGATCAATTCCATAAAGTTTAATATCTCTTCTTTAGAACCACGATTATCAAATAGATCATCAACGACAGTGATAAGCAACATTACTTGGGCCTGTGAGATGCGGGCGTCGAACAGTTCAGGTTCAAAGAGAGTGGAAGCACTTATAAAATAACACGAGTATAAGTAATGCCTTGAGAACTTTAGATGGTCCAATCTGCAATCCTTGTACCATCTGCACATGTTTATCTCTTCAGAAGTAGGATTTTTCGGCGTGAAATTGAAGAAAATACAAAGTCTCTATATATATAGGAGTCGTCAATCAATTATACCTCTCCAATTGTTTAAGTTCTTTCTGGTGCAGAGCTTGACAAATGTTGAAATCTTGTTGTGCGCACATAAGAAAATGTACATTATCAATGTTGGGGCACCTAAATTAAAGGCGATATTTAATTGTCTACATCATAGTCAGACAGTTGGGAGAAGATAGTAGAATAAGAATCTAATTGATAGAGTTTTTACCTATAAGATGTTTTAAGAAGTCGAATTTTATTGGCATTGTATAGCTCAATGCTTTGCTTACTCTCAAGGCGTTCAAGTACACCATGACAATTCTTGAGAGCGAAATCCACCTAACATTCCATGATTCATGATCTTTTAGTATGTAGGTAATGTAAGTGAAATCACATGGATTTCCAATGATCGATCGAATCTATAAGCTGCTACATATGTTTTAATAAAAGTTCCATAAAATTGAAGTCTACTCTGTGTTTTTACCTCTTCATGTAATTGCTTGTCCACAATTGTCCCGTTGAGCAATTGTTTCTTCAAATATGTGCTAGTCCAAGCATGAATCTTTTGAAGGACATCTTCTTTTAAGCTTTTTGATAATTGTGAAGCTTTGTACAACTCAAGAATCGGTGCTAGACCTGTCGAATGTTTGATTGTTGTCTCGGAGAAATATTCTTCCTCAGAAAATTCTGCCAAGTCATCTGTGTCAAAAGTAAAGATATTAGATACATAATATAAGTCCCCTCCAAAGAGTTATTTATTTTGTACTTATGGTATCGGAACATGATCTAAACAATGTCTTAAGCTCAAGTCTTTCTATCACCAATTTAGAATCTTTTTAATCCTAGTGTAATTAGAGAAGATTAATTTCTGATAATTCACTATGAGTTCAAACACCTTACTAAATTTCTTATATGTTTCACATATTAATGCTTAAGAATGTATTTCTTCATCATATAGTCATATAGAGGTATTTTATGAAAAATACCTGATGAAACTTTGTAAGCATTCATTCTCAAAAGTCGAAATGCCATGGCACAACACATGACATCTGAAAAGATCTCTTCATCCTGATGCTGCCAAAGTCTATATATTTAATTGTCAAGTAAAAATCAAGATTCATATACTGTCGACCCGCTTAATTAAATGCTTTTTGTATAAGTAACTAGCTAGAAGTCACCTGTATGTTTCTTCTAGAACATCTCTTATTTCATTTATAAAATATCTACTCACTCCCAATCTTTGAAGAGTATCAACCATGCAGAGACGTATGTGTACCCTTATAGGATAGAAGGTTGGAACTGTGAAATAAAGAAATGAAAATATAATGCATTAGTATGAGAAGAGAACGAAGATCAGGGCCGGTATTGGGGGGGGGGGGGGGGGAGGGGCGCCCGAGATTTTTAATTTTTAAAAGATATCTATATAGTATCCTTAAAAAAATTATATCCCCTCTATTTTTAAAAAATTCTATGTCGTATCATAAAAAATATATTTTAATCTTCAATATTAAATTTCCGCCCTGAGAAAGGTAACATACATGATCATGACTAAGAAAATACCCCAATTTTTGTAGGTGGTCAAGACTGAAGACAAGTATTGAAAGCCTTTGACATCATATTGTTGAATCAGTGAAGCAGCAGTGGCGGCTGGTGAATTGAATAGCGAACCATTTTTCCAGCGTTGAAGATGCACCCATCCCCAAATCTTTGAATCTTTCACTCCTTCAGCAAAATTTGCGAGATCCTTTGCCATTTTCTTAAAATCATTTTCAAATAATCTACAATGAAAAGCAATTATGAATCAGCATAAACATGAGCAGTGGAAAAAGATCTATTTTAGAGGAAGAGAAAAACAAGATACTAAAGGATGAAAAGCAAGGAGTAGAGCTTTACGAAGCGAGAAGCAGCAGCCAGCAGAGTAGTTTACACTTTGCTAATAACATAAGTAAAGACACTAGTTTCAAAGCCCCCAGATAGTAATACGTAAGAGGAAGGTGACTAATATACATATACATTAAAGGGTAATAGCATCATAACCTTTTATGCTTTGACAAAAGTACATAGGACTCCTGTTTTTAAAAGTGTACCGAACTCTCTTGTGGTTTGAAAAATATAGAACCGAACTCCCTTGTGGTTTACTTTCAACAGAGAGCATGTTGCACGCGCATCAAGTGCAATTGTTCATGTTTTTTGGGCTTAAAATATTATTTGTTTGACAAAAATACCCTTATATATGCATATATATATATTACCAAAGGAAAAGATTAAAGACAAAAAAGAAAATAAAAAAAAGAAAAACCAGTCATCTTCTCCACCCAACTCTTCCCACCCACCTTTGGCAGAACCCACCCCCTCCAACCTAGTCCTGTCGAACCCCACCACCCCTAACCCCAGCCCCGCAAACCCCTCACCCAACCCTAACCCCCAGCCCCGTGAATCCCCCACCTAACCCTGGCCCCAGCAAACTCGCCCCACCCAAACCCCATCAAATGTATGTATATATATGTATGTGTATATGTATATACATATTTGCTTCTTTTTTTTGTGTGTGTGTATATATATCTATATATATGTGTGTGTGTGTGTGTATATATATCATATATTATATATTATATATATATTTTTTCTGGTGTGGTAGATATATTATATTTTTTTTTATCAAATATATATATATAAACAAAAGAAAAAAGGAGAAAAAATTAAGGATATTTACATGTTTTTACAATTTCAGTTAAGAAACTTGATTGAAAAAGGACAGATGGAGCACGTGTGCTACTTTTTCAAACCACAGGAAGTTTCGGTGCACTTTTAAAAGTACAGGAAGGTGTTATGCACTTTAGACAAACTATAAGGTAAATAATAAAAATGTCTTGTCTCGACTTAGACCAGTTTAAAAAATTAATAATTTTGATAAAATTATAAGATAATACATTTAAAAATTTTCCTTTGTATTTTATCAACTCAAATATTTCATAAATTAATAAATTGATTATAAAGTTTTCTCAAAATATGAATCCAGATTAGCTTGACTTTTGTTGAACTTCAAATCTACCTGAATCTCATTTTTAATTACGCACAATGCACCTAAAAGTTCTAATCCTACTAAACTAAAATATTCTCTTTTATTCTCATTAGACTTTTCTTCTTTTCATTTCAAATAGGCCTGAAAAAATACCAGTCACTATTTCAAAAAAGATACAATAAATATAATATATTTACTATTAAGTCAAAATATATATATATATATATATATATATATATATGAGCACTTGCAAGTTTAACTGAATTCAATTTACTTCATAATGTCTTGCAACATATAAAGTTTTCTCTTTGTAATTTGGTGCATATTTTCGAGCTTTTGTAGTGAAAGCTCTTATAACTAATGAGATAATAAGTCGTTCATATGTTTTCTCTCTTGAACACTTTGGTATCATAAGTTTAGTAGTCAAAGGAGAAATGTCCTCGTTCTTGCATAATATATACAAATGGGCATTTATAATGATAAGAAACCCAAATTTTTTTTTCTAAAATTAATTAGTGTTAAATGGTAGTCAAAGAATGTATGTGTACACATCAAGGACTAGAGGCCTGACATGTGTTAAGTGCATGTTTATTATGAATGCACGTTTGAATCTTTCTATAGATTTTTATTTTTTTAAAAAATATTTATATATATAGTATCGTAAAAAAAAATGATTGACACCCTTATTTTTAAAAAATTCAATATAGTATCATAAAAAATATATTTTGGGCACTCAATATTAAATTTGTAGCTCTGCTGATGTCTGGATTCTTGATGCGTACCTTTTAATTTCAGAATCTCGATCGCGAAGCATGGTACTCTCCATAGCTGGGTCAAAAGGTAAATTAAGATCCAATTTGATGGCGTCATCCAACATGCTAGGAAACACAATGTCAAACCCTAAAGGGGAAAGTTGATCCTTATCATTGACTGCCCAACTATTGCACCCCATAAAATCAAGGCCTGTAAGAGATTTTAATAAGAGATAATTAAGTTGTAATTGAGAAGATGAACTCAAATTGATTGAGTTGTAAAATGCCTTCATAAATTACACTCTGATTTAAAAATACCTGGACATTCAAAAAACAAGACCAAATGGAGTCAAGATATAGACAAACAATATTGTATGTTTGTTTTAGATATGTGAAATGATTTTTTTCTTAGTAAACAAGTATTTCATACATGTGAAAATATTTGTTAAATAAGTTGTATATGAGGAATCATTTTTATCATGTTTCATATATAAGAGGCTTTGGTTTTTTTCGTAAAAACATGTGCTTTACAACTAACTAATGACAAAAGAAATATATAATTACTAGTACAAGTAGTTACTTTAATTCAATAAATAGGAGCAGAGGAAAACAGCAAAAACTTCAGAATAATTATAAATCAAAAATTCAAAATATCATATGTAACTCATTTACATACTGTGAGATGTTTCTCTCTCTTTGTTTTTGCTCTCCCTTCTCTCTAGAAACAACCTAGCCATCAAACCACCCCATGGCCAAGAAAAAGAAGAAAATATATATATCCCTCTAGATCTAGTGCTCGCCTTTTTGCAAGCTTCTATTTTGAGGATCCAATTGAAGCTTTTTCACCCTCCTCGCCCAGCGAGAATGATGATAAATTCATAACTTCAACCCGAGAGCTTAAACAAGCTTTTGATTCCATCATTTCCACGGGTCTTCGCCATTCCTCCAGCTCAGAAATTGCTATTAAAGAATATCTTCTTTGCAAAAATACAGAGGACGATTTCCTCTCAGCAACTCCAGCTGCTAGCACCATTGGTTTTCCTCTCCAAATAGACTCGAAAAATGCCTCACGTTCTCATATGAGATATACTAGAATTTGTGTGGAAATAAATCTTTAAGAGGACCTACCAGATGTGACGTATGTCAAGCTTCCAAATAGTTGTATTGCAGAAGTTGAGATTGAATATGCTTTTTTTTTTTTTTGGACTAAGATTGAATATGCTTGGAAGCGCACTTTATGCAAGTTACTTGGTCACACTGGCCCAACATATCCCTCCAATCCAATTCATTCACACGCTAAGGAGAAAATCGAGCCAGAAAAAAAAAAGTGAGGCCAACAACCCCATTGGATTGATGTCCAGAAAAAAGAAAAGGGATCCTAAGACAAGCACGCTTCAATTCACCCTTCTTGCTCCAGGACCCCCTCAGGGCCCCCTTCTAAGCAATTACCCACACAAGTGCCTTTCAAAGCGACCCATAACAAGTTTGAGACTTTGAACATGATTCAAGTTTATTGTCTTTATATTAATATTTAGAGATTCATTTAAATTTTGAAGGGCTTATATTTATTAAAATTTTAATGTGTGTTTTCTGTAATGAATCTCTAAATGTTAATATAAGAACAATAAAATCTTACCTGTCAGTATGTAAGAAATACTACGGGAGCTAAACTTAAATTTTATTCAAAAAATAAAAACTAAATTTATAAACGGGAGCTAAATTAACTATTATTTTCATTTTTAATTTAAGATGTAAAATCAAAAAAATAAAAATTATACTCGAGAGGTAAATTAATTAAAATTAGTATTTTTTCGTAATCAATAAATAAAATAAAAAATAAAAAAATTATGGTGATTTACGTCAAAATAAGAGAGAGAATTATGGTCCAAAAGTAAAATAGGTAAGACATAATTTTTTCACTTTTTTTCGTCAAAAATAATTGACAAATGGATTTAAAGAATTTTTTTTTTTTAATTTGAGAGACCAGAAGAGAATTTATACATAAATTGAGGGATTCAAAGGTATTTTACTCATTATTAGTGGTATAAACAAAAGCAAGAAACAACAATTATGAAAAAGAAAGTCAACAGATGGAAGGATTCATACAACAAGAAAGCCAAAAAACATGAGACATCTTATCTTATTATAAAACATAAAAATGGAAATAAAAAAAATAAAAACTGAAAAATGAAGCCATGCTCACCTCTTTGTACTAGTTGTTCGCCTACTTTCCATTTTCTTAGTGCAAGGATAGAAGCCAACGTTGAAGAAAGGAAGTCTTTAACAAGTAACGGATGGCGTGGATGGATACCCCAAGACCCATCTTGGTGCTGATTTTCCATGACCCAATTCAAGCACTGTGGGAAACATGGCCTGTCCTGAAACTCCCTGGAAGGTACCATGGCTACCCAGGCAGTGTCGTAGGCAGATGCAGAAATCTCCACCTTCTTAAACATATCTCTTATTCTATCTATTGTCCCTTGAAGTTCCTGCCATCAGAACATGTAATCAATGAGAAATTATTCAGAAATTGACTGCTGTTTCATATAGTTAAATTTTGAGTGTAGGATTAATTACCGATAATGGAACATTGAGACTGCATCTGATTGGTGATGGATTTTGGCCCTTCCTGAATTCATGGCCTAAGAATGGTACGTTATTTTTCCCACAGCTCAGTAACATTGTACGTATAGAGGAAGAGAGAGAAAGATGGCAACAAAGCTAGATCGATAATAGCTTGAAGTACTGCTAAGGATAATACAGGATCGGGAAAGTATCTTAATCTCTTGAACAGCTAAAAACATGAGATAATCCAAGTTTTGCTTTATTAGAGCATAATGCGAAGACATGCTAATGAGCGGACCAACTTCAAATAAATAAATAAAAATGTTTGCTTATGCAGACTTAAACCACAGTTTCAGCCGAAACAACTTGATAGCGATGATGTGTACTAGGACTTACTCGAAGCTTTGAAGTGAAATTTAAGTAGCGGACCAGAGGTTAGGTGAAATACTTAAATAACAATTACGTGTATTATATCCAAAAAAAAAAAGAAAAAAAAAGTACATGTAGGGGATGAAAGTTTTAATAAATTATTAGACCTTTAACCACTTTACTCCTAGTTAAAACGTGTTAAAAAGTACAAATTTTCTCATTTTCTTATTGCCATCGTTTCTCTTACACTATGATAGGGTTCATAATATATTTCACAACAGTTACTGTGTAGTTTCCACATTGTAGAACAACTCGTTATTGCTGGGTATTTCTCAACTGTTATTTCTCAACAGTCATTAATTATATACCAGCAAGCTACGTCTTCTTTTCAATGTGCTCTTAATTATTCAGCCGCCATTTCCACTTCCATTTTTGGGTTGTCTTATTGCCATCACGACACCGAATGCTATCTCGATCCTTGGGACCACTATTTGTTTATTTATTTATTTATTTTTTAGTTTGATGGAGGTCTAGCTGATAACTATGTCACACTGATGACTTGCGGGATTGTTTCTCCTACCCGATCTATCTCCAATAGAGTGTGCAAGGCTATTGGCACACAATACAAATGACTTTCTCCCAAGGGTTGTTCCATGCCATAATTTAATAGGCAGTCTGCACACTTGTTTGTCTCGCGGTAAACATGCCTCAGTTTGATATTTGGATGACGTTGTAGTATCTCCTAATAGTCCTCGAGGCAAGGTCAAATGGGGCTGTGCTGGGGTAATGGTCTGGTCCTTATCATTGCGAAATTTTGAGAGTCAATCTTGACTTCTACTGTGTCTAATCCCATTCCAACAATTTGTTTGGTGTGATTAGAAGTTCTAGATTCGAACTACGATTTCTATTATATCCAAAGAAAGAAAAAAAAAAGTACAAGTAGGGGATGAAAGTTTTAATAAAATACTAGGCCTTTAACCACTTTACTCCCAATTAAAACGTGTCAAAAAGGTACAAATTTTCGCATTTTCTTTTGCATCGTTTCTCTTACTTTATGATAGTTAGTGTTGGGTATTTCTCAACTGTCATTAATTATATACCAGCAAGATGCGTCTTCTTATCAATGTACTCTAAATTATTCAGCCGCCATTTCCACTTCCATTTTTGCATTGTCTTATTGCCATCATGTCACGGAATGATATCTAGATCCTTGGGACCACTCTTCTTTTTTTTTGAAAGGAGGTATAGTCGATAATTATGTCACATCAATGACTTGCGGGATTATTTCTTTTACTCGATCTATTTCTAATAGAGGGTGCAAGGATATAGGCATACAATCCAAATGACTTTCTGCCAAAAGTTGGTCCAAGCCATAATTTACTAACTAATCTGCACACTTATTCGCCTCATGGTAAACATGCCTCAGTTTGATGTTCGGATGACATTGTAGTATCTCCCAACAATCCTCGAGGCAAGTTCAAAGGGTGTTGTGCTGGGGTAATGGTCTGGTACTTATCATTGCGACGTTTTGATAATCAATCTCTACTTTCACCGTATCTAATCCCATTCCAACCATTTGTTTGGTGTGATTAGACGTTCTAGATTCGAACTACAATTTCTATTATATCCAAAGAAAGGGAAAAAAAAGTACATGTAGGGGACGAAAGTTTTAGTAAAATATTAGGCTTTTAACCATTTTATTCCCAGTTAAAATGTGTCAAAAAGGTACAAATTTTTGCATTTTCTTATTGCCATCGTTTCTCTTACATTATGATTAGTTATTGTTGGGTATTTCTCAACTGTCATTAATTATATACTAGCAAGTTGCGTCTTCTTATCAATGGGCTCTTAATTATTCAGCCGCCAATTTCACTTCCATTTTTGCATTGTCTTATTGCCATCACGACACGGAATGCTATCTCGATCCTTGGGACCGCTCTTTTTTTTTGTTTGTTTGAAAGGAGGTTTAATCCATAATTATGTTACACTGACGACTCGCGGGATTGTTTCTCTTGTCCAATTCATCTCCAATAGAGGGTGCAAGGCTATCAGCACGCAATCCAAATGACTTTCTCCCAAGGGTTGGTCCAAGCCATAATTTGCTAGCTAGTCTACATACTTGTTCGCCTTGTAGTAAACATGCCTTAGTTTGATGTTTGGATGATGTTGTAGTATTTCCCAACAGTCCTCGATCCAAGGTTGAAAAGGGCTGTGTTAGGGTAATGGTCTGGTCCTTATCATTGCGACATTCTGAGAGCCAGACTCGACTTCTATCGTATCTAATTCCATTCCAACAATTTGTTTGGTGTGATTAGAAGTTCTTGATTCGAATTACGATTTCTATTATATCCAAAGAAAGGAAAACAAAAAGTACAAGTAGGGGACGAAAGTTTTAGTAAAATATTAGGCCTTTAACCATTTTACTCCCAATTAAAACGTGTTAAAAAGGTACAAATTTTTGCATTTTCTTATTGCCATAGTTTCTCTTGCATTATGATTAGTTATTGCTGGGTATTTCTCAACTGTCATTAATTATATACTCGCAAGCTGCGTCTTCTTATCAATGTGCTCTTAATTATTCAGCCGCCATTTTTACCTCCATTTTTGCGTTGTTTTATCGCCATCACGACACGGAATGCTATCACAATCCTTGGGACCACTCTTTCTTTATCAATGGGTTGGATTCTAAGCTGGATCAACTCCGCATCCGGCGTTAGTGCAATTGTGTTTTAAAGCACAACTAGTGGGTTTTTTTTTTCAATAAGTTTCAAGTTCATCATTGTTAAAAGGATAAAATATTTTCAAGGCCATTAAATTATCTTTTGAGTCTTATTTTGATCATCAAATTATTTTTGATGCTAAAAGGACCATTAGTTTATCAATTGGATTTTATTTGAACCATTCCATCTATTTTTCAGTTAAAATAAATAAATTGTTAAGGTTAAAATCGGAAAAACACTTACATTAATTATATTTTTGCCACCAAATAATACTTATTTGCAATTTTACCGCATTTTGCTTAGTAAATCGTAAAATTGATAGACTCAAACCCAAGTTTCCATTTTAAAACAAAGAAGCATTACCAATCACACGTTGTCGTAAATTTATGCTGAACATATATATATATATATATACATATATATATGAATGTACTATATAAATTCACACGCTACACATATTTGTATATTTGTATAGAGTGAGACTGGGGCAGTTGGATACAAAACCACATATACAATACATACACAACTATATATATACATGCGTATGTATAGATATATATCCATATATACACACCACAATATATACATCTATACACACTAAACATATATACACGCATATACATAAATAGAGTGGGGGTGGGGGGCTAGGGGTGTCAGCTCAGTGGGCTGGCTCAGCGGGGATAGGAGGGCAGCGGGTGACTACGTCTTTGTTTTTTTATATTATTAATTTGTCTAGTAGCAGTTCTTTTTTTTGTTGGAGTTCTGGTTTGATTAGTGGTGATGCTTCTCTCTATCGAAATGGAGGACATGGTAGTATCAATTTTTATGGCTTTCTAAGTAATTAGGGTAAAATTGAAAATTATTATTATTTAGTGGTAGAAACATAATTAATCAAAGTGATTTTACGATTTTGACCTTAACAACTGGTGTATTTTAATGGAAAATAGACACAATGGCCAAAATGGAACCAAATTGATAAATTAATGATCCTTTTAGGATAAAAAAATAGTTTGATGGTCAAAATAGGACTCAAGAGATAGTACAATGGCCTTGAAAATATTTTACCCTTGTTTAAATAATGTACATACAAGAATATTTTTTTAATTATTGAACTACATTTGGATTTGTTCTTTTGAATACGTAGTGGTTAGACTCGAATTCAAGACTTTTTGTTATAATGAACTATAATTTTTTATTACAGTTATAATCACATCTAAAAGATTAAAATATTAGTAAAAAGTTTATTTTATTTATTTGTTGAGTTCAATAGTTAATACTGTTGCGACAACTTTCAAAAACATAAGTATATATATATATTTTAATAAACTTGCAACTATCATTGAGCTAGTAAATAGTTATTTAAACTAAGAAGCAATATGATCAAATCTCAATTTTGGCCAATGAGAAACAAGGTTTTGAAGAGGGATCTTAATTAATCAGGTTAATATTTTTCTCTATCTTTTAAAATAATTAGTTGAAATATCTCAAGATGTCTCGCCAAATAAAAATATAATAGTAAGTGAAAAATATTATGATAAATTGGAAGGAAAGTATCAACAATGTTGGTATTTAAATTAATTGATGAAGGGATAATGCTTGTTTTATTCGAATCTGTAATGGAGTAGAATATGGAAAGGCCAATGAAATGGAGGAATTGATATTGAAGAATAGAATTCTACAAAAAAGGAATAAAGAAAAACTGCACGTACTATAGAAAAAATGTAGGGTAGGAACAATCCCACTTTTTTTTTTCCCGTTAGGCTATCCTCATTAAGGGGCGTTAAAATGTAAAACTTGTTAAATTTGAAAATTTTTAGACACTCGGTCTCTAAAAAACATTATTAATGATTTAAATATACATGGAACCCACCACTTTTCACAACTTTTGAAGTAAAATGGGTCTCTAAATTACATTTGGACTGTTAAATTTAGCACCCCAAATGTAAAATGGGTCTCTATTTTGTCTCAAAAATTGTGAAAAGTGGTGGATCCCATATAAATTTAAATCAATAATAATATTTTTTAGAGATTGGATCTTTAAAAATTTTTAAATTTAATAAGTTTTACATTTTAACATCCCTGATAAGGATAGGTTAAGGCAGCGGTTATAAAGAGAAACCGTCCTATACTATCACTGCTCTTTATGATGGTTAGGCAATCCGCCAAAAGTGCATCAGATCACATAATAGGCGGCGGTTCGCCGAACTGATGCGGTCAAACAATCGCCTATACTCCTATTCTTTTTTGTAGTGGGACTAGTATCTAGTTGGTAGCTTCTACAAAGGGCTTTCATATATTGGATGGTAGGTAATGGCAGTTGGGAGAATTCATTAGGTTCTCAAAATGGTTTTTGCTTGCTTACAATCTGTACATGAGCTCCTATATATAGCAATGCATATTTTTATTATTATTTAAATCTGCTATATTAAGTTTAAATTTAAACCACGTAAATTTAAAATATAAATTAAAATCAAAATACATGATAAATACAAATATAATTATTAAATAAATATAAATCATAAATTATATATTAATTCGTGTGCTTCTAAGAGTAAAGTAATATTATTATAATTGGGTTTCAAGCATATAAAATAAGTTCCGACTAAAATAATTGCATACGAGAACTATATGTTAAAAAAATACTTCTTTATGTTATTGGATTTGAATTAATTATATAATTTTTTTTGTTATTGTATGTCCGCATTTAATTACTAATCACAAATCTTCAAAATATAACCCTTAATCATATGTTTGAAATTATGTTGAAGTATGATTGGGAACAACTAAGAAATCTCTTAAATCCATAGTGATCAACAATGAAATGGAGGCATTTATGTAAAATAATTGCAAAAACCATGTAATAACATATACTGTCTTGGTCAAAAGAATTATTATAAACTCTTATGTGTGATTGATTATCTCGTCCTCATTTCCATATTGTTATATTTATAACTTTAAAATTGTAGTATATATATAGGATGTAAAAAGATAAAAATTACCTTTAGATGTTAGGGGATAGGGAATACTTATCCCCGCGCCTCGCCTTGCCTTCGCACGGAGATTAAAAGTTAATCTTCATCACCGCCTCGTTCTCCATTTTCAAACCCAAAATCCTCCCCATTTGGGGCAAAGACGGAGCAAGTTCCCGCAAAACTTGTCTCGTTGCATACCTAATGTAGATCATGCACCTAATAGAAAGTTTGATAATCCAAGCGTAGGACTTATATTTTTGACACATAGTAAAGCTTGAAACGACCAGTCATAAGAATTGATTATGTCGCTTAGGCTAGACTTATTAAGTGTGGCCATCTTTGTGCCTCTTAAGGGATAATTGAAATTGTCCGAAAGCAAAGTGTTTGTGCCTGGGTCATGTGCCTTAATCGTAGCCCTACTAAACAAAGGCTACTAGGATAGGGTGTTATTACAAACGTAAGATATGAGCTATGTGGTATGGGTGTTGGAAATCAGGATCATATTTTCTTTAGTTGTTCGTTTGCAAATAGAATTTGGAAACAACGTATCTCCAAGCTTAGAGCAAACAGGCTTGATACCGATTGAGATGAAATTGTTATTAAGATCAGCAACATGAGTAGTAAGAAGAGTCTCTGAGCACCTGGTCAAAGCTTGTTTTTGTGCTTGAATCTATCATCTGTGGCACAAGAGGAACAAAAGACTCACCAGAATAGCGCTACAACAGAAGAACAGATTCTTCATAATATTTTTGCAGATGTAATTGGTAGGATTTGTACACTTAGAAAATGTGTAGATAATGAAGAAAATAGGCATATTAGTATGCAGTGGCAACTCAGTCACATATTGAGTTAGATTGTAATGTTTGATTGACTGATTTTTTCTGGTGGAATGAATGGATTTACTTCTTTAGCCAAATTAAAAAGAAATTCACCAAAAGAAAGACATAATTTGTACAATAGAGATCCAAACCATAATTTGTACTCAAAATTTTTAATTGCAACATGTCATGAATGTCCTTAATTATACACCCTGGAAGAAGTGTTTTCTTGTCAATGCTCTTTAATTATCTAGCTGTCGTTTAAATTTCAACTTTTGCATTGTCTTATTGCCATCCTTTCTCATACATTATGAATATACATTATGATTATTATTGTTAGGTATTTCTCGGCTGTCATTATTTACACACGTAGAAGAAGTCGCCTTATCAATATACTCTTTAATTATTGTAGATGTTAAAATCCACAATCACAAACTTCGGGCCACCAACAACCTACAAGGACAGAAGGAGATAGAACAACATGAGTCTTGGGACACCGGTGTGGAGCCAGCCGAAGATACTCCAACGCTCAAGTAAGTATTTTATCAGAAAATGTAAGAATACGAGAAAAATATGGAGGGAAAGGAAGATACTACCGTGATATCGGCATCGATATAAAGAGTGTAGGCCGTGGATATGCAGAGGGAAAGAGAGAGTATTTCTAGTGTAGCTAGTACTCGATGTCCTTTCCTTGTGTAGATATGACCTACTCATAGGTAAGGGTAGGCCAAGAGTCGCAGACTCTTGGTACTTCTATTCCTAATAGACTACGTGATCGCTTATCGTGTAGGATAAAGGTAGCCTTAATCCCAAGTCCTTCGGTGGTCATCCGTTCTTCGTAGGCTAGTTAATTGAGTTGACTCTTTGGTCACTTATCCCTCGAGACAAAGTCGACCTTCATCTTAAATCCGTCAATCGTCATCCCGTCCTAGTAGCCTTGGTTGTCTATTTGAAAGTATCCAGTAGAGTTTGAGTTGTTCTCGTGCTTACGTAGATAGCGCCGAGGTTCGGGCTTAGCTAAGAGTGAACCTTTAGCTAACCTAACACAGGAGTAGGCTACAACGTGTAGCATTGTATTTGGGCCTTGACCCAATAATTAGCATCGACTGGGGTCAAGCGACCCATCATGGTTGGACCATGGGTCCAACCCCAATTTTGGCGTTAACAATTATTCAACTGTCCGTTTTGATCAGAAAAAACAAATAAGAGAAATACAGCCATCCTTTATATTTCTCGACTAAATATCCACTAATAATGTAATATTAGGGAGATCATAGTAATAAAGTGATGATACAGTTATCATGAAATAATCAAGATCATCGAGTGTGAACACCAAATAATTGTATCATCATTTTATCACTATTGATTTCTGTAATAATATTATTAGGTTAGTGGGGAATCTATATCTGCAGAATTGGAAGTCCACAACACCACCTAATGTCTTTGCTTATACTCAAAGGAATTTTATATAATCCACATCTTTAAAGAGCAACAAAGAATACATCAGCTGAACATCAAATGTTTAAAGAGCAACAAAGAAGCCAATATTCCTCTTATAACTCTTTTGTATCTTCACTCGTGAAAAAACTCATCTATGATGTATTCTTTGTGCCTTCCCTACCCTTCACCACTCTATTGCAAAAGATTTTTATCTCCTGCACAATATTCGCCACGGAGGTGCTTCGACCGTAAGTTCTTTGTTTCATTTTCTTGTTTTGCTTCTATTGTCACTACAACATTTTTGACTTCTTGCAATTCCTAAATTGAACATGTAAGAAAACCGTTGCTATAAATGGCTCTCTTTATTTATTCCTACATGTGATGGGAGTTCTATGGCTCTCTTTATTTTCTCTGGAGCTCTATGGCTCATTTGTGATGTGGGGCTCTTTTGACTCATTTGTGATGTTGAGCTCTATGGCTCATATAATTGGAGCTGTTCTCAGATTACAATTGTGACATATATCTCATATTTATAGTTAAAATTCATTCTTAGAAATTTCTAGTTTCATAATATAAACTCGAGCTGGCTGCAGCTGTCTTCAGATGTTGATTCAAAATTTGCTGCTAACTTTGATCTTCTCAGATCTTCTAGGATTGCGTAATTTGGACTTTTCTTCTACTCTTTGATTTTTCTGCAAATCTAGAATTCTCTGTAATCTTTGAATTTTCTCAGCTCCAAAATTTTCTTTTGATTTTCTAGCTTGATTCTAACATGTATATGTTGTTCACTACTAGATACGAAAAACTACTAAACTAACCAAAAGTTTCGTCCAGGTACATCAATATTCAGGACTAAGGACTTGCTTGTATGCTGTACTCCGAATACTAAGCCCACGACGATAGACAAAAGGCAAGGTAAGTGAAAATAGAAAATAACTCAATGCTTTTGAAGGGGGGAAAAAGTGCATTTGGTAAATGCTTAGAGAGTGAAATACACGGATCCATATACTACTCTAAAACTACATAATACCCATGTGATCCAAAAACTACATAATATTGCCTTCTCCCACCCCTTTTGGGAAAGGAGAAAAAAGAGAAAATAAAAGAATTAATGGCATTTAAATCTTTTTGCACAATTCAGCTACCTATGTTAACAGAAAGGGGAGGAGGGGGTACATTTGATGAGTTTAACAAATTACGAGGGGGTCTTTTGCAATAGTTGGACCACAGGAAGGTCTTAGACAGTTTTAGAATAGCACAGGAGAGTCTTATCCATTTCACTCCAATGTTTAGAATTGACAAGGGAGAAAAAATTGAAGTAACTGTCTATCAGTCATTATAAAATAATTTTAGGGAAATAATCTAATTTGATACATCTACTGTGAATGAATATGACTGCAGCGCCCATTAGCGTGTTACGAAAATGTGCAAACGATGATTTTGAAGGAGATGCACCTGAGGTAACAGAATATGTGTCTCTAATTGTAAAACTTTAGTCAATTTATGTAATTTGATTCATTTTATTCTTTGGTTTCTTACAAAAATGAACTACTAATGTGGTTATGATATTGCTATAATTTCGTTCTTCAAACTTCAATTGAAGGATGCGATTAATTACATCAAGTGGATGTTGAACACTATGGATGATGGACGGACAAGCATGTCACCATATGATACTGCTTGGGTTGCTCTTATCACTGACATTAATGGAAATGGGACTCCCCACTTTCCATCTAGTCTTCAATGGATTATAGAGAATCAACTCTCTGATGGTTCTTGGGGTGAAGCACGAATGTTCTTATTATATGATCGCCTACTCAACACATTAGCGTGTGTAATTGCTTTGAAAACGTGGAACGTTCATTCTCGCAGAGCTGAAAAAGGTACGAGTAAGAAAAGAGAAATGATGGATAACAACGCACATTTATCAATCATTTATCGCCTCTTATCTAGATGTTTAGTTGGTTTTGTTAAAAGAAGAGATATTTTAGGAAGCCAATTAAAGGGTAAATTATGCATATAGTCTTGTTTACACTTTTTTCAAGTTGGTTCTTAATGTTCCAAAAAAATCATATAGTCCCTAATGTTTACAAAAGTAAATCAAAATGGTCTCTATTGTTCAAAACTAGACAATTTAGTCCTTATTGTTTAAAAAGAAATCAATTTAGTCCCCGAGTAGGAGAATTTTTTTAAAAAATAATAAGGACTAAATTGATTTTTTTTAAAAATAATAAGGATCAAATTGGTTAAAAATGAACAACAGGGACCATTGTGAATCATTTTTGTAAACATTAGGGACTATTATGAATCTTTTGAAACATTAGAGACTACATTAAAAAAATATGTAAACTATAGGGACTAGATGTGAAATTTACCCTCAATTAAACATAAACATAGGAGGCAGGGGCGGATTCAGGAATTTTTGTCAGTGGGGGTTAAATCATTAATTTTTTAACTATATAAATATATATTTTTTTTCAGTGGGACTAATTAATTTTTTTAACTAAAAATACATAAATATTTAATTTTTTTTTTCGAAAAATACATAGAATTTTTAACATTTTTTAGGTCATTGAGGGTTACTGACCTGCAACCCCCACCATCCCCATGTGGATCCACCCCTGATATAGGAGGTAATAAATGATAATGAAATAAAGTAGTATCTAGCAATACTAGTTAAAACAACAAAATTGGAAACCTTCTTAAGAATTCATTTTCATTCTTCCTTTTGGCTTATTATTTCCATGATGCAGCAAATGTGACATAAACTAGTTGTACATTAATTACAGGAATAACATTTATTAAAGAAAATATTTCTAAGCTTGAAAGTGCTGATGCGGAGAACATGACATGTGGATTTGAAGTTGTATTTCCTGCTCTTCTTGAAAAAGCTCGAAATTTGGGCATCGAACTACCCTATGATTCTCCGGTATTGAAAGTGATCTATGAGAGGAGAGATCTTAAACTCAAACGGTACAATAATTATTTAGATAAGAATGATTTATTGAGAGACCTAATCATCTAGTGAAAATGAACTAATACTATATTGTTGGTATTGTAGGATCCCAAAAGAACTAATGCATACAGTTCCCACATCCCTCCTTTTTAGCTTGGAAGGATTACACGATTTGGATTGGGAAAAGCTACTCAAATTGCAAACACCGCTAGGTTCATTCTTGACTTCTACAGCCTCGACTGCCTTCGCTGTTATGGAGACTAAAGATGAGAATAGCTTGAGATATTTAGAACAACTTGTTGCAAAATTCGATGGAGGAGGTAAAGTTTTCTTTCTCCTTTCGGAACTAGTGACCAAATGCACGTGAATGGCACGTTTTACATATGTTATTTTAGGTTTAAGCTTATGTTGTTGTTGTTGTTTTTTTTTTTTTTTTTTTTTTCTGCTGGGTAGGTTTAAGCTTATGTTGGTCGTTGGGTCTTTAGAATTTGTTTGTAGTGGGAGATTATCCTATTAATCTTCATCAAAATTGTTCTTAATGATAAGTGAATTAAATTTGTCTTCAAGTACATTGATGATCTCAATGATTAAGAAATAACTTCAAAAAATAAAGAGTTTGTTTATTCCCGAATATTGATAACGAATTATGGTGTTGGTGTATATATAGGTATGGATGTGGTGACAAAATAATGAATACAAACTTACTTGGAAAGAATCCAACAAATAATATATTGTAACAATATGATATATTAATCAGAAAGTAAAAGTAATTTGTGTATAAATAACAGACTAGAACAAGAAAGACGCAGAACAAATATAACAAAAAATATATTTGACAAAATTAAAACTCACAGAATGTAGGGAAACTGGCGAAAATAACTTCTGCAAAATTTGTTTTGACTAAGGCTAGTGTTGGACAATATGTTCTTAAGACATATTTCATCCCTTCCTAAGAGTGTTTGGAGACTCGTGAACGTTTGCCTCCAAAGGTACAACAGTCGCATCTCTTGAAAAACGAACCAAAATAATGTTTGAACTTTTTGTAAGACTCAAATATTCTGCAATAATGATTGCAGAATTGCTCAAGATTTTCTTGAAGTAAGAAACAATAATATAGAACAACTAGTTAATAATGTTTCATAAACTTCCTAAATAAATATATTGTAGTCTATCTGAGAACAACTGAATGTAAATTATTAAAGCTTTACTATCATACATCATACAAAAATAAATTTAGATAATAATGGTGAAATTATTCAAGATTTGGCTTTTGATTCTCACTTTTTCGTCATTTGCAGTTCCAAATAGTTACCCAGTTGATTTGTTTGCAAGACTCTTTGCTGTTGATCGTCTTCAACGCCTCGGAATTTCTCATTTCTTTCAATCAGAAATTAACAACTGCCTGAATTATGTAAGCAGGTAATGTAGTTCATAATGTTCCAGAGTTTACAATTAATTACTAAAATTTTGAATTATTCCTTTTCCTCTCTTACTAAAATAGCTGCTGCTCAAACGTTGATAACGGCATATATTTTCTCACCATAATTTGTTGTACCTTTTATTATTACCATACATACTTACATACCATGTATAATTGCATATTGTAATAATTCCATAGATAACTTGGAGGTCAAATAGCCCTATGTATATATAAGGCATCCTGTATACTGTCATAGGGAATCAAGAGAACAATAAAATAATTTTTCTCCAAAGCTTTCATGGTATGATGAGATATCGACTAAACGTCTCCCTCTCATCTTGATCTTTCTCTTTTGTTTCAATGTGAAGAAAACTGTTACAATATATGCTTGTTCTACATGAAAAAATAACAAACTCTATGACTATCATATAAGATCGTGAATTACTTCTCCTAATACCAATTAGTTTTAGGATAGAACTATGTGATTCTTAACATAGTATTCGAATTGGGCCCTTATTCCAGTCTCGCCTGTCCATGTGTGACACATCTCACACTCACCTCAATGTCAACGTATTCAAAGAGTTGCATCTTCAAACCGGGTCAGCGTATTCAAAGAAATTGTATGACCAAGGTATAAGATCTTGGTTTTAGGCTAGAATCAGGTGATTTTTAGCAGAAGAAGACATCTTATTGAACTATGATGATTCTTTGCCATCCCTTAACGATTGCTGATTAAGTGTTGGCAATTCATAGTTATCGTAATCGTATGATTCGCGATACGAATCGTACGATTTGATTCGATTCAGGTGAAAAATGATATGAATCAGTTGGTAAATCGTTAATTAGGATGAATCGGTAAGTGAATCGGAGTGAATCGTGCGATTCGACGAATCAGCACGATTCGGGTAAAAAAAAAACAAAAGCCCAAAAATTCCAAAGATAAAAAAAACGAAAGAGCCCACTTTAAAAATTTTCAATCAGCATACAATTGGTCCATTTTTAAAAAAACATAAACAAACAAACAAAAAAAAAATCCCATTTATGTTAAAAACATCAACTTTTTAACTATAATTATAAAATCAAAACACTTAAAAATCATCCAATTAAAAGCCCTAAAACAGAGAGAGGGAGAGAAATGTACTCATCTTCTTCATGATCAAAGGCTTCGTCGATGAAATTGCTTCGCCGATCAAATTGCTTCACCGATCAAATAGCTTCACCGATTGTAAGTGAGTTGCTGATCTTCTCTTTCTTTACTGCTCACTGATCTTGCTCATTCTTTACTTTTTGGAACTTTGCATTTGATCTTGCTATTTTTTTACTGCTTTTTTTTTTTGGTTGAACTTCTTCTTTACTGCTCAGTGTGCTCACTGATCTTGCTCTTTCTTTAGTTTTTGGAACTTTGCATTTTATCTTTGTTTACTTGTCTTTATTGAGTGGCTTGCATTTAATGGTCTTGGACCTTGGTCTTCACCGACCAAAAAAAAAAAAAAAAGTCTTGGGAAACTATTATCTTTGCTTAGTGTTTGTTTTTATCGAGTTGATAAGTGGTTGATGCTTAAAAGCCTTGCCTTTTTAGTCGTTGCTTTTGTATGGTCAAGAGTCAAGACAATAACTTTGCATTATTAAATCAAAGATTTTATTGCTGATAACACTTTAATTGGCCATTATTATTATTTGATTATTTTCTGTTATTTTGTTTTTAACACTCAGGACTTTGACATTTATCATTAAAGTATGATTAACAAAAAACATATATTTATATCCATTCAAATGAAGAATTTCGACTAAAAACTATTATGAAAATGTAATATATCAAATATGATCTAGTTTTAAATTTGTGACCGAATCGGTACGATTCACGATTCGATACGATTCACGATTCAAAAAAATGAGATTTCGATTCACGATACGATTCACGATTCGCAAACTACGGTTGGCATCACCAACATTGGCATTTCAAGGAAGATTATACAGAATTTTGCTGGATAGTCAAAAGTTATTTGATTGTGTGCTTTCTCAAATTTCAGGTATTGGACTGAGAATGGAATTTTCAGTGGAAGAAACTCAAATTTTTATGACATCGATGACACATCTATGGGGTTTAGGCTTCTGAGACTACATGGCTACAATGTCACTCCTGGTAAGTTTTCTGACCAAGACTTAAGGGATATATAAGATAAAAACTCACCACCTTCTTCTTGGTTGGAATACTGATCCAGCTATATATGTGTGTGTGTGTGTGTGTGTGTGTGTGTGTTCCCCAGATGTTTTAAGGAACTTCAGGCATGGTGATAAATTTTGTTGCTATCAAAGTCAAATAGATGAATCCCCAAGTCCTATATTCAGTCTCTATAGGGCTTCGCAAGTCCTATTCCCAGGTGAGAAGATTCTTGAAGATGCCAAGAAGTTCTCTTACAAATTTTTGAAAGAGAGGCTAGATAATAATCAACTTCTGGATAAATGGGTAATAGCTAAGGACCTTGCTGGTGAGGTAAGTGCATGAACATACTAGGATTTAATTTCAAGCTTGTATTTTACACTTTTTCACGAAGGAATTAATAAATAGGTGAGATACGGACTAGAAGTACCATGGTATGCCAACCTACCACGCGTGGAGACAAGGTTCTATATTGAACTATATGGTGGTGCAGATGATGCATGGATTTCGAAAACCTTGTACAGGTTTCGTTTACTAGAACACTTTCTTTTTTATCTTCATATCATACTGCTTTACATTAGGAGACTCTTATGGAATATAAGACAGAGAAGGAAACCTTGACTTTTCTCTTTAAAGCAAATGGATGTTGTTTGTTTAGCATTTATTTTCCATCAGGAGACATTTTAATTAGTTTCATCTCATAAGTCATTAATAATAGGGAAAAGGGAGATTTTACGAGCTGAAATTAGTCTAATAAGAAATTAAGGGTTGAGCTTAAAAACCTTTCATAGAAGGGTTCAAAGTTCCAAAAAAAGATATTTTACATACTGTTAACTAACAATGTTAATATTTTAGTTACGTGGAATTTTTTTTGTTTGAAATCCTATGTGTCATTTTCTTTTCTTTTTTCCTTCTTCTTTCCAACACCTATGTGGTTTTTTTAAACACCAAATGAAAATACTTTTTAAATATCTTAAATTGAACAACAACTTGGTGAGTGCTAGACCTTTTTAAAGTAGAAAAAGATGATATCAACATGTATAAGCATTATATATACCTACACATATATATAAACACATTTCTATATACAGTAGAACCTCTTTAAATTAATAGTGTTGGACCACCATATTCTATTAATTTAGCGAGATATTAATTTATGAATAAATTAATAACTATTAATTAATAGAGATATTTTTAATTTTTTTGGCTTTATAGTAAACATATTATGATTATGATGTCTTTTTTGAAAAGTGACTTGTGTTTTTTGGGTCCAATTTGAAAAGATAAGTAATGAGAATAAAAGATAAAATTTAATTTAGTAAGATTATAATAAAATTTCTCTAATCTCGTATCCAAGTGTTTGTAGAATTATGATGAGAACTAATTTCTCTAATCTTGTGTCCTAATTCTTGTAGGATTATCTCATTTTTTTTTTCTTTAAATAATTAAATATGAGATTCAGTTAGATTTGAAGTTCAACAAAAGACAAACAACTCTTAATTCATATTTTAAAAAAACCTCATAGTCAATTTATTATGTACTTTTTAGCTAATTATTAATTTATGAAATATTTGGATCAATAAAATACAAAGGAAATTTTTTGAATATATTATCTTATAATTTTTTCGAATTTATCAACTTTTTACATTGGTCCCAAGTCAGGACTAGACATTTTTATTAATTAAAAGAGATTATTAATTTATCGAGTATTAATTTAAAGAGATTCTACTGTACGTATTTGAATAAAAAAAAACCTACTTGTTCAAGTGTTTTGCATATGTTTGTCTTTATACGTGTAGGAATATATATGTGCATGTATATCACAACAACATTTTAGCACTTTTCCAACAATCTAATTGAAAAATATAAAAATCATTGAAGAAATGAAAAATCGTTGCAATATGTGTCTTATTCCAATGGTTTTATGACCATTGTATAAATTATGACATTTTGCAATGATCTTATGTAATTGCAACTGTTAAGTTTTTTTTTATTACTTTTTATTACTAATTAATTTCTCATGAGGTTACGTCTTCTCAATCTAAATTATAGTTTAATTGCAATTGGATTCTAAAACGTTTTTACAAAAAAAATCGTTAAAGAAGAAAGTTTGCAACAGGGTTATATGCAACAAAGTTATATTCAACAATACTATATGGAACAATTAAAGTAATTTGTAATAGTTTCTAGTCTTTTTGCAATGGTTTTAAATACTTTTAAACATTGCAACAAATAAAAAAAATAGGTAGTGTATGTTGATATCTTATTTTTTAGCTTTTAAAAAGTCTAGAATTTATACATTGTTATTGAATTTAAGATATTTAAAAATTATTTTTATATGGTGTTTAAGAAAAAATGCAAATGTCACGTAGGATTTGAAAGAAAAGAAAAATGTCACGTAAGCAAAATACTAATACCGTTAGTTAACATTGTGTAAAACAACTATTTTAGATTTGAGCCCTTCTATGGAAGGTTTAAAGGCTCAAACCCTTAATTCCATATCCAAATTCGGGCCTATAAAGACTTTTTCCCTTAATAATAAGTGGACTGAGTTAGTATTGACCTTTAAGGACTTTGATGGATTTATAGTTCAAGAAATTTCTTGGACAATGACTTGTATTTATAGATAGTGCGTAATTGGTTTGTAAGCGCAAGACCTAGAACCTGAGGGTTGCCTATAAATAATCCATATGAATACTGTAATAGGTGTGGTAAAAACAGTGAGGTGTGAGACTTCGTAAAAGTGTGCTTATAGCAGGATTGATTGTATTGTGAATTTATTCTTCTACTGCTAGTGGACATAGACTTTTGGTCGAATCACGTAAAATCTATGTGTCAATTTTTTGTTTTCATCTTAGTTCCAATCACATTTTTACACATATGATATCATCCCGGTCATAACGAATATAATACTAATTTTTTTCTTTGCTAAATATAATGTTAATATTAATCTTTTTGATAGCATCAATCAAATTGCTATCTCATTTAAAAGTTTAAGTTGCTCTAGAAGAGTTCATTATATATATGAATTATTATCTTCAACAAGCCTCTACACTTGTAAGCCGGATTCATTTCCACCTTATCTAAAACTATGTAGCCCACACGTGAGGAACGTGTTGAATACAACACATAAATACAACAAATCCCTCTTTAAAATATTCAACTTTTGATAAGATTGTTAATTAATATTTTTAGGACTTAGGTGGCGATTGGTAGAATGGCTTGAGAATAGAATGGTATTCCCAATTCTATTTCAGTTCTCACGCTTGGTATTAATAAATGAACTTGAGAATCTTATTCCCTTGGTAATTACATTTCTGACAAAACACATGAGAATAACTCATTTCGATATAATTTGGAATGAACTTATTACTCAAATGGACAAAATCCTTTAAAAAATATAATACATACTATACAAATAAAACTATTATTAATATAATAATAATAATATAATTATATATCATTTTTGTTTATTAGGATTGTTTATTTTTATAATCACTATTCTAAATGCAATAATATAATAATTAAATAATGATGATAATAATAAAATAAATAAATATAACTATAATATAATAAATAATAAAAATATATAATATATAAAAAATAATGAAATGAATGTAATAATAATAGTAATACTATAAAATAATATTGCTAATAATATATAATATTTAGAAAATAAGAATATAAATATTAGATAATAATATAGTGATAATATAGTAAATCTAAATAATAATAAGAATATTAAAACAAATACATAAATAATGTTACAAAACAAATAACAATAAAATAAAAATAAATAAATATAATAATATTATAATATACCTCAAACTAACCATTATTACTAATACAAATAAACACCATTATTATTAATACTGTATTTATTTTTTCTTAAAATAATAAGGTATCTATTGCAATAAAAAAGCATTCTTGTCCTTTTATATATGTTATTTCCATTATTGTTTTGTTGTACTGACCATAGTTCGCGAATCGTGAATCGAAATATTATTTTTTTAAATTGTGAATCGTACCGATTTAGTCACAAATTTAAAACTAGATGATAATTAATATATTATGTTCCATTAGCAGTTTTCAATATTAGAAGATAATATTTATTATTTAGCCTTTAGTAGTTTAGTTTATAAGAAAATTAATTGTAACTTATTTATAAAGACAAGTACATGTTAATGGACTCCATATAAAATTAATGTTAAATCTAAATAAAAAGAAGGCTGTAAAGACATTCAAGTAAAGACACTCGAATAAAGACAATAAAAAAATAATAAAGACCATAGACTAACATTAAAAAAATAAAGAATAAAGACCGCAAACAATAAAAAAAACATAAAAAGCATCATTAGACATCAACCACTGAAGACCATAGACCAACTCACCAACACTTGATCGTGAAGACTCTTGATCCGCGAAGACAGCTCTTGTTTCAGACTTTAGTCGAATGAGATGGGTAGCATTCTTTCTCTCTTTGTTTTTTAGGGCTTTTAATTTTTGACTTTTGAATGTTTTGATTTTGTATTATAATTAAAGTTGATGTTAAATCTAAATGGACTTTTCTTTTTATTTTGTTTGTTGAAATAGGCTTTCTTTTATATTAATAAAGGGCTAAAATTGAAATCGGCTTTTTTTTTTGTTGGACATTTTGGTTTTTTTTGTTTGTCGCTGAATCATCCGATTCACGAATATTCACTCCAATTCGCTTAACGAGTCATCCTAATTAATGATTCACTAGTTGATTCGAATTGTTTTTCGCCTGAATCGAACTGAATAGTAAGATTTGAATCACAAATCGTACGATTATGATAACTATGGTACTAGCTACTAAATTTGTGTTATGAATCAATATATCCATTCTTATCTCAGTACTAGAGCATACCAAGCATGACATACCCTTTCTCAAATTTATTCCATTTTCAAGGTCATTTAATTTATGTCCAAAATTATTTCAGAATACCAATAGTCACCTTAAGTTTTACCCTCACAATCCATCTTTCTGAATAAGTTCTTAGCGGAATGTTTTTGAGACTGATTACCTAATTAAGCCTATCATTGTCTCTAGATAAGTGAGATAAGACAGTGCTCAAGTTAAAATAATAGATTATGATTTTCGATATAGGTGATATTTGGGCTGGGCCGACACAGGCCCAACTCAGCTCAGCACATAGAAATTTAGGCCTAACCCAACTCGGTTGAAAGTAAGCTCAACTTGGCCCAACCCACCACATATAGGTGGGTCGAGCTGGGTCATATAATCTTTGACCTAACCCATTTGTGCCCAAGCCCAACCCAATCCTGTCATAGGCTCATCCCAACTCGGGCCCAACCTAGCTTGAGCCCAGCATAGGCCCAACTCGAGCCAAAATAAGGCCAATCTTGAGCCCATCACAAATTAAGCACAATTTGAGATCACTTATTAAAAGAAATTGAAATATTATATTTTATTTATGCAATGTAAGTTGTACTAAGTATTTTTTTAAAACAAACTAGTAAGTTGTTGTAACTATTTTTTTAAATAAACTAATAATAACAAATAGTAAATTTATTTTTTAGGTTAGGTATTAAATTACTTGTTATCATATCTTTTTTATGATATTGCAACTTGCAACTTGCAACTTTTAATTTTAAGTCCCTTCATATTATTTTTTTTAAAGATTCTAGATACAACTTTTATTTTTACAATTTTTATAATTGTATATATAAGTTTTCCTACAAATACTTAGTGACATAACGTTTTAGTCACTTAGTATATTCGACTTTATTTTACTACAAGTCTACAACATTATATATAATTATATCTATGGGAGAAGAAAATCTTTAACGAGGATTATATTCGTTAGAAGTTTGGAATCAGTTTGCATATTTTGAAAATAAGGGATATGTAATTTGTAACTATTGTCAACATCAATTTATATTTCGACGTAAATTTAGAATTGGGACGCTTGTAAGACACATTATATTTCAATACTCAAATGCCACAAACTATTTTATTCTTGAAGTGGTTATTCAACCACCACCACCGCCAAGCCCACCACCACTACTAGCAGACTCAACACCTGTACAAGGAGCATAACAAAATGGAGAACTTTTGCACTAGCTTTTAATGGTTTATTTTTATGTTTATATCACTAATATACTCGTGTCTCATTAACTTGTAGTTTTTTATGTAGTGTTTCATATATATATATATATATATATATATATATATATCAGTGCTTGTATATTAGCATATATATTAATATATTTAGAATACACTAATCACCGAAAAAAAATTGGATTGGCCCAACCCAACTCACGACTTGTGGTAACGGGCTTATGAAACGAGTTGAGTCCCATATTATGATAAATGAGCCCAGTTCAGTTCAACCCATTTCTGTACCGAATTGGGTTTAGTTTTTTCAACCCATAATTCGATCAGACTATGCCCAACTGACCTATATGCCAGCTTTATCTTTCTATTCTTTTCCCCTCTTTGACTTAAACTAAATCCAACATGAATCATATGATAATGAAATATCCGTGCAGGATGCCTGATATCAACAACCATGTCTACTTAGAGCTTGCAAGATCAGATTTTAATAAATGTCAAGCACAACATCAGATGGAATGGAATGATTTAGTAAAGTATGTGTTTCAGATATTGTATTTCGAACCTATTATGAACTCTTTTCAGTATATTTTATTAAAATTTATATTGCTCTATATAGGTGGTTCGAAAAATCCAATTTTCAAAGATTTGGGATAAGTGAAAATGGCCTTCTACTCGCTTATTTCCAAGCAGCAGCAAATAAATTTGAGCCAGAGAAAATGATTGAGAGACTTGCATGGGCAAAATCTCTCGTAATTTCTGGAGCTATTAAATCATATTTATGGGGAAAAGCCACGTGTCCGGAGCAAAGAAGTACCCTCATACAAGCATTTAAGAACAACCTTAACATTGAAGGGAAAATTAATGAGTGAGTGACAATTGATCCCTTGTTTTACATTGCATCCATACACACATATCCAAAATTGAATAACATGAGCATGAATGCACACACACGCGTCCTCAGAGAAGTAGTGAAAATTAATTACCATATCTTCTCATATTTTAGAAAAAAATATATGGCACTAAATCAAGTTCTAATTGCTATAAGATATTAAACAAAGACATTAAACATAAAGGTGGTGATTGGTATGTTGGAATGAATTAGAAATGGAGTGACATTCTTGGTTCTATTTCAATTCCCATATTTTTTTTTTGTGAAGTAACGAATTTAAGAATCTCATTCCTTTGATAATGCAATTTCTTCAAATCTGGGATTAGCCATTTTGTCCTAGTCTATAAGCGTAGGTTGTTTGGTGTTCGATACCATGT
This sequence comes from Ehretia macrophylla, assembly GCA_037974665.1. Lineage (NCBI taxonomy): Eukaryota > Viridiplantae > Streptophyta > Magnoliopsida > Boraginales > Ehretiaceae > Ehretia > Ehretia macrophylla. The sequence goes on from CM075772.1 coordinate 64,245,221, forward strand.
TCACAATAGTATTGTTGCAAATTCTCATGTTCGATTTCAAGGTCATTGTTGTCCACAAAACTTAGGCTCTGTTTGGTCTAACTTTTTGACACTCAAAAGTTCTTCGTGTGAGTTTAGAAGCTGATCTCACTTGTTTGACCCATTTCTGAAAGTGTTTTTAGGTAAAAACTGAAACTAAAAAAAGTTAAAAAACAAGAAGCTCCGAATTGGCGCTTTTTAAAATAGATTTTTGCGAAACTGTTTTTATATAATGCGAGAAATTGTTTTTTTTTTCTTTCTCAAATATACCCTTTCATAATTTTTAAAGTACAATATTGCCCTCAATTTTTTTAAAAGCTCAATATTATCCAATATAGGTCAAACAGTCAATGGCTTTTGTTCAACAGTACTTTAACTAAAGCTCTACTGCAAAAACCTTACTGTTCAAGGCTAAAATTTCACAACTTGGCCAAACAGAGCCTTATTTGTGAATCAAAAAAGCATCTTCACTCAATTGCAAAACTGTACTAGGTTCACGCCAATTTTTTACTTAAGTTCCTATGAGGTATACCAAGTCGATCTAGTGTAATATGTTGGATATGCTTTGAATTCCAAGAACAATTGAATGTTGAAGACAACTAGAAGTCCAATAAGAATGGAAGTACTCTAGAATATAGGATTAGTATTAGTCTATTATAAACATGACTATTTAGGTTATTTTTAAGTGTCACACACTACAAAGTGGGTATACCATATTGAATTACACTAGTATTATATATTATATGTTATACTTCTTTAGTTAGGAATATCAGAGTAATGAATACAATCATTCCCTTTAGTAAAAAAGAATAATATTCTATGAGGTAGGCTATGCCAAATTATGTTAAAATATTGTGTATTCCTATGTATCTATATGCTCGATTTTTTCAACAAAGTAGTATTAGAGTTTGGGACTGTATATAGATACATTGGTTATAGTTGTTGCCAAAAGGTGCATTCCATTGCTTGAGCAGAAGACTACTGAAAAGAGGAAGTTGAAGCAAGATAGAAGCTCACGTCAAGACATGGTTCGTTGCCCATTGGAAAGACTAGAAAGAAGAGTCATAATTTGGACATCAAATTGAATTGCCCGAGTCCTTATTGTTGAATCCTTCATTGCCGTGAAAGTGGGAAGAGAAAATCTCGTTGTTAAAATTGTTGCCACAACGCGCTTAGCAGATTGATGCCGCATCAGAGTATAAAGAATAACGCTTATTTTTATATTCGGATCAGGCATGCAAAAACGTGAACAAACAAATACTCACAATTTAACGCGGATCGGCTAAGCTTACTTCACAACCTAATAATGGGAAAATTCCACTATATAGCAATAACGGATTACACACAATGACTTTTGAGAAAATGTCTATCCCTCTCTCTCACTCACAACCACTTTTCTACCCAATAGCACCCTCTTTCAACTTCGAGTACAAAGAGTGATTTTTTGATACTTAAATACAGGCTAGAGATGTCTACTTATAAGTAACTAATCCTAACTCCACTATGATCCGAAATCTATTTATACTCTTAATTGACTTCTGCTTGTCTTCAACTTCGATTAGAACTAAAGTTCCAATTCAAGCCATAACCCAACAAATTCCTCCCTTGGAAAGAATCCTCATACACATCGACAACCTCAGAGAACATCATTCTCTTCTTGACCTCCTTGGCTTGTGTTAGGAAATTACTCGTTAATTGACTGTTAGTGTTTTTGTTCCTCATTTGTACAATATAACCATCTAAGACTCTAATATTCTCATTCATCTTCCCAATGAGAAGCATCATATCTTGTTTGTATACTCTACATCGACCATCTCTACCTATGTATATACATCCATGTGTAGCTAACACTCCCAATGCAATGATGTTAGTTCCATGGATGGTAAATACCCTATATCGCAAAGGGTATTAATAACACTGTTGTTCAGCTTCTCCATAACCTCATTGTTTCCAACGGTATTATCAATAAACTTTCTCTCAGCATGAAAAGTATCAAAAAGAGCTATTTGATTGCAAATATGAACAGAAGCAGTGGAGTCTAAAATCCACTCACGATTCTTCACCTTAGAGTTTGCATCATCATCAGTCTTCCTTATCAACATGAGCACTTTATCCTCTCCTGTGGTACATGTGTTCGAACCTAATCAGTCATCTTCACACTTGGCTTTACCTTTCGCTTGCTTCCTCTCCTTCAAGCTCTTCAAGTCATCCTTAAATTCAAAGCACTTTGCCTGGATTTGGCCTTTCTTCGTGCAATAGTAGCACTGTGTGTCCCTTAGGTCTCGAGCCTAAAATCTTGATCTTCTATTCCTGTGCTAGCCATTCTACTTATGACTCATCCCTTCATCAAAACCATGTGTATTCGTCAAATGAATCATCTCTTCTTCAGAACCCTACTAAGCTAGAGCATGCTCACTCTCATTAGCACTTATGTTCTCCATCATCCGCTTAATTGCACATAGGAGTGTTGTAACTTTATCCAATTTGATTGTCTTTTTCTTTATCAACATTGTCAGTACTAATGACTTGTACGACTTTGGCAAAGAAGACAACAATAGAAGTGTTTGCTCTTCATCCTTCTACTTCTCCCACATTCATAAGTTGAAGCACTAGCTGGTTAAACATGTTGATATGATCATCGATTGTTGTACATTCTTCCATCTTCAGCGAATAGAGTTCCATCATAAGACACAATCGATTGGCTATTCACTTTGATACATAAATACTCTCGGGCTTCTCCCATAATGCCTTTCGTGTGGTCTCTGTCATCACATTATATTTGATCCCAAGAGCATTGGTTAATCGAATTTTACTCACTGTCTGTCTCTCCATCAAATTCCATTTCGTCTCAGTCAACTTTTCGGGCTTCTCATCCTCCTAAACCTTTTCAAGACTTTGTTGTATGTGTAGGACTTGTATTGTCCAAATAGTGAAGTTCATCTTCCCATCGACCGAAATTTCAAATTTTGGTATAGTTGCAATTAAATTAACCTCAAAAGTACCAAATTGACCCAAAACTCAATGATGCATCAAGAATTTTGCAAAATAGACTCCAAAAACAGACTTCACATGCCGAGAAACCCTAGGGGGTCATTAGTCAACTTGATCAACATTCAGTCAACACCCGGTCAATGCAGTCAAACTTCCTGGTTGACCGAGCTCACGAAATTCCTTCATGTGCAAAGCACTTGATCTTCTTCTCACTGCTAATCAATCAGACACTACAACACATGTTTCAACTTTATTCCACAAAGAACTTAATCGAAACCCACAAATCTGGGTCTTCTACAACCGCGAACCTGACCCGATCCTAACTTACAATTGGCTCTCTGATCAACAAGCGATCGGTGGTATTAGACTCTTCGCACAACAGCAACTTCAAAGGCAGGTCACACGTTCCGATCAAATGATGACAACCCTATCAACCAGTACGTCCCGACCGCGACTTGCTTTCTTCTTCTTCTTCTCTGGCTAATTCCCGATGACAACAGCTTATGCAACGATTATGGATGAGCTTTCCTTTCTCACGCTTTTCTTCATCAACCTTTGACAATTGTACTCCACATTCAACAGGGGTGTTAACAGGTTGACAATTTTCCATCTTGAATTTCTTGAGAATTTCCTTTGCATAACCTTCTTGAGAAATAAATATCCATTCATCTGTTTGCTTCACTTGAATTCCAAGATAATAAGACATGAGTCCAATATCAGTCATCTCAAATTTTCTTGACATTGTCCTCTTGAAATCTTCAAATAAACTTGGATTGTTGCTAGTAAAAATTAAGTCATCCACATACAAGCAAACAATCAACATATCGTCATTCTCATGTTTGGTATAGAGAGTATGCTCATGCAAACACCTAGAGAAATTGTTATGAGGGAAGTATTCATCAATTCTACTATACCAAGCTCTTGGAGCTTGTTTTAGGCCATAAAGAGCTTTCTTCAACTTTAAAACTTTATTTTCACACCTTTTCTCCACATAGCCTAATAGTTGTTGAATATATACCTCTTCATTAAGAAAACCATTCAAGAATGCAGATTTAACATCCAATTGATAAATCTTCCATCTGTGTTGGGCTGCTAGAGATATGATAAATCTTATAGTTTCCAAGTGTGCAACAGGAACAAATACCTCATCATAGTCAATGCCAGCTCATTGACTATAGCCTTTTGCAACCAATCTTACCTTGTACCTTTCAACTTCACCTTTAGCATTCTTCTTCATCTTGTAAACCCACTTTACTCCAATGGCTTTGTGCCCTGTGGGTAAAGTTGCAAGCTCCCAAGTATCATTCTTCATTATAGCCTTGATTTCTTCATCCATGGCTTGTCTCCATCTTTCACTCTCATTAGCTTCCTCAAAGCTTATCGGTTCACAATCAGCAAGCAAACAAAAAAGAGTCAGTTCATCATTTAAATTTTGAGTTACCTCATAAATTTCATCCAAGCTTCTGAAACGGGGGGTCTTTTCATGCGAACTTGAACTTGTTGAAGTTATGTCTCCTTGAAATGAAGTTGGAGCTTGATATGGAGATGGAGTTTGAGTTGGAGTTGGAGTTGGAGTTGGAGATATAGAGTCTTCATTGACTTCTTCTTGCTCATGCATGGGTAAAAATTTGTATTCTTTTTGTTCTTTGACATTCCAATCCCATTCAGCTTCTTCATCAAATTGGACATCTCTACTCACAATAATTCTACCATTAGTAGGATTGTAGAGCTTGTATGCTTAAGAACTCTTTTCATACCCAATGAAAACTAGTTTTTGGCTTTTGTCATCAAGCTTGATTCGATTTTGATTAGGAACATGAGCATAAGCAATGCTTCCGAAAACCCTTAAGTGCTTGATTGTTGGCTTTCTTCCACTGCATGCTTCTAATGGTGTCTTGTCAGAGAGACTCTTTGTGACACAACGATTCAACAGATAGACTGCGTAATCAACTGCTTCAGCCCAAAATTCTTTAGGCATACTTCTAGACTTCAACATGTTCTCAAGAACAACTCTATTTTTTCTTTCAGCAACTCCATTCTGTTGAGGTGATCGAGGAGCTGTCAAAGGGTGTCGAATGCCATTCTCTTCACAAAACTTGTTGAATTCTATTGATGTGAATTCTCCACCTCTATCAGATCTTAAGGCTTTGATCTCCCAACCACTTTCTTTTTCAGCAAGAGGTTTAAATTTCTTGAACTTGTAAAAAGCTTCAGATTTTTCTTTTCTTGATTAAATCCTCATCTTCCACCACGTCCTCGTCCTCGTCCTTGGTTTTGGCCTCGGCCTCTACCACGTCCATATCCACGACCACGTCCTTTTTGGCTTCCATCATTGCCAAAGTTTTCTTCTTTCTTCAAAGCGAGATTACTTTGAAGAACTTTTTCCAAGACTTCTTGGTTTTTCTTTTTGTGTCTTTCTTCATGAGCTTGTAATGAGCCCATGAGTTCATCAACGGACATGTCATCTAAATCTTTTGATTCCTCAATCGTTACAACAATATATTCATATTTTTGATGCAAAGAACGAAGGACCTTTTCTACAATACGAGTATCTTTTAAATCTTCTTCATATTTTTTTAGTTGGTTAGAAACCACCAAAACTCTCGAAATATAATATGAAATAGATTCACCATCATTCATATGAAGAGATTCAAACTCACCTCTTAAAATTTGTAAACAAACCTTTTTCACCTTGTCTACCCTTTTTTGTGATTTTTGGAGAGTTTCCCATGCTTGTTTGGCAGTAGTCGTGCATGAGATTTTCTCAAACATAGTTTCATCCAAACATAGATGGATGATAGAGAGAAATTGTTGATCCTTCTTGCGATTTTTCACCAATACGTCTTTTTAATTTTGACTCAAAACTTCATCTTCAATAGGTTCTACATAGTCTTTCTCTACAATCTCCCAAGCATCTTGTGAGCCAAGGAGAGTCTTCACACGAATAGACCAATTATCATAATTGTCCTTAGTAAGGCGAGGAAATTGAAAAGGAAACATACTATTCCCTATCATTTTTACCTAGCTTTGATACCAATTTGTTGGAATATGGAATAGGCTATTTTATCGTAGAGATAAATAATATGGAGACTCTAAACAAAATCTTTATTGCTCTAATATTTGGTATGTATTTGGTATGACTACAATTGAAAGGACTGACCCCTATTTATAGATTAACAAAAATCCTATGTCAATTAGGATATGGTTCTAGGAAACCATTACCCACTAAGAAAAACTATCTAGTTAACAATTTAAATCTAACTAGAACTTATTTAATAGAGTCCTAATCCAAATCAAGTTTATCTTCTAACAGAAAGGGCCTTCTCTTGCTTTTCCAGCCCAACGATGGCTTCAATCGGCATCGAAGTAGTAGTGGTGGTACACCGTTGCTTCAGTGCACCTATCACACATAATAATTTTTTTTAATATGATGACGTCAGCACTACCCCGGTGATGTCAAGAATGTCCAGGCAGCTTTCTCTTTCACACCAACACAAATTTTCGTGCTCAACACGTTTCTCGTACGAAAACCTCAACTCTGATATCACTTGTAAGGGATAGCGCCTATTTTTACCTTTGTATCGTGTACGGAAAAATGTGAACAAACAAACACTTACAATTTAATGTGGATCGGCTAAGCCTACTCCACAATCCAATAATTAAAAAAAATTCACTATCCAACAATAACAGATTATGCACGATGACTTTTGAGGAAAAGTCTAACCCTTTTTCTTGCTCACAACCACCCTTTTTATTCGGTAACACCCTCTCTCAACTTCGAGTACAAAGAGTGATTTTTTGACACCTAACTATATGTTAGAGACGTCTATTTATATGTTACTCCACTAGAATGTGAAACCTATTTCCACTCTAATTGAATTCTGCTTGTCTTCAACTTCGATTGAAATTAGACTTCCAATTTGAGCCACAACCCAACACAGAACAAGGGACAACATGGAGCATTGGAATTCCTATTACAACTCCAAATTTGGAAGAGAAACAAAACAGCGAGTGACACCATTGAAGACAACTAGAAGTCCAATAAGAATGGAAGTACTCTAGAATATAGAATTCCTAATCATAATATGATTAACATTAGTATGATCTATAAATAGGACTATCTAAGTTGTGTTTAATGTCACACACTGCAAGGTAGGTGTCATTAGTATTATATGTTTTAGTTCAACTGATTTATTATGTTAAAAATTCAATATATATGTGCTTATACACAAGATGAATTTTTTTTTTTTTTTTTGCATACGTATGTAAATATATAGATAATTTATTAATTTTTACCAGCTACACATGCAAAATCACAAAATTTCTTGTTATGGGAAATTTTATCTATTAACGATCCTAGTTTCTAAAGAAACATTGGAACTATTAACATCTATTTTGTCAAAAATCTTGCCCTAGGAGTTCATAATTCTAAAGAAAAACAAGGGGAGCAGAAAAAACAAAAGCTAATACCTCACATGCAATTTGATGAGTAAAACAATTTTGTATTGTAGAAACAAGACTATGCAGTTACTCCAAAGCATTTTGCTAGATTTTCTACACCAACTCTCCGTGGATTCATTAAAGCTGATGGGTAGAGACATTCGTCACCAGTTGCATGATGCTGTAAGTTACTGATACTTTTCATCCTTCAAAACCAATAGTATTGAATCTTTTTATTGTTCTTAACTCTTTACCTTACATCATATAGTGGATAATGTGGTTGACTGGGCTAAATGGAGAAACTTCGGCTTACCAAAACGAAGCAGAGTTACTAGTGCGTACAATAAATCTCTGCGCTGGCTATATAGACTCCATGGAAATACTTTCTCGAAACGAGTACAAGCGACTCTCAAATGTTACTAACAAAATCTGTCACAAACTTAAAGATCACCAGAATAAAAAAGCTACAGGGGATATTATTGTTCAGGTAAAGTACTTTTTTACTGTTCACACCATTTAATTTCAATCTTTTCTCTAATGAGATAGAAAATGCATCTTTTATAGTAACACATATACGTCAGGATGATCAGCTCCATAGCCCTTCTATAACTTAGAATGGTTATATATTCTCAACGATATTTTCTTCTTTCTTTTTTCTGATTCAGTTTTATAAATTTTCTTTAGATACATGGTGCGGAGAGTTTCGACGTAAATACTGGTAAAGACATGGAAATCGAATCAGATTTTCAATTACTGGTGCAGTTAGTACATCAAAACTCCCCAGATGGCATAAGTCCAGATATCAAAAAACAATTTCTTGCAGTTGCAAAGACATTTTATTACACAGCCTATTGTTGTCAAGAAACTATTAACATCCATATTTCAAAAGTACTATTTGAGCCAGTACTTTAATTATTCAGAAGGTTCTTAATACTTATTTGTGATATCGTACTGAAGTATTTCCACTGGTGTGAGTAGTTCATACCACTGGAATTATATCCTTATAACTAAGACGAGTTCAAAATTGTGTAATTTCTTTATCCTTTTTTTATTACTGAAATAAAAATGAAGCCTTTGGTGATGTTTCTTTATCTTTTATCTTTAATCATTCTATGTATGTTTTTATTTTCTTTCTTTCATCATAGGAATATCTTCTTTATTTTCTCTATCGTATTTCCTGTACATAGACTTCCCTTTTGATGAAGGAAACATTAAAAAATTACTATTGTTTAATAAAGAAACTTTAATTTTATCAAATAGTATAAAAGGAAATTTTAATTCGCCTACCATGACTCAGTGAGAATGGTAAGTTCTTTATTTAGAGGCTCTTTCCACCTTAAATGCACATTATAACACCTAAAAAATATCTAATCTAAGAATTAATCTTCAGTTAGATTCTCAGTAGAACATATAATTTGTGACTTCCATACAACTAACGTTGGTTATACTCTGTTTAATTATGATATTTATGGGCTATGCAATCATGGAACCATATATGAAAAATACTTCGAATGTAACAAAAAATCGTGACGATGAGAAGGAATTTACAATCAATGATTGCACTAGATAGAGAATAAGTGATTTCAAATGCATTATTCTATTTCGATCACGAATTGCTTCCTTTTGTTTGTCTCTTTCCGGAACACAATGAGTCATATTAGTCTCGTAATCTAAGCCACACTAGGAGATGAAAAATACAATAATGTGACGTGTTGATTATTGTTTTGACATTCTTTTTTACAAACTCAATTCTAAGATTGATCAAAATGTTTCTTTTATTTTGGTATATAAAAATTTACATGATGTTGGAATCCTTTAGTCATTTGTTCATACGCATTTGTTATTGGTGTCATTTGATTTTGGTTTTCTTTCTTATCGATTAAGCAATTAAGTCATATATATTGTATGTTTTACAATTCCGATGGAAATATATCTGTCATGCATGCCAATATTAACGTTCATAAAACTTCAATTCAAGTGCATGAAATACTAAACACTAACTTTTAGTATTTAGTTAAGAATTGCACTAATTAATCAGTTTCACAATCATGATGAAACATTAAAATGAATACATATTTATGGTAATGATTAGATGTAAAAGTGGATATCTAAAATACTATTCACATATATTGACAATTTTTTTTTGGTCAACATAAATTGATATTGAAACGTTGGAGATATAAATAACATCAAAAACTAAAATGATTGATGAGTAAATCGTATCAGATATTATCCTCCAACTCGAACTCTTTATCAAAACGAACAAACATATATTCAATGTATTCGATAGTTGAGACAGATTATGTCATGAGATCCATCACACAACAAGGCTACACTCAAGATGAATTGGCAATTGCAATTCTGGATCAGAGGACTCTCACTCGCCAAGGTATTCAGGTTCCCCAGTTGCAAGTGCAATGGGAAGGGCTTCCATTAGAAGAGGCCACCTGGGAAGATCAATCCCATGATATTCAGAACTTTGAGGACAAGGTTAAGCATAAAGGGGAAGGCATTGTCACGAGCTCCACCCACTACAAGAAATAGACGGTGGCTAGGCAACGGGTAAAATTCGTTGCCAAATTGTCGCAAAATATGAAAGGCGATGACATGGCGACGGAAAGTTGGGCAACTTGCGCGTTGCTCAAGAGGGCGTTGCTAATTTTGTCATCCGTGGTCAAGTCGTCGCAAACGGTGACGGATAAAAATCCATCACCAAAGGCGACAAATTTGCGACAAATTTCTCGATCAATAAGTGATAGATGTCTTCAAAATTTTCGTCACAAATCTATTACCAAAACCGTGGCCAAAGGAACTTCACTAAATCCGCCACTGATGAGTCACAACTAAATACATTGCTACATATCCCTCGAAAAATTAATTGCTAGCTGTCGTCGCTAACATCCGATGCTACGTTGTCGCTAACATTCGACACTACATCATCGCATGATAATGTCGTTGTCCCTCACTTAGTATTTTATTTTACATTTTTATATTTTTAATTTTCTTTTTATTTATTAATTTATTTAAAAATTAATAAAAGATGTAAAAAATTGCTAAAACTTGAAAATATTTTATAAACAATAATTAAAATTAATGAAATATTTATAAAATTAATTAAATATTTATTAAAAATTCAAAATATTTACAAAAAAATTCAAAAAATGTTTACAAAATTAAACTGCTGGTCCGGTACACCCTATGGATCCCCTTGGACATCATTGCCCTGGTACTGAGATGAAGGTTGAGATTGATCCTAAGGCTGAGGAGGTGGATGGGGCAACATCTAGGTCAGCAAGGATATTTGTTGCTCGAGGAAATGAAGATAGTTTTTATGCTCTGTCATCTCTTGCCACAATTGTAACGCCCCGATCCCTCACGAGACCGGAGGCTCTAATAACCAAGCTATTCTCAACCCAATCCCAACCCGGTCTCAAAATTTTAGGGAAAAACGGACAGAGTCTCCTTTGTACCGTGGATATTCTAAAAACCTGTAAACACTCAAGAAAGTCACAACACAATAAGGCAAGCTTTTATAACTAAAGTTCAAAGGTTCATGGCCATCCGAGCCTTGAGGCATACAATAGTTTAGATTCATACAAGCATGCAACCAACTTGACTTCTTCATAAAACCGCTTATCATGCCATTCTATGATAACTTTGAAACATACTTAGAAGTTGAACCAACATGTATCAAAACAATCACACCCAAGCATGCAAAGCAACTAGAAATAGAAATATAAGTTATTACAAGCCATAGAATTACCACTGCTACTACAGTCATCTGGCTTCCAACTTACATATTACACAAATACATATATGAGCCTTAAGGCCCCAAAATATATTATAACATAGAACAACAAATTCTTCACATAGCAACTAGAAATCACATCCACCTTAGACAACAATCACACAGCAACTAAGGCAACTCCTTCAACTGCGCCACCTGAAACATGTTAGCGAGGTATGAGCAACCACTGTTGCCCAGTGAGGGATAAAGTCTCCCGGGGCGTGCAATGCAACAAGTAATATAGTTAAACAATAATAGCAATTAAACCATTCAAGAATGACAAAAGCTTAAGTAACCACACATTAAAAAGGATACATTCACTTAACCCCAGTACTCCAATCTTCACTTGGTCTTCATTCACGATCCACGAACCACGATCTCGATCACGATAAGCCGGCATCCCAAACACCAAAGGGTACTCCGGATGTACCCAATCCTACGACCCAACACCCCCTGGCAATCTCCGGACCAGGCGAGTGAGGGAATAGGGTACGAAGCTAGAGCAACCAACCCTGGCAAGCCCGCTGCCGCCCAGAGAGGCCCCTCGCATCCGCCCCGACGATAAGGTTGCGCAACCATTGACTCGATAACATAGGAATCAATAATAATAACAATATTACAAAATAAGCCGATATGCAAACAAGGAGGACAACAAAAGAGGTTGTCCTCAAGCACACACATCAATCACGCCATACGATGAAATATGATACATTCATTAGTCTATAATTGCTAAACTAATCCAACTAAAACACTTAAATCACTTAGTATCGAATATTTAGCATATAACAAGATAAGACACATATAATGCACATAGAAATGATCCCTCACCTTTTAGGAAGCCAAACCTGCGCGAATTAAGCCAAGATTCCCTCAATATTCTCCGAAAGCATCAATTCCCTTCAATTATCACTACCTAATACAATCAACTATATGCATAAGAAGTGATTTCTTATTCTCAAATAAAGCTAGTTCATAAAGCCATTAATTTATCCAACTCTATTTGATTCCCTTTAATTCACATAACTAACAATATATTTTATGGTTTAACAATCATTCTAATCAATATTTGAACAATACATAAACTCAAGTGATCACATATGCAACATTCTTTAATTTCCAAGTATCAGACAAAGACAATAGCATAATAAATAACATATACATAGCCATTCATATAAGTAGAAACACTATATAACATCTAACCAATAAGTTATATAAGCGTATCTTTACACATATAATGCAATTAATAAGCAATATAAATATGTTTACTCAATCTTTAACTAGTATTGATATAACTTAACTCACAACTTCTCCGCATAGATGAACTTGTTACATAAGTACATTTAAACATTTATCCAATCAATCAAGAATCAACTAACAACAATTATTACCATGGGTCATTACTAGTTCCTTTAGTCCATTCTAAATTCATACTCAACAAAATCCATGTAAACCAAGTAACTTAATTCACGAGACTTCACTACTATAATACGTACACTACACAAAGGCATATAAACATTTAATTACTCAATTATAAATCAATTATCATGAAATTAACTATGCGAACACAAAGGGGTCAATATTATACTTTTCACAAAACTTGACCAAAAGCTCACACATACCTTAGAATAGCATTTAGACACTCTAGGAGCAACTACAAAGCAATACAAGTACTAAAGCAATTAATTCATTCATTTCCCCTTTGTTCAACTAGGCTATTTAGCTTCCTATCGGAATTCAATGATCAAGTTAAGCTAGCTAACCATCCTACCAATCTAATGATACCTAAATACCTCATTTAGAACCTTCAAATCATAACATAGAGCACAAGTACACGAAAACACCGAAAATGTCTCTTTGTGGTTTTACACTATAAGTACCAATTTTGGAACCTAAACAAGCGAAACAAAAGCACTTCTAAGGTTTCAATACTTAATAAAGACTAGCCATAATCTCGAAACGTGCCCGGATTCAAGTTAAACCCGAAACCCCTTATTAAAGTAGCGTATATTGATCAAATTTCTCAAATTTTGAACATAGCAAGTGCAATTAACATTTTTCCCACGCTTATGGACTTAATTAGCAACTACTAGAACCCTCGAATCAAATTAAATTGTAACTTTTTTCGGAAACCCTAGTTTAGCACTATTCATCATCTTCCCCAAGTGTCATTTTCATTTTCAAGCATTCAACTAGCATTTTAAACCATCAAACATATTCTATGAAGTCATTAGAGCATATAAGAAGCAACGGAACAAGAATTAAACCACTACAATATTAGATCACAAAAATAATGATACAAACTTTAATTGAATTTAATACAAAAATAGAATGCACCCTCACCTCTTTTGAAGATCAAAGAATGGTCTTAAGGTCCTAAGGATGAAGCACAACCAATTTGGGAAGCAATGGAAGCAAGAATGAAGCAAGAAGTATTTTTTTTTTTGAGAAGTTACTATTCCTGTAACTATTTTTTGGCCATTTTTTTGACCCTTTTTTTTTGTTTCTTAGCTTATAATAGTCTCATGAGATGGTCAAAGGGTAGGTCAAGCAAATAGGGTATTTTATTAAGGGTAAATGGGTCATTTGGGTGATTAAATTTCAGCAAAATAAAATGCCAAAAATCTGAAAAATCTGGAAAATCCCGCTAATACTATTCATCAGACATTTCGCGAATTTTTTCCCGTTGATCCCGATATGCAATTCACGCACGGTCAAGGGCTAGTTCCCTAAAAATATGTAGTATTTTATAAAAATATAAAATGCATGAAAAGAAATATTTGAATTTATGGAAATATAAAAAAAATCAAGTAATTAACTAAATTACATCTAAGTTAACCATTTAATGATGCAATTAATGAAGTGTTGGGTTCGGGGTGTCACATCCTCCCCTCCTTACAAAAATTGCGCCCTCGCAATTTCTTGAGCTGAAATGACTTCCAAGAACTGCAACAGTTTCCGTCGGACTTGAAGTCAAGAAGTGTAATGCCGAAGGAAACTAAGAAGAGCGAACGTCACTGAAGGAAACTCGAGTGGGGTAGCTAAATAAAGGCTCCTATGAAAATACCCAATAGGAGTCCGGTAAGAATGTCACACGAGGAGGCCATTCACTAATGCTGAGAGAGCACCAAAAGAAATCCCATTAAGAAGAGTATGCAGCTAATATCCAAAACTCCCGGATAATATCAAAAAATTCCCAAGAAGGAAGTCTGGTGAATCCCAACTCTAACTGTCAAATAAAGGCTCAAGATTGCCAAATAAAGGCCTAATTAGATGTCCAGCTTGGGACTCCGAGAAAATACCACCAATAAATCTGATTAAAGATGCCAAATAAAGGCTCCGAATAAGTATACGAATCCAGAAGTTGGAATAAGAATCTCTCTAATTATAAATCACCATATAAGAATCCCCAATATGTTCGTTATACCAGTAGTTCAGAGGAAATACCAAATAATCTCTAGGCAAGAATACCAGACGAAAATACTGAAGAAAATACCCAATAAGAATATCAAGGTGGTACCATAGGTAAAATCCCGAACAAGAAATCCAAGTGGGAGTGTGCGCAAAGAATACTGACCAATACTCATAAAGACGAATTCTTTTGAATAAGAGTATCAAATAAGACCTCCACATATGACGCCAACTAGAAGATCTATCCGAGATTTCCAAATAGGAGTTCTAGCCAAGAAGTACCGTTTAAGAAGTGCCAAGAGAGTCCAAATTTAACCTCGGGGCATCAAATCCCTTCACTGATCCCAATAGCCGGTTGAACCATTATTCTCTCACCAGTCAGCATCAATGGCCATCTCTTTCAAGGGAGAATGCTTACTTACCGATTTAAGGGGACAATGCATGAATGCCAAGATATCACCTTATGTAATTGATGTAATGTTCATATATCAGGAGATTATGACATATATCACACAAGCTATTATATAACCAGAAGTTTTATAACACAAAATTAATCAACAAGATAGTTCAAATATGAGTCACATGCAATGAATACAATTCACAACACAACTATGCCGAGACACTCAAGTATACACGTTACAATCAACATTTCGAGCAAGTAGCGATTCATGAGATCAATTCGATTCATGATTAGCTATATCACTACACTTGACAAGTATTTAACACACAGTACACATCACTATCACATAGATCACATTTTAAGTTCAGGATACAAGATTGCACAAAAGACACTCACATTCTCAAGGCACACGAAGCACAAACCTAATCAAGATACATTTCACAAGCATGCACTCGAGGTTCACTACCCAGCAGTCCGAAGACCCTATCCCGGCTAAGAGCATCTAAGCTCTGATACCACCTGTAACGCCTCGATCCCTCACGAGACCGGAGGCTCTAATAACCAAGCTATTCTAACCCCAATCCCAACCCGGTCTCAAATTTTAGGGAAAAACGGACAGAGTCTCCTCTGTACCGTGGACATTCTAAAAACCTGTAAACACTCAAGAAAGTCACAACACAATAAGACAAGCTTTTATAACTAAAGTTCAAAGGTTCATGGCCATCCGAGCCTTGAGGCATACAATAGTTTAGATTCATACAAGCATGCAACCAACTTGACTTCTTCATAAAACCGCTTATCATGCCATTCTATGATTACTTTGAAACATACTTAGAAGTTGAACCAACATGTATCAAAACATTCACACCCAAGCATGCAAAGCAACTAGAAATAGAAATATAAGTTATTACAAGCCATAGAATTACCACTGCTACTACAGTCATCTAGCTTCCAACTTACATATTACACAAATACATATATGAGCCTTAAGGCCCCAAAATATATTATAACATAGAACAACAAATTCTTCACATAGCAACTAGAAAGCACATCCACCTTAGACAACAATCACACAGCAACTAAGGCAACTCCTTCAACTGCGCCACCTGAAACATGTTAGCGAGGTATGAGCAACCACTGTTGCACAGTGAGGGATAAAGTCTCCCGGGGCGTGCAATGCAACAAGTAATATAGTTAAACAATAATAGCAATTAAACCATTCAAGAATGACAAAAGCTTAAGTAACCACACATTAAAAAGGATACATTCACTTAACCCCAGTACTCCAATCTTCACTTGGTCTTCATTCACGATCCACGAACCACGATCTCGATCACGATAAGCCGGCATCCCAAACACCAAAGGGTACTCCGGATGTACCCAATCCTACGACCCAACACCCCCTGGCAATCTCCGGACCAGGCGAGTGAGGGAATAGGGTACGGAGCTAGAGCAACCAACCCTGGCAAGCCCGCTGCCGCCCAGAGAGGCCCATCGTATCCGCCCCGACGATAAGGTTGCGCAACCATTGACTCGATAACACAGGAAGGAATAATAATAACAATATTACAAAATAAGTCGATATGCAAACAAGGAGGACAACAAAAGAGGTTGTCCTCAAGCACACACATCAATCACGCCATACGATGAAATATGATACATTCATTAGTCTATAATTGCTAAACTAATCCAACTAAAACACTTAAATCACTTAGTATCGAATATTTAGCATATAACAAGATAAGACACATATAATGCACATAGAAATGATCCCTCACCTTTTAGGAAGCCAAACCTGCGCGAATTAAGCCAAGATTCCCTCAATATTCTCCGAAAGCATCAATTCCCTTCAATTATCACTACCTAATACAATCAACTATATGCATAAGAAGTGATTTCTTATTCTCAACTAAAGCTAGTTCATAAAGCCATTAATTTATCCAACTCTATTTGATTCCCTTTAATTCACATAACTAACAATATATTTTATGGTTTAACAATCATTCTAATCAATATTTGAACAATACATAAACTCAAGTGATCACATATGCAACATTCTTTAATTTTCAAGTATCAGACAAAGACAATAGCATAATAAATAACATATACATAGCCATTCATATAAGTAGAAACACTATATAACATCTAACCAATAAGTTATATAAGCGTATCTTTACACATATAATGCAATTAATAAGCAATATAAATATGTTTACTCAATCTTTAACTAGTATCGATATAACTTAACTCACAACTTCTCCGAATAGATGAACTTGTTACATAAGTACATTTAAACATTTATCCAATCAATCAAGAATCAACTAACAACAATTATTACCATGGTTCATTACTAGTTCCTTTAGTCCATTATAAATTCATACTCAACAAAATCCATGTAAACCAAGCAACTTAATTCACGAGACTT
The DNA here is from genome assembly GCA_037974665.1 of Ehretia macrophylla. Taxonomy (NCBI): domain Eukaryota; kingdom Viridiplantae; phylum Streptophyta; class Magnoliopsida; order Boraginales; family Ehretiaceae; genus Ehretia; species Ehretia macrophylla. The sequence goes on from CM075772.1 coordinate 64,262,690, forward strand.
CACTACTATAATACGTACACTACACAAAGGCATATAAACATTTAATTACTCAATTATAAAGCAATTATCATGAAATTAACTATGCGAACACAAAGGGGTCAATATTATACTTTTCACAAAACTTAACCAAAAGCTCACACATACCTTAGAATAGCATTTAGACACTCTAGGAGCAACTACAAAGCAATACAAGTACTAAAGCAATTAATTCATTCATTTCCCCTTTGTTCAACTAGGCTATTTAGCTTCCTATCGGAATTCAATGATCAAGTTAAGCTATCTAACCATCCTACCAATCTAATGATACCTAAATACCTCATTTAGAACCTCCAAATCATAACCTAGAGCACAAGTACACGAAAACACCGAAAATGCCTCTTTGTGGTTTTACACAACAAGTACCAATTTTGGAACCTAAACAAGCGAAACAAAAGCACTTCTAAGGTTTCAATACTTAATAAAGACTAGCCATAATCTCGAAACGTGCCCAGATTCAAGTTAAACCCGAAACCCCTTATTAAAGTAGCGTATATTGATCAAATTTCTCAAATTTTGAACATAGCAAGTGCAATTAACATTTTTCCCACGCTTATGGACCTAATTAGCAACTACTAGAACCCTCGAATCAAATTAAATTGTAACTTTTTTCGGAAACCCTAGTTTAGCACTATTCATCATCTTCCCCAAGTGTCATTTTCATTTTCAAGCATTCAACAAGCATTTTAAACCATCAAACATATTCTATGAAGTCATTAGAGCATATAAGAAGCAACGGAACAAGAATTAAACCACTACAATATTATATCACAAAAATAATGACACAAACTTTAATTGAATTTAATACAAAAATAGAATGTATCCTCACCTCTTTTGAAGATCAAAGAATGGTCTTAAGGTCCTAAGGATGAAGCACAACCAATTTGGGAAGCAATGGAAGCAAGAATGAAGCAAGAAGTATTTTTTTTTTGAGAAGTTACTATTCCCGTAACTATTTTTTGGCCATTTTTTTGACCCTTTTTTTTTGTTTCTTAGCTTATAATAGTCTCATGAGATAGTCAAAGGGTAGGTCAAGCAAATAGGGTATTTTATTAAGGGTAAATGGGTCATTTGGGTGATTAAATTTTAGCAAAATAAAATGCCAAAAATCTGAAAAATCTGGAAAATCCCGCTAGTACTATTCATCAGACATTTCGCGAATTTTTTCCCGTTGATCCCGATATGCAATGCACGCAAGGTCAGGGGCTATAGTTCCCTAAAAATATGTAGTATTTTATAAAAATATAAAATGCATGAAAAGAAATATTTGAATTTATGAAAATATAAAAAAAATCAAGTAATTAACTAAATTACATCTAAGTTAACCATTTAATGATGCAATTAATGAAGTGTTGGGTTCGGGGTGTCACAACAATCCCATTGTTGTTTGATTCACGGCCTCATGCACGTCTTGCACAATAATCCAATGGCCAAAATTTGAGACAATGTGTGTAAACCCTCTGGTGTGCTGTCGCAAGCAACCAAAAATAATACCTGTACTCTGAAATTAAAAATATCGAATATAACGAAAAGTATCTTGAGCAAGGATCGTTCCCATAAAGAGTATCTTGCTTAATTTTATGCTATGTAAACAAGGTTGATGGGGATTTGAGTATAACAAAAACTTAAGAAAAATTACTGAAATTAAAAATATTGAATTTAATCAAGAAGACGAACCTTGGTCTAAGTTAACATCCACTATCGGAATCTTGTAACTGATCATTGATGTAAGTATATCTCAATTCAAACTTTAAATATTCACCGTTGGAATTATTTTCATATATCTCCTTAGTCGTAGTTAATTAAAATACACGCGACCTAATTAACCCTAACCACTAAACAACCTCAGACACGCGCTAAAGGTTTAATCTAGTAGCAGCCTTAAGAATTAAAGGGATCGTTGAAGCTAAAAAACACAAGCACACGCGGTTGCATTTAATTTAGTTGAACGTTTTTCCTAAAATCTAATAATCTCCGACTCAGCAAATTATTAAATCTTAGTTGCTTCACAAATTAGAGGGATCAAATAATTACGGATTTGATATCTAACTTAGCTGTAGATTATAACGAATAAGAAACTAGTAGGCCTCCCTAGCAATTAAACGAAAGAATCATGAAATTAACACAGAAAAACATTCAATACTTAAAGCATAAATTGAACAATAAAAACTAATTAGATCTCATAGTTTTCTTGATTCCGAGGCTTCAGTTTCCTTCGACCAAGAATAAAAGTTTAGCCATGCAGAGCCATGAAGAAAACTCGAAAAATAAGAGGAGAGAAAAAGAGGTGGTCAAAATCTTATGATTTCTCCCCTTATTTATAGTTTGTGAAGCCTACAAAATAATGGAATCCTAATCTAAACAGAATAAAGGAAATACTAAAGATAAAGTAAAGTCCTAATATAACTAGGAAAGCCTAAAAACAACTAGAAAAGTCCTAATATAATTAGGATAGCTAAAATAGCTAGAATTTTCGTGCCCCATCTCCTCCATCATCAACTAGAAGCTTCTAGATAAAGAATATTCCATAACGTTACACAGAACAGGTGCAGCAATTTTATGTCCAATTTTGACCTTGATGCAGTGAATATCTCTCAAAGCATGAAAGTTGTATATCTTATTCTTGGCTTTCAAGAACATCTTGAATCGTCTCAATCAGAGCTCGGATAAGAGAGTTATGCCCAAAAAATGTAACAATGTCGGAGCTGTCCAGAATTGTGTGATTTTAGCTTCATTTTGCTCCTAACGCCTCCATTTGCATTCTAAATCAAAATATAAAAATAAGGAGTACATTTAGGCATCAAATAGGTGTAAAATATTAAACATTAACGAAAAAAATATGACATTTTGCATTCTTATCAAATTCTCCCATACTTAACCTTTGCTCGTCCTCGGGCAAAACTCAAATTCCCAAGAATACCAAAGTTGCAAAGTCATTAACAAAGAACAACCAAGCTCTCTAAAACTCATAATATATCATGAACAAACATTCTTAACCAACTCATAATTACTTAGTAAGCATTCTCACTTGAAGATGGAGTAAACGGAATATGTAGACCCTCACGGAAATAAACATTCGACTCTCATATGTTAAAGGGTATGTGTTTCGCTTAAATTCATTCCAATGAAAATGATCTACCATAGGCTTGCATATCTTCTCATTATCCACCACTAAGATCACATGCATAACAAAAATTGTAAGGACTTTTCAAGGGTTGTAACGGGGTTTAGGACCAAGGTGGGAAATATTTGGGAATATAACTCAAAAGCCATCGAAACTAGCAGAGCAAAAATAAATCAACTCAAGCTCGAATATATAAGATGTTAGTGACAAATAATCTTAAGAGGGGAGGGGGGTGAATTAAGATTATAGCAAAGTATTGTTATTTTAAAAATTACTACAACCCACAAAAACCTCTTTGAGATAATTTATTAAACACCTTGTGTGAATAACTAGATAAGAGTTAATATGTTGAATAAAAATCACACACAAGAGCAATATAACTACTCTAAACAATATATATGACAATGAATGCAAATAGAGTAGGGAAAGAGAAATCAAACTCGGCATTTTCTAGTGGTTCGCATTCCGGAATGCTTAGTCTACCACCTAAGGTCTTACTCCTTAGGATTTCCTAAACTCCACTAAGTCAATGCTTCTTCAAATGTTGGTAAAACACAAACCAACTTACAAGTCCACTCTTGAATCCACAAGAGCAAATACAACAATCACTTGAACCCACAAGAGATCAACCAAGCTTCTTCAAATGTAGGTGAAGCTTCAACCTACTATTCATCTTCCTTTGAGTCCACAAAGGATTTTCCCACACTCTTCTCTTTACAAGGATTCTCTCAATCCTAATCTAGAGTCCAAGAGTGTATACAATACAAATATTTAAGTGTTTGAAAGATAATACAATGAATAACAATCAAAACTCCTCAATGAGTAGATAATACAATTGAAATATTTGAATGCTCAATAGATTTACAAGTTATAGCTCAAGCTCGGTGTATATTGATTGAAATATATGAAAGTTGAAGCTTATAATCAATATATGATGTTTAGGAGTTGTTGGAAGAGTTATTTGATGCAATGGATTGATTTGGTATTTAAAGAAAATGTTGCAACGACTATTTTGCAAAATAGCGTTTTGGCTTCACCGGACAACCCTTGTTCCATCTGTCAACCGGTGGAGGGGACCTCGTCCGGTGGAAGGGCTTCGGGTAGAAGACCCCCTTTGGTACCGGTCGACTAGTTCCCCATGGGGTCGTTAGGTTTTGAATAGTCAAAATAGTGCCATTTTTCACCTTTGCGAAATTGAGCCCGAAATTCAATTTTTCAAAAGGAAAACACTTAGACACTTCAAAAACACTTATTCTAAGTGTTTCCAACACTTTTGACACTTCAAAACATTTTCTAAACTCTTGTGGAAAGATTAAAACCGATTTTTGTAATCAAGAGTTTAAAACACATTTTCACTCGAAAATTTAATATTTTGAAGATAAATCATTTGGATCTTTTAAGAGCACTTTTTCAAAAGATGTTCTAACCCAATTAACCTTTAAAAATCTTTTCAAAACTATTGAGGAAATATTTAAAGATATTTTTGAAAGTTTACCAAGAGGTTGAACCATAAAAATGCATACCTAAGGCAAATGACATTTTTAAGCCGGTACCCCTTATGTCGCCACGTTTCCATCCTTATAACACCAATTCGTCTTCATGTCTTCAAGTCTTGATTCTTGAAATATGATCTTCATTTCTTCAAGACTTCATTTATTCATACTTGTGGTGATTTTGCTCGTGTATACAATAATGGCCAACATAATTTGCATCTTTTCAATCTTAGAAGTCTTCTTTGATATCAATATTATTTACCTCTTCATGCAAGATACTCTTCCTCATATAACACCAAGCATCTACAATATATTTTGGCTTCCAATATCATTAGTATAATATAATGCACACAAGCCAAAATATTAAACAACAATTTGGCTTGTAATGATATATACATTTAATGCACATAAGCCAATAAGTGTATGTTTTAAACATGTAAACATATTAGCACAAACACACTTACAAATTCAATCTTCCTTGATTTGTTATCATCAAAACCATATATTTAGGCATAAGGCTAACATAAGACGTGTAAAACCTAACTACTCCATTCAACAAGTTCCACCTTTGTATATATCATGTTTAAACAAACCTCTTTCTTAGAATTTTTTAGAGGAATTATGGACATGGACACTGTAACGCTCTGATCCCTCTCGAGACCGGAGCGTTGATCCAATACTTGAGGCCACGAAAAATAAGGAAAGATAGACAGAATCTCCCCTGTTTGTAGGACAATAAGTTCACCTGCAAACAGTAAATTTATCCTCAAAGCTACAATCCGACTCCAAGATACAATCCCATCCTCCAACGTCATCATATAAAACAAACTCCTTAAGGCCATCCGAGCCTTAGAACCCAATATAATAACACACTAGCATGCAAGGTTAAATCTATTGAAATCTTATCTTTTAAATCTACTTATCATACCACTCTAATTCTAATAACCGTACTTATTTAAATATTAAGTCCATCACTCAACTTCCTTTAGCACATAAGCATGCAGTCAAAAGGAAATAAAGTTTATCATTAACTATTACATACCAACTATGCCACAAACTATTCAAGACTACAACTTCAATTACAACCCACCAAATTTATCATTAATACATACAAGACCTCAAAGGCCTCAAAATAAGACATATTACAATAGCACACATCTTCAAAGACATCCAACCTCAATAGATAAACAACCGGCAACACAACACTCAAGGTAGTTGTTCTAACTGCACCTGTAACATGTTGAAACAAGGAATAAGTAACCAAAGTTACTCAGTGAGGGAAGGGATACAGTAACCAAGAGTGTTTTCGAAAATCATTTCATTTAATGTAGCAAAGATAATCATACAAGTAATATAGTATAGCGAGTTAATCGAGTAAACATTAAACACATATCAAAAAGATTTAGTTCATCTTCTTGTGTTCAATCTCGAACCATGAGCCATGATCTTCAAGAAAATTCTAGCAAACCCTTTATTCCTCTAAATGGGGTACTCTGGATGTACCCCGATCCAACGACCCATTTCTTCCCAGGTAGGTCCATATGCCCCAACGAGGTAAACCACACCTCTGGGGTAGTGGAGTATACTCAGCGAAAAAAGGGAATAGGCACTATAGTAGTTGAGGGAGACCGACAACCCAATACTGCTCAGAGTTTCTCGACACTACCATGTCTGAAAAGGTTGCACAACTCGATACGAATTCGAGAATTCACGAGACAATCTCAAATAAACGCGACAAATCACAAGATAGCAAGTAATAAATGCATATAAATTTTATCAATCAAACTACATCATACAATCCAAGAGCAACAAAATAAGCCAAAATGTACAAAAAAGATGAAGACTCCCTCACCTTTACCAAACTTGTAAGAGTATAGCTTAGGTTTACTCCAAACCTCTTTGAATCCGCTCAAATGTGTAACCTCCAAGCTCTTGAAGATGCTAAATATAGGATTAGGAGACCTTGAATCCACTAGGAGATGGCTTGGATGAGTTTAAAATCAAGATTTGGTGAAGAAATTTCTTATCCTTTTGGCTTCTAAGGTTCACGGTTTTGGGGAGGGTTGTTTGGGTTGATTTTTTTGCTTTTATTTTCTAAGTGTTTTAGTGTATATAAGATGTATATGTGGTATATAATATATGTGGCTGATTTGGGGCTTTAAAATAATCAAGACTAAGTCAAATTATGCTTAAAAATGCATACAAAGCTAAATAGTTAATAATTCAATGTTTTTACTATTCCACTATTCATACGATACAAGAAAACATTTTCTAAACGCACGTTCCCAACCTCAAATACACAAAATAACACTTTTCACATTCCTCCTACAAGTCGTATGACTGGGGAAAAAATGCAGTTCCAGAAAAATAAAACAGTTGATTTTCGTTATAAATAGTACTTTTAATAAAAAGTGAATAAATGCACGTAAAAATGCTCAAATAAGATATGCAACAGTTAAGTATGAAAATGATGAAGTTCTCGGTCGTCATAGACAGTTTAAAAGGAATTTCTTCCATTATTTTTTTTCTTCTTTGTCTTTTTTTTTCTTTCTTTTTTTCTAAACTATTATTTTTTGTTTTTTTATTCTTTCCTTCTTTTTTTCTTATTATTCTTTTCACCAAAGTTACATCAACAATGGAACTCACAAATTGAGAATGAAAACACGCTCCATTTCACCAGTCATATCCATACCATAAATCCAAACACCCCCACACTTATTTCTTGCACACCCATACATATCATAACGTTGAACAATGTTCCACTAGTCCTAAGGCTTGGGTAAAGACAATATTTTTCAGGTTTAAAGCTTGTAACGTGGGTTCACAATAAACAAGGTCAATAAAGCTCAAAGGGGTTTAACAAAGGGAAAAAATTAATTACAAGGTAGGCTATTTGGCTTATGTAGCTAAATCAAAGAAGGCCTTAATCATGTTCATGTATTCATGTATCAATGTGACCTTGAAGATAATCAAGGCAAGTTCTAGAGAAACAAATCCATGGAAGAATATCTCTCATAAAAAAAAGTGAGACTGATTATGGATGTGTCAGTCTAAAGGCTCAAAATCTCACCAGCTTTTATCTATGAAATTCAGTCACTATTATGCTCAAAGAAAATAACTAAACTAATTAATTCTAAGTGAAAAGAATACTTATTCTATCATGTTCTGAATCTTTCAAGCTAATTGCACCTTGCTCATGTCATGCACAAAAAAAACATTGAAAACCATATTTTTGCTTTTTTTTAACACAAATTAAAACACAATATAAATCCCCTCCCCTACACTTAGAACTTTTATTGTCCTCAATGAGTAAAAATAAACTTTGAAATTTATGTAAAGATGAATAAAAACATGAAAGCAAGTGAGGTAAAAGAAATAGAGTTTGTAGGAGGATATACCTGAAGTACTTGATAGGGAGAATAAAAGTAATGTTTTAAATCTGTAACTATTCTGTGAAGCCCAAGAAAAGAAGAAAAAACAAAATAACAGGAAACAACAAAAATAATAAAATACTTTATTTTTTTATTTTTTTATTTTTTTGTTGGCCGACCCTATTTACATCCCCATATAAAGGCTCCGAACTTTGGGAGGCACTGAAGCCGACTCTATGAAACAATAAAAATATCAAAGTAACTAATAGCTAAAACAAACAATATTAAAATACCTGGATCCATTTAACGTCAGCTAGTAAGACAAACTTCCCATGGGTTGCCTCCCAAGCAACGCCTTTGTTTATTGTCGTTGCCTCGACTCAATGTTTCATTCTTCAATCAAGATTATCAAGGTCCAATTTGTCCACATTCTCCTATTGTAAAGGCTTCAAATCTAGAATAGGTTCCTGTGGAAAAATATTCAATGCTGCAGCAGTGTCCTGCAAATTAGTACTCAAAGCTAACCCCTCATTCCTTTTGTCAAGATGGTTACTGATGGCAACTTCCAATCCACTTTTTTGATTAAGTTCTTTTACTTCTTGTGCTAAAGAATCAAACACATCAATAGAATAAACATGATTATCATCACTAATATTGTCATTACCAGGATATTTCATGGCATCATAAATATTAAACTTAATAATCTCGCCATCAAATTCCATGGTAAGTGTGCCACTATAAACATTTATCTTAGTCTTGGATGTTAAAAATGGTCTTCCTAATAAAATAGGCATATTTTGATCCCTATTCTCCATATCAAGCACATAGAAATCAGCAGGGAAAACCAAATCATTAACTAGCACAAGAACATTATCAACTACACCCTTAGGATAAGCATTAGATCTATCAGCCTATTGAATCACAACACCAGTTTTATTCAAAGATCCAAGTTTCAAATAAGCATATACAGAATATGGCATGACATTAATAGAAGCTCCTAAATCTATCATGGCCTTCTTAAATTTAGTGTTACTTATCATACAAGGGATAGTAAACATACCTAGATCATGGCACTTCGTAGGGAGTTTTATTTGAATAACTGCAGAAATATTCTCCCCTACTCTCACCTTCTCACATCCTTTAAGTTTTTGTTTCCTCTTAATTGTACACAACTCTTTCAAGAATTTAGTATAACGAGGTACTTGTTTAATAGCATTTAAAAGTGGAATATTTACCTCGCATCTACGAAAAGTCTCATATAAATCTATATTTTACTTAAAGTCTGAGGAAAAGGGGGTACTGGTTTATAATCAGAAAGATGTGGAAACTTACGCTTAGGTACCTCATTGTCAATGGGCACATTCTTGTTTGCAACGATATTTTTCTCCTTCTCTTGCTCTAATGATGCAGGATCCGCCTTTCCTGGAATCTCCAACTCTTTACCACTTCTCAAAATGATTGAACTTATATTTTTTCTTGGATTTACTACCGTTTGAGAGGGTAATTTTCTCAAACTATGTGCCTTTAGCTGACTAATTGCAGTCGCCATCTAGGTCACCTGATTGTTCAAACTTTGGATACTAACTCTCGCCTCTTGTTGAAATTGTTTAATCTCCTATTGAAGTTGCAAAGTATTAGTGGCAAGAGACTTAACAATTTCTTCTAACGACATACCTGAATTAGAAGTTTGCCCCGATTGTTGATATGGCTAATAACTTGGGCAGTTTTGAGTCGCGGGCTGACTTACTTATGGATTCCTATAGCTAAGATTAGGATGAGCTTTCCATGATGGGTTATACATGTTCGAAAAGGGATCATACTTCATTTGTGGTTGTCCAAGAAAACCACTCGTCGCATTCATTTGCTCTATGGGCTCCTCTTGAAGAGTTGGGCACATATCGGTTGGATGCCCTACTACCGAACAAATCCCACAAGCCTTCGCCGCTTGTATATTACCTACAGCCATTTGACGAACAAGAGAAGTTAGACTCATAATCTGTTAGCAAGGAGAACATAACACAACATCTTTTGTAGGTGAATACTCCAACCAAGAAAATGTTTTAAACTAATGAGCATAAAATTAGCGTGGATGGCTCTCTTGTCAAGATTATAGATAATGTGATTGAATATGCTGATATGGACCAAAATGAATATATGTTCTACGAATTTCATCTATTTGGTTCATTTTCAATCCTTAGAAATTTTGTTGGAGGTTGTAAAATCATATTTTCATCATCATATACATAATATGGTCTCCAAGTTCTGAGTCAACATCATTTTCTTTTCTTTTAAAGAAGGAATAAGTTATTTTAGAATTACTCATATTTTGACCTGAACATAATTTCCAAACAATAGAATAATTAAAAAAGATCACTTAAATTTTTTGTAGAAAAAGAATTAATTGGTATGTTTATTTGTGTAATAGTTGTCATCTACATTCAATTTAACTATCCTTCAATAATCCTATTAGAAAAGTATTCCTTTTGCCTAAATAATAATATTTAGTCTAGGTTTAAAACGTTGCAGTTCTTTACAGTTCATACTTAGAATTAAACTTATTAACTTAAACTTAGATCAATAAATATTGATGCATATATCAACTACAAGTCAAATGATGAACCATTAACATAATAGATAACAATAATGGCACACCTCACTGTTCTTATTGACGTTAGACAAACTTATTGGAGCGTTGTTAAAATGACCTTGAGGTATTTGAAAAACAATTCAAATTTTCGCCTACACCACTAAAGTGTTGATCTCCATTGGAAAAGATCCACAGATGCTGACTTAGGTGATGACCCAAATGAGTGTAAGATTACCTCTTGGTATGCTTTCTTGCTGATCAACGACACTACTTCATGGAGTAGCAAGAAGCAAACATGCATAGTATCGTCAATTGTGGATATTGAGCTACATGGCATACTCAACAGCTAGCAAGAGGCAGTATGGCTCGAGAGATTATGATGAACTTGAGATGAGTCAGTTGCTAAACGAGCAATGACGATCTATCATATTCATTGATCAGTTAATCGCTTATGCTAGAGATCTTAATTTTCATGGCAAGACCTAATACAAAGACATTAAATATGGTTTTTGTGTTATAGAAAGAAGTAGTTATAAAACGCTTACTTACGCATGAGATTGTAGCCAACCCACTCTATAATTGTTACATGTAAAATCTCTAGTATTGTGTAGGACTCGATATTGATGTTCTATAAGGTGAAGTGTAATCACTAATGTACTCATATTAGTGTATATTTGATGTTAGTTTATAATGGATGAGATTTCTTCATGCGTTCACTTTGTGCTTTATCTTTGTGATAAGCCTGAAAGAAATCAAGTATGAGTATACTAACACATATTGGTATTTGAAGGTATGCGATAAGACGGTATGAGTTGGTTAGTATTCGTCAAAAAATACTATACTCATACAAGAGATGTGCCTTAAGAATTGGTCTGGAACTAGTTCTTATGATAATATTAAGATGAGATCTCTTAATTGTACATGTTACAATTAAAGACTGACATGAGGTCGATATGGATTCCCATGATATATATAACCTGTTTATAGCTAGATGTAAACCCTTGATTGCTTCATGTATTAATTTTGAGGATTTAGGTTAGTTACTGGGTGATAACTAGACCAATGTCTCTCTGGTGTTTAACTTGAATAAAAGTATAATCCTTTTAAAGGGAGTAACACTATAACACATATTTCATACCATGTGTGCTTTATAACCATATAAGAAAATGGGTGAATAGATCCCTGCTTCACCATTGTATGAGTCCTTGAAGCAATAAATGCTTCTTTGGGATAATCTTATTGACCTATGCCCGTATTTTGATAAATCAAGTTCAACATTTGCTATACTTGGCATGTCACCTAAAGATCACGTAAGATTTGATCATATGGGACACAACTGAGAAAATGGTTGACTTGACTTAGAAGGATATTAGAGTGAATGGAAGACTATTCGCATCTAGCACTACATGTGTTCATTGGTCGATTACTTATGTAATATTTATGATTGAACATAATTATGAATAAGTGTTTGAGAATTTAAAGGTCAAACATAGCCTAAGAGGGATAAGGTATGTGGTGACTGATATAAACTTAAACTGGTCTAGGGTACAACGAGACTTTTTCATTCGTTGAAGGTCGTAGCTTCTATGTCATCCATAACATGGTTTGAGCTTTCACTTATTGTGTGCTCACAGGTTGCATGACTTATTTTCTCGTAAGAATTTGGTAATGGTTTCTGACAAGGTTGTAGAGAAACATATATAGTGGTGGATAAGGGTCTATTCATCTTATGCAAGTAGGAGAAGTTGGATTTTAGGGCTGAATCGCCCAATATGGACCTAGTCCGACCCATTTTCTATGGGTCAATAAGAAATTACGGGTATCCAACTAAAGTATCAGTTCTCCAAAAGAAACTAATACGTTCAATTTTCAAAGAAATAGACACAGAAGGAAAAAAAAAGAAAAGGGCAGACTCTTTTCTTCTTCTATCATCTCTCCCTCTCAATCTCTCTGTCAGTTTATTGTTTGTAAGCAATCAAATCAAATCAAAGGGCATTTAAGTTGTGATCAATTAGTCTATTATCTTGTATTTTGGATTACAATTTGTAGCTTTAAATGGTGGAACAAATCTGAGCAAATTTTGAGAATTATTCTGCATATACAATGTTAGTACTAATTTAATTCAATTTATGAAAGAATCCATACTCAGTGTTCAATTTCTTTCAAAAAGATAAGCCAATCTAAATGATGTTTAATTAACCATCATGTAAGTTCAAATGTCTACCACATTACAATTACTGGCTTAGTTTTTTCTATTACAAATTAGTGAAATCAACGCAAAGTTAGATCGCTTAAATAGGGTGATACTTGACTATGCAAAACCTTAATACTCTTTTTGCAAAATATTTGTTGGTACAATAAAAACTTAGTTGCATTTTACTCGCTGTTATGGGGAATAGAATGGGTGTAAGTCTCATTTTTTTAACAAGTATGAAATTTGAGTCTTATATATGTAAAAGATGAGGGGCCTGAATAAAAAAAAATACCCGTTTTAAAATTATTTATGCATCGTTGAATCATTGCGCTATTAGTATCTTATAAATGGTGAAACCTTAAGTATTACAATATGAACAAAAAGCCCAAAAATAATTGCAATATGGCTCTACTCTACAGAAACTTATTCTTTAACAAAGATAAATGATGATTTTCCCTCGTTATCCATCACAAAGACCTTCGCAATCAACTCTTTTTTCCATCATCTAATGATTCTTTAGGCTTTTTAACCAATTATTAGAGTGAATTGCTTGACAGGATCATAGATTACCGCATTCACGTGGTTTTTTATTTTTTATTTTTGAGAGTTGTACTCATTAGTACTTGAATATAAATAATAAGTTACCTTGCTTGTTATCCAGAATAGATCCTTGCATATTGTTGGAAGCAAAGCTCCTTTAGTTTTGACTGAAGAACCATCTGCAGCAATTGTCTTCGATGACTTTCCATCATTTCCCTTATATTTGTTAGAGCCTCATCCTCTACAATAGATCCATCACTTTGAACTTGTAATGACACACTATTTACTTTCCCTTCAGCGCGTTCCTTCTGTTAAACAGTATGCTCAAAGCCAACTTTGTTCGAATAACAAAAACAATATATATATATTAAAATTTTATATCCCCCAAGATCTAACAAGAGATGTTGTTTACCTTAAATGTCTGAAAATCATTGTTTAACCGGACAACTGTGGCAACATGGGTGCATAAATTGGAACATTATTCACTTTGTACCACATCTCTAAAGCAACAGATAAGTGCTCATCCTATCTAAAGCCATTTGAATATAACATGCTTTAGAGAAGTAAATGAGAGAAAGATTCTAAATTGACACAAAGTAACATATACTCACACTCTGATTAATTCCATAAAGTTTAATATCTCTTCTTTAGAACCACGATTATCAAATAGATCATCAACGACAGTGATAAGCAACATTACTTGGGCCTGTGAGATGCGAGCGTCGAACAGTTCAGGTTCAAAGAGAATGTAAGCACTTATAAAATAACACAAGTATAAGTAATGCCTTGAGAACTTTAGATGGTCCAATATGCAATCCTTGTACCATCTGTACATGTTTAACCCACTATATATAGACATTCTCCCATCAAGAATGTAAATAGATACCACTCTTTTGGCAATTAATGAACTAATGAGTTCAATTAATGATATGAATATGAAGATGGAGAGTTTGTATCACAATAAATGAACTCTTATCATAAATATATTAATTGCTAACTAATGAGTTTAATTAATAATAACTAATGAGATTAATTAATAATAAGAATATGAAGAAGAAGAGTTTGGTCCATTTAATAAACTCTTAAGATAAGCATTTAAAGAAGTGTTTAATGAATTCTTACAACTACTTCATGGAGTAGCAAAAAGCAAACATGTATAGTATCGTCAATTGTGGATATTGAGCTACGTGGCATACTTAGCAAGTAGTAAGAGACAATATAGCTCGAGAGATTATGATGGACTTGAGATGATTCAGTTGTTAAATGAGCAATAACGATCTATTGTGTCCCCTAATAAGCCAATCGTTTATGCTAGAGATCTTAATTTTCATGACAAGACCTAGTACATAGACATTAAATATGGTTTTTGTGTTATAGAAAGAAGTGGTTATAAAACGCTTACCTACGCATAAGACTGTAGCTTACCCAAACTATAAGCCTATCTTTGGAGATATGTATTTGTTACATGTAAAATCTCTAGTAGTGTGTAGGACTCGATATTGATGTTCTATAAGGTGAAGTGTAATCATTGATGTACTTATATTAGTGTATATTTGATGTTAGTTTATAATGAATGAAATTTCTTCATGCATTTTCTTTATGCCTTATCTTTGTGATAAGCCTGAAAGAAATCAAGTATGAGTATACTAGCACATATTAGTATTACAAGGTATGTCAACAGGTTGATATGATTGGCTCTCGTACAAGAACAATCACTTGTAGTGCAATAGGAGCATGTAAGATAAGATGGTATAAGTTGGTTAGTATTCGTCAGAAAATATTATACTCATACAAGAGACGTGCCTTAAGAATTGGTCTAGAACTAGTTCTTATGATAATATTAAGATGAGACTTCTTAATTGTACATGTTATAATTAAAGACTAACATGAGGTTGATATGGATTCCCATGATCTATATAACCTATTTATAGCCAGATGTCATATATTAATGTTGATGATTTAGGTTAGTTAATGGGTGATAACTAGGTAAGTGATCTAGGTAAGCTCCCTCAATGATCGACGTAATCAAACGAGTTTGGAGCTGACAAAATATGACATTCATGTGGCTCGAACTCGACCCACAACAACCTTCATTTCATTATCACTGTAGTGGACAAGGAGCAAAAATGTCTCCGGTCAACTCCAAAGACGTTGCCTGTGATATTGCATTGGCATAAATGTTACGACTATCAACATCAACCAGGAGCACATCTCGTCCAAAATCAACAACTAGTAATGATGCAGCAGCAAGATCAGGTGACCTCAATGCTGTTCAAACAAGATGCATCTCCAACCATTAAGCCATCAACTCCAGAGACAAGCATTCTCGCACACCAGGACCGTTCAGCTGGTCAAGTCGAGCCAATAGCTAAGGCTTGGAAATTTCAGCCAGTGCCTAGCGACAATGATTCCATCTCAGCATCATCTTCGGACTCCAACAAGGAACTAGAAGATGATTTCAACACTACAAATGTTCAAACACATGAAGCATCTTCTAATTCGGATGAAGTCAACTCCTTTGCTGATGAAGGAAATGAAAACAAAGTCGCTATTTTGAGCCATGAGCACGACATTGATGAGGTTAGTCATGGTACCTCCACCAATTCCAAAAAATCATTATCCCCTCGCTCAGCTTCACCGCCGGCCAACCCCACCTCCCTTGCCGTTGAACTGCCTAATCCAAATCAGGTGGTCAATTTTGAGAAAGATTCTCCTCTATCCTACTTGGCAAATAATTATATTTTTTCCACAAACTTTTCAGAAAGTAACCATAACCTTTCTGAAAAGTTGTCCCCCTCTTTTGTCAAAAATTCAAAAATTGGCCATCCTTTGTCCCCCACACCCGACATAACTGCACCCAACGCCCACATTTCCTCTCTTTTTTCTACTCGATATTCCCCGCATCCAATTGGCTACAACCCCAACACAAATCAGAATTTGACTCATACTTTTCCCACTTCCCCACTGGGTCCTGTCCCCCATGCGTCCAATGCTTTCAATTTTTTTCCTAGTGCCAACGGCGTGAATGCTTCTACACTCTCTGGGACAGTCACGCATGTTTTTTACAATAATTTAGAGTTTTCAGCCGGCTCAAGCCTCTTTACGCATGCGGTCACTCTGCCAAGTTATTCGAATATACCATATGCTCCTAGCCAAAATACTCAATTAGCTTACCTTTTCTCCTCTGGCGTGAAGTACTCCACCTCCCGTCACCCACATCTCTTGCCCTCACAACTTGATATATCCACTCCTAACTTCACAAACATTCCCTCTCCCCAACTCCCAACTTTATCACCTTCCCCAACTGGCATCATCCCCCATGTAGCCTGGTGGAAATCCAAGAATGCAAACCTGGTGGAAATCCCAGTTCTTCACAACATCATCTCCGCTGCCAGCGAACTCAAGCTGGAATCAAGTTACAACAAGAACAAAAGACTCAAAGGTGTAGGTAACACCGTTAATTTACCAACTCATGTTTCAAAAAAAGAGGTTCAGGGCGCTGTCCTTAAACAGCCCCAAGAGAACCAATGAAGATTATGGCATGGAATTGTCAGGGGCTGGGTCCTCCTTTGACAATTCGAAACCTTCGGGATATAGTGTCCCACGAAAGACCCGATTTTATTTGTTTGTCAGAAACAAAAATGCGCAAAAATAAATTACAGCGTGTTGCTAGGATTTTAAATTTCAATATTGTCATTTCTGTCGAGCCATCAGGCCTATCCGGTGGTCTCGCCATCTTTTGTTCCAAGAACCTGAATGCAGAAGTTATCAGTTTTGATTATCAGCATGCTTGCATTAAGATTGATTTTGATGACGTTACTTACTGGCACCTTTCTTTTATTTATGCATTTCCCAACGCTTGCGATATGGAAATACTCTGGAGGTATATTGCATCAACACAGGAATCCTCGGATGTCCCTCATCTCTTTATAGGAGACTTTAACTGCATCCGAAGCCAGGAGGAAAAATTTGGAGGTAATCAAAAGCAAATGAGAGATATTCTGGAATTCAACTGCCGAATTAGCAATGCTAATCTCATGGAAATCCCTGCTAAGGGGTCCTCTTTTACATGGATGAACAAAAGGGAAGATGACCACTTGATCCTTCAAAGTCTCGACAGAGCTCTTGCAAATACCCAATGGATGCAACTCTTCCAAGAAGCATGGGTCGCGGTTCTTCCCCCTGTGGGCTCAGACCACGCACCCTTGGTTCTATCCCTTGATCAAATTCCTACATCACTTGGACCCAAAATATTTCACTTCGAGTCCTATTGGCTCGACAACCCAGATTGTGAGCAAATTATCACCAACTCTTGGAACCGCCCAATCGGCGGTGGAAAAATCAGGAAAATTTGCAAAAAGCTTTGGATCTGCAAAGATAAACTCAAAGAATGGAGTAAGCGGGTGTTCGGCAACAATAAAAAGAAAATTGCTCTACTCAAAACAAAGCTAGAGAATTTGACAAAGGAACCCATGGCGGATTTCAATTTCAAAGAATTCAAGAGAATCACCCTTGAGATCGACGACCTCTGGAAACATGAGGAGCAGTACTGGGCTGCTAGATCGCGCCTTAAATGGCTCAAAGCAGGTGACAAAAATACCAAGTTTTTTCACTCAACCACTAGATTGAGACGCACCCAGAACAAGATCCTTAGACTTCAATTGGACGATGGATCATGGACGGTTAACCAAAAGACTATCCGGAGTGAAGTAAAATCCTACTTCTCAGGAATCTTTGAATCAGTTGGTCAAAGAAATCTACAACCGGTCCTTGATTGCATCAACCCGATCGTTACGGATGAGGACAACATTCTCCTTTTGAAACCTTTCACTCGTGAAGAAATCTGGACTGCTACCAAAGATTTGAATGCCACTAAGGCCCCTGGACCAGATGGGTTTAATGGCCTACTGTTCCACTCCTTCTGGCCCGTCATCGCCGAAGATATCGTTCAGGCATTCCAAGCTTTTCAAAGGGGAGAGTCTCATCTCAAAGCCATCAACCAAACATCCATCACCTTGATCCCCAAAGTGAAACACCCCCAAAAAATGTCAGAGTTTCGCCCAATCAGCTGTTGCAACTTTGTTTACAAAATTCTGGCTAAAGTGATTGTCAATCGACTCCAACCTCTAATGAATAAAATTGTTGCCCCAACACAATCCGCATTCGTCCCTGGCAGATCAATCCAAGATAACACTATTATTGCCCAAGAAGCATCATATTGGCTCCATAAAGAAAAAATCCAAAAAAGGACATGCCATCCTTAAGGCCAACATGAGCAAAGCCTATGACAGAATTGAATGGGATTTCTTGGAAGACATTCTCACTAAGCTTGGGTTTCACCCCTTGTGGATTAGATGGATCATGGAATGTGTTTCATCAGTCTCATTCTCTGTTCTTGTCAATGGCTCGCCACTTGAGGCTTTCACCCCTTCAAGAGGCATTAGGCAAGGAGACCCCATGTCTCCCTTCCTCTTCGCCATCACAACCCAAGCTCTCTCTTCTTTGTTTGACAATTACCTTAGTAATGGACTCCTTAAGGGATATAAAATTACTAGGAATTGTCCTCCTCTGACTCACCTCCTGTTTGCTGATGATTCAATTTTCTTTTTCGAAGCTAATTACCAAGAGGCACTGATTGTTCAGGAGATCCTGTACAGGTATTGTTTTGTTTCAGGACAATGTCTAAACCTCAACAAATCCTTAATCGTTTTCAGTCAGAATACTCCTGAAGGTTTGAAAAAAGGAATTGCTGAGCTCCTCAGGATACAACGCTCAAACAATTTAGGAACATATCTTGGATTACCAACAGAATGGGATAGATCAAAAACCTCTGCGCTGAAATGGGTCCACGAAAAGTGTGTTCACAAATTGGATGGGTGGAAGAACCTTCTACTGTCGGAAGGAGGGAAAGATGTCCTTCTTAAAGCAGTTTTTCAAGCGGTTCCCTCATATGTTATGTCTTCCATCCTCTTCCCAAAATCCTTTTGCAAAAAGCTGGAAGCATTAGCAACTGACTTTTGGTGGAAAAGAGATGGAAGAAAGGGTATTCATTGGATCAATTGGAGAACTCTTACCAAAGGAAAATCTGATGGAGGTATGGGGTTCAAGGATCTTTATTGCTTCAACCAAGCTCTTATTGCCAAACAGGCATGGAAATTGTTTTCCGAGCCTGACATTCTTGCCGGCAACATTCTGCATCATATCTACTGCTCCAGAGATTCATTCTGGAATGTCAAGAAGAAAAATCAATCATCCTGGACTTGGAATAGTATCCTGAAAGGAAGAGACTTGATCAAATCAAGGGCTATCTGGTCAATTGGAAATGGCATGAGGGTACATGTTTGGGAAGACCCTTGGGTTCCCAATACAGACCTCTCTCAGTTTCGGACCAATTCAGTCACTACTGTCCATGACCTCATGGATTGCCAATCAAAAAAATGGAACACCATCAAGCTCCAATCTATCTTTCCATCTCATATTGCAAAAAAAATCAATTCTATTATCCTCCCTATCTCAGACGTGGTGGATAAGCTTGTCTGGCCTATCACAAAAAATGGTTCATATTCGGTCAAAACAGGGTATCACATTGCCCGATCAATGCAAGACGAACCACAGAGGCTGTCAAACGGTGCCGCTAGCTCATCCAACTCGCTGCCGACCACAATTTGGAAATTCATTTGGAATGCTAAGATCCCTCCCAAGATCAAAATCTTTCTATGGAAAGCATGCAACAATGCCCTTCCGACCTTGGAAAACCTCTTCAAAAGAAAGTGCACAGAATCTCCAGTTTGCACCATTTGCAACACAAATGTTGAAACTGTTGAACATCTCATCCTTATCTGCCCATGGACAAGAAGATTCTGGTGTGCCTCGATCCTCCAATGTGCTATCAATCCAAACCTCATCACAAGATTCGCAGACTGGCTCCTATCCATGACTGACCGATGCGCGAATGTAGGCTATGGTAAGAATGAAGCTTTTGATCTTATTGCTTTTTGCTGTTGGCAGGTCTGGAAGGAAAGAAGCTCAGCTTGCATGGAGAACAGACCTATCGACCTAGAACGGGCCATCACCAAAACACGGCTCAGTATTAGGGAAGCCGACAATTCTCAAGATCAACACAGAAGCTTGGGCACCAACCAAACTCAAAGTGATATCGTCAACCCCATTGCTTGGACGCCACCACCCACGAACTTTTTCAAGATCAATGTCGATGCATCATTCCTCCAAAAGTCGAACAAAGCAAGTGGTGCGTTCATCTGTCGGGACTGGCATGGAAATCTAATCCACGGACAAGTTATCCCCCTATGGTGTGAGTCTGCGTTCGAAGCAGAAGCTGTTGCCTGTCGTAACGCCTGTCTCTTCGCCTCGCAATCTTCCCTTCCTATCGTCACTATTGAAAGTGATGCTGAAGCGGTTCTCAAAGCAATCGATTCTCCGAAACTTGCTCCTTGGAGGGCAAGACCAATATTGGAGGACATCCGAAAGATTGTTGCCAATAGCCCAACCATCAAGTTATCGTGCATTAGAAGATCCGCTAACAAGGTGACCGATTGGGTCACAAAATGTTTTATTAAAGATAGCTTGCCTTTGGATTGGATTGCAAATGTTCCCAACCAACTTTTTAACTTGTTGTACTCAGACATTCACCCAACCGGTGTAGGGTGAAACCCTTGTAATTCTCTTGATCTTTGCAATATATTTATTGTTTTCGACCAAAAAAAAAAAAAAAGGGTGATAACTAAACTAAGGTTTGTATGGTGTTTAACTTGAATAAAGATATATGCCTTTTAAAGGAAGTAACACTGTAACACATGTTTCATACCATGTGTGCTTTATGACCATATAAGGAAGCGGGTGAATGGATCCCTGCTTCACCGCTGTATGAGTCCTTGAAGTAATAAATGCTTCTTTAGGATAACCTTAATGACCTATTCTCGTATTCTGATAAATCAAGTTCAACATTTTCTACTTTGGTGTGTCGCCTAAAGATCACGTAAGATTTGATCATATGGGACACAACTGAGAAAACAGTTGGCTTGACTTAGAAGGATATTAGAGTGAATGGAAGATTGTTCGCATCTAGGTTCATTGGTCGACCAGTTATGTAATCTTTATGATTAAAACTATAATTATGAATACGTGTTTGAGAATTTAAAGGTCAAACATAGCCTAAGAGGGATAAGGTATATGGTGACTGATGTGAACTTAAACTGATCTAGGGTACATAGAGACTTTTTCTTCTGTTGAAGGCCGTAGCTCCCATGTCATCCATAATAGATGCATGGTTTGAGCTTTCACTTATTGTGTGCTCACAGGTTGCACGACTTATTTTCTCATAGGAATTTGATAATGGTTCCCGACAAGTTCGCAGAGAAACATATATAGTGGTAGATAAGGGTCTATTCATCTTGTGCAAGTAGGAGAAGTTGAATTTTAGGGCTGGGTCGCCCAATATGGACCTAGCCCGACCCAATTTCTATGGGTCAATAGAAAATTACGGGAAGTTGTTTAAATAACTTCCCGTATTGGTGTGCTGTCGCAGGCAACCAAAAATAAAACCTGTACTTCGAAAAATATATGTAGTAGTGTGAGTAAGGATTGTTCCCACAGAGAGTCTCTAGCCTAATTTGTGTTACGTAAACAAGGTTGAGGGGGGGGGGGGGGGGGTTGAGTATATAAAGGAAACTTAAGAAAAATTACTGAATTTAAAAATATTGAATTTAATTAAGAAGACGAACCTTGGTCTAAGTCAACATCCACCATTGGAATCTTGTAACTGATCATTGATGCAAGTATATATCAATTCAAACTTTAAATATTCACCGTTAGAATTATTTTCCTATCTCTCCTTAGTCGTAGTTAATTAGAATACACGCGACCTAATTAACCCTAACCACTAAACAACCTCAGACACGCGCTAAAGGTTTAATCTAGTAGCAGCCTTAAGAATTAGAGAGATCGATGAAGCTAAACAACACAAACACACGCGGTTGCATTTAATTTAGTTGAACGTTCTTCCTAAAATCTAATAATCTCTGATGCAGCAAATTATTAAATCTTGGTTGCTTCGCAAATTAGAGGGATCAAACAATTACGGATTTGATATCTAACTTAGCAATAAATTATAACGAATAATAAACTAGTTGGCCACCCTAGCAATTAAACGAAAGAATCATATAAATAAAACAGAAGAACATTCAATAAATTGAACAGTAAAACCTAATTAGATCTCACAGTTCTTATGATTCCGAGGCTTCAATTTCCTTCAACCAAGAATAAAAGTTTAGCCACGCAGAGCCATGAAAAAATCTTGAAGGAGGAAAAGGGAGAGAAAAAGAGGTGGTCCAAATCTTATGATTTCTCCCTCCTCTTTATAGTTTGTGAAGCCTACTAGATCCCATAAGATAATGAAATCCTAATCTAAATAGAATAAGAAAATATTAAAGGTGAAGTAAACTCCTAATATGACTAGAAAAGCCTAAAACAACTAGAAAAAGTCCTAATACAATTAGAATAGCTAAAATAGTTGGAATTTTCGTGCACCACATCCTCCACCATCAACTAGAAGCTTCTAGATAAATAATATTCCAGAACACTAAACAGCATAGGTGCAGCAACTTCACGTCCAATTTCGGCTCTGATACAGCCTTTATTTCTCAAAACTCAAAACTCAAAACATGAAAGTTGTAGATCTTCTTCTTGGCTTTCCAAAACATCTTGAATCACCTCAATCGGAGTTCGGATGAGAGAGTTATGCCCAAAAAATGTAACAGTGTCAGAGCTGTTCAGAATTGCGCGATTTAGCTTTGTTTTGCACTTAACTACTCCGTTTGCATCCTAAATCAAAATATAAAGATAATGAGTGTATTTAGGAATTAAATAGGTGTAAAATATTAAACTTTAATGGAGAGAAATATGACATTTTGCATTTTTATCACGTATCCAACTAAAGTATCAATTCTGCAAAAAACCTGATACGTTCAATTTTCAGAGAAACAAACACAGAAGGGAAAAAAAAAGGCAGACTCTTTTCTTCTTCTTCTCTCAATCTCTCTGTCAGTTTACTGTGTGTAAGCAATCAAATCAAATCAAAGGGTATTTAAGTTGTGACCAATTAGTCTATTATTTCGTATTTTGGATTACAATTTGTAGCTTTTAAATGGTGGAACAAACGTGAGCAAATTTCTGAGAATTATTCTGCATATACGAGGTTAGTACTAATTTAATTCGATTTATGAAAGAATCCATACTCAGTGTTTAATTTATTTCAAAAGGATAAGCCAATCTAAATGATGTTTAATTAACCATCATATAAGTTCAAATGTCTACCACATTACGATTATTGGCTTAGTTTTTTCTTTTACAAATTAGTGAAATCAACACAAAACATTAGATCACTTAAATAGGGTGATACTTGATTATGAGAAACCCGAAATACTCTTGGGTTGCTTGCTTGGACCGCATTTCTACCAAGCAAAGACTTATCGACTGGGGTCTGCATGTTAATTCTCATTGTGATTTGTGTGATAAAACCGGTGAATCCAGAGACCATCTTTTCTTTTCCTGTAGATTCTCAAAAATGATCTGGTTTAAAGGACTGAGATACACCTATTGTGATCAATTCCCAATTGTTTAGAATGATGTTATTGAGTGGATGACTGAAGTTTGTAGGCATGATCAGCTCAATTCTCTTGTGCTTAAGCTCTTGTTTTTGGCCTCAGTTTATTTTATATGGTGCGAAAGAAACAAAAGGCTTCATGACCAGGTTTCCCTTGATGAAAAGCGAGTTTTTGAGAATATCAGATTCTTTGTAAGGTATAAATCAAGAATTTATATAAATATAAGAGAAATATAACTAACACCCGTATATGTTATTTTTGGGATCTAGATGACAACCAACTTGTGAGTGACTTGCTAATGGAACCACTTACTAAATTAGCAAGAAAAATAAAAACTTAGTTGCATTTTACTCAATGTTACGGGGAATAGAAAGGGTGTAAGTCTCAAATTTTCAACAATTATGAAATTTGAGTCTCATATATGTAAAAGATGAGGAGGCCTGAATAAAAACTACCCATTTTAAAATTATTTATGCATCATTTAATCATTGCGTTATTAGCATCATATAAATGGTGAAACCTTAAGTATTACAATATGAACAAAAAGCCCTAAAAAATTGCAATATGGCTCTACTTTACAACAACTTATTCTTTAGCAAAGATAAATGATGATTTCATCTTATTATCCATCACAAATAAGACCTTCGCAATCAACTCTTTTTTCTATCCTCTAATGATTCTTTAGGCCTTTTAATAAATTATTAGGGTGAATTGCTTGATAGGATCATAGATTACTGCATTCATGTGATTTTTAATTTTCTGCGGAGAGTTGTACTCATTAGTACTTGAATATAAATAATAAGTTATCTTCCTTGTTATCCAGAATAGATCCTTGCATATTCTTGGAAGCAAACTTCCTTCTGACTGAAGAACCATCTGCAGCAATTGTCTTCGATGACTTTCCATCATTTCCCTTATATTTGTTAGAGCCTCCTCCTCTGCAATAGATCTATCACTTTGAACTTGTAATGACCACTATTTACTTTCCTTTCAGCGCATTCATTCTGTTAAACAGTATGCTCAAAGTCAACTTTGTTCAAATAACAAAAACAATATATATATATATATATATATATATATATATATATATATATATATATATATATATATATATATATATATATATATATATATATAAATTTTATATCCCCCAAGATCTTACAAGAGATATATGTTGTTTACCTTGAATGTCTGAAAATCTTTGTTTAACCGGGCAACTGTGGCAACATGGATGCATAAATTGGAACATTCTTCACTTTGTACCACATTTTTTGGTAGTTTTTCTCCAAGAAAGTACATTGTCGTGAGGATCAAAAGTTTGGATGAAATAGTTATAAGTGCAACAGATAAGTGTTCATCCATGGTTGGAAATACGTCGTTACTCCACCGCTCAAACTCTTTGATCATATCACTAACCAATTCTTGACACTGAGAAATAAAATTTGAAGTGCTGCAATGAAAAGTCCACAATAACGAATAAAGAAAAAGTTGAAATTTGTTTCTAAACTTTGATTACCAGGCTAATTAAGTGATAGCGAAAGCATCGGCCTTGAATAGCTAGAGCCTGCGCCACAAGGTCATTTACAGTCTTATGCAATGCAGTGAAGGATATTACCACATCTTTGGAGCAATAACCAACAGATAAGTGCTCATCCCATCTAAATCCATTTGAATATAATTTGCTTTAGAGGTCAACTACTTGAATATACATTTTAGAAGTAGATGAGAGAAAGATTCTAAATTGACACAAAGTAACATATATTCACACTCTGATCAATTTCATAAAGTTTGATATCTCTCCTTTAGAACCACGATTATCAAATAGATCATCAACGACAGTGATAAGCAACATTTCTTGGGCTTGTGAGATACGAGCGTCGAACATTTCATGTTCAAAGAGAGTTGAAGCACTTATAAAATAACACGAGTATAAGTAATGCCTTGAGAACTTTAGATGGTCCAATCTGCAATCCTTGTACCATCTACACATGTTTATCTCTTCAGAAGTAGGAATTTTAAATTTTCGCGTGAAATTGAGGAAAATACAAAGTCTCTATATATATAGGAGTCATCAATCAATACCTCTCCAATTGTTGAAGTTCTTTCTGGTGCAGAGTGTGAGCTAGTTAAAGCTCACTTTGAGCCTTTGGTAAAAAAGGAACAACAATAAACAAAGAAAAGAAACAAAAGTGGCAGACAAGGAAATGAGACAAGTAATGGAAAAAGAAAGAAAAGTTTGTGTAGCAAAGTTTGGCGGCAAAGTTAGGCGCATACAATTGAAAATGGTTTTCACACTGCTGCGTTGCTTTGATTTCGGATATGGAATGAGCCTATAAATAGAGGCTCATTCCTCACCATTTTGCATCACCAAAACATTCCAAATAAGAGAGAAAAATAAGCTTTCTCCTTAGTATTTTTTCTTCCGCTTTTGTTGTTCTATATTTGTGAGTGAGAGTTAGTTTATCCTATTATTTGAGAGAGTGATATTGTTCTCTCCTTATGTTAGAGAGAATGTTATTGTAAAATACTCCACATCATAGTGAAATCCTTCATTACTTGCCCGTGATTTTTTCCTCGATTTGTTTGAAGGTTTTGCACATAAATCTTGTGTCTCTACTTTCTCTGTTCTCATTCATATTTTAGTTGCGTGTGCTTGTCCCCGACCATTCCGCTGCACCGATACCCAACAGTGGTATCAGAGCCACTAGTTACGGGTCATTAGTATACATACAGGGTTACTATTCACAGTACTATTCTTGTATACAGTTTTGGTATTATTCACGTATATGGTACTATTCATGTTAATAGTACTATTCATAGTGAAATAGTGGGAGCCAATTCAAGTTACGAAGCAGATAGTCGTTAATACTATGGCAGAAA
Source organism: Ehretia macrophylla (assembly GCA_037974665.1). Taxonomy (NCBI): domain Eukaryota; kingdom Viridiplantae; phylum Streptophyta; class Magnoliopsida; order Boraginales; family Ehretiaceae; genus Ehretia; species Ehretia macrophylla. The sequence continues at coordinate 64,289,537 of CM075772.1, forward strand.
AATTTAAAATCGAGAAGTTAAATGGAAGAAATTTTTTCCTATGGAAATTGAAGATGAAGGCAATCTTGAGAAATGAGAATTGATTGGCAACAATTGGAGACAGACTCGCGAAGGTTGCAAACGACAAGTGAAAATAAATGGATGACAACACTATGGCTAATCTGCACCTAGCATTGGTAGATTCGGTATTGTCAAGTGTTGAAGAAAAGAAGTCAGCGAAAAAAATTTGGGATGCGTTGACCAAACTGTATGAGGTCAAGTCACTTCACAACAAGATTTTCTTGAAGAGGAGACTCTACACCCTTCAGATGAGTGAGTCCACATTAGTGACATATCACATCAATACCTTAAATATGTTATTCTCTCAATTGACTGCAATTGGGCATAAAATAGCGGAGCTTGAACGTGCAGAAATTCTACTTCAAAGTATACCTGATTCGTATGATCAACTCATCATTAGTTACACTAACAATGTTCTTTCAGATTCTGTTATTTTTGATGATGTTGCAACCGCTGTTCTGGAAGAGGAATCTAGGCGCAAAAGTAAAAAAGACAGGATCGAAAGTTCACAACAAGCAGAGGCATTATCAATAGTGAGAGGTAGATCAACGGAACATGGCTCTAGTGGGAGCAACAACCATGGTAGATCAAAATTAAGGAGTAGAAATAATATCAAATTCTACAACTGTGGCAAGAAAGGGCACTTCAAGAAGGATTGTCGGAGCAACAAAAAGAATCCCAAGGTGACAAATTCTCAGGGATGTGTGGCGACTGCACCAGATGATGGAGATATTTTATACAGCGAAGCAACAACTGTATCAAAAGGCAGAAAGGAGCTCATTGATGCTTGGATAATAGATTCGGGAGCAACATGGCATATGACCTCTCATAGAGAATGGTTCCACACCTATGAACCTGTCTCTGGAGGATCTGTGTACATGGGTAATGGTCATGCCTAGGAGATTGCTGGCATCGGTACCGTCAAAATTAAAATGTATGATGGTACCATTCGCACCATTCAAGGGGTACGATACGTGAAGGGCTTGAAGAAGAACCTATTGTCCATTGGACAATTGGATGACCTTGGCTGCAAGACCCATATCGAGAATGGGATCATGAAGGTCGTCAAAGGAGCGCTTGTAGTGATCAAGGCAGAAAAGATTGAGGTAAATCTATACATGCTTTTGGAAGATACGTTGCAGGAGGCAGATGTATCAGTTGCATCAACCGGTCAAAAAGAATCAACTATAATGTGGCATTGTAGATTGGGCCACATGACAGAACGAGGCTTGAAGATTCTCGCTAAACGTAATCTCCTACCCGGGCTCAAGATGGTAAACTTACCTTTCTATTAGCACTGTGTTACCAGTAAGCAGTATAGATTGAAATTTAGGAGATCTACTGTTATAAGCAAACACATTCTAGACTTGACCCATTCAGATGTTTAGGAATTACCGGTTTTGTCCCTAGGATGAGCCAAATACTTTGTATCATTTATTGATGATTACTCCAGGAGACTGTGGGTGTATCTAATCAAGAACAAGTCAGATGTGTTTCCAATATTCAAGACATTCAAAGCGCTGGTGGAACTTGAATTCGGGAAAATGATAAAGTGTTTGAGGAGCAACAATGGAGGAGAATACACTGATGTGAGCTTCCTGGCATTTTGCAAGCAAGAGGGTATTCAGAGGCAATTTACTGTTGCACATATAGCTCAGCAAAATAGTGTAGCAGAGCGGATGAACAAAACTCTTCTTGAAAGAATGAGAGCTATGTTGGAAACTGTAGGGCTAGCCAAATCATTTTGGGTAGAAACAACTAGAACTGCATGTTACGTGATAAACCGGTTACCGTCAACTGCAATTGGGTTGAAGACACCAATGGAAATGTGGATCGAAAAACCCGCAGATTATTCTACCTTGCACGCATTTGGGTGTCTAGCATATGTGATGTATGGTTCCCAAGAAAGAACAAAGCTGGATCCAAAATCCAAGAAATGTTTATTCTTGGGAAATGCTGATGGTGTTAAGGGGTATTGCCTGTGAGATTCCACTGCCCATAAGGTTGTCATCAGCAGAGATGTGATATTTGCAGAAGATAAACTGCAAAGTGAATACGACAATAACACTTCAAAAGAGACTATTATAATACAAATTGAAGATAAGTCAGAACAAGGAGATGCTCCTTCTAAAGCTGCATTGGAGCACGAGGAACAAGAACCAGATGATGCTGAGGTTACAGAGTTCGACGTTCATTGCATTATACTACAAGACCAACTTGGCATTCAGATTTTGTCATGGCGAGCAATGCCACATACTGTCTTCTAACGGAAGATAGAGAGCCATCTACCTTTCACGAGGCTATAAAAAAACCCCGATGTTTCCTTGTGGATGACAGCAATGCAGGAAAAAATTGAAGCTCTACATAGAAACAAAACGTGGGAGCTTGTTCCACTACCACCTGGACGAAAAGCCATTGGTAACAAATGGGTCTACAAGATCAAGTGAGATGGTAATGACCAAGTGGAGAGATATCGTGCAAGACTAGTGGTGAAATGATATGCTCAGAAGGAAGGAATTGACTTCAATGAGATATTTTCTCCTGTGGTAAGACTTACAACTATTAGAGTAGTCTTGGCCATGTGTACTGTGTTAAACTTACATCTAGAATAGTTAGATGTAAAGACGCCTTTTCTTCATGGTGAGCTTGAAGAAGAGATTTACATGCTTCAACTAGAAGGTTTTGTTGAGAAAGGAAAAGAAAACTTGTTTTGCAGGTTGACCAAATCTCTGTACGGTTTAAAGCAGGCGCCAATGTATTGGTACAAGAGATTTGATTCCTTCGTGATTAGCCTAGGGTACAACAGACTCAATTCAGACCATTGTACGTACTACAAGAGGTTTGGCGATGATGATTTTATCATTCTACTGTTGTATATGGACGACATGCTGGTAGTAGATCCCAGCAAAGATCGGGTCCAAGAACTGAAGGCACAATTGGCTGGGGAGTTTGATATGAAGGTTTGGGACCAGTAAACAAGATTTTAGGGATGCAAATTCACCGAGACAGAAAATGTAGGAAGGTATGGATTTTTCAGAAGAATTACTTGAAGAAAATCTTGCGGCGCTTCAATATGCAAGATTGTAAGGAGATCTCAACCCCGCTTCCTGTCAACTACAAATTATCCTCAAGTATGTGCCCTAGCACTGAAGCAGAGAGGATAGAAATGTCTTGAGCACCGTATGCATCAGCAGTAGGAAGTCTCATGTTCGCTATGATATGCACGAGACTAGATATTGCTCAAGCAGTTGGTGCGATCAGTCAGTTCATGGCGAATCCTGGTAGAAAGCATTGAAATGTTGTTAAGAGGATCCTAAGATACATCAAAGGGACCTCGGATGTTGCATTATGTTTTGAAGGATCAGAATTTACTGTCAAGGGTTTTGTTGATTCGGATTTTGCATATGATGCCGATAAACGGAAGTCCACTACAGGCTATGTGTTTACAGTTGCAGGCGGCGTGGTAAGCTGGATATCTAAATTACAGACTGTTGTGGCCATATCTACAACAGAGGCTGAATACATGGCAGCTACACAAGCTTGTAAAGAAGAAATCTGGATTAAACGGTTAATGGAGGAGCTCGGGCATAAACATGAGAAAATTCTCTTGTTTTATGACAGTCAGAGTACCTTCCACATTGCAAGGAATCCAGCATTTCATTCCAAGACGAAACACATAGGTGTTCAATATCACTTTGTTCGAGAAGTAGTGGAGGAAGAGAGTGTGGATATGCAAAAGATTCACACCAACGAGAACCTAACAGATGTCATGACAAAGCCAATCAACGTTGACAAGTTTGTATGGAGTAGATCATCCTTTGGCCTAGCAAAGACGTAAGCAACATGGAATTGACAAGTATTGAGAGATTTGAAGATCATCCAAAGTGGACTTTAAATGGGAGAATGTGAGCTGGTTAAAGCTCACTTTTAGCCTTTGGTCAAAAAGGAACAACAATAAACAAAAAAAATAAACAAAAGTGGTAGACAAGGAAATGAGAAGAGCAATGGAAAAAGAAAGAAAAGTTTGTGTAGCAAAGTTTGGCTGCAAAGTTAGGTGCATGCAATTGAAAATCATTTTTAAACTGCTGCATTGCTTTGATTTCGGATATGGAATGAGCCTATAAATAGAGGCCCATTCCTCACCATTTTGCATCACCAAAACATTCCAAATCAGAGAGAAAAATAAGCTTTCTCCTTAGTATTTTTTCTTCCGCTTTTGTTGTTCTATATTTGTGAGTGAGAGTTAGTTTCTCATATTATTTGAGAGAGTGATATTGTTCTCTCCTTATATTAGAGAGAATGCTATTGTAAAATACTCCACATCATAATGAAATCCTTCATTACTTGCCCGTGATTTTTCTCTCGATTTGTTTGAGGGTTTTCCACGTAAATCTTGTGTCTCTACTTTCTCTGTTCTCATTCATATTTTAGCTGCGTGATACTGCTTGTCCCCGACCATTCTGCTGCGCCGATACCCAACACAGAGCTTGACAAATGTTGAAATCTTGTTGTGCGCACATAAGAAAATGTACATTATCAATGTTGGGGCACCTAAATTATAGGTGATATTTAAGCATATCAAAGAATCTAAAGAGTTTTACTTATAAGATGTTTTAAGAAGTCGAATTTTATTGGTATTGTATAGCTCAATGCTTTGCTTACTTTCAAGGCGTTCTTACACCATGACAATTCCTGAGAGCGAAATCCACCTAAAATTCCATGATTCATGATCTTTTAGTATGTAGGTAATGTAAGTGAAATCACATGGATTTCCAATGATCGATCGAATCTATAAGCTGCTACATATGTTTTAATAAAAGTTCCATAAAATTGACGTTTTTACCTCTTCGTGTAATTTCCTGTCCGCAATTGTCCCGTTTAGCAATTGTTTCTTCAAATATGTGCTTGTCCAAGCATGAACCTTTTGAAGGACATATTCTTTTAAGTTCTTGGATAATTGTGAAGCTTTGTACAGCTCAAGAATGGATGCTAGACCTGTCGAATGTTTGATTGTTGTCTCGGAGAAATATTCTTCCTCAGAAAATTCTGCCAAGTCATGTGTGCCAAAAGTAACATAACTTATTGTTTACATTTAAAGAGCCTTTTGGTAAGTGAAGTCTAGAAAAAATTATTTTAAGAAAATAAAAAATAAACAAAATTTCTCGAATAGAATAAATTAAACCACACAAAAGTAAAGATATTAGATACATAATATAGGTCCCCCTCAAAAGAGGTATTTATTTTGTATTTATGGTATCGGAGCATGATCTAAACAATGTCTGTCTTAAGCTCAAGTACCTTTCTACCAGCCTTTAGAATCTTTTTAATCCTAGTGTAATTAGAGAAGATTAATTTCTGATCATTAACTATGAGTTCAAACGTAACCCCTTGCGAAATTTCTTATATGTTTTACATATTAATGCTTAAGAATGTATATTTCTTCATGATATAGAGGTTTTTCTGAGAAATACCTGATGAAACTTTGTAAGCATTCATTCTCAAAAGTCGAAATGCCATGTCATGCTGCTGCCAAAGTCTATATATTTAATTGTCAAGAGTAAAAATCAAGATTCATACTCTAAACCCTCTTAATTAAATGATGCTTTTTTTTTTATTTATAAGTAACTGGAAGTCACCTGTATGTTTCTGCTAGAACATCTCTTATTTCATCTATAAAATAACTACTCACTCCCAATCTTTGAAGAGTATCAACCATGCAGAGACGGATGTGTACACTTACAGGATAGAAGGTTGGAACTGTGAAATAAAGAAATGAAAATGTAATGCATTAGTATGAGAAGAGAAAGAAGATCAGGGGCGGTACTAAAAGGGGGCTGAAAGGGCCCTGACTTTCTAAAATTTTTAATTTTTTAAAAAATTACTTATATAATTTCGTTAAAAAAAATTATTCGTCTCTCTATTTAAAAAAATTCTATGTAGTATTATAACAAAAATATTTTGGCCATCCAATGTTAAAAAGGTAAGATACATGATCATGACTAAGAAAATACCCCAATTTTTGTAGGTGGTCAAGACTGAAGACAAGTATTGAGAGCCTTTGACATCATATTGTTGAATCAGTGAAGCAGCAGTGGCGGCTGGTGAATTGAATAGCGAACCATTTTTCCTGTGTTTGACATCCCCAAATGTTTGAATCTCTCACTCCTTCAGCAAAATCTGCTAGATCCTTTGCCATTTTCATAAAATCATTTTCAAATAATCTACAATGAAAAGCAATTATGAATCAGCATAAGCATGAGCAGTGGAAAAAGATCTATTTTAGAGGAAGAGAAAAACAAGATACTAAATGCTTATAAGCCAAATATAATTATGAGGTTACAAGCTTTCTCATTGACTTGACAAGCGAAAAAGTAGGATGTAATGTATTTGGTAACACACTGGTGGAGGTAACGAAGAACAAAATTCTGGGGCAATATAGTTGGGAAATATAGAACTGGCAAACTCTTCAATGTCTCTCATTTTTGTAATACACACTCCATAATGCTACTAAACATATAAAAAGTTAAAGACACAATACTTAAAGCTCGATTTGTTATAATAGTGGGGAGATTTGGGTTTGTCAAAATGTGTTAACGGTTGATTGAGCCTAACTAATATTTTCAGATCATAATGAGGAAAACAGGGAAATAATTCAACCTCGAACTGTTCGCATAACCCACACCGTTCATGTGAGGTTTTGATGTTTCAACCATCTGGACTGAAGAGGGTTCCAGAAAAACATTCTTGAAGTCACACAATCGTTGCACTAGTCGCATATATCAAAGCAGAGCTTGGATATTCAGGTTCAAAGCAAAGGACATCAATGGCATCAAGAGTAATAAGCTTGTGCTTGGTCAAACATCCCAAAGGGAACTTTTATGTATTGTCCATGCATATATGATGTATATACGTATAATGGAAGACTCTTTACGTGGCATCTGAAGAGTTATATGGCCAAACTGAGAATAAAATTCTACAGATCCTATGAAGGGTTTCGCTAGGGATAATGAGATCAATATCACTATAAGGATTTAAAAAACCTCTACGAGGTCGTCGAGTACCTTTGTTATTGGGAAAATAAATCTTCTTATGACATATAATGAAATAATGTGGACAATGTATAACCATTGAAAGGATTGTTTATAAAGTTGTGAATTATTACGAGAGGATCTTTAATTTTGCTATCGCTCCTTAGCTAGTAGTAGTTCGTATCTTAGGTGGGAAGATGGAGAATGAGTTACATCGATAACTATAACTAATCCTGAAGTTTAGATATTTACCCTCCCAACAGTAGAAAATGTGAAATGCTTAGATAAAAAGCAAGGGTAGAGGGCCTCCAAAAAAAATATTGGATTTATTTTAAAAAAAATAGATTTTTTCCTCCTTACCCAACTAAAAATAAAAATAGTTATAAAAGTTCTCAAAAGCATGCAGTTAGCCATGGTTAGTCACGAATACAATCATGTTCTTTGCGTGAGTTCATGTTAGTATAGTTTCATATTGTTTTTTTGCTAGTTTTAATGGTCAAAGAAAAAAACAAAAAGACTAGAAAAGTGTCACGTAGATACTTCCTTTTGCTAATTTTCCAGGAAAACAACTTAAGAAGGTATAGTACATATTATATATATGTATTTTTTTTATAAAAAAACTATCATTGTCTCTCAACTTTAGCAATTACCATTTAGCCAGTTCCCCAGCTCCTAATCACCTCATTTGTTTTCAAACATATGTGTGCATATATGTGTATGTATATATATATATATACCGGCAAATTGGCAAAAGGAAGTGCCTAAATGGGAATAATTGATGAGTTCTATTCTATGAAAGAGTGACGGCTCAACTTCATTGACGGAATAGGTAAACATTACTTTGTACATCGTATGTTATTTTTGGTAAATATTATTTTTTTTCTAAACAAAAACTATCGTATTCTCACAACTTTAGCAATTAGCATTTAGCCAGCTCCTAATAGCTTCCTTCATTTCAAACATATGTGTGTATATATGTGTATGGTAGAACTAAGAAATTAATATTGGGGGCCCAAGACTTTGATTCAACTTAGAAGATTGCAATATTAAATTTTTAAGCATAAATAAATATAAAAAGACACTTACCAAAAATAATACAAGATATACAAAGTAATATTTACCTATTCCATCAATGAAGTTGAGCATGTGTCTCTTTCATGGAATATAACTTATTAATTATTGCTTCCACAGGAACATCATTAGCAATTTTTTTTTTTATATATAGATAATTAAGCTATCTTTGAGAAATCCATCCTCCATTCGATTATAAAGCCTTGGTTTGATAACATTCATAGCAGAAAAATCTCGTTTTGTAGTTGCTGTCAAGACAAGAAGAGTTAAAATCAACTATATCAACCTATTAACTAAAGGATAAACTTTTGATTTTTCAGTTTTCACTAATCCTCTACATAGATCTTTTATACTAGTCAAAATTTTCAAGTTAGGACGATTAGGCACATCAAGCTCATAATGTTGCAATTCATAATTTAAATGAATCATACCATGTTCAGAGAGTTCAGAAGGACAATTTTTTTTAGCAAGTTTGTATATACCATTAATTGTAAATGACTTAAAACCATCTAATAGGATCCAAAGCTTTGCTAAAAGTAAGAAGCTCAGTTGCTTACTCATTAAATATGCTATTTAGCTCTTGTATTGTTGATCTGTAATAGTTGTAAATATGTCTACCGGTAATGATGTTCTATTGTTATAATACCTTTTTAACGGCGAGATCGGACGACGTGAGAGTAAGAAGCATGCATATTAGGAATTTTATATTTGGATGAGAAAAAAAAAAGATGTCACATTCTCTATGAGAGTTTCCCAACTAACATATCTCAACCTTTGCAATAACGATTTTGTGTTAGAAAACATATGTATTATATTTATAATGTCTTGAGATTTTTGCTGCAGAACTTGGCAAAGCTCATTGATGATCTCATAATTTCTTTGATCACATGCAAGAGAAATAAAAAATCAAATGACATCAATAGCTTAATAGTAAAGATAGCATCTCCACATTGAAAGTATTTTGGAGAACTACACAAGTGGCATCAAACATCTTTATCAAACAACAAATTGAATTAAAATGTGAACTCCATCTAATATCTCCAGGGAGTTGAAAAGTTCTTATTTGATTGGTCCCTTTACCAATATTAATCTCACCATGTTTAATTAAACATGCATTTTCAACTACCTGGGCAACTTGTAATTTATCATTGCCCTTGGAAGAAGACCCTACAATGTTAACAATGAAACTCAAGTTTTTGGAAAAGGTATGTATATCAGAAACTTCTCTAAATGCAACAATAAGAGCTAGTTGTAACTGATAAGCTAAGTATTGCACATAATAAGCATAAGTACAATCTTTAAGAAACAAAGCTTGTAACCTATTCTATTCCCCATGCATATTACTAGTTCCATCATACTTTAGACCATGAATATTAAGAATATTGAGGTTATGATGAGATAATCCATAAGAAATATCTCTTTTAAGAGTTAATACTTTTGTATCTTTTATAACATGAATCAAGTCTAGAAATCTCTCTCTAACAAATCTTTCCTTATCAACAAATCTTATAACAAAATCCATTTGCTCTATCTTAGATTCATCCCATGCTTCATCAATAATTAAACAAATCATTGCTAAACGAATCCTTTTACGAATATTGTTTTGCTTATTTCTAACCAAAATAGATAAAATTTCTTTTTGAAAAGAATGTGATGTGTATTTAGCATTTTGTAGGGTATTATCTAAAATAACTCCATGCACTTTCTCATTGTAAGATGCTAACAACTTTATCATTTTAAGAAAATTACCTTGGTTTATTGAATCTTAACATTCATCATGCCTTCTAAAAGCACATCCTTGAAATGTTTACCATCAAACAACAACTATGAAAGCTTTTAGGCATAAGTGGTTATTTAAAATTTATGAAGGAGTTTGCCTTTGCATCAAATTTTCAATAGGAGGAGATTGGTTCTTCAAATTCTCACAATATTTGACAATTGAATTATGAAATGAATTGTTATCCTTCCCCACATGAGATAAAAAAAAAAAAAAAAAAAAAACACAATCTTTCTTGTTATTTACTTTTTTTTCCAGTTTTTAAATCCCTTAGTTGTGAGTACATCCATTCATATTTTTCATTTGATTCTTTTGCAAATATGTAGCAAGGAGAACAAAACACAACATCTTTTGCAGGTCAATACTCTAACCAAGGAAATGTTTTAAACCAATAAGCATGAAATCAACGTGGATGACTATCTTATCAAGAATATAGATAATGTGATTGAATATGCTGATATGGACCAAAATGAATATATGCTCTATGAATTTCATCTATTTGGTTCATTGCATACTCCTAAATTTGAGGACATAGACCTAGGTTACACACTAAAGAACTTATATCAATTGTCTCATTTTCAATCCTTAGAAATATTGTTGGAGGTTTTAAAATCATGTTTGTAGCACTATTAGATACAAAATGTTTGTCTCTAAGTTTTGAGTCAACGTCAATTTCTTTTCCTTTAAAGAAGGAATAAGTTATTTTAGACTCATACATATATTGACCTGAAAATAATTTCCAAACAATAGAATAATTAAAAAAGATGACATAACTTTTCTATATAAAAAGAATTAGGTGGTATGTTTCTTTGTGTAATAGTTGTCATCTACATTCAATTTAACTATCTTTTTATAATTCTATTAGGAAAGTATTCCTTTTGGCCTAAATAATAATATTTAGTCTAGGTTTACCACATCGTAGTTCTTTACAGTTGATACTTTCAATTAAACTTAAATCAATAAATATTTGTAGATATCAACTACAAGTCACATATTGAACCATTAACATAATAGATAGCAACAATGGCGAACCTCACTGTTCCTGTTGACGTTAGACAAGCTTATTGGAGCGTTGTTAAAAGGGGCTTGAGGCATTTGAAAGGCAATTTTGATTTTCGCCTATACTACTAAAGTGTTGATCTCTATATATTGGAAGAGATCTACAGATGCTGACTTGGTTGGTGACCCAGATGAGCGTAAAATTCTTTCTTGCTGATCAACGGCACTACTTCACGGAGAAGCAGAAAGCAAACATGCATAATATCGTCAATTGTGAAAATTGAGTTACGTGGCATACTTAGCAGCTAGCAAGAGGTAGTATGGCTTGAGGGATTATGATGGACTTGCGATGAGTCAGTTCCTAAATGAGCAATAACAATTTATCATGTCCACTAATAAGCCAATCACTTATGCTAGAGATCCTAATTTTCATGGCAAGACCTAGTACATAGACATTACACATGGCTTTGTCATAACGCTTACCTACGCATAAAATTGTACCTAACCAACTCTATAAGTCCAACTCAAAAGAGATATGTATTTGTTACATGTCAAATCTCTAGTATTGTGTAGGACTCAATATTGATGTTCTATAAGGTAATGTGTAATCACTGATGTACTCATATTAGTGTATATTTAATGTCAGTTTATAATGAATGAGATTTCTTCATGCGTTCGCTTTATCTTTTATCTTTGTGATAAGCCTGAAAGAAATTAAGTATGAGTATACTAGCACATATTAGTATTGGAAGATATGTCAGCAGGTTGATAGGATTGGCTCTCGCACACGACCAATCACCTCTGGCATAGTGGGAGCATTTAGAGATACGACCGTATGAGTTGGTTAGTATTTGTCAAAAATATTATACTCATACAAGAGACGTGCATTAAGAATTGGTATGAAATTAATTCCTAGGATAATATTAAGATGAGACATCTTAATTGAATATGTTACTATTAAAGACTGACATGAGGTCGATATGGATTTCCACGATCCATATAACCTGTTTATAGCCAGATATGAACCCTCGATTGCTGCATGTATTAAGTTTGAGGATTTAGGTTAATTACTAGGTGATAACTAGACCAAGGTCTGTATGGCGTTTGACTTGAATAGAGATATACACCTTTCAAATTAAGTAACATTGTAACACATGTTTCATACCATGTGTGCTTTATGACTATATAAGGAAGTAGGTGAATGGATCCCTGTTTCACCACTGTGTAAGTCCTTGAAGCAATAAATGCTTCTTTGGGATACCCATAGTAATCTAATAAATGTTTCTTTGGGATACCTTTAATCAAGTTCAACATTTGCTAGTTTGGTGTGTCACCTAAAGATCACGTAAGATTCAATCATATGGGACACAACCGAGAAAACTGTTGACTTGACTTAGAAGGAAATTAGAGCGAAGGGAAGAATGTTCGCATCTAGCGTTGAATGTGTTCATTGGTTGACCAGTTATGTAATCTTTGTGAGTGGACATAAATATGAATACGTGTTTGAGAATCTAAAGGTCAAACATAGCCTAAGTGAGATAAGGTATGTGTTGACTGATATGAACTTAAATTGGTCTAGGGTATAACGAGACTTTTTCTTCCATTGAAGGTTGTAACTCCCATGTCATCCCTAACAGGTGCATGGTTTGAGCTTCCACTTATTGTCTGCTCACGGGTTGCACGACTTATTTGCTTGTAGGAATTTGATAATGGTTCCTGACAAGGTCGCAAAAAAACATAGTGGTGAATAAGGGTCTATCCATCTTGTGCAAGTGGGAAATGTTCAATTTTGGGACTGGGTTGCCCAATATAGGTTGACCCAGCTTGACCTCTTTTGTACGGGTCAAAAGGAAATTACAAGAAGTTATCCAACAAAAGTATCAATTCTCCAAAAAAAAAAAAACAGATATTCTCAGTTTTTAGAGAAATAGACACAAAAGGAAAAAAAAAAAAAAAAGGCCAGACTCTTTTCTTCTTCTTCTCTCATCTCTCCCTTTCAATCTATTTGTCAGTTTACTATGTGTAAGCAATCAAATCAAATCAAAGAGCATTTAAGCTATGACCAATTAATCATTATCTTGTATTTTGGATTATAATTTGTAGCTTTTAAATGGTGGAACAAACTTGGGCAAATTTCTAAGAATTATTCTGCATATATGAGGTTAGTACTCATTTAATTTGGTTTACGAAAGAGTTCATACTCAGTGTTCAATTTCTTCTGAAAAGATAAACCAATCTGAATGATGTTTAACCAACCATCATGTGAGTTCAAATCACATTCTGGCTGAGTTTTTTCTTTTACGAGTTAGTGAATTCAACGCAAAGTTAGATCGTTTAATTATGCGAAGTTACTCTTTTTGCGAAATATTTGTTGGTACAATAAAAACTTAGTTGCATTTTACTCACTGTTATGAGGAATAGAAAGAATGTAAGTCTAATTTTTTAAATAAGTATGAGATCTGAGTCTCATATAAAAGGGGAGGAGCCTGAATAAAAAATACCCGTTTTAAAATTATTTCTGCATCATTGAATCATGCGTTAATAGCATCATATAAATGGTGCAACCTTAAGTATTACAATATGAACAAAAAGCCCTAAAAAATTGCAGTACGGCTCTACTCTACCGCAGCTTAGTCTTTAGCAAAGATAAAATATGATTTCCTCTCATTATCCATCACAAAGACCTTCACAATCAACTCGTTTTTCATCCTCTAATGATTCTTAGGCTTTTTAATCAATCATTAGAGTGAATTGCTTGACAGGATCATAGATTACTGCATTCATGTGATTTTTCATTTTCTGCATAGAGTCGTACTCATTAGTGCTTGAATATAAATAATAAGATATCTTGCTTGTTATCCAGAATAGATCCTTGCATATTCTTGGAAGCAAACTTCCTTCTGACTGAAGAACAGTCTGCAGCAATTGTCTTCGATGACTTTCCATCATTTCCCTTATATTTGTTAGAGCCTCCTCCTCTGTAATAGATCCATCACTTTGAACTTGTAATGACACACTATTTACTTTCCTTTCAGCGCGTTCCTTCTGTTAAACAGTATGCTCAAAGTCAACTTTGTTCAAATAACAATGGATGCCTTCCTATACAAGAATTAAAGCAAATGTGTGATATTTAATAGTTGTGAACTTTATAACGTTTCAAGTGACGGATTCAAAAAATAAGTGGTGAACCTGAAAATATTTCTGATTAATATTCCATGAGCTGAATAGTTGAATGCTGATTATATAATAAGCTAAGATTATATCCCCCAAGATCTGAAAAGAGATGTTGTTTACCTTGAACGTCTGAAAATCATTGTGTAACCGGGCAACTGCGGAGGCATGGGTGCATAAATTGGAACATTCATCACTTTGTACCACATCTTCTGGTAGTTTTTCTCCAAGAAAGTATATTGTTGTGAGGATCACAATTTTGCACCCAATAGTTATAAGTGCAACAGATAAGTATTCATCCATAGTTGGAAATACGTCTTTACTCCACCACTCATACTCTTTGATCATACAACTAACCAATTCTTGCCACTGAGATATAAAATTTGAAGTGCTGCAACTAAAAATCCACAATAACGAATAAAGAAAAATTTGAAACCTACTTCTGAACTTTGAACTTACCAGGCCAACTAAGTGATAACGAACGCATCGGCCTTGATTAACGAGAGCCTTCGCTGCAAGGTCATCTATAGTCTTATGCAATGCAGTGAAGGATATTTCCACATCTTTGGAACAATAACCAATAGATAAGTGCTCATCCCATCTAACGTCATTTGAAAAAAAATGTGCTTTAGACGTCAACTACTTGAATATGAAGTTCGAATCCGACCAAATAGATATAAAAACAAGTTGGAATATACATTTTAGAAGAAAATGAAAGATAGATTCTAAATGACATAAAGTAGCATAAACTCACACTTTTATCAATTCCATAAAGTTTAATATCTCTTCTCTGGAGCCACGATTATCCAATAGATCATCAATGACAGTGACAAGAACCACTACTTGGGCCCATGAGATACGAGCGTCGAACAGTTCAGGTTCAAAGAAAGTGGAAGCACTTTTAAAATAACTCGAGTATAAGTAATGCCTTGAGAACTTTAGATGGTCCAATCTACAATCCTTGTACCATCTGCACATGATTATCTCTTTAGAAGTAGGAATTTTCAGCGTGAAATTGAGGAAAATACAAAGTCTCTATATATATAGGAGTCATCAATCAATTATACCTCTCCAATTGTTTAAGTTCTTTCTGGTGCAGAGCTTGACAAATGTTGAAATCTTGTTGTGCGCACATGAGAAAATGTACATTATCAATGTTGGGGCACCTAAATTAAAGGCGATATTTAATTGTCTACATCATAGTCAGACAGTTGGGAGAAGATAGTAGAATAAGAATCTAATTGATAGAGTTTTTTACCTATAAGATGTTTTAAGAAGTGGAATTTTATTGGCATTGTATAGCTCAATGCTTTGCTTACTCTCAAGGCGTTCAAGCACACCATGACAATTCTTGAGAGCGAAATCCACCTAACATTCCATGATTCATGATCTTTTAGTATGTAGGTAATGTAAGTGAAATCACATGGATTTCCAATGATCGATCGAATCTATAAGCTGTTGGGTATCGGTGCAGCGGAATGGTCGGGGACAAGCAGTATCACGCAACTAAAATATGAATGAGAACAGAGAAAGTAGAGACACAAGATTTACGTGGAAAACCCTCAAACAAATCGAGGGAAAAACCACGGGCAAGTAATGGAGGATTTCACTATGATGTGGAGTATTTTACAATAACCTTTCTCTCTAATATAAGGAGAGAACAATATCACTCTCTCAAATAATAGGAGAAACTAACTCTCACTCACAAATATAGAACAACAAAAGAGGAAGAAAACTACTCAAGAGAAAGCTTATGTTTTCTCTCTAATTTGCTATGCTTGGATGATACTAAATGGTAAGGAATGAGCTTCTATTTATAGGCTCATTCCATACCCAAAATCAAAGCAAAATAGTAGTGTGAAAAGGATTTTTATGTGCCTAATTTTGCACCAAACTTTGATGCATAAATCTTCCTTTCCCATTGCCTTTTGTTTTCTTTTGACTCACCAAAAATGTAAAGCTACCAAATGTGACTTTACCTCATTAAAAGTCTTTGATGGCTCACATTCTCCCACTTAAAGTCATATTGGATGATCTTCAAATCTCTCCATACTTGCCAATTCCATGTTGCTTACGTCTTTGCTAGGCCAAATGAGGATCTACTCCAAACAAACTTGTCAACGTTGATTGGCTTTGTCATGACATCTGCTAGGTTCTCGTTAGTGTGAATCTTCTGCATATCCACACTCCCTTCCTCCACTACTTCTCGAACAAAGTGATATTGAACACCTATGTGTTTCGTCCTGGAATGAAATGCTGGATTCCTTGCAATGTGCAAGGCACTCTGACTGTCACAAAACAAGGGAATTTTCTCTTGTTTGTGCCCGAGCTCCTCCATTAACCGTTTAATCCAGATTGCTTCTTTACAAGCTTGTGTAGCTGCCATGTATTCAGCCTCTGTTGTAGATAGGGCCACAACAGTCTGTAATTTAGATATCCAGCTTATCACGCCGCTTGCGACTGTAAACACATAGCCTGTAGTGGACTTCCGTTTATCGGTATCACCTGCAAAATCAGAATCAACAAAACCCTTGACAGTAAATTCTGATCCTTCAAAACATAATGCAACATCCGAGGTCCCTTTGATGTATCGTAGGATCCTCTTAACAACATTCCAATGCTCTCTACCAGGATTCGCCATGAACCGACTGACCGCACCAACTGCTTGAGCAATATCTGGTCTCGTACATATCATAGCGAACATGAGACTTCCAACTGCTGATGCATACGGTACTCGAGACATTTCTATCCTCTCCGCTTCAGTGCTAGGGCACATACTTGAGGATAATTTGTAATTGACAGGAAGCGGGGTCGAGATTTCCTTACAATCTTGCATATTGAAGCGCCGCAAGATTTTCTTCAAGTAATTCTTCTGGGAAATCCATACCTTCCTACCTTTTCTGTCTCGGTGAATTTGCATCCCTAAAATCTTGTTTGCTGGTCCCAAATCCTTCATATCAAACTCCCCAGCCAACTGTGCCTTCAGTTCTTGGACCCGATCTTTACTGGGACCTGCTACCAGCATGTCGTCCACGTACAACAGCAGAATGATAAAATCATTATCGCCAAACCTCTTGTAGTACGTACAATGGTCTGAATTGAGTCTGTTGTACCCAAGGCTAATTACGAAGGAATCAAATCTCTTGTACCAACACCTTGGCGCCTGCTTTAAACCGTACAGAGATTTGGTCAACCTGCAAACCAAGTTTTCTTTTTCTTTCTCAACAAAACCTTCTGGTTGAAGCATGTAAATCTCTTCTTCAAGCTCTCCATGAAGAAAAGCTGTCTTTACATCTAATTGTTCTAGATGTAAGTCTAACACAGCACACATGACCAAGACTACTCTGATAGTTGTAAGTCTTACCACAGGAGAAAATATCTCGTTGAAGTCAATTCCTTCTTTCTGAGCATATCCTTTCACCACCAGTCTTGCACGATATCGCTCCACTTGGTCATTACCATCTCGCTTGATCTTGTAGACCCATTTATTACCAATGGCTTTCCGTCCAGGTGGTAGTGGAACAAGCTCCCACGTCTTGTTTTTATGTAGAGCTTCAATTTCTTCCTGCATTGCTGTCATCCATAGGGCAACATCGGGGCTTTTTATAGCCTCGTGAAAGGTAGATGGTTCTCCATCCTCCGTTAGAAGACAGTATGCAGCATTGCTCGCCATGACAAAATCTGAATGCCAAGTTGGTCTTGTTGTCTGACGCAATGAACGTCGGACTTCTATAACCTCAGCATCATCTGGTTCTTGTTCCTCGTGCTCCGGTGCAGCTTCAGAAGAAGCATGTCCTTGTTCTGACTTATCTTCAATTTGTATTGTAGTAGTCTCCTTTGAAGTGTTGCTGTCGTCTTCACTTTGCAGTTTATCTTCTGTAAATATCACATCTTTGCTGATGACAACCTTGTGGGCAGTAGAATCCCACAGGCGATACCCCTTAACACCATCAGCATTTCCCGAGAATACACATTTCCTGAATTTTGGATCCAGCTTTGTTCTTTCTTGGGAACCATACATCACATATGCCGGACACCCAAATATGTGCAAGGTAGAATAATCTGCGGGTTTTCCGGTCCACATTTCCATTGGTGTCTTCAACCCAATTGCAGTTGACGGTGACCGGTTTATCATGTAACAGGCAGTTCTAGCTGCTTCTGCCCAAAATGATTTGGCAAGACCTGCAGTTTCCAACATAGCTCTCATTCTTTCAAGAAGAGTTCTGTTCATCCGCTCTGCTACACCATTTTGCTGAGGTGTATGTGCAACAGTAAATTGCCTCTGAATACCCTCTTGCTTGCAAAATGCCAAGAAGCTCCCGTCAGTGTATTCTCCTCCGTTGTCCGTCCTTAAACACTTGATCCTTTTCCCGGATTCAAGTTCCACCAGCGCTTTGAATGTTTTAAATATTGGAAACACATCTGACTTGTTCTTGATTGGATACACCCACAGTCTCCTGGAGTAATCATCAATAAATGATACAAAGTATTTGGCTCCTCCTAGGGACAAAACCGGTGATTCCCAAACGTCTGAATGGATCAAGTCTAGAATGTGTTTGCTTCTGGCAGTAGATCTCCCAAATTTCAATCTATGCTGCTTACTGGTAACACAGTGCTCACAAAAAGGTAAGTTTACCGTCTTGAGCCCGGGTAGGAGATTACGTTCAGCAAGAATCTTCAAGCCTCGTTCTGTCATGTGGCCCAATCTGCGATGCCACATTATAGTTGATTCTTCTTGACCGGCTGATGCAACTGATACATCTGCCTCCTGTAACGTATCTCCCAAAAGCATGTATAGATTTACCCCGATCTTTTCTGCCTTGATCACCACAAGCGCTCCTTTGACAACCTTCATGATCCCATCCTCGATATGGGTCTTGCAGCCAAGGTCATCCAATTGTCCAATGGACAATAGGTTCTTCTTCAAGCCCTTCACGTGTCGTATCCCTTGAATGGTGCGAATGGTACCATCATACATTTTAATTTTGACGGTACCGATACCAGCAATCTCCAAGGCATGATCATTACCCATGTACACAGATCCTCCAGAGACAGGTTCATAGTTGTGAAACCATTCTCTACGAGAGGTCATATGCCATGTTGCTCCCGAATCCATTATCCAAGCATCAGTGAGCTCCTTTCTGCCTTTTGATACAGTTGCTGCTTCGCTGTATAAAATATCTCCATCATCTGGTACAGTCGCCACACATCCCTGAGAATTTGTCACCTCGGGATTCTTTTTGTTGCTCCAACAATCCTTCTTGAAGTGCCCTTTCTTGCCACAGTTGTAGCATTTGATATTCTTTCTACTCTTTGATTTTGATCTACCTTGGTTGTTGCTCCCACTAGAGCCACGTTCCGTTGATCTACCTCTCACCATTGATAATGCCTCTGCTTGTTGTGAACTTTCGATTCTGTCTTCCTTACTTTTGCGCCTAGATTCCTCTTCCAGAACAGCGGCTGCAACATCATCAAAAATAACAAAATCTGAAAGAACATTGTTAGTGTAACTAATGATGAGTTGATCATACGAATCAGGTATACTTTGAAGTAGAATTTCTGCACGTTCAAGCTCCGCTATTTTATGCCCAATTGCAGTCAATTGAGAGAATAGCGTATTTAAGGTATTGATGTGATCTGTCACCGATGTGGACTCACTCATCCGAAGGGTGTAAAGTCTCCTCTTCAAGAAAATCTTGTTGTGAAGTGACTTAACCTCATACAGTTTGGTCAGCGCATCCCAAATTTCTTTTGCTGACTTCTTTTCCTCAACGCTTGACAATACCGAATCTGCCAATGCCAGGTGCAGATTAGCCATAGCGTTGTCATCCATCTCTTTCCACTTGTCGTCCGTCACCTCCGCTGGTCTGTCTCCAATTGCTGCCAAGCAATTCTCCTTTCTCAAGATTGCCTTCATCTTCAATTTTCATAGGGAAAAATTTCTCCCGTTGAACTTCTCGATTTCAAATTTTGCTGCCATAGTATTAACGACGATCTGCTTTGTAACTTGAACCGGCTCCCACTATTTCACTGTGAATAGTACTATTTATATGAATAGTACCGTATACGTGAATAGTACTAAAACCGTATACAAAATAGTATCGATACCGTATAGGTGAATAGTAACCCCGTATGTATACCAGTGACCCGTAACCAATGGCTCTGATACCACTGTTGGGTATCGGTGCAGCGGAATGGTCGGGGACAAGCAGTATCACGCAACTAAAATATGAATGAGAACAGAGAAAGTAGAGACACAAGATTTACGTGGAAAACCCTCAAACAAATCGAGGGAAAAACCACGGGCAAGTAATGGAGGATTTCACTATGATGTGGAGTATTTTACAATAACCTTTCTCTCTAATATAAGGAGAGAACAATATCACTCTCTCAAATAATAGGAGAAACTAACTCTCACTCACAAATATAGAACAACAAAAGAGGAAGAAAACTACTCAAGAGAAAGCTTATGTTTTCTCTCTAATTTGCTATGCTTGGATGATACTAAATGGTAAGGAATGAGCTTCTATTTATAGGCTCATTCCATACCCAAAATCAAAGCAAAATAGTAGTGTGAAAAGGATTTTTATGTGCCTAATTTTGCACCAAACTTTGATGCATAAATCTTCCTTTCCCATTGCCTTTTGTTTTCTTTTGACTCACCAAAAATGTAAAGCTACCAAATGTGACTTTACCTCATTAAAAGTCTTTGATGGCTCACATACGCTTCTACATATGTTTTAATAAAAGTTCCATAAAATTGAAGTCTACTCTGTGTTTTTACCTCTTCATGTAATTGCTTGTCCACAATTATCCCGTTGAGCAATTGTTTCTTCAAATATGTGCTTGTCCAAGCATGAATCTTTTGAAGGACATCTTCTTTTAAGCTTTTTGATAATTGTGAAGCTTTGTACAACTCAATAATCGGTGCTAGACCTGTCGAATGTTTGATTGTTGTCTCGGAGAAATATTATTCCTCAGAAAATTCTGCCAAGTCATCTGTGTCAAAAGTAACATAACTTATTGTTTACATTAAAAGAGCTCCTTTTAGTAAGTGATGTCTAGAAACAATTTTTCTAAGAAAATAAAAGATAAACAAAATCTCTTGAATAGGACAAAACCACACAAAAGTAAAGATATTAGATGCATAATATAAGTCCCCTCCAAAGAGTTATTTATTTTGTACTTATGGTATCGGAACATGATCTAAACAATGTCTTAAGCTCAAGTCTTTCTATCACCAATTAAGAATCTTTTTAATCCTAGTGTAATTAGAGAAGATTAATTTCTGATAATTCACTATGAGTTCAAACCCCTTACTAAATTTCTTATATGTTTCACATATTAATGCTTAAGAATGTATTTCTTCATCATATAATCATGTAGAGGTATTTTATGAAAAATACCTGATGAAACTTCGTAAGCTTTCATTCTCAAAAGTCGAAATGCCATGGCACAACACATGACATCTGAAAAGATCTCTTCATCCTTCTGCTCCCAAAGTCTATATATTTAATTGTCAAGTAAAAATCAAGATTCATATACTCTCAACCCGCTTAATTAAATGCTTTTTGTATAAGTAACTAGAAGTCACCTGTATGTTTCTTCTAGAACATCTCTTATTTCATTTATAAAATATCTACTCACTCCCAATCTTTGAAGAGTATCAACCATGCAGAGACGTACATGCACCCTTATAGGATAGAAGGTTGGAACTGTGAAATAAAGAAATGAAAATATAATGCATTAGTATGAGAAGAGAACGAAGATCAGGGCCGGTATTAGAGGGAGGGGGGAGGGGAGGTCAGGGCGCCCGAGATTTTTAATTTTTAAAAGATATCTATATATAGTATCCTTAAAAAAATTATATCCCCTCTATTTTTTTAAAATTCTATGTCGTATCATAAAAAATATATTTTGATCCCCAATATTAAATTTCTAGCTCCACCCTGAAAAAGATAAGATACATGATCATGACTAAGAAAATACCCCAATTTTTGTAGGTGGTCAAGACTGAAGACAAGTATTGAAAGCCTTTGACATCATATTGTTGAATCAGTGAAGCAGCAGTGGCGGCTGGTGAATTGAATAGCGAACCATTTTTCAAGCGTTGAAGATGCACCCATCCCCAAATGTTTGAATCTCTCACTCCTTCAGCAAAATTTGCTAGATCCTTTGCCATTTTCTTAAAATCATTTTCAAATAATCTACAATGCAAAGCAATTATGAATCAGCATAAGCATGAGCAGTGGAAAAAGATCTATTTTAGAGGAAGAGAAAAACAAGATACTAAAGGATGAAAAGCAAGGAGCAGAGCTTTTCGAGGCGAGCAGCAGCCAGCAAAGTAGTTTACACCTTGCTAATGACATAAGTAAAAACACCAGCTTCAAAGCCCCCAGATAGTAATACATAAGAGGAAGGTGACTAATATATATATACATTAAAAGGTAATAGCATCATAACCCTTATGGCTTGACGAAAGTACATAGGATTTCTATGTTTTTAAAAGTACACCGAACTTTCCTGTGGTTTAAAAAATATAAAACCGAACTCCCTTGTGGCTTCAAAAAAATCGTTACTTCCAATAGAGAGCATTTTGCACGCTCATCAAGTGCAATTGTTCATTTTTTTGGTATTAAAATGTTATTTGTTTGACAAAAATACCCTTATATATATATATATATAAAATTTTTTAAAAAAAAAGAAAAACCAGTCATCTTCTCCACCTAACCCCTCCCACCCCACCTTTGGCAGAACCCACTCCTTCCAACCTAACGCAGCCCTGTCGAACCCCACTATCCCCAACCCCAGCCCTGCGAACCCCCCACCCAACCCTTACCCTGACAGACTCGCCCCACCCCATCCCCCCTTCCCCCACCCAAACCCCATCAAATGTATGTATATATATGTATGTGTTATGTATTATATATACATATTTGTTTCTTTTTTTGTTTTGTGTGTGTATATATATATATATATATGTGTGTGTGTGTGTGTGTGTGTGTGTGTATATATATTATATTATATATTATTATTATTTTTTTCTGGTGTGGTAGATATATTATCTTTTTTTTATATCAAATATATATATATAAACAAAAGAAAAAAGGAGAAAAAAATTAAGGATATTTACATCTTTTTACAATTTATGTTAAGAAACTTGATTGAAAAAGGACAGATGGAGCACGTGTTCTACTTTTTCAAACCACAGGGGGTTTCGGTACACTTTTAAAAGTACAGGGAGATGTTGTGCACTTTAGGCAAACCATAAGGCAAATAATAAAAATGTCTTGTCCCGACTTAGGCCAGTTTAAAAAATTAATAATTTTGATAAAATTATAAGATAATACATTTAAAATATTTCCTTTGTATTTTATCAACTCAAATATTTCATAAATTAATAAATTGATTATAAAGTTTTCTCAAAATATGAATCCAGAGTAGCTTGACTTTTGTTGAACTTCAAATCTACCTGAATCTCATTTTTAATTATGCACAATGCACCTAAAAGTTCTAATCCTACTAAATTAAAATATTCTCTTTTATTCTCATTAGACTTTTCTTCTTTTCTTTCAAATAGGCCTGAAAAAATACCAGTCGCTATTTCAAAAAAGATACTATAAATATAATATGTTTACTATTAAGTCAAAAAATATATATATATGAGCACTTGCAAGTTTAAATGAATTCAATTTACTTCATAATGTCTTGCAACATATAAAGCTTTCTCTTTGTAATTTGGTGCATATTTTCAAGCTTTTGTAGTGAAAGCTCTTATAACTAATGAGATAATAAGTCGTTCATATGTTTTCTCTCTTGAACACTTTGGTAACATAAGTTTAGTAGTCAAAGGAGAAATGTCCTCGTTCTTGCATAATATATACAAATGGGCATTTATAATGATAAGAAACCCGAATTTTTTTTAGGGTAAATAGCATATTATCCCCCTATGATTTGCTAAAAGTAATTGATTACTCCCTTGTGTTTTAAAAATTAGCTAATTACCCCCCCCCCCCCCCCCTATATTTTATAAAAGTAGCTAATAACCCTCATATGCTTTTTAAAAATTAGCGCTTTTGTTAGAAAATATAAGGGGGCAATCAGTTACTTTTATAAACACAAGGGGGTAATCAGTTATTTTTAGCAAATCACATGGGGTTATCAGCTAATTTTTAAAACACATGGAGATATTGTGTATTTTTAACAAAATACAGAGGGATAATGCGCTATTTATCCTTTTTTTTCTAAAATTAATTAGTGTTAAATGGTAGTCAAAAAATGTATGTGTACACATCAAGGACTAGAGGCCCGACTAGATATGCTTGCTTGCGTATGCCCACGTGTTAAGTGCATGTTTATTATGAATGCACGTTTGAATCTTTCTATAGATTTTTAATTTTTTTAAAAATATTTATATATATAGTATCGTAAAAAAAATGATTGGCTCCTTTATTTTTTAAAAATTCAATATAGTATTATAAAAAATATATTTTGGACACCCAATATTAAATTTGCAGCTCTGCTGCTGTCTGGATTCTTGATGCATACCTTTTAATTTCAGAATCTCGATAGCGAAGCATGGTACTCTCCATAGCTGGGTCAAAAGGTCGATTGAGATCCAATTTGACGACGTCATCCAACATTCTAGGAAACACAATGTCAAACCCTAAAGGGGAAAGTTGATCCTTATCATTGACTGCCCAACTATTGCACCCCATATAATCAAGGCCTGTAAGAGATTTCAATAAGAGACAATTAAGTTGTAATTGAGAAGACGAACTCAGATTGATTGAGTTGTAAAATGCCTTCATAAATTACACTCTGATTTAAAAATATTTGGACATTCAAAAAACAAGACCAAATGGAGTCAAGATATTGACAAACAATATTGTATGTTTGTTTTAGACATGTGAAATGTTTTTTTTTTCTTAGTAAGCAAGTATTTCATACATGTGAAAATATTTGTTAAATAAGTTGTATATGAGGAATCATGTTTCATATATAAGAGGCTTTGGTTTTTTTCGTAAAAACATGTGCTTTACAACTAACTAATGACAAAAGAAATATATAATTACTAGTACAAGTAGTTACTTTAATTCAATAAATAGGAGCAGAGGAAAATAGCAAAAACTTCAGAATAATTATAAATCAAAAATTCAAAATATCATATGTAACTCATTTACATACTGTGAGATGTTTCTCTCTCTTGTTTTTGCTCTCCCTTCTCTCTAGAAACAACCTAGCCATCAAACCACCCCATGGCCAAGAAAAAGAAGCAAATATATATATCCCTTTAGATCTAGTGCTCGCCTTTTTGCAAGCTTCCATTTTGACGATCCAATTGAAGGTTTTTCGCCCTCCTCGCCCAGCGAGAATGATGATAAATTCATAACTTCAACCCGAGAGCCTAAACAAGCTTTTGATTCCATCCTTTCCATGGGTCTTCGCCATTCCTCCAGCTCAGAAATTGCTATTAAAGAAGATCTTCTTTGCAAAAATACAGAGGACGATTTCCTCTCAGCAACTCCAGCTGCTAGCACCATTGGTTTTCCTCTCCAAATAGACTCGAAAACTGCCTCACATTCTCATATGAGATATACTAGAATTTGTGTGGAAATAAATCTTTAAGAGGACCTACCAGATGTGACGTATGTCAAGCTTCCAAATAGTTGTATTGCAGAAGTTGAGATTGAATATGCTTTTTTTTTTTTGGACTAAGATTAAATATGCTTGGAAGCGCACTTTATGCAGGTTACTTGGTCACACTGGCCCAACATATCCCTCCAATCCAATTCATTCACACGCTAAAGAGAAAATCGAGCCAGAAAAAAAAAAAGTGAGGCCAACAACCCCATTGGATTGATGTCCAGAAAAAAGAAAAGGGATCCTAAGACAAGCACGCTTCAATTCACCCTTCTTGCTCCAGGACCCCCTCAGGGCCCCGTTCTAAGCAATTACCCACACGAGTGCCTTTCAAAGCAACCCATAACAAGTTTGAGACTTTGAACATGATTCAAGTTTATTGTTTTTTTATTAATATTTAGAGATTCATTTAAATTTTGAAGGGCTTATATTTATTAAAATTTTAATGTGTGTTTTCTGTAATGAATCTCTAAATGTTAATATAAGAACAATAAAATCTTACCTGTCAGTATGTAAGAAATACTACGGGAGCTAAACTTAAATTTTATTAAAAAAATAAAAATAAAAATAAAAACTAAATTTATAAACGGGAGCTAAATTAACTATTATTTTAATTTTTAATCTAAGATGTAAAATCAAAAATATAAAAACTATACTCGAGAGGTAAATTAATTAAAATTAGTATTTTTTTCGTAATCAATAAATAAAATTAAAAATAAAAAAATTATGGTGATTTACGTCAAAATAAGAGAGAGAATTATGGTCCAAAAGTAAAATAAGTAAAACATAGTTTTTTCACTTTTTTTCGTCAAAAATAATTGACAAATTGATTTAAAGATTTTTTTTTTTTAATTTGGGAGACCAGAAGATAATTTATACATAAATTGAGGATTCAAAGGTATTTTACTCATTATTAGTGGTATAAACAAAAGCAAGAAACAACAATTATGGAAAAGAAAGTCACCAGATGGAAGGATTCATACAACAAGAAAGCCAAAAAACATGAGACATCTTATCTTATTATAAAACATAAAAATGGAAATAAAAAAAATAAAAACTGAAAAATGAAGCCATGCTCACCTCTTTGTACTAGTTGTTCGCCTACTTTCCATTTTCTTAGTGCAAGGATAGAAGCCAACGTTGAAGAAAGGAAGTCGTTAACAAGTAACGGATGGCGTGGATGGATACCCCAAGACCCATCTTGGTGCTGATTTTCCATGACCCAATTCACGCACTGTGGGAAACATGGCCTGTCCTGAAACTCCCTGGAAGGTACCATGGCTACCTAGGCAGTGTCGTAGGCAGATGCAGAAATCTCCACCTTCTTAAACATCTCTCTTATTCTATCTATTGTCCCTTGAAGATCCTGCCATCAGAACATGTAAATCAATGAGAAATTATTCAGAATTGTCTGCTGTTTCGTATAGTTAAATTTTGAGTCTAGGAATAATTACCGACGGAACATTGAGACTGCATCTGATTGGTGATGGATTTTGGCCCTTCCTGAATTCATGGCCTAAGAATGGTACGTTATTTTCCCCACAGCTCAGTAACATTGCACGTATAGAGGAAGAGAGAGAGAGATGGGAACAAAGCTAGATCAATAATAGCTTAAAGTACTGCTAAGGATAAATACAGGACCGGAAAAGAGTATCAATCGTTTATTTGATTGTGACATGGCTAAGTATAAGAGTTTAGTTGTGGAAAATAGTTGTATTCCATGTCTATTTTGATGTGTACATCATATCTCTTTTATAGTACAACAAGAGTAACTAGTCTGTAAGACTAAAGATAAACATCAACAGTTGTGATATACATCAACAAATACGCTTAACATAATTTTGAAAATCAAACAGCACAAGTCTGTTATCACGCCCCCTCAAGCGAATCGGGATAATGGACCGAGAGCTTGTCACGTAAAGCAGTAAGCCGTTGTCGAGACAAAGACTTGGTCATAATGTCGGCCAGTTGATCCACAGTAGAAATGAATTTCACCTGCAAAGCACCAGAAGCAACTTTTTCCCGAAGGAAGTGAACATCAATCTCTATATGTTTAGTGCAGGCATGAAATACTGGATTAGCAGTTAAGTAAGTGGCACCAATATTATCACACCACAAGATAGGTTTAGATGTTTCCAAAACCCGAAGTTCGCGAAGAAGAGATTGAATCCAACAAAGATCTGCAGTGGCAAAGGCAATAGCACGATACTCAGCCTCAGTGCTCGAACGAGAAGTAGTCGTCTATTTTTTGGCGGACCATGAGATTAAATTTGAACCTAGAAAAATACAATACCCATGGGTGCTACGACGATCATCCGGACAACCAGCCCAATCCGAATCAGAGTAAGCATGAAGTGTTGTAGCAGTAGAGAGTCGGAAAAGTAAACCAAGAGTAGGTGTGCCCTTCAGATACCGCAAGATGCGTTTGACTGTCGACCGATGAACATTAGTGGGAGCATGCATGTACTGGCAAACTTTGTTCACAACAAAGCTAATTTCTGGTCTTGTGATGGTGAGGTACTGAAGTGTGCCCATAGTGCTTCGATACAATGTAGGGTCTAAGAATGGCTCACCCTCATGCTAAGAGAGCTGCGGAGAAGTAGCCATCGGAGTCGCAATTGGCTTAACTTCATGTACCTTTGTTCGGGCTAGTATGTCATGAATATACCTCTGTTGATTTAGCAAGAGACTAGAAAGAGTTCGAAGCACCTAGATATCAAGAAAAAATGATAGGTCTCCTAAGTCTTTGAGAGCAAATTGATGATTTAAAGCAGTAGTAACAGAATGAATAGCAGCCAGAGTGTTACCAGTCAAAATAACATTATCGACATAAATTAACAGAAACAACACTTCATTACCAAGGTGACGCATGAATAGTGAAGTGTCAAACTTCGTCTCTGAAAAATGCAAGCTCACGAGGAAACTGCTCAGCCTAGCGAACCAAGCCCAGGGAGTATGTTTTAGCCCATAAATCGCTTTGTATAACCTGCATACATGATTCGGTAGAAGAGGATGACTGTATCCAGGTGGTTGAGCCATGTAAACCTCTTCAGTTAGAACACCATGTAGAAATGCATTATTAACATCAATCTGCCGAATGGGCCAATTCTGTGAAACTGCAATAGCTAAAATAATCCGAATAGTGGTGGGTTTAACCACCGGACTAAAAGTCTCTATAAAATTAACACCTTCTTCCTGATTGAAACCTTTGGCTACTAATCTGGCCTTGCACTGCTCAATAGAACCATCCGACTTACGCTTGATCCGAAACACCCACTTGCAGCCAATAATGTCTGCTGTGGACAGCTTAGGAACTAGCGTCCATGTAGAATTCTGAATAAGTGCATTGTATTCATTGCTCATAGCAGTATGCCAATGAGCGAATTTGGATGCTGTGGTATACGATGTTGGTTCATAGTCCACGGAGGAAGAAGACTGAGAAACTGTGTTTGTAGCAAAGGTAACATAATCTGAGAATTGTTTTTGAGAACGAGTATTGTCCTTGCTACAAGTCACCATGTAATGACGAGGTTGAGTAGAGGCGGAAGTAGTATCATGTGTTGAAGAAAGAGACATGTCTTGCAAAGGTGATAAAGTGGCGTGATTTGGTGAGCTGGTTGTAGGAATTGAGGAGAGAGAGAGGTGGGACAACTGAGACATTAATTGCGAGATAGGACAAGACATATTGTCTAAAGAAGAGATTGGAATTGGGGAAAGAAAGTTGTCAGCTGAGGGCCTACATGAATTGATTGATTGGGGCCGTGTAGGTGAGGGAAAAGAGTTGACATTAGATGACACATTATGTAATGGGAGGTGAGCTGGTGTGCACAACGAGCTAGAAGTCGTGGGCTGCCGTGGTGATTCGCACATGGAGGAAGGAGACAACACGCCAGTTGGCGCAATTACATCTAAACGCGTGGATACCACTGGACCCACATCAGTTTGGGCAGTTGAAGAACTTAGTGACGCATTGGTAAAGGATTGCATAGGTGTAGTATTTGATAGACTTGAGACGCGGGTGGAAAGAAAAGATAGTGAGGAGACCTGAATAGGATTCTCAAACCGTGAATCAAAGGCTGGTGGGATTTGGTTAAAGGATGAGGATACGATAGAAGGTGTTTGAGCTGAACACGAACTAGGAGATGAGGAGACTGATATATCGGACTTGCGAAATGGAAACGTCTGTTCGTCAAACACCACGTGACGAGACATATATATTTTAGTTGTGTGTAAGTTATAATAACGTTACCCTAAATGCTCTAAACTGTAGCCTAAAAACATGCACGAAACTGACTTTGGACTTAGTTTATCAGACTTAGTTGCACCTAAAAAGGGATAACAGAGGCAGCCAAACACACGAAGAGTAGAGTAGTCCGGAGGTTTCTCATATAATTTTTCAAAGGGGGTAAGCTGTTTTAAAATTGGAGTAAGCAATTTATTGATTAATTGAATTGCTGTTGTAAAAGCTTCCAACCATAATGGTTTTAGGAGATTAGAATGAAACATTAATGTGGTACCCAGTTCTGAAATATGGCAAATTTTTCTTTCTACCATTCCGTTTTGTTCGGATGTATAAGGGCAAGAGATGCGATAGTGTATACCAGCATAATTCATTATAGTAAAAAGGCGACATTGAGTAAGCTCACGAGCACCATCACATTGAAAAAAATTAATTTCAGTCAAAAAATGGTTCTCAGTGAACTGTTTAAAATGTAAAAGCTGTCGGCACTATCACTTTTATCAATCAACGGATAAATCCACGTGAATCTAATGAACTCATCAATAAAGATAATAAAGTATCGATAGCCGAAAAATGAAACGATAGGAGCTGGTCCCCATATATAGGAGTGTATTATTTCCAACGGAACAGTAGCATTATTTGTCGAAAGAGGGAAATGGAGTTTATGACTCTTTCCCATCATACAGGAATTACATAGCAAATCAGAAGCTAGAACATCAGAAAAATCAACCAATTTCCTAGAACGTAAAACAGCTAAAACAGATTTTGATAGGTAACCCAAGCGGTTGTGCCACAGAGTTGAGGAGAAACGTGAGGCTGCTAATGCCAGAGGATGAGGACGCGAACCAAAGGAAAAGACCGGAATTGTGTATAGACCAGAGTCAGCGTGGCCCTTGAGGAGAGGAGTCCTGGTACGGAGGTCCTTGACAATGCATTCAAAAGGAAAAATTTCTAGTGAGACAGCATTATCTTTTGTGAATTGTGAGACAGAAAGCAAATTTTTTGTTAACCGGGGAACATGCAAAACATGTTTAATAGAAAAAACATGAGAAGGAGTAGAAAGAGATGAGGAACCAGTGTTTAAAATATCGAGAGCCTTACTAGAAAGAGATGAGGAACCAGTGTTTAAAATATCGAGAGCCTTACTATCCCCAACTACGACCTGATCAGAACCATGATAGGAATGGAGCTGATGAAGAAGAGTGGGATCACAGGTCATGTGAGAAGAAACCCTAGAGTCTGGAATCCATGAGCTAGGAGTGACAGCTGGAGAGGAGTGTTGTTGATGGACGCCGACAAAATGAGTCGTAGAGCCATTATTTTTGGACTGAGCATACCGGTAATGGCACTTAGCAGCGCTGTGACCATATTTGTGACATATCTGGCACTTGGTTCGTGAAGTGTTTGAACCCTGTTTGTTGGAGTTGGAGGAAACAATCTTTGATGGGTTGCTTTGCTAGACCTATTCTGAGTCACAGCAAGAGAGTGAACAGAAGGTGTAGGCAATATGCCAGTTTGATCAACAGACAGAGAACGCATTTGAGCATTAAGAGCCGAAACAGTACCATTAGAAGATGGAGAAAACGAGTCAGTCTCCAAAAGAACTCATTGTTCATA
Source organism: Ehretia macrophylla (assembly GCA_037974665.1). Classification (NCBI taxonomy): domain Eukaryota; kingdom Viridiplantae; phylum Streptophyta; class Magnoliopsida; order Boraginales; family Ehretiaceae; genus Ehretia; species Ehretia macrophylla. Next base: position 64,321,143 of record CM075772.1, read on the forward strand.
CGTCAGTAATTTGGTGCGAAGCTCATTGAAAGACGGAATCACTACAAGATTCTCAATGGAGGTCACAAAAGGGACGATAATCCCTGGGAAGACCATCAAGAGTAACGATGACTAAGTCAGAATCAGAAAGTTTGTCACCAATAGCAAACAGAGATGACAATAGGTAATGGATCTATTATAAGTAATCAACAATCGACATAGGGCCTTTGCGCAATTGACGGAGTTGAGTACGGAGGAGTGTTTTGCAAGCCAGTGACTGTTGTTGAAATGAGTCTTTGAGATAGGTCCACAGTGCATAAGCAGAGTCATGTCCTATGGCTTCATGGACAAGAGAGTCCGAAAGAATAGCAAGAATGCAGGAAGTGACGAAACTGTCGTAACGTTTCCAATCATCAAGAGATAAGGTAGAGGAAGAAGAAGAAGTAGAGGTAGGAGAGACATCCATTTTTTCTGGTTTAGGTATGGTTCCATTGATATAACCCAGAAGATTATTGAAGGTGAAGAATGGAAGTATTTGAGTCTGCCAAGTGAGAAAGTTCGTGTTGTCAAGTGCAATAGTCACATAAGTCTTGACATTGTAAGAGGGAAAAGTCAAAGCAGTAGGTGAAATGGCCATGAGTACTGATAGTAACGTAAAGTGGAGAAAGATAAGACAAAATTGGAAGAGTGAGAAAAGAATTTGGCAGGGAATGAAAAGAAGAAAATTATGTGGAAGAGAGTGAACTGGACGGTGTAAAACCCAGGAAGGACGTTTGTCGTTTAGAACTTTGATACCATATAAGAGTTTAGTTGTGGAAAATAGTTGTATTCCATGTCTATTTTGATGTGTACATCATATCTCTTTTATAGTACAACAAGAGTAACTAGTCTGTAAGACTAAAGATAAACATCAACAGTTGTGATATACATCAACAGATACGCTTAACATAATTTTGAAAATCAAACAGCACAAGTTTGTTATCACTAAGCATACATGTTGACATCGGAGTTCAATGCTTAAAAAGAGATTTTAAAATGACATAAAAAGGGAAAATTAGACAAATAGTCATATTATTTTAGAAGTTACGTGATTAGTTTTTACTGTTTATAAAAGTTCTATCAGTAGTCATCAAACATCAACAGTTGTGATATACATCAACAGATACGCTTAACATAATTTTGAAAATCAAACAGCACAAGTTTGTTATCACTAAGCATACATGTTGACATCGGAGTTCAACGCTTAAAAAGAGGTTTTAAAATGACATAAAAAAGGGAAAATTAGACAAATAGTCATATTATTTTAGAAGTTACGTGATTAGTTTTTACTGTTTATAAAAGTTCTATCAGTAGTCATCATTGTTTTAAAAGTCACTCATTTAGTCTTCATTGTTTGTAAAAGTCACTCTATTAATCCTTAATGTTTGCAAATGTCTTATCATTAGTGGTGAGACTTTTGTAAACAATAGGGACTAATGATGAGACATTTATAAATAATGGGGACTAATGGTAAGACTTTCGTAAATAATGAGAACTAATCGTGTGACTTCTAAAACAATAGGAACTAATAGTGAGACTTTTACATACAAAGACTAACCACATAACTTTTGAAATAATATGGACTAATTATCTAAAATAGGTAAACAATAAGACTAATTGTGAAATTTGCCCTAAAAAAGTAGTAAATAAAGTGTTTTTTTTTAAAAAAAAATTTGAACCTCTCTCCGAATCAGACAAATCTTAGGCCTTTAACCACTTTACTCCCAGTTAAGACATGTCAAAAAGGTACAAATTGAGTACACTTTTTTTTTGGTCAAAGGGAAATATTCATTAAAACAGAGATAGAACGCGAACAGATAAATCTTATCCCAAAAGTGATCGGACGGAGAGGGTGAGCGAAAGCTCAAAACAAGATATTGAAATTATGAAAATAGCATAATGGGCTAAAGCCCTACATACATAAATCAGGAAATTAACAGGATATGCTACAACCCTTAACAGAGAATTAGGGGGAAACCCTAATAAAGATAACCTCCAGAGATAAAATCTAGAAAGTATGGGGGTAGAAATCCAGTTGTACAAAAGCGCAAGAATCCAATCCAATTCTTCTCCGACCATCAGAATTAAAACACACACAAAAGGTCTTGAAAGTCTTATAGAAAAGGCTGCCGAAGCAGAGGAAGAAGAAAAAGTCACCAAAGTATGTTAAACGGGGCAAACCAACCCAACTGGAGGCTGGGCCCAAACGTTCCAAACAGCCAATGGTCTAAACCCTCCAAGAGACAGAGAGGACCCTAGGTGTTCTGAGCTTGAACAAGTGGTATCAAATGCCACCTTATCACCACCAGATAAACCACCAAGTACGGTGGAAGGAAAAGCAGGATTAGGAACCAAGTGTGTGAACAACAAATGACAAACACAATGAAGTAACTGGAGAGGTTGGCATAGATCAACGATGGATTTGGAAAAATTAATCACTTCAAGTTGGATCCAAAACTTGTTCTTGTTGCTGATGTAGTACCAAACATCCCATCCACCATGGGCTACCATGGCCCGACCCACATATTGTAAGCCCGTACCTATCACCCTGTAACGAACAAAAGTGAAGCTAGTTTCTCATCAGGATATTTTTTGTCTTAAGTCGCAATGGACCTAGATCTGGTTGCTATTGAGTGTAATTCACAGTTCTCTGTTGAATAGGAAAATAATAGATCTAAAGCAAGGAATAAGTCTTCATCATCATCAGAGTCTGGGATAAGAAGGAACATGGATCTGGGAGAGGTCATAGCCATCTCAAGAAGTTGGGTGTAGAGATTCTAGTGTTAGGAGAGAGGTGGAGGTGTGGTTGTTTCAGCTACACCTAAAGGGGTTACAACTACTGGGTTTCTATAAAAATGGTGTTTAAGAGGCTCTAAACATTGTTTCTGTTGGATGTTGCTGTTGATGTTGGTGAGGCACAAATTTTGCCTACTTGAGTACAGTTGGGGAGAGCTTCATGAAGAAACTCTAAGCTAATTTATATTGGATGATGAACCCTGTGTATACAAGAAGGTTAGTGGGAGTGCAGTCACTTTCTTTATCTTGTATGTTGACGATATACTAATCATGGGAAATGACACGGGTCATATGATAACTGTAAGGGTTTGGTTGAACAATAAATTCTCCATGAAGGATTTGGGATAAACCACTTATATCTTAGGAATTTGTGTCTATAGGGATAAAACGAAGAGATTAATTGGCTTACCCCAAAGCATGTACATAGACAGGATCTTGAAGAAATTCAAGATGAAGAGTTCTAAGAAGGATCTCTTGCCTATGAAGCACGGTGTGCATCTTTCTAAAGAAATATCTCCAAAAACTGATATTGAACATCAACACATGGAAAGAATACCTTATGCTTCTGCCATAGGTAGTCTTATGTATGCTATGTTATGTACACAGCCTGATTTTACTTACGTTGTAAGTGTTACGAGCATATATCAGTCTGATCTAGGTGAAGGTCACTGGATATCAGTAAAACACATCCTTAAGTACTTGAGAAGAATTAAGGATTTGGTTTTAGTCTATGGAGGCGGTGAACTCCATGTGGATGGATACACCGATTCAGATTTTTAATCTGATAGAGATGATAGAAAGTCTACATTTGGGTTTGTATTTATTTATAATGGAATAGTAGTCAGTTGAAAACATTCCAAACAGCCTATGCGTGCTGATTCCACTACAGAAGCAGAATACATTGCTGCAAAGGAAGTGGTTTGGATCAAGAAGTTCTTAAAAGAACTTGAAGTGGTTACATCTATTGAGTTTCCAATATATTTGTATTGTGATAACAATGGGGCTATAGTACAAGCCAATGAACCAAGATCTCACCAGAAATCCAAACATATTGATAGGAGGTTTCATATTATCCGAGAGATTATTGCTCGTAAAGATATAAGTTTGCAAAAAGTACCTACTTTGGATAATATAGTTGATCCACTCACTAAAGCTTTGAGTTAGTCACAACAAGATCATCATCTTGAGAAAATGGGGATGCAATACCATAGTATGATGCGTTAGCACTATATATTATGGCATTAGTGCAAGTGGGAGATTGTTAGTGATATGCTTTAATGCTATGTAGTTTGATGACCTATCTTGGGCATCTTAATGTAAACTTGTTTTATCAATCAATGGCATTTTAATGATATTCATACTCTCCGCTTTCAATTATATGAATGTGTCCCCTGATATCTACATAAAAGAAATATATTCTAAAAGTTGTTTAGAATATCTTGGCATATTCCTTTTATTTATGTAGAATATCTAAAGTTATTCATAGTCCTTAGATTATTTGACTGGGACTAAAATAATCTATTATGGACTATCACATGGATTGTTACCTTTGATTGATATTTGTTATTGATGATAAAGGATAGTGAGCCATAAGCTATAACAACATAAGATACAATTAGCAATCATGTGAATGATTATTAGTAGAATAGATCATTGAATGTGACGTGAATAACAAGCTACATGATTTCAGATTAATAGCTCGTTGTTCGATGCGAATGTACACGTTATCCTTAGACTTGAGAAATTATGAATGTAACATATATCGAAAATTTAATATTAGCACTTGGACAATGCTCGTCTTTGATTTGTCAAGATGAGTTACGGCCACTTGCATATTCTATTTTCGGTATAGTGGTTGACAGGTAATTGTCGAGACAAGATATGTTAACCTGCGGTGTGAGACGATATCCTATGCAATCTAATTTCGGTTGTAGAATGAGGAAGTCCCTGGCCAGGGCATGAAAGATGGAAAAGCGTTTCCATGGATGTCATCTCTCATTCCACCTATTAGATATTTGCATCGTTATTGAATATATAGACTTAATCGTTTCATGGTCTTTGCTCGATCTGGATATGTTAATAGAAGGATTAAATTGTACGTTAATTCATGGCTATAAATAGATTCACCTATTTGACTTCATTTCCACATAAATTATCTTGATACGTTGTTAGACGTCACTCTAGAACATGAGAGTATTTTGGGAATAGCGGAGATATTCCCAAAATATATTAAAGTCGTTTAATGTTCTCTTATTGCTATTTGGCGGTGAATCTAGAGAGTCATACACAATAAAAAGTAAATGAATGTGTTTCGAATAAGCTTGTAATTAGTTGAGGTACGTAGTTAATATGGGTCGTTAATTTGTAAAGGGTCGATTGTGTAATTATTATAAGTGTTGGGGCCAAAGTACAATTACAGAAAGTTGTTTCCTTAAATTAAACTAATGGTGATTAGTGTGTATTAATCTCATAAAGTGAAAGATGCCAAAACCTTGGCTAGGAGAGCTCCACATCACCACCTTGACTTTTGGTTGGTGGATTGAATGGCTAGGATTAAATCAAGACAAGATGAGTGGCTCTTGTGAAGTGTGTCATAATCCACTAAGCCTTGTCCCTAGATATTTCACAATATACATTACACACACCTATACAACATACATGAGCAAGATACTATATGCAAGATATCATCTCTTCTTCTCTCTCTATGTGATTTTTGACCAATGCATAAGAAAAAAATAGAGAAAATTTGTTTTGCTCTCTACTCTTCTTCTTGCTTATTCAACATCACCTAAAAAGCTAGCACAACATCTTGGGTGATTAAGGAAACACATTCAAGCTTGTGTGGACAACCTAGGACTCTTGCATTTGTGGGAGGTTTTGTCAAAGCTTGAACTTGAATCGTTCATCTTCCTCACTTAGATCAATAAGAGGTATACCTTGTTTATCTCTTTGCTTTATATATATAGTTGTGTGTATATATATATATATATACATGTATATATATATGTATATATACATGTATATATATATATGTATATATACATGTATATATATATATATATGTCTGTACCATGTTAATCATATGCAATCAAGACTAGGGTTATTGGATGTACATAGCTTTGTGATAGAAATTTTTGAAATTCTAGCCATGAAACTTTCTTGGTTATTAGCTATGTTTTCCCATGATTCTCGAGATGGTCCTTTCAGCACCCATCTCCAAATGTTTGAATCTCTCGCTCCTTCAGCAAAATTTGCTAGATCCTTTGCCATTTTCTTAAAATAATTTTCAAATAATCTACAATGAAAAACAATTACGAATAAGTGATGAACGGTGGAAAAAGTGTTAAGATAACTAAAGTTCCATCCTAAACCAATTGGTGTTAAGTGAAATAACCCAAGATCTTATAAAGTAGTTTTTGAGTTTCTAATTTTCTAATGTAGAAAAGTATATATATTCTAACACTTTCCCTCACTGTCATACGCAGATGACTAAAACTGGACCAAGAGTTTAGCTTTGATATCATGTTAAGATAATTGAGGTTCTATCCTGAATCCAATTGGTGCTAAGTGGAGTAACCCAAAATGTTATAAGATGGTTTTAGAGTTTTTAATTTTTCGATATGGGAAAGTATATATATTCTAACAAAAAATATATATATATATATATATTCTATATATATACTATATAATAAGAGTCTAATAAAGGGTCAAAATGGGCAACTCAAGCAAATTGTTTTGCTCGTCAATGCTTAAGAAAATTGTACCATGTTCTACTAGTGTCGTACATTTATTATGTTATGACCATGATGCCCTTGGACAAATTTGTCCAAGCAAATGAAAAAGTAGGTCGTCATTGCTTTAAATAACTTATACCATGTGCCACTAACTTTGTACCTTTTATTCTAGGACTATAATGTCCTTTAGTAGAATTTGACATGTTTCCACATACTTTTATATATAATTTTATGACCATAATGGCCCTCAGTGGATTCTAACGTCAGCTAGCAAATATCTAAGGGTAACATCGTCAAAGCATACATATATATAACAATAACTAATTGTACCGTGTGCTAATGATTCTATGCGTTTTACTTTATGACCCTATTACCATTAATGTAATTTGAAACAAGAAAAGAGTTTTATTCATAGTTCCTTCTGTTCCTGACATACGCAAAGTTCTCTCGATCCTTCTTTTGCTCTTTCCATTCTTCTTTTCTCATTCTCATATACCGCTCGCTGCTCCACATCTCTTTGTGAATCTCATTTGGCTTTTACAACTACAGGTACTTGTTTCAGATTGATTGTTCCTTCATCTCTACTTTCTCTTGCAATCACGTATATGTAATTTTTATCAGATTTCCATTATTTGCTGGTAGAGTTCAATCGTGTCCTTGTCTCACTGAATGAAATCCCCCCAAAACCCTAGATGTTTTCAAGATCTGAACCCAAAGAACAAAAATATAAACCCTAGATTTTTTATTAACTATGCATTGTGTTCACGTTTTGATGCTTCTTAGCTGAACTAATAAGGGGAGTTTTTAGAGATAGGAAAAAGGAGTGATATGGTGAGTTCTGTGTGTTTTTTACTGTGTGTACTACATGAGAATTGAGTCTATATGTGTGTGATCACATCTTTTCTTTTCGTCTTCACTGAACCATTAGTTATATCTATCTTTCTAGGTTTGCAAAGATTAGTATGCCAAGGTATGTCTTTTTTTATGGTCGATCATGAAAAAATAGTTTTTTTGAAGCTTAGATGATTAAAGATATATGGGTATGGTGTTTTATGTAGTTTTTTAGGGTTTAGAAAATCAAAATGGGGTTTGTTAATTCTTAAGTAAACAATATGTGTATGTATGAGTTTTCCAATATCATACATCTTGAGCCGTTGAGTTTCTTGAAGATAATAAGCATTATGTTCTTATCTGTACTTTTTCTAGCATAATCTTTTAATGTTCGATAACTTCATGTAAGACGTAATGGGAAAGTTGTGTTGACATAACTTTTTTTTTGTTGCTGCTTAGTTTTTTGTGATCTATAATTTGTTTTGGCTTTTTAAAAGAAAATTTGTGTCTTTTTCTTTATTTATTTATTTTTTGTTTCTGATTTGTTTTGTCAACATAGGTTAGTGCCTGGTGTAAAGAAGTATATCAACGGTAAAAACTAAAAGGTTAGTCTTCAGTAAATTGCTTCCTTCCATTTTTTCAGAATTTGAATGTTTTGTTCCATTAAATGTAATAGTTCATGGTTCTTTGATGATCAATAGGATCTCGCTGAAGTACTTTGGTTTCTTTTTTAAAGTGGTCAAGGTACTATTTCTAATTTTTATTCCTTTTTTCTTATATGCATGTTTTGAGTATTTATTTTTAGTTATGATGAATTTTTTTATGTTATCTAATTTATATATGTCTTTTCTTTACTTGTAAGAAATTCCTCATATAAGTTATATACAAAAATTCTTATTCAAATTATGCATTCAACTATTTTAATTCTTATGCTAATTAATTCATTATTATCCATATGAGACTCACAGGATTCAATCAAAATAGAAATATTTACTCATATTCTCAAGATCAGTTCAACCACACAAAGTTGGAAAGCAAAAGTTCAAGTTGTTGACAAGATGAGACCTTGAGATTCTTCATCGTTAACACTGACAAGATACCAAAACATCATATTAGAAAATGAAGCTATAAGTTTGGATATCTTTTTCTTACAATTTAATTTACCTAATTTTCAACACTGTTCTCAAACTACTACATACATGCAATATATGTTACAACAACTTTTGTTCATTTATTACAGGGTACACGGGTCATTACTTCCATTTATAATACTGATCTTAGGATATTTTGTGACTCTCTTGAGTTTTGCAAAACATATATCATAACTAACGCAAAAGTAAAGGATCTCAAACTTATGACAAACCTTCCAGATTCTCAGTATCCATATGTGTGGACCACCATTGGTTCCACTCCAGTCGCAGATGTAAAAAGTGATAACTATATTCCGTTGCCTGCTTACCTTAAAATGACACCTTTTACTGAACTTTACAAGTTCATTGGCAAACCATCAGAAGTTGGTATGCAAATCAAACATTAACTTATTCCTCACAACTTTTAAACTATATAATTGTCTATATAATCATATTTCCTTTGAAGATATTCCAGTTGTTGTCATCGATAAGCTGCCTTTGAAGACAATTAAGAATAAGGCAGGAGGTTTTTCCGAAATCAATGAATTTGTACTTGTTGATCAACAGTAAGATCTATCAAGAACTCAATAACCTCTATATTATTTATATTAAGTTATTTTTATTGCTAATATATATTATTCTTTTTCTGAACAGGGCAAAAAACCATTAATTCTTACAATATGGTCTGATTTTATCAATTATGACGGGGACCAGATCACAAAAGAATTGAAATCAATGCCTGTCATCCTTGCCAAAAGACTCTCCATCACCCTTTTTCCATGGTAAATACAAATAACTATTACAAGTTTTATGAACAAAATATGATAAAAACATGATTTTTTTTGTCACACCTAACATGTAACTTACATTCAGGAATGTCACTTGCTACCAAACCAAATTCAAGCTTCCACATCAATCATTCTCTCAAAGAAGCTATATCATTGAGATCATGGTAATCATATCAATTGTTATTTATTAATCAAAGGAAAGAATTATCATTTCACTTTAACACTATTTTTTAATATCTCTTTTAGGGCTCTAAAGAACAATAAATTCTTGAGCGAAATAGCAAAAACAAAAGCTCATCAATATGTTTTGAGAGACTTAGTAAATCCATATGATCAACAATATGTGCATATCAATAATGTTCCCTCGGATATTGACAGGGTAATCATCCAACCATTGCTTCACTATTTTAGAATTTCAAATTTATTTCTATAATACACATCTCAACTAAATGCCATCTCATCTCTGGTTATTGCAACCACTTAAGATATTTTAATACTTTTTACAACATTATTTTCAACTGATCTTATTAAAGTATTAACTCATGTTTATTAATCCTCTAATTGGATGGTGAAATGAGCTAAGTATTGCATTTTGAGATATAGGTTTTTCTTCAATTTTGCTGGGTATTCACTATGCATCTATTGTTGCTTGCAATAATGTAAAATAGTAATGAGATTTATTAGATGGATCTTATGGTGTGCTGCATCTACTAATGCTTGTTGCACATTCTATTGGTTTTAGTTGCTGTAATTTTTTGTTGGTGTATCAATGTTGTTATCTCTTTCTGACTGATAATCTCATTAAGAGTATAAAATCTCAAACGAGCCAGTTATAGTTTTCAGACTAGGCAAATGAATATTTCAGAATTTTTGAAAAGTAATTCACAATTTTGTTTTTAGGATTTCTTACATGCTTAAATTATCATAGTAATGTTCACTTTATTACACGCAACCCCTGTATAAAATCCATATATAGGTATACATGACACAACCAAAATACAATATTGCTTGGTTGTATGATGATGAAGTGTCTCATAAAAGCATTGTTGAATTGGAATCTTCAAGCAAAAAAGTCCCACAAGCTTTTGCATCTGTTGACAGTTATGGTGAATCAACTTTGTAGGATAAAAATGTCGAACACCAAGAGAAAGAAGAACCCTCTAAGGACTTGGTCTCTTCATCTCAAGAATCTGAAGATACTAAACTTGACAAAGATGATGCTGCAAAAAAATCAAAAAGACAAAAGCTTCAATAAAAAAGAAGCTTTCATGTACTGTCTTTTGATCCTTCAATGTCTTTGTAAATTCATACTATTTTGTTGCCTATAACTCCATCACTATCCTTAAACAGGATTGAGTGGAACAAATTCCAAAAATGGCCATTTCTTTGTAAAAAAGAATAGTAAATGGCCACTATTTTGAAAAAATCAATTGTAATTTTGAACCCTTCACTATTGTAGATAAACTTTTGGCCTCATTCACTACTGTAGATAAACTTTTGACCTCTTTAGCCACCTTTTGCAAATCACTATAGGAGGCTAGCTTTCTGCAATCACTATTTTGTAACAATGAATTGTAAATTTAATCTAATAGATACTCTATATTCAGAACTCTATGATATTTTTTGTTACAGCAATATATTTTGCTCATTTACAAATCTAAGTTTCTTTTTATTACAAAAATATTCCTTATTTGATTATATTACTCTAATACTATCACTTTACACTTTTTAGGTCTTCATTTCAATTATTTGAATTTTTACAACTCTAATTTTTGAAACTTAAGTAATCATAATTAAAAAACTTACAATTAACACAATATTATTTCATATAATAATTTTATATGCGATATATTTTTCAATAAACATTGGGTTTAGTCCGTGCTTACGTACGGACATGTCCAACTAGTATATATTTGAGGTAAGTGAATTCGATTTACTTCATAATGTCTTGCAACATATAAAGCTTTCTCTTTGTTTGGTGCATATTCAAGCTTTGGAAGTGAAAGCTCTTATAACTAATGAGATAATTAATAAGTCGTTCATATGTGTTCTCTCTATTGAACACTAGTTATCCATAGTAGTCAAAGCAAAAACGTCCTCGTTCTTGCACAATAGTACAAATGGGCATTTATAATGATAAAGAATTCCGAAAATTTATTTTAAAACTAACTAGTGTTAAATGATAGTGTTGGGTGTATTATTGATATATGATTTTAGCACCTTATCACTTAAATTTGGTTAGTTCTTGAGTAATCTATAAACAATTTTATTGGTTTTATCTTTGATTTGAGTTGTAGGTAATTTTCAAGAGACAAGCTAAGTTTTGAGGCAAAGATTGAAGAAAAAATAGAAGTAGCGTAGTCATAGCGCAGCTATGCAGCATCGCAGGAAATTTAAGTACGATGTTGTAAAAGACACGAAAAGAAGAAACCCTATGTTAAAAAGAATACATCAGACGTTAGAAAATGAGCTTTTGGCTGGCGGTTGGTTTTTGGCAGAAAAAGCAACGTTCCAGAGGGAGAGAAAGAGAGGATTCGCGAGTTGAAGACGGAGAACAATCCGAAAACGGACTTCTACCACAATTCTTCTCCAAATCCTAGTTTTCTCTATCTCTCTTATCATGTTTTACGTTACAATTGAGATTTTATTTAATTTCTTTATGATGTTCTAAATTAATTTTCTAGGGCTACGATGTAGCAAGATTATGAATATTTGATACTTTTGGTTTTAATTGATTGATGAACTATTCCATGTATGCATTGAGTATTTCATGCTAAGTTTAATGCTTGTGATTGCCTGATCAACAATTGCATGATTTGTGGTTTGGTTTGAGATTGAGAAGTGATAACTAAATTAGACCACGTGTGAAATATCATTAAATCGTCATAAGTTAGAGATAGCTATGAGATCTAGTACAGCGCTTGAATTTCTAGGGTTTAATGCGTTCCATAAGTTCACAGTTATCACAGAGATGTAGTTAGCTTGCTTATTGGGATAGGTTATTGATACTTAAGAAAAATTAATATCTACCTTAGCGAAATTGCTGACAACGTATGGAATAGGCGTCAATTGATTTAAATCAATAGTTTCAAATAAGATTAATCTTGGTAAAATCAGAACCCTTAGAGTATTTTAATTCTTGATTTATCCTCTTTAGTAATTTCCTATTTGCTTTAGTTGTTAATTCCAAAAGTACTTTATTTATTAATTTCTACTCACAATCTCTCATATTTGATTGTCCGAATAAAGTTAAAGCTAAATCAATTTCGATACTTAATAATCACAGTTCTCATGAGAACGATCTTTACTTATAACTTTATTACTTGTTACGATAGTGCACTTGCATTAGAAATCATAAAACAAGTTTTTGGCGCCGTTGCTGGGGACTATGTCATTCATTAATATCGATACCAAATAGCTTTAATTTTAATTTGGATTTTATTTTATTTTGTTTTTGTTTTCTTATTTTGTGTTGTTTGCATTTCAGACATATTTTTTTTTCTAGATGTATGCGAAAGTTGGGAAGTTGCAATTTGTTGCCTTTTGATTCTGAGATAGAGCGAACCTGTAGGAAGAACACAAAAGAGAAAAGAGCTACAATCCACCAATTGCAGGAAAACATAGCTAAAATAGTGCAATTACAAGGTAAAAATAACCAGGAAAATCTGCCTAGAACACTGAGAGATTATGATTTGCCACCCACTAGAATTCAACCTATTATTAGAAGGCCAGCGATTCAAGCGAATAATTTTGAGTTGAAGACAGTGACGATGTAGTTGATTTAGAATATCTCATTCCATGGACTACCTTATGAGGATCCTAATTAGTACATAGTGAATTTTTTAGAAGTTTACGGAACTGTTAAGTACAATGGAGTCACTAATGAAGCTTTGCGTCTTCGCTTGTTTCCTTTCTCCTTGAGGGATCAAGCTAAGGAGTGGTTGAACTCGCTGCCTTCGGATTCAATCACCACTTGGGATGATTTGGTGCACAAGTTTCTGTCAAGATTTTTTCCACCTAGAAAGACAGCGAAGCTGCGCATAGAAATCAATAATTTTGCGCAACATGAAGGAGAAACTCTGTGTGAAGCGTAGGAGAGGTATAAGGCGTTGTTGAGGAAGTGTCCTAATCATGGTGTACCTAGGTGGATGCAAGTTCACAATTTTTACAATGAGCTGATTAACACCACAAGAACTTTGATTGATGGATCAGTAGGAGGAACTTTAATGAACAAGACAACAGATGAAGCTTATGCATTACTTGAGCATATTGTCTTGAACAATTAACAGTGGTCAAGCGAGAGAGTCACACCAAAGAAGGCAGTTGGGATCCATGAGATTGATGCCATAATTGCCTTGACAACGAAAATTGATAATCTCGCTAAACAGTTGTATAATAATCAAATGACTGCTAATGTTGTCCAAGCGGCACTGGTGTATGAGTTTTGTTGTGGTCCACATTATAGTGTAGAATGTCAAGTTGAAAATTCATTTGCGCAAGGCACAGCAGAACAAGCACAGTATGTAGGAAATTTTAATGGGCAGCAGCACAATCAGTATTCTAACATATATAATCCAACATGGCGTAATCATCCGAATTTCTCTTGGAGAAATACTCAGAATGTGTTGCACCCTGAACAAAATAAACCTCTACCAGAGAAGAAGGTAAACTTGGAGGAAGCATTGGCTCAGTTGGCGACTTCGCAAACTCAATTCATGAATGAAACAAGGACAAACTTTTATAACCAATTTGCACAAATTAGAAATTTAGCGGCATAGTTTAGCCAAATGGCTACAATGTTTTCAGAAAGACAACAATGAAGTTTAACTAGTACTTCGGAGGTAAACCCTAGAAGAGATGACACGGAGCATTACAAAGTGATCACTTTGAGAAGCGACAAGGAGTTAGAGGAGCTAGTGAAAACCAAGAGGGTTGCGAAAGGTGAAACACAAAATGAGGCAGAAGATAAAGAGAAAGTAGAAGCTCAGCCACAACCTATGAAGGAACCACATGTGATTGTGCCATTCCCTCAATGATTGCAGAAAAATAAGTTTGAAAAGTAATTTGCTAAATTTCTTGAAGTCTTCAAGAAGCTTCACATTAATATCCCATTTGCAGATGCACTTGAACAAATGCCGAATTATGTGAAGTTTATGAAAGACATTCTTTCAAATTAGAAGAGGCTTGGAGATTATGAGATTGTTGTACTTACTGAGGAGTGCAACGCCATCCTACAGAAGAAACTACCACAAAAGCTCAAGGATCCAGGGAGTTTTACTATTCCTTGTGAAATTGACAATGTTGTTTTTGAGCGAGTTTTATGTGATTTGAGTGCTAGTATTAATTTGATGCCTTTATCTATTTTCAAGAAGCTTGGATTGGGTGAGGCGAGGCCTACAACTATTACATTGCATTTAGTTGATCGCTCGCTAAAGCATCCTAAAGGAGTAATTGAAGATGTGCTCGTCAAAGTCGATAAATTCATTTTTCCTATAGATTTCATAGTTCTTGATATGGAGGAAGACAAGAAAATTCCTATCATTCTTGGAAGACCTTTCCTTGCAACTGGGGGAACATTTATTGATATTCGAAATGGTGAGCTTCGGTTGCGAGTACAAGACGAAGAGGTAACACCTTTAATATGTTCAAAGCTTACAAGTACCCAGAAGCCAGCGATAGTTGTTTTTGCATTGGCGCCATACAAGTTATAGTGTCTAACCATGGGGGTCAATTGGATCCCTTGGAAATTAGCTTGTTACAAGATGATTCTTTTGTTCCAGTGGGATTGGAGCACAAAGAATACTGGGTGACTAAACAACAAAACATAGGTGTGCAAGCAGCGGAAGAGAAAGAATTATTACAATTGAATAAGCTAGAAGGATCCTGTGATGAAGCGAATGAGAAAGCAAGAGGTAACAAAGAGAGGACAAACGAGTGGCATAACAAATCTATTTCGGAAAAAGATTTCTCTCCTGGGCAACAAATACTTCTTTAAAACCCACGGATTCCTAGAAAACGCAAGTCAAGACGGTCTGACCCTTTTGTTGTGACTAAGGTATTGCTCTATGGTGCTATGGAAGTCACTCATTCAGAGAAAGGGACGTTCAAGGTCAACGAATAACGGTTGAAAGTTTATTGGGATGATGAGTGTGACAAACACAAGACCGTTGTCACCCTCAACTCATCATGAATAAATTGATCCGTCGGGCCGTCGACGTTAAAACAAACGTTTTTCGGGAGGCAACCCAAAGTTTCTTACTTTTCTTGATTTAATAGTTTTAGTTGTTTTCGAAAAATCAAAAATTGCCCTTATTCTTTCTGTTACTACCATCAACACCTAAATATCTCTTTCTCTCTAAACCTTAAGCCCTATTACCACCCAAATAGGAGTAGAGTTTCAGGTACATGGCATAGTTGGGCAAGAAATTGGCTATTCTGCCAATACCTGCCTTACACCTCTTTACGCCGACTGGTTATTACTTCCCTCCAGATGATGAATGAATGCCGATACTACTCAGGGAAGTCCTCTGGTTGCTTTAATTTCATATTTTCACATTGAGGACAATGTTTCTTTCTCAGTTTGGGGGTGGTGCTTACTTGCTTGTTTGCGTACTTTTTCTTTTCATATTTGTTTTAAGTGTTTTCTTATTTTAGGTGCTTTCTTTTCATGAGTTTTGTTATTTTTATTTGTTTCATTTAACACCAAACAAAAAAATTAATGAACAAAAAAAAAATTGAAAGTGATGTTGGAAAGATAAGAAATAGGCCGATGATGAGTAGCATAAGGAGTACATGATAGTAGTGAGGATACTTGACTGAAACATAGCTTCATTTTATGGGAAATCCCCACCTATTGTGCACTTAGCCTCGCCTAGTTATGTTGATACTTAGATAAGGTTTATGTGAGTTTAGGTGGTAGGAAAAAAAAAAGAAATTGAAAAATGAGTATAGGACTTTAGAACTTGCTTGATTGTCACTCGAGGCGAAATCCTATGTTGCATAGCATTAAAGAAATGATTTAGGCCATCTTTGGACTGTTTGAGCATTTCAAGCCAACCCTTGTGATAATTTAATATCCCTAGTTCACCCCTTTGAGCTTAAGATAACCTTTTCTTTCTTATGTAACTTACAATATCTTCCTTAACTTGTCAAGTGATAGTTTCTGGTAAGTATTTTGTTGTAACAGAAGTTAAAACAAAATAAATAAATGCATGCAGAAAGTAAAGACACCGGGATTTAACGTGGTTCAACCGTGCAGTCTATGTCCACGGGATCTCCCTTGGTCCAACAAACTTGTTTCATTAAAATCACAAGTTACAATATCAATGGACTTACATAAATAAAGACACCCTCTTGACTTTGACGCCTTGATGACGAACTCCTTAATGAACCTAGGTTTAGCGAGCTCCCCTCAACTTGGAACATTATCTCCCGAGAACTACACCTTCTTCTCCCGAAGAATAAACAATACAATAAACAAATAAAAACTCTTCCTATCAAAAGATTAAAACAATATGCATAGTGGAAGCATAAACAAGCTGTCTGTTTCAACTCTGCTGTAGCAACATATGTTATATCAGATTTCCACTGTTACTGCCTTCTGTTGCAGTACATCGTCAATCTGCTGCAGTAAAACTCGACAGCTCTCAAGTCACGAATTTTCAGCTCTCTATCGCACTTCTTCTCTGCTCTTTTTCCCTTATTCTCCACACCTTACAAACGTGTGAGACTCTGTATATGTGTTGAATTAGTTGCTTAAATCTCCACAAGGTAATCTGTGCTTGGGCCTTGAGATTTATGGAATGTCTTTGTCTCCAAGCAATTCTTGAATAAGGTAACCTTCCTTATTTAAAATAAGGAAACTTCAATCTCCTTTAACTAAATGCCAATTTACCTTTTCAACTCTCTTGAAAATATAGGAAACCTGTTAATCAAATCTCTCCAAACATATATGCATATCCTACAATTAAATTCAGAAACATATCACAATAAAATTCAGCCGAGACATATTTTTGGCAAAACACAAGCCAATTAATTTCACAACTCTTGTTGGAGCAAGGAGTGCAACAAGGGGCGTAACAAGCTCCCCTTTTGGCTTTGTTTTGGCAAAACTACATATTAGAGCAATCAACACACTTGAGCTAAAAATAGTGAGTATGAGTAGAACTAAGGTAATGACAAAAACGTATCAGAGTAGCATTAGAGTCGAGATTGTAAAACAACCAAGATAAATGAACTATAGCAGTACAATTAAGATAAATGAACTGGATCAGAACAAAACAACACAAAGACAAAGAGGTGTTCAGGATCAGAGCATGATCAAAAACATAATCAGTAATCATAGTCCATTCTCCCCCTTTTTAACAATCAAAGACAAGGGCCTAAGCATCTGGTGGAGCAGGAGGGCAGATGGTGGCAAGAGTAGCAAGAATCTACTGTTGGCCAAGGAGAATCTATGCATGAGAGGCTTGAAGTGCAGCTTGAGCAGTCCGGATGTGCTGCAGTTCAGCTTGAATCTACTGCAACACTTTCTGTACATCAGCACTCGAACTGGGAACAGAGTCTGTGCCACCATGGGCTGTAGCACCAGGCTCCCTCTAAGTAGCAGCTCCTGCTGTAGCAGACACAGGAGCTGAAACTTGCTCCCCCTGAGTACCTGCCTGATGTTTGCCCTGCAGATATTTTCTAGAAATGCGTAAGGGATGAGGAAGCTTAGCTAGTACCTCATCAGGTTTCTTGACCTTGTGTTGCAGACTTAAAATACCATAAATCACGGACGGAAATGGAAGGTATAACGTATGAGTATTTTTGTCAGCTTCTTCCAAAATCTGAGTGAAAATGACCTGCCCAATATTCAAATTCAAACCAGTGCCAACCTGAAACAGTAAAGTAGTCATCTCGGCATGCACCGTGTTGGCATGTTTTCTTGGAAACCAGTTAGCTAAAGCAATTCAATGTAAAGCAGCATATTTAGTTGTCAAAGCTATAGCAGTGAGCCGATTTCCATGAGGCCATGTGGAAGTGTGTCCCAACAATTCCGTTGCAACTTGATTAAGAGTGAAACTAACCTCTACAACATCTTTCTTAGGCCGTTCAAAGCCCACAAACACATTAATCACCTTAGGAGAAAAAATAAACACATGACCCCTAACATAAACTCGATGATAGTATAGAGAAGTGGGATCTCTGACAGCTTTATCCAAATTGGCATAAAACTCATGAACAGCGGCTGCGATATATGAAGTATCAAGCCTAACAGTACCGAGCAACATGCGTTGTTCGAGAAGTTCAAGAATGCCAGTGCCCTTATACGAGTCAGTATGCAATGTGCGTTCTTCCACAAAGGCGCGCTTATTAACCAAGGGCCAACGAACAGTAGAGGCAGAAAAATAAAACTGTTTGGAGTGAGCAAGATTAACCATATATCCCGACTTTGTTGTGCACTGCATCTTGCGTCAGCTTACTGGAGATGAGGTAGTGAATTTTCGCTTTTGTGCTTGTCGTTTGGATTTGGAGCGTTTGAGTGGATTGAACTCACTACCTGTCATGCCCCGACCCAACCCCCAAGCTAAAGGTTAAGTCCGAACCCGACACACGGACATAGTCTCCCCTGTACCGTGGGCATTCTGAAAACATATAAACTCTCAAATAAGGTAACCACAAGATAAACAAACTTTCATGGATAAATATTTAAAGATTCAAGGCCATCCGAGCCTTGAAGCAAACAACAGTTCCAAAACCACACAAGCATGCAAGTAACTTGTTTACAATATAGGATATTAGCCATGCCATTCTAGGATAACATTAAAACATTCTACATTAAGCCAATCACTCCCAAGCATGCAAAGTGAATAAAAGCAGAAACATAAGTTATTCCAAGTCATAGGCTTCTAAATCTACACCACAATCAACTATCCTTCAACTTTATACAACAAGCATATACATAGCCCTTAGGCCACAAAATAGGACATAAGATAAACAGATGAGCCTTCCACATGGCAGCAAGAATTTAAACCACCTCAAGCTATCAGGCACAGCAACTAAGGTAAATGATCAGTCTGAACTTCCTCCTCCTCAACTAACTCAACAAGCTAGGGATCACCCTCAGCATCTCCTGAAACATATATCGAGGTATGAGCAACCACTGTTGCCCAGTGAGGGATATAGTCCCGGGGCGTGCAATGCAACAGGTAATACAGTTAAACAATATTAACAATTCGACAATTAAAGAAACAATGATAGCTTAAATAACCACACATTTAAAAAGGATACGTTTCACATAACCCCTATACACCAATCTTCACTGGTCTTCATTCACGATCCACGAATCACGATCACGATCACGATAAGTCGGCATAACCCCAAACACTCCAGTGGGTGTACTCCGGATATACCCCGAATATCCTACGACCCAACATCTCCTGGCAATCTCCGGACCAGGCGAATGAGGGACTAGGGCACGGAGTTTGAATATCCACCGGCAAGCCCTCTGCCGCCAGCCGATATTCAACACATCCGCCCCTGATACTATGGTTGCGCAACCACTATGCAATGCACTTTACAATGGCAAGTTAATATCAATAATATAAGCAATAACACATAGGAGGATCAACAAAGTAGGTTGACCTCGATGCATTTAGAATAGACACAATTATATAAGCAAATAAGCAGTTTTACAAAGGGACATATACAAGATAAGCATAGAATCATACCAAAAGCTCCAAATCAACTTGAAACCACATATAAACAACCAAGAAGTCATGCCATGGGCTTAGAAGTGTGAGTCAACTGAAATTGCACCTAAACCCCTTTGTTTTTCAAACTATTTCTCTTCCAAACCAAAGTTAATGATTCCATTTTCAAGCGAAACTCTCCTAACCTTCTAACTAACCCTCAAGGAACCCTTTCAACCCTCTAACTCATTCGAACGCCCGCAATTACCCCGAAAGCCCCAAATTCCCTCTTATGGCTTTAAACTATACATACCTCATCCGGGCTTCGAACAAGGGTTATCAAAGCTTCTATAGCACCTAGGTAGCCTAAGAATATTAGAAGTGAAGCCCGAATCCACCTGGATTCGCATTAACCCCGAAACCCCTTTGTTAAAGTCGACTATTTCACGTTTTATACGATTCTAGAGCAATGCAAGTGCACGGGGCTATTAGACTACCTTCATTAGCACCTAAGGCATCTATTAGGAGGATTGAATCAAGTTAAAACGCGCAAATTCATAAGACTCTAGAATTTCCGTCACTATTTACTCCTACGAATTAACTAACGATTTCTACCGTTTAATACATAAAACAATAGCATAAATGTGGTCTTTACTATATGTACACAACATATATAAGCTTATTTGAGCCTTGCAATAGCATTTAACATCATTTCTAACAAATCAAGAAAATAGCAACTATTTCAAAATGCGAAAATAAGCCATGAAATCCCTCACCAATGCGCAAAGGAGCTCTCGGGAGGCTTGCAAACACCCTAAACTATGTGCTCCGAGCTTGGCTTGGCTTGAAGTGAAGAATTGAAGATGAAAAATTCCTCCCAAGTGCAATGAGGGGCTGTCGGGTTTCAGGCACTATTCACTGCTTCTTTTTTTTTTGTTTTGCTATTATGAGCTAATATGTGAGTTGTGTTAGTTTTATAAGAGGTAGGGTCAAGTGGTTGCTTAAGTGGGTTACTAAAATGCGCGTAGATAGCTTAAAAATGAGTCTAAAGTGAAGGATGTGAGCTAGCTAATTAGTTTACCAAGTTTTGTTATATAATACTATTCATTCAACTACTAAAAGCATTTTCTAAACGAGCTCTCCTATCGCCTCTAGCTCAATTGCACATTTTTCCCACTACTCTAACAATTAATATGATTTAATAAAAATGCTAATTCACTAATAGAATCCAGTTTAAAAACGGAGTGAATAGTAGTCACAGAATTCAGTTAGTAAAGCACAGAAGTAAATGCGCAAACAAGGGATGCAACAGTAATTGAATGCATGGCTAAATCTCGGGCGTCACACTACCTGCTGTAGCAGCTTGCATAGTAGAAGTCGCTTGACCATGTGGGCTTTATGTTCTAACATCAGCTGCAGCATACAGTATAGGGCTTGGTTCACTTATTACTACAACAGTAACTGGAGACGTTGTAGCCAAATCATCAACACCTTGCTTAGGCGCAACAAAACTAGGCATGGCATGAGAATCGGATGAGTCTGTCAAGGAGGCATTCAGTCGAATAGGTGATGGGTAGTGTGTTGGTGGTTTATCATCTTTATCAGAATCTACTACAGCTATGTTTGCATCTGTCGTGGCAGTTTTTGCATGAGAAGATTCTTCCGTTGCAGCAGCGAGCACAACCTTCGTCGTGCTAACAGATGGTGTCTCAACGCTGGGTTCAACAGCAACTCCCTTTGTACGAGTGAGTTTGCCGACAGTGGGTGAGTCTGTTTTCGCGTCCAGCGACTCAGATAATGCTTCTTGAAATGATGATTCAGAACCTGAGTCTGATTCAGAGGCAGTGGACTCAGAGGCTTGAGCTTTCCCTTTGTGATCCATGGTGGAAAGAGGAATAGTAGAAGGTGGAGGTGACTGATTAACATGATAGGTTGTAGCAGCACCACTTGACGATGTGTCATCACATGTGATTGGTTTGTTTGGATCACTACCAAGTGCATTGGGTGGAGCTCGAGGCCAGCGACGAGTTCCTGTTCGTGTTTGTGCCATAGTATCTGTGAGATGTAAGAGAAAAGAAGGCTTGTATACAACTGTTAGAGATGAGAAGAAGGACAAATGCGATTAAATGGGTAAGCAGAGGCTAAAGCTTAATGAATGGTTAATTAAGAAAGAAAACAAATTAATAAAATGCTATAAATTGAGCACAAGATTTCAAGCAAGGAGGAAGTTGAACGGTTTGTGGAAGTTAAGTCTATTTCCTCCTTTTGAGAGACGTGCGTTGAAGTGCACGCGAATTTCCCAGCTCAACGTTCAGTTATGACACATTAACAAAAAGTTGTAACTGCTCAGAGCCTGCTGCAGCATCATTTATCAGAAGTAGAACTTTGCTGCAACAAAACTGTTAATTTGTTGACTTTAACCACAAACATAACTAACAGAGAGGTGACATTTGAGCTATAGCAAATTGCGACCAGACTTAGTTTCAAAACAAAACTTGGTGTATGAGATTATGCTGCAACATACGTCAACCAAACAGATTCCACACTTTGACATTCAACTCGCAAGTTTGAAAAAATTTAGAAAAAACAAACATATTCTCATTAGTATGAACTTTGAGTTACCACTCGAATTTCTACTGATCATATGCATAAATCAAACAAGAATTTCAAGAGTGGACCATGTGTGTGTGTGTGTTTCATGTTCAAGTCAATTTAGACAGTTTTCAACATCTATCACACCAGGTCAGATTAGAAACAATATTTGTTCCAACATACCTGGTCCTCTAATCACCCCTGCAGGATTTTATATATAACCATCTTTCAATACAAGAGTTGCAATTTTTTTTTCTCTTGGTATGACGGCTTTCACTCTAGAACCATTCTTTGTGGTCTTAGGTAGCCCTTTCCATTCCAACATTCGTTGCACTATCCTGCATATGATTTTTCCTTTTGACAATGTGAATAGAATTCAGGAATGAATCTTAGAGAGATTTCTCTTTGTAAGATCCCCAGTTGTCAAGTAAGTTCAAAATCTTTTCTTGTTGAGACTTCAATTTAAGCTCCATCAGACTAACAAGTATATGATGTGCATTGATAATATGGTTCCACAAATGGAATCACTAGCTGATTTATACATATAATTTTCAATACTCTAGTGATGAACTAATGCACATACACACAAACCATTCAATTTAAAGAGAACAAATGCCTAAAACTTTTCTCAAGGTCTCAAACCTTACAGAGTCTAGTGCCTTAGTGAAGATATTTGCTAGTTGATTTTCTGTTGCAACATATTCCAACACAACCTTATTTTGTTCCACAAGTTCTCTTATGAAGTGATGCCTTATGTCAATGTGCTTTGTTCGTGAATGTTGTACAGGATTTTTTGAGATGTTTATAGCACTCATGTTGTCACAAAAGATAGTGAACTTATTTTGATCAATGCCATAATCATCTATCATTTGACTCATCCGAAGAAGTTAAGCACAATAACTACCTAATGCTATGTATTCTGCTTTAGAAATGCTTAAGAAAATTGAGTTTTGCTTTTTGCTGTACTATGGAACAAGATTGTTACCTACATAAAAGTAGCCCCCAGTAGTGCTCTTTTTGTCATCCACATTTCCAGCCCAATCTGCATCACTGTAACCTGCGAGATTCGTGTTAGTGTCATTAGTATACCAAATACCAAAATTAATAGTCCCACTCACATATTTAATGATTCGCTTTACAGCTTTTAAGTGTGACTCCTTTGGATCAGGTTGAAATCTAGCACACACTCCTACACTAAAACAAATATCAGGTCGACTAGCAGTTAAATAAAATAAGCTCATTATCATGCTTCTATATAAACTTGCATCTACAGATTTCTCATTCCTATTTTTCATCAACTTTGTGCTTGACCCCATTGGAGTCCTTATGTGCTTTGCATCTTCCAACCCAAACCTTTTCACAAGATTCTTGGCATATTTCTCCTGAGATATGAAAATACCGTTCTTGCCTTGTTTCACCTGCAAACCTAGAAAATATGTCAGTTCTCCAACCATACTCATTTCAAATTCATGCTGCATTTGGTCAACAAATTCATCAACATTACCTTTAACTGTTGCACCAAAGACTATGTCATCAACATAAATTTGAGTAATCAAAATTTCAGGTGTGAATTTAATGAACAAGGTCTTATCAACACTTCCTCCTTTATAGCCTTTTTTAAAGAAAAAATCGGGTTAACCTTTCATACCAAGCTCTTGGAGCTTGTTTCAGTCCATACAAGGCCCTTTTTAATTTAAAAACATAATCAGGATGATGAAGATCTTCAAATCATTGAGGTTGTTCAACATAAGCTTCTTCATTAAGTATACCATTTAAGAAAGCACTCTTTACATCCATTTGGTATTACTTAATTTCCAATACACATGCAATAGACAACAAAAGCCTAATTGATTCTAACCTAGCAACTGGAGTAAACGTTTCCTCAAAATCTATGCCCTTAACTTGAGTGTATCCCTGAGCAACTAACATAGCCTTGTTTCTGGTTATGTTGCCACATTCATCAGTCTTGTTTTTAAAGAACCATTTTATCCCAATTACATTTGTGTTATTTGGCCTAGGAACTAAGACCCACACATCATTCCTAACAAATTGATTCAACTTTTCTTGCATAGTATTGATCCAACTTTCATCTTCTAAGGCTCCTTTACATTTTTTGGCTCAATAGGGGAAGTAAAGCAAACATACCTGACCATCTCCCTGTAATTTATCTTTTCCTTGTTTCGAGTTCGAACTCTGTCATGCAAGGAACCAATGATATCACCTCTTGAGTGATTCTTTTGAACCCTACTTAAGGGTTCAGCTATATGAAATTCTGAAAACCCTTGTTCAAGTTCCTCTGTTTGAGCGCCTACTGTACCATATTCAGCATTTGTTGCATTAGCTTTAGTCTCTGTTGCAGCAGTTTTTATTCCTAATCTATGTATTCCAGCTTCTGCTGCGACATGTTCATTTTCTGCTGCAACAGTATCTGTTGCTTCTCCTAAAATATCCTCAGTGTCTGGTGCAGCATTTACTGGAATAAGATCGCTTGCTGTAACATTTGGTTCACCAGCTTTTAGTGCACCTACATTATCATTCACCACAATATTAGCTGACTCCATCATAGTAAGCGTTTGTAAATTGAATACTCTATAAGCTCGACTATTTGTAGAGTAGCCCAAGAATATACCTTTGTCAAATTTTGAATCAAACTTACCTCTTGGCTCTCTGTCCTTTAAGATGTAACAAACACTCCCAAATACATTAAAATAATTAAGTAAATGTTTCTTATCTTTCCAAATTTCATATGGAGTTTTAACCGTACCTAGACGAAGATACACTCGATTCACTGTGTAACAAGCAGTGTTAACAACTTCAGTCCAAAATTTATGGGGGATGTTATTTGTATTTAACATCACACGAGCCATTTCCTGCAAGAGCCTATTTCTTCTTTCTACAACACCATTTTGCTGTAGTGTTTTAGGTGTAGAAAATTCATGATCAATTCCATTTATATCATAAAAATCAGAGAATGTATGATTCTCAAACTCTTTACCATGATCACTTCTTATTCTAACAATTTTTCCTATGTGACATTCCTTTTCATTTGAAATTTTCAAGCACAATTTCTTGAATGCATCAATTGTATCTGATTTTGATCTCAAAAATTCAACCCAAGAATATCTAGAAAAATCATCAACACAAACAAACATATACCTTTTTCCACCAAGGCTTTCGGTTTGCATATGACCCATAAGATCCATATGCAAGAGTTCCAAAGTCCTTTTTGTGGCAATCTGTTTCAGCTATTTATGAGTGGTTTTTACCTGCTTTCCAAGTTGACATGGACCACAAACTTCATGCCTCAATCATTTCAACTTAGGAACTCCTCGAACAATACTTGTGTTCACAATTTTGCTTAGACTTTTGAAATTTAGATGTCCTAATTTGAAGTGCCACAGTTTAGTACTATCAACTATGTTGCTTTGACAATCAAAATTTTGTTCATGAGGAACATAGGGTATATAACAATTCTCCATTGATCTACTTCCTGCTAGAACACATTTGTTAGAGTTATCAGTCACTTCACAACCATCCTTGGTGAAGTTTACTAGCAATCCTTAATCACACAGTTGACTGATACTAATGAGGTTCGCTTTGAGTCCTTTTACATGCAAAACTTTCTTCAATCTTGGGAAGCCTTTGAGAGCAAGGATTCCTTTTCCAAGAACACGGCCTTTTTCACTATCGCCAAAAGTTACTTCTCTTCCATTGCATGACCTGTAGTTTTCGAGAATTTTTCTTTCACCTATCATGTGCCTAGAACAACCACTGTCAAAGTACCAAGAGTAAGTATGACATGTTTTCAAGGTAGTATAAGAAACAAGACATGTCGTAGGAGACTTTCTTATCCAAATCTGTTTTACCTTTTGATGCGACGGGTAGAGATAATTTTTATTTCTCCTTTTCAATGCTCTCATAAGCTTGTAACAATGAGGTCTGATATGACTAGGAGTGAAGCAATAATGACACATAGGAACGAGATTTCTTACCTGTGAAGTTCCTGTTTTTGTGTCAAGGTCTATTGCAACAGATCGTTCCACCTTTGATTTCTCAGCTTTTTTGACAAAAACTGTTTGACTTGATGATGCTCTTTCTCGATATCCTAGTCCAGTATGATCCCTGCAAGACTTTTGAATAGATAACATATAATCAAGCTTTTCAGTACCTGAGTTCATTATCTTGAAGCCTCGCTGAATCTGTGATAGTTCCTGTTACAGCATGTCGGCTTTTTGTTGATTTTCTCCTAATGATTTCTGCAATTCAGCCTTTTCTCTTTCAAGCTCATCAATCTTGATTAATTGATCTTGATTCACCCTGCACGCGATTAGCCATTTTTGGTACATCGTTTTGTAGATCCTTATGAATTTGTCATCTTCTTCGTCACTATCCAATTCCGAATCAGTTTCACCATCTGTCATAACTATTCTTGCTGCTGATATTGTTGCAGATTCTGCTGCATCGGGTTCTGTTTCTGTTTCAGCAACTGTCTCAGCGTCTGTCTGGTCTGCTGCAGCACAGAACACAACAAAGTTGCTTGTGTGCTCTTCATCGCTGCTGCTGCAGCTTTCTGATTCTTCATCACTCCAAGAAGCATTCATGGCTTTCTTATTTCTTTTCAAGGTATTGGCACATTCAGATTGAATGTGACCAAATCCTTCACATTCCCAACATTGAATTCCTCTATTCTTTTTCCTCTCATTAGGTATTTTTTCATTCTACTTCTTGAAAGTTTCAGAGTTTGCTGCAGCATGAGGATTTTTGCCAAAGTTGGTGACTCTTGGACCTTTTGCTTGATTCCTTCATTTTTTAAACACCTTTTTGAAATTCTTTGTCAGAAGGGCCAGAGATTCTGTTAATTCATCATCATCAGTCAGACTTTCATCTTTTTGATTCTGAATTTCTACTTGTAATGCAATACCCTTCTCTTTTCTTTTTTGCTTGAATTTCAGTTCAAAGGTCTGTAGAGACCCCATAAGCTCTTCAAGCTTCATGGCATCCACATCCTTTGTTTTTTCTATTGCTGCAACCTTAACAACAAACCTGTCCGGGAGTGATCTCAATGTTTTCCTAACCAACTTTGAATCTGAGTATTTTTCACCTAATTCAAATGCTTCGTTTGCTATATCACAAAGCTTAGCATTAAATTCAGCAAGAGGTTCCTCTTCGTGCATCCGTAACTCTTCAAACTTTGTTGCCAGTATTCGCAATTTTGAAATTTATACTGCAGCAGTGCCTTCATATGCCGTTTGCAAAATGTCCCATGCTTTTTCCGCTATCTCACAATTTGAAATAAGCTTGAATTGATTCAGATCAACCGTATTAAAAATAGCATTCAACGCCTTTGAATTGTTGGTGGCTGCTAAATCTTCAGCTTTGGTCCATTGCAATTCAGATTTCTTTTCAGTAGTGCCTGCAGCATTTGAGACAGTAGGGTATTCCCACCCACTCAACACAGCCCTACAAGTAGCTTCATCAATAGCTTTAATGAAAGCTCTCATCTGTGCCTTCTAGTATGAATAGTTCATGCCATCGAGAAGATGTGGTTTATTGATTGATCGTCATCTCGCAGAGTGTCCATATCTGCAAAAATAATCAAAAAAAAACTAATCCAAAGATCTAACTGAGTCAGTTCAGTAACTCGCTCTGATACCACTTGATAGTTTATGGTAAGTATCTTGTTGTAATAGAAGTTAAAACAAAATAAATAAACGCATACAGAAAGTAAAGACACCGAGATTTAATGTGGTTCAACCGTGCGGTCTACGTCTACGGGACCTCCTCTGGTCCAACAAACCTGTTTCATTAAAATCACAAGTTACAATATCAATGGACTTAACAAGCAAAGACTCCCTCTTGACTTTGACGCCTTGATGACGAACTCCTTAATGAACCTAGGTTTGGCGAGCTCCCCTCGACTTGGAACGTTCTTTCTCAAGAACTACACCTTCTTCTCCCAAAGATGGAACAATACAATAAACAAATAAAAACTCTTCCTATCAAAAGATAAAAACAATATGCATAGCGGAAGCATAAACAAGCTGTTTGTTTCAGCGATGTTGCAACAACATATGTTATATCAGATTTCCACTGTTACTGCCTTCTGTTGCAGCACATCGTCAATCTGCTACAGCAAAACTCGACAGCTCTCAAGTCACGAATTTTCAGCTCTCTATCGCACTTCTTCTCTGCTCTTTTTCCCTTATTCTCCACACCTTACAAACGTGTGAGACTCTGTATATGTGCTGAATTAGTTGCCTAAATCTCCACAAGGTAATCCGTGCTTGGGCCTTGAGATTTATGGAATGTCTTTGTCTCCAAGCAATTCTTGAATAAGGCAACCTTCCTTATTTGAAATAAGGAAACTTCAATCTCCTTTAAGTAAATGTCAATTTACCTTTTTAACTCTCTTGAAAATATAGGAAACCTGTTAATCAAATCTCACCAAACATATATGCATATCCCACAATTAAATTCAGAAACATATCATAATAAAATTTAGCCAAGACATAATTTTGGCAAAATACAAGTCAATTAATTTCACAGCTCTTGTTGCAACAAGGAGTACAGCAAGAGGCGTAACATCAAGTTTGATTTCCCCAGATTATGACCCTCACACCTGTAATATATGATTGTTCTAGGATGATTATATGGAGCCATATTTTGTATTGAATGATGAGAGGTTTGATGATTTGGTGATGTGTTATTTTGTTTTAAAAAAAATGAAATATTGAGAAGAAAAAAAAAAGAGAAGAGCCACACTCTTTATAGTTAATATCAAAATGCAAGTTTGGTAGAATGTAAATTCTTTTTGCGTTTATAAATGTTGTGGATGCATGTTGAGGAAGTGAAATAAAAGAAGAAAGAAAATAGATATGTTGAATAATTGTGGTGTGAGAAATAGAGTTGGCATGTGATCCATTGAACATCATCAAATAATTGTGTGCTTACAAGTAGTGTAGCCTTATATTATATCCATTATCCTACCTTGACCCTAGCCACACGTTACAACCAAATATAAAGTCCTATTGATCTTTAATGCTATGATTAACTTACATTAGTAGAGAGTGACATGAAAAGTAAGCCTATAAAGTCCTAAGTGATTGAAAATAACAGATTCACATTGAAAATTCGCTTAACTTACATAAACTCATCCGGGTACAATTGATTGGGATATAGGCTATACACACACTCACTTGGGGGATTTGAAGTAAAATGAAATTTATGTGAAGTTGAGATTTCTCATGCTTATGATTGAAAATTTCCTTTTAAGGTTGAATTGTGAAAGGTTACTACTGAGGCCGTGAAAAATTTACTATCCCATAACATTACTTTCGTGAGTTGTCTTGTGTTGAGTATCTAGTTTTTTGGTTATTTCTTTCCTTAGTTGTGTCTTTTGCTTGAGGACAAACAAAGTTTAAGTTTGGGGGTATTTGTTAAGTGTATTATTGATATATGATTTCAGCACCTTTTCACTTAAATTTGGTTAGTTCTTGAGTAATTTATGAGCAATTTCATTGGTTTTGTCTTTGATTTGAGTTGTAGGTAATTTCCAAGAGATAAGCTAAGTTTTGAGGCAAAGATTGAAAAGAAAATAGAAGCAGCGCAGTCATAGCGCAGCTGCGCAGCGTCGCAGGAAATTTAAGGGCAATTTTGTAAAAGGCGCGAAAAGAAGAAACCCTATGTTAAAAAGAAGACATTAGACATTATAAAAGGAGCTTTTGGCTGGCGGCTGGTTTTTGGCAGAAAAAGCAACGTTCCACAGGGAGAGAAAAAGAGGATTCGTGAGTTGAAGACAGAGAATAATCCGGAAACGGACTTCTACCACAATTCTTCTCCAAATCCTAGTTTTATCTA
Organism: Ehretia macrophylla; assembly: GCA_037974665.1. Lineage (NCBI taxonomy): Eukaryota > Viridiplantae > Streptophyta > Magnoliopsida > Boraginales > Ehretiaceae > Ehretia > Ehretia macrophylla. The sequence goes on from CM075772.1 coordinate 64,351,562, forward strand.
TCTCTCTTATCATATTTTACGTTACAATTGAGATTTTATTTAATTTCTCTATAATATTCTAAGCCAATTTTCTAGGGCTACGATGTAGCAGGATTATGAATATTTGATACTTTTGGTTTTAATTGATTGATGAACTATTTCATGTATGCGTTGAGTATTTCATGCTAAGTTTAATACTTGTGATTGCCTGATCAAAAATTGCATGATTCGTGGTTTGGTTTGAGATTAGAAGTGATAATTAAATTAGATCATGTGTGAAATACCATTAAATCGTCATAAGCTAGAGATAGTTATGAGATCTAGTGCAGCGCTTAAATTTCTAGGGCTTAATGCGTTCCATAAGTTCACAGTTATCACAGAGATGTAGTTAGCTTGCTTATTGGGATAGATTATTGATACTTAAGAAAGAGTAATATCTACCTTAATGAAATTAGTGGCAATGTAGGGAATATGCGTCAATTGATTTAAATTAGTAGTTTCAAATAGGATTAATTTTGGTGAAATCGGAACCCCTAAAGTATTTTAATTATTGATTTATCTTCTTTAGTAATTTCCTATTCGTTTTAGTTGTTAATTCCAAAAGTATTTTATTTATTAGTTTCTACTCACAATCTCTTATATTTGATTGTCCGAAAAAAGTTAAAGCTAAATCAATTTCGGTACTTAATAATTACAGTACTCGTAAGAACGATCTTTACTTATCACTTTATTACTTGTTGTGATAAGTGTACTTGCGTTAAAAATTACACAACAGATAGTAAAAAAAATGTAAGTATGCACATCAAGAACAGGGCCGAATAGATACGTTTGCATGCATACGCCCACGTCTTAAGTGAATGTTTTTTTTTTTATCATGAATGCACGGTTGAATCTTTCTACTTTAGTATTCCATGGTCATTTACATTAAATTTAGTTTCCTTTTCCTACACACACTTTTGGATTGGATTTTTTAAAGGAAAGGAAAGGAAAGGATGAGAAAGGAATAAGGATTTTTTTTTTTGTTTGGATTAGAGTTTTAAAGGAGGAAAATGTTATGGAGAAGTTTTAAAATTCCTTTATTTTCTTTAATGAGAAAGATTTTGTAATCCTTTCAAATTGGAGTGTTTTAGAGGGAAATGAAAAATTTTCTTATAAAAAGTATTTTTTTGTCCTTACATATCTCATGGTTATAAAAATAAAAAAGAGTACTTAAGTAATTTTATATTTAAAATTATCTTTTTCCTTTCATTTCATTTTCCAATCCAAACAAAAGATTATAAAATCATTTTCTTTCTTTTCCATTATTATAATTTTTACAATTCAAACAAAGTAATTCATTTTCTCTCATTTTCTTTATTTTTTTTCCTTCACTTTACTTTCCTTTCCATTCCTTTGTACAATCCAAACACTATGTTAGATCAAACCTGAAATGCCAAAAGGAATTCTACTAAAAGCATAAGTTAGACGCTACAAATGATTATGAATAATAATTATCCTTATCTTAATTTCCTTTTTCCAATTTTCATAGAGTACTAGCTAGAGAATAGAACAATAATTGAAGATGGCATATACACTCTGGATTCTTGATGTGTACCTTTTAATTTCAGAATCTCGACCGCGAAGCATGATCCAATTTGATGGCGTCATCCAGCATGCTAGGAAACATAATGTCAAACCCTAAAGGGGAAAGTTGATCCTTATCATTGACTGCCCAACTATTACACCCGATATAATCAAGCCCTGTAAGAGGTTTAATAAGATACAATTATTAAGTTGTAATTGAGAAGAATTACGACCAAACAAAAGATAAATGTAATTTTGAGATTGTCATTATAATGACCGAATCGGTCATTAGTATTATAAAGCTCTGAATTTTATTTTCTTGTTATTATAAAAAAAAAATATGATGGGAATATTTTAGAAAAATGAACAAATTCAAAAATCACGTTTTGACGGAGGAACGAAATTCACAAACTCAGATTGATTGAGTTGTAAAATGCCTTCATAAATTACATTCTAATTTAAAAATACTTGTAGACATTCAAAAAGAAAAAAAATCAAATATCATAAAGAGAATATGCCTTGATTATCCATATAGATCATGAGATATTGCCATAATAACACCATTCATGTATTATTAGTGGTATGAACAAAAGCAAGAAACAAAAATTATGAAAAAGAAAGTCAAGAGATGGAAGGATTCATACAACAAGAAAGCCAAAAAACATGAGACATCTTATCTTATTATAAATAAAAGGATTAATACCACTTTTAGTCTCTTATTTTTGCCATCATTGACACTTTGGTCTCTTATCTTCAAAAGTGCTACTTTCCAGTCTCTTATCTTTTAAATTTGGAACACCGTTAGTCCTATTTGCTAAATCCGTTAATTTTTGGACGGAAATAGCACGTGCGCGGCACATGTGATTTTTTCCCCCCAATTTGCAGGGGTAATTTGGTCCGAAGTGTGCCATTTCCGTTCAAAAATTAACGGATTTAACAAATAGGACTAACGGTGTCCCAAATTTAAAAGATAAGGGACTGAAAAGTAGTACTTTTAAAAATAAGGGACCAAAGTGTCAATAAGAGCAAAGATAAGGGACTAAAAGTGGTATTAACCCTAAATAAAAAAATAAAAAAAGAAGCCATGCTCACCTCTTTGTACTAGTTGTTCACCTACTTTCCATCTTCTTAGTGGGGCAAATCTCACAAATAGTGCCTATTATTTACAAATTTTTGATAAATAGTACATTCTCATTGTTTTAAAAGTCATGTAATTAGTCCTCATTGTTTGCAAAATTTTCACCAATAGTCCTTATTATTTCATAAGTCATTCAGTTAGTCCTTATTATTTGCAAAAATCTCTCTATTGGTCCTCATTGTTTACAAAAGTCTCTCTATTAATCAATATTTACAAATGCACTTGCAAACATTGGGGACTAATGAAAAGACTTTTGCAAATAATATAGACTAATTGAATGACTTTTGAAACAATGGGGACTATTGGTGGGACTTTTACAAATAATAAGAACTAACCGGGTGACTTCTAAAACAATAGGGATTATTTGTCTAAAACTTATAAACAATAAGGACTATTTATCTAATTTGCCCTTCTTAGTGCAAGGATAGAAACCAACGTTGAAGAAAGGAAGTCTTTAACAAGTAACGGATGGCGTGGATGGATACCCCAAGACCCATCTTGGTGCTGATTTTCCATGACCCAATTCAAGCACTGTGGGAAACATCTCCTGTCCTGAAACTCCCTGGAAGGTACCATGGCTACCCAGACAGTGTCATAGGCAGATGCAGAAATCTCCACCTTCTTAAACATCTCTCTTATTCTATCTATTGTCCCTTGAAGTTCCTGCCATCAGAACATGTAATCAATGAGAAATTATTCAGAAATTGACTGCTGTTTCATATAGTAAAATTTTGAGTCTAGGATTAATTACCGATGATGGAACATTGAGACTGATGGATTTTGGCACTTCCTGAATTCATGGCCTAAGAATGGTACGTTATTTTTCCCACAGCTCAGTAACATTATAAATAGAGGAAGAGAGAGAGAGATGGCAACAAAGCTAGATCGATAATAGCTTGAAGTACTGCTAAGGATAAATACAGGATCGGGAAAATATCTTAATCTCTTGAATAGCTAAAAACATTAGACAATCCAAGTTTGGCTTTATTAGAGCATAATGCGAAGACATGCTAATGAGTAGACCAACTTCAAAGAAAAAAAATATGTTTGCTTATGTAGACTTAAACCACAGTTTCAGCCGAAACAACTTGATGGCGATGATGTATATTAGGACTTACTCAAAGCTTTTCTAGGCTAAAGGAAGCTAGGAGAGAGAAAAAATATGAAGTGAAATTTAAGTAGTTATGTGAAATAGTTAAATAATAATTTGGTGTGATTAGAGGTTTTAGATTCAAACTATCATTTTTATTAAAAGAAAAGTACAAGTAGGGGACGAAAGTTTTAGTAAAATATATATATATATATTTTTTGGTAAAACAGTTTTAGTAAAATATTAGGCCTTTAAGCATTTTACTCCCAGTTAAAACGTATCAAAAAGGTAAAAATTTTCGCATTTTCTTATTGCCATCATTTCTCTTGCGTTATGATATTAGGGAAATTGCTATGAAATAAACAAGTGAGCCCCACACACACTCTATTTCACAACCACTTGCAGTTTCTGCACAATAGAACAACTCGTTATTGTTGGGTATTTCTCAACTGTCATTAATTATATACCAGCAAGCTGCATCTTCTTATCAATGTGCTCTTAATTATTCAGCCGCCATTTCCACTTCCATTTTTGCGTTGTCTTATTGCCATCACGACACGGAATGTTATCTCGATTCTCGAGACCACTCATTTTTTTGTGGTTAAAAGAAAGGTCTAGTCAATATCTATGTCACACTGAATATTCGTGGGATTGTTTCTTCTGCCTGATCCATCTCCAATAGAGGGTGCAAGGCTATAGGCACACAATCCAAACGACTATCTCGCAAGGGTTGGTCTAAGCCATAATTTACTAGCTAGCCTGTACACTTGTTCGTCTCGTTGTAAACATACATCAATTTGATGTTCGGATGACTTGTAGTATCTCCCAATAGTCCTCGAGCCCTGGGTAATGGTCTAGTCCTTATCATTACGACATTCTAAGAGTCAGTCTCGACTTCTACCATATCTAATCCCATTCCAACAATTTGTTTGGTGTAATTAGAAGTTTTAGATTTGAACTATGATTTCTATTATATCCAAAGAAAGGGAAAAAAAAAGTACAAGTAGGAGACGAAAGTTTTAATAAAATATTAGGCCTTTAACCATTTTACTCCCAGTTAAAATGTGTCGAAAAGGTATAATTTTTCGCATTTTCTTTTTGTCATTGTTTCTCTTACATTATGATAGTTATTGTTGGGTATTTTGGTCTTTTCAGTAGCCAAATTATTTATGTCTTGTGGACTTTCTTATAGCCTACTTCCTTTTAATGCTAATACTACATTTTGCTAGCTTCCTATGTGTGTAAGGATTGCAAAATATAGAGTCTTGATGCAACTAGAAGTCTTAGTTGCTTAGACTTTCCATTTTTGTAATGGAATTTCTTGAATTGATAGTTGAGTTCATTATGGAATCTTATTGTACTTAATTTAGCAACTTAGTACAAAATACTAAGGACTGGGCTTGTGGAGCATGAGAATGATGTGTGGATGAGGTGTAGAGAATAAATGAGGTGTAATAGTTGGATTATGTTGGGCTACTTGCAGTCCATGGTATATAAAAGTGTCTAGATACATTCTTTGTAGGCTTGTGGCACTTTCTCATAATCTAACTGAGTTCACCTTCCACACCTTTTTCCTATCTATAAAAGGAGCTCTCCTACCTCATAAACATACAATTACAAGACAGAACAAAAGAAAAAGAGATGACTCTCTCTTCTCTTCCACACGTTAGAAGCAAGATCAAGTAGGAAGAATCTCACAATTCTTCAAGGCATATTTGAGCAAGGAAAAAGGTCATAGAGGAGAAGATTAAGATGTTTTTTTATTCATCTCCAAGGCTTGTAGATCTTCTTATAGCAAGTTCGAGATTGAATCTTGTGTTTTTTATTAAGTTTTTAAGCTAACGAATTCAGGTAACAAATTCTACTACTTGCTGAACTTTGATTTCTACACAACCATAATTCACATGCTAGTTATGTTTATGCAATAGTTCTTCTTAAAATTATGTGGTTTGATCTTAGATAAACATGCTATTATGTTTCCGCTGCGTTATGATTTTTTCAAATCTTAGTTATATCTAGATAGCATTTACCTTTAGTGGTATCAGAGCCACACCAAATTAAAAGATGAATATTGCAATTTATGCATGTGTAAATTGTTTAGTAAAAGCTTTTTGGGGGACGTTTTTAGATTAATTATTTTCTGAAATTTATTGTTTTTTATGAAGTTTTGTGCATGCTCATATTATGAAACAAAGTTAATTCTTGTGCAAACAAGTTTTAGCCATAGTGATGGAAGATTACATGTTTTTTCCATGTTTGATTTAATCTGATTAAAATTAGATGTAAAATTCGCATTCATCACAAACTTGGACATCTTCATCTATTTTAATTAGTTAGATTGAATTAGGAAAAAGGTAAAACCAAATTTAGTTGTATTAAACTAATGTAGAATTTTATTTCCCTTAGAATCGCAAAAATGAAACAAAACAATAATAAATAAATTTTTTTTGCCTCACCTTCTCGCACATGTGTCCCTAGGCGCTAAGGGAGAGGGTGGCAGTCAACTAGGATTAATTCATTAACCATGGTGGTTTTTTATTTTGTTTTGATTTCTTGCATAGTTTTTTTTTTATGTTAATTAGAAGTCAAATTTGAATTTGATTAATCTACAAGATCGGTCATGAAATTATAACTAGTATAATTAAATTTAATTATCTAATTATTTATTTTTATGCTTTAATATTTAAATTTAATTACTTTTATTAAATATAAGGAATATTTTGAATTTCATACAAATATTACCATTAATAGGATTTAAATTGGCAAATCCTAATTCACTTAGGTTATGGATAATTAAGAATTAATCAGAGCTAAGATTAATTTATTAATCTAAGAATTAATTGATTATGTTAATAATTTAAAAATTGGCTGAGGGTAAGGCTCATCCTTACAAGTTCAATTCTTAAATTAATAAACTAAGTAGGCCTTACTGGCCTATGGTTTTATTAAAGCTCAAATTTGGTAATATATTTTTTAAAGTATACTTAAAAATTTATGTGCATATATGTGTTTTTCCACGTTATACATTATATATGATATACTTGCATCACACATGAAAGTTCTAATAGTCACAACATAGGTATCCAAAAATGTTAGGATCCTTCAGCATTTTTGGTCAAAAAACAAGATAACATTAAATAAAAAACCAAATACAACTTAACCGACCCCAGTGGGGTTGAAATCCTGATCAAGAAGGTACATCCATAGTTGTCAAATTGTGAATCGTATCGCGAATCGAAATATTATTTTTTTGAATCGTGAACCGTATCGAATCGTGAATCGTAACGATTCGTTCACATTCAAAATTGAATTTATAACTCTATATTTGTATGAATCTTTAAAGTAAACTAATAAAAAGGTCATCACAACAACATTATTAACCACAACAACTACACTTATCTCTTCATCACCTTCAACTTTATCAAGGATTTTAGCCAACAACACTTGTAAAGGTCTTTGTGTCTTCACTTTGGCTATTTTTATTATGGTGGACTATGCTTTGTTATGGTTTGGACATAGAAGAAAAGAGAAAGAAAAAACAATGAGACTTGACGTATATGTAGCATTGCAATGAATCGTATGTTGAATCATAAGATTCACCATAATTCAGTGCGATTCATGTATATTTTCGATTCGCATGCTGATTCGTATCATTTTTCTTATGAATCGAATCAAATAGTAAGATTCGAATCGTGAATTGTATGATTCTAATAACTATGGGTACATCAAATGGGGGAGAGAGGGGGGAGGGGAAACATGAAAACCAATTATCAGGCAGCTCATCTCTAAGCCTACCATTTGCCAACCAATCACAAGGTTTATTGGTCGTTCTTCTGACGCATTGGAACCTTACTCGCGGGTTCTCTACAACAATCTTTTTGATATCCTCCACAATGGTGATTGCTCTCCAACAAAGGGCATTATCCGAAGAAACGACATCGCTTTCAATGATGATGCTAGAATGTTGTATTTGTCTTGCGAAGAGACATGCACAGCGGATTGCAAAGGCTTCAGCTTTCGCAGCTGAGAAACAGCGAAAAGACTCAGTATGCCCAAAAAGAGCTGCACCATCCCATCGACGTCCAATAAAAGCAACAGCAGCACTACCATCCTTCCGAAAAGATGCATCCACATTAACCTTGATCTCCCCTGACGATGGAGGTGTCCATTGCACAAACTCTCTCTGCCTGTCATTAACCCTCATAACACTTATACTCCATCTTCTATTCTCCTCACAGAACCATTCCGCAATAGAACATTGGGCTCTGATAATAGCTTTTTGCACATCAATCTCCATCCCATTAAAAGCTACATCATTTCGCTCTTTCCAAATTTGCTAGCAGCACAAAGCAAATTTGGTAGATGCTTCCTCCTCGCAGTATCCCACCTTGCAGCACCGTCTAGTGATGTCTAGGAAACATTCACAAAGCCTCACCGAACCAATTGGATTAAAGGAACACTGCAGGGGAGAAGCACACCAAAATATTTGTACCCACGAACATTAACAGAAACAGATGTTCCACCGATTCTTCGTAGAGATTGCATATAGGACATAGTGGGGAGGATGTTGACTTCCTTCTAAAACGATTGTCCTGGGTCGAGAGGCAGTTCCTACATGCTTTCCAAATAAAGATTCTCACCTTCGGCGATACCCTTGGAGACCATATAAGATTCCTCACCTCCTTCAGCTCATTGGCCATTATTCTTAAGGAAAATAAGTTAAATGGACCAATTTTTGTGGACTGAAAAATAAATTTTGGATATAGTACTCGAAGCTAATGGGTACAAGTGTATCTTAACCCAACATCCTCTAGCAGTGGCTAATTCCATCATTGACCATTGAGAAACAGAGAGACAACGGAAGAGAGCCAATCAAATAACTATATGCTACATTTTGGTTTCTGTGTTAGCTACTCTGTGGTCTCAACACAATCTGCCCGCGTTACAAGCCATAGTGTTGAGCATGTACCTAATAGAGAGTTTGATAATCCAAGCGTAGGACTTGTATTTTTTACACATAGTAAGGTCGCCATGTTTGTGCCTCTTAAGGGCTAATTTAAGTTGACCTAGAGAAAGGCTAACTGGAGATTAAATATTATTTGATGTAAAATGGAGATGGGAATCATGATTTAAATTCAAAACTTTTAATTGTAACAAATTAATATAAAATCATGCATTCCTCCTAACTCTTGGATCTAATTTAAGATTATTAGAAGTTGAGGAAAATAACTCTATCAATTAAATCTAATTGAACTTTCATGGTTTAGCCCACAACAAGTACGTACTTCTACTATGAAATTTCGAGACTCCATATGCTTCATATTGTTTCACGACTATCCTTAATTATACACTGTAAGAAGCATTTTCTTATAAATATGCTCTTTAATTATTCAGTTGTCCTTTACATTTGAACTTATCATGTAGGATCAAATGTAGCCCCACTGTTTCCAAAAAAATAAAAAAATAATGCTTTTTTTGGTTAAAAAAACGTAAAATATTTATGTATTTTTAAGTAAAATATTAGTCAACTTTCACCGAAAAAAATATACATTCACTTAATTAAAAAATTGTATAATAACTCTCACTAAAAAAAAGTTATAAATCCGCCCCTATAGTATTTACTTATGCATTGTCTTGTTGTCATCCTTTCTCATACAATATGAAAATGATTGTTGGATATTTCTTGACTGTCATGATTTATACAACCAAAAGATGCTCTTCTTGTCAAAATGCTATTTCATTATTGAGTTAGCTGTCCCTTTACATAAGTTAATGTAGTAAAGGGTTTGTAGCCACATGTAGCTAAAGAGGGAGGGGATACCCACTAGGGGTCCAAGGGGAAGAAACCCAGATCTGGGTTTCAAAAGGGGGAAGAGAGCTAGCTCAATAATAAAATAGCAATTTGACAAGTTCAGCTAACTCAACAAATCTATCTTTGGCTCTGACCCTGAAGACTACTTTCTTCATTTTCCCATTTCAACCATCTCCAAGTTCAAAGGATGGCTTGGACCAAGCAACAAATTTATTTCTACTCCCCTTTGAGCATGATGAGTTCTCTAATGTATATGAGGTGAGATTTCACAACCTTGTAGTTAGATCTATGATGATGAGTCATCTCTCGTTATGTTGCCATCTTATGGTTTCATCAGCCCACCTTTTTGCTTATTTCAACACCAATGAAGGTGTTTTCTTCTTGAGGTTGCCCAGTGGTTTTGTGTACAACCCTTGCCAATTTGGGGCATCGTAGATCTACTTTTCCCTTCAAAGATTCCGAATCTATTGGTGTTGGACTTTCCCAACTAGGGGCCTTACAAGGGTTGTTGCGTCCCTACTTAAATCGTACTTTTATCTCACTTGTTTTTTTCCAGTCTTGAGCCATTTATTTGGCTTTGGTGGATTTGGGTGGTGTCACCGTTGGAGCTATAGTCTTGGTGCAGACAATGAAGGCTCTTTGTTAAGTGATCAGTGCAGGGTCGTAGGCAGATGGACTTTGATCTTCCTATTGGGTTTTATTTTGCTTATGCTGCTAAAGAAGATTCTTGCTTTTGAAAGAGTAGATTTATCTTTTTACTTTCTATTGTACTAAATTTTCTCAAGTTTTTTGTTTGGGATTATGCATTGTATTTCTGTATTTTTTCCTTTTCGGGTGAGATTACCCACTCTTTTGTAAGCTTTATGTATTAATACAATGTTTTCCTTTTGACCAAAGAAAGAAAAAAAAAACTTATTATGCATCGTCTTATTGCCGTCCTTTCTCTTAGATTATGCTAGGGTCAATTTCTCAAATGGTCCTTTATTTTTGCTATTTTTGACAAGTGATCCTTATTTTTAAAATGCTACATTTGTAATCCCTTATGTTTTATCATGTGACAGCATTATCCTAACTCTTATTTTCATCCAAGATTCCATGTGTGGATAAAATCATATTTTTGCAAAATGCTGTTCTATTGACCATGTGTGGATAAAATGGTCAAATTGACCATTTAATCATGTGCAAAAAAATATAATTTTGTCATTTTGTAGATGAAAATAATAATTAGGACTAATGTTATCATTTGATAAAAGACATTTGATAAAAGATAAGAGACTAAAATATAGTATTTTAAAAATAAAGAATCATTTTGTCAAAAGCGAGAAAGATAAAAGACCATTTAAAGAATTAACTCGGCATGATAATTATTATTAGATATTTCTCGACTGTGGTTGTTTATACTCCAGAAAGACTTTTCTGATGAATATGGTCTTCAATTATTCAGCTCTCCTTTTTTGACCAAAGAAAAAAAAAATTCAGCTCTCCTTTTCATTGTCGTTTTTGCGTTGGGTCATTGCTATCCTTTATCACCACATTATCACAATTATTGTTGGGTAGATCCTGCACACAGGTAAAAAAACACACAAAAGCTTAAAAATCTCCATACATAACGTTTTGCCTTGAGGGCATTTTTTCCCTGGGTCATGAAGCGCCTGTCATGTTGGAGTGCATAGATTAGAGTCATTAGACAAACCACTGGTGCTTCCATAGGGAGCAGGTTGGATTTGTATTCTCTAATAACGTAACATTATTAGGGAGACCAATAATTATAAAGTGATAATATAATTATGATAAAATAATTTAAAATGATCGAATGTAAACATCAAATAATTATCCCATCATTCTATTACTATTATTCTCAGTAATAATATTATTAGGTTAGTGGGGTATCCATATCTGCAGAATTTGAAGTCGAACGCCGACAACTAATGTCTTATCTCATACTGAAAAGATTTTCTCTGATCCACATCTTTAAAGAGCAACAAAGAATACATTAGCTGAACATCAAATTAAGCCAATATTCCTCTCATAAGTCTCCTGTATTTACGATGTATTCTCTGTACCTTCCCTACCCTCCACCACTCTATTTCAAAATATTTTTATCTCCTGCACAATATTCGTCATGGAGGTGCTTCGACTGTAAGTCCTTTGTTTCATTTTCTTGTTTTGCTTCTATTGTCATTGCGTGCAGTGATATGACACGGCATATACTTGTCAATTAAAGATTAGTTGTTATTATTTTTCTTGTCTGACAGAACAAAAAATATTTATATTTTAATCCACTCATGTAATCAATCATTATAACCCAACACATGTCAAATATGTCTCCTACAAATTAATCTCATAATTTTTTACATTAAAAGTGATGAGTATGCCACTAAATCAAACACCCGGAGGTGAAAGTACAAGTCTTTGCCTTCACCTTCTTACATAATGAGAATACAATTTCATGATGCTTTTTCCAAGTACAAATTAAATGAATGCAATAAAATTCTTGCAAACTGATATTTGCAGTTATGGCTACGACACATATACTTATACATATATGTGGTTGGTCATAATTGTTAAGCTACGTTTTGGATTGGGAAGGTGGGCTTCGAATACCTTTCCTCTTTCTTGGACACACAAACAACAAACGGTAGAGGTTACTTTCTCCGAAAGCACTCCGTGCTTAAGTTAGTCTAGGGTACTTTGGAGAAGAAGAGTATGTGTAATTCACTCACTGGCGGAGGGAAGTAGAGTTCAGGAGGTGCACATGCACCTCCTGAACTTTGGAAAAAAATTCTGTTTTTTTTTATTTTATACTCTCTTATTTCTATTATTATCTTTTCTTATGCTTTTCTCTTTTCATTTTTCAGTTATGTTCTCAAATTTTTAAATAGGTTTTCAATTTATTTTTTATATTTTAGAGCCTATTTGTATTTATCATTGTGTATGAATTTTGATTCATTTATTTTTGTAATGTTTTTAACATTAAAGTTAAACATTTCTAGTTTAGTTGTACATTTATTTCAGTAATTTTTTTTTTTAAATGATGTTTAGATTTTTTTTATTTTTAATTTATTATTTTGTATCTTTAATTTAATAGTTCGGATTCAAATAAATGTGAATTCTTTATTTTTAATATTGTGATATCTTATCATCAAAATTATGATTCTAAGTATAAAGGTAATAGTTTTTTTTTTAATTTATATAAAACAAATTTGTATAAATGAGTGTCGCTGATCCCGATTACTTACTTTATCGAATGCACCCCCTAATCCTTGGTGCCTGGCTCCGCCACTGAATTCACTGAAAGTGGAATTAGTTACCTCCCATGATGGATGTGGTAGTTTATTTATAACTTTTTTGGTTAATACCACTTTTAGTCCCTTATCTTTACTCTGATTGACACTTTGGTCGCTTATCTTCAAAAGTGTTACTTTTCAGTCCCTTATCTTTTAAATTTGGGACACTGTTAGTCCTATTTGCTAAATCCATTAATTTTTGGACAGAAATAGCACGTGTGGTTTTTTCCCCCCAATTTGTAGGGGTAATTTGGTCCGAAGTATGCCATTTTCGTCCAAAAATTAACGGATTTAGCAACTAGAACTAACGGTGTCCCAAATTTAAAAGATAAGGGACTGAAAAGTAGCATTTTTGAAGATACGGGACCAAAGTGTCAATGAAAGCAAAGATAAGGGACTAAAAGTGGTATTAACCCTAACTGTTTCTATTAAGAACATCTTATCTCCAGATTTTCTGGAACTGTGTTAAAATTCTGTTATTAGTCTTGAGCTTTTGGGACGTCATCGGGTAGGGATGCCGGTGCGGACCTCTAGGGATGTCCTCAGGTCGAGAACTATTCACGATAGGTCTTCCAGACCTCTTACATGGGAAGGTGGCGAATATATGGGCATTTTAGACTTTTTTCGATACTGACACAATTTTCCCTTTATCAATAATTAATAAAAGTATGATGTAAGATGATAAATTTTCGTTACCTTAAAGAGATTTTGTTTGAAAATGCGTGCACGCACACAAACACGCACATTATATATATATATACACACACACACATATGTATATGTACATGTATACATATATATATATATATATATATATATATATATGTATATATATATTTATATGTATGTATATATATATTTATATGTATGTATGCTGTTCACTACTAGATACCAAAAACTACTAAACTAACCAAAAGTTTCATCCAGGTACTTCAATATTCAGGACTAAGGACTTGCTTGTATGCTGCACTCCGAATACTAAGCACACGACGATAGACGAAAGGCAAGGTAAGTGAAAATATATATATATATAAAAAAAGGCTTTTGAAGGGGGAAAAAAGTGCATTTGGCAAATGCTTAGAGTATGAAATACATGGATCCATATACTATTCTAATACCGCTGTGATCCAAAAACTATATAATATCTCCTTCTCCCACCCCTTTTGGGAAAGGATAAAAAAGATAAAATAAAAGAATTAAGGGTATTTAAATCTTTCTGCACAATTCAGTAACCTATGTTAATAGAAAGGGAATGAGGGGGTACGAATGATGAGTTTGACAAATTACGAGGGGGTCTTTCGCAATATTTGGACCACAGGAAGGACATACACGGTCTTAGAATAGCACAGGAGAGACTTATCCATTTCACCCCAATGTTTAGAATCTACTAGGGAGAAAAAATTGCAGTAACTTGTCTATCAGTCATTATAAAATAATTTTAGGGAAATAATCTAATTTGATACATCTACTGTGAATGAATATGACTGCAGCGCGCATTACCGTGTTACGAAAATGTGCAAACGATGATCTTGAAGGAGGTGCACCTGAGGTAACAGAATATGTGTCTGTAATTGTAAAACTTTAGTCAATTTATGTAATTTGATTCATTTTATTCTTTGGCTTCTTACAAAAATGAACTACTAATGTGGGTATAAATTATGATATTGCTATAATTTCCTTCTTCAAACTTCAATTACATCAAATACGTTAAAGGATGCGATTAATTACATCAAGCGGATGTTGAACACTATGGATGATGGACGTATAAGCAGTTCACCATATGATACTGCTTGGGTTGCTCTTATCACTGATATTAATGGAAATGGGACTCCCCAGTTCCCATATAGTCTTCAATGGATTATAGAGAATCAACTCTCTGATGGTTCTTGGGGTGAAGCACGCATGTTCTTATTATATGATCGCCTAGTCAACACATTAGCGTGTGTAATTGCATTGAAAACGTGGAACGTTCAATCTTGCAGAGCTGAAAAAGGTACGAGTAAGAAACGAGAAATGATGGATAACAACGCATTTTTATCACTCGTTTATCGCCTCTTATCTGAATGTTTAGTTGACATTGTTAAAAGAAGTGATATTTTGGGAAGTCAATTAAACATAAACATAGAGGCAGGAGTAGATTTAGAAATTTTTGTCAATGGGGGTTAAATCATTAATTTTTTAACTATATGAATACTTTTTTTTTTTCTTTAACTGGGGATTAATTAATTTTTTTAACTAAAAATACATAAATATTAAAATTTTTTTTTTCGAAAAAATACGTAAAATTTTTAATATTTTTCTAGATTAGTGGGGCTACTGACCTGCAGTCCTCACTATCCCCATGTGGATCCATCCCTGATAGGAGGTAATAAATGATGATGAAATAAAGTAGTATCTAGCAATACTCGTTAGAACAACAAAATTGGAAACCTTCTTAAGAATTCATTTTCATTCTTCCTTTTGAATTATTATTTCCATGATGCAGCAAATGTGACATAAACTAGTTATACATTACAGGAATAACATTTATTAAAGAAAATATTTCTAAGCTTGAAAGTGCTGATGCGGAGAACATGACATGTGGATTTGAAATTGTACTTCCTGCTCTTCTTGGAAAAGCTAGAAATTTGGGCATCGAACTACCCTATGATTCTCCAGTATTGAAAGTGATCTATGAGAGGAGAGATCTTAAACTCAAACGGTACAATAATTATTTAGATAAGAATGATTTATTGAGAGACCTAAGCATCTAGTGAAAACGAGCTAACACTATTGATATTGTTCGTATTGTAGGATCCCAAAAGAGCAAATGCATACAGTTCCCACATCCCTCCTTTTTAGCTTGGAAGGATTACACGATTTGGATTGGGAAAAGCTACTCAAATTGCAAACACCACTAGGTTCATTCTTGACTTCTCCAGCCTCGACTGCCTTCGCGGTTATGGAGACTAAAGATGGGAATAGCTTGAGATATTTAGAAGAAATTGTTGGAAAATTCGACGGAGGAGGTAAGGTTTTCTTGCTCCTTTCGGAATTAGTGACCAAATGCATATCAATGGCACGTTGTACACACGACCGGCTAGGTATTTAATATTAGGACATAATTTTTTTTTTCTTAATGATACTATATCTTTTTTTTTGAAATAGGGGGCGGCAATTATCTTTAACGATACTACATAAATATTTTTAAAAAAATTAAAAACTTTAAGGGAACGGGGCTCCTGCCTGCCCTCCCTTGGTGCCGCTCCACTTTTACAAATGTTATTTTTTGTTTAAGCTTATGTTTATTGTTGGATCTTCAGAATTTGTTTGTAGTGCGGGATTAGCCTATTAATCTTCATCAAAATAGTTGTTAATGATAAGTGAATTAAATTTGTCTTCAAGTACCTTGATGATCTCAATGATTAAGAAATAACTTCAAAAAATAAAGAGTTTGTTTATTCCCGAATATTGATAACGAATTATGGTGTTGGTGTATATATATATAGGTACGGATGTGGTGACAAAATAATGAATACAAACTTACTAGGAAAGAATCCAACAAATAATATATAATAACAATATGATATATTAATCAGAAAGTAACACAAAAGATACTATAAAAGTAATTTGTGTATAAATAACAGACTAGAACAAGAAAGACGCAGAACACATATAACAAAAAATATATTTGACAAAATTAAAACTCAGAGAATGTAGGGAAACTGGCGCAATTAACTGCTGCAAAATTTGTTTTGACTAAGGCTAGTGTTGGACAATTTGTTCTTAAGACATATTTCGTCCGTTCCTAAGAGTGTTTGGAGACTCGTGAACGTTTGCCTCCAAAGGTACAACAGTCGCATCTCTTGAAAAACGAACCAAAATAATGTTTGAACTTTTTGTAAGACTCAGAATATTCTGCAATAATGATTGCAGAATTGCTCAAGATTTTCTGGAAGTAAAAAATAACAATAATGTAGAACAACTAATTAATAATGTTTCATAAACCTCCTAAATAAATATGTTGTAGTCTATCTGAGAACAACTGAATGTAAATTATTAAAGCTTTACTATCATACATCATACAAAAATAAATTTAGATAATAATGGTGAAATTATTCAAGATTTGGCTTTTGATTCTCACTTTTTCGTCATTTGCAGTTCCAACTACTTACCCAGTTGATTTATTTGCAAGACTTTTTGCTGTTGATCGTCTTCAACGCCTCGGAATTTCTCATTTCTTTCAATCAGAAATTAACAACTGCCTGAATTATGTAAACAGGTAATCTAGTTCATAATGTTCCAGAGTTTACAATTAATTACTAAAATTTTGGATTATTCCTTTTCTTCTCTTACTAAAATAGCTGCTCAAACGTTGATAACGGCATATATTTTCTCACCATAATTTTGTTGGAAAGTAAACTTGAATTTGGGCTAAGTATTAATGATCAAGTATTGGGCTAGCTATAACATTTATTTGGTCCAAAATAAAGAAAATGTTGGTCCAATTGAGAGCCCAAATTAAAAAATTATCTAGTCCAAATTCTAGAAGAAGTATTGGAAGAATATCTTAGAAATTTATCTAGAAAAGACTAGGAGAAAGTTAATTTATTCTAAATATCTTTGACTAGTTAGAACGATCTAGGAATATTATAGCATATTTCATGTACTTTCAAGAATATATAGTATGTAGAAGCCTTCTTGAGCATCTATAAATAGGGGACAACTCCAAGCATTTGTAACCAAGCCAAAGTTGTAATCTTTTCTTCAATACAAGTTCTCTAGCTAGTTCCTCCAAAATTCTCCTCTTCCACTTCCTAAATATTTCCTACATAAGTTCTAGTTTTACAAATTAGTCTAGGCTTACCACAACAAAGTGGTATTAAGAGCTAGGTTATGGAGACATCAAGTGTAGCATTCCCATTTCCAATGCTCTCCAATGACAACTATAGAAGGTAGAGCATCCAAATGAAGACATATATTGGTGGCCAAGATATATGGGATGTTGTTGAAGAAGGCTATGAGGTACCCGAAGATGAGGCCACTCTTACTCAAGCACAAAAGAATTAAGGCTTTGAAGGATTCTAAGATGAAAGACCAAAAGGCTCTTTCAATCATCCAACAAGCCGTAGACAATGCCACGTTTGAGAAGATTGCCCAAGCTTCAACAGCTAAGAAAGCGTGGAAGATTCTTGAGAAAGCATACCAAGGAGTTGATAAGGTAAGAAAAGTCCGTATTTAAGCTTTTAGAGTTGAGTTGAAAATTTACAAATGAAAGAATCTGAGTCAATCTTGGATTATGTTTCAAGAGTTCAATCGATAGTTAATCAACTACAAACAAATGGTGAAAGCATGAATGATATTCGGGTCATTGAAAAAATTCTCCAATCATTAGATTCAAAATTTGACCATGTAGTAGTAGCGATTGAAGAATCTAATGATCTAGAGAAAATGACCATTGATGAACACACGGTTAAGCTTCAAGTTCATGAAGAAAAGATCAAGAGAATGAATAAAGAATCACTCGACCAAGTCTTACAAGCCAAGTTCAACCTCAATCGAGGAGATCGGGACATTGGAATTGAAAGAAGCCAAAGATGACGAGGACGCTGTTGTGGACGTGGTTGAGGAAGAGGAGGATACAACACACCCAACAATGAGGAGGATAATAACAATAGATCATCAAGTAGATATGGAAGAGGAGGAACTCGAAGTCCAATGTATAAAAAGTCTGAAGTTGAATGTTACGATTGCCACAAATTCGGTTACTATGCCTTAGAATGTCAAAGTTCAACCAAGAATGTAGAGGAGAGATCCAATTATGCCAAGCAAAAGAATGATGAGATAGATTCTACCCTCTTGCTCATATACAAGGGATACGGAGATGGAGAGCAACATACATGGTACCTCGACACAGGTGCAAGAAACCACATGTGCGGAAACAAGAATATGTTCGTCGAGCTTGATGAATCGGTAAAAGGAAATGTTATATTTGGAGACCTATCTAAGACTCCGGTCAAGGACAAAGGTAAAATAATAATTTGCCTAAAAGATGGTAGACACCAATTCATCGCCAATGTATACTACCTGCCCAACATGAAGGCCAACATTTTGAGCATGAGCCAACTCGTAGAAAAGGACTATGATATCCACATGAAAAATCATAGTCTCTTCCTAAGAGATCATAAAGGAAACTTAATTGCTCAAGTGGCCATGACCAATAATAGAATGTCTTTTTTTGAACATTCAAAATGATAGCCTAAAATGTTTGAAAGCATGCTTGGAAGACACCTCTTGGCTATGACACTTGAGGTTGGCCATCTCAATTTTGGAGGACTAAAGCTACTATCAAAGAAGCATATGGTCAAGGGGCTACCTTCCATCGATCACTCCGATCAGCTATGTGAAGGATGTCTACTTGGCAAACAATTTCAAAAAATCTTCCCACAAAAGGCATCATCAAGAGCAAGGAGGCCATTGGAGTTAGTTCACACCGATGTGTGCGACCCAATTAACCCAGTATCATTTGGCAAAAACAAGTACGTCTTTCTCTTCCTTAATGATTTCAACAAAAAGACATGGGTATATTTTCTAAGAGAAAAAACGTAGGTCTTCAATGCCTTCAAGAAATTCAAGCCTCTTGTGGAGAAACAAAGTAGATATACAATAAAGGAGATGAGATCCGATAGAGGGGAAGAATTCAACTCACAAGAGTTCAAGACATATTGTGAATAAAATGAAATCAAATGTCCACTAATTCTTCCTTACACACCACAACAAAATAGAGTTATAAAGAGGAAGAACTTATCCATCCTCAACATGGCAAGAAGCATGCTCAAGAGTAAGATGCTGCCAAAGGAATTCTGGGTTGAAGTTGTGGATTGTGCAGTGTATCTATCAAATCGTTCTCCCACAAGGAGCGTGTGGAACAAAACACCCCAAGAAGCATAAAGCGGACATAAGCCAAGTATTGCACACCTACGAGTATTTGGAAGCATAGCCTTTGTACATGTTCCGGACCAAAGAAGAACAAAGCTCGATGATAAAAGGGAGAAGTACATCCTCATCGGCTATGACCAAAACTCAAAAGGATACAAGTTATACATTCCAAATACAAGGAAGTCCACCGTAAGCAGAGATGTGGAGTTCTATGAGAAGAGCTCGTGGGATTAGAGTAAAGAAGAAAATGAGCAGTACCAGTTCTTCCCAATGCACAAAGAAGAACCGCCAAGAATTGAAGAAGCAACTAATCATGAGACTCCGCCTTCATCACCAACAACACCACAAAAAACATCATCATCACCAACAGAGAGCTCGGATGAAAGGCCTCACCGAATGAAGACTCTACAAGAAATTTATGAGGTAACTGAGAATCAAAATGACCTTACTCTATTATGTCTCTTTGTTGATTGCGAGCCATCAACTATGAAGAAGTAGCTAAAAGCAAAGAATAGAAACAAGCTATGGGTGAGGAAATTAAATCAATCAAGAAGAATGACACGTGGGAGCTGACAACCTTACCAAAAGCACACAAGGCAATTAAAGTAAAATGGGTCTACAAAGCTAAGAAGAATGCCAAAGGAGAAGTTGAAAGATACAAAGCAAGATTGGTAGCCAAAGAATACAAACAAAGAGCTAGCATTAACTAAGATGAAGTCTTCACTCTAGTTGCTCACCTAGAAATAATAAGATTGTTGATTTCAATAGCAGCTCAGAAGAAGTGGAAGATCTATCAGATGGATGTTAAATCAGCATTCCTGAATGGATTTCTCAAAGAAGAAGTATACCTAGAGCAACCCAAAGGCTACATCATTCGAGGCTATGAAGACAAAGTCTTGAAGTTAAAAAAAGGCTTTGTATGGGTTGAAGCAAGCTTCACAAGCATGGAATACCATAATTGATAAGTACTTTGAAGAGAATAATTTCAAGAAATGTCCTCACGAGCACGCATTATATACAAAAGTGGTTAAAAAAGGATATTATGATTGTTTGTCTGTACGTGAATGACTTAGTCTTCACTGGAAGCAATCCAAAAATGTTTGAAGACTTCAAGAAGGTAATGACATAAGAATTTGAAATGACAGACATTGGGCTCATGGCATACTATCTCAGAATTGAAGTAAAACAGATGGATAATGGCATCTTTATATCTCAAGAAGGATATGCAAAGGAAATTCTCAAGAAGTTCAATATGGACAACTGCAAGCTGATAAGCACCCTATTTGAATGTGGATTAAAGTTGTCAAGATAGGTCGAAGCTGAGAAGGTAGATCCAACAAAGTACAAGAACCTAGTCGGGAGCCTAAAATATTTGACATGCATAAAACCAGACATCTTATTTGGAGTAGGACTCATCAGCAGGTTCATGGAGACTCCAACAACTCATCACTTCAAGGTTGCAAAAAAAATCATTCAATACATAAAAGGTAGTATTGATTACGGTATCTTCTATCTCTCTACAAGCAACTTGAAGCTAGTGGGATATAGTGATATAGTGATTGGGCTAGAGACATGGATGATCGAAAAAGTACAATAGGGATCGTGTTTTACTTTGGAGAGACAACATTCATATGGACTTCAAAGAAACAACCTCACATTATCAACATGTGAAACTGAGTATGTAGCCGCTACTGCAACTGTGTGTCATGCGCTATGGCTACGGAACATGCTTAAGGAGCTCAACTTTTCTCAAGCTAAAACAACAGAAATATTTGTGGACAACAAATCAACGATTGCATTAGCAAAGAACCCTATCTTCCATGATAGAAGCAAGCATATTGATACCAGATATCACTTTATCAGAGAATATGTGGCAAAGAATGATCTACATATAAAGTACGTGAAGTCATAAGACCAGGCTGCAGATATCTTCACCAAGCCTCTCCTAACTGAAATTTTCCTCAAGTTGAGATCTCGCCTTGGAATAACAAATTCAAGTTTAAGAGGGGGTGTTGGAAAGTAAACTTGAATTTGGGCCAAATATTAATGATCAAGCATTGGGCTAGCTATAACATTTATTTGGTCCAAAAGAAAGAAATTGTTGGTCCAATTGAGAGCCTAAGTTAGAAAATTATCTAGCCCAAATTCTAGAAGAAGTCTTGGATGAATATCTTAGAAATTTGTCTAGAAGAGTCTAGGAGAAAATTAATTTATTCTAAATATCTTTGACTAGCTAGAAGGATCTAGGAATATTATCTAATATATTTCATGTACTTTCAAGAATATCTAGTATGTAGAAGCCTCCTTGACCACCTATAAATAGGGGAAAACTCCAAGCATTTGTAACCAAACCAAAGTTGTAACCTTCTCTTCAATACAAGTTCTCAAGTTCCTCCAAAATTCTCCTCTTCCACTTCCTAAATATTTCCTACATAAGTTCTAGTTTTCCAAATTAGTCTACGCCTACCACAACAAATTTGTTGTACCTTTTATTATTACCATACATACTTACATACCATGTATAATTGCATATTGTAATAATTCCTATCATAGTTAGAATATTACCATCCATAGATAACTTGGAGGTCAAGTAGCCCTATGTATATATAAGGCATCCTGTATACTGTCATAGGGAATCAAGAGAGCAATAAAATATTTTTTCTGCAAAGCTTTCATGGTATGAGGAGATATTGGCTAAACATCTCCCTTTCATCTTGATCCTTCTCCTTTGTTTCAATGTGAAGAAAACTGTTACAATATATGCTTTTCCAAAATTGGCATTTCAAGGAAGATTAACGATTGCTGATTAAGTGTTGGCTTCACCAAAATTGGCATTTCAAGGAAGATTAAATCGAATTTTTCTGGATAGTCAAAAGTTATTTGATTGTGTGCTTTCTCAAATTTCAGGTATTGGACTGGGAATGGAATTTTCAGTGGAAGATACTCAAATTTTTATGACATCGATGACACATCTATGGGGTTTAGGCTTCTGAGACTACATGGCTACAATGTCACTCCTGGTATGTTTTCTAACGAAGACTTAAAGGGTATATAGGATAAAAACTCACCACCTTCTTCTTGGTTGGTATACTGATCTAGCTACATATATATGTATGTGTATTCCCCAGATGTTTTAAGGAACTTCAGGCATGGTGATAAATTTTGTTGCTATCAAAGTCAAATAAATGAATCCCCAACTCCTATATTCAGTCTCCATAGGGCTTCGCAAGTCCTATTCCCAGGTGAGAAGATTCTTGAAAATGCCAAGAAGTTCTCTTACAAATTTTTGAAAGAGAGGCTAGATAATAATCAACTTTTGGATAAATGGGTAATAGCTAAGGACCTTGCTAGTGAGGTAAGAGCATGAACATACTAGGATATAATTTCAAGCCAGTATTTTACACTTTAAGGTTTAGATTTTAGTATTCCCCTTATATTGATCTTATTCACAAAGGAATTAATAAATAGGTGAGATACGGACTAGAAGTACCATGGTATGCCAATCTACCATGCGTGGAGACAAGGTTCTATATAGAACAGTACAGTGGTGCAGATGATGCATGGATTTCGAAAGCCTTGTATAGGTGTTGTTTACTAGATCTCTTTCTTTTTATTTTCATATTCTAAAACTTTAAAGAAAAAAAAAGAATTGCTATTAATTTATAATATTTAAAAATAATAATAATATAAACAAAAATATAAATATAAAATAATAATATAATAAAAATATAATACATATAAATAATATTACATAATATAATGTTATAAAAAAATAACAATAAAAATAAAAATATAATAATAATCATAATATACCTCAAACTAACTATTATTATTAGGTCCCTTATCTTTTTTACTATTGTCTAGTTAGTCTTTCATCTTTCAAACGACCATATGTCAGTCCTTCATCTTTCTAACTTGTGCCACCGTCAGTCCTTCCGTAAAAAAACTAACGGTTTAGTCACATGCACGACACATGATGATTTTTAGCAAGGGTATTATCGTCTTTTGGGGACAAAATCATCTTTTTGCAAGCAATTGACTACATAATACTAAAATCCCCAATTCTTAACCCTAACATTGCCCCAAAAACTTCAACTTGTCATGTTACATACCTTTAAGCCGATCAATATTCCCCGAGCTTTCAACATTACACCTCATTCTAATACACATTTCCACATATTTTATACACACCCTTTTGTATATTAAATAATATATATATATATATATTAGAGAGAGAGAGAGTGAGAGAGAGGGAGAGAGATTCTTGGTGAATATTTGTCTGTTAAACCTTCTTTTTTTAAAGAAAAAAATTAGTGATAAAGAGAATGTTAAAAACAAAAGTGCATTTGGGTCATTGAAATTTCCATGTTTGTTGGGCAAAATATGGACTTTTGCTTTGCCCAACACGTAATCTGTAAATGAAACATAAAAAAAAATCTTTTATTTATTATTATCTTTTTTTTATTATTTGTTTTTGGAATTTTCCCAGAAACTTTAGAGGTTGTTGAATCATCACAAGGAAGTTGTGAGTTTGGTTATTGATAGTTTCTGAATTTTTTGGGAAATTTTTTCAGAGGATAATTACAGATTGAAGTGTTAATTTTTTGAAGCCGAAACAGTCACCATCAAGAATTGTTTGTTACATATACATGGGTGGTGTAGATTTTATCTGAATAGTGAATTTGGATTATGTGGTGTATAAGGATAAATTCATTGGTTTTCTTTGAGAAAGTTTGGATTTTGGAAAACTACATTGCTTGTGAAGATTGTTATTTTTTGGATATTTTTGCAAGTAATGTTTATGTTGTGAGATTGTGATGATGATGAGGATGCGTATGATGGTGATGATGATCATCATCAAATATTTAGTCTAGTTTTGGAAGATTTAAGGTTGTATGTAGAGATAGAAGAGGGAAAAGATAGTATCTTTTTCTTGATTGAATTGGTATTTGTTTGGTGATTATGAGATTTCTCAGCCTTGTTGGCAATTCCTTTGGATGCTCTGCATCTGGGGAGCGCCTTGTTTCTGCGGCAAGGGATGGGGATTTTCAGGAAGCCAAGGCTTTATTGGAATATAATTCGCGCCTTGTTAGATATTCGACCTTTGGTGTTCGTAATTCACCTCTTCATTACTCTGCAGCTCAGGGTCACCATGAGGTACATTATTAGCATTTAGTATACGCTTGTGTTTATTGATAAACTTCAACTTGGAGAAGAAGGAGTTGGGGATTTAGGGATTTGGGAGATTTGGGTTTTAGGGATTTATGAATTTGGTTTTAGGGATTTGGGTTTCAAATCGGGTTCATACTAATATAAAAGGTAAATATTCTGACTACCCCCAAAAGATGATAATGCCCTTACTAAAAATCGTCATGTGTCGTGCATATGACTAAACCGTTATTTTTTTGTCGGAAAAACTGACGGTGGCACAAGTTGGAAAGATAAAGGACTGACAGATGGTCGTTTGAAAGATGAATGACTAACTAGACAATAGCAAAAAAGATAAGAGACCTAATACGTCATTTACCCTTATTATTAATATGACACTTTTTTTTATTCTTAAAATAATAATATAGCTATTGCAACAAAAAAACATTTTTATCATTTTATATAAGTTATTTCCATTACTTCTTTGTTGTACTGACTACTAAACATGGATTTTGAATCAATATATCTATTATTATCTTCATTTTTAGAGCATACCATGCATGGCATCCCCCTTCTCAAATTCATTTTTATTTCCAGAGTTATTCCATTTTTGTAAAAAATTATTTCAAAGTAGCAATCGTCATCTCAAGCTTTACCCTTGCAATCCATTTTTATGAATAAGTTCTTAGGGAAATGTTGTTGAGACTAATTACCTAATTAAGCCTATCATTGTCTCTAGATAAGTGAGATAGTACATGCTCAAGTAAAAATAATAGATTATGTCTTTCGACCTCAAATTTCTTCTTTTCCCCTTTGTTTTTTTTTTGGTCGCATCTTTTCCCCTCTTTGACTTAAACTAAATCCGACATGAATCATATGATAATGAAATATCCGTGCAGGATGCCTGATGTCAACAACCATGTCTACTTAGAGCTTGCAAGATCAGATTTTAATAAATGCCAAGCACAACATCAGATGGAGTGGAATGATATAGTAAAGTATGTGTTTGAGATATTAATTGTTTTTTGGACCTATTATGAACTCTTTTCGATATATTTTATTAAGATTTATGTTGTTCTATACAGGTGGTTCGAAAAATACGATCTTCAAAAATTTGGCATAAGTGAAAATAGTCTTCTACTCGCTTATTTCCAAGCAGCAGCAAATAAATTTGAGCCAGAGCAAATGATAGAGAGACTTGCATGGGCTAAATCTCTCGTAATTTCTGGAACTATTAAATCATATTTATGGGGAAAAGACACGTGTCTGGAGCAAAGGATTACCCTCATACAAGCAATTAAGAAGAACCTTAACGTTGAAGGAAAAATTAATGGGTGAGTGACAATTGATCTCTTGTTTTACATGGCATCCACACACACACATTCAAAATTGAATTACATGAGCATGAATGCACACACGCGTGTCCTTAGAAAAATAGTGAAAATTAATTATCATAGCTTCTCATATTTTAGAAGTATATGGCACTGAAACAAGTTCTAATTGTTATAAGGCCTTAAAGAATCAATTGAAAATGAAATGACATTCTTGATTTTATTTTAATTTCTATATTTTTTTGTAAAGTAATAAACTTGAAAATTTTATTTTCTGGGTAATGCGAGTTTTCCAAATTTGGGATTAGCCATTTTGTTGTGGTCTATAGGCGTAGGTTATTTGGTGTTTGATACCATGTTCACAATAATGTTGTTGCAAATTCCCATGTTTGATTTCAAGGCCATTGGCTGTCCTCAAAACTTTAACTTGTGAATTAAAAAAGCATCTTCACCCAATTGCAAAACTGTACTTAGATTCACGCCAATTTCTTACTTAAGATCCCATGAGGTATACCAAGTTGATCTAGTGTAATATGTTAGATATGGCTCGAATTTCAAGTGCAATTAAATGTTGAAAAAATCCAATAATAATTGAAGTACTCTAGATATAGGATTTCTAATCATAATAGGATTAGTATTAGGATTTGTATGGCCTACCTGTGAAATTTTAGCTTTTGACTTGTAGAGCTTTTAGTAGTAGAGTTTTGGTTAGAAGTACTGTTGAACAAAAGCGGTTGACTATTTGGCCTATGTCTAGCAATATTGAGTTTTTAAAAATTTTGAGGGTAATGTTGGACTTTAAAAATATGGAGAGGTATAGTAGAGAAGAAAAAAGAAAAACAACTATCCGCATTATGTAAAAACAGCTTCACAAAATCCTTTTTTGAAAAGCTCCAATTCGGAGCTTCTTGTTTTTTAGCTTTTTTCAACTTCAACTTTTACATAAAAAAAACTTTCAAATATGGGCCAAATAGGTTAGTTTCAACTTTTAAACTCATAGGAAGCGCTTTTGAGTATCTAAAAGTTAGACCAAACAGAGTCTTAGTCTATTATAAACAGGACTAATAAGTGTCATACACCAAAGGTGGGTGTACCATATTAGATTACACTAATATTATATGTTATACGCCTCTAGATAGGTATATCAAAGTAATAAATAAATAATAATATTCTATGATATAGGTTATGCCAAACCACATTAAAATATTTTGTATTCCTGCATATCTATGTGCTCAATCCTTCCAATAAAGTTGTATTAGAGCATGGGACTGTATATAGATACGTTGGCTATAGTTGTAGCCAAAAGGTGCATTCCATTGCTAGAAGACTGTCAAGAAGAGGACGTTGAAGTAAGAGACAAGCTTACCTCAAGACATTGTACAATGTTCGCCAGAAAGACAAGAGAGAAGAGTGACAATTTGGACATCAGAGTTGAATTGTCTGCGTCCTTATTGTTGAATCCTCCATTTCCATGAAGGTGGGAGGAGAAAATCTCGTTGTTGAAAAATATTGCCACAAAGCGTTTAGTAAATTGATGCCACGCCAGAGCAAAGGACAACATGAAGCATTGGAGTCATATTGCAACTCTAAATATAGAAGAGAAACAAACCAACAAGTAGTACCATTGAAGACAACTAGAAGTCCAATAAGAATGGAAGCACTCCAAAATATAGAATTCCTAATCATAATAGGATTAGAATTAGCATCTTATAAATAGGACTATCTAAGTTGTGTTTAATTGTCACACACTACAAGGTAGGTGTCACTTCTATTATATGTTATACGTCTCTAGATAGGTGTGTTAGAGTAATAATTACAATTATTGTTAGAATATACACTTATATCATATAGAAAAATCATAAACTCTTAGACTACTTAATAAAATCCTGGGCTACTCCACTTGACACCAATTGGTTTTAAGATGGAATCTCAGGCTTCTTCACATGGTATCAGAGCTAGGCTCATGGTTTAGTCTCATTCACCTTCCGCGTGCGACCCATCTCAAATAAGGTCCACTTATCTTCAATCTTTCGTGTGTGCATAGTCTACGCACTTTCAATCTTCTACATGTGTTATCTATCACATGTGTGTTCAATCTTTCTTGTGTGACCCATCTAAAAAAAATCGGCCCACAATCTTCCAAGTGTGACCATGTCAAAACAAGGTTCACGTGTGTTTAATTTTCCACGTGTGACCCTCTCAAATCAGGTCATACGTGAGAAGGAGTGTTATAATATACACTTATCCCACATAGAAAAATCATAAACTCTTAGACCACTTAATAAGATCATGGACTACTTCATTTGACACCAATTGGCTTTAAGATGGAACCTCAGGTTTCTTCACAATTATTACTATTAGTAATAAAGAATAACATTCTATAGGCCTAGGTTATGCCGAAACACATTAAAATATTGTATATCCTCACATATCTATGTGCACGATCTTTCTTACATAATCATCAACTATGGTCAAGAAATACCACGATGCAGAATAAGAAGTCGTCTGTAAAGACCCCATATGTCACAACGCAAAAGGTAAAATGGTTTTATAGTTTTATTTGATTGAAATTGGGAAATGACAATCAAGTTTGCTCTGTCCTATAGCAACACTCACAAATAAAAATTTCCCTTACAAGAAGAAAAAGAACTAGAGGGAAAATTCTTTCTTTCCACAGGTAAGTGTTCCTAATGCCAATGCTAGGTAATCATATCTAGTTAGAGGTGGCATTTGGGTTGGACCGATACAAGCTCAACTTAGCACAGTACATGAAAATTCAAGCCCAGCTCAGCTTAGTTGGTAGTGGGCTCGACTCGGCCTAACCCACCACTTATATGTGGGCCGAGTTGGGTCATATAATTTCTGACCCAACCCATTTGAGCCTAGGCCCCGTTGAGCTCAGACCTAACTCAGCCCAACCCAGTTTGAAGCATAGCCCATCTCGGAGCCCAGCCCAGCTCGAGCGTAGACAAGGTCTATCTTGAGCCCAGATAAGGCCCTACTGGAGCCCAGTACAAATTAAGCACAATTTGAGTTCACTTATTAAAAGAAATTAAAATATTATGTTTTATGCATGTAATGCAAGTTGTAGTAACTTATTTTTTTAAAACAAACTAGCAAGTCATAGTAATTATATTTTTTAACAAACTAGCAAGCCCAAATGATGCAAACCATCTCCCACTCTACTTATTCCAATAAGTCGTATCGAGTATAAGTTTTGTACAACACAAATATTTGATTAAAAAGTTAGCAAAACAATTCCAATATCTCATCAATTTATGCACACATAGAAGAATACAATTAAATTGTAAAACATAAAGGAAAAGATTTAGAATGAATTCATCAACAAGCACGGCGTGCCATAACGGTGGTCATGCAAATAATGAAACATTTAGATTTGTCAAGTTGTCTTTCACTAACTCTAGAGTGCAATAAAAGTGGCATATTGCTCCTAAATCCATATCCCAAGGGGTAGAGGTGTTAACCATACCAGCAAAGTTTTGAAAAGTTGGCTAATGGACCTATGACGAATTTGTTGCTTATTGAAGTTATCAATTGTTTGTGCTGGCTGTCTATGAAGCATGGGATCACTGATCTTGTGGAAAAAAAACCTCCATTCCAACACTATCCTCCTCGAGATTGCTAGCATTTTTGTCAATTGCTACGATTCTAGGAAGGACTACATTACTTGGAGTAATGACTCAAGGGGTAGATTCACTATGGGCTCAGCCTATGACCTCTTGATCCCTAAAAGCGTAGGCCTGGACATCAAGTGGAACCAATTATGGATGGTTAAATGTCCTATTGAGAAGGAATGCCTTCCTGTGAAAAGTTGCCTATGGCAAAATTTCTTTACTTGTTGGCTTGATGAGAAAGGGGTATTGTGCTGAGTGATGCCTGCAGTGTTTGTGGACTTTCGGAAGACACTGAGCACATCTTTCGTGGTCGTGTCGCAGTGAATAAAGTTTTGGAGACGATCCTTCTTCTTTCCTTTCGGAATTCCTTCTTTTAACAGCTCTGGTGTGAATGGATCAAAGAAATATTTGCGGCTTGGCTTGAGCACTACCAGAGATCCCTTATTGGGAATCCAACACAAGCCTTAATAAGATGGGAAAAACCCCTCTATGGCTTCAAGCTAAGTATGGATGGTTGTTCGAAGCCTAATTCAGGTCTTGTGGAAGTTGGCGGCATCTTCCGAAATGCTGAAGGAAACTTTATGAAGGGGTTCGTTCTCAATTTGAGGATTGCCACCAATATGCGTGTTATAGGAAGGTCTCAAACTTGCTGAAGAAATAAACATTGAGGATCTTATCATTAAAATAGAGTCAAATTTATTACGGGTATTAGACCTACCGATAGTCCTCCAGGCTTCTTATTGAAAACTACCAACATATTCTTAGAAAATACTCGAATTTTTAATTACATCATGTCTATTAGAAAGCTAACTCTTGTGCTAATTGGTTAACCAACCTTGAAATACAGTTTCCTCTTGACATCTCGACCTTTGACAGTACACCGACCTAGTTGCAGCTTCTCCTAGATAAGGACAGAGATGCGGAAAGTATTCCCAGGATAATTAGTTAAATCCTCATTGGCCTTTGACTCCTCCTGATTTTTTATTTTTTATTTTTTAAAAAGAGGGAAGACAAGAGACCCTACAGTTTGTTGCTTCTCTTTCTTTGTAGCTATTACATTGGCTCCGTGGCTTGGAAATAGCTTTATACTCACTATGGTAAATTCATTGCCTAATCCTCTCAAGAATTTGTGGACCTTTCTTTCTATCATAGCTTGCGTCTTTTTTGATGCACAACATATGCAATTGCACAAGCAAGCAGGCACTGGATTGATGGTCTCGCAGTTTATCCTACAAGCCTCTCAATTTCCCATAAGATGATACATGCCCCTTTCTCCCACTACAAAAATGCTATTGCCCATCGAAGTTCATATATTTTGATGTGTTCCCCTGCGAGAAGCACTTTTTAAGATTTTTCCTTATTTCTCTTGTTGTTTCAGCATAGGCAATGCTATGTTAGAGATCGTTGCACATGGAATGTATTAACCAAGAGTGCACCATGGCATTGCAATTGATCCATGGTAATAGGTCCTGAGAATGCACTTCCAATTGTCTAATAGATTCATCCATGAAACCTGTTTTCATCTTAAAGTCCAAGGCATTCATCATGTTTCTTTTTCATATGAAATAATTTGTCCCATTTCATCAAATGGAATGACAACAGAGACTGATCCTAATTGGTCTAATGATTGGAGATAGTAGAAAGAATTAGCATCGCCTACCGTTAATGATGAGACGAAGTTGTCGCCTACCTTTCTATCGTCAGCCATGGATGGAATTATAGGTGTGGCGGGTTAGGCTAGGTTTTAAGGTCCCAATCGATTATCTTAGATAACCTGGCTTTAGTACCATGTAGAAGGAATACATGGCACCGAAACAAGTTTTCATTGTCATAAGACGTAAATATGTAGAATACGATCACTAGCTATTTCGTTTAGTGATATGATTCTTAAATTACTTTATATGTGAGACGTATATATATAAATCCAATTATGTTTACAACAGCTAATTAGCCTAAGAGACAAGAATCGGACCGATTGGGAGATCATGTCGATTTGAAGGAATCACAATAATTGTGGATGCAGGTATAGTTTGGAATGCCGATCGTGTTCACACTACCGTCTAATAAATATAAACTGAGAAGAAATGTCTTCAACCCATCTATTTTGTAAAAAATCTTGTTATGGGATATTTTATCTATGAGCAAACTATTAACGATCCTAATTTCTACAGAAAATTTGGAACTATTAACTTAACATCTATTTTGTCAAAAATCTTGCCCTAGGAGTACATAAATATAAACAAAAACAAAGGAAACAGAAAAAAACAAAAGCTAATGCCTAACAGGCAATTTGATGAGTGAAATAATTTTGTATTGTAGAAACAAGCCTATGCAGTTACTCCAAAGCATGTTGCTAGATTTTCTACACCAATTCTACTTGGATTCATTCAAGCGGATGGGTAGAGACATTCGTCACCAGTTGCATGATGCTGTAAGTTACTGATACTTTTTTTTTTTTTCTCTTATTCCATAACGTAACTCTCTGGCTAGCTGTAAGTTACTGATACTTCTCATCCTTCAAAACCAATAAAATTGAATCTTTGTGTTGTCCTTAACGCTTTACCTTACATCATGTAGTGGAAAATGTGGTTGACTGGGCTAAATGGAGAAACTTCTGCTTACCAAAACGAAGCAGAGTTACTAGTGCGTACCATAAATCTCTGTGCTGGCTATATCGACTCTATGGAAATACTGTCTCGGAACGAGTACAAGCGTCTCTCAAATGTCACTAACAAAATCTGTCACAAACTTAAAGATCATCATAATAAAAAGGCTACAGAGAATATAACTGTTCAGGTAAAGTACATTTTTTAATTGTTCACACTATTTCATTTCGATCTTTTTCGCTAATGAGATAGAAAATGCATCTTTTATAGTAACACATATATGTCAGGATGATCAGCTCCATAGCCCTTCTATAACTTAGAATGGTTATTCTCAACTATATTTTCTTCTTTCTTTTTTCTGATTCAGTTTAATAAATTTTCTTTAGATACATGGTGCGGAGAGTTTCGAAGTAAATACTGATAAAGACATGGAAATCGAATCAGATTTTCAATTACTGGTGCAGTTAGTACATCAAAACTCCCCAGATGGCATAAGTCCAGATATCAAAAAACAATTTCTTGCAGTTGCAAAGACATTTTATTACACAGCCTATTGTTCTCAAGAAACTATTAACATCCATATTTCAAAAGTACTATTTGAGCCAGTACTTTAATTATTCAGAAGGTTCTTAATACTTATTTGTGATATCGTACTGAAGTATTTCCACTGGTGTGAGTAGTTCATAGAGTAAATTGCTTGCCGCCCCCCTTTATTTTGCCCGAAATACTCATTCACTCCCTGTGTTTTTAAAATAGGTTCATTACCCCCCTGTGTTTTTATCGATTAAGCTGACGCACCCAAAATCGCTTATTCTGTTAGCAAACGTTACAAAATAGTTAATTGATCGTTATACCCTTACATAAAGTTAAAATCGAAAAAACACAGGGGAGTAATGAGCCTATTTTAAAAACACAGGGGGTGAATGAGTATTTCAGAAAAAACACAGGGGGGCGGCAAGCAATTTACTAAAAGGGTATTTTTGTCCAACAAAGAATTTATTTTAACCAAAAGCATAAAAAAATTGCATTTTAAGCGCGTGTGTTACAATTGCCGTTAAATTAAACGGTTTTTCTAACGGAGGGAGGGAGGGGGGGGGGGGGGGTCAGCTACATTCCGAAAATCACAGGGGGGTAATGAGCCTATTTTAAAAACACAGAGGGTGAATGAGTATTTCGAGCAAAACACAGGGGGGCGGCAAGCAATTTACTCGTAGTTGATACCACTGGAATTATATCCTTATAACTAAGACGAGTTCAAAATTGTGTAATTTATTTATCCTTTTTTTTATTACTGAAATAAAAATGAAGCCTTTGTGATGTTTCTTTATCTTTTATCTTTACTCATTCTATATATATATTTTTTCTTATTTTCTTTCTTACATTATCATAGGAATATCTTCTTTATTCTCTATCATATTTTCC
This sequence comes from Ehretia macrophylla, assembly GCA_037974665.1. NCBI lineage: Eukaryota > Viridiplantae > Streptophyta > Magnoliopsida > Boraginales > Ehretiaceae > Ehretia > Ehretia macrophylla. The sequence continues at coordinate 64,385,491 of CM075772.1, forward strand.
TGTACATTGACTGCCCTTTCGATGAAGGAAACATTAAAAAATTACTATTGTTTAATAAAGAAACTTTAATTTTATCAAATAGTATAAAAGGAAATTTTAATTCGCCTACCGTGACTCAGTGAGAATGGTAAGTTCTTTATTTAGAGGCTCTTTCCACCTTAAATGCACATTATAACACCTAAAAAATATCTAATCTAAGAATTAATCTTCAGTTAGATTCTCAGTAGAACATATAATTTGTGACTTCCATACAACTAACGTTGGTTATACTCTGTTTAATTATGATATTTATGTTCTTGGTAATGGATCATGCGATGATGGGCTATGCAATCATGGAACCATATATGAAAAATACTTCGAATGTAACAGAAAATCGTGACGATGAGAAGGAATTTACAATCAATGATTGCACTAGATAGAGAACAAGTGATTTCAAATGCATTATTCTATTTCGATCACGAATTGGTTCCTTTTGTTTGTCTCTTTCCGGAACACAATGAGTCATATTAGTCTCGTAATCTAAGCCACACTAGGAGATGAAAAAAACAATAATGTGACGTGTTGATTATTGTTTTGACATTCTTTTTTACATACTCAATTCTAAGATTGATCAAAATGTTTCTTTTATTTTGGTATATAAAAATTTACATGATGTTGGAATCCTTTAGTCATTTGTTCATACGCATTTGTTAATATTGGTGTCATTTGATTTTGGACTAATTAATCAGTTTCACAATCATGATGAAACATTAAAATGAATACATATTTATGGTAATGATTAGATGTAAAAGTGGATATCTGAAATACTATTCACATAGATTGACATTTTTTTTTTGGTCAGCATAAATTGATATTGAAACGTTGGAGATATAAATAACATCAAAAACTAAAATGATTGATGAGTAAATCGTATCAGATATTATCCTCCAACTCGAACTCTTTATCAAAACAACAAACATATATTCAATGTATTCGATAGTTGAGATAGATTATGTCACGAGATCCATCACACAACAAGGCTACACTCAAGATGAATTGGCAATTGCAATTCTGGATCAGAGGACTCTCACTCGCCAAGGCATTCAGGTTCCCCAGTTGCTAGTGCAATGGGAAGGGCTTCCATTAGAAGAGGCCACCTGGGAAGATCAATCCCATGATATTCAGAACTTTGAGGACAAGGTTAAGCATAAAGGGGAAGGCATTGTCACGAGCTCCACCCACTACAAGAAATAGACGGTGGCTAGGCAACGGGTAAAATTCGTTGCCCAACCGTTGCAAAATATGAAAGGCGACGACATGGCGACGGAAAGTTGCGCGTTGCTTAAGAGGGCGTTGCTAATTTTGTAATCCATCGCCAAGTCGTCGCAAACGGTGACGGATAAAAATCCATCACCAAAGACAACAAATTTGCGACAGATTTCTCGATCAATAAGTGATAGATGTCTTCAAAATTTTCGTCACAAATCTGTTGCCAAAACTGTGGCCAAAGGAACGTCACTAAATCCGCCACTGATGAGTCATAACTAAATATATCGCTACATATCCCTCGGTAAATTCGTTGCTAGCTGTCGTCGCTAACATCCGATGCTACGTTGTCACTAACATTCGACACTACATCGTTGTATGATAATGTCATTGTCCCTCACTTAGTATTTTATTTTTATATTTTATATTTTTAATTTTTTTTATTGATTAATTTATTTAAAAATTAATAAAACATGTAAAAAATTGCTAAAAATTGAAAATATTTTATAAATAATAATTAAAATTAATTAAATATTTATTAAAAAATTCAAAGTATTTACAAAAAAATTCAAAAATGTTTACAAAATTAAACTGGTGGTCCGGTACACCCTATGGATCCCCTTGAACATCATTGCCCTGGTACGAAGATGAAGGTTGAGATTGATCCTAAGGCTGAGGAGGTGGATGGGGCAACATCTAGGTCAGCAAGGATATTTGTTGCTCGAGGAAATGAAGATAGTTTTTATGCTCCATCATCTCTTGCCACAATCCCATTGTTGTTTGATTCATGACCTCATGCACGTCTTGCACGGTAATCCAATGGCCAGAATTTGAGATAATGTGAATAAACCCTCTGGTGTGTTGTCGCAAGCAACCAAAATTAAAACTTGTACTCTAAAAAATATATGTAGTTGCGTGAGCAAGGATCGTTCCCATAGAGAGTATCTAGCTTAATTTTATGCTACGTAAACAAGGTTGGGGGAATTTGAGTATAACGAAAACTTAAGAAAAATTACTAAAATTAAAAATATTGAATTTAATCAAGAAGACGAACCTTGGTCTAAGTCAACATCCACCATCGGAATCTTGTAACTGATCATTGATGTAAGTATATATCAATTCAAACTTTAAATATTAATCGTTGAAATTATTTTCCTATCTCTCCTTAGTCGTAGTTAATTAGACTACACACGACCTAATTAACCCTAACCACTAAATAACCTCAGACACGCACTAAAGGTTTAATCTAGTAGCAGCCTTAAGAATTAGAGGGATCGATGAAGCTAAACAACACAAGCACACGCAGTTGCATTTAATTTAGTTTAACGTTTTTCCTAAAATCTAATAATCTTTGACGCAACAAATTATTAAATCTTAGTTGCTTCACAAATTAGAGGGATCAAATAATTACGGATTTGATATCTAACTTAGCAGTAGATTATAACGAATAATAAACTAGTAGACCTCCCTAGCAATTAAACGAAAGAATCATGAAATTAACACAGAAAAACATTAAATACTTAAAGCATAAATTGAACAATAAAAACTAATTAGATCTCACAGTTTTCTTGATTCCGAGACTTCAATTTCCTTCGACCAGGAATAAAAGTTTAGCCACGCAGAGCCATGAAGAAAACTCAAAAAATAAGAGGAGAGAAAAAGATGTGGTCAAAATCTTATAATTTATCCCCTTATTTATAGTTTGTGAATGCTACAAAATAATGAAATCCTAATCTAAACATAATAAAGGAAATACTAAAGATAAATTAAAGTCTTAATATAACTAGGAAAACCTAAAAACAACTAGAAAAGTCCTAATATAATTAGGATAGCTAAAATAGCTGGAATTTTCGTGCACCATCTCATCCACCATCAATTAGAAGCTTCTAGATAAAAAACATTCCAAAATATTAAACAACACAGGTACAACAACTTCACGTCCAATTTTGACCTTGATGCAGTGAGTATTTCTCAAAACTCAAAACATGAAAGTTGTATATCTTCTTCTTGGCTTTCCAGAACATCTTGATTCACCTCAATCGGAGCTCGGATAAGAGAGTTATGCCCAAAAAAGGTAATAGTGTCGGAGCTGTCCAGAATTGCGCGATTTTAGCTTCGTTTTGCTCCTAACGCCTCCATTTGCATTCTAAATCAAAATATAAAAATAATGAGTACATTTAGGCATCAAATAAGTGTAAAAGATTAAACATTAACGGAGAAAAATATGACATTTTGCATTCTTATCAAATTCCCCCACACTTAACCTTTGCTCGTCCTCGGGCAAAACTCAAATTCCCAAGAATACCAAAGTTGCAACGCCATCAACAAAGAACAACCAAGCTCTTCAAAACTCATAACATATCATGAACAAACATTCTTAACCAACTCATAATTACTTAGTAAACATTCTCACTTGAAGATAGAGTAAACGGAATACGTAGACCCTCATGAAAATAAAAACTGGACTTTCATGTGTTTCGCTCCAATTCATTCCAATGAAAATGATCTACCATAGGCTTGCATATCTTCTCATTCTCCACCACTAAGATCACACGCATAACACGAATCGTAAGGACTTTTCAAGGGTTGTAACGGGGTTTTGGACCAATGTGGGAAATATTTGGGAGTATAACTCAAAAGTCATCGAAACTAGCAGAGCAAAAATAAATCAACTCAAGCTCGAATATATAAGATGTTAATGGAAAATAATCTTAAGAGGGGCGGTGAATTAAGATTATAACAAAGTATTGTTATTTTAAAAATTACTACAACCCACAAAAATCCCTTTGAGATAATTTATCAAACACCTTGTGTGAATAACTAGATAAGAGTTAATATGTTGAATAAAAATTACACACAAGAGCAAGATAACTACTCTAAACAATATATATGACAATGAATGTAAATGGAGTAGGGAGAGAGAAATCAAACTCGGTATTTTCAAGTGGTTCGCACTCTCGAAGGCCTAGTCTACCACCTAAGGTCTTCCTTAGGATTTCCTAAACTCCACTAAATCAATGCTTCTTCAAATATTAGTAAAACACAAACCAACTTACAAGTCCACTCTTGAATCCATAAGAGCAAATACAACAATCTCTTGAACCCATAAGAGATCAACCAAGTTTCTTCAAATGTTGGTGAAACTCCAACCTACTATTCCTTTTCCTTTGAGTGCACAAAGGATTTTCCCACACTCTTCTCTTTGCAAGGATTCTTTCAATCCTAATCTAGAGCCCAAGAGTGTATACAATACAAAAATTTAAGTGTTTGAAAGATAATACAATGAAGAACAATCAAAACTCCTCAATGAGTAGATAATACAATTGAAATCTTTGAATGCTCAATAGATTTGCAAGTTATAGCTCAAGCTTGGTGTATATTGACTGAAATATATGAAAGTTGAAGCTTATAATCAATATATGATGTTTAGGAGTTGTTGGAAGAGTTATTTGATGAAATGGATTGGTTTGGTATTTAAAAAAAATGTTGCAATGGCTCTTTAACGACTATTTTTCAAAACAGTATTTTGGCTCCACCGGAGGACCCTTGCTCCACTGGTCGACTAGTAGAGGGGCTTCGGGCGGAAGACCCCTTTTGGTACCGGTTGACCGGTTCCCCATGGGGTCGTCTGGTTTTGAATAGTGACAAATAGTGCCATTTTTCACCTTTGCGAAATTGAGCCCAAAATTCAATTTTTCGAAGGGAAAGCACTTAGGCACTTCAAAAACAGTTATTCTAAAGTGTTTCCAACCTTTTTGACACTTCAAAACATTTTCTAAACTCTTGTGAAAAAATTAAAACCGATTTTTGTAATCAAGAGTTTAAAACACATTTTCACCCAAAAATTCAATATTTTGAAGATAAATCATTTGGATCTTTTAAGAGCACTTATTCAAAAGATGTTCCAACCCAATTAACCTTTAAAAATCTTTTCAAAACTATTGAGAAAATATTTAAAGATATTTTTGAAAGTTTACCAAGAGCTTGAACCATAAAAATGCATACCTAAGGCAAACGACATTTTTAAGTCGCTACCCCTTATGTCGCCACGTCTCCATCCTTAGAACACCACTTTGTCTTCATGTCTTCAAGTCTTGATTCTTGAAATATGATCTTCATTTCTTCAAGACTTCATTTCTTCCTACTTGTGGTGATTTTGCTCATATATACAATAATGGCCAACATAATTTGCATCTTTTCAATCTTGGAAGTCTTCTTTGATATCAATATTATTTACCTCTTCATGCAAGATACTCTTCCTCATATAACACCAAGCATCCATAATATATTTTGGCTTCCAATATCATTAGTATAATATAATGCACACAAACCAAAATATTAAACAACAATTTGGCTTGTAATGATATATACATTTAATGCATATAAACCAACAAGTGTGTGTTTTAAACATGTAAACATATTAACACAAACACACTTAAAAATCCAATCTTCCTTGATTTGTTATCATCAAAATCATATATTTAGGCATAAGGCTAACATAAGACGTGTAAAAACTAACTACTCCATTCAACAGTTTCCACATTTGTATATATCATGTTTAAACAAACCCCTTTCTTAGAATTTTTTAGAAGAATTATGGACATGGACACTGTAATGCCCCGATCCCTCTCAAGACCGGAGCCTTGATCCAATACCCGAGGCCACGAAAAACAAGGAAAGACAGACGAAGTCTTCTCTGTTTAAGGACAATCAGTTCACCTACAAACAGTAAATTTATCCTCAAAGCTACAATCCGACTCTAAGATACAATCCCATCCTCCAATGTCATCATATACAACAAACTCCTAAAGACCATCCGAGCTTTGGAACCCAATAAAATATCACATAAGCATGCAAGGTTAAATCCATTGAAATCTTATCTTTTAAATCCACTTACCATACCACTCTAATTCTAATTACTGTATTTACTTAAATATTAAGTCCATCACTCAACTTCTTTTAGCACACAAGCATGCAGTCAAAAGACAGTAAAGTCTATCATTAACTATTACATATAAGCTATGCCACTAACTATTCAAGACTACAGCTTCAATTACAACCCACCAAATTTATCATTAATATATACAAGACCTCAAAGGTCTCAAAATAAGACATATTACAATAACACACATCTTCAAAGGTATCCAACCTACGCAAATAAGCAACCGGCAACACAACACTCAAGGTAGTTGTTCTAACTGCACCTGTAATATGTTGAAACGAGGAATGAGTAACCAAAGTTACTCAGTGAGGGAAGGGATACAGTAACCAGAAGTGTTTTCGAAAATCATTTCGTATAATGTAGCAAAGATAATCATACAAGTAATATAGTATAGTGAGTTAATCGAGTAAACATTAAACACGTATCAAAAGGATACAGTTCATCTTCTTGTCTTCAATCTCGAACCACGAGCCATGATCTTCAAGCAAATGCCGGCAAACCCCTTTTTCTTCCAAACGGGGTACTCCGGATGTACCCCGATCCTACGACCCATTTTTCCCGAGGTAGGTCCATATGCCCGAACGAGGTGAACCACGCCTCTAGGGTAGTGGAGTATACTCAATGAGAAAGGGAATAGGCACTATGGTAGTCGAGGGAGACCGACAACCCGATACTGATCGGAGTTTATCGATACTACCATGTCCGAAAAGGTTGCGCAACCCGATACGAATTAGAGAATTCACGAGACAATCTTAAATAAACGCGAGAAATCACAAGATAGCAAATAATAAATGCATATAAATTTTATCAATCAAAATACATCATACAATCCAAGAGCAACAAAATAAGCCAAAATATATAAAAGAGATGAAGACTCCCTCACCTTTACCAAACTTGTAAGAGTATAGCTTAGGTTAACTCAAAACCTCTTTGAATCCGCTCTAATGTGTAACCCCCAAGCTCTTGAAGATGCTAAATATAGGATGATGAGACCTTGAATCCACTAGGAAATGGCTTGGATGAGCTTAAAATCAAGATTTGGTGAAGAAATTTCTTCTCCCTTTGGCTTCTAGGGTTCACGGTTTTAGGGAAGTTTTGTTTGGGTTGATTTTTTTGCATTTATTTTCTAAGTGTTTTAGTGTATGTAAGATGTATATGTGGTATATAATATATGTGGCTGATTTGGGGCTTTAAAAAAATCAAGGCTAAGTCAAATTAAGCTTAAAAATGCATACAAAGCTAACTAGTTAATAATTCAATGTTCCTACTATTTCACTATTCATACGATACAATAAAATATTTTCTAAATGCACGTTCCCAACCTCAAATACACGAAATAACACTTTTTCACATTCTTCCTACAAGTCATATGATTGGGGAAAAAATACAGTTCTAGAAAAATAAAATAGTTGATTTTCGTTATAAATAGTAACTTTTAATAAAAAGCAAATAAATGCACGTAAAAATGCTCAAATAAGATATGCAATAGTTAAGTACGAAAATGATGAAGTTCTCGGTCATCACAGACAGTTTAAAAGAATTTCCTCCATTACTTTCTTTCTTCTTTGTCTTTTTTTCTTTGTTTTTTTTAAACTATTATTTTTTGTTTTTTGATTATTTCCTTCTTTTTTTCTTATTATTCTTTTCACCAAAATTACATCAACAATGGAACTCACAAATTGAGAATGAAAACATGCTCCATTTCACCAGTCATAGCCATACCATAAATCCAGACACCCCCACACTTATTTCTTGCACACCCATACACATCATAACGTTGAACAATGTTCCATTAGTCCTAAAGATTGGGTAAAGACATTGTTTTTCAGGTTTAAAGCTTGTAACGTGGGTACACAATAAACAAGGTCAGTAAAGCTCAAAGGGGTTTAACAAAGGGAAAAAATTAATTACAAGGTAGGTTATTTGGCTTATGTAGCTAAATCAAAGAAGGCCTTAATCATGTTCATGCATGCATGTATTAATGTGACCTCGAAGAGAATCAAGGCAAGTTCTGGAGAAACAAATCCATGGAAGAATATCTCTCATAAAAAAAAAGTGAGACTGATTATGGATGTGTCAGTCTAAAGGCTTAAAATCTCACCAGCTTTTGTCTACGAAATTCAGTCACTACCATGGTCAAGGAAAATAACTAAACTAATTAATTCTAAGTGAAAATAATACTTATTCAATCATGTTCTGAATCTTTCAAGCTAATTGCACCTTGCTCATGTCATGCATAAAAAAACATTGAAAACCAATTTTTGTTTTTTTTAACACAAATTAAAACACAAGAAAAGATAGGGAGAATAAAAGTAATGTTTTAAATATGCAACTATTCAATGAGTAAAAGTAAACTTTGAAATTTATGCAAAGATGAATAGAAACTTGAAAGCAAGTGAGGTAAGAGAAATAGAGTCTGTAGGAGGACATACCTGAAGCACTTGATAGGGAGAAGAAAAGTAATGTTTTAAATCTGCAACTATTCAGTGAAGCCCAAGAAAAGGGAAAAAAAAGCAAAATAATAGGAAACAACAAAAATAATAAAGTACTTTGTTTTTTTTTTCATTTTTTTATTATTATTATTTTTTTTGTTTTTTGTTGGCCGACCCTATTTATATCCCTATACAAAGGCTCCGAATTTTGGGAGGCACTGAAGCCGACTCTATGAAACAATAAAAATATCAAACTAACTAATACCTAAAAATAATAATATTAAAATACCGGGATCCATTTAACATTAGCCAGTAAGACAAACTTCCCTTGGGTTGCCTCCCAAGCAACGCCTTTGTTTATTGTCGTTGGCTCGACTCAATGCTTCATTCTTCAATCAAGATTATCAAGGTCCAATTTGTCAACATTCTTCTCTTGTAAAGGCTTCAAATCTAGAATAGGTTCTTGCGAAAAAACATTCAATGTTGTAGCAGTGTTTTGCAAATCAGTACTCAAGGCTAACCTCTCATTCTTTTTGTCAAGATGGTTACTGATGGCAACTTCCAATCCACCTTTTTCATTAAGTTCTTTTACTTCTTGTGCTAAAGAATCAACCACATCAATAGAATAAACATGATTATCATCACTAATATTGTTATTACTAGGATATTTCATGGCATCATAAATATTAAACTTAATAATCTCGCCACCAAATTCCATGGTAAGTGTGTCACTATAAACATCTATCTTAGTCTTGGATGTTTTTGAAAATAGTCTTCCTAATAAAATATGCGTATTTTGATCACTATTCTCCATATCAAGCACATAGAAATCAGCAGGGAAAACCAAATTATGAACTTGCACAAGAACATTTTCAACTACACCTTTAGGATAAACATTAGATCTATCAGCCAATTGAATCACAACACCAGTTTTATTCAAAGGTCCAAGTTTTAAAGAAACATATACATAATATAGCATAACATTAATAGAAGTTCCTAAATCTATCATGGCTTTCTCAAAGTGTTATCTATCATACAAGGGATAGTAAACATACCTGGATCTTGGCACTTCGTAGGGAGTTTTCTTTGAATAACTACAAAAACATTCTCTCCTACTCTCACCTTCTCACATCCTTTAAGTTTCTGTTACCTCTTAATTGTACACAACTCTTTCAGAAATTTAGCATAATGAGGTACTTGTTTAATAGCATCTAAAAGTGGAATATTTATCTCGCATCTACGAAAAGTCTCATATAAATATATATTTTGCTCATCTTTTCTAGATTTTGCTAAAGACTGAGGAAAATGGGGTACTGGTTTATAATCAGAAAGAGGTGGAAACTTATGCTTAGGTACCTCATCGTCAATGGGCACGTTCTTATCTACAACGATATTTTTCTCCTTTTCTTGCTCTAATGATGCAGGATCTGCCTTTCCTAGAATCCTTAGCTCTTTACCACTTCTCAAAATGATTACACTTACATTTTTTCTTGGATTTACTACCGTTTGAGAGGGTAATTTCTCCGAACTCTGTGCCTCTAACTGACTAATTGCAGTCGCCATCTGGCTCACCTGATTGTTCAAACTTTGGATACTGGCTCTTGCCTTTTGTTGAAATTGTTTCGTCTCCTATTGAAGTTGTAAAATATTAGTAGGAAGAGACTTAACAATATCTTCTAAAGACATACCTGAATTAGAAGTTTGCCCCGATTGTTGATATGGTTGTTTATATTGCTGATAACTTGGGCAGTTTTGAGTCACGGGCTTATTAATTGTGGATTCTTATAGCTAAGATTGGGATGATCCCTCCATGCTGGGTTATACGTGTTCGAAAAGGGATCATACTTCCTTTATGGTTGTCCAGGAAAACCACCTGTCGCATTCGCTTGCTCTACGGGCTCCTCTTGAAGAGTTGGACACATATGGGTTGGATGCCCTACTACCGAACAAATCCACAAGCCTTCGCCACTTATATATTACCTACAGCCATTTGACGAACAAGAGAAGTTAGACTTGCAATTTGTTCTTCAAGAGAATAAATATTTACCTCATTAACATGCTTGGATGGAGAGTCCAGCCTAGTGCCAAATTGTTGAGAATTGGCCGCCATATTTGCAATCAAGTTCCTCGCGGCCTCGGGAGTTTTATCCACCAAAGCTCCTCCACTCGCGGCATCAATCATGCTTCTATCAGTGGGTAAAAGGCCCTCATAGAAATATTGGATGAGTAGTTGCTCACTAATCTGATGATGGGGGCAGCTCGCACATAATCTTTTGAAACGTTCCCAATATTCGTGCAAAGACTCCCTATTATGCTGCCTTATCCCACAAATTTCTTTTCGAATGTTGGCCTCCCTTGAAGCTAGGAAATATTCTCCAAAAACAACATTTTCATCTCGTTCCATGTGGCAACACTCCCAGAAGGTAGATAATAGAGCCAATCTTTAGCCGCGTTCTTAAAAGAAAATGGAAAGGCTCTTAATTTGATTTGCTCGTCAGTCACCCCCGTAGGCTTCATACTTGTGCATACCACATGAAGCTCCTTTAAATGCTTGTGAGGATCTTCACCTGCAAGACCATGAAAAGTAGGCAAGAGATGTATTAGGCCAGATTTTAACTCAAAAGTAATATTAGCATCTAAAGTAGGAAACGTTATGCATAAGGGTTGTTGATCTAAATCAGGGGCGGTAAGCTCCTTCAAAGTTTGATTTCCAGCCATAACTTCCTTATCTTCTAAATTAGAATCGCTAACAAATAGGGAATCAACAGCTAGTTCGTTCTCTTCAGGATTTCTCCGAGCTTCTTTTCTTAACCTGCGCGCAGTTTTTTCTATTTCTAGATCGTACTGCAAATCACCTTGATTAGTAGATCGAGTGACAATCATACAATCAAGAAATTTAGAGTAATAAGAAAAATAAAAAATATACGCAAAAACACAAAAACGCCTAAAAACTCTAGTAAACGATGGGATTTGGCCTCGAGAGTGTGGGGCTCATAAGTCATTTGGACTAATGAGTCTTGCTTAGAACGTCGTTTCCCTTTAGAAAAGTAAAGATTCGAGACCTAATTCTACAAAATTTTTGAAAATTGCTTAAACTGTAATGATAAAAAAAAAGATTTTTTTTTTATTTTTTTTTTTCGAATTTCAAGAACGAAATAAAAATCACAAAAAACACAAACTAAACTAGAATAACTCTTCGGCAGTGGTGCCAAAATTTGGTGTGCTGTCGCAAACAACCAAAAATAAAACCCATACTCTGAAAAATATATGTAGTAGCGTGAGCAAGAATCGTTTCCATAGAGAGTATCTAGTCTAATTTTATCCTACATAAACAAGGTTGGGGGGATTTGAGTATAATGAAAGCTTAAGAAAAATTACTGAAATTAAAAATATTGAATTTAATCAAGAAGACAAACCTTGGTCTAAGTCAACATCCACCATCGGCATCTTGTAACTGATCATTGATGTAAGTATATATCAATTCAAACTTTAAATATTAACCGTTGGAATTATTTTCCTATCTCTCCTTAATCGTAGTTAATTAGAATATATGCGACCTAATTAACCCTAACCACTAAACAACCTTATACACGTGCTAAAGGTTTAATGTAGTAGCAACCTTAAGAATTAGAGGGATCGATAAAACTAAACAACACAAGTACACGCGGTTGTATTTAATTTAGTTGAACGTTCTTTCTAAAATTTAATAACCTCTGGCGCAGCAAGTTATTAAATCTTAGTTGTTTCACAAATTAGATGGATTAGACAATTATGGATTTGCTATCTAACTTAGTAGTAGATTATAATGAATAGTAAACTAGTAGGCCTCCCTAGCAATTAAACAAAAGAATCATGGAATTAACACAGAAAAACATTCAATACTTAAAGCATAAATTAAACAATAAAAACTAATTAGATCTTACAGTTTTCTTGATTCCAAGGCTTCAGTTTTCTTCGGCCAAGAATAAAAGTTTAGTCACGCAGAGCCATAAAGAAAACTCGAAAAATAAGAGGATATAAAAAGAGGTGGTCGAAATCTTATGATTTCTCATCTTATTTATAGTTTGTGAAGCCTACAAAATAATGGAATCCTAATCTAAACAGAATAAAGGAAATACTAAAGATAAAGTAAAATATTAATATAACTAGGAAAGCCTAAAAACAACTGGAAAAGTCCTAATATAATTAGGATAGCTAAAATAGCTGGAATTTTCATGCACCATCTCTTCCACCATCAACTAGATGCTTCTAGATAAAGAACATTCCAAAACATTAAACAACACAGGTGTAGTAACTTCACATCCAATTTTAACCTTGATGCAGTAATTATTTCTCAAAACTCAAAACATGAAAGATATAGATCTTTTTCTTCGCTTTCCAGAACATCTTGAATTGCCTCAATCGGTGCTCGGATGAGAGAGTTATGCCCAAAAAAGGTAATAGTGTCAGAGCTGTCCAGAATTGCGCGATTTTAGCTTCGTTTTGCTCCTAACGCCTCCATTTGCATTCTAAATCAAAATATAAAAATAATGAGTATATTTAGGCATCAAATAGGTGTAAAAGATTAAACATTAATGGAAAAAAATATGACATTTTGCATTCTTATCACCCTCCAATAGAGTCCCCCTGCAACCCGTATTCATACACTCGTCCCTTTCTCGAGTCACCGCCGCTTCGTAAAATAGCGCATCGTGATCGATAGGCGACCTACTGTCAGATCTCCCTATGAGGATTGTGTGGCCTGCTAGACCATTTCATTATACATGGCCTGTAATTAAAAATTAATAAATTATTATTTTTATTAAATATTAATAAATATGTGATAATTAAAATGATTTAATATAAAAATACATACCATTGTCTCAACAGCCCAAGGGTTAGAGTAGAGAGCATCGGGAGCCTTGCGATGAACTCCCTTGAACACCTCCGCCCTTGTTACGGGTCCACCAGATTCTTGTTCCTACAATAGACGTTCACCAAATAATAATTAGTCATTAAAATTGAATAACGATATAATATTATAATTTAAAAACACCAAGATCACAACAGTAAATTTAATTTGCAAGGATCACAACACAAATTTAAATTCAAATTACAACATTAACAATAAATTAATATTACTAATTCTAAAATTACAACAAACAAATATGATATTAAACAATAAATAAATAAGATATTATTATAAGAAAACAGAATATAAAATTTACATAATACAATTAAACATAACACATAGCAATTAAAATAATAATTATAATAATGACATTAAATCTTGATCTATGAATGTAAATTAATTATTCCTTATTTTTCTACTTTTTCGACATGAGGCAATCGACTCCATCTTTGACCCTTTAATTTATACGGAAAATTATAACGCACATCCATCTTACAAAAATATCGTATAAATCAAACACCAATAGCTGAAACCTCAATTACTATGGGCTAGGTTTCTCTACTTCAAGCTCTTCTAAGGGCCTTTGTTTGAGGTAAGGTTCTATAAGTTGATGGTTACCTCTCTCTTTCTTCCATTTATCATTACCAAACTAAATTCTAATATTTCTCCAACTCCAACTCAACTTTAATTCAACCCAAATATAAAACAGTTAATTGAAAAAATACATGTAAATTCAACCCAACTCCAACTCAACTTCAATCAACTCCAACTCAAACCAATACATGTAAATTAAAAACAATAAATTAAAATTTTAAAAATTAAAGAAATAAGTAAGTTTAGAAAAAATAGTAAATTAAAAAACATAAATAAAAAATACATACTATGTATATATATACCTTAAATCGGATAGGAGAAAGAGATAGAAAGCAACTGCGGTAGTCTATCGCTAAGTCGTCGTGAACTAGTGATGACATAGCGAGAGACTGTAACTTTTTTCTGGTCTAAAAATAATTTCAAATGCTCGTCGTTAAATGGTCGCTATAGGCAATGCATTAGTGACGACATTTAGGTTTAAGAGCGGGAATTACAGTTCGTTGCATGTCATTGCTAAATAGCTAGGATATAGCGACGTTTATTACGAAAATGATAATTATTTTGTAGACCGCCACTAAACTGACGCTAATTAGTGATGACTTTGCGATGGACCCTAATGATTTATCTGACCACTTGTTTATGCTTTTTAAGTGTAAAAGGCACACTACAAAAGATAATATTAAGAAATTGCATATTTAGGATAAAGACTTTGATTAGCATCTTCCAGCCAAACATCTTCCTAATATATGCACTAGTATACTAAATGCCTATAAGCCAAATATAATTCATTAAAAGAAAAAGTCCGTATACTTAAAATAAATTGAAAAGAGAGAGCTTTCAAAGATAAAACCAACAAAGTTTATGTCTTCATTAAACTTTAAAGAAATGTTCTTGTAAGCATCTATATAAGTTGGAGATTGCATCATTAAAAAGAGCTTATAAAGACTTCAAAAAGTACCACTACAATTCACCAAATAAGTCAATCTAGCTTATAGGGATATATTTGAGCAATTCATTACTAAGACAACTCAACTTTTGAATGGATAGACTTCTAGAACTTCAATTGAGCTCCCAGTATTGCGGAGATTTAAGAAAAAAGTCATGGGATATTAAGGTGTGGACTTTTAGCTGCAGAGCTACAATGGCGATCATAAAGATACCTATAAACCTTTAAGCCCGCCCTTCGAATGGGGCAATTGACACCAAAAGGAGAGAGAGGGGGAGAGAAATATAAAGAGGGAGTAGGAAAGAATAATTTAGTGTTTGTAATTGAACATTAACCCCTATTTACATTAGTTTACTGAGATATACAACAAAAATGTAATACTAAGCATAGAACAAATAATGATCATTACGATCCATTTCGATTTTATTCCAAGGCCAGAGCCCTCGAAAAATTCATTATGGCATACCACATGAAACCTTAGATCTTTAGAGATGATTAACTAAAATGTGAGGAAAATTCCATCTCTTA
This sequence comes from Ehretia macrophylla, assembly GCA_037974665.1. Taxonomy (NCBI): domain Eukaryota; kingdom Viridiplantae; phylum Streptophyta; class Magnoliopsida; order Boraginales; family Ehretiaceae; genus Ehretia; species Ehretia macrophylla. Next base: position 64,401,069 of record CM075772.1, read on the forward strand.
TATATGGTTGTTTTGATATTTTGAGGTGATTAGCAAGTTCTTAAGAGTTCTTACAGATTATTTCATTTGATGTTCTCCCTCTTTGAGAAAATTCTCAATAAAGTCCAACCGGTTTGAACATATGTGAAATAAGTATGTGAGTTTCACATGCGCATAGAATCCATGCACTTTTAGAGACTCTCCCCACTCCTTGTAGACATACTCTATCTTCAATGCCATTTGGTAACACTGATGAAGGTAACAAAGAACAAAATTCTGGGGCAATATAGTTGGAAAATTTAGAACTTGCAAACTCTTCAGTGTCTCTCATTTTTCTAATACACACTCCATACTGCTACTCAACATATAAAAAGTTAAAGGCATAATACTTAAAGCTCATGGATAAGGTTGTTCATTAGCAAAAAGAAGAAGAAAAAAAAGGCAGACTCTTTTATTCTTCTATCATCTCTCCTTCTCAATCTCTCTGTCAGTTGCAATCAAATCAAATCAAAGGGCATTTAAGTTGTGACCAATTAGTGTATTATCTCGTATTTTGGATTACAATTTGTAGCTTTTAAATGGTGGAACAAATGTGAGCAAATTCTGAGAATTATTCTGCATATACAAGGTTAGTACTAATTTAATTCGGTTTATGAAAGAATCCATACTTAGTGTTCAATTTCTTTCAAAAAATTAAGCCAATCTAAATGATGTTTATTTAACCATCATGTAAGTTCAAATGTCTACCACATTACAATTACTGGCTTGGTTTTTTCTTTTACAAATTAGTGAAATCAACGCAAAGTTAGATCGCTTAAATAGGGCGATACTTGATTATGCGAAACCCGAAATACTCTTTTTGCGAAATATTTGTTGGTACAATAAAAACTTAGTTGTATTTTACTCACTGTTATGGGGAATAGAACGGGTGTAAGTCTCATTTTTTTAACAAGTATGAAATTTGAGTCTCATATATGTAAAAGAGGAGGGGACCTGAATAAAAAAAAAAATACTCGTTTTTAAATTATTTATGCATCATTGAATCATTGTGTTATTAGCATCATATAAATGGTGAAACCTTAAGTATTACAATATGAACAAAAAGCCCTAAAATATTGCAATATGGCTCTACTCTACAACAGCTTATTCTTTGGCAAAGATAAATGATGATTTTCCCTCGTTATCCATCACAAAGACCTTCGCAATCAACTCTTTTTTCCATCCTCTATTGATTCTTTAGGCTTTTTAATCAATTATTGAGTGAATTGCTTGACAGGATCATAGATTACTGCATTCATGTGATTTTTCATTTTCTGCGGAGAGTTGTACTCATTAGTACTTGAATATAAATAATAAGTTACCTTGCTTGTTATCCAGAATAGATCCTTGCATATTCTTGGAAGCAAAGCTCCTTCTGACTGAAGAACCATCTACAGCAATTGTCTTCGATGACTTTCCATCATTTCCCTTATATTTGTTAGAGCCTCCTCCTCTGCAATAGATCCATCACTTTGAACTTGTAATGACACACTATTTACTTTCCTTTCAGTGCGTTCCTTCTGTTAAACAATATGTGTTGGGTGTAATATTGATATATTATTTCAGCACCTTTTCACTTAAATTTTGTTAGAAAAATCTAACGCAAGTGCACGTATCGCAATAAGTAATAAAATGATGAACAAGGATTGTTCCCACGAGGACTGAGATTATTAACTATCAAAATTGGTTTAGCTTTAATTTTATTCAGATGACCAAAATTTGAGAATTTGTAATTAAAAACTAAAGAGATAACAAAACTAACGAAAATAACAACTAAGCAATTGCGAATTTGATGGAAAACTTGATTCAATGATTGGAGAGTTCTAGGGCTTACGATTTCACTAAGATTTATCCTACTCGAATCTGTTGATTAATTCCAATTGATGATTATTCCTTATGCTGCCAACAATTTCACTAAGGTAGATATTAATATTTCTCAAGCATCAATAACTTATCTTAATAAGCAAGCTACCGACATCTCTGTGATAACTTTGAACTTATGGAATGCATTCAGCCCTAGAAATTTAAACGTTGCACTAGATCTCATAACTATCTCTAGCTTATGACAATTTAATGATACTCCACACATGGTCTAGTTTAGTTATCACTTCTCAATCTCAAACTAAACCATAAAACAAGCAATTATTGGCCAGATAATCACAAGCATTAAGTATAGTGTGAAATACTCAGCATAAAAATAGAATAATCAATCAACCAATCAATTCAACATAATTCGAGTAATCAAAATCTGGCTACATCGTAGCCCTAGAAAAATAATCTAGCAACTCATAATAAATGTAAATAAAATTCAAAGTCTATTAAAATTCATGATGAGAGAGAGAGAGAGAAAACTAGAAATCTCAAGAAAGTCGTGGCTAAATCTTGTCTCTCATCCATCATTCCTCGTCAATCTTGTAGTTTCCTCGCGTTTTCTCCTCTCCAAACGTTGATTTTTCTCTCTAGAACTAGCTGCCTCCAAAAACTCATCTTTTTCAACATTTGATATCCTCTTTTATCGTAGGGTTTTCTTCTTTTCGCGCCTTTTTACCAAATTGCCCTTCAAAATCATGCGACATTGCACAGCTGCGCTATGACTGTGCTACTTCTATTTTCTCTTTAATTTCTTCACGAACTGCATAAAAGATCGTCCTTAATCATTTTCCTTCAATCTTGTCCTCAAAATCCATGTTTTCTCATATAATTCACCTACATCACAAAACCAACATGGAACCAATCAAATTGCTCAAAAATTACTCAAGAACTAACAAAATTTAAGTGAAAATGCGCTGAAATAATATATCAATATTACACCCAACAAACAACAAAAACTTGTTGTGTGAAATCTAACGCAAGTGCACGTATCGCAACAAGTAATAAAATGATGAATAAAGATCGTTCCCACGAGTACTGAGATTATTAACTACCAAAATTGATTTAGCTTTAATTTTATTCAGACGATCAAAATTTGAGAATTTGTAATTAAAAACTAAAGAGATAACAAAACTAACAAAAATAACAACTAAGCAATTGCGAATTTGATGGAAAACTTAATTCAATGATTCGAGAGTTCTAGGGCTTACGATTTCACCAAGATTTATCCTACTCGAATCTGTTGATTAATTCCAATTTACGACTATTCCTTATGCTGCCAACAATTTCACTAAGGTAGATATTAATCTTTCTCAAGCATCAATAACCTATCCCAATAAGCAAGCTACCTACATCTCTGTGATAACTGTGAACTTATGGAATGCATTAAGCCCTAGAAATTTAAACGTTGCACTAGATCTCATAACTATCTCTAGCTTATGACAATTTAATGATACTCCACACATGGTCTAGTTTAGTTATCACTTCTCAGTCTCAAACTAAACCACAAAACAAGTAATTATTGGCTAGATAATCACAAGCATTAAGTATAGTGTGAAATACTCAACATAAAAATAGAATAATCAATCAACCAATCAATTCAACATAATTCGAGTAATCAAAATCTGGCTACATCGTAGCCCTAGAAAAATAATCTAGCAACTCATAATAAATGTAAATAAAATCCGTCTATTAAAATTCATCATGAGAGAGAGAGAGAAAACTAGAAATCTCAAGAAAGTCGTGGCTAAATCTTGTCTCTGATCCGTCCTTCCTCGTCAATCTTGTAGTTTCCTCGCATTTTCTCCTCTCCAAACGTTGATTTTTCTCTCTAGAACTAGTTGCCTCCAAAAATTCCCTTTTTTCAATGTTTGATATCTTCTTTTATCGTAGGGTTTTCTTCTTTTTGCGCCTTTTTACCAAATTGCCCTTAAAAATCCTGCGATACTGCGCATCTGCGCTATGACTGCGCTACTTCTATTTTCTCTTTAATTTCTTCACAAACTGTATAAAAGATTTCCCTTAATCATTTTCCTTCAATCTTGGCCTCAAAATCCATGTTTTCTCATATAATTCACCTACATCACAAAACCAACATGGAACCAATAAAATTGCTCAAAACTTACTCAAGAACTAACAAAATTTAAGTGAAAAGGTGCTAAAATAATATATCAATATTTCACCCAACAAACACCCCCAAACTTAAGCTTTACTTGTCCTCAAGCAAAAGACACAACTAATAAAGAAACAAACTAAAAACTAAAGACTCAACACAAAATAACTCATGAAAGCAATGTTGTAGGATAGTAAATATTTCACGACCTCAGTAGCTTTATTTCACAACTCAATAGGTGACTTTCATTCACAAGCATGAGAAATAATAACTTCACATAAGTTTCATTTTACTTCAAATCCCCCAAGTGAGTGTGTGAATAACCTCTATCCTAATCAATTGTACCCGGATGAGTTTATGCAAGTTAAGTGAATCATCAATATGAATCTTTTATTTTCAATCACTTAGGACCTCATAAGCTCACTTTTCATGCCACTCTCTACTAATGTAGGTTAATCATAACATTAAAGATCAGTAGGAGTTCGCATTTGGTTGTAACGTGTGGCTAGGGTCAAGGTAGGATAATGGATATAATATAAGGCTAAACAACCTGTAAGCACACAACTATTCGAGGGTGTTCAATAGATCATATGTCAACTCTACTTCTTACCACCAAAACTATTCAACATATCACTTTTCTTTCATCTTTCATTTCACTTCCTCAACAATTATTCACAACATTTAAAAACACAAAAAAAGTTCACACTCCCCCAAACTTACATTTTGATATTGACTACAAGGAGTGTGGCTTTTCTCTTTTCTTTTCATTCTTTTCTCTTTTTTCTGATGATTTTTTTTTTCAAAACAAAACAACACATCACTCAATCATCATACCTCCCATCATTCAATGCAAAACATAGCTCCATATAATCATCCTAGAACAATCATATGTTACAGGTAGGAGGGTCATAATCTGGGGAAATGAAACTTGACTAGTTAAGGAAGATATTGTAAGCTGCATAAGAAAGAAAAGGCTAATTAACCTCAAATTGGTGGACTAAGGATATTCAATTATTAGAAGGGTTGGCTTGAAATGCTCAAACGATCCAACAATGGCCTACTTCATTTCTCTAATGCTATGCAACCTAGGATTTTGCCTCGAGTGACAATCAAGCAAGTTCTAAAGTCCTATACTCATTTTTCTGTTCACTTAAACTCACATAAGCCTTCTCTAAACAAAAGCATAGTTAGGCGAGGCTAAGTGCGCATTAGATGGGGATTTTTCATAAAACAAACTATGCTTCAGTCAACTATCCTCATTACTATGATGTACTCCTTATGCTATTCATCATCGGCTTATTTCTTATCTTTCCAGCATCAGTTTCAATTTTTTTTCAGTTTTTCAATTTTTTCAAAATTTGTTTAATTTTATATACTCAATGAAACAAATAAAAATAACAAAACTCATGAAAAGAAAAAACCTAAACGTAGAAATAACTATGAAAAGAATAAGTGCACAAACAAGCAAGTACCACCCCCAAACATAGAAATAAACATTGTCCGCAATGTGAAAACACTCAAAAGAAAAGTAGTAGCAACTTCCCTGAATAGCTGGCGGAGTCATTCATCATCAGGAGGAAAGTAGTGACTAGTCGACAGAAAATGGCGTAAGGCAGGTACTGGCGGAGCGCCCAATTTCTTGTCCAACTCTGCCATGTACCTGAAACTCTACTCTTGTTTTGCAGCCAACTCATCTTGTCTCTGGAGAAGAAGGAGCAATCGCTCCCCAAGGCGGTCTTCCTGCTCTAACATCTCTTGTCGCCCTTGATCTATGTCCTAGCGCAATTGCGCCATATCCTGACGCAAGGCTTGAATATCTGTAGTAGGGGGCTCTCTCTGATCTATCTGTTCAGCCTCCTGTTGTGCTATGTGGGCCCCTAAAGTTTCTATGGTAGTTTGCGTCAATGGGGCTTGAGGCTACAACACCTCCCCAGTCGCTAAGATGGGAACACCAGCTGCAAGACATAAACCTGTAATCGATGCTGGGTGAGGCAAGCCCCCAGTAGTTCGTCCTTTCAAATACTCTAAGATTGACTGCTCAATTATCTTCCCAATGTCAATGCTGAACTGGTTACCAATGGCATAATTCAACGATGCACGCTCTCTGGAGACTTCATACGGATTCCCTGTCGGTAAGATGGTGGCACAGATGAAGAGGTGCCACGCTTTAATCTCCTTTCGCATGCCAGTTGACGAGAAACTCACAAATTTATCACCTATCTTTTTCCATGTGACGCGATCATCTGTTAAATACCTGATAATTATGTTTGGGTGAATGTCCTCTCCATAGGTACTATAGAAATCATTATCAAGATCGGGTACCTAATAGAACCGATTGATAGCGCCCCGGTCAAACATAACAGGCTTTCCCCAAACCATAACCCGCTTGTCTTGGTGCTCTGGTGCATTAGCATAAAATTCCCTGACCAACAACACATAACACGACCTAAGAGATTTGATGAAATAAGTCTATTGCCGTGATTCAGACTGTCATGCAATTATAGGGCCAGGGTCCTCAAAACCACGCTCAACGACCAAAGATTTTTTTATGATATTCTCAGTATAGCGAGCTTTAGCCTCCTCACTAACAAATATGTGTATATTCAACACGGGCTTACACTTGGATGTAGAGGCACCAGATGTGGATACTCGTTTCCTTTTAGGAGTCATAGCTATTTAGAATAAATAGTCAAAGTCAAATGTGCACTCACACCACATAACAAAATCACTGTCTACTCTCTGCTATAGTATGAAATCTCCCACAACACAATTCTACAGTCCCATGCAACATGACGTAACTTCGAATCACCTAACAAACTCAAGAAAAATCACAACGAGCACAAGCAGGAAAACGCAGTTGACAACAAAGCAGTTACAAAATACCCTACCAACGCAATGCACTACCAGTGTTATCACCCAAACAAGAGAGCCCGCTAGAACTACTTCAAACGATTTCAAGTCACCAGTCAGTCAACAAAAGTACACCTACCAAAACTGAGATAATCAGCAAAACAATCATAAGATGCCGGACCAATACGTCAACACGACAAGGAAGAAACTAAAACAGTTCAAAGGCCATAGAAGACCAATAATAACAAGAGAAATCAGCAGCAACTGTGAATAACTAGAATCAACAATGCGATCACCAAAGCAACCCCAAACTACGTTACTCAAAAATTAGTAAGACCAATGCCACAAATTACAAAAAGAAAATTGACTAACTCAACCCAAAATCGTGGGCACAGCCTCTGTTTACGTGTAATTCAATTTTTTTTAAACAAATCGAAAGACACTCACCAAGGCAAAATTGATTTGGTGAGTGATTCATTCTCCTTGGTGTTCTCCTTTGTTCGCTGGTAGAAAGATTTGAAAAAAATAGAAACTTCGCTGATTCTAGCGATCAAGTAGGAGCAGTGCGAGCAGGATTTTTTGGACTATTAGTGTTTTGAATGTCAAAGATTCTTGATCATTTGTGCATGCCACTGAATTGAAAAAAAATTGCATATTTGGGGCAGTTGCACACGATTGTGGCATTGAGATAGTGATCTTTTTGTTTTTGGTACCATTGATATTACTGGGCACTTTGATACTAGTTAATTGGTGGTTTAGTAGATAAAATTTGTTGTCGATTTCTCTTGTTATTGGTCTTTTGTGGCCTTCGAACTGCTTCAGTTTATCACTAGTTTCGTTGACATAGTGGTTGGGGAACTTGTGACTGTTTTGTTGTTGGTTGAGTTCTGCTAGTTGTACGGGTGTTTTAGTGCTGGGTGTATTTTGGGACTGCTTGTGATCGTTGTGACTTTTATTGAGTTGGTTGGGTACTTTGTGGTTACGTTGTGACACTTGCATGATTTGAATTTTTTTAAAAAAAAAAAACTGAGTGCTTGCAGGGTGTTTGCTTAAATGTTTCAATGAAAACGCCCAAAAGACTAATGTGTTTTTCGTGATCTGTAACGGGTTTGTTGGTGGTTATGTGTTTACTTCATGGTTGCCTCTGAGTTATATCAGTAGCTTTGTATTATGGTAGTGAAGGTGTGGTGCTAGTTGATTGCGTGCGGTTGTGCTCTTGGGTAGAGTGAAAAGTGATTGCCATTAAAGTTGTGTTGGTTGGGTGGTGTCAACTGGAAAGTGTTGTTTAACATATCCACATACTTATGACATCTACTGAAACATCCTCGGAGCCTTCAGACAATGAACAACATGGATATTCAGGGAAGTCCTCTGCTTTCTTTTCTTTATTTTCGCCATTGAGGACAATGTCTCGTTTAAAGTTTGGGGATGGTTATTATGTGTTTTACTGTGTGAACTTGTTCTTTTAGTATTCGTATTATGTGTTTTTCTTTTTATGTGTTTTGTTATTTTTATTATGTTTTAAAAAAAAATCAGAAAAATTTGAATAAAAAAATTGAAAGTGATGTTGGAAAGATAAGAAATAGGCCAATGATGAGTAGCATACGGAGTACATGATAATAATGAGGATAGTTGACTGAAACATAGTTTGTTTTATGAAAAATCCCCATCTAATGCACATTTAGCCTCGCCTAATTATGTTGTTGCTTAGAGAAGGTTTATGTGAGCTTAAGTGAACAGAAAAATGTTTATAGGACTTTAGAACTTGTTTGATTGTCATTCGAGCCGAGATCCTAGGTTGCATAGCATTAGGGAAATGATGTAGGGCATCTTTGGATCGTTTCAGCCTTTCAAGCTGTTACGCCCCTTGCTGCACCCCTTGCTACAACAAGAGCCGTGAAATTAATTGGCTTGTGTTTTGCCAAAATTATGTCTTGGCTGAATTTTATTATGATATGTTTCTGAATTTAATTGTGGGATATGCATATATGCTTAGAGAGATTTGATTGACAGGTTTCCTATATTTTTAAGAGAGTTGAAAAGGCAAATTGGCATTTACATAAAGGTGATTGAAGTTTTCTTATTTCAAATAAGGAAGGTTGCCTTATTCAAGAATTACTTGGAGACAAAGACATTCTATAAATCTCAAGGCCCAAGCACGGATTATTTTGTGGAGATTTAGGCAACTAATTCAGCATATATACAGAGCCTCACATGTTTGTAAGTTGTGTAGAATAAGAGAAAAAAAGAGCAAGGAAAGAAGTGCAAAAGAGAGCTGAAATTTCGTGCCTTGAGAGCTGTCGAGTTTTGCTGCAACAGATTGACGATGTGATGCAACAGAAAGCAGTAACAGTGGAAATCTGATATAACATTTTTTGCTGCAGCAGCGCTGAAACAAACAACTTGGTTATGCTTCCGCTATGCATATTGTTTTAATCTTTTGATATGAAGAATTTTTATTTGTTTATTGTATTGTTCATTCTTCGGGAGAAGAAGGTATAGTTCTCGGGAGAGAACGTTGCAAGTCGAGAGGAGCTCGCCAAACCTAGGTTCATTAAGAAGTCGTCATCAAGGCGTCAAGGTCAAGAGAGAGTCTTTACTTGTGTAAATCCATTGATATTGTAACTTGTGATTTATTAATGAAACATGTTTGTTGGACCAGGGGAGGTCCCGTGGACGTAGACCGCAAGGTTGAACCATGTTAAATCTCGTGTCCTTACTTTCTACATCTGTTATTTTATTTTGTTTAACTTCTGTTACAACAAGATACTAACCAGAAACTAACAAGTGGTATCAGAGCAGATTACTGAACTGACTCAGTTAGATCTTTGGAAGAGTTTTTATGGTTATTTTTGCAGATATGGACACTCTGCAAGATGGCGGATCAATCAATAAACCACATCTTCTCGATGACACAAACTATTCGTACTGTAAGGCATGGATGAGAGCTTTCATTAAAGCTATTAATGAAGCTACTTGGTGAGCTATGTTACGTGGATGGGAACACCCTATGCCACAACTACTGAAGGCACTGTTGAGAAAAAATCTGAATTGCAATGAACAAAGCTGAAGACTTGGCAGTCACCAACAATTCAAAGGCGTTGAATGCTATTTTTAATGTTGTCAATCTGAATCAATTCAAGCTTATTTCAAATTGTGAAATAGTAAAAGAAGCTTGGGAAATTTTGCAAACGGCATATGAAGGTACTGCTGCAATAAAAGTTTCAAAATTGCAAATTCTTACAACAAGGTTTGAAGAGTTGATGATGCATGAGGAGGAAACCATTGCTGAATTTAATGCTAAGCTTTGTGACATAGCAAACAAAGCTTTTGCATTAGGAGAAAAGTACTCGGATTCAAAGTTGGTAAGAAAAACATTGAGATCACTTCTTGACAGATTTGCTATTAAGGTTGCAGCAATCGAAGAAGCAAAGGATGTGGATACCATGAGGCTTGATGAACTTATGGGGTCTCTACAGACCTTTGAGATGAAATTCAAACATAAAAGAAAAGAAAATGGTATTGTACTACAAGTAGAAATTGAAAAGCGAGAGGATGAAGATCCTTCTAATGATGATGAATTGACAGAATCTTTGACCCTTCTGACAAAGAATTTCAAAAAAATGTTTTAAAAAAGGAAGAATCAAACTAAAGATCCGAGATTCACAAGCTTCGGCAAAAATCCTTATGCTGCAGCAAATAGTGAAAATTTCAAGAATCAGAATGAAAAAATGTTTGATGGAAAGAAAAAGAATAAAAGAATTCAATGTCGGGAATGTGAAGGATTTGGTCACATTCAATCTGAGTGTGCTAATACATTGAAAAAGAAGAAGAAAGCCAGAAATGTCTCATGGAGTGATGTAGAATCAGAAAATAGCAGCAGCAGTGATGAAGAACACACAAGCAACTATGTTGTGTTCTGTACTGTAGTAACGCAATCAGATGTTGTGACAGATACTGAGACATATGCTGTGACAGATGCTGTAACAGATGCTGAGACAGAAACTGAACCCGCTGCAACAGAATTAACAATAACATCAATAATGAGATTGAGTTTATCAGATAATGAAATTGATTCCGAATTGGATAGTGATGAAGAAGAGGACAAGTTCATAAGGACCTACAAAACGATGTACCAAAAAGGGCTGATCGTATGTCGGGTGAATCAAGATCAACTAACCAAGATTGCTTAACTTGAAAAGAAAAAGGCTGAGTTGCAGCAAAAAGCTGACATGCTGCAGCAGGAACTGTCACAGATCCAACGAGGCTTCCAAATGATGAACTCAAGTACAGAAAAGTTTGATTATATATTATCTATTCAAAAGTATTACAGGGATCATACTGGATTGGGATATCAATGAGGAGCGTCAACAAGTCAAACTGTGTTTGTCAAAGAAGCTGAAAAACCAAAGGTGGAACAATCTGTTGCAACAAAACAGAATGACAAGACTACTGCTGTCGCAACTGATGTTGTAACAAAATGTGCAGCAGAGAGTAAAATTCTAGAATTTAAGAAAAAGAAATTTGTGCCTGTTTGTCATTTTTGCCACTCTTGGATACATCAGACCACGATGCTATAGGTACATTGACATGCTGAAAAGAGGTAAGTTTGCTAAACTTTTTGTTCATGATGATTTTAGGAGGCCACCACAAATGAAAGCAAATTTGTCGCAACAAAAAGTGAAACAAACATGGGTAAGAAAATCAGCTTTACATTGTCCAGTTGAGGATAAAAAGGTTGTTTTAAACTATGTTGCAATAGAAAATCAACTAGCAGATATCTTCACTGAGGCACAAGACTTTGTAAGGTTTGAGACCTTGAGAAAAGCCTTAGGTATCTGTTCTCTCTAAATTTCAATGGTTTGTGTGTATGTGCATTGATTCATCATTAGAGCATTGAAAATTATATGTATAAATCAGCTAGTGATTTCATTTGTGAAACCATATTATCAATGCACATCATGTACTTGTTAGTCTGATGGAGCTTAAATTGAAGTCTTGATAGGAAAAGATTTTGAGCTTACTTGACGGCTGGGAATCTAACAAAGATAAGTCTCTTTGAGATTCATTCCTGAATTCTATTCACCTTGTCAAAAGGAAAACTCATATGCAAGAAATTGCAGCGAAAGTTGGAATGAAAGGGGCTACCTAAGACCACAAAGAATAGTTCTAGAGTGAAAGCGTCATACCAAAAGAAAAGAAAAAAAAAATTCTTGAAACTCTTGTTTGAAAGATGGTTATATATAAAATCCTGCAAAGGTGATTAGAGGACCAGATATATAGGAATAAGTATTGCTTCTAATCTGACCTGGTGTGATGGATATTGAGAACCGTCTAGAGTGACTTGAACATGAAACACACATACACATGGTCCACTCTTGAAATTCTTGTTTGATTTATGCATGTGATCAGTAGAAATTCGAGTGTTGACTTAAAGTTTATACTCATGAGAATATGTTTGTCTTTAAATTCTAAATTTTTCAAAAAGTCAAAAGAATCTTGAGGGTTGAATGTCAAAGTGTGGAATTTGCTTGGTTGACGAATGTTGCAGCATAATCTCTTACACCAAGTTTTTTGAACTTAGTTTGGTCGCTATTTGCTATAACACAAATTTTGCTTACTCTGTCAGTTATGTTTCTGATTAAAGTCTAAGCACTAACAGTTTTGTCACAGCAAAACTTTTCTCTCTGTTAACCAGTGCTACAGCAAGAGCTGAGCAGTTACCATTTTTTTTTTGTGCTGATGTTTCATAACTGAAATTTTAAGTGAAAAAATCAGTGGCACGTTCAATTGCCTTCATTCATGCTTCCCACTTTTATTTCACATCAAGCAGGTACTCAGGGGGAGCGACCTATAGTTCATATTTCTGTTACAGCAGGAGCTAATGCTCAGGGGGAACATAGTGCTACAGTACCTGGCGGTACAGGCTCTGCCTCCAGCTCAAGTGCTGATGTGAGGAAATTGTTACAACGGTTGCAAGATGCGCTGCAGCAGCTAACACCACCAAAAGCTTAACTCTTTGCCTTTGTTTGACCAAAAATGGGAGATAATTGGGATTATATCATTATATCTTGTGTTTTTGCTATTTTTTTGCTATGATATTCTTATGCTCTGCTTCTGAACTTTTATCTTGTTATTTTCCTATCCTTCCTCTGATATAGTTTGTTTAATTTGGTTGTTTTAGTTTCTACTCTGATATGTTTTCATTGGCTCTATCTTATATGATTGTTATGCTAATGATGATTGTCTTATCTCACGTGTGTTGTTACTATGATATTCCGTTTTGCCAAAATAAAGCCAAATGGGGAGATTGTTACGCCCCTTGCTGCAACAAGAGCTGTGAAATTAATTGGTTTGTGTTTTGCCAAAATTATGTCTTGGCTGAATTTTATTGTGATATGTTTCTGAATTTAATTGTGGGATATGCATATATGTTTGGAGAGATTTGATTGATAGGTTTCCTATATTTTTAAGAGAGTTGAAAAGGCAAAGTGGCATTTTCATAAAGGTGATTGAAGTTTCCTTATTTCAAATAAGGAAGGTTGCTTTATTCAAGAATTGCTTGAAGACAAAGACATTCCATAAATCTCAAGGCCCAAGCACGGATTACCTAGTGGAGATTTAGGCAACTAATTCAGCATATATATAGAGCCTCATACGTTTGTAAATTGTGTAGAATAAGTGAAAAAAAGAGTAGAGAAAGAAGTGCAAAAGAGAGCTGAAATTTCGTGCCTTGAGAGCTGTCGAGTTTTGCTACAGCAGATTGACGATGTGTTGTAACATAAGGCAGTAACAGTGGAAATCTGATATAACATTTGTTGCTGCAGCAGCGCTAAAACAGACAGCTTGGTTATGCTTCCGCTATCCATATTGTTTTAATCTTTTGATATGAAGAATTTTTATTTGTTTATTGTATTGTTCATTCTTCGAGAGAAGAAGGTGTAGTTCTCGAGAGAGAACGTTGCAAGTCGAGGGGAGCTCGCCAAACCTAGGTTCATTAAGGAGTTTGTCATCAAGGCGTCAAGGTCAAGATAGAGTCTTTACTTGTGTAAGTCCATTGATATAGTAACTTGTGATTTATTAATGAAACAGGTTTGTTGGACCTGGGGAGGTCCTATGGACATAGACCGCACGGTTCAACCACGTTAAATCTCGTGTCCTTACTTTCTACATCTATTATTTTATTTTGTTTAACTTCTGTTACAACAAGATACTAACCAGAAACTAACAAGTGGTATCAAAGCAGGCTACTGAACTGACTCAGTTAGATCTTTGGAAGAGTTTTTCTGGTTATTTTTGCAGATATGGACGCTCTGCGAGATGACGGATCAATCAATAAACCACATCTTCTCGATGGCATGAACTATTCGTACTGGAAGGCACATATGAGAGCTTTCATTAAAGTTATTGATAAAGCTACTTGGAGAGCGGTGTTACGTGGATGGGAACACCCTACTGCCACAACTGTTGAAGGCACTGTTGAGAAAAAATCTAAATTGCAATAGACCAAAGCTGAAGACTTGGCAGCTACCAACAATTCAAAGGCATTGAATGCTATTTTTAATGTTGTGGATCGAATCAATTCAAGCTTATTTCAAATTGTGAACCAGCAAAAGAAGCTTGGGAAATTTTACAAACGGCATATGAAGGTACTGTTGCAGTAAAAGTTTCAAAATTGCAAATTCTTGCAACAAGATTTGAAGAGTTGAGGATGCACGAGAAGGAAACCATTGCTGAATTTAATGCTAAGCTTTGTGACATAGAAAACGAAGCTTTTGCATTAGGAGAAAAGTACTCGGATTCAAAGTTGGTAAGAAAAACATTGAGATCACTTCCGGACATATTTGCTATTAAGGTTGCAGCAACCGAAGAAGCAAAATATGTGGATACCATGAGGCTTGATGAACTTATGGGGTCTCTACAGACCTTTAAGATGAAATTCAAACAGAAAAGAAAAGAAAATGGTATTGCACTACAAGCAAAAATTCAAAAGCAAGAGGATGAAGATCCTTCTGATGATGATGAATTGACAGAATCTTTGACCCTTCTGACAAAGAATTTCAAAAAAATGTTTAAAAGGGAAGAATCAAACTAAAGATTCGAGATTCACAAGCTTCGGCAAAAATCCTCATGCTGCAGCAAATACTAAAAATTCCAAGAAGCAGAATGAAAAAATATCTGATGGAAAGAAAAAGAATAAAGGAATTCAATGTCGGGAATGTGAAGGATTTGGTCACATTCAATTTGAGTGTGCCAATACATTGAAAGGGAAGAAGAAAGCCATAAATGTCTCATGGAGTGATGTAGAATCAGAAAATAGCAGCAACAGTGATGAAGAACACACAAGCAACTATTTTGCGTTCTGTGCTGCTGCAACGCAATCAAATGCTGTGACATATACTGAGACAGATGTTGTGACAGATGCTGTAACAGATGCTGAGACAGAAACTGAATCCGCTGCAGCAGAATTAGCAATAACATCAGCAATGAGATTGAGTTTGTCAGATGATGAAACTGATTTTGAATTGGACAGTGATAAAGAAGAGGACAAGTTCATAAGGACCTACAAAACGATGTACCTAAAATAGCTAATCGTATGTCGGGTGAATCAAGATCAACTAACCAAGATTGCTGAACTTGAAAAGGAAAAGGCTGAGTTGCAGCAGAAAGCCGACATGCTGCAGCAGGAACTGTCACAAATCCAACGAGGCTTCAAGATGATGAACTCAAGTACAGAAAAGCTTGATTATATGTTATCCATTCAAAAGTCTTGCAGGGATCATACTGGATTAGGATATCAATGAGGAGCATCAACAAGTCAAACTGTGTTTGTCAAAGAAGCTGAAAAATCAAAGGTGGAACAATATGTTGCAACAAAATAGAATAACAAGACTACTGCTGTAGCAACTGATGCTGTAACAAAATGTGCAGTAGAGAGTAAAATTCCAAAATTTAAGAAAAAGAAATTTGTGCCTGTTTGTCATTTTTGTCACACTCTTTGACACATCAGACCACGATGTTACAGGTACATTGACATGCTGAAAAGAGGTAAGTTTGCTAAACCTTTTGTTCATGATGATTTTAGGAGGCCACCACAAATGAAAGCGAATTTGTCGCAACAAAAAGTGAAACAAATCTGGGTAAGAAAATCAGCTTTACCTTGTCCAGTTGAGGATAAAAAGGTTGTTTTAAACTATGTTGCAACAGAAAATCAACTAGCAGATATCTTCACTAAGACACAAGACTTTGTAAGGTTTGAGACCTTGAGAAAAGCCTTAGACATCTGTTCTCTCTAAATTTCAATGGTTTGTGTGTATGTGCATTGATTCATCACTAGAGCATTGAAAATTATATGTATAAATCAGCTAGTGATTTTATTTGTAAAACCATATTATCAATGCACATCATGTACTTATTAGTCTGATGGAGCTTAAATTGAAGTCTTGATAGGAAAAGATTTTGAACTTACTTGACGACTGGGGATCTAACAAAGAGAAGTCTCTTTGAGATTCATTCTTGAATTCTATCCATCTTGTCAAAAGGAAAACTCATATGCAAGATATTGTAGTGAAAGTTGGAATGAAAGGGCTACCTAAGACCACAAAGAATGGTTCTAGAGTGAAAGCCGTCATACCAAAAGAAAAGGAAAAAAAATCTTGAAACTCTTGTTTGAAAGATGGTTATATATAAAATCCTGAAAGGGTGATTAGAGGACCAGATATGTAGGAATAAGTATTACTTCTAATCTGACCTGGTGTGATGGATATTGAGAACCGTCTAAAGTGACTTGAACATAAAACACACACACATGGTCCACTCTTGAAATTCTTGTTTGATTTATGCATGTGATCAGTAAAAATTCGAGTGTTGACTCAAAGTTCATACTCATGAGAATATGTTTGTTTTTAAATTCTGAATTTTTCAAAAATTCAAAAGAATCTTGAGGGTTGAATGTCAAAGTGTGGAATTTGCTTGGTTGACGAATGTTGCAGTATAATCTCTTACACCAAGTTTTTTGAACTTAGTTTGGTCGCAATTTGCTATAGCACAAATTTTGCTTACTCTGTCAGTTATGTTTGTGATTAAAGTCTAAGCACTAAATGTTTTGTCACCGCAAAACTTTTCTCTTTGTTAACCAGTGCTGCAACAGGAGCTGAGCAGTTACCATTTTTTTTGTGCTGATGTTTCATAACTGAAATTTTAAATGAAAAAATCAGTGGCACGTTCAATTGCCTTCATTCATGCTTCCTAGTTTTATTTCACATCAAGCATGTACTCAGGGGGAACAACCTACAGTTCTCGTTTCTGTTACAGCAGGAGCTGATGCTCAGGGAGAGCATAGTGCTACAGTTCTTGGTGGCACAGACTCTGCCTCCAGCTCAAGTGCTGATGTGAAGAAATTGTTACAACAGTTCCAAGATGCGCTGCAGCAGTTAGCACCACCATATACTTAACTCTTTGCCATTGTTTGACAAAAAGGGGAAGATAATTGGGATTATATCATTATATCTTGTGTTTTTGCTATTTTTTTGCTCTGATATTCTTATGCTCTGCTTCTGAACTTTTATCTTGTTCTTTTCCTATCCTTGCTCTGATATAGTTTGTTTAATTTGGTTGTTTTAGTTTCTACTCTGATATGTTTTCATTGGCTCTATCTTATATGATTGTTATGCTAATGATGATTGTCTTATCTCACGTGTGTTGTTACTATGATATTACGTTTTGCCAAAACAAAGCCAAAGGGGGAGATTGTTACGCCCCTTGCTGCAACAAGAGCTGTGAAATTAATTGGTTTGTGTTTTACCAAAATTATGTCTTGGCTGAACTTTATTGTGATATGTTTCTGAATTTAATTGTGGGATATGCATGTATGTTTGGAGAGATTTGATTGATAGGTTTTCTATATTTTTAAGAGAGTTGAAAAGGCAAATTGACATTTCCATAAAGGTGATTGAAGTTTCCTTATTTCAAATAAGGAAGGTTGCCTTATTCAAGAATTGCTTGGAGATAAAGACATTCCATAAATCTCAAGACCCAAGCACGGATTACCTTGTGGAGATTTAGGCAACTAATTCAGCATATATACAGAGCCTCACACGTTTTTAAGTTGTGTAGAATAAGTGAAAAAAAGAGCAGAGAAAGAAGTGCAAAAGAGAGTTGAAATTTCGTGTCTTGAGAGCTGTCGAGTTTTGCTACAACAGATTGACAATGTGTTGTAACAGAAGACAGTAACAGTGGAAATCTGATATAACATTTGTTGTTGCAACAGCGCTGAAACAGACGGCTTGGTTATGCTTCCGCTATGCATATTTTTTTAATCTTTTGATAGGAAAATTTTTTATTTGTTTATTGTATTGTTCATTCTTCGGGAGAAGAATGTGTAGTTCTCGGGAGAGAACGTTGCAAGTCGAGGGGAGCTCGCCAAACCTAGGTTCATTAAGGAGTTCGTCATCAAGACGTCAATGTCAAGAGGGAGTCTTTACTTGTGTATGTCCATTGATATTGTAACTTGTGATTTATTAATGAAACAAGTTTGTTGGACCAGGGGAGGTCCCGTGGACGTAGACCGCAAGGTTGAACCGCGTTAAATCTCGTGTCCTTACTTTCTACATCTGTTATTTTATTTTGTTTAACTTCTGTTACAATAAGATACTAACCAGAAACTAACACAAGCCTACCCGTGTAATAATTGAATATCCCTAATTCACTATTTTGAGCTTAAGTTAGCATTTTCTTTCTTATGCAACTTACAATATCTTCCTTAACATGTCAAGTTTTATTTTCCCATATTATGACCCTCCTACCTGTAACATATAATTGTTCTAGGATGATTATATGGAGTCATGTTTTGTATTGAATGAAGGGAGGTTTGATGATTTGGTGATGCGTTGTTTTGTTTCAGAAAAAAAAATGAAATATTGAGAAAAAAAAAAAAGAAGAAAAGAATGAAAAGAAAAGAGAAAAGTCACACTGCTTGTAGTTAATATCAAAATGCAAGTTTGGGGGAGTGTGGATTCTTTATGTGTTTTTAAATGTTGTGGATATATGTTGAGGAAGTGAAATAAAAGAAGAAAGAAAAGAGATATGTTGAATAGCTTTGGTGGTAAGAAGTAGAGTTGGTATGTGCTTCATTGAACATCCTCGAATAGTTGTGCGCTTATAGGTAGTTTAGTCTTATATTATATCCATTATCCTACCTTGACCCTAGCCACACGTTACAACCAAATGTAGAGTCCTACTGATCTTTAATGCTATGATTAACCTACATTATTGGAGAGTGGCATGAAAAGTGAGCTTTTGAAGTCCTAAGTAATTGAAAATAAAAGATCCATATTGATGATTCACTTAACTTGCATAAACTCATTCGGGTACAATTGATTAGGATAGAGGCTATTCACACACTCACTTGGGGGATTTGAAGTAAAATGAAACTTATGTGAAGTTATTATTTTTCATGCTTGTGAGTGAAAGTTACCTCTTAAGTTGGGAAAAAGCTATTGAGGCCGTGAAAAATTTACTATCATACAGCATTGCTTTCATGAGTTATTTTGTGTTGAATCTTTAGTTTTCAGTTTGTTTTTTTCTTTAGTTGTATCTTTTGCTTGAGAACAAGTATAGCTTAAGTTTATGGGTGTTTGTTGGGTGTAATATTGATATATTATTTCAGCGCCTTTTCATTTAAATTTTGTTAGTTCTTGAGTAATTTATAAGCAATTTGATTGTTCCATGTTTGTTTTGCAATGTGGGTGAATTATATGAGAAAACATGGATTTTGAGGCCAAGATTGAGGAAAAATGACTAAGGGCAATCTTTTATACAATTCGTGAAGAAATTAAAGAGAAAATAGAGGTAGCGCAGTTGCGCAGTGTCGCATGATTTTTAAGGGCAATTTGGTAAAAAGGCGCGAAAAGAAGAAAACCCTACGATAAAAGAGGATATCAGACGTTGAGAAATAGGAGAGTTTTGGGGAGGCAACTAGTTCTAGAGAGAAAAACCAAAGTTTGGAGAGGAGAAAACACAAGGAAACTACAAGATAGACGAGGAATGACGAATCAGAGACAAGATTTAGCCACGACTTTCTTGAGATTTCTAGTTTTCTCTCTCTCTCTCATCATGAATTTTAATAGACTAGGAATTTCATTTACATTTATTATGAGTTGCTAGATTATTTTTCTAGGGCTACGATGTAGCCAGATTTTAATTACTCGAATTATGTTGAATTGATTGGTTGATTGATTATTCTAATTTTATGCTGAATATTTCACACTATGCTTAATGCTTGTGATTATCTGGCCAATAATTGCTTGTTTTGTGGTTTAGTTTAAGACTGAGAAGTGATAACTAAACTAAACCATGTGTGGAGTATCATTAAATTGTCACAAGCTAGAGATAGTTATGAGATCTAGTGCAACGTTTAAATTTCTAGGGCTTAATGCATTCCATAAGTTCACAGTTATCATAGAGATGTAGATAGCTTGCTTATTGGGATATGTTATTGATGCTTGAAAAAGATTAATATATATCTTAGTGAAATTGTTGGTAGCATAAGGAATAGTTGTCAATTGGAATTAATCAACATATTCGAGTAGGATAAATCTTGGTGAAATTGTAATTCCTATAACTCTCCAATTATTGAATCAAATTTTCCACAAAACTCGTAATTGTTTAGTTGCTAGTTTTATTAGTTTTGTTATGTCTTTAGTTTTTAATGACAAATTCTCAGATTTTGGTCATCTGAATAAAATTAAAGCTAAACCAATTTCGGTAGTTAATAATCTCAGTTCTCGTGGAAACGATCTTTATTTATCATTTTATTACTTGTTGCGACACGTGCACCTACATTAGAATTCATATAATAGTATGCTCAAAGTCAACTTTGTTCGAATAACAAAAACAATATATATATATTAAAATTTTATATCCCCCAAGATCTGACAAGAGATGTTGTTTACCTTGAATGTCTGAAAATCATTGTTTACCCGGGCAACTGTGGCTAACATAGGTGCATAAATTGGAACATTCTTCACTTTGTACCACATCTCTAAAGCAACAGATAAGTGCTCATCCTATCTAAAGCCATTTGAATATAATGTGCTTTAGAGAAGTAAATGAGAGAGATTCTAAATTGACACAAAGTAACATATACTCACACTCTGATCAATTCCATAAAGTTTAATATCTCTTCTTTAGAACCACGATTATCAAATAGATCATCAACAACGGTGATAAGCAACATTACTTGGGCCTGTGAGATGCGAGCATCGAACAGTTCAGGTTCAAAGAGAATGGAAGCACTTATAAAATAACACGAGTATAAGTAATGCCTTGAGAACTTTAGATGGTCCAATATGCAATCCTTGTACCATCTGCACATGTTTATCTCTTCAGAAGTAGGAATTTTCCGCGTGAAATTGAGGAAAATACAAAGTCTTTATATATATAGGAGTCATCAATCAATACCTCTCCAATTGTTGAAGTTCTTTCTGGTGCAGAGCTTGACAAATGTTGAAATCTTGTTGTGCGCACATAAGAAAATGTACATTATCAATGTTGGGGCACCTAAATTAAAGGCGATATTTAATTGTCTACATCATAGTCAGATAGTTGGGAGAAGATAGTAGAATAAGAATCTAATTGATAGAGTTTTTACCTATAAGATGTTTTAAGAAGTCTAAATGCTCAATGCTTTGCTTACTCTCAAGGCGTTCAAGTACACCATGACAATTCTTGAGAGCGAAATCCACCTAAAATTCCGTAATTCTTGATCTTTTAGTATGTGGGGAATTAATGTAATGTAACTGAAATCACATGGATTTCCAATGATCGATTGAATCTATAAAGTGCTACAAATGTTTTAATAAAAGTTCCATAAAATTGACGTTTTTACCTCTTCGTGTAATTGCTTGTTCGCAATTATCCCGTTTAGCAATTGTTTCTTCACATATGTGCTTGTCCAAGCATGAATCTTTTGAAGGACATATTCTTTTAAGTTCTTGGATAATTGTGAAGCTTTGTACAGCTCAAGAATGGATGCTAGACCTGTCGAATGTTTGATTGTTGTCTCGGAGAAATATTCTTCCTCAGAAAATTCATCGAAGTCATCTGTGCCAAAAGTAACATTACTTATTGTTTACATTTAAAGAGCCTTTTGATAAGTGAAGTCTAGAAAGAATTCTTTTAAGAAAATAAAAAATAAACAAAATTTCTCGAATAGAATAAATTAAACCACACAAAAGTAAAGATATTAGATACATAATATAGGTCCCCCTCTAAAGAGGTATTTATTTTGTATTTAGGGTATCGGAACATGATCTAAACAACGTCTGTCTTAATTAAGCTCAAGTACCTTTCTACCAGCCTTTAGAATCTTTTTAATCCTAGTGTAATTAGAGAAGATTAATTTCTGATAATTAATTAACTATGAGTTCAAACCCCTTACGAAATTTCTTATATGTTTTACATATTAATGCTTAAGAATGTATTTCTTCATAATATAGAGGCTTTTCTGAGAAATACCTGATGAAACTTTGTAAGCATTCATTCTCAAAAGTCGAAATGCCATGTCATGCTGCTGCCAAAGTCTATATATTTAATTGTCAAGTAAAAATCAAGATTCATACTCTAAACCCTCTTAATTAAATGATGCTTTTTCTATATAAGTAACTGGAAGTCACCCGTATGTTTCTGCTAGAACATCTCTTATTTCATCTATAAAATATCTACTCACTCCCAATCTTTGAAGAGTATCAACCATGCAGAGACAGATGTGTACACTTATAGGATAGAAGGTTGGAACTGTGAAATAAAGAAATGAAAATGTAATGCATTAGTATGAGAAGAGAATGAAGATCAGGGGTGGTACTAAAGCGGGGCTGGCAGGGTCCCGGCCCTCCAAGATTTTTAATTTTTTAAAAAATTACTTATATAGTATCATTAAAAAAAAATTATCCATTTCTCTATTTTTAAAAAAATTCTATGTAGTATTATAAAAAAATATTTTTACCCTCTAATGTTAAATTCTTAGCTCCGCCCTGACAAAGATAACATACCTGATCATGACTAAGAAAATACCCCAGTTTTTGTAGGTGGTCAAGACTGAAGAAAGTATTGAAAGCCTTTGACATCATATTGTTGAATCAGTGAAGCAGCAGTGGCGGCTGGTGAATTGAATAGCGAACCATTTTTCCTGTGTTTGACATCCCCAAATGTTTGAATCTCTCACTCCTTCAGCAAAATTTGCTAGATCCTTTGCCATTTTCTTAAAATCATTTTCAAATAATCTACAATGAAAAGCAATTATGAATCAGCATAAGTATGAGCAGTGGAAAAATATCTATTTTAGAGGAAGAGAAAAACAAGATACTAAATGCTTATAAGCCAAATATAATTATGAGGTTACAAGCTTTCTCATTGACTTGACAAGCGAAAAAGTAGGATGTAATGTATTTGGTAACACACTGGTGGAGGTAACGAAGAACAAAATTCTGGGGCAATATAGTTGGAAAATATAGAACTTGCAAACTCTTCAATGTCTCTCATTTTTCTAATACACACTCTATAATGCTACTCAACATATAAAAAGTTAAAGACATAATACTTAAAGCTCGATTTGTTATAATAGTGGGGAGATTTGGGTTTGTCAAAATGTGTTAACGGTTGATTGAGCCTAACTAATATTTTCAGATCATAATGAGGAAAACAGGGAAATACTTCAACCTCGAAGTGTTTGAACCTCACAATGAAGTGAACCCCATGTTCGCATAACCCACACCGTTCATGTGAGGTTTTGATGTTTCAACCATCTGGACTGAAGAGGGTTCCAGAAAAACATTCTTGAAGTCACACAATCATTGCACTAGTCGCATATATCAAAGCAGAGCTTGGATATTCAGGTTCAAAGCAAAGGACATCAATGGCATCAAGAGTAATAAGCTTGTGCTTGGTCAAACATCCCAAAGGGAACTTTTATGTATTGTCCATGCATATATGATGTATATACGTATAATGGAAGACTCTTTACGTGGCATCTGAAGAGTTATATGGCCAAACTGAGAATAAAATTCTACAGATCCTATGAAGGCTTTCGCTAGGGATAATGAGATCAGTATTACTATAAGGATTTAAGAAACCTCTAGGAGGTCTCCGAGTACCTTTGTTATCGCTGAATAAATCTTCTCATAACATATAATGAAATAATGTGGACAACACATAACTATTGAAGGATTATTTATAAAGTTGTGAATTGTTACGAGAGGATCCTTACTTTTGTTTTCACGCCCGAGCTAGTAGTAGTTTGTATCTTCGGTGAGCAGATGGAGAATGAGCTACATCAATAACTATAACTGATCCCTATGTTTAGACCCCCACCCTCCCAACAGTAGAAAATGTGAAATGCTTAGAACAAAAGCAGGGGGCGGAGGGCCTTGGAAAAAAAAAAAAATTTTATTGGATTTTTTTTTAATAAAAAAAACAGATTTGCCTCACCTCACCCCAACTAAAAAGCAAAATAGTTATAAAAGTTCTCAAAAGCATGGAGTTAGCCATGGTTAGTCACAGATACAATCATGTTCTTTGCAAGATTTTGAGTTAGTGCAGTTGCATATTATGTTTTGCTAGTTTTAAGTTGGTCAAAGAAAAAAAAAAACAGGGCTAGGAAAGTGCCACATACACACTTCCTTTTGCCAATTTGCCGGGAAAACAACTTAAGGTACATATTATGTATTTTTTTTTTTTTTTAAAAAAAAAACTATCATTGTCTCTCAACTTTAGCAATTACCATTTAGCCAGTTCCCCAGCTCCTAATCACCTCATTTGTTTTCAAACATATGTGTGCATATATGTGTATGTATATATATATATATATATATATATATATATATATATATGTATATATATATATATATATATATGTATATATATAGATATATATATATATGTGTATGTATATATATATATATATATATATATATATATATACCGGCAAATTGGCAAAAGGAAGTGCCTAAATGGGAATAATTGATGAGTTCTATTCTATGAAAGAGTGACGGCTCAACTTCATTGACGGAATAGGTAAACATTACTTTGTACATCGTATGTTATTTTTGGTAAATATTATTTTTTTTCTAAACAAAAACTATCGTATTCTCACAACTTTAGCAATTAGCATTTAGCCAGCTCCTAATAGCTTCCTTCATTTCAAACATATGTGTGTATATATGTGTATGGTAGAACTAAGAAATTAATATTGGGGGCCCAAGACTTTGATTCAACTTAGAAGATTGCAATATTAAATTTTTAAGCATAAATAAATATAAAAAGACACTTACCAAAAATAATACAAGATATACAAAGTAATATTTACCTATTCCATCAATGAAGTTGAGCATGTGTCTCTTTCATGGAATATAACTTATTAATTATTGCTTCCACAGGAACATCATTAGCAATTTTTTTTTATATAGATAATTAAGCTATCTTTGAGAAATCCATCCTCCATTCGATTACAAAGCCTTGGTTTGATAACATTCATAGCAAAAAAAATCTCATTTTGTAGTTGTTGTCAAAACAGGAAGAGTTAAAATCAACCATGTCAACCTATCAACTAAAGGATAAGCTTTTGATTTTCCAGTTTTTACCAATTCTCTACACAGAGCTTTTATGCTAGTCAAAATTTTCAAGTTAGAACGATTAGGCACATCAAGCTCATAATGCTGCAATTCATAATTTAAATGAATCATACCATGTTCAGAGAAGTCAGAAGGACAAATGTTTTTAGCAAATTTTTGTATAACATTAATTGCAAATGACTTATAACCATCCAATAGGATCCAAAGCTTTGCTAAGAGTAAAAAGCTCAGTTGCTTGCTCACTAAATTTGTTATTTAGCTCTTGTATTGTTGATCTATAATAGCTGTAAATACGTCTACCGGTAATGATGTTCTATTGTTATAATACCTTTTTAACGGCGAGATCGGACGACGTGAGAGTAAGAAGCATGCATATTAGGAATTTTATATTTCGATGAGAAAAAAAAAAGATGTCACATTCTCTATGAGAGTTTCCAAACTAACATATCTCAACCTTTGCAATAACGATTTTGTGTTAGAAAACATATGTATTATATTTATAATGTCTTGAGATTTTTGCTGCAGAACTTGGCAAAGCTTATTGATGATCTCATAATTTCTTTGATCACATGCAAGAGAAATACAAAATCAAATGACATCAATAGCTTAATAGTAAAGATAGCATCTCCACATTGAGAGTAGGTAGATCATTCAATAGCTATATTTTGGAGAACTCCACAAGTGGCATCAAACATCTTTATCGGACTACAAATTGAATTAAAATGTGAACTCCAACTAATATCTCCAGGGAGTTGAAAAGTTCTTATTTGATTGGTCCCTTTACCAATATTAATCTCACCACGTTTAATTAAACGTGCATTTTCAACTACCTGGGCAACTTGTAATTTATCATTGCCCTTGGAAGAAGACCCTACAATGTTAACAATGAAACTCAAGTTTTTGGAAAAGGTATGTATATCAGAAACTTCTCTAAATGCAACAATAAGAGCTAGTTGTAACTGATAAGCTAAGTACTGCACATAATAAGCATAAGTACAATCTTTAAGAAACAAAGCTTGTAACCTATTCTATTCCCCATGCATATTACTAGTTCCATCATACTTTAGATCATGAATATTAAGAATATTGAGGTTATGATGAGATAATCCATAAGAAATATCTCTTTTAAGAGTTAATACTTTTGTGTCTTTTATAACATGAATCAAGTCTAGAAATCTCTCTCTAACAAATCTTTCCTTATCAACAAATCTTATAACAAAATCCATTTGCTCTATCTTAGATTCATCCCATGCTTCATCAATAATTAAACAAATCATTGCTAAACCAATCCCTTTTACGAATATTGTTTTGCTTATTTCTAACCAAAATAGATAAAATTTCTTTTTGAAAAGAATGTGATGTGTATTTAGCATTTTGTAGGGTATTATCTAAAACAACTCCATGCACTTTCTCATTGTAAGATGCTAACAACTTTATCATTTTAAGAAAATTACCTTGGTTTATTGAATCTTAACATTCATCATGCCTTCTAAAAGCACATCCTTGAAATGTTTACCATCAAACAACAACTATGAAAGCTTTTAGGCACAAGTGATTATTTAAAATTTAAGAAGGAGTTTGCCTTTGCATCAACGTTTCAATAGGAGGAGATTGGTTCTTCAAATTCTCACAATATTTGACAATTGAATTATGAAATAAATTGTTATCCTTCCCCACATGAGATTAAAAAAAAAAACACAATCTTTCTTGTTATTTACTTTTTTTTCCAGTTTTTAAATCCCTTAGTTGTGAGTACATCCATCCAGATTTTTCATTTGATTCTTTTGCGAATATGTAGCAAGGAGAACAAAACACAACATCTTTTGCAGGTCAATACTCTAACCAAGGAAATGTTTTAAACCAATAAGCATGAAATCAACGTGGATGACTATCTTGTCAAGAATATAGATAATGTGATTGAATATGCTGATATGGACCAAAATGAATATATGCTCTATGAATTTCATCTATTTGGTTCATTGCATACTCCTAAATTTGAGGACATAGACCTAGGTTACACACTAAAGAACTTATATCAATTGTCTCATTTTCAATCCTTAGAAATATTGTTGGAGGTTTTAAAATCATGTTTGTAGCACTATTAGATACAGAATGTTTGTCTCTAAGTTTTAAGTCAACGTCATTTTCTTTTCCTTTAAAGAAGGAATAAGTCATTTTAGACTCATACATATGTTGACCTGAAAATAATTTCCAAACAATAGAATAATAAAAAAAGATCACTTAACTTTTCTATATAAAAAGAATTAGGTGGTATGTTTCTTTGTATAATAGTTGTCATCTACATTCAATTTAACTATCTTTTTATAATTCTATTAGGAAAGTATTCCTTTTGGCCTAAATAATAATATTTAGTCTAGGTTTACCACATTGTAGTTCTTTACAGTTGATACTTTCAATTAAACTTATTAATTTAAACTTAAATCAATAAATATTGATGTAGATATCAACTAAAAGTCACATATTGAACCATTAACATAATAGATAGCAACAATGGCGAACCTCACTGTTCCTGTTGATGTTAGACAAGCTTATTGGAGCGTTGTTAAAAGGGGCTTGAGGCATTTGAAAGACAATTTTGATTTTCGCCTATACTACTAAAGTGTTGATCTCTATATATTGGAAGAGATCTACAGATGCTGACTTGGTTGGTGACCCAGATGAGCGTAAAATTCTTTCTTGCTGATCAACGGCACTACTTCACGGAGAAGCAGAAAGCAAACATGCATAATATCGTCAATTGTGAAAATTGAGCTACGTGGCATACTTAGCAGCTAGCAAGAGGCAGTATGGCTTGAGGGATTATGATGGACTTGAGATAAGTCAGTTCCTAAATGAGCAATAACAATTTATCATGTCCACTAATAAGCCAAATCACTTATGCTAGTGATCCTAATTTTCATGGCAAGACCTAGTACATAGACATTACGCATGGCTTTGTCATAACGCTTACCTACGCATAAAATTGTACCTAACCAACTCTATAAGTCCAACTCAAAAGAGATATGTATTTGTTACATGTCAAATCTCTAGTATTGCGTAGGACTCAATATTAATGTTCTATAAGGTAATGTGTAATCACTGATGTACTCATATTAGTGTATATTTAAAGTCAGTTTATAATGAATGAGATTTCTTCATGCGTTCGCTTTATCTTTTATCTTTGTGATAAGCCTGAAAGAAATTAAGTATGAGTATACTAGCACATATTAGTATTAGAAGATATGTCAGCAGGTTGATAGGATTGGCTCTCGCACACGACCAATCACCTCTGGCATAGTGGGAACATTTAGAGATACGACCGTATGAGTTGGTTAGTATTTGTCAAAAATATTATACTCATACAAGAGACGTGCATTAAGAATTGGTATGAAATTAATTCCTAGGATAATATTAAGATGAGACATCTTAATTGAATATGTTACTATTAAAGACTGACATGAGGTCGATATGGATTTCCACGATCCATATAACCTGTTTATAGCCAGATATGAACCCTCGATTGCTGCATGTATTAAGTTTAAGGATTTAGGTTAATTACTAGGTGATAACTAGACCAAGGTCTGTATGGCGTTTGACTTGAATAGAGATATACACCTTTCAAATTAAGTAACATTGTAACACATGTTTCATACCATGTGTGCTTTACGACTATATAAGGAAGTAGGTGAATGGATCCCTGTTTCACCACTGTGTAAGTCCTTGAAGCAATAAATGCTTCTTTGGGATACCCATAGTAATCTAATAAATGCTTCTTTGGGATACCTTTAATCAAGTTCAACATTTGCTAGTTTGGTGTGTCACCTAAAGATCACGTAAGATTCGATCATATGGGACACAACCGAGAAAACTGTTGACTTAGAAGGAAATTAGAGCGAAGGGAAGAATGTTCGCATCTAGCGTTGAATGTGTTCATTGGTTGACCAGTTATGTAATCTTTGTGAGTGGACATAAATATGAATACGTGTTTGAGAATCTAAAGGTCAAACATAGCCTAAGTGAGATAAGGTATGTGTTGACTGATATGAACTTAAATTGGTCTAGGGTATAACGAGACTTTTTCTTCCATTGAAGGTTGTAACTCCCATGTCATCCCTAACAGGTGCATGGTTTGAGCTTCCACTTATTGTCTGCTCACGGGTTGCACGACTTATTTGCTCGTAAGAATTTGATAATAGTTCCCGACAAGGTCGCAAAAAAACATAGTGGTGAATAAGGGTCTATCCATCTTGTACAAGTGGGAAATGTTCAATTTTGGGGCTGGGTTGCCCAATATGGGTTGACCCAGCTTGACCTCTTTTGTACGGGTCAAAAGGAAATTACAAGAAGTTATCCAACAAAAGTATCAATTCTCCAAAAAAAAAAAAAAACAGATATGCTCAGTTTTTAGAGAAACAGACACAAAAGGAAAAAAAAAAAAAAAAGGCCAGACTCTTTTCTTCTTCTTCTCTCATCTCTCCCTCTCAATCTATTTGTCAGTTTACTTTGTGTAAGCAATCAAATCAAATCAAAGAGCATTTAAGCTATGACCAATTAATCATTATCTTGTATTTTGGATTATAATTTGTAGCTTTTAAATGGTGGAACAAACTTGGGCAAATTTCTAAGAATTACTCTGCATATATGAGGTTAGTACTCATTTAATTCGGTTTACGAAAGAGTTCATACTCGGTGTTCAATTTCATCTGAAAAGATAAACCAATCTGAATGATGTTTAACCAACCATCATGTAAGTTCAAATCACATTCTGGCTGAAGTGAATTCAACGCAAAGTTAGATCGTTTAATTGTGCGAAGTTACTCTTTTTGCGAAATATTTGTTGGTACAATAAAAACTTAGTTGCATTTTACTCACTGTTATGAGGAATAGAAAG
Source organism: Ehretia macrophylla (assembly GCA_037974665.1). Classification (NCBI taxonomy): domain Eukaryota; kingdom Viridiplantae; phylum Streptophyta; class Magnoliopsida; order Boraginales; family Ehretiaceae; genus Ehretia; species Ehretia macrophylla. The sequence continues at coordinate 64,431,436 of CM075772.1, forward strand.
AATGTAAGTCTAATTTTTTAAATAAGTTTGAGATCTGAGTCTCATATAAAAGGGGAGGAGCCTGAATAAAAAAAACCCGTTTTAAAATTATTTCTGCATCCTTGAATCATGCGTTATTAGCATCATATAAATGGTGCAACCTTAAGTATTACAATATGAACATAACGCCCTAAAAAATTGCAGTACGGCTCTACTCTACCGCAGCTTAGTTTTTAGCAAAGATAAATGATGATTTCCTCTCATTATCCATCACAAAGACCTTCACAATAAACTCTTTTTTCATCCTCTAATGATTCTTAGGCTTTTTAATCAATCATTAGAGTGAATTGCTTGACAGGATCATAGATTACTTCATTCATGTGATTTTTCATTTTCTGCGGAGAGTCGTTCTCATTAGTGCTTGAATATAAATAATAAGATATCTTGCTTGTTATCCAGAATAGATCCTTGCATATTCTTGGAAGCAAACTTCCTTCTGACTGAAGAACCGTCTGCAGCAATTGTCTTCGATGACTTTCCATCATTTCCCTTATATTTGTTAGAGCCTCCTCCTCTGTAATAGATCCATCACTTTGAACTTGTAATGACACACTATTTACTTTCCTTTCAGCGCGTTCCTTCTGTTAAACAGTATGCTCAAAGTCAACTTTGTTCAAATAACAATGGATGCCTTCCTATACAAGAATTAAAGCAAATGTGTGATATTTAATAGTTGTGAACTTTATAACGTTTCAAGTGACGGATTCAAAAAATAAGTGGTGAACATATTCCATGAGCTGCATAGTTGAATGCTGATTATATAATAAGCTAAGATTATATCCCCCAAGATCTGAAAAGAGATGTTGTTTACCTTGAACGTCTGAAAATCATTGTGTAACCGGGCAACTGCGGAGGCATGGGTGCATAAATTGGAACATTCATCACTTTGTACCACATCTTCTGGTAGTTTTTCTCCAAGAAAGTATATTGTTGTGAGGATCACAATTTTGCACCCAATAGTTATAAGTGCAACAGATAAGTATTCATCCATAGTTGGAAATACGTCTTTACTCCACCACTCATACTCTTTGATCATACAACTAACCAATTCTTGCCACTGAGATATAAAATTTGAAGTGCTGCAACTAAAAATCCACAATAACGAATAAAGAAAAATTTGAAACCTACTTCTGAACTTTGAACTTACCAGGCCAACTAAGTGATAACGAACGCATCGGCCTTGATTAACGAGAGCCTTCGCTGCAAGGTCATCTATAGTCTTATGCAATGCAGTGAAGGATATTTCCACATCTTTGGAGCAATAACCAATAGATAAGTGCTCATCCCATCTAACGTCATTTGAAAAAAAATGTGCTTTAGAGGTCAACTACTTGAATATGAAGTTCGAATCCGACCAAAAAGATATAAAAACAAGTTGGAATATACATTTTAGAAGAAAATGAAAGATTCTAAATGACATAAAGTAACATAAACTCACACTTTTATCAATATCATAAAGTTTAATATCTCTTCTCTGGAGCCACGATTATCCAATAGATCATCAATGACAGTGACAAGAACCACTACTTGGGCCCATGAGATGCGAGCGTCGAACAGTTCAGGTTCAAAGAAAGTGGAAGCACTTATAAAATAACTCGAGTATAAGTAATGCCTTGAGAACTTTAGATGGTCCAATCTACAATCCTTGTACCATCTGCACATGATTATCTCTTTAGAAGTAGGAATTTTCAGCGTGAAATTGAGGAAAATACAAAGTCTCTATATATATAGGAGTCATCAATCAATTATACCTCTCCAATTGTTTAAGTTATTTCTGGTGCAGAGCTTGACAAATGTTGAAATCTTGTTGTGCGCACATAAGAAAATGTGCATTATCAATGTTGGGGCACCTAAATTAAAGGCGATATTTAATTGTCTACATCATAGTCAGACAGTTGGGAGAAGATAGTAGAATAAGAATCTAATTGATAGAGGTTTTTACCTATAAGATGTTTTAAGAAGTCGAATTTTATTGGCATTGTATAGCTCAATGCTTTGCTTACTCTCAAGGCGTTCAAGTACACCATGACAATTCTTGAGAGCGAAATCCACCTAACATTCCATGGTTCATGATCTTTTAGTATGTAGGTAATGTAAGTGAAATCACATGGATTTCCAATGATCGATCGAATCTATAAGCTTCTACATATGTTTTAATAAAAGTTCCATAAAATTGAAGTCTACTCTGTGTTTTTACCTCTTCATGTAATTGCTTGTCCACAATTGTCCCATTGAGCAATTGTTTCTTCAAATATGTGCTTGTCCAAGCATGAATCTTTTGAAGGACATCTTCTTTTAAGCTTTTTGATAATTGTGAAGCTTTGTACAACTCAAGAATCGGTGCTAGACCTGTCGAATGTTTGATTGTTGTCTCGGAGAAATATTCTTCCTCAGAAAATTCTGCCAAGTCATCTGTGTCAAAAGTAACATAACTTATTGTTTACATTAAAAGAGCTCCTTTTAGTAAGTGATGTCTAGAAACAATTTTTCTAAGGCTCCGTTTGTTTGCTGTAAAATATTTTACCGGAAAACATTTTCCGGATTTTACGGTGTTTGGTAACACTGGAAAATTGGTCAACTGTAAAATATTTTCCAGTCAAAAATTGCGGCTGCTTTTTTTTAATTTTACGGTGTTTGGTAACACCAGAAAATTGGTCAACCGTAAAATATTTTCCGGTCAACAATTGCGGCTAGTACAAAATTATGTAAAATGTTTTCATGTCCTTTGGGATAAGAAAATATTTTACCGAACTTACCGTACATCCAAACACCAGAAAATATTTTTCAGTATTCTATTTTCTAGTAAAATATTTTCCCTCAATAAGTTATTTTACGGCAAACAAACGGAGCCATGTAAAATATTTTATTTTTCAGGAAAACACTTTTCACGGAAAACATTTTACACAAACAAATTATTTTACGGCAAACAAACGGAGCCTAAGAAAATAAAAGATAAACAAAATCTCTTGAATAGGATAAAACCACACAAAAGTAAAGATATTAGATACATAATATGAGTCCCCTCCAAAGAGTTATTTATTTTGTACTTATGGTATCGGAACATGATCTAAACAATGTCTTAAGCTCAAGTCTTTCTATCACCAATTTAGAATCTTTTTAATCCTAGTGTAATTAGAGAAGATTAATTTCTGATAATTCACTATGAGTTCAAACCCCTTACTAAATTTCTTATATGTTTCACATATTAATGCTTAAGAATGTATTTCTTCATCATATAATCATGTAGAGGTATTTTATGAAAAATACCTGATGAAACTTCGTAAGCTTTCATTCTCAAAAGTCGAAATGCCATGGCACAACACATGACATCTGAAAAGATCTCTTCATCCTTCTGCTCCCAAAGTCTATATATTTAATTGTCAAGTAAAAATCAAGATTCATATACTCTCAACCCGCTTAATTAAATGCTTTTTGTATAAGTAACTAGAAGTCACCTGTATGTTTCTTCTAGAACATCTCTTATTTCATTTATAAAATATCTACTCACTCCCAATCTTTGAAGAGTATCAACCATGCAGAGACGTACGTGCACCCTTATAGGATAGAAGGTTGGAACTGTGAAATAAAGAAATGAAAATATAATGCATTAGTATGAGAAGAGAACGAAGATCAGGGCCGGTATTAGAGGGAGGGGGGAGGGGAGGTCAGGGCGCCCGAGATTTTTAATTTATAAAAGATATCTATATATAGTATCTTTAAAAAAATTATATTCCATCTATTTTTTTTTTAAAATTCTCTGTTGTATCATAAAAATATATTTTGATCCCTAATATTAAATTTCTAGCTCCGCCCTGAGAAAGGTAAGATACATGATCATGACTAAGAAAATACCCCAATTTTTGTAGGTGGTCAAGACTGAAGACAAGTATTGAAAGCCTTTGACATCATATTGTTGAATCAGTGAAGCAGCAGTGGCGGCTGGTGAATTGAATAGCGAACCATTTTTCCAGCGTTGAAGATGCACCCATCCCCAAATGTTTGAATCTCTCACACCTTCAGCAAAATTTGCTAGATCCTTTGCCATTTTCTTAAAATCATTTTCAAATAATCTACAATGAAAAGCAATTATGAATCAGCATAAGCATGAGCAGTGGAAAAAGATCTATTTTAGAGGAAGAGAAAAACAAGATACTAAAGGATGAAAAGCAAGGAGTAAAGCTTTACGAAGCGAGCAACAGCTAGCATAGTAGTTTACACCTTACTAATGACATAAGTAAAGACACCAGCTTCAAAGCCCCCAGATGGTAATATGTAAGAGGAAAGTGACTAATATATATACATTAAAGGATAATAGCATCATAACTCTTATAGTTTGACAAAAGTACATTGGACTCTGTGTTTTTAAAAGTGCACCGAACTTCCCAGTGATTTGAAAAATATAGAACCGAACTCTCCTGTAGTTTTAAAAAAAAATCTTTACTTTCAACAGAGAGCGTGTTGCACGCGCATCAAGAGCAATTGTTCATTTTTTTGGTATTAAAATGTTATTTGTTTGACAAAAATACCTTTACATATATATATATATATATATATATATATATATATATATATATATATATATATTACCAAAGGAAAAGATTAAAGAAAAAAAAAAATTTTAAAAAAAGAAAAACCAGTCATCTTCTCCACCCAACCCCTCCCACCCCACCTTTTGCAGAACCCACTGCCTCCAACCCAGCCCTGTCGAACCCCACCACCCCCAACCCGAGCCCCGCGAACCCCCCACCAAACCCTGACCCTGACAGACTCGCCCTACCCCATCCCCATCCCCCCACCCAAACCCCATCAAATGTATGTATATATATGTATGTGTATATGTATTATATATACATATTTGTTTCTTTTTTTGTTTTGTGTGTATATATATTTATATATATATATGTGTGTGTGTGTGTGTGTGTGTGTATATATATATTATATTATATATTATTATTATTTTTTTCTGGTGTGGTAGATATATTATCTTTTTTTTATATCAAATATATATATATAAACAAAAGAAAAAAGGAGAAAAAAAATTAAGGATATTTACATCTTTTTACAATTTATGTTAAGAAACTTGATTGAAAAAGGACAGATGGGGCACGTGTTCTACTTTTTCAAACCACAGAGGGTTTCGGTACACTTTTAAAAGTACAGTGAGATGTTGTGCACTTTAGACAAACCATAAGGCAAATAATAAAAATGTCTTGTCCCGACTTAGGCCAGTTTAAAAAATTAATAATTTTGATAAAATTATAAGATAATACATTTAAAATATTTTCTTTGTATTTTATCAACTAAAATATTTCATAAATTAATAAATTGATTATAAAGTTTTCTCAAAATATGAATCCAGAGTAGCTTGACTTTTGTTGAACTTCAAATCTACCTGAATCTCATTTTTAATTATGCACAATGCACCTAAAAGTTCTAATCCTACTAAATTAAAATATTCTCTTTTATTCTCATTAGACTTTTCTTCTTTTCTTTCAAATAGGCCTGAAAAAATACCAGTCGCTATTTCAAAAAAGATACTATAAATATAATATGTTTACTATTAAGTCAAAAAATATATATATATGAGCACTTGCAAGTTTAAATGAATTCAATTTACTTCATAATGCCTTGCAACATATAAAGCTTTCTCTTTGTAATTTGGTGCATATTTTCGAGCTTTTGTAGTGAAAGCTCTTATAACTAATGAGATAATAAGTCGTTCATATGTTTTCTCTCTTGAACACTTTGGTAACATAAGTTTAGTAGTCAAAGGAGAAATGTCCTCGTTCTTGCATAATATATACAAATGGGCATTTATAATGATAAGAAACCCGAATTTTTTTTAGGGTAAATAGCATATTACCCCCCTATGATTTGCTAAAAGTAATTGATTACTCCCTTGTGTTTTAAAAATTAGTTGATTACCCGCCCTATGTTTTATAAAGTAGCTAATAACCCTCATATGCTTTTTAAAAATTAGCGCTTTTGTTAGAAAATATAAGGGGACAATCAGTTACTTTTATAAACACAAGGGGGTAATCAGTTATTTTTAGCAAATCACATGGGGTTATCAGCTAATTTTTAAAACACATGGAGATATTGTGTATTTTTAACAAAATACAGAGGGATAATGCGCTATTTATCCTTTTTTTTCTAAAATTAATTAGTGTTAAATGGTAGTCAAAAAATGTATGTGTACACATCAAGGACTAGAGGCCCGACTAGATATGCTTGCTTGCGTATGCCCACGTGTTAAGTGCATGTTTATTATGAATGCACGTTTGAATCTTTCTATAGATTTTTAATTTTTTTAAAAATATTTATATATATAGTATCGTCAAAAAAAATGATTGGCACCTTTATTTTTTAAAAATTCAATATAGTATTATAAAAAATATATTTTGGACACCCAATATTAAATTTGTAGCTCTGCTGCTGTCTGGATTCTTGATGCGTACCTTTTAATTTCAGAATCTCGATAGCGAAGCATGGTACTCTCCATAGCTGGGTCAAAAGGTAGATTGAGATCCAATTTGATGGCGTCATCCAACATTCTAGGAAACACAATGTCAAACCCTAAAGGGGAAAGTTGATCCTTATCATTGACTGCCCAACTATTGCACCCCATATAATCAAGGCCTGTAAGAGATTTTAATAAGAGACAATTAAGTTGTAATTGAGAAGACGAACTCAGATTGATTGAGTTGTAAAATGCCTTCATTAATTACACTATGATTTAAAAATATTTGGACATTCAAAAAACAAGACCAAATGGAGTCAAGATATAGACAAACAATATTGTATGTTTGTTTTAGATATGTGAAATGATTTTTTTCTTTGTAAGCAAGTATTTCATACATGTGAAAATATTTGTTAAATAAGTTGTATATGAGGAATCATTTTATCATGTTTCATATATAAGAGGCTTTGGTTTTTTCGTAAAAACATGTGCTTTACAACTAACTATTGACAAAAGAAATATATAATTACTAGTACAAGTAGTTACTTTAATTCAATAAATAGGAGCAGAGGAAAATAGCAAAAACTTCAGAATAATTATAAATCAAAAAATTCAAAATATCATATGTAACTCATTTACATACTGTGAGATGTTTCTCTCTCTTGTTTTTGCTCTCCCTTCTCTCTAGAAACAACCTAGCCATCAAACCACCACATGGCCAAGAAAAAGAAGCAAGTATATATATCCCTCTATATCTAGTGCTCGCCTTTTTGCAAGCTTCCATTTTGAGGATCCAATTGAAGGTTTTTCACCCTCCTCGCCCAGCAAGAATGATGACAAATTCATAACTTCAACCCGAGAGCTTAAACAAGCTTTTGATTCCATCCTTTCCACGGGTCTTCACCATTCCTCCAGCTCAGAAATTGCTATTAAAGAAGATCTTCTTTGCAAAAATACAGAGGACGATTTCCTCGTAGCAACTCCAGCTGCTAGCACCATTGGTTTTCCTCTCCAAATAGACTCGAAAACTGCCTCACATTCTCATATGAGATATACTAGAATTTGTGTGGAAATAAATCTTTAAGAGGACCTACCAGATGTGACGTATGTCAAGCTTCCAAATAGTTGTATTGCAGAAGTTGAGATTGAATATGCTTCTTTTTTTTTTTTGGACTAAGATTGAATATGCTTGGAAGCGCACTTTATGCAAGTTACTTGGTCACACTGGCCCAACATATCCCTCCAATCCAATTCATTCACACGCTAAAGAGAAAATCGAGCCAGAAAAAAAAAAGTGAGGCCAACAACCCCATTGGATTGATGTCCAGAAAAAAGAAAAGGGATCCTAAGACAAGCACGCTTCAATTCACCCTTCTTGCTCCAGGACCCCCTCAGGGCCCCGTTCTAAGCAATTACCCACACGAGTGCCTTTCAAAGCAACCCATAACAAGTTTGAGACTTTGAACATGATTCAAGTTTATTGTTTTTATATTAATATTTAGAGATTCATTTAAATTTTGAAGGGCTTATATTTATTAAAATTTTAATGTGTGTTTTCTGTAATGAATCTCTAAATGTTAATATAAGAACAATAAAATCTTACCTGTCAGTATGTAAGAAATACTACGGGAGCTAAACTTAAATTTTATTAAAAAAATAAAAAAAAATAAAAACTAAATTTATAAACGGGAGCTAAATTAACTATTATTTTCATTTTTAATCTAAGATGTAAAATCAAAAAAATAAAAATTATACTCGAGAGGTAAATTAATTAAAATTAGTATTTTTTCGTAATCAATAAATAAAATTAAAAATAAAAAAATTATGGTGATTTACGTCAAAATAAGAGAGAGAATTATAGTCCAAAAGTAAAATAGGTAAAACATAATTTTTTTCACTTTTTTTCGTCAAAAATAATTGACAAATGGATTTAAAGAATTTTTTTTTTTTTTTTTTTTTTTTTTAATTTGAGAGACCAGAAGAGAATTTATACATAAATTGAGGGATTCAAAGGTATTTTACTCATTATTAGTGGTATAAACAAAAGCAAGAAACAACAATTATGAAAAAGAAAGTCAACAGATGGAAGGATTCATACAACAAGAAAGCCAAAAAACATGAGACATCTTATCTTATTATAAAACATAAAAATGGAAATAAAAAAAATAAAAACTGAAAAATGAAGCCATGCTCACCTCTTTGTACTAGTTGTTCGCCTACTTTCCATTTTCTTAGTGCAAGGATAGAAGCCAACGTTGAAGAAAGGAAGTCTTTAACAAGTAACGGATGGCGTGGATGGATACCCCAAGACCCATCTTGGTGCTGATTTTCCATGACCCAATTCACGCACTGTGGGAAACATGGCCTGTCCTGAAACTCCCTGGAAGGTACCATGGCTACCCAGGCAGTGTCGTAGGCAGATGCAGAAATCTCCACCTTCTTAAACATCTCTCTTATTCTATCTATTGTCCCTTGAAGATCCTGCCATCAGAACATGTAAATCAATGAGAAATTATTCAGAATTGTCTGCTGTTTCGTATAGTTAAATTTTGAGTCTAGGATTAATTACTGTGTTCTGTGTGTTTTTTACTGTGTGTACTGCATAAGAATTGAGTCTATATGTGTGCGATCACATCTTTTCTTTTCGTCTCCACTGAACCATTAATTATATCTATCTCTTCTAGGTTTGCAAAGATTATTATGCCAATGTATGTCTTTTTTTATGGTCAATCATGAAAAAATAGTTTTTTTGAAGCTTAGATGATTAAAGATATATGGGTATGGTGTTTTATGTAGTTTTTTAGGGTTTAGAAAATCAAAATGGGGTTTGTTAATTCTTAAGTAAACAATATGTGTATGTATGAGTTTTCCAATATCATACATCTTGAGCTGTTGAGTTTCTTGAAGATAATAAGCATTATGTTCTTATATGTACTTTTTCTAGCATAATCTTTTAATGTTTGATAACTTCATGTAAGACGTAATGGGAAAGTTGTGTTGACATAACTATTTTTTTGTTGTTGCTTGGTTTTTTGTGATATGGAATTTGTTTTAGCTTTTTAAAAGAAAATTGTGTCTTTTTCTTTAATTTTCTTTTTTGTTTATGATTTGTTTTGTCAACATAGGTTAGTGCCTGGTGTAAATAAGTATATCAACGGTAAAAACTAAAAGGTTAGTCTTCAGTAAATTGCTTCCTTTCATTTTTTCAGAATTTGAATGTTTTGTTCCATTAAATGTAATAGTTCATGGTTCTTTGATTTTATTTTTTGATCAATAGGATCTCGCTGAAGTACTTTGGTTTCTTTTTTAAAGTGGCCAAGGTACTATTTCTAATTTTTATTCCTTTTTTCTTATATGCATGTTTTGAGTATTTATTTTTAGTTATGATGAATTTTTTTATGTTATCTAATTTATATATGTCTTTTCTTTACTTGTAAGAAATTCCTCATATAAGTTATATACAAAAATTCTTATTCAAATTATGCATTCAACTATTTTAATTCTTATGCTAATTAATTCATTATTATCCATATGAGACTCACAGGATTCAATCAAAATAGAAATATTTACTCATATTCTCAAGATTAGTTCAACCACACAAAGTTGGAAAGCAAAAGTTCAAGTTGTTGACAAGATGAAACCTCGAGATTATTCATCATTAACACTGACAAGATACCAAAACATCATATTAGAAGATGAAGCTATAAGTTTGGATATATTTTTCTTACAATTTAATTTACCTAATTTTCAACACTGTTCTCAAACTACTACATACATGCAATATATGTTACAACAACTTTTGTTCATTTATTACAGGGTACACGGGTCCTTACTTCCATTTATAATACTGATCTTAGGATATTTCGTGACTCTCTTGAGTTTTGCAAAACATATATCATAACTAACGCAAAAGTAAAAGATCTCAAACTTATGACAAAGCTTCCAGATTCTCAGTATCCATATGTGTGGACCACCATTGGTTCCACTCCAATCGCAGATGTAAAAAGTGATAACTATATTCCGTTGCCTGCTGACCTTAAAATGACACCTTTTACTGAACTCTACCAGTTCATTGGCAAACCATCAGAAGTTGGTATGCAAATCAAACATTAACTTATTCCTCACAACTTTTAAACTATATAATTGTTTTTCCTTTGAAGATATTCTAGCTGTTGTCATCGATAAGCTGCCTTTGAAGACAATTAAGAATAAGGCAGGAGGTTTTTCCGAAATCAATGAATTTGTACTTGTTGATCAACAGTAAGATCTATCAAGAACTCAGTAACCTCTATATTATTTATATTAAGTTATTTTTATTGCTAATATATATTATTCTTTTTCTCAATAGGGCAAAACCATTAATTCTTACAATATGGTCTGATTTTATCAATTATTACGGGGACCAAATCACAAAAGAATTGAAATCAATGCCTGTCATCCTTGTCAAAAGACTCTGCATCACCCTTTTCCATGGTAAATACAAATAACTATTACAAGTTTTATGAACAAAATATGATAAAAACACGATTTTTTTTTGTCACACCTAACATGGAACTTACATTCAGGAATGTCACTTGCTACCAAACCAAATTCAAGCTTCCACATCAATCATTCTCTCAAAGAAGCTATATCATTGAGATCATGGTAATCATATCAATTGTTATTTATTAATCAAAGGAAAGAATTATCACTTCATTTTAACACTATTTTTTAATATCTCTTTTAGGGCTCTAAAGAACAATAAATTCTTGAGCGAAATAGCAAAAACAAAAGCTCATCAATATGTTTTGAGAGACTTAGTAAATCCATATGATCAACAATATGTGCATATCAATAATGTTCCCTCGGATATTGACAGGGTAATCATCCAACCATTGCTTCACCATTTTAGAATTTCAAATTTATTTCTATAATACACATCTCAACTAAATGCCATCTCATCTCTAGTTATTGCAACCACTTAAGATATTTTAATACTTTTTACAACATTATTTTCAACTGATCTTATTAAAGTATTAACTCATGTTTATTAATCCTCTAATTGGATGGTGAAATGAGCTAAGTATTGCATTTTGAGATATAGGTTTTTCTTAAATTTTGCTGGGCATTCACTATGCATCTATTGTTGCTTGCAATAATGTAAAATAGTAATGAGATTTATTAGATGGATCTTATGGTGTGCTGCATCTACTAATGCTTGTTGCACATTCTATTGGTTTTAGTTGCTGTAATTTTTTGTTGGTGTATCAATGTTGTTATCTCTTTCTGACTACTAATCTCATTAAGAGTATAAAATCTCAAATGAGCCAGTTATAGTTTTCAGACTAGGCAGATGAATATTTCAGAATTTTTGAAAATTATTTCACAATTTTGGTTTTAGGATTTCCTGCATGCTTAAATTATCATAGTAATGTTCACTTTATTACACGCAACCCCTGTATAAAATCCATATATAGGTACACATGAGCTTGTGTCCATTTGCTCATGTTGTTCTTTTTATCTATGAACTCAACATTTATTACATATGCTTAAGTTTTTCTAAGCCTTTACACACATGGGTCTTGCACCCTAATGATGTTCTTTCAGACAACAACATTAAAAGTACTATTAAAATAGTTGAAAGATAGAGAATTATTATTATTCTCATTTTTTTTTAACTTCACTTAACTCTAACATTTTTATATGAGTTTTACAAGCTACTAATAATACTATAAGGTATGTAAGGTTGGATTTTGGAATCTTCTGGTGGTATGAGAAGATAGTAGTCATTAGTGTCAGTACAAGTTCAGGGTGTCTTTTGGTTATTTTTCTTTTTAAAGGCGGGGTTGGCCTTAATCAAAAGTTTGCATAATCTTGGCCTGCTTTAGAGATCTCAAGTTGAAAGATTTCTTCTTTTTGCACTTTGGCTTCTTTTGAAGAAGTTTATTTGTATAATTGATTGAATCTTATTTCATTGTGTAGTTCTATCATGGCCCAGTATAAATTCTTTTGAATTGTCTTCCTATTTTTTCTTCTACTCTGGTGTCAAATTTGTAAAAATAAAAAAGGAGATATTTATTTGAGAAGCATCAACCAACTTTATCCCATTAAATTAACTTATAAATTTAGATACATGTGGCTCGTAGATATAGAGTATGATTTTGATTGCAACTAGCATTTTTGTTAGCATTTGAAATTTCTGGCATGTAGACTTAATTTTTTGTCTTGAATCTAGAACATAAACCCAACATGGTTTTTTGTTGGTTGTTGTCCGGTTGCAAAGCTGTCGAAATTGTTGCATGATTCTTGCTTGAATTGTGTTGAAGTGTTGAAGTTATCTCTGGAATTAGAAACATATGGTTGAAGCAAAAGTCATGTTCTGAACTTTCTTATTCTATATATGATCTTTATTAAGCAAGGTTTTTATTGTTGTATCTTCAAAAACCTCTATTTCAAGAATCATATTCTTCAAGAACATGTGCTTATTTATGATTCATAATTAAAAACTGCATTTCTAACATCTTATCATCATCATCATCTAATATTCATATTATTACAGAATAATTGCATTTGGATAAAAGCAAAGTTAATGATCGTTGATGAACAACAATTATTTCACTACCTTGCATGTCATAATTGAGGCAAAGCAACTAGAGCTGAATACAAAGAAACATTCCATTGCATACAATGCACACAAAACACAATAGCCATGCCAAGGTAAAAATACATTTCTTTTACAATAGAATATTCTTTATTTATTTTATGTCTTCAATTCTCATTTAACCACTTTCATATTTTCTTTAGGTACAAATTTGAAGTTGATATCATTGATCATACCGGAAGTCTAACTGTTATGGTGTTTGGAGAAAATGGCAAAAAGATTTTCTCACTCGAAGCTGATCACATCGCATCAAGACAACAAGATGTGAGTAATAATACCTAATAAAATGAAGCTTACAGTATTAAGTCATTCATTTCTTTTACTAACTGAATGTTGAAATCTAGGGTAAAAAACTACCGATTGAAGAAATCAACAAAAAGTTGTGGAATGAGACATTTATCATACAACTAAGGTCATTCACCTTTGAAGCCTATGGACAAACACAACCAAAATACAATATTGCTTGGTTGTATGATGATGAAGAAATGTCTGATAAAAGCATTGTTGAATTGGAATCTTCAAGCAAAAAAGTCCCACAAGCTTTTGCATCTGTTGACAGTTATGGTGAATCAACTTTGCAGGATAAAAATGTCGAACACCAAGAGAAAGAAGAACCTTCTAAGGACTTGGTCTCCTTATCTCAAGAAATTGAAGATACTAAACTTGACAAAGATGATGCTGCAAAAAAATCAAAAAGACAAAAGTTTCAATAAAAAAGAAGCTTTCATGTACCGTCTTTTGATCCTTCAATGTCTTTGTAAATTCATACTATTTTGTTGCCTATAACTCCATCACTATCCTTAAACAGGATTGAGTGGAACAAATTCCAAAAATGGCCATTTCTTTGTAAAAAAGAATAGTAAATGGCCAGTATTTTGAAAATATCAATTGTAATTTTGAACCCTTCACTATTGTAGATAAACTTTTGGCCTCATTCACTACTGTAGATAAACTTTTGACCTCTTTAGCCACCTTTTGCAAATCACTATAGGAGGCTAGCTTTCTGCAATCACTATTTTGTAACAATGAATTGTAAATTTAATCTAATAGCTACTCTATATTCAGAACTCTATGATGTTTTTTGTTACAGCAATATATTTTGCTCATTTACAAATCTAAGTTTCTTTTTGTTACAAAAATATTCCTTATTTGATTATATTACTCTAATACTATTACTTTACACTTTTTAGGTCTTCATTTCAATTACTTGAATTTTTACAACTCTAATTTTTGAAACTTAAGTAATCATAATTAAAAAACTTACAATTAACACAATATTATTTCATATAATAATTTTATATGCGATATGTTTTTCAATAAACATTGGGTTTAGTCAGTGCATACGCACGGACACGTCCAACTAGTATATATATATATATATATATATATATTTGAAGTAAATGAATTCGATTTACTTCATAATGTCTTGCAACATATAAAGCTTTCTCTTTGTTTGGTGCATATTCAAGCTTTGGAAGTGAAAGCTCTTATAACTAATGAGATAATTAATAATTGTTCATATGTGTTCCCTCTATATAGAACACTAGTTATCCTAAGTTTAGTAGTCAAAGCAAAAACGTCCTCATTCTTGCACAATAGTACAAATGGGCATTTATAATGATAAAGAATTCCGAAAATTTATTTTAAAATTAATTAATATTAAATGATAGTCTTGGGTGTATTATTGATATATGATTTCAACACCTTATCACTTAAATTTGGTTAGTTCTTGAGTAATCTATAAACAATTTAATTGGTTTTGTCTTTGATTTGAGTTGTAGGTAATTTTCAAGAGACAAGCTAAGTTTTGAGGCAAAGATTGAAGAAAAAATAGAAGTAGCGTAGTCATAGCGCAGCTGTGCAACGTCGCAGGAAATTTAAGTGCGATGTTGTAAAAGGCACGAAAAGAAGAAATCCTATGTTAAAAAGAATACATCAGACGTTAGAAAATGAGCTTTTGGCTGGCGGCTGGTTTTTGGCAGAAAAAGCAACGTTCCAGAGGGAGAGAAAGAGAGGATTCGCGAGTTAAAGACGGAGAACAATCCGAAAACGGACTTCTACCACAATTCTTCTCCAAATCCTAGTTTTCTCTATCTCTCTTATCATGTTTTACGTTACAATTGAGATTTTATTTAATTTCTTTATGATGTTCTAAATTAATTTTCTAGGGCTACGATGTAGCAAGATTATGAATATTTGATACTTTTAGTTTTAATTGATTGATGAACTATTCCATGTATACGTTGAGCATTTCATGCTAAGTTTAATGCTTGTGATTGCCTGATCAATAATTGCATGATTCGTGGTTTGGTTTGAGACTGAGAAGTGATAACTAAATTAGACCACGTGTGAAATATTATTAAATCGTCATAAGTTAGAGATAGTTATGAGGTCTAGTACAACGCTTGAATTTCTAGGGTTTAATGCATTTAATAAGTTCACAGTTATCATAGAGATGTAGTTAGCTTGCTTATTGGGATAGGTTATTGATACTTGAGAAAAATTAATATCTACCTTAGCGAAATTGCTGACAACGTATGAAATATGCGTCAATTGATTTATAAATAGTTTCAAATAAGATTAATCTTGGTAAAATCGAAACCCTTAGAGTATTTTAATTCTTGATTTATCCTCTTTAGTAATTTCCTATTCGCTTTAGTTGTTAATTTCAAAAGTACTTTATTTATTAGTTTCTACTCACAATCTCTCATATTTGATTGTCCAAATAAAGTTAAAGCTAAATCAATTTCGATACTTAATAATCACAGTTCTCATGGGAACGATCTTTACTTATCACTTTATTACTTGTTACGATACGTGCACTTGCGTTAGAAATCATAAAACAAGTTTTTGGCGCCGTTGCCGGGGACTGTTTCATTTATTAATATCGATACCAAATAGCTTTAATTTTAATTTGGATTTTATTTTATTTTGTTTTTGTTTTCTTATTTTGTGTTGTTTGCATTTCAGAAATATTTTTTTTTTCTAGATGTATGCGAAAGTTGGGAAGTTGCAATTTGTTGCCTTTTGATTCTGAGATAGAACGAACCTGTAGGAAGAACAAAAAGGAGAAAAGAGCTACGATCCACCAATTGCAGGAAAACATAGCTAAAATAGTGCAAGTACAAGGTGAAAATAACCAGGAAAATCCGCCTAGAACACTGAGAGATTATGCTTTGCCACTCACTGGAATTCAACATATTATTAGAAGGCCAGCGATTCAAGCGAATAATTTTGAGTTGAAGACAGTGACGCTGTAGTTGATTTAGAATATCTCATTCCATGGACTACCTTCTGAAGATCCTAATTAGCACATAGTGAATTTTTTAGAAGTTTACGGAACTGTTAAGTACAATGGAGTCACTAATGAAGCTTTGCGCCTTCGCTTGTTTCATTTCTCCTTGAGGGATCAAGCTAAGGAGTGGTTGAACTCGCTGCCTTTGGATTCAATCACCACTTGGGATGATTTGGTGCACAAGTTTTTGTCAAGATTTTTCCCACCTAGAAAGACAGCGAAGCTGCACATAGAAATCAATAATTTTGCGCAACATGAAGGAGAAACTCTGTGTGAAGCGTGGAAGAGGTATAAGGCGTTGTTGAGGAAGTGTCCTAATCATGGTGTACCTAGGTGGATGCAAGTTCACAATTTTTACAATGAGCTGATTAACACCACAAGAACTTTGATTGATGGATCAGTAGGAAGAACTTTAATGAACAAGACAACAGATGAAGCTTATGCATTACTTGAGCATATTGTCTTGAACAATTAGTAGTGGTCAAGCGAGAGAGTCACACCAAAGAAGACAGTTGGGATCCATGAGATTGATGCCATAACCGCCTTGACAGCGAAAATTGACAATCTTGCGAAACAGTTGTATAATAATCAAATGACTGCTAATGTTGTCCAAGCGGCACTGGTGTGTGAGTTTTGTTGTGGTCCACATTATAGTGTAGAATGTCAAGTTGAAAATTCATTTGCGTAAGGCACAGTAGAACAAGCACAGTATGTAGGAAATTTTAATGGGCAGCAGCACAATTAGTATTCTAACATATATAATCCAACATGGCGTAATCATCCGAATTTCTCTTGGAGAAATACTCAGAATGTGTTGCACCCTGAACAAAATAAACCTCCACCATAGAAGAAGGTAAACTTGGAGGAAGCATTTGTGAAACCCCACTTTTCTGCTTAACTCGTTTTACGTGCTATATCTCGTTTTGCGTGCATATGACCTGTTTATGTGCTATAGGACCTAGAAAGTTATAATTTTGATGTCAATACTCCTAATACGTGCTAAATGTGCATTCATGAAATTTTCATCAAAAACGGGATCAGAAATTTTATCGTCGTCTTTTAGTGAATAGTGTTTTGGACGCACGTCCGCTAAAATTTTTACGCAGGGCTTTTAGGTGCATCGAGACCTA
This sequence comes from Ehretia macrophylla, assembly GCA_037974665.1. Taxonomy (NCBI): domain Eukaryota; kingdom Viridiplantae; phylum Streptophyta; class Magnoliopsida; order Boraginales; family Ehretiaceae; genus Ehretia; species Ehretia macrophylla. The sequence goes on from CM075772.1 coordinate 64,449,000, forward strand.
GTCCATAGACTTTAATAGACCTGTGATTGATAAAAATAGATTTCAAATCAGCTTAGGAATTTATTAGGGTTTTTACACCACTTTTTGCGAAAAACCGAGTTTTAAGTCGACTCGGGTGGATTCTTTGAATGTAAAACTTCTTGTCACCTAAAAATAACCCACTTGAGATATCTTGGGGGTTGCATAAATATTTTTAACATTGGTGAGCAATAAAATGAGTTTAAAGTCAATAAAACATTAAAAAATAATAGTTTTCTCAACTTAAACTATTTAAAATACTAAATATATTTGCTCACACTAGTTACACACACTAAGCAAAGCACAAAACACACTCCACACACACACAAAGGGCCGAGAGAAAGAGGGAGAAGAAAAAGAAAGAAATTCAAGGTTTTTCAATCAAAAATTCAAAGAAAAACTTGGTTTTTGTCCGTAAAACTTTGCACCGATTTGGATTCTGCTTGTTGGGCACGCACTTCACGCATCCCTAGGCTTTTATCACATCAAAGGTGAGAGAAAAATTCTAGATCTCAAAACTTGTCTTTTGCATTTTTGCGTATAAATGAAGATTGAACCGTTAGAATTGTAATCTGATGTTAGATTATTGCTCCTTGCATGCTAGGGATCGTTTAGTGGTAATACTACGAGTTTCTGTCGGATGTAGCATAATTTTTATTTTTTGGGTATTAAATTTTGATTAAATTGTTTAATGTTGAATTAATTGAGTTGTGATGATCGAAATCGATTGCCGTCGATTTCTAAATACTTGATAATTACGTGTTAGCGCTGTTGTAATGCTGAATTTTCGATTACATTGCTCGTGGGAAAGTCCGGAAAATTCAGCCAAGACATCCTAGGCTTTTAGGGTTATCGGGCATGATTTGGAGGTGTTATGGTGGATTTCCGAGAGGGCTAATGTAGTAGGTTGAATGGGTGAGTGATAGAAACTGATTTGGCAATGTTTGGGTTAGTAGAATGTAAGTTATGAATTTTTGAAGTTTAGGTTGTCATTCTTCAATTTCTTGAACAATGTCTTTAGATGATTGGGTGGTGTTTGAATGATTGAATGGTGAGTTGTTGATGGGTATAATAGGGTTTAATTGTGTATATAATGCATGTCTAGTTAGATGGCCTACTTTGTCATCTAACTAAGTTATTGTTGTTTAAATGATAATTGATGCTATCATTGATGAATAAATGATGATTGATTGATGATTGATGATGATTATTGGAGTCTTGGTATGTGTGTGCCACCTTTCGGGCAGCGTTGGGTTATCGGGTTGATAACGGCATGACTGCCAAAGACTACCCCCAGCTCGCATGACGGAGGTGTCATGGAGGGAGGGGCTAGTGAGGTACCTCGGGTGCGTGAGTAATGGGGAGTTATAAGAAGAACGGTTGAGATTGTGATGGCGTTTGGAGCTACACCGAATAGAGTATCCTTTATTGAATGGTTATATAGTTATGTGATGATAGAATGATTGATGTTATATGTTTACTACTCAAAGGAATTATCCAAGGACTATAGTAAACTATGTAGAGATCTATCGGATCCTCACTGGGCTTATTTATATAAGCTCACTCTCTATTATTGCATGCTTACAGGTGTTGCAGAGCCGGATTACGGGTACGTGCCTCTTGAGGAGGAAAATGTGCCTTACGTGGACGAGTCATATGGCCCAGAGTCTTATCCATGATTCTGTGCTGTTATTTATCATGTATATTAGCTTAGTAGACTTTTCTATGCTTTATAGTTCTTGTTGTATAGGATGTTGAAAAGAATATGAATTAGTTGTTACTATTCTAGCAGCTTCTTTTGTCTATGGTTAAGTTGTTAGATGGGTCTCAACTTATTTTTGAAATGTATGATAAGGTTGAGGTATTGTATGTTATGTTGGAACGGAGGCAGATAACGAGGACTGATTATTGTATATTACGGTTATGTTGTGTGTTGTTATGCTGTTGAGAAGTTGTTGTTTGTATGGTTATGGAATTGGATGTTTAATGTTATTAATGAGGTTGGTTTAGAACCTCGGTATTCTATTTACTGTCGTTATACTGCCGAAATCCCGTTGCGTCCTGACTGATTGTAGGTGGGGTCGAGTTGGGACGTGACATTTAAGTGGTATCAGAGCGCATGTTAGTTGTCAGCCGGGGTATTCTCGGAATGTGGGTAATGGTCTTAGCATGAAATATGTATGAAAAGAAAGAAAAGTGAATTATGTATTGATATGACTAAATGATTAAGTGATTATGTAATTTAAGTGCTTATGCGATTATGTGATCAATTTGCTTATGTGATTGAAACTTATGTGATCTATGTGCTTTATATGAGTTTGTTGTTTATGTGTTAAAAGTTGTTTATAACCTGTTTACGTGCTATAACCTGTGCTAACTCTTTGATTAGTACGATGGCCGGTAGACCGAGGACTCGTGGTAGGCCCGAGATAGTAGATGAGGTTCCTGGTAATGTGGCACAGGGCCGTGATAGGGGTGATGACAGGTTAGGGGCAGCAATGGATAGGATTGCATATTTGATGGCTGGACAGGCCCAGTTGATAGCGGGTCAGGCTGCTCAAACTCAGGCATTGCAGGCCCAGATACAGAATGTACAGGGTGGTAATCACGGTCGAGGTACTCTGAAGGAGTTTCTGGGGTACTATCCTCTTAGATTTCAGGGAGAGCCTGATGATAGAAAGGCCGAGTCATGGATTAGTAAGTTAGAGAAAATTTTTGATCCTCTCGGATACACTGATGAGAGGAAGGTGACTTTTGCTGTCTATTTGCTTGATGATAAGGCAGAGGAGTAGTGGCGCACTCTGAGAGCCAGTTGGGAGACCTGGGATGTTCCGTATGTTTGGGATGCCTTTCTGACTGCTTTTAGGGATAAGTATGTCCCGAGGGTTGCATGGGAGAGGAGAGAGGCTGAGTTCCTGTCTTTGGTACAGGGGGATTCTACTGTGGCTCAGTATGAGGCTACATTCACTAGGTTGTCCCGGTATGCACCGGAGTTTGTAGCTGTGGAGGAGAGGAAGACCCGTAGATTTATGTTGGGATTGAGGCCCGAGATTCAGGATGCAATGGCTCTGAATCGCTATGATATCTTCATTGAGGCTTTTGATGCAGCTTCTAGGTTAGAGAAGAGGAAAGGGGATCAGATTGTCTCCAGTCAGCCTAGTAAGAGGCCGTATCAGCCACAGGGCCAGCAGGTTATATATAGGCCTCCAGTACAGCAGGTTGTCTACAGGCCACCAGCCCAGCAGGGTTCTTATAGGCCACAGGGTCAGCAGAGTTACTATCGGCCTCAGTTTCAGCAGGGGCCATATCAGGTTCAGACTCAGTATAGGCCAGCCCAGTCTCAGGGTCAATACAGGCCTAGTGTGGTGAGACCTCAACAGCAGGCTGTATCAGCTGCTTCTTCAGCTTCTGGTTCTTCTAGGGGCAGTGTTAGTGCCACATCATCGCAATGTAATTACTGCAAGCGCCCAGGGCATGTGGAGTCCGACTGCAGGGTAAAGGCAGGGACATGTTTGGGTTGTGGTAGCAGCGAGCATAGGGCAAAGGATTGCCCTAGATATGCGAGGACTGAGGGTCGGGCAGCGACTCAGGGTTACCAGGGTAGGCCTACGGGCAGTGTACCACAGCAGCAGCGGGTTCAGGCTCGGGCTTATGCAGTTGATATGGAGGAGATGCCTGAGGAGACTGCAGTGGTGGAAGGTAACTTCCTTATACTTGATCAACTTGTTAAAGTGTTGATTGATTCTGGTGCTACGCATTCTTTCATTACTCCTGCTTGTGTGCAACGTGTTAAAATGCAACCTGAAAGATTGCCTTATGTGGTTGAGATTAGTACATCTTTGACTGATAAGTATGTTACTGGCTTAGTATGTAAGGATTGTAAGATACGTGTTAAGGGGTATAATTTTCCTTCAGACCTTATCTTATTTCCTATCCGGGGGTATGATGTTATTCTGGGTATGGATTGGCTTTCTAAGTATGATGCCCAGTTAAACTGTAGAACCAAGGTAGTACAGTTTCGATTGCCGGATCAGCCAATAGTTGAGGTAACGGGTAACCGGGGTGCTAAGACGAGTTTTGTTATCTCAGCAACTAAAGCTGTTAAGTTGGTGAGTAAGGGGTGTTCGGGTTATCTAGCTTATTTGATCAACAAGCCATCAGATAAACTACAGCTAGAGGAAGTCCCTATTATCCGGGAATATCCTAATGTATTTCCCGAGGAGTTGCCAGGGTTGCCGCCTGAGAAGGATATAGAATTTGTGATTAATTTTGTTCTCGGTACTCAACCTATTTCTAAATCGGCGTACCGGATGGCACCAGCTGAGTTGAAGGAGTTGAAAACTCAGTTACAGGAGTTATTGGAGAAATGATTCATTCAGCAGAGTTCTTCACCTTGGGGAGCTCCTGTTTTATTCGTGAAAAAGAAGGATGGTACCTTAAGGTTATGTATAGATTATCGTGGGTTGAATCAGGTGACTATCAAGAATAAATATCATTTGCCGCTAATTGACGAGTTTTTTGATCAACTTCAGGGGGCTAAAGTCTACTCTAAGTTTGACTTAAGGCAGGGGTATTATCAGCTTCGGATTCGTACGAAGGATGTTCTGAAGTCTGCCTTCAGGACTCGGTACGGGCATTATGAGTTTGTTGTTATGCCCTTTGGTTTGACTAATGCACTGGCAGCATTCATGGATCTGATGCATCGAGTCTTTCAGCCGTACTTGGACTAGTTCGTGGTGATTTTTATTGATGATATCTTAGTCTATTCTAAATCTGAATCAGAGCACGAGCAACATCTACGGCTTGTCTTGCAGAAGTTGCAAGAGCATCAGTTGTTTGCCAAGTTTAGCAAATGTGAATTTTGGCTGCAACGGATTTCTTTTCTTGGTCATGTGATTACTCAGAACAGTATATCCGTAGATCCCACTAAGATTGAAGTGGTGATGTCTTGGAAAAGGCCAGAGAATGTTACTGAGGTCCGTAGTTTTCTTGGCTTAGTAGGCTATTACCGTAGGTTTGTTAAAGACTTTTCAAAGATTGCGGGGCCACTATCTAAGTTGACTCAGAAACGGACTATCTTTACTTGGGATGAGAAGTGTGAGAGTGGGTTTCAGGAGTTGAAAAAGAGGTTAACTACCGCTCCAGTACTTGCTCTACCAGAGGGGACTGAT